>CM067542.1:52082822-53365322 GCA_034509755.1 Anisodus tanguticus | reverse complement strand
TCAGCCATTTATTTTGGCTGAATTACTCCTCCTATAATGGCCAATTCCGTTGGTCTTTTCACCATTTAATTTGGTGGCTTTACTACCTCCATAATGGCCATTATTTGGCCAATAATGGTCATGTATGGAGGCGAAATGCTAAACAACCCTCCCTCACCTATATAAACACCCATACACCATTGTTGACAAACACAGAAAATATACTTGCTATATACACGAAAATACACAAGCAAAACAGTTTCTTCCTACACCTTCCTTGCATCATTTCTTGCTCAATATTCTTCAAGGTAGCATTTGAGTTTCCTTTGCTCAAGTGTTCCATTCTTTGTTTTATCTTGGGAGACAAATTGTCCAGGGACGTATAAAGGATACATACGGGGCAATATTGTCTTAAGGACAGAGTGCCACACTCGACTCAGCAAAAACAGAAAAACAGTTTTTCTTCTTCATCTTTGTAATTTCCAGTTTTTCTTGTTGAATTGTAATTTCAATTCTTACGTTAGCAGTTATTTGTAATTTCCGTTTCCTGCAACCTTTGTAACAACCAACACCCATTTCATGTCATTATAAGTTAAGTGGGAGACAAACTTAAATGATGAACCAATTAACCTATCTAAGATGGGTTACAACAATTGCAGGAAACGAAAAATAAGTAAATAATATAAATTGCTAGAAAGGATAAACTAAATATCACAACAAAACTGGAATCAAGAACGTTACAAACTGCTTGTGATTTGCTGAGTCGAGTGATGGTACTCTATCTTTAAGACAAGATTGCCTCGTATATATCCTTTTACGTTGTCGGGCAATAGTCTCCCAAGATACAATAGCAACTTAACAAATGAGCAAAGGAAACTCAAGTGTTACTCTTGAAGAACTTTGAGTATAGTAAACTTGCTAGAGAGGAAGAAGAAGATTTCAGAAAATTCTGTAAGTGTTTTCTTGGTGTGTAGAACAACTGAGCCAAATACCTCAATTTATAGTGCAAGAGATGACCCCTCATCTAGCCAACTAATGGCCTTCAATAGCCATGTAATGACATTTATTGAGGGGTTACATTCAGCCAAATAATGGAGGTTCAATGCTCATAAACCAGTCCAAAAGTCAGAACTTTTCATCTTCCGATCGCAACATTCTTCCTCCAAAGCGTCGCGGCTCTACGAATTAGCGTCGTGGCTCCAGTGACTGAAGACCCAATTAGCGCCGTGGCGCTCCGGCGCCTCAGCTCCGACGGGGATGCGCCGCGGCCCATCATGGCGATTTCCGACTCGTTTCATCTTACACTTCGTACAATTCTTCCTTCGTTTACCAACGTGGAATACTTTGTCATTCGGCCAATAACCGTCCATCATTCTATGTCTCAAACGTCTCACTTACGTACTAATATCTCTTTCACTAATGAAATTTGTGATACTTGGCACTACATGTGCACGTGTGTGGAAACGACGTTTCCAACGTGCGGGGCCCCAATTGTTCGAGTCATAAATAACGGGATAATATTAATTCCACATTAGTAAATTTCCAACAATCCCCTCTTAAAAGAGATTTTGGCGCACTCACATGGTGCCTTTTCCAACAATCTTTCAGCGGACTGATATTGCATCAGGAGAGGTAGCTTCAGCTTTGAATCTTCCGTAGTTGAATACCATCGGACTTACTTACTGCGCGATGAACGTGATGTCTTGAACCGTCAGTTTTTAGTGTAAGCCAAGTCAACGGTACCAACACAACAACTTTCCTTACTCTATTCTTCGTAATGTTTTGTCCGTTGTGGCCGTGGACACTTCTTGGATTCTTAAGTGTGTTCATTTGAGGCGGCCTGTCCTCGCACTTAAATAAGTGGTCTCCTACATGGTATCCTACTATACCCCACTTTACAAGTGTTAGGAACCATTAAAACTTTCTCCAAACCTAACCTCAATCGTTGATGATCATTAAAGGTTTTGGAAACTTAACCTTTACCCACACTGCAGATAGAACTTAACTTCTATCGCATGAACGACTTTGGATTGATGCTTCTTTACAGAAATCACTATCTGAAGTGCTCATGCTTCCACCGAATCACTCAACTGAACCTTTACAGCTTAGTTTTCCTATTGAACCTAATTCCTGGGACTCAAGTCAATAAGGTTGGGTTACCACCGTATTGGTCCTTATAGCTTGGGTTTTAAGTCCATTCCCCTAAACAAGCAGAACACTTGATCCTTGGGTAAGCCCTTTGTCAGTGGGTCCGCTATGTTATCCTTTGATTTTATGTAATCAATGGATATTATACTTGTGGTGATCAGCTGCCTAACTGTCTTATACCTCCGTCGAATATGACGAGACTTACCGTTGTATATAGAACTCTGTGCCCTTCCTAGAGCCGACTAACTAGCGTAATGGATCATTACAGAAGGTACGGGTTTGTCCCAACAAGGGACATCCTTTAAGAAGTCGTGAAGCCACTTAACTTCTTCTCCTGCTTTGTCTAAAATGATAAACTCTGATTCCATCGTGGATCAGGCGATACAAGTTTGCTTAGAGGATTTCCAAGAGACAGCCCCACCACCAATTGTAAAAATATACCCACTGGTGGACTTGGTGTTCTCTATATCAGATATCCAGTGCATCACTGTACCCCTCTAATACAGCTGGATATCTCGAATAATGCAACCCGTAAGTTAGCGTGTATTTCAGGTATCGTAGTACCCAATTCAACGCCTTCCAATGATCATTAATTGGATTATGGCTAAACCTAGCCAACTTGTTGATTGCATAAGCAATATCAGGTCGGGTGCAGTTTGTTATGTACATCAAACTCCCAATCACCTGTGCATATTGCTCTTGGCATACGGGTGCACCACAATTTTTATCAAGCTTTTGATTTCTATCCAGTGGTGACTTCGTAGGCGAACTGTCAAACATCTCAAACTTTCTCAACACATCCTCGATGTAGTGAGCCTGAGATAAGACTAGTCCATCAGACGTCTTAGAGATCTTTATCCCTAAGATGACATATGTGATACCCATATCCTTCATGTCGAAGCATTGTTTCAACATATTCTTAGTCTCTAGGATCAAGCTAGGACTGCTCCCTGTGATCAATATGTCGTCTACGTTACGTACATGCATATCATGACGAACGAGTCAGAGTTACCTTTCGTGTAGACACATTTGTCACATTCATTAATGGAGAAACCCTTCGATAGTAGAGTACTATCAATTTTTTCGTGTCATTGTTTCGGGGCTTGTTTCAGCCCGTACAGAGATTTGACAAATCGACAGACTTTCTTCTCTTGCCCTGGAACCACATACCCCTCGGGTTGTTCCATATAGATTTCTTCTTCCAAATCACCATTTATGAAGGTTGTCTTGACATCCATTTGATGTATCTCAAGGTCACGTAATATTGCAATTGCAATGAATACCCGTATGGACGTTATCCGAGACACTAGGGAGTACGTGTCAAAATAGTCAATGTCTTCCTTCTGCTGATAGCCCTTGACTACCAACCTGTCCTTGTACTTATCTATAGACCCATCTGCTTTATACTTCCATCTGAGTATCAATTTACAACCCAACGGTTTATTTCTCGGAGGAAGATTAACCAAGTCCCAAGTATGGTTATATAGGATGAAGTCTATTTCACTCTCAATAGCTTATTTCCAGAGCAGTGCCTCTGGAGTTGACAATGTTTCAGCAATTGTCCTTGGTTCATCATCAACCTTTTAAGCTACAAATTCAGGATCGAAGGATTTATCCTTCCTTGCCCTTTTACTTCGCCTTGGTTCCATCTCTGGAGTCTCCAAGTTCTGAGAATCTGGAACACTAGTTTTCAGATATTCAGCCACTTCGAAGTCCACTAGATCTGAACCATCTAGATCTGGGTAGTCAATGACTCCTGGTTCATAAGAGCTTTGTTCATAACTTCGTTTGCGGGAGGCTATGTCTTTTTCCTTTCTAGGAAAAGTATCCTCAAAGAATTGAGCATTCCTTGATTTCATGATTGTACCCAGTGGATATCTGGAATATCTGACTTATGCACTAAGAAGCGATAAGCACTATTGTTATTTGCATATCCGATGAAAATGCAATCTACGGTCTTAGGCCAAATCTTGACATGCTTTGGCTTGGGCACTTCGGCCTTTGTCAAACAACCCCACACCTTTAAATATTTATAGGTGGGTTTCTTTCCTTTCCATGATTCATATGGAGTTTTGTCCTTACCTTTATGTGGGACTCTGTTAAGAATCATATTAGTGGTAATGATGGCTTCTCCCCACATGTTTTGGGAAAGATCGGAATTGATAAGCAAGGCATTCATCATTTCTTTCAATGTGTGGTTCTTGCGTTCCGCAACACCGTTCGACTGAGGTGAGTATGGAGCGTCGTTTGATGAATAATGCCCGATTCAGCATAATATTCCTCAAACGGCACTACGTATTCTCCCCCTCTATCGCTACGAATGGATTTAATCCGCATGTTAAGTTGGTTTTCAACTTCTGCTTTGTAACGTCGGAACGCTTCAAATGCTTTATCTTTACTTTTCAACAAGTAAAGGTAACAATACCTTGTTCTATCATCAATGAATGTCACAAAGTACTTATTCCCTCCCCTAGTTTGTGCAAACTTCAAATCACATATATCTGTGTGAATAAGTTCTAGATGAGCGGTATTCCTTTCGACGGATCGAAAAGGAAGCTTTGTGAGTTTTTCCTCTACGCACACCTCACACTTATGTTGAGGGTTTACGTCGATAGACGGTAACAACTCCAACTTAACCAACCTTTGGATGGACTTGTAATTAATATGTCCTAATCTATGGTGCCATAAATTAGATGACTCAAGCAAGTAAGAAGAAGCTTCAATATTATTACTTGCACGTATTATAGACATAACGTTAACTTTGAAGAGACCTTCACAGACGAAGCCTCTTCCCACAAAAGTTCCATTCTCGGTGATTACAAACTTATTGGACACAAATACTAGCCTAAAACCAACATTAACCAATAAATGACCTGAAATTAAATTTCTCCCTAATCTCAGCACGTCAGAGGAAGCGTTATTACCCATGAACAACTTCTTGTTAGTAACTGGTGTATAAATAGAGAAGGCATCTCTATTGGAATAGATGTGTCTGGTAGCACCCGTGTCCATCCACCATTGCATGGGATTCTCAACAAGGTTTGCTTCAAGCACCACCGCCGAGAACTCCTCAATTATGTCGTCCAGAAGCCTGTCTTTGACGACGTTAGCCTGAGCCTTGACTTTAGCCTTGGCCTTCTCTTGTTGCTCAGTCTTGAGCTTGAGGCAGTCCTTGATCATGTGACCAGGTTTCCCACAGTGGTGACAGTTTCCATTGAACTTCTCTGTCGCTTGGGTCTTGCCGTCTTTCTGGAACTTGCGCTTCTTGCTTGGGTTCCCTTTGGCCTCAACCAGATTTTCCTTTGCCTCAATAAGTTGTTTTCCCCTAGGCAAGACCTTCTTATTATCTTCCTGAATCTAGAGTTTGATAATAAGTTCTTCAAAGGTCATCTCCTTTGTCTTGAGTTTTAAATAACTCATAAACTCATTCCATGAGGGAGGTAACTTTTCAATCAGTGATGCAACAAAAAACTGCTCATTTGGTTTCATACCTTCCAAATCCATGTAATGTAGAATCATTTGGAATTCATGGACTTAGGAAATCACTGTTTTACTATCCACTATTTGAAATTTCAGGAATTTCCCAACGATGAATTTCTTTGTACCATCATCTTGTGCGTTGTACGTCTTCTGCAGCTTCTCCCATAACTATTTGGTGGTGCCTACGGTGCAATACACCGTGTAGAGTGGGTCTGACAAGCAGTTCAAAATATAGTTCTTACACATAAAATCACTATGACTCCATGCATCAAGAACCATCTTCATGTCATTAATAACATGGATACCTTGGGCCCCTTCTGCCGTTTCAGTAGGTGAAGGGTCCATTTCATCTCCAGCTTGTGGAGGATCTTCTGTTAGAAAATGAGTCATTCCCATAACAGTCAGATAAAATAGCATTTTCTGCTGCCATCTCTTGAAGTTTGAGCCCATGAACTTTTCTGGGAGTTCATGGTGAAATCCAGTGGGTGGAGGAACTGTAACGTTCCCTTGAGCAGCAGGAAAGGCGTTGAATGAGCCTTGAGCAGTATTGAAGGCATTAGGCGTGCCTTGAGCAGCAGTGGGGAAAGTAGAGGGGTTGCCTTGAGTAGCAGCAACGGCAGAATCAGAAGTGAGTTATTCTCTTCCAGTCATCTTTCTAAGCACTTACAACAATCTTGTCTTAAAATTGTGGGTTACAACAAATGCAGGAAACGGGAAGTAAGTAAATATTACAAATTGCTAGAAAGGATAAACTAAAGATTATCACAAAACTGGAATCAAGAATGTTACAAACTGCTTGTGATTTGCTGAGTCGAGTGATGACACTCTGTCTTTAAGACAAGATTGCCCCGTACATATCCTCTTACGATGTCGGGCAATAGTCTCCTAAAATACAACAACAACTTAACAAATGAGCAAAGGAAACTCAAGTGTTACTCTTGAAGAACTTTGAGTATAGTAAACTTGCTAGAGAGGAAGAAAAAGATGTCAGAAATTTTTGTAGTGTTTTTCTTAGTGTGTTGAATAATTAAGCCAAATGCCTCAATTTATAGTGTAAGGAGATGACCCATCAACTAGCCAACTAATGGCCTTCAAGAGCCATGTAATGACACTTATTGAGGGGTTACATTCAGCTAAATAATGGTTGAATTCATGTGCCAAATAATGGAGATTCAATGCTCCAAAACCAGCCCAAAAGTCAGAACTTTCCATCTTCCCGTCGCAGCATTCTGCCTCCGAAGCGTCGCGGCTCTGCGAATTAGCGTCGCAGCTCTAGTGACTGAAGACCCAATTAGCGCCGCGGCGCTCCGGCGTCTCGGCTCCGACGGGGCAGCGCCGCGGCACTTCATGGCTCCGCGGCGATTTCCGATTCATTTCATCTTACACTTCGTACACTTCTTCCTTCGTTTACCAACGTGGAATACTTTGTCATTTGGCCAATAACCGTCCATCATTCTATGTCTCAAACGTCTCACTTACGTACCAATATCTCTTTCACTAATGAAATTTGCGATACTTGGCACTACGTGTGCATGTGTGTGAAAATGACGTGTTCGACGTGCGGGGTCCCAATTGTTCGAGTCATAAATAACGGGATAAATTTAATTCCACATTAGTAAATTTCCAACACCTAATACCATTACTCAAAGCCAAAAAGAGAAAAACTGATTTTTAAAATTTATTATTGATCCTTAATTAATTACATAGTGGGAGTGGCCTCAGTGGAGGATAAGATGTGGGAAGCGAGATTGAGATGGTTCGGGCACGTGCAGAGGAGAGACAAATACCCCAGTGCGGAGGTGTGAGAGGTTGGCTATGGACGGGTACATGAGGGGTATAGGTAGGCCGAAGAGGTATTGGGGAGAGGTAATTAGACGGGATATTATGCAAGTGCAACTCACTGAGGACATGACCTTAGATAGGGGGTTATGGAGGACAAGGATTAGGGTAGAAGGGTAGTAGGTAGTCCAGCGTAGTCCTACATACGCTTACAAACTGGTAGTTGAAGTGTTATTATTGTAGGCCCGCTTAGCCTATCATACTAGTAGGCACAGTATTGTTTTATAGTCCTCTGTCGTTTGATTTATGCTGCTATTGTATTTTGTTTATCTTATTTACCTACATTAGTTATTGCTTCTTTTTCAGAATTCGCTATCATGACTTAGTCACTTTGTTTGTCTTACTTTGCTTGTGCTTTGTCTTGAGCCGAGAGTCTCTCGAAAATAGTCGCTCTACCTACCAAGGTAGTGGTAAGATCTGCGTACACTCTATCCTCCCCAGACCCACATTGTGTAATTTCACTGGGTATGTTATTATTGTAATTAAGTACATATCTATAAATAAATTGTGCTAGATCTTTTTAAGGTTGAGAAAGAGATAGTAACGTGATTTATAAGGGACAATGATGCACATTAAATTATATAGTGTATTATTCAGTCGTATATATTAGTGTACTAGCAAGCAGCCTTACGGGTTTTTCCATAGCAGAAGCACGACTTGTATCACCGGTCAGAAATCTTTACAAGATGAAATTCCCTGGTTTTTAATGCCTAAAAATCCTCTCCATGAAGATGAAGAGAATTTTCTCTTTGAAAACTCTGTCATGTTGATGTGGAAAATTATCGTCTTTCCAATACCTATACTGATGTATTTATTCATTATCTGTAGGATTTAGGAGGACGACAGTTAATGGACTAAATGCTAATTAACACTCCTTATGGATGGACTCGACCCGATAGCTTTTTCGACGTATATCGATGAGACAAGTATCTTGCAATCTTGTAATTCTTTTGGTGATCAGGGACAACTATAAGATGAACCGATCTACTCTTACTCCCAGAGAAAAAGATAACACTGGCTAATTGAATATATTGATTACTCTCTCCGTCCTAAAAATATTATCTTAGTTTGACTTGATATAAAATTTAAGAAAAGAAGAATTTTGAAATATGCGGTTCAAAATAAGTCTTAGATATTTGTGTGTCGTAAATTATCTCGTAAAATTAAATTATTTTTAAAATATAAAAATATATTAATCTTTTTAGGATAAATTAATAAGAAAAGTAAAATAATCTTTTTGAAATGAATAGAGTAATTAATTTTTATATAAAAAAGAAAGGGAATAAAGTACCTAGTGTTTTGTCTTTCAAAGATGGCACAGGAGATAGAGACGTGATTTATTCAAAAGAAAACACTGCATTTTCCGTGAAAGAAGTGTAGCAATCAACTTAGATTTTTCTTTATGTCTTGAAGGGAAAGTAAATTGGGAGGGGTATTTTTTTCTTTTTTCCCCTCAAAGATGATCCAATCTACATAAATACCTTATTCTAAAAGAGAAAGAGAAGGCAATTGCAAAATGATACTCCATCCGTCCCAATTTGTTTGAAGATTAGACCAGTTTGGGATCAAATGATTTTTTTATTGATTTAATTTTAGACATAGATCCTTCGAATATTTTATAATAAAATTTACATATTTGAAAACTATATAAAAAGTACTATAAATCTGTATAATTAATGAAAAAAAATAATCCTTGATTATTTTCATTAATGAAAGAGTATATATACAATTTACAATTTTCATAATAAGAAAATCATATTTCTATTCTACTCCTACTACGAGTAAACAACAGGTTAATCATATTACCATATCCAATATGAGCGGATTGAATACAAGCTAATCATGGATGGATTAGACGGGTTTTTTTTTTACCGTAGGAGATGAAATTACTTTAATGATTTATATAATTTTTTTATTTAATAATTATTATTATTTCAGATACGTCGTGGAATAAAATTTGGATAAAATTTGTCACCACCACTCTCGATGAAGATGACAATGGGCAATGATTGAGGTAGAAATGTCGTGAGCAAGCAGGTAAAGAAGATCTTGTGGACACCGAGATGATAAAACAAAATCTTTGGTTTCTATGCCCTTTAATATTCTAGGCCAAAATCTATTTCTTTTTAAGGTGTCGTATCTATTTTGTTATATATATAATTTCTCTAATATAGTAGAAACTCTATTAATTAATGCTTGATTATTTAATAAATTCTCTTAGATAATATTTTTGATCGATCCTGACATGGGAATTGTTGGAAATTTGCATTTGTCGGGGAGGTGCGTCCACCCATATTTAATGAATTAAACACTAGTGTTCCGCATGTTGGAGGCTTTGTCTCTTCGCACATGCATGATCTACGAAGTGAGTAGGTGATCGTAGGGCCAAGAATCGTCAAATTTCGTTGAGAAATGAAAGAGATATTGGTCCACGAAGTAAGGTGTTTGAGGCATGGAAATATGGTGTGGGACAAATCAACCACATCGGTGGGAATAGGAAGAATTGCTATCTATATAAGTCTCTAATGTGGTAAAGGGTTTGGGACCCCTTCCCTAGAGTTTCTGGAAAGTTGATTTTGGGAAAGACGGAAGGCAGAAACTTTCTGCCTACCGTTTGGACTATTTTTTGGAGCATTAACCAGCCATTACTTGGATGTTAACTACTCCATAAACAGCCTTCTTCATGACCATTAATCTGCCCCTCTTCAATAGCCATGAACAGCTTTAAACCAGCCACACTAATGGCCTTTAATCTGCCATTAACAGCCCTCACTAATGGCTATTAACAGCCTTGTTTGTGGCTGTTGGGCAGCCTCCTCCATGCTATATATTGATGCCTCATTTGGCTCAATTCGTGACTGGAACACAGAGACATAAGTGACTGAAATTCAGCACAAATCAGTGCGCAAAACAGCCAGAAAATAGCACAAAACACAGCTCAAAACAATGAGCAAAACTATGACGAAAAACAGTGAGTTAAGACCCTCATATACACAAGATATACACTACAGAGACACAATATATATACAGAGAGATAAAACAGAAGAGAAGATAGAAACTCTTCCTTCCTTTTCCATATATTCATCAAGTCGATTCATATTTGTTTTCTTCGCCAGGCTCAACCTATTGGCTTTGTAGCGTTGAGATTAAAGTGTTGTTTTATCTTGGAAGACTATTGCCCGCTAACGTAAAAACATATATACGGGGCAATCTTGTCTTAAGGACAGAGGGCAATCCCTCGACTCAACACATAACGTTGTAACCATCCAGATTTAGTTGTTTCTTGATTTCAGGATATCAAGATTCAAGACACAACAAGCTTGCGACAGTTCTCAACATTGGCCTTGCAAAGTTATCAAGATTCAAGACACAACAAGCTTGAGGCAGTTTTGAAGATTGACCATTTATTTATCCTTTCGAACACTTGTAATAGTTATTTACTTCCCGTACTGCTTTATAAAGTACAATAGAGTACCGACAGGAATAACGTGCTAAATTAATAATTCGCTAAAATTATAAGATAATACATTTTTTATTACTCATATAGACCCCATGTAAAATATAAATTAATAATTCCTTATATACTACATAATACGTGAGTGATTTATGAAGACTTCTTGAAAAATGACTCAATTGTCTTTTATTTTTTGTTGAAATCAATGTCACATTGAATCTCATCTCTTATTTTTCTTATCATTATAAGAACTCATTGTTATTTTCTCATAGTTCAACAAGAAATTATTCAATGTGATTGTCGCTTTAATAGCCTCATTTCGCGAATGGGGCTCTACTGTAGAACTTTCATCATCATCTTCATCACATTTATCAGTTCACATAACGCTCACAATTATTTTCTTCATCAGTCAACAACTGTGCAACTACATTTTCTTTTGGGTAGTTCAGGACATGTTCGACATCTATTGTTTGTGTTAGCATGATTTAATTTTGTGTTTATATAGAAAATATTTTTTAGTATTCATAAAGTAGTACGTTGAACACTTCCGTGAATACTTTATTTTTTGCCATGAATAGTTACAAAATTTCTCTTCCGTGAACAAAAAAAGTTTGGCTAAAAAGGAAATGTAGCAACCTGTCAGCGGTGCTAATTTGGGACGACGGTTATACCCCCTAAAAATGAAGTTCTTGTGGCAAACTATAAAAGTTGCCATTAAATGTTTTATTTGAATTTTTGAAATTATATGAAAGTGACTTTTTTCATTATGCCAACAAAATCCGTATAGTGCACAGGATCCTATGTCATATTTATTACTCCCTCTAATTTATTTAGTTATCGTGCATACTCAAATAAATGATTTGAAATAATTGTCATTCTAGAATATCAAGGTGTAATTGGCTATTAGTTTTCACTTTTATCCTTAGACCTCATATTATTCTCAACTTAGTCCATTAAGTACATTTATTTATATTAAAATTTAAACACTTATTTGATCTGAATAGATCTTAATTTTCAAGATCTTAAACAAAGTCTTATCATTAAGAAGTATTTTTGTATGAATAATTTTTATCTCACTCTATGCAAAACTGCTCCACCCCCACCCCCACCCCATCCTTCCAACCCCACCACCTCCACCCACCACCGACCCACCCCCTTTCCACCCTCACCTAACTACCACTAACCACCTCACTCATTACAACCAGTACAACCCTTACCCCCCTAATCCCCACACCTAGCATATCCACCCCACTCACCCAACCACCTACATACCTCTACCCACCCACCACTTACACACTCTTCACCCCCACCCCCGACTCCATCCACCACTACTAACAACCTATGTAATCACAACCATTGTCAACCATCATCATTGTCTTCAACCACCAGCCACATCTACCATCACAATCACCACTGACAACGACTGTTAATCGCTATCGTACGTATCATCTCCATCATTATAATTATATCAACAGAAGAGCGTGGAGGTTCGAGTCCTCTTCAAGGCCTAATATTGAGAATACTCATTGAATGAGCATTCTCAATAAGAGAGTTGTCGTCGTTTCCACCACCACTGTCGTCGTCGCCACCGTTGTCATCACTTGTTGTTAATATATCGGTAAGGGTATTGTTCCGATAGATAACTCTTCTATAGAGTTCATTAATATATGAGCTCATTAGTTTACCCCCCCCCCCCCCCCCCCCATCTATCTGAATGATCGATCTCAACCCAGGAGGAAGAACTGGTAATAGATACAAATCATCCATTTAGCCACTACCACCCGGACAACCAATCCTTATTACCAACTATCTCTACCATTATTACTAACATCCCAGGCGGCGTCATCGTCAACCACCACACATTCTTTAGACATCACCACCAACACGGTCGATTACTAACATCAACCAACTCTACAATCACAATCACCACACCCACCACATCAACCGCCACTATTGCTCCACTCACTATAACACCGATCACCTTCACCACCACCATTACAAAGAATCCCCACCATCACTGGAGAACATAACTAGTTTCATTTTTTATCAAATGATTTAAATAGATTTATATTTATTTTCTAATATTTAGTTACTTTTTATTTGAATTGTATATTTATTATGTTTAAATAAATACATTGTGCACATTCGGATGTTGAAAAATAAAGAGTCTTAATCATTTAATGTTCAGATCTAGAGATAATATCTTAATCATTCAGAGGCCTTAATCATAATGAAAATAAATGAGGCCTCAATAAATATTGAGAAAAATTAATGTGGTGAAAATGATCATAGTATTGAATTGAGATGAAACAACAAAATAAGAATAATTTAATCAAACTACCTTTTTGTTAATATATTTTAAGGGACGTGCAAAAGAAAAATACGACAAGTAAAATAAACCGGATGGACTATTTATTAATGAGTTTAAGTTCTATGCGCCGATAATATAAAATCTATTTATATAATTAGGTCATTTAATTGTTAAATAAAATTATTCCCGCAATCAAGTTATTTAAAAATCAAAATAATTGCGGATAACCTCACTTAATAACTGATAGAATATACGTAGTATATTTCTAATATACTACGTATATTCTCTGATATTATTAGAGATCTTGTACATGTGTAATTATGGTAGTAGTCTTGTTTTAGGAAAATGTAAATTTGATTTCCGTAATTACAGGCTAGGTTTACTATTGTATATCATGTATATAAATTCTTTACATTAATGAAAATAATTAAGGGATTATTCTCTTTCATGATATCAGCAGTCTAGGGAAAACTTTACCTTCTCCAAAAATATACTCCTTTCGTAGCCCTACTCGAACACTCATTCTCGGCCGACGGCCAACCCTCCCCCCCTCTCATCCCTTTAATTATTTTCAAATCCCTAATTTTCCTCTTGTTCTTCCATAATGTCTAACACAAAGAATACCTTTCATCCTGCTTTTGCAGTCTTCAATATCAAGAAAAATATCCCTATCGTTCTTGAGATGGAAAACATCCAATACGCGACGTGGACAGAACTATTTAAAGTTCACGCAAAGTCTAATAGAGTCCTCCATCACATCGTCAAACCGGAAAAAAGGCAAAGAGAAAGTGCTTTCCACATATGATGAAATCGAGTTAATGGACAACTCTTGATGCTACGGTCCTCCAATGGATCTATTCCACCATCTCTACGGATCTCTTACTGACAATTATTGAACTCGACGCTACGACAATGGAAGCTTGAATAGGTTGCGTGATATATTTCAAGATAATAAAAATTCTCGTGTCGTAACCCTTGAGCAAGAATTCTCTCACATCAATATGGAGGATTTTATGAATGACTCCGCCTATTGTCAACGGCTCAAATAGTTGTCGGATCAACTCAAGAACGTCGGTGCGCCCATCACAAACGATCGTCTCGTTCTTCAGATGGTTGCAGGCCTCTCTGAGGCATATAATGGAGTTGGAACTCTTCTTCGTCAAAGCAATCCTCTCTCGCCGTTCTACCAAGCATGTTACATGCTCACCTTATAAGAAGCAAGGTTAGATAAAAATACGACAATCGGAGCCAATTCTGCCATGACGGTGGCCAACACCGATGACCCTCACTCCTTTTGGAAAATTTTGGCCAAAACCGTAACAATTGTGGCGGCAAAAAGGGCCAAAATCAGAAATGGTAGCAAAAACCGCGGTGGAGGCCACATCGGCGGTAACGGTGGCAGCCGCAATGGCGGCGATGGTGGTAGTGGCGGAGGACGGGGTGGCGGCAGTGGCCAGCAAAGGCCTAGGCCGCAACACCATTGGCCGTAACCTTAGTCCAGTAGACCATGGTCGTGGGGCTGGACCATGGTCGTGGGGCTGGACCAGTGCGGTGGCCCTCTCCACCTTATCCGGCTCCTTAATTTTCAGCCAGGCCCAATAGCAACCAACATCAAGCTCGACAGAACCAAGCCTGACAGCAGCCTATCCTGCTTGGGCCTCGGCCTCAGCAGGCCTTCGCTGCTACGGGCCCAGCAGCAGCCCTGACCTATACTAATATTGAGGTAGCGATGCATACACTTAGATTAAATTCTCTAGATGCAAATTGATATATGGACATTGATGCTACTTCTCACATGACATTAGCACCAGGTAATCTCTCGTCTTATTTCAATTTGAGCAAAAATCATGGCATAATTATTGGTAATGGTCATTCAATTCCATTTCATGGTTATGGTCACACAAATTTACCTCCCCCGAACCCACATTTAGCCTTGAAAAATATCATTCATGCTCCTAAATTAATTAAAAATTTGGTGTTTGTTCGAAAATTTACTATAGATAATTAGATTTTTGTTGACTTTGACCCTTTTGGATTTTCTGTGAAGAATATTTTGACGGGGATACCTCTAATGAGATGTGATAGTCGGGGCGAGCTCTATCCCATCACCACCACCACCACCACTAAATAATCCCTACCATCAACATTTGCCGATTTAGCACATTCCTTATGGCATGCACGTTTGGGTCATCCGGGGGCATCTGTTTTTTCCTCTCTTAAAAATAATAATTTTATTGAGTGTAATAGTACGCGTAGTACTAATGTTTGTCCTTCTTTTTCGCTTGGGAAACATGTTAAATTACCATTTATTGCCTCCAATTCTAGTACTATGTTGCCATTTGATATTATTCATAGTGATTTGTGGACATCTCCCGTTTTGAGCTCTTTGGTCCACCGTTATTATGTGTTATTTTTGGATGATTATTCTAATTTTTGTGGACCTTTCCGTTATCTAAAAAGTCTCAAGTTTATTACATGTTCCTATTATTTAGAGCATTCATTTGTTCCCAATTTGAATGAGAAATTAAAAACATTCAATGTGATAATGGATGGAAATTTGATAATGGGCCGTTTAGAGAATTTTGTAAGGTTAATGGTATGTATTTTCGGTTTTCTTGTCCACTTACATCCTTATAAAATGGGAAAGTCGAGCAAAAAATACGCACCATTAATAATATTTGTTCAAACATTACTAGCCCATGATTCATTACCACCTTCATTTTGGCATCATGCATTACAAATGGTCACTTATCTTCTTAACGTACTCCCTAGCAAAGGATTAGCATACCAATCTCCACTCAAAATTCTTTATCACAAAGATCCGTCGTATTCTCATCTTAGGGTATTTGGGTGTTTATGATATCCTCTCTTTCCTTCCACTACAATAACCAAACTACAAGCCAGCTCTACTGCTTGTGTGTTTTTGGATTATCTGTCTAATCATCATAGTTACAAATGTTACAATTTATCCTCGAATAAAATCATCATTAGTCGCCATGTCATTTTTGATGAAACCCAATTTCCATTTGCTAAGTTGCATGATTCCGTGTCTAATTCTTATAATTTTCTGGATTATGGGCTCTCACCGTATGTGGTCCACCATTTGGTCTGGCCCATATCTCGAGATTTGGACCGGTAGACACTGGCAGGCCTAATGCCTACTAGCCCAGACCCTTCCCGTGATCAATTTCAACTAGCAGGCCCACTGCCTGCTTTTCCAGTTTCCGTCACCCAGCATTTTTGGCCAGCAGGTCCATTGCTTGTTGGCCAAACTCGTGACCCGCCTCTTGGTCTAGTCAGTTCCGATATCCATACACCGACCCAGGTCCGGCCCACTTCTATTCCAAGTCAACGGGGTATCTTTAGACCAAAATAACATTTTAATCTCAACTCTAATGTCACTAAATCACCCCTACCACATAACCCAGTGTCTGCCCTTTGTGACCCGAATTGAAAAATGGTCATGGATAATGAATATAATGCTCTTATTAAAAATAAGACATGTGAGTTGGTGCCTGTCCGCCTGGTGTTAATGTGATTCGTTCTATGTGGATTTTTACTCATAAGGAAAAATCACAAGGCATGTCTTGTTGGTGATGGAAAAACTCAACAGGTTGGCATGGATTGTGGAGAGACATTTAGTTCGGTGGTCAAACCGACAACTATTCACATTGTTCTCGAGTCTTGCTCTCTCAAAAGCATGGCCCTTTCATCAGTTGGACGTGAAAAATGTGTTCTTACACGGTGATCTCACGGAGACTGTTTACATGCATCAACCCTTGGATTTCAGGGACCCCTATCATCTTAATCATGTGTGCTTGCTGAAGAAGTCACTATATGGGCTAAAACAGGCCCTTCAAGGCCTGGTACAAAAGGTTTGCAGATTATGTGTCTACTATTGGGTTTTCTCACAGCATGTCTGATCATTCTTTGTTCATCTACCATCGCGGTACTTCTTTGGCATACATTTTGTGTATATGTAGATGATATTATATTGATTGCCTCTGCTGATAAACTGCGCAAGTCTATCATATCTCATCTCAGCTCCGAATTTGCTATAAAAGACTTGGGGCCTTTGAGTTATTTTTTGGGTATAGTTGTAACTCGTTATGCATGTAGTCTATTTCTATCCCAGATAAAGTATGCAACTGAGATTATTGAACGGATTGACATGTCATCCTGTAAGTCATCTCTTACTCCGGTTGACACCAAACCGAAGCTGAGTGCTAATTCTAGCACACCCTACGAGGATCCCTCTCACTATCGCAATCTTGCAGGGGCTCTTCAGTATCTTATGTTCACAAGGCCTGATATTACTTATGCGGTACATCATATATGTTTATTTATGTATGATCCGATGGAAGAACACATACACGCTCTCAAATGCATTATGCGTTACATTCAGGGCACTCTTGATTATAGTTTACACCTATATCCATCCTCTGTATCTACTCTCATGTCTTATACAGATGCTGATTAGGGTGGATGTTCAGATACCAAACGATCGACATCTGGTTATTGTATATTTTTTGGTGATACCTTGGTCTCTTAGTCGGCTAAACGCCAGGCTATTTTATCGCGTTTTCAGTGCGGAGGCCGAGTATCGAGGGGTAGCCAATGTGGTGTCTAAGTCCTGTTAGCTGCATAACCTCCTCTTAGAACTTTACTTTCCTATTCAGAAAGCTACCCTGGTCTACTGCGATAATGTTAGTGCGATATATCTCTCTGGGAATCCTGTTCAACATCAGCGCACTAAACATATCGAGATGGATATTCACTTTGTTCGCGAAAAGGCAGCTCGTGGACAAGTGCGTGTCTTGCATGTCCCTTCACGGTACCAAATTGCTGACATATTTACTAAGGGCCTTCCCTTAGTTCTGTTTGAAGATTTTAGGGACAGTCTCAACATACGACAACCGCCCGCTATGACTGCGGGGGTGTGATAGAATATACGTAGTATATTCCTAATATACTATCTATATTCCCTGATATTATTAGAGATCTTGTACATGTGTAATTATGGTAGTAATCTTGTATTAGGAAAATGTATATTTGATTTTCGTATTTATAAGCTAGGTTTACTATTGTATATCATGTATATAAATTCTTTACATTAATGAAAATAATCAAGGGATTATTCTCTTTCAATAAAGTTAATGGATAACCTGAAATAAACAGAAAGAGTTTAAATTACATGGATGGTGCAAAGAATTAATAACATTATTAATGTATATAATTTAAATATTTTATTAATGTGATCCAGGTAAGCTTTGAGCAAGACAGATCCTCTGCTTCTTAATATGTTTTGCCCAAAAAATAATACTGCTTTTCATCACGTTTTACGTCTTGAATTGTCGACTTTTAAACATTATTTTCTTACATTTTTCTGTTATGTATATTTAATTGGTTATTTTTAACAAATACATCTTTGTTCTATAATTTTGAATTGGTCACTTAATGTAGCTTTCACCACTATATAGGATTAAACACAATATTAGCACAAACGTAGATATACACAAATCATCCAATATACGGGAAAAAAAAACCACATGTCAATTTTAATTCATTGTCTCAACATTTTAACAATTCAGCCAAATAAACAAACCAGTAAAACAAGAACAATTTTCAGTAGTTTAGCCAATCACAACAATAGATAATCATCCATCAGCCGATAAGCCAGCCCCCCTAGCTAATCATGCATTAGTAGTAGCTTCCAGCCGCTTTCTACTTTTGCATGACAGCTTAAGCTTCAACTCTCATTTTAATCTCTTCAGCAACACTTTTCTCCCAACATCCTTTTCTCTCTGCACAATAGTAGCAACAACACTTCTTCAAGAAGAATAATAGCAAGAACAACATCTGCAAAGAAGAACAACATTGAAGGCAGAACTTTCAGCCCTTTCCTCCATTTGCACAGTAGAATTATCTCCCCTTTTTGGGAAGAAATCAACAATAAGAACTGGTCCCTGGCCTGGACTAAAGCATCCATTACAGCATCAACCTCTGAGATTTGTTGGTTGATCTTAGTAATTTGTCCAACAAGCTAGTCTTTAGACAGAGTTGACTGTCTTGTACCAGTGTTGCCTAGAATGTTTGGAACATTTCGGGCAACATTTTCAATGTTAGCTTCTTTTTTCTATGGAAGGTCAATAACTCTCTCTATGATTTTCAAGATTGCTTTATTCACTGAATATACCTCTGGTGCTTTCCCTAAAATATCCTCTCTTTTAGGCTCAGTTCCCAAACATTGATTAATAATTGTAGGAGTAAACTGATAAATTTTGTTATAGAGGTATACCTTCCCAAATTTCTTTGAAGAGGCATTGTCTATACCAGAATTTAAGTTTGCGTAAAAAAAACCTAATTACTTCATCAATGAATGGTTCTTTATCAGTTACAGTTTTTAGAAGCTTACGATCATTGAGGAACTCAATCAAACCATATTCTGAACATGAGGCTATATCTAACACTTTTTCTGCCATGATAACTCTATTCTTAAACCAATCCCATTTATCAAATTTTGCTTTGGAATAGAACTTATCAGAAAAAGCATCTACCTCAACTTCAGATTCTGATTCGGTATTGCCAGATGAGGATGGTGAGGATGTCTCTTCTGAGGTCTACTGGAATATTGCTTGAGATATTGTGGCATCATCGGCAACATTTTGGGCAGCATCTGGTTTAGCATGACAGAGAATTCCTTTGGGGCAGAACCTTGTCAAGGGAGTGTCCTCAGAGATCTCCTCGTCTTGAGAATCACTTTGAGGAACAGAGATTGGATGTTCTTCTTCAGTGTCTTCCGAGGACAGTTCGAAGTCCATATCTCCGGTGTCACTGCTTGAGCAAGCAAGAACTGTAGTTTCAAATATGGACTTCTTGGTTTTAGGTTCCTGTTGAACTGTTCTTTCGAAAACTCTACTCGATCTTCGAGTAGGAAAAGAAGATGAACTGGTCCTTTTACCGAGGGTAGAATAATCTGATGTAGCATCTACATCTATGGGATTATTGTCATCCCCTGGGTAACTAATGTCCAGTGATTCCTCATCTCCTCTGAGAATAATGGTTGTACAACTATTTTCTGGTAGGTGTTGAGAAGATGTAGTTGTTTGTTGAGGTGGACTGGTGCTCATTGGAGTGTTGTTGGTAGTGTTGGTTGAAATAGGTGTTGACATAGGAGATATTTCCATCGGTGAATTTGGAGGAGAGGGTTTTGAGGGTTTAGGGTTTTTAGATGAAGATGAAAGTGAATACTCCATTGGTTAGGTAGGAGATTTACCGAGGTGATGTGATTTTTCCTTCACCATAATATTTGGAAATTAATCTTATCTTTTAAAGTTTGAATTCCAATAAAAACATGGCATGAACATAGGGAAGAAAAATCTGATTTTTATGAAATCAGTTAAGATCAATATCCCAACAAATATCATAATCTGAAAATGTCAACATCAATGTTGGCAACATTTTGGACAACACAAGTATTATGATCCCGCAAGAACTTTTCATTATGGCAACAAATCAAGACACATTTTATATGTATTTTTATGAGTTTAACCACTGGACCAATGTAACATTTTCCCATCGTGTCCTTGGTCTAATCATAAAACACATACAAATTTATTTTTCGTGTAAAAAATAAGAATACTTATTTAGTACTCTCAAAATTTCTTTTGAAGCGCTCGATACTCCTATAGAATAGGAACTGTATCTTTTTAAGGGCTTTGCCCATTTTGCACAGTTGTCAATCATTTGTTAAGGTTTTGCCTTACTTTGATACTCATTGTTTATGATATACATAATTAGATATATCATCGCAGAGAACGGTATCACTTTGGAATCATGTTCTTACTGAAGGATCATGCTTGTGTGACCGCAATTACTGCACTATACAACAACAATAATCAGTTTATGATATTACATAGGTAAATGTCACCCGAAATGTTAGAGAATGTTTTAGCCGACATTTACCAAAAATGCCTTTTTAGATATTACAGAGACCAAGAGATTTCTTCAAACTGGAAAATCTCTCATGGTCCAAAGCTTTTTTTAAAATATCAGCTAGTTGATGAATAATGTTAACATGTTCAATTTTGACTAGCTGTTTTTCGACTAAATCTCTTAAAAAGTGATGCCTAATATCAATATGTTTTGTACGTGAATGTTGAACTAGATTTTTGGAAATATTTATAGCACTTAGATTATTACAATACAAAACTAAGGTGTTACTAGTAAAACCATAGTCCTCTAACATGTGTCATAGCCATATTAATCGAGAGCAACAACTTCCAGGTGCTACATATTCAGATTCAGCAGTTGAAAGTGGACACAATTTTGTTTATGACTATACCATGAAACAAGATTATTGCCAAGATAAAAATATCCTTCACTTGTACTCTTACTATCATCCACATCACCAGCCCAATCCGAGTCACTATACCCTATTAAATTAGGATTAGTGTCTTTGGAATACCAAATTCCAACTCACATGAGCCGGCAACATATCTAATGATACGTTTTATGACATTTAAGTGGGAGATTTTGGGACAAACTTGGAATCGAGCACAAATAGAAACACTAAACATAATATCTGGGCGACTAGCAGTAAGATAAAAAAGGCTACCTATCATAGATCGATACAATATTGGGTCAACATTCTCACCAATATTATCTTTACATATATTCTGCGAAGATCCCATTGAAGTTTTCATTTGTTTAGCATTTTCCAATCAAACAACTCAAATTTTATCTATCTTTATCCTTTATCCTTTATTTTACTTTACTCATCTGCATTCATGTTTTTTACCTCTTAGTTTAATCATACCACCGTCCTAACGCTTTCTGGAGTAGTTGGGGAACCTATTGCTAGAAATTAAAGTTCTGTTTTCAGCCCAAATCGTTTAAGTTAAATGAATCAATTTGACATCCAATTTCGTTAATCGGGTAAAACGGTGGAGAACACTCCGGAGGGTAACAACTACATACATTTTTCTTCCTTTCTTTTGTGTTTTCTTTACATGATATATTTAATCTGCTTTTTGTACTTTAACTGTTCAATTGTACTATTCTTTGTTGATTTTGTTGAGAATTTGATTTTTTTTCTGTAAGATTACATCACGGTTGTTTGTGAATTTAACTTGCATGTTTTTTTATTTGCCTTTGTATTCTGCTTTATTCTCTTACCTCTTTTTCTTTTTGGCATTTCTTCATTAGCTAGAAAACTAATGCTAAGATTTGAATAATGTTGTGAAGGGTAAAAATTATTGAGAGGACATGTGCTCGGCAATTTTCAATTAAGAGATTATCATTGATTTTGATTTTTTCATGTTGCTTATTAACAGGTTCATCTTATTTAAACTAACCATTAATCTTTATAGACTATAGTGAAAATTTTAAGAAACCTCTACATCATGATGTTTTGGGGAACGAAAGTAATGTGACTCTTTGAGATTGAATATTTTATACTTTTCATGTAAATGAATATTTGATTATTTCATGAAAGATAGTTCAAAATTGAGAAGCTAATGTATCAAGGGACAAAATTTACAATTGAAATTATGTAGTAAATAAAGTTTATCAAATTGAAAAAACTTTTGCAATCATTCAACGAGGTTCTTGAGGTATGTGATAGTGTTAAATTAGATTTAAATTTTGTTGGGATGTTCTCAATATTTCTAATTTTTACAAAAAATTACCTTTTGGGTATTTTTAATATTTGAATATTAGGAAAGAGTTATTCGCAAGTTCAATGAGGTCATTCATAACCGCGCGAAGCTCAGATAAATTACCTAATATATACTATATTATACACTAATTATAACAAAATATCTAATTTAATCCACAAGTGGGGTTTAGGGAGGATATGATGTATGCGGACCTTATACTATCTTTGTGAGGTAGAGAAGTTGTTTCCGATAGACCCTCGGCTCAAAAGAAAAGTATTTTCGTCAAGATTGTAAGAAAAATTAAGATCACAAAATAGCACGATACAAAACAAGTGCAACAACTAAAAGTACACATCGAATAATAAGAAACTACGCGATAATTGAATAAAATTACTATAAAGGAGAAGAGGAGAGGAGGGCCTCCTCCTTCTCCCACGCGATGTGCGACAACACTTAACTACCTACTAATCTTCTACTCTAATCCTCGATTTACATACCTTCCTATCTAAGGCCATGACCTCAAACAGCTAAAGCTGTGACATGTTCTATCTAATCACCTCTCTCATTCTTGTTCGACTTATTTGTACCTCTCCTAACTCCGGCTACCGCCGACCTCTCACACCTCTTTATATATACATAATATATCTACCGTCTATTTTTCTTAAACGACCTGCTACTTTTAAGTTAATTTCCCATCAAAATGGTAGGGTACTAGGCCATGTGATTAACCCGTTTTAAAACAATTAAGGCTCCACCAACCCCACGAAAAAAAATAAAAAAAGAGTTTTGAAGAAAACAATCGGTATATAGTCAAAGAAAGCATAATAAGGTAATGCATGATTTTTAGAAAGTAGTAGTATTATTCAACGTAAATAGAAGCAGTGGACTCCTCAAATTGCGAGACCCCATGCCTCGTGATGGCAGGAGCGGCGACAGAGTATTATTTACTGATTCGGACGAATCAATAAATTTTGCTCTAGATTATGTATTTTAATAAATCTATTAAATATATATAAATATTTAATTGCGAACTCAATAACTAAGAATCTGAAATAAGTTATAGATTCGGTGTTAGTTCAAAATCCATAAACTTTAAATCTTGGCTCCACCTATGAAATAACGAAAACAAGTATTGCTTGTTTGGAAGTTACAATTGAATTCAGCTATGTGAAGCCTAAATATCAATTTTGCTCCATTTCGATGTGTTCCATTCCAGTATCCAATAATTCAGTTTTCATAACGCATTACGAGAAATTCTAAAAAGCTTGCAGGGAAGTAGAGAAAACGACAAAAATGATCTTATGTTTCAGGAAAAAATGTCTGATATTCTCTGTCAAATTTTAGATGTGAATATTTGCAACTTCAATCGCGTATGCTTGAAGTTGTTCCGAAATGGTTAAAATTACAAATTATTATACAATGAGGCTATAGCTCAAATTGTGATCCCAAAATCAGCTATCTGTGCACTGATCTTTAGACCAGAGTACATGAAGAGATTCAAAGAAGAGGCCCAGAAAATAACGATTGAAACAGCCCAAACTTTAAAGAAAATAACCATTTTTTATCGAGCAGCATGCTAAAGAAAGCATGGTACAGACTACAGAATACTAGAGATATTTGTGTCCTTGTGCTCACATATACAGCGTGTAAAAATATACGCCTAACCCTTCCAATTTTTGGATTATTGGAGACTTCAGCCCAATCTTATGTGATGCCCATGATCAAAGCAATAGCGGATCCAGAAATTCTGTCTGAAAAAATTAATAAATTATGAAAATTGTTAAGAGTCCCACATCTGAAATGAAATGAAAACATGGACTCCTTATATGGATCTTGGAAAAAATGTCACCTCTAAGCTTGAACGTGTGACCTAAAGTAAAATTTGTACCACAATTGCTATTAACAGAATAGCTTTCCTTATGTCAACGGATTCAACAATTTATACATACAGAAAAATAATTGATTTTACCTTTCTTGCATGGTAGAATTTTCCTACTAAGATAATTCAATTGAATCTCCTTAAATGGTTAAATGTAGCTTTGCTCCTGATGAGATGGCTAATGAGTGTGGTAAGAAGAAAGGCATGCAGGCTTAAAAACAACTCCATCCACCTCAAAATATTTGTCATGTTTTTCATTTATACGCTCTTTAAGAAAACATTAAATAGAAGGGTGTTTGACTATTTTATCCTTATTATGTCTTCAGATAGATTCTCTTTTCATGAATACTTACTCTATTTATGTGATATAATTGAGGTGTTTATAGTCTTCAAGAACAATTACTACCAAGGGTCAATAAAAAACACATTTAAATTTGTCTTGAACTTCTAAAATTATAAGTATTTTGAGACAAATATTTTTAGTAAGGACAAGTATTTTGGAATGAAGAGAGTATCAATTTTTTCAAAGAAGATGTGCATAGGATACCTTAAGGCTTAAGCCAATCTCATGTTAGAAAAAAAAGAGATAAGTGTTATTTGCGATATATAGAGCACAAGTTCACTTGGTATACACGTTTTTTCAAACTTAATAAGACACTGCCAAAAAAACAAATTTGCATTTTTTTTTGGACCAAAGCAGCTAATTATTATTATGGGCTTGAGTTGTAACTGTAACACTTCCAACATAAGAAAATTGACATGCATATAGACAACTTTCTCCTTATTGACGCATTTAACCCAATATATCTTAAAATTGGCAACTTATAACAAAGCTCACTCACCTGTCATCTTCTGGCTTCAATTGCTGACACTGTGTGGAGCTCTTCCCCCCAAAAGTATCCAAACCATACGTGAAATCTAAAACTTTAAAATGTGAATATTAGATTGAATACGTTGTTCGAAGTTGAAGAAGAACCTGAAAACACTATTAAAGACCAGTGTAGTTTTGTTCAAATCTTTCCTATTTGTATAATTGTGATATCAAATTTTATCAAAAATATCTTAACAAGTGAAACTAAGAAAGGAGACTTCCCCTTTTTTTTTACTTCTATTAAGACCCTGTCCTCTTATGAAGTAAGGAGACTAAGCTCAGGTAAACAGATGATATTTTCGTCACTCTCAGGCCTTATCATCAGATAACAAAGTGAATTTAATCCTTCGCAGCCCGGGACGATCCTGGGAATGAAAGTCCATTCCCTCGTGCTCGGGAACTCCAATACTTAGGTTGAACAACAAAGGTCAATCTTCGGTCTTGCTTGGTGTGAAGGGTATTGGTTCGGGGGCAGAGTACAATACTAAAGGTCTTGTTTGAAGACGATATGAAACAAATTTAAGATGATAATCATATTGAAAACTTAATGTTGAAGATGACTTCATCGTGTATATTCCATGTATATCTGATCCTTATATATCTCCTTGTATCGCATGTATATTATGTTTATTGGCTAATTTTCTTGAAAATATGTGTTCGACTGAAGAATGAATATCATGTATATCTACGTATATCCCTGAAAATATGTATATGATATGCACGATATACATATGTCATATGCATTGTAGAGGTGATGTTTTTCCAGTCGATTTCATATATAAAATTTAACTCCAAACTAGTATAATCACCTATAATCTTTCTCAAATTTTGTATATAACTTTGTTTAGGTGTTTTCAACAAATTCCAACCACACCCAAAGAAAATTATTTTAAAAAATTCATATCCGAGTTTTGTTGTGATTTCAAGATTGGATTATGAAAAGATTTTACCACTGATGAATTGAGATGATTCTTGTGATAGCAGTGGATAAATTCGATGATTTCAGAGACGATAGGAGAATACAGGATCAGAGGAATCAGTCCAGTTTGTGGTGAATGCATAAATTGCGTCGTATTATTAAAAAAGAAATTTGGCTATCTGCTACCTTTCTTTTGTTAAGCCTAAATTTGGTAAATTCCAAAATCTGAGGTCCCCAAAGAATGAAAGATTTATTCATGGAACCAAGACATTATTCTCTAATATCAATTCACTGCGAAAACAGGACATTTCTGTTCCTGAAGGCAAAATAAACCCTAAATTAGAACATACAGATCTTTAAGCTCAAGTATATATGATACAGTGGCAACGGCAGGCGTGATCAGTACTTTTGACGTGCTACATAAATTTATATACAAAAAATTACTAAAATGTAACAAAAAGTAGGTCTCGACCTTAATTTTACAAATATAATGGATTCAATTCTAAGAATATTAAATATTGAACCCTTAAAAGTTCAAATTATGATTCCGCCCCTTATATAGTTAGTGGCGGATGTAGAGTTCAATCATTGGGTTCATCTGAACCCAATACTCTTGTCGTGCAACATAAATTTATATGTAAAAATATGTTAAAATTGTAATGAATTAGGTCTCAATCCATAATTTTAAAAATACAATGGGTTCAATGTTAAGAACTTTATTATTAAATCCATAAAGTTTAAATTATAGTTTCACGTCTTATCAGTGGCGGATGTAGATGTAGAGTACTACATAAAATCACCGAGTTCATATGATACTTTTAGGGATTTTGAAATTCGCATGTTATAATCGAATTTTTTTGTAGGAAAATCGACATGAAACTAAATTGCCTGTGAATTTTTCTATATAATCCCAGGTAAATCTCCATGTAATTTGCACTTTTCTAGTATTATACTAATATTGTAACAAATGGTAGTGTCTGAACCCATAATTTTAAAAATACAATGAGTTCAATGTTAAAAATAGATATAATATTGAACCGATAAAGTTCAAATCTTGAATATGCCCCATGTATCAGTGGCGGATGCATCATGCAGCCATTGGGTTCATCTGAACCGGGTTTTTCCCCAATGCAGAGCATAAATTCATATATAAAAGCTTATTAATATTACAACAAATAATAGGTCTGAACCAATAGTTTTAAAAATATAATGAGTACATTACTAAAAATTTTAAAGATTGAACTCATAAAATTTAAATTTTGAATCGAGCAAAAATATACAGAATGGAATCTTCATTTCATTAAACATTAATAGAATGCTCCTTAATTTGGGTAGTTGATATTGTAATGAATTTTACGCCTTCCTTTTTCAGGCTCCTAATTTAACAATGTGGGACCTTAATTTTCACCTCCATTATAGCCTGCCAAGTTTGTGGTACAAAGATTCAAAAGGTTGGCATGTGATTTTGCTATCAATGTGCTCATTTGCCTAGAATTGAACCATGGTATAAAAATTCGTTTTGGATCATTATCTGATTTACTGTCACTTTGTGTAACCTAATGTCTGCAAATTAAAAGCCTAAAAAGCTATATATGTAATGACAAGTTTGAATATGACACACAGAAAGCAAATGAGCTTATAGAGCTATTTGCCAAATCTACTACCTCCCTATGGATCCATAGGTGCAGCTACATAATCACAACGTGCAACTTTTATTTGTTATTTTTTTAGAATTACGGTGTTCAAGTCTTTTTGCTTATACCTTATTTATTCTATTCAGTATTTGTTATTCTCACCCACATAGGTATCATCTAATTGTAATTAGCAAAAAAAAGAAAGAGCTTCGCTCGATTGGCCTTCCTACGCTGAAGAATGTCTCTTTTCTCTTCTCTGAAGTCTACAACAAACAACTGGAAGAGGCAGGATTCGAACCTACTTAAAAAAACTTCAACAGAAGATACATAGGGAAGAAAAATCATCTAGCTATTTTTGTTTATTCTGAGATTGAACCAGTAGAGCAAAACGTAAACTAGGAGTGTCAAATGGACAGTTCCTGCAAAAGTAATAACAATCAAAGCAGTATGTACCTTGCTATCATGAAATCGCCGGCTGTTAGCATAGTAGCTGCATGAATCAAAGCCGATACTGGAGTGGGTTTCATATGTCAAAATCAGTTAAGTTAATAAATGGATGGGTCGGGGCACGTTAGGTGACTGCTAACCTGCGCTTCCTCCGATGGCGAGAGGGCGTCCAAATAAGACTAAACCATCGGCACAGGAACGGCTAGGTGGATCGAAATCCCAAACTCAAAAGCAGGGATCGTTGAAAGGGAAATCAGTGCAGCAACACTCAGCACTCGAGATAGATGTAGATGATGAATTACAGTGGCCGGATCTGGGTACTTATGCAGCAACTCAAACTCCTATGGTTACTCCAGCTCGTCCCCAACAGGTGATGATCAATCAGATAGGTTCGGCACCGCCACAGAAGTCAAAGACGATGGATGAGTGACACTGGGAACGCACCGGATGGTTCGAATGCAAAATCACCACCTGTGACTCAAGTCGGTGGTAATGCAAGTAAAACGACGTTGTCAGCAGTGGTGGAAGAGGCTCCAACA
Organism: Anisodus tanguticus; assembly: GCA_034509755.1. NCBI lineage: Eukaryota > Viridiplantae > Streptophyta > Magnoliopsida > Solanales > Solanaceae > Anisodus > Anisodus tanguticus. The sequence continues at coordinate 53,336,163 of CM067542.1, read as the reverse complement.
GCTACTAAGGATGATACTCAAGCAATGGCGCAGAAGGAAACAACGGACGACAAGACAGGACATGGGCTGGGCTACTCAATCGTAATAAGTTGGCACCTAAAGGTATGAATCTAACCTATGTACCGCCGGTAATTGAGGATGGGGAAGTAGTGATCCATTTGTTGAAGGAGGATATTGCAGCTGAAAATCTCAAAAGGAGTCGTGCTCTGATCATGTATGTGGTTGGTAATACACCATCAATTGGGGTTGTTGAAAGGTTTATTACTAATCAATGGAACTTTGGGCTAAACCTAAACTCTTTTACGATAGTGATAGGTACTTTGTAGTGCGTATGAAGAGTATAGAGGAAAGGGATGAGATACTGCTCTCAGGTCCTTATACACTTAACAACAGACCTATCATACTGAAGGCTTGGTCTGCAGGGTTTAATTTCAATAAAGAGGTATTGAAAACTATTCCTCTATGGTTTAGATTACCTCATCTTCATTTGAATTATTGGAGTATGGAGGCCCTAAGTAAGATAGGAAGTGGATTAGGTCGACCACTATATGCTGATGAATGTGCTACCAATGCGAGAGGATATCATATGCTCGTTTGCTGATTGAAATGGATGTCACTAGGCCACTCCCCAAAACTATTAAAGTTTGTGATCTTGAGGGTGAGGTGGTTGATCAAACAGTGGTAGATGATTGGAAACCTATGTACTGCCCTGTATGTTGCCAAATAGGGCATGTATGGACTACCACTAAGCAAAAAGAGGCTGAATAGAGGGATCCAACACCTAATCAACAGAAGGTCTGGAGAGCTAAGAGAGTTTTAGATCCTAAGGTGGATGCCATTGATGCACAAGGGAGGTGGCTGGAGCAATATGACCCCTGCACAGGTGACTGGTGATGAATGGATCAGGGCTAGTGGGAAGTCTGTTGCTAGAAATGTGGTTAATCCACCTCTGGTGCAAATTGGCAGTGTGAGTGTATTCTATGCCCTCAACTCTGGGTTCTAGTAGTAATAAGGTGGATAATGGGGGGGGGGGGGGGGATGAGTGTAGTGCTACAAGCACACCTTCTATGCCCATGAATATAGTAGCGTGGAATGTGCGAGGGATAAATAAGGTGTATAAGCACCAGGAGTTTAAACAGTTCTGCAAGAGTAATCATGTAGCTCTCATAGTTGTAATAGAAAATACAGTACATGAAAAGAATGCACCAACGATTATCAAAAAAATTAGTGCGCAACTGGCAATTGGTGGAAAACTATCAAGAAGCACCAGGGGGTAGAATTTGGATATTATGGAATCCTGTTCAGGTAGATTTTAATATGACTGGGATACATGAACAGTTCATCCATGGAATTGTGAAATGTGTTCATAACACTACTTTTGAGTTCAGTTTAAGTGTAGTTTATGGGTTGCATATTGTACAGGATAGAAAGCCATTGTGGGATGATTTGCAGGGATGGATATGTGGTCTTGCAGGGCTTGATTTGATTATGAGGGACTTTAATATAATTCTTTCAGCTGAGGATAGAATATATGGTAATGCTGTGCAAGAGGTTGAAGTAAGAGATTTCAAAGAATTCATATTTGATACAGGATTGGCTGAATTAAACCATGGGGAGAAAATATACCTGGTCTAACAATCATGTTTTAAGTAAGATAGATTGGATGTTTGTGAATTCTTACTGGATGCTGCAGTGGGCTCATATTGAAGGGCAAATTATGGATTCATCTTCTCTGACCATAGCCCAATGTGTGTGAGCTTTGAGGATCCAACAACTAGTAGGCCCAAGTTATCAAATTCTACAATTACTTAGCACATTACCCTAATTTCATACATGTGGTGGCTGCACAGTGGAGGAAGTATGTCCCTGAATATGGTATGTTGTCTATCTAGGATAAACTAAAGCTAGTGAAGCAAGGGATAAAGTCAATAATGCATAATGAGTATCAAGGGGTAGAGGAGAATGTACATATTGCTAGAGATAAGTTAAGGCCATTCAAGAGAAATTGAGAGATCACACCAGACATGCTGAATTGGTGCGGTCAGAAATAGCAGTAAAACAACAATTGAAAAAGTGGGCTTTGGTAGAGGAGAATATTATGAAGCAGAAATCTAGAGTCTCCTGGTTGAAATTGGGTGATGCAAACACAGCATACTTCCATGCATTCTTGAAGAATAGACAAGCTCAAAATCAGATTAGGAGATTGATTGCACAATATGGATATGTCATAACAACAGAGATTGAGATAGAAAAAAGAGGTGGTTGATTTCTATAAAGTACTACTTGGAAGTGTAGCTTCTCAGTTACCAGTAGTACATCCTGATGTCATGTCGAAGGGACCTTCCCTAAATAGAAGTCAACAACTAGAACTTATCAAGCTTATTATCAAAGAGGAAGTATTTACAGAGTATTAATGACAACAAGGCACCTGGCTGTGATGGCTTCAATGCACTGGTTTTTAAGAAGACCTGATCTGTTATTGGACATGAGGTAACTAATGTTGTCCTTGATTTCTTTGCAACTGGTAGAATGTGTGCTGCGATAAATTGTGCATTTATTACACTAATACCTAAGGTTAAGAATACATCCTCAATTAGAGAGTATATGCCTATTTCTTGTTGTACAGTATTGTACAAGATAATCTCAAAGGTCTTAACTCATAAAATGCAACCTGTGATGAATGAACTAGTGGATAATTGTCAAACTGCCTTTGTACCTAGTAGGCTAATATCAGACAATATCATTATGAGTCATGAACTGGTTAAAGAATATGGTAGAAATAATATATCTCTAAGGTTTATGCTTAAGATAGACATGCAGAAAGCCTATGATTCTGTGAAATGGCCCATTGTTAAGCAGATGCTCAGACTCCTTAATTTCCCTGAAATCTTGAATTGGATTATGGCATGTATGACAATTGTTACCTATTCTGTGGTGGTAAATGGTAAGAATACTACTCCCTTTGTTGCAAAGAAATGGTTGAGAAAGGGGACCCCCATCTCCCCATTCTTATTTGTGCTTGCTATGGAGTACCTAAATAGACTTTTTAAACCTTTAAAGAACATAGTTGGGTTCAAATTTCACCCCAAATGTGCTAAAGTTGACCTTGGACACTTGGGGTTTGCTGATGACATACTCCTATTCTGTAGAGGGGATGTACAATTTGTGACTATTTTACATGAGCAGTTTCAAAGATTCTCTGATGCCTCAGACTGAAAGCTAATGTGCAGAAAAGTGCAGTGCATTTTGGGGGAGTGTCTCCTCTGGTATAACAACAAATACTTGATCTGTTAGGATACTCAAGGGTGAGTTACCATTTAGATACTTAGGTGTTCCACTAAGTTCTAAAAGGCTGACTATCCTTCAATGTGAACCTTTATTTGAGAAGATGCTAGGCAAGGTCAGTTCTTGGACTTCTAGATTTTTATCTTATGCTGGAAGAACCACTCTAGTTAAGAGTGTCTTGTTTGTTATTCAGACCTTCTGGGCCCAGGATTTCATACTTCTAAAGAAGATTATCCAGTTTATTGAAGTAATATGCAGGAGATATCTTTGGACTGGTACAGTTGAATTCTCAAGAAAAGCACTGATTGCATGGGATACATTGTGCTATCCTCAGGTAGCAGGTGGTTTGAACCTAGTAGATGTGAGAATGTGGAATAAAGCAGCTATTTGTAAGTTGCTAAGGTACTTATGTGTATCTAAAGAGAGGTTGTGGGTGAGATGGATCCATGCATACTATATAAAAGGGAAATTAATATGGGACACAGCTCCAAAAATTGCTTCATGGGTTGTGCAAAAGATTTTTAAAGCTAAGTTGTATGTGATGGGAGCAGGATATGATCTGGTTGAATTCCAACAGGCCATACTTTCTCTATCAAGAAGCTATATAAACAACTACAAGGGGTTATTCCAAAAGTGCCTTAGAGGAATCTAGTATGTAATAACAATGGCTGTCCTAAGTGGATATTTATACTGAGACTAGCAATAATGGAGAGACTGGCTACTAGGGTAAGGTTGGCAAAATGGGGGATAACAACAAAGACAAAATGTGTGTTGTGTGATCAGGCTGAGGAGACTTTGCAGCATCTGTTCTTCTATTGTACTATCTCCAGTCAAGTGTGGTTAAAGCTATTACATTGGCAAGGTGTTCAAAGGAGGGCAATGACATGAGATGAGGAGAAGATTTGGGCTATAAGATATTGCAAGGACAGCAAAGGTGCAAAAGTATACAGAATGACACCTGCAGCATCCATTATCATCTTTGGATAGAAAGCAACACATGATTATTTCAGAAGAAAAGCAGACCAATCCATCACTTGCTCAAAATTATCATACAAAAAGTTCATGTGAGGGCCAGCCTCGATCCACAGCTTGCTGGTCATATGCAGAAATTGAACTTCTATCCTTAAGTGAAACATGTCAAGCTGATGTTGTGCTTGTAGTTGTTTAGGTTGTTGCTGATGCAATGTTGTCTGTCCAGTTATACATAACTGGGATATGTCCAGTTAGTGCTGGTTACTGGGTTTTTTTCTCTTCTCTTGAGCTGTACAGAATGTACTTTGATTTATAAATGAAATGTTTATTTATCAAAAAAATAAATAGACGGGTCACTAACTCGCTCTTAGATTGAGATATATGGGTTAAGATGGACAAAAATTTGGTCTTAACCAATTTAATTGCACCCTTTCTTTTCTTATAATTGGTTTAATTACAATAGAAAAAATCTTCATTATGTCTGTATATTACATATAAAACAAAAAATGAAAAAACAAAATTGACAAAAGAATTCATATGTAAATTTTGACTATATATTTAGTGCAAACCACCTCAACTTTTGGATATGTTGAATTGGGTGAGTTAAAATGGGTAAAGTTAATAAATGGACAACTTATTAATCCGTCCAAACTAAACAGATTGGCGAGTCATATTTTTATGGACTAGTTCTGTCACCCCTAATGCGAACTTATTACGGTTGCACACTACATAAAGCATACATGAACCAACCCATCTCATTATATATATTTAAGGATTAATAGCACTTTTAGTTCCTTGATTATTGATAAATATTGATTTAAGTGCTTGTGATATTTGATTAAGCACATTTAATTTTCAATTACTTGGAGTATGCCCTTTTAATCCTTTTGCTAGTAGTATTTGTTATCCTTGCATTCAAACTATAGATTGTAAAACTGAAAACGTCAAAAACAAAAATGTAGTTTCGAGCCCATAGAAAAATGTGTTTCCTTAATCCCCTCACAATTGCTCAAAGTTTGGATTAATTCCTCCCAGGATATAACGAAACTCTGTTCTGCAATACTGACAATCGAAATTGTAGATTTTCAGCGAACTCAACAAACAGTAGTAAATCACACGATACTTATTTTTTCTCTTTGAAAAAGATGCACTGAAGAGGGGATGAAGAAGGTGAATTTTCAGAGAGTGATATCAACTCTTTATGAGCTAGAAGATGTGCTTATATATATTAGCACACAAATGTTATTTTCCACCACCAATGTGAGAGAAATTTCACTTGAAAATGTTCATTTCCCTCCAAATTATCTTCTTCTTTTTTTGCGTGAATTTCCCTTCATATGGACCAGTCTTTTAAGTTTGCCCCTTAAATCACTGGTCTTTAATTTTTGTCCTTACTTCTCATTAAATGAAAATTTGTGGTGCCAAAGTATCATTTATTCACGGGTCAACTAAATCAGAGATTCTGGATTTGAATCTAACCAGAGGCAAAAAAAAAAAAAAAAATTCACCAAGCAAGATTTTCATAGAAATTATGTCTATTCGGCCAAAGTTGTATAGAGATTATGCCTTAAGGGGCATATTTTCTATGTAACTAGCCGGACAAGGCATAATCTTAATTTTCAACGAAACATTCCCTTCAGGCATAGTTACATAGAAATTATGCCCCTTAAGGCATATTCTCTATACAGTTTTGGCCGAACATGCATAATTTTTATGAAATATTGCCTTGCGAATTCTTTTTCTTCCTCTGCTGGAATTTGAACCTACTACCTCAGGGGTATTTGCGATCATTTTTTTATGCGAAGAGCAAAAAATAAATACCACAAATTTGAGGGTAAAAATTAATGACCACCCTAAAATAGGGGGAATCATGTGAATTGCCCCCAAATTACTTCTTTTCATTTCTCAATTCACGCTTCATCTTTAAAAGTCCATCATTCAGTATCTTTGAAGCCCAACAGTATTCATATATTTTCGTAATTAACTATTGTTCCACTATTTATTTACACATGTGTTATGTTAAGATTGTTGATTACTCCATATATGGGGGTACTATACTTTTAAAAGTAGCCCAAATATATAACACTTTTTACATAAAAGGAAGGTAAAAAATACATATTTTAATTAATCGAAAATTAAATGTGTGTTTAAGTCATATATTAAGGACCAAAAACATAATTTATCAATAGCTAACGGATTGAAAGTGTTATTATCCCGATATTTAATATTTAATATTTCCATTTAAAGATCAGTGCTAGTTTTAAGTAACATGGAACAATACATGATGTGTAACATTACGAAATGAAAGTAATAGACTAAGACTTCAATGCGATTTCATAAACGTGAGAAATTATCTATAGTTAGACAAGTATGTAATTAATTTTATTATAGATTTTACTTAGTTACTTCGGTTAAATATACTTTGGAGTAGTGTTTTGAAAGGCAGTTTGCCTCGGGCTTACGAGTGGGGCTTAGTGTTGGATACAAAGGTGCAGGAAACAGAAATTACAAATAACTGCTAAGTAATAGAAAACTGAAATTACAATTCAACAACAAAAACTGAAAACTGTTTTGTGTATGCTGAGTCGAGTGTGGCACTCTGTCTTTAAGACAATATTGCCCCGTACGTATCCTTTATACGTCCTGGACAATTGTCTCCCAAGATAAAACAGCAATGGAACAATTGAGCAAAGGAAACTCAAGTGCTACCGTGAACAATTTTGAGTAATGAAATGATGCTTGGAAGGTTGTAGGAAGAACTGAAATTCGTTTGTGTTTTTCTTTCTTGTGTGTAGCTCAACAATGGTGTAAGGGGTTCTTTATATAGGTGAAGTAGGGGATGTTTAACTGCCTCCATAAGTGTCATTACTGGCTAAGTAATGGCCATTATGGAGGTAGTGATACCACCAAAATAAATGGTAAAAAAGAGCAACGGATTGGCCATTATAGGAGGAGTAATTCAGCCAAAATAAATGGCTGAATTGAGTGTTGTGGCGTTTCTGATCTCTCTGCCCAAATCTGACTTTCTGGAAACTTCAGGGACCAAACTGTACATCTTGAACTTTAGTGACCAAACTGTACATATGAAAGAATTCTGGTCCAAACTGTACATATGAAACTTCTGGGATCAAACTGTACATCTGGCAAAGTTCTCTGGCCCAAAAAGATAATATCAGATGAAGCACAGCCCACGACCTGTGAACCCGTGAACCCGGAACCCGTGAACCCGTGAACTTCCTTGAACCGAAGCACATCTAGGTCCTCCCTCCTTTAAACACATGGGATACCCCTTGGGGTCCCAAACCCCAAACCAATTTTGAGTCTTATAAACACAACAATTCTTTCTTCCTCCACCGATGAGGGAGAATTGAACATAATACCACATTTTTCCATGCTTCAAACACCTCACTTCGTGGACCAATATCTATTTCTTTTCTCAACGAAATTTGACGATTCTTGGCCCTACGATTATCTACGTACTTAGTAGATCATGTATGTGTGAAGAACCGGATTCTCCAACATACGTAACACTAGTGTTTAAGCCGTTAAAGTTGGTCGGTCGCAACTCCCGCCAAAGGCAAATTTCCAACAATCCCCTCTTGAAAGAGATTTTGACGCACTCACATGGTGCCTTTTCCATTTCCAGCAATATTTCAGCGGACCGATGTTGCATAAGGAGAGGTAGCTTCAGCTTTGAACCTTCCATAGTTAAATACCATCGGACTTACTTACTGCGCGGTGAACGTGATGTCTTGAACCGTCAGTGTTTAGTGTAAGCCAAGTCAATAGTACCAACACAACAAATTCCCTTACTCTCTTCTTCGTAATGTTTTGTCCGTTTTGGCCATGGACAACTTCTTGGATTCTTAAGTGCGTTCATTTGAGGCGGCCCGTCCTCGTACTTAAATAGGTGGTCTCCTACAAGGTATCCTGCTATACCCTACTTCACAAGTGTTAGGAACCATAAAAGTTTCCCAAAACCTAACCTCAACTATTGAGGATCATTACAGGTTTTGAAAACTTAACCTTTACCCATACTGCAGATAGCACTTAACGTCTATCGCGGGAACGACTTTGGATTTGGTGTTTCTTTTCGAAATCACTATCCGAAGTGCTCATGCTTCCACTGAAGCGATCAACTGAACCTTAACAACTTAGTTTTCCCATTGAACCAAATTACTGGGATCTCCAGTTAGTAAGGTTGGGTTACCACTGTATTGGTCCTTATATTTTGGGTTTTAAGCACATTCCCCTAGACAGGCAAGCCATCTGATCCTTGGGTAAACCCTTTGTCAATGGGTCTGCTATATTATCCTTTGACTTAATGTAATCAATAGATATTATACCCATGGTGATCAGTTGCCTAACGGTCTTATGCCTCCGTCGAATATGACGAGACTTGCCGTTGTACATAGCATTCCATGACCTTCCTAGAGCCGACTGACTGTCGCAGTGGATCATTATCGAAGGTACGGGTTTGTTACAACACGGAACATCCTCTAAGAAGTCATGAAGCCACTCAGCTTCTTCTCCTGCTTTGTCTAAAGCAATAAACTCCGATTCCATTGTGGATCGGGCGATGCAAGTTTGCTTAGAGGATTTCCAAGACACAGCCCCACCACCAATTGTAAATACATACCCACTGGTGGACTTGGTATTCTCTATATCAGATATCCAGTTTGCATCACTTTGTACCCCTCTAGTACAAATGGATATCTCGAATAGTGTAACCCGAAATTTAACGTGTATTTCAGGTATTGTAATACCCGATTCAACGCCTTCCAGTGATTATCACTCGGATTACGGGTGAACCTAGCCAACTTATTGACTGCATAAGCATTATCAGGTCGGGTACAGTTTGTTATATACATCAAACTACCGATCACCTGTGCATATCGCTTCTGGTATACAGGTGCACCAAGATTTTTATCAAGTTTTTTATTTGTATCCATTGGTGACTTTATCGGTGAACTGTCTAACATCTCGAACTTTCTCAAAACATCCTCGATGTAGTAAGACTGAGATAAGACCAGTCCATCAGACGTCTTAGAGATTTTAATCCCTAAGATGACATCTGCGATACCCATATCCTTCATGTCGAAGCATTTTTTCAACATGTTCTTAGTCTCTAGGATTACCCTAGGACTGCTTCCTGTGATCAACATGTCGTCTACATACATGCATATCATAACAAATGAGTCAGAGTTACCTTTCGTGTAAACACATTTATCACACTCATTAATGGCGAACCCCTTCGATAGTAGAGTACTATCAAATTTTTTGTGCCATTGCTTCGGGGCTTGTTTCAGCCCGTACAGATATTTGACAAGTCGACAGACTTTCTTCTCTTTCCCTTGAACCACATACCCCTCGGGTTGGTCCATATAAATTTCTTCTTCCAAATCACCGTTTAGGAAGGCTGTCTTGACATCCATTTGATGTATCTCAAGGTCACGCAAAGCTGCGATCGCAATGAATACCCGTATCTCGAGATGAGTATTTATGCCACAACATTTGCTCTAAGTCTACGAGGACTCAGACTCTTTCATAGATGCATATTAAATGTAGAAGTGGGTGATAAACCTTTATGAGTATTTACACCACAGTGTTTGCTCTATAAGGCAAAACTCACTTAGATACATAATTGCAGTTGCATAACGGGGTTGACTTGCTAGGCTGTCTTGGCACCACAGTGTCAGATAAGCCGAGGGACGCAGATTGATTGTTTAGAACATTCGGTCAAACAAGAGTTACAAATTGTTTGTAGTTGGTTTGGAGACCTACCGAATTATGCTATTGAAGTTATCAGCCACAACAAATGCGGAGATAGCATGAACCTGGATCTTGGCCCATTATGACCATATTTGATATGAGTCTGTATTCTTTCATGGGTCGAAGAGTATGTTAAAATAATGGGCGCTAATTAAACTAAAGGTCATGTTAATTAGTTAACGAATGTGTTCAATATAAATTATATTAGAGTTTAATTTCAAGTCTATCTATTTCTTCGGTATATACAAAATGTTGAATCAGTCACTGAAAATGTTGGTTGAGACAAATAAGTTGACTAAAGCAAATTACCCTGACTGGTTAAGAAATTTGCGATTGGTGTTAAGACTAGAAAGAATTGAGTATGTGTTAGACACAGTATTCCCCACAGTCCCTGCTGAAAATACATATGAGTATGCCCTGTTTGACAAGGTGGCTTATCATAAACATTTGAACGATGCTACCTTGGCACAATGTGTAATGTTATCTTCCATGACTATGGAGTTACAGAGGCAATATGAAAACATGAGCCCCAACGAAATGCTAGTGTTACAATCCAAACCGGAGGGCCGCGACGGGCACCCTAACCCTACCTGCCGGACACCACAGATACACCCCACCCTTAATCATATTTAAACATGAACTGAGCCGGGATAGACTACGTAAAGTCTCAACCCAAATGCACCAACTTATCTATTTATATACCAAGACCGACAAGGCCTTACATGACAACTAACCACAGGACATCTATCTACAAGCCTCTAAAAAGTAAAACATACCACGACCAAACCGCAACTTCGGAACGAATAGAGTGCTCCAAATACCAACTGAACCAGCAACCTACTAGTGAGAACCGTCACTCTCTCAATAAGAACATGCGGGCATAAAACGCAGTGTCCCCCGACAAAAGGGACGTCAGTACAACTGATGTACTGAGTATGTCAGGCATAAGAAATAACATAGCAGAGATATATAATAGTCGGAAACAGAAACAACTGAACGTTAGTAAATGCCTCCGAGGTCCTAATACACATGCCTAAATGTTATGCACAATGCAGTATACATATACATCAGCCTCTTCGGGCATATTCCTTACCATAACAGCCTCTGCGGGCATCATACCATATATTGGTAAACGAATGTATGCATGCAGTATACATATACATCAGCCTCTTCGGGCATATTCCTTACCATAACAGCCTCTGCGGGCATCATACCATATATTGGTAAACGAATGTATGCATGATGTATATATATATATATATGTTTCTATATACATATATTTATATGTTAGTGTTGTGGATCGTGCAATCCGTCCCAATATGTGTTAGTGTTGCGGATCTTGCAACCCGTCCCAATAAGCCACACATCATCACATCATCACATCATCACATCATATTGGCCTCTTAGGGCTCTTTTGTGATAGTCTGTACCAGCTGCAGGTGGTGTGCGTATATAACGCCTTTTCCTTTCCCTATATCCCCTATATATATAATATTTACCATATAGTAATGCGCACAGCACAAGTGGTCCAGGGTAATAAATATGAATGCAATGCAAATGAGAATGCATGAATGGCAATAACACATCCTGGCCCTATATCCTTATACCTTTGGCTAACACTGTGAATATCATCATCTTTTCTGTATGCCTCAATAAGGACTTAGAAACATACTTAAAACAGACTTATAACATAAAAGTCAATAACATGATCATTCTTAACTACTTAAAGTAGAGTACTTTATGGAACAATATTCCAGTTATGCTTGTACGTAGAATATGCCAAAAAGAAAGAAAGAGCCTTGCATACCTTGTTGTCGAAATTATCTAAGTTCTACGGGTCCTTGTAAGCTCTATGAACGATCATCTACATCACATGAATGACTTAAATCACAATCGGATTAATATACCAGTAATAGATTCATTGAGATATTCTAGCGAACACCTTGTACGCGTCGAATCTATGTTTCTTCTATATGGAAATCTATACATGCAATAACATAACCAGCCTTTCTAATCCTTCTCCTTCACTGCTATAGTATCTATAACTATTCAGCAACTTCACATGCAACTTCCAGTTTCATACCGACTGCCCCAACAGTACCCAACCCACTTAATATTTTCAATACCCATCTTAGAACTAATAAGAATCAGGTTCTATAATTCATATGAACTTAGGAACAAGAAGGATTACCTCAATTAAAAGTAGCAACGAAACTCATCGGAAAGCCTTTCGCCAGTATCTGATTCCGACAGACAAAACCAAAAGCACTGAAATTAACTTGCTCGAGTTTTGCCGAGACTCAAAGTCTCGGCTTGGTTTCTGAGCCTTCAACCTTGCTTTAAGGTTTCATTTCTGCTGGATTTAGGGATCAAAATGCCATGAATATCTCCTTCCTTGATTAAGCGAAAGCCTACAGAAAAATCCCTAATTTGGTCGAGAATTTCAGAGAGCTCACCAGTGGGCATCTATTCCTTCTAATAGAAGTGTAATAGTTATTGTTCCATAGGAGGATTTATTCAGGAGCTTTAAGGATTGAAGGAGCTTGAAGAACTGGAGGCTTAGTATTATTGAGAAGAGAGAATCAATTGAAGGCTGGTGAAGCTACCAGCGCTCGTTATGAGACTTAGTCACTGAGACAATCGGTTATAAGACTACACGTAATGTCCCACTATATATATATATCCCCAATTATAATTAATTAGTCCCACAATTAGTTAATTATACACACTTAAATTCTTGATTCCGGTTCACTTAAATCCTGACGATTTATAAAACCTTCTTATACTCAATGTCATAATTCTTGTAATATGACACTAGCCCGTTACCTCTTTGGGGATATACAACTATTATTATTGATCCTCGTCATCACACTTGTTAAAACTAAAATCATTTCGGGATCACATCATTTCATATACTAATCCCCTTATTAGTATACGTAAGCACAACATAAACTTCCCGGGGTTCAGGTCCACTTGCCTACGTTTATGTGCCCAAATCATTACCCGGAAATACGAGGTGTTACATCCTCTCCCCCTTAGAAATATTCATCCTCGAATGTCGGTATTGACATATCCAGTTCTAGTCACAATAAAAAGAACACATAGTGACACCTTTCCGATTCTAGTATGTTACCTTGTGTGAAGCAATCTTCACTTAGCTAGTTACTTAAATAAAAAGTCAATAGGTTGATGAGTTCGCACCTAAGTATGTAGTACATTATAAGCACAACAACTAAAACTGTACAATAGGCAGTAGTCAGGTAGCAGCAAGATGACATAGTAATAACAACAGGCAAGCATCATATTTATCCCCAAAGTATGACATATTGAAAGCCTCCAAAGTGCAACAACTATTAAGCTTAAATGGTGGCTGAGCAACAACTAACTAGCCACATGTTTAAAGTTCTTAAGGGAGCAACAACTTGGTCAAAATTTCTCACAAATTCAGCTCATATCATCCTCAATCATGCAGCAAAATTTGGTCACAATGCAGCAACTGACTTCATGACACAACTTAAAGTTCTCAATGTTTATCATTCATTTGAACAGAAATACAATAGCTTCATGGCTTCCTATCACAACACAAACATTCTTAATCCTATTATATGAAAAGATACAAAGAGAAATACAAATATATTCTGGAAATTAGGTTAATGGTAACACTGATTCTATTGCTTTTAATGACAATCAACAGAGATAGGACAGTAATAAGGAGGATAATGAGAATAGAGAAACAAACAGTCTGTTGATCAATATGCTAACCCAGATATGAAAGGAATAGTAATTAATAATAAATTTTTTTATAAGAAGTAGGGTCATACAAAAAAGGGGGTGCTATAAGCTAGTTGGATATCCACCTTCCTTCAATTTTACTAAATCAAAGAGGTCATATGGAAATGGACAAGCAAATGCAAGTATCATAGGAGGAGGAAACATTATACAAACTATTGAAAATATCCTCAAGCACAACATCAGCAGTACCATCCTAATGTTCCAGAAGAACCAGAGAACCAGTTACCAAAACTCAATTTCTAGATGCAAACAATAGGTTGACACATGACACCAAATGCTAGATTTCAACACATACCACTTCCTGGGCAACCAACACACACAAGAAAATATTTAAACCAAAACAAAACAGAAACACATGACAAGACACTTAACCTAAATATCATGTTGTCACAGATATATCATTCTGCCTTGCTCTTAATTGAATCAGGTTTAACATGTCTTATATGATCAAGGGAAATACTTAAAATAGTCCAAGAGTCATACACCTTTATTAACATCACATCCAAGGATCCACATCACACCCTAGTTAGCCAAGTATCATTTCATGTGCCCTTGGATAGTTATTGGAACTTTAGGTAAATATTCAAACACATCATATGTGACTTAAATCAAATAAAGTATTAATGACTAAGGTACAACAGTCTCCAAACCACAAAACTGTCTTAGGACTTATTTTAACTTGAAATGCAACAACTATTTACACCATAGTACAACAAACCAGTAGCCTTTTCAGCACCACAGGGCAATCCCCCAAGGCTATATGTGCAACAAAATAACAATAACACATAACCACAATTTATCTCAAAGGCAACAACAGCCCTACCCAATCTACAGCAGCTCAGGGAACCATGACAACATGTAATCATCAAATAGCAACAAAGCAGCAGCCACCACTCAAAGTGCAGTATTTTAAGAGCCACACAAGTCTTAACAAAGGATACAAATAACTAAGAGGGCACAACATGTTTGAAAACAAGACATTTGAGACTGAAAAGGGGCAGCAACATCTGTCACAAACTGAGGCAACAATATATGTTTAAAGTGTAACAGGGACAGTAGTAGCAGTTACAAAAACAACAGTTAAACAATAATAACAAGTGACATCAAACCACAGCCATAATAGCAGCAAGCATGGTAGCTAAATGCCTCATTATCCTGACTGGTTTCCTGACAACCAGTCTAAACATGCTAGACATTTAATTTCTCATACAACCATACATATTTGAACATAACAAATAAGATTATAGGCAAGTAGATGCAATCAGGGCATATGAATGGACATCAACAGATGATATGACAAGCAGAGCACACAACCATGGTATGATCACACTGGAACATATGCAAGCTGGTCATTAGGCACCATAAAAACAAGTAACTAAATACAACCTACTTTGGTTAGGTATGCAGAAATAGGGCTTGACCATGCTGAGTTGTTCTAGACATGGTTTCTACAAACCAACCTTCAAAATAGCATGCTATCAACTACCAGACAGGTGTTTATCTCTCAACAGGCTCACAGAAAAGCAGAAAACAACACATATTGGTAGGTGCATTATGGACTAAGCAACTTTTGCACATTTTCTTACCTATAACATGTCTTTAACTAGAACCCTAACATGAGAGGTCATGTTTTAAAATAAGAAGGGTTGAAATTCATCTTGGAGGTCAAAGTCTACATATAAGTGGAACAAACTTTAAATTAACAATATTTTAAGCATGAAATTAACTGACATTGCATGTGTTCAAGTCTGAAATTAGCACATCATGCTTTGTTTTAACTGCACATGTTAGCTTTAAACTATCACAACACCTTCATCCACATATATCAACTTAGGTCAGTTTTATCTAATTAAACAGGCTCCCAAACTGTCATATTACCACTACTTCAAGCATAAACATTCTGCATACTAATTAATACATATTCATTTATCAAATTCAGGTCTAGATTGGTTGTGCAACTCATCTATGGACATGGTTATGCAGAGCATGACATCCAAAAAGGTAAGCAACTTGGCATGCCAATCCTAAGTCAAACAACCATTACATCACAGTTAACAAATATCAAATACCTGCTGAATTAATCTTGCTTCAATATCTGCACCTAACCCATGATAACACTATGTACAGGGGTCAAATCAAGGGGTAAAAAAAGATACATTAAGAGGCTGCATATCAACAGTCTACAGAAGCAAAAATTACATGGTATTTGGACTTAACTATCCTGCAGAGGTCCAGAGGAACTTTCTGAATCATTTCTTCAAAACTAGCATGCTGAAATTAGCCTAAGTTTATCATTTTAACTTGTTGGGAACATATGTCAACTAGCATAGTGGTCCTAAGCTTTTATTCCTAACTTACACATGCACTTAAACTAGGTGAATTGGTTTACACATAGGCAATGATAACATGGACACATGAATAGATGCAAAAATAACTCTTTTTTAGGTATTCATAACATAACTTTAGGTTAATTAATAACACAAGAAGAGACTCGGTATTCACTTAGCATTAGATTGGATGCAGATAGACAAGAGACCCACAACATTTGAGATCAACACAGGTAGCATGACTTGAGAGTAGAGAACATAACCAAGGCAGGGTCACATTAAGGCAAACAAAGGACATTCCATTCATGAGTATGAGTAAGCTTCTAAGACAGACAACATAAGCTACAACATATCAAACATGGTGTCATTTTTAAAGTTTGGCTAGGTAAGTGCTCAAAATAGTTTAAGAAGAAGAATTTAGATGATATTCATAACTCACAACCATCACATATACCATATACTTCAACAGAGACCAAGCATAAAATATCATATTCATGAAGGCCTTAGATATCTAAGGTCTCAACGGTTATCTAACATTCTAAGATTCTCAGATATTCCGCTTCCCAAGCTTACATTATCTCTTCCATATATGAGTGAGATAACTTGTCATAATCTCAAAACGTTTTACATTATATTGCCCCTTTGGCATAATCGTCTGGTAGAAATCACTCACTTACTGGATACGAATATGAACTAACCAAAGTTTTTTTGGTAATCGACATTACCGAAATAGTAACAGGCACGAGTTAGACTCAAATTCTAAAGACTCAACTCTACTGCACGACCTATGATATGAAAGAATGGAAACAATTCTAAATGTCATGTAGCCTCCTGCTTATAAGTGTTGCGCGCAACACACCCATAACCAAGACTCTACTAGACACGGCTTGTAGACTCCTTAGGACCGACATACTCTGATACCAAGTTTGTTACGACCCAAATCGGAGGGCCGCGATGGGCACCCTGACCCTACCCGCTGGACACCACAGATACACCCCACCCTTAATCATATTTAAACACGAATTGAGCCAGGATAGACTACGTAAAGTCTTAACCCAAAAGCCCCAACTTATCCATTTATATACCAAGGCCGACAAGGCCTTACATGACAGCTAACTACAGGACACCTATCTACAAGCCTCTAAAGAGTAAAACATACCACGACCAGATCGCAACTCCGGAACGAATAGAGTGCTCCAAATACCAGTTGAACCAGCAACCTACTAGTGCGAACCATCACTCTCTCAATAAGAACATGCGGGCATAAAACGCAGTGTCCCCCGACAAAAGGGACGTCAGTACGACTGATATACTAAGTATGTCAGGCATAAGAAATAACATAGCAGAGATATATCATAGTCGGAAACAGAAATAACTGAACATTAGTAAATGTCTCCGAGGTCCTAATACATATGCCAGTATACATATACATCAGCCTCTTCGGACATCTTCCTAACCATAACAGCCTTTGCGGGCATCATACCATATATTGGTAAACGAATGTATGCATGATGTAAATGCAGCATATATATATATATATATATATATGTTAGTGTTGTGGATCGTGCAATCCATCCCGATATGTGTTAGTGTTGTGGATGGTGCAACCCGTCCCAATAAGCCACACATGCATCACATCATCACATCATATTGGCCTCTTAGGGCTATTTTGTGATAGTCTATACCAGCTGCAGGTGGTGTGCGTATATAACACCTTTCCCTTTCCCTTTCCCTATATATATAATATTTACCATATAGTAATACGCATAGCACAAGTGGTCCATGGTAATATATGAATGCAATGCAAATGAGAATGCATGAATGACAATAACACATCCTGGCCCTATATCCTTGTACCTTTGGATAACACTGTGAATATCATCATCTTTTCTGTATACCTCAATAAGGACTTAGAAACATACTTAAAACATACTTTAAACATAAAAGTCAATAACATGATCATTCTTAACTAATTAGAGTAGAGTACTTTATGGAACAATATTCCGGTTATGCTTGTACGTAGAATATGCCAAAAAGAAAGAAAGAGCCTTGCATACCTTGTTGTCGAAATTATCTAAGTTCTACGGGTCCTTGTAAGCTCTATGAACGATCATCTACATCACATGAATGACTTAAATCACAATCGGATTAATATACCAGTAATAGATTCATTGAGATATTCTAGCGAACACCTTGTACGCGTCGAATCTATGTTTCTTCTATATGGAAATCTATACATGCAATAACATAACCAGCCTTTCTAATCCTTCTCCTTCACTGCTATAGTATCTATAACTATTCGAAAGAACTTCACATGCAACTTCCGCTTTCATACCGACCGCCCCAACAAGTACCCAACCCACTTAATATTTTCAATACCCATCTTAGAACTAATAAGAATCGGGTTCTATAATTCATATGAACTTAGGAACAAGAAGGATTACCTCAATTAAAAGTAGCAACGAAACTCATCGGAAAGCCTTTCGCCGATTCGATTCCGACAGACAAAACCAAAAGCACTGAAATTAACTTGCTCGAGTTTTGCCGAGACTCAAAGTCTCGGCTTGGTTTCTGAGCCTTCAACCTTGCTTTAAGGTTTCATTTCTGCTGGATTTAGGGATCAAAATGCCATGAATATCTCCTTCCTTGATTAAGCGAAAGCCTACAGAAAAATCCCTAATTTGGTCGAGAATTTCAGAGAGCTCACCAGTGGGCATCTATTCCTTCTAATAGAAGTGTAATAGTTATTGTTCCATAGGAGGATTTATTCAGGAGCTTTAAGGATTGAAGGAGCTTGAAGAACTGGAGGCTTAGTATTATTGAGAAGAGAGAATCAATTGAAGGTCGGTGAAGCTACCGAGCTCGTTATGAGACTTAGTCACCGAGACAATCGGTTATAAGACTACACGTAATGTCCCACTATATATATATATCCCCAATTATAATTAATTAGTCCCACAATTAGTTAATTATACACACTTAAATTCTTGATTCCGGTTCACTTAAATCCTGACGATTTATAAAACCTTCTTATACTCAATGTCATAATTCTTGTAATATGACACTAGCCCGTTACCTCTTTGGGGATATACAACTATTATTATTGATCCTCGTCATCACACTTGTTAAAACTAAAATCATTTCGGGATCACATCATTTCATATACTAATCCCCTTATTAGTATACGTAAGCACAACATAAACTTCCCGGGGTTCAGGTCCACTTGCCTACGTTTATGTGCCCAAATCATTACCCGGAAATACGAGGTGTTACATCCTCTCCCCCTTAGAAATATTCATCCTCGAATGTCGGTATTGACATATCCAGTTCTAGTCACAATAAAAAGAACACATAGTGACACCTTTCCGATTCTAGTATGTTACCTTGTGTGAAGCAATCTTCACTTAGCTAGTTACTTAAATAAAAAGTCAATAGGTTGATGAGTTCGCACCTAAGTATGTAGTACATTATAAGCACAACAACTAAAACTGTACAATAGGCAGTAGTCAGGTAGCAGCAAGATGACATAGTAATAACAACAGGCAAGCATCATATTTATCCCCAAAGTATGACATATTGAAAGCCTCCAAAGTGCAACAACTATTAAGCTTAAATGGTGGTGAGCAACAACTAACTAGCCACATGTTTAAAGTTCTTAAGGGAGCAACAACTTGGTCAAAATTTCTCACAAATTCAGCTCATATCATCCTCAATCATGCAGCAAAATTTGGTCACAATGCAGCAACTGACTTCATGACACAACTTAAAGTTCTCAATGTTTATCATTCATTTGAACAGAAATACAATAGCTTCATGGCTTCCTATCACAACACAAACATTCTTAATCCTATTATATGAAAAGATACAAAGAGAAATACAAATATATTCTGGAAATTAGGTTAATGGTAACACTGATTCTATTGCTTTTAATGACAGTCAACAGAGATAGGACAGTAATAAGGAGGATAATGAGAATAGAGAAACAAACATTGTTGATCAATATGCTAACCCAGATATGAAAGGAATAGTAATTAATAATAAATTTTTTTATAAGAAGTAGGGTCATACAAAAAAGGGGGTGCTATAAGCTAGTTGGATATCCACCTTCCTTCAATTTTACTAAATCAAAGAGGTCATATGGAAATGGACAAGCAAATGCAAGTATCATAGGAGGAGGAAACATTATACAAACTATTGAAAATATCCTCAAGCACAACATCAGCAGTACCATCCTAATGTTCCAGAAGAACCAGAGAACCAGTTACCAAAACTCAATTTCTAGATGCAAACAATAGGTTGACACATGACACCAAATGCTAGATTTCAACACATACCACTTCCTGGGCAACCAACACACACAAGAAAATATTTAAACCAAAACAAAACAGAAACACATGACAAGACACTTAACCTAAACATCATGTTGTCACAGATATATCATTCTGCCTTGCTCTTAATTGAATCAGGTTTAACATGTCTTATATGATCAAGGGAAATACTTAAAATAGTCCAAGAGTCATACACCTTTATTAACATCACATCCAAGGATCCACATCACACCCTAGTTAGCCAAGTATCATTTCATGTGCCCTTGGATAGTTATTGGAACTTTAGGTAAATATTCAAACACATCATATGTGACTTAAATCAAATAAAGTATTAATGACTAAGGTACAACAGTCTCCAAACCACAAAACTGTCTTAGGACTTATTTTAACTTGAAATGCAACAACTATTTACACCATAGTACAACAAACCAGTAGCCTTTTCAGCACCACAGGGCAATCCCCCAAGGCTATATGTGCAACAAAATAACAATAACACATAACCACAATTTATCTCAAAGGCAACAACAGCCCTACCCAATCTACAGCAGCTCAGGGAACCATGACAACATGTAATCATCAAATAGCAACAAAGCAGCAGCCACCACTCAAAGTGCAGTATTTTAAGAGCCACACAAGTCTTAACAAAGGATACAAATATAATTAAATAATCCCATAATTAGTTAATTATACACACACTTAAATTCTTGATCCCAGTTCACTTAAATCCTGACGATTTATAAAACCTTCTTATACTCAATGTCATAATTCTTGTAATATGACACTAGCCCATTACCTCTTTGGGGATATACAACTATTATTATTGATCCCCATCGTCACACTTGTTAAATCTAAAATCATTTCAGGATCACATTCTTTCATTTACTAATCTCCTTATTAGTATATGTAAGCACAACATAAACTTCCCGGGGTTCGGGTCCAATTGCCTACGTTTATATGACCAAACCATTACCCAAAAATACGAGGTGTTATAGCTAGAACAGTTGAAGAGTCTCTATGAAAAATAGTCTCAAATAATGGAGTATGAACGGTTGAGAGACCCTTTCAAATGTAAGCTGAACGAAGGGGGACAAGTGTCAGCGCATGTTCTAAAGAAGGACTACACGTCTCCAAGAGGTGGCAAAGCACTAGGTGCTTCTACCTCTACTGGACAAGGTATGTTTGTCATTGAAATAAATATGTCTATAAGTAACTTCCACTGCTGGGTATTGGATACCGTTTGTGGCTCGCACATTTGTAGTAATGTGCAAGGCCTAATTAACAGCAGAAAGGTTGGACCTTGGGAGGTAGACCTGCGCGTTGGAAATGGAGCACGAGTGGATGCTAAACGCGTGGGAACTTATAGACTAGATTTACCTTCAGGCTTTTGTTTAGAACTAAATAATTATTATTTTGTTCCCTCATTAACGAGGAATATCATTTCTATCCGAATGTTAGAGACTGAGGGGTTTTCCTTATTTATTGCTAATGGCAGTTATGTACTGTCTTTTAATGGTTTTATTTGTGGAAATGCTCCGCTTGTGGATGGATTGTATATTTTAAACTGTAGTCGTGAAATTTTCAATGTGTAAAATAAATGAGCTAAGATAAATAATTCAAGAAACCCCACCTACTTATGGCACTGTAGACTTGGTCACATCAATGAATCAAGGATAGCAAGATTAAGAAAGTTAGACTACCTGGAACCATTTGACTTGGAATCCTATCGTAACTGTTAATCTTGCTTGAGAGGAAAGATGACAAACAAGCCACTTTCTGGGACAGGGGTGCGAGCCAAAGAGGTACTTGAGTTGGTCCATACTGATGTATGTGGGACATTTTCAACCCAAGCTAAGGGAGGCTTCCCTTACTTTATCACTTTTACAGACGATTTCACAAAGTTTAGACATGTGTATCTTATGGAACACAAGTCCGAAGCCTTTAAAAAATTCAAGGAGTACAAGTCAGAAGTAGAGAAGCAATTTGAAACAAGTATCAAAACCCTTCAATCAGATCAAGGAGGTGAATACTTAAGTAAAGAATTTCTGGATTACTTGAAGCTTCATAGAGTCCAATCACAATGGACACCTCCTGGAACGCCACAGATGAATGGTGTTGCTGAAAGGAGAAATCGAACCCTATTAGATATGGTTAGATCCGTGATGAGTTTATCAGCTCTGCCAACATACCTTTGGGGCTATGCATTGCAAAGCTCAATTTATATTCTGAACAGGGTTCCTTCAAAGTCGGTAGAGAAAACTCCATATGAGACATGGAATGGCAAGAATCCAGCACTTAAACATATGTGACCCTAAGAGTGCCCTGCATATGTAAAGAAGATGCTTACTGACAAGTTGGAATCTAAAAGTGAGAAATATTATTTTGTGGGGTATCCAAAGGAAACTAAGGGATACTATTTCTATCTTCCTGGAGAACATAAGGTCATTGTTTATAGAAATGCAACTTTCATTGAAGAAGACTATGTCTATAAGGAATGGAGCTGCAATAAGATAGAACTTGAAGAAATTCAAGAACCACAAGATAACACAAAAGTTGAACCCTTGTCAAAAGACCGAGACAAGGATTCAGTGAGAGTATTTGGTGAAATTTGGGTACTTAGAGTACGCCCTTCAGCCAGTGGGAGTGCTGTGAGAGATAATGCAAAAATGCAAGGCTCTCATACACAACCAATGGAAGATGATACAATGGTTGTACATCATTCCATTCAAAAAATACACGAAAATGACATTCCAGAAAGCTCTCAAGATGATGGATTGTCCAGCACACAAATACCTTCTCACAATCGGAATGTAACAAACACTGAAACGCAGAATAATAAACTCTGTAGGACCACTAGGACTCATCGTACGCCTGAAAGACTTAATCTCCTTGTTGAAACACACAATGAGATAGATATTTCTGATGACAATGAACCTACAACCTACAACGAAGCTATGTTAGACATTGATTCGCAGAGATGGCAAGAAGCCACGAAATCTGAGATGGACTCGATTTACATCAATCAAGTTTGGAACTTGGTTGATTTGCCAACAGGGGTTGCACCCATAGGATGCAAATGTGTCTTCAAGAAGAAGATTGATGCATATGATAAGGTATAGACTTGTAAGGCAAGATTAGTGGCTAAAGGTTATAATCAACGGTTTAGGGTCGATTATGATGAAACATTTTCACCTGTTGCGAAAATTAAGTCCATTCGGATTTTGCTTGCAATAGCCGCATACTATGATTATGACATTTGCCAAATGGATGTTAAAACTGCTTTCCTCAATGGTAACCTAATTGAGGAGGTGTATATGATACAACCTGAGAGTTTTACCTCCAAGACTAAGCCCAAAGCAGTATGCAAACTACAGAAGTCCATTTATGGACTTAAGAAAACCTCAAGGAGTTGGAATATTTGCTTTGACAAAGCAGCAAATCGTTTGACTTTGTTAGAAGCAAAGAAGATCCCCGCATTTATAGTAAGCGCAAGGAAGAGAGTATTGTATTCATTGTTATATATGTAGATGACATATTAATAATGGGAGATAATAAGACTCTCATGCAATCATTCAATAAATGGTTATCTAGCACCTTCATGATGAAGGACTTGGGTCAAGCCTGCTACATTCTTGGAATTAGGATCTATAGAGATAGACATAATAGATTGTTGGGGTTGTCATAGTCCATATACATAGACAAAGTGATAAGACGATTCTTTTTGGAAAACTCCAAGAAGGGAAATCTTCCTATGGGTCAAGGGATCAAGTTATCAAAGAAGGATAGTCTTTCTACTGTTGCAGAACTTGAACGCATGAAAAGAATCCCATATGCTTCAGCTATAGGATCTATCATGTATGCCATGACCTGTACGAGGCCAGATGTGACCTATGCACTTAGTATGACTTGTAAATTCCAGCAGAATCCTGGGGAAGAACACTGGAAAGCAGTCAAGAGTATTCTTAAGTATCTTAGAGGAACTAAAGAATATTTCTTAGTCTATGGTGGACAAGAGAAGCTAGTGTGTACTGGGTACACTGATGCTAGCTTCCAAACATATCTTGATGACTTCAAATCTCAATTTGGATATACCTTCATTTTCAATGGCGGAATAGTGAGTTGGAAAAGTTTCAAACAAGCTACAACTGTTGATTCGACAACTGAAGCCGAGTACATTGCTGGATCGGAAGCTGGTAAAGAAGTTGTCACGATATCTGAGTTCCTAAAGGAACTAGGCGTTGTTTCAAGTGCCACTTGTCCAATAATGATTTATTGTGACAACACTGGTGCGATTGCGCAAGCTAAGGAACCAAGATCAAAAAACAGAAACAAGCATGTACTAAGAAAATACCACATACTCAGGGAGATGGTGGAAACTAAAGAAATAAGATTAGACTATGTTCCCACATATGATAATCTAGCTGACCGTTTACTAAACCATTAAGCTTAGTTAAGCATAATGGTCATTTTGAAAATATGGGTATTAGATACATCGGAGATTGGCTCTAGGCCAAGTGGGAGATTGAAAGTATGTATGTCCTAGAGACAGTCATTATTAGGGACAAATGTACTTGAACACATTCGTATTATTAATAAGATTAATATTTATGGAATTTGCAATTATTGAATTATTATCTGATTGTTTGTAATTATTCATTAATATGCATCCATTGAGCTTACATTGTCATTAATAGAGTGAGATATTGATGATAGAGCATAACTCTAAAATAGCCTCGACTAATGATCATCGAGAATGGGATATCGATGATATGTTATAAGTCGATATGTGGTCTGCATCACATTCTTAGAGAATGTAGTATGTCTCACCTGCTACTAGTAATGGTTACTAGTGATGGACACATGGATACTTTTGGAAAGTATTGGTATACCATGCTGATAAACTATTTGTTAGACATGTCTAGAGTGTTATCAGCGTGTGGGATATAAAGGTCCTTTAACTTGAGGTCAATACGCACCTTGTTTACAGAGTAATGTACTTTGACCCTGTCCTAAGCTTAAATTCCTTATAGGATAAGACACGACTTGTGTTGGGTACATTATGATGTAAATTAAGGTGGTAATTGAGCCAAGAATAGGATTCATTCCTCGATTGGATATTCGAGAGAGCACTCAACTTCTCAATGATATTAGGTCGACCAAGTCATTGGCCAATGCAAGAGACATATTTAGAATATGGTCTAGTTGTCGACTAATATAGATGAGATAAAGTGATCAAGCCATTTGGATAGACACATGGCAAATCCTAAGCTTGATCGAGTGTGTCGCGAATGAAAGGAATTTATCATCTCACATAAAAGTTATGTTTGCTGGATTCATGTAAACGTACTTCATATATTGAGTTCGTCGTACGACGCAGTCTAGGAGTTCCGTATGGACCTTAATTGGATTAGTGTCGATATATGAAGGCATATAGGGTTACACTATGTCGATTGTATCTTCGATCTAAGGGTGTATTGAGAAAGTATTAAATATTCGATTTGGGATCGAGATATTTAAATTGATAATAACTATGGGATAATTTCTATTAGATGGAAATTATTTAATTAAATCAAAATTAGATTTTGGATTTAATGTACTGAATATATTTATTAAATAAAAATGGGAAACAAAAGTTTACGTAGGGCGCCGCGGGGCCGACCCGACAATGGGCTCAGTCAGACTGGCCCACTGCACCTCGGTGTTTGGGCTAGGCTTGGAGCCCAACCCTAATCTGATTTGTTGCCCTAATTTCAACTATAAATATAACACTCCCCATTATTAATTAACAAACCAATTCATAAATAATTCTAGACTTAGAGTCTAGGACGAAACTCTCTCGAACCTGTGCTAAGATTTCCTTATTTTCTTGATAGAGGAATACACCATAGCATATTGCTTGCAGTCGAAGAGACAATCGCGTGTAATCCCTAAGTAAAGACTACAGATTGATTAACTTGTAAGTGTTCTAGTTTTATGTTATAAGTTTTAATTGTCATATAACCATACCAGAAGAAATTGTTGGGGTAAGTAGAATGAAATTTTAAACTTTCGTTGTGCCTACTTATATGTTTTGAACCCAACAAAACCGTACAAATCTGGACTCAGTCTTTCCCTTAAATTCAATTTCTATTAGTTTCTATTGCTAATTATGTTGTCATTTTAGTCACTTGAGATCCACGTGTCCTTGACCGCATGTAAAAATTTAATGTGTATTCAGATTCATACGTCTTAATCTTAATAAAAATAAATTAGGCCTAAGAAGTGTTAATGCCAAAGACATATTTATTTGACAAGGATAAAATAATAGGAGCAGTGGCGGATTATGGTCGGAGCGGAGGGGAGTTGTGGCCCCCCTAAAAAAACTCAATTTTTTATATATATACTACTCACGATTTAAAAACCCTAAATCTGATCACTTTCTCGGCGGCACCGGCGACTCACGAACTCACACTCGCAGCACGACTCCACTCTCTCACAATCTATTTTTCTCCACTCGTCTCTCCATCTCTGGTAATACTTAACTGCATAAGATTTATTTATTTATTTGGGTCACTTTTTCTTCTACAAAACATAAATCTAGTATGCCTTGGATGCATAGTTGCATCATAAGCAATTACAGGTTTTTCCCAATATACATGATATGAGTTTTAATGGGTAATTCTTGATATGAGTTTCTTTTAAATCAGCAAAAGATTACAACTTTAAGTTTGTTTCATCATATACGAGGCTATTTTGGGCTTATGGGAGTAGAAGTAATAGATTTAGGCTTTAAAAGCCGAATTTCTCTGACTTAGTTCTGTTTCCAGATTTAGATGTTATCTTTGATAATTGATTTATGTATTTTTTAGGAGTGGTACGATGATCAAACTTATGAAAATTGATGCATTTTTCAAGAGGAAAGCTTCCAACAAAGATGAAAATTGTATAGCTTCAACATCGACACTTGAAAAGCACAATTCCGATGATCAAACGATTCAACTTGATGAGCAACCTTGCAATATTAAAAAAATCACCATGGATGAATTTGATGTCAATTGTTTAGAACGTGACCCCGGAAAGCGTCCCCAAATTTGGGAATATCCAGTGAATCGAAGAGATGAAGTTCGAAGAGCTTATATCAATTGAGGTCCTTATCAATGTCAAGTTGAAAAGTATCCCCTCAATAGAGATAAGCATCCAAGGCGCTTTCAAGCATCTTGGTTCAAAATTTTCCCTTAATGGCTAGAGTACTCACCGACTAATGATGTTGCTTATTGTTTGCTTTGTTACTTGTTCAGTAAAAAGCCAAATGGGCATTCTGGAGCTGATGTCATTACTAGAAAAATATTTAAAGCATGAAAAAAGGTTAATGCTGAGAAGAGTTGTGTTTTACTTAATCATATTGGTGAGAGTCCGTGGTCATCTCACAATAATGCATTGAAATCTTCTCAAGACTTGTTAAATCAGTCTATGCACATCAGAAATGTCCTTAACGTGCAAAGTTTCGATCAAATTAGTAAAAATAGACTTCGTCTCAAGAGCTCTATTGATTCAATTTGTTGGCTCGCGTTTCAAGCTTGTGCTTTTAGAGGCCATGACGAATCACTGGGATAAAAAATTAAAGGTAACTTTCTTGAAATGATCAAACTTTTAGCATCATACAATGATGAACTTGCAAAAGTAGTGCTAGAGAATGCTCCATATAATTCGAAATATATTTCTCATCTAATTCAAAAGGAAATCTTGCATATCATTTCTAGTAAAGTGAAAAGCTATATCCGAGAAGAGATTGGGGATTCTAAATTTTGCATAATTGTTGATGAATCACGTGATGAATCTCTAAGGGAGCAAATGGCTATTATTTTGAGGTTTGTTGATAAAAAGGGTTGTATACAAGAATGATTTTTTGATCTTGTGTATGTTAAGGACACTATGGCTATCACTCTTAAAAAAATGGTTTGTGATGTTCGTTCTCGGTATCGTTTTGATGTTTCAAATATCCGTGGGCAAGGGTATGATGGTTCTAGTAATATGAGAGGAGAGTGGAATGGATTGCAAGCATTATTTTTCAAAGATTGTCCTTATTCTTATTACATACATTGCTTTGCACATAGATTACAACTTTCTTTGGTTCCTGCTTCCAGAGAAGTTTTCCTTATTCATAATTTCTTTTCAAACTTGACTTTTGTTGTCAATATTGTATGTTCCTCTAGTAAGCGTCATGATGAGTTGCAAGCTGTCAAATTAGATGAGATATCACTTTTGCTAGAGATTGGTGAACTTGATAGTGGTAAAGGACAAAATCAGATGGGCACTTTGAAACGAGTTGGAGATACTCGTTGGAGCTCACATTTTACTTCTGTTTGTAGTATGATAAATTTGCATGATGCAACTTATGTGGTTCTTCAAAATATAAGGAAAATGGATCAACTTACTCTCAACGAGGGGATGCTAATGCTACTTATAAGATTATGAACTCATTTGAGTTCATATTGATTTTGCACATGATGAAAGCGATTATGGGAATTACAAATTGTCTTTGTCAAGCTTTACAACATAAATCCCAAGATATACTTAATGCTGTACATTTAGTCAACACTACAAAAATATTAATTCAGAAGTTGAGAGGTGAATGATGGATCAATTATTGAAAAATGTGACATTATTTTGTGAACAACATGATATTGATTCTCCTGATTGTAATGATGTTTATATAGAGTGTCAAGGACGTGCTCGTCATCAGAAGGATCACATCACAGTGGATCAACATTTTAGAGTGAGTCTCTTTTGTGTTACAATTGATCAACAATTGCAGGAATTGAATCACATGTTTAATGTGCAAACAATGGAGCTTTTGAGGCTAAGCAATAGTTTGGTTTCTAAAGATATTTACAAATCATTTGATATGGATGATATATGTGCTCTTGTAGAAAAATTATATCCAATGGATTTTAGTGAGCAAGAGAAAATAAATTTGAGATTTCAACTTGAACACTTTATTCTTGAAGCTGTTAGTCATCCAGAATTGAATAACTTGTCAACTATGTCTGAATTGTGTGAAGCTTTGGGAAAAAAACAGGGAAGACGAATACATATTACTTGATTGACCGGATAATCCTCCTTATCTTAACTCTTCCAGTTTCTACGACTACTACAGGAAGATCATTTTCAGCAATGAAGATAATCAAGACAAGGTTGCGTAATAAGATGGAGGATGAATTTCTTGCTGACAATATGATGGTTTATATTGAAAAAGAGTTAGCTGAAAGCTTTAGCTCTGATTCAATTATTAATGATTTCAAGTCTTTAAAAGAACGAAGGGCAACACTTTAATTCTAGGTACATCTTTCCTTTTATATATTACATTTTTGTTGTGTTGATTAATTTTGAATCTTTGATAAAATTATATTTTTTTTTATAAATTTTAATTATAATATTTTAGTTTATAGTTACCGCTCCCCTTAATATTTTGGACAAGGTCCGCCACGAAACAAAAGTACTTAGTTAAAGAGAAAAAAAAGTGAATACATAAGCAATGGCCCTCATTTTATACTCGTCGTCCACTCAAACCTTTTATCAGTAACGTGACTCACTTCTCACTTGTCCAGAGTCACTTCTTTATTGGTGGTGAGGCATCATTGACAATTGTGGAAATGGATTACACAAGGCACAATTAATCGGCTATTGATCAATGCTACACAAGACAAATTTTTATAAATGTACTCCCCGTCTTAGAACTAGAGAAACCCAAAAAAATTGACTGCAAAGGATGAGAATAGCACACGGCTAATTTTTTATTTTTTTTATTTTTTTGGTTATAGGTAAATTTCAAACTTGCAAAATTCATATATGTAAAGAAGTGGACATATGTAATATTATTCTTCAAACATTATTTATTTCACACACTGACTTTACCAAATGCCCCCACCGGCGGTAAGCCAATATCACACAAACACACACACACACGCGTGTAAACATACATATATTCTATTACTTGAGAAGGTGACCCTCAATTTCTTTGGTCACATGAAGAGCAAAACCCAAGAAAGCGAGAGGTTCTGGTATGTCTTCAGTTTTCTTCTCGTACACAAATGTCCATGTAGTCCAATGGTGGTCACATGATGTGATAATAGTGAAGGAATTGTACAACTCCAACAGATCTCCACCAATCACTTTCCAAGTGATTGATTTCGTTTCAAGATCGACGGCTTCAATCAGTTGCTTTGAAATCTTATCTTTTCCATCTACAATCAACAATAATTAATGTCAAAAATACAAAAGATATTACTAGGCTAGTTCAGCTTTTCAAACCCTAATAAAAGATATAAATATTCATAACAACATATTTTCATCTCATTTCTTTGTTTTTTTCTTTGTTTTTCATTTTCATTTTCTTCAAAAAATTATCAGAAGCCCACGAAGATTGTACTTTCCACATTTTTCCTCTATAGAACTAACTTTAAAAATCTCAAAAGAACATTCGACATTGTGTAAATTATGGGAAGTAGTAGGAAAAACCCTAAAATTTGATTATATTGTGTTTGGTATGAAAGAAGTAGTTCTCTATGAAAAACGAATCTGTGAAATGTTTGTACAAAATCTTACGGTGTTTTTATGGAAAGTATATATTAAAGTTCTATTATATTTTAGAAAATCGGAAAGTTTTCTGATAAAGCTTTTTTCTTACCAAAGATTAATAATGTTGAAATATTACTCGGAGAAAGAAGAGACAAATTCAGGATTTAAATTAATATGGTGTGACCTTTATGTTTTACCAATGAACCCATTGCATTTATGCAACTATGGGCTTAGAACTAGAGTACTCGTTCAAATTTTAGTAATCTTTCATGTATTCGTGTTATGTATAATAAATATTGTGTTCAATTGAACCCGTTGAAATTTATAAAGTACATCAACCTTTGGGAGTCAGTAATATGAAGTTAAAGTTGAGTTAAGATCGTTATAAGGAAAAAAGACTTTCCCCCACAAATGAGAGTTGTTTTTCCTTTTTAATGTAAAATATTTTCTCTATGGTACCAAACAGCATCAACTAACTTCTTTATGGAAAATATTCTGTTGGAAATTGACTTTCAGTCATACCATCAAACACACCTAAATGTAAATAATTGATTCATATGTAGAGAGAGGGAATGTGTGTAATACCGTCATTATATTTCCAGCTAACAATCGAACCAGCTTTTATGGTTTCACCTTCATGAATCTCAAAATGTTGGACTTTACTAGGGCTTATGTTTGCTATATGATGAGTATTGGTGTGAAAAATATCATGAACCGAGTGTCCTCCACACTTCACCTCCACTGAAGCAATCAACTTGCCTTTCACACCCATATTTTCTTCTTTGGTATAACAAAAAGTTTAGAAAAGAAGTGGTGATAAAATGGTTAGAAATTGTAGTCTTTATATAGCTGTAGGAAATGGTATTTTAAATATTATAATAATTATAAATATTATAAAACATGATCCACGAGGACCACGACATATTATGGAAGTATTAGTTTGTTAACCCATTATGTGTATAATTATGTCTTGCCAAGTTAATGTTGTCCTTCACCGTGAAACTTTAACCACTGAACTCATTTGTAATAAATGTTGAAGATAAAATTTACAGCTCATAAAGGGAATTATTACCGAGCTTGGGATATATCGAAAAGATGATACCTCTAAATTGTCTTTGTTTAAAGTAAACAACACAAAATAAGGTGCATTGTTCCAAAATAAAGTTTCCTCAGTCTGATTGAGAGAAATAATTTCCTTTATTATTTTCACTAATGAAAGAGTATATATACATTTTACAATTTCCATAATAAGGAAATCTTAGTCCTATTCTACTTCCAAAACCTTATTTTATATAATTATGGTAAGTGTACAATTCTTATTTAATTACAATACAACAAATCATTACCTAAATTAGGCTACCAACCCGTGACATACACATCGTGTATATCACGGATTTAACAGCCCAAACCGTCAATTCTGCCCGTGATATTTACGGCCAATATACCGTGTATATCACGGGTGTTTATCACACCCTCGCAGTCATAGCGGGCGGTCTTCGTATGCTGAGATTGTCCCTAAAATTTTCAAATAGAATTGATGGAAGAACTTTACTAAAGATGTCTGCAATTTGATACTTGGAAGGGACATGCAGGACGCGTACTTGTCCACGAGCTACCTTTTCTCGAACAAAATGTATATCCATCTCAATATGTTTAGTGCGTTGATGTTGAACCGGATTGCCAGAAAGGTATACCGCACTAACATTATCACAATAAACCAAGGTAGCTTTGCGGATTGGAAAGTGAAGCTCTAAAAGAAGATTACGTAACCAACATGATTCAGAAACTACATTGGCCACGCCGTGATACTCAGCCTCTGCACTAGAGCGGGATAAGGTAGCTTGACTTTTGGAAGACCATGAGACCAAGTTATCACCAAGAAACATACAATAAGCAGACGTAGAGCGTCTGGTGTCCGGACAGCCACCCCAATCAACATCGGTGTAGGAGAGAAGTGTAGAGACCGACAACGGATATAAATGCAATCCATAATCAAGAGTGCCCTATAGGTAGCGTATAATGCGTTTGAGTGCATTCACATGCTCAATCCGAGGATCATGCATAAACAAACACACATGTTGCACAACATACAAAATATCCGATCACGTAAAAGTGAGTTACTGAAGTGCCCCTGCAAGACTACGATAGTAGGTGAGATCCTCATATGGAGATCCTGCCACAGCACCCAGCTTGGGTTTAGTATCAACCGGCGTAGTAGTAGACTTACATGATGATATACCAGCCTGCTCAATAATCTCAGCAGAATACTTTCTTTGTGATAAGAATAACTCTCATGCATGACGGTAAGTGTACAATTCTAATTTAATTACAATACAACAAATCATTACCTAAATTAGGTTACCAAACCGTGATATACACGATATGTATATCACGGATTTTAATAGCCCAAACTGTCAATTCTGCCCGTGATGTATACGGCCAATATATCGTGTATATCACGGATGTTCATCAGTGATCTTGAGGATGTTATGAGCTGCCCTGTTTCCAAAATAAAGGGATTCATTTTATGTAACTGAAATACTTCAAAGGATAAAAACCTTTAAAAAATTGAGAAATTTTTAAAGATGGTCAAACTCTAGAAGAGAAAAAACCTTCAAAAGAGTACGAACATGAGTAAAGAGTCCGTTTGGATTAGCTGAATGAAAATAGTTGATCAACAATAAGTGTTGATAAGTAGTTTTAAGTGTTGAAATTAATATTATAAATAAGCGTTCGGATAAAAGTGTTTAAATTGATAATAAGCCGTTGACGTGTTTGATAAAAAATTATTGATAACTTATTCTTTTGATAAATGACTAAAATATTCTTAATTTTTTACTAAAAATTATAAAATCAAGAGTATCTTTGTACAGAAAAGGATGAACAACGGATATGGAACAGAGAGGAAGTTCATGGCTTTTTATTTTGAAAGTGGTATTTTTGAGAATAGAAAAAATATTAAGTATAAAATCATAAAATTCTTGTTTAAACTAATACTACATGTCTCAATTATATGAAACATTTTTTAGTCATTTTAAAAAAAATGGCAGAATTTCTTATTTGATAACAATTTAACTTTAAATTTTATCTTTTATGCTTAACGAGATGATCTATAACCACACAAATATTTTTGACTTGTTTTAAACCACAAGATTCAATTTTTTTTTATTTCTTAAACTTTGTGTCCAGTCAAACTACATCATATAAATTGAGACGGAGGAATTAATGCTTATAAGCTGGAAAATCATAAGTTATGGGTGACCAACTTATTGTTGGTACTCTATTGTACTTTATAAAGCAGTACGTGAAGTAAATAACTATTACAAGTATTCGAAAGGATAAACAAATATTCAATATTCAGAAATTGAATCTTGTTGAACAAATAGACCAATCTTCAAAACTGTCGCAAGCTTGTTATGTCTTGAATCTTGATAACCTGAAATCAAGAAACAACTAAATCTGGATGGTTACAACGGTGTGTGTTGAGTCGAGTGATTGCCCTCTGTCCTTAAGACAAGATTGCCCCGTATATATGCTTTTACGTTAGTGGGCAATAGTCTCCCAAGATAAAACAACACTTTAATCTCAACGCTACAAAGCCAATAGGTTGAGCTTGACGAAGAAAACAAATATGAATCGACTTGCTGAAGATATGGAAAAGGAAGGAAGAGTTTCTATCTTCTCTTCTGTTTTGTCTCTGTGTATATAGTGTGTCTCTGTAGTGTATATCTTGTGTATATGAGGGTCTTAACTCACTGTTTTTCATCACAGTTTTGCTCACTGTTTTGAGCTGTGTTTTGTGGTATTTTCTGGCTATTTTGCTCACTGTTTTATGCTGAATTTCAGTCACGTATGTGCCTCTACAATTGAGCCAAAACAGCTTATTATATAGCATCACAAGAGGGTTGTTCAACTGCCCAAAACACAGATGTAAATAGCCATTACGAGGGCTGTAAATGGCATTAGAGAGGCTGTTAATGGCCATCAAGAGAGGCTGATTTATGGACATGAAGGAGGGTGATAATGGAGGAGTTAATCAGCCAAGTATTGGTTGGCTAATGCTCCAGAAAATAGTCCAACGGTTTCGTCACCCCAAAATCAACTTTCCAGAAACTCTGGGGACCAAACTGTAAATATTAAGCAATTTGGAGTCCAAAAAGATAATATTAGAAAGTCCCCACAGCCTACAGCCCTGCTCCCCGAGCCTGGACCGGCGGCGGCGGCGCGCGTGTGGGCTTAGCCTTGAACCCAAGCACATATAGGTCATCCCTCCTTTAAACACATGGGATGCCCCTTGGGGTCCCAAACCCTTTACCACATTAGAGACTTATACAGAGAGCAATTCTTCCTATTACCACCGATGTGGTAGATTTGTCCCACACCATATTTTCATGCCTTAAACACCTTAGTTCGTGGACCAATATCTCTTTCATTTCTCAACGAAATTTGACGATTCTTGGCCCTACGGTCATCTACTCACTTCGTAGATCATGCATGTGCGAAGAGAAAAAGCCTCCAACATGCGGAACACTAGTGTTTAATTCATTAAATATGGGTGGACGCACCTCCCCGCCAAAGACAAATTTCCAACACCTATGTCGTTTGGATGATTATGACATATAAACACTTAGCTAATTATGAATATTTTAGGGTGCTTTATTAAATGTGTAAATAAGCCAACAATTACGTACTTATAAGCTAAATCGGATTGGAGAGTTCCATAATAAAAAAGGACTCCGTTATGAAAAAATGGGATTTGAGAGGGGCATTCAGCTAGCCCTGTAAGCCCACACCTGTGTAGAGTAGATCGTTCAACACCTGCGGCACAAACCCATTTTGATCAGCTTATAAACTTTGTCAAACAACCTTTAATTAATGAACTTTCAAAAAAACAATAAGTACCTGAAATCTATAACAATAAGGTCTTAATAAATTATGTAATATATCAACGCTCATGAGTAGCGATGGAAGGTTTAAGTTTTTTGAAATAACAAATTATGTCATATATATCATAATTAGGTCTGCGTATATTCTATCTTCTTTAAATCTCAAGTTATGTATATTATTGTTGTGACAACTATGATGGATAGGTATGAAAAATATCAATGATTAGGAGCTTGAATGATCAAATAAAGTAACGCTTGATTAGAGATGACAGTGGATCATCCGGATCCAGTGGATTCAGATCCGTTTTATAGGATATGGATCTTCAAAATTTGGACCCGACAGATCCGGATCGGACCCGGATCCATTTCTGACTGATCGGATCTGGATTTGGATCTTGTATTTGAGATCCGTATCCGGTCCAGATCCGACCCGTGGATCCATTTTTTATTAAATATATTCATAACCTAGAATGTAATTTTATAAGTATTTTCTTAAAATTGCTAAGCACATTCTTACAAGTTTAATTCTCAAAATAAGTTTAGTTTATCCCAGCGTTAACTCAAAAATTAAAAAATAAAGAGTTAACTTCAATAATAAAATCAATGTTATATTAGTGAATGATTAACATCTCCATAGACAAGTAGTTAAAATTATATTCACTTCATTTGTCAAGATTCCAAGCACATGCAAGTTCTGCATTGTGGAAATACTAGTCAACATTTTCCACAACTATTGTCATTGTCCAATATTTTCAATTAATAGCTCACAATTAAAACGAGACAACGAACAAAATATATCATATGAACATTTCAAAATTGAAACACAGTAAACTGTTAGTTAAGTAAAAAAATTGTTTGTTAGTTCAAAAAATATTCTTTGCAAGACAAATTTTTTTATATGTGGATCCAGATCCGATCCGTGGACCCGGTGAATCCGAATTTAAATCTGATTTTTATGAAACCGATGAATTTAGATCCGAATCTGAATTTAGATATGAAAAATGAATCTGAATCTGAATCTAGTAGGATTCGATCCAGATCCGATCTGTTGTCATCCCTACTCTTGATTTTGTAGTGTTTGTATCTTTTCTCTTTTGGACAAATAATTCTGCTAAACTTCATTGCTTTGCAGTTTGCACCGTCACATCTAGGTGTATCTTTATAGAAGTAACATGGCCTAAGAATGACTATTGACTATTGAGGTGAGATGTATAAGAAATGTGGGCCGTGCAATAATATCATTCTCTTTCTAATTTTCTTGTTCTTCTAAATTGGATATCTTTTTCTTTTTTTTTGGTAATAAACATTGGATACCTTCTCATATCTCGTTATAGGTACAGCAATATCATCAACTCCCAATTAATTTTACCATTTTTTCTCTGATTTAATTTTACAATTTAAAGCTACAAATGAATAAAGGCTGTTTTTTTTTTTTTTGTGGAATTCAAATACACCAATTGCCTATTAATCCATTATCTCATGTACAAGGATATAGGTAATTTCATTTTTCATATGGGCCACTTTATCTAGACTAATTAGCACAGTATTTTGAAATTTTTAAATAACATATTGCTAAAGTTATTGCATATATTTAAATTTTGCAATAATTAAAATAGTTGAGAGTCACTAATGAGTAAGTTTGAATAGTATTATAAATAGCTATTCCTGGTGTTAGCCAGCAAGTGTATTATGCTAGTGGCTTCCCACTAGTTGTGAAAGATGACGCGGATCTTGAATTGCCAAATAATGCACACCTAGAGGCTAGAAGTAGAGATGGCAATGGATCTTGGACCCGATCCGGATTCGGTGGATCCAGATCTGTTTTATAGGATATGAATCTTTAAAATTTGGACCCGACGGATTCGGATCGGATCCGGATCCATTTTTGACGGATCGGATCTGGATCTGGATCTGGATCTTGTATTTGAGATCCGTATCCGGTCCAGATCCGACCCGTGGATCCATTTTTTATTAAATATATTCATAACCTATAATGTAATTTTATAAGTATTTTCTTAAAATTGCTAAGCACATCCTTGCAAGTTTAATTCTCAAAAAAAGTTTAATTTATCCCCGCGTTAACTCAAAAACCCAAAAATAAATAGGTAACTTCGATAATAAAATCAATGTTATATTAGTGAATGACTAACATCTCCATAGACAAGTAGTTAAAATTATATTCACTTCATTTGTGAAGATTCCAAGCACATGCAAGTTCTGCATTGTGGAAATACTAGTCGGCATTTTTCACAACTATTGTCATTGTCCAACATTTTCAATTAATAGCTCACAATCAAAACGAGACAACGAACAAAATATCTCATATGAACATTTCAAAATTGAAACACAATAAACTGTTAGCTAAGTAAAAATCGTTTGTCAGTTTTAAAAAAAAATTATTAGCAAGATTACATTCTTAGCAAGGCAAATTCTTTTACATGTGGATCCAGATCCGATCCGTGGATCCGGTGGATCCGATGGATCCGGATTTGGATATGATTTTTATGGACCCGACGGATCTGAATTCAGGTATGAAAACCGGATCTGAATCTGGATCTGGATCTGGATCTAGTAGGATCCGGTCCAAATCCGATCCGTTGTCATCCGTACCTAGAAGTGATTAGTCAAAATAAAATGTTCCAAGTTGTTAGTAGACTGTGGGCCTGGGCACAAAGTGGTATTGGTTTATGAATTATGACAGTGACACCCTTTTGTCTACAATTATTAGGAAACTTTTAATTACTTTTGTGATGTTTGAATAAAATTTCAAAAAATATTTTTAAGTATATATTTTTAAGTTAAAATAAAAAAAGTAAGTCAAAAGTTATAACTTAGAATTTTTATTTTATTGATTTTATGCGCCCATTCTAATCGGGTATTAGTATATATATATATTCATGTTACATATAATTACCCTTGATCAAGAAAGACAAAGAGGTTCTATTTATTTCCTCAATATTACTATTGTTTGTCTCTATAATTGTTGTTCTTTTCGCTTGATTTGATTAATATTACTTATTCAAGGTAGATAAAGACAACGAGGTATTATTTTTATGGAACATACGGTGGATTATTCATGTAATAAGTCAATCTCTTAATAAATCCAAGCACTATATTAAGATTCCCATTTCATGTCATTATAAGTTAAGTGGGAGACAAACTTAAATGATGAACCAATTAACCTATCTAAGATGGGTTACAATAATTGCAGAAATGGGAAATAAGTAAATATTACAAATTGCTAGAAAGGATAAACTAAATATCACAACAAAACTGGAATCAAGAACGTTACAAACTGCTTGTGATTTGTTGAGTCGAGTGATGGTACTCTATCTTTAAGACAAGATTGCCCCGTATATATCCTTTTACGTTGTCGGGCAATAGTCTCCCAAGATACAATAGCAACTTAACAAATGAGCAAAGGAAACTCAAGTGTTACTCTTGAAGAACTTTGAGTATAGTAAACTTGCTAGAGAGGAAGAAGAAGATTTCAGAAAATTCTGTAAGTGTCTTCTTGGTGTGTAGAACAACTGAGCCAAATACCTCAATTTATAGTGCAAGGAGATGACCCCTCATCTAGCCAACTAATGGCCTTCAATAGCCATGTAATGACACTTATTGAAGGATTACATTCAGCCAAATAATGGAGATTCAATGCTCATAAACCAGTCCAAAAGTCAGAACTTTTCATCTTCCGATCGCAACATTCTTCCTCCAAAGCGTCGCGGCTCTGCGAATTAGCGTCACGGCTCCAGTGACTGAAGACCCAATTAGCGCCGTGGCGCTCCGGCGCCTCAGTTCCGATGGGGATGCGCCGCGGCCCATCGTGGCGATTTCCGACTCGTTTCATCTTACACTTCGTACAATTCTTCCTTCGTTTACCAACGTGGAATACTTTGTCATTTGGCCAATAACCGTCCACCATTCTATGTCTCAAACGTCTCACTTACGTACAAATATCTCTTTCACTAATGAAATTTGTGATACTTGGCACTACATGTGCACGTGTGTGGAAACGACGTTTCCAACGTGCGGGGCCCCAATTGTTCGAGTCATAAATAACGGGATAATATTAATTCCACATTAGTAAATTTCCAACAATCCCCTCTTGAAAGAGATTTTGGCGCACTCACATGGTGCCTTTTCCAGCAATCTTTCAGCGGACTGATATTGCATCAGGAGAGGTAGCTTCAGCTTTGAACCTTCCGTAGTTGAATACCATCGGACTTACTTACTGCGCGGTGAACGTGATGTCTTGAACCGTCAGTGTTTAGTGTAAGTCAAGTCAACGGTACCAACACAACAACTTCCATTACTCTGTTCTTCGTAATGTTTTGTCCGTTGTGGCCGTGGATACTTCTTGGATTCTTAAGTGTGTTCATTTGAGGCGGCCTTTCCTCGCACTTAAATAAGTAGTCTCCTACATGGTATCCTGTTATACCCCACTTTACAAGTGTTAGGAATCATTAAAACTTTCTCCAAACCTAACCTCAATCGTTGATGATCATTAAAGGTTTTAGAAACTTAACCTTTACCCACACTGCAGATAGCACTTAACGTCTATCGCATGAACGACTTTGGATTGATGCTTCTTTACAGAAATCACTATCTGAAGTGCTCATGCTTCCACCGAATCACTCAACTGAACCTTTACAGCTTAGTTTTCCTATTGAACCTAATTC
This sequence comes from Anisodus tanguticus, assembly GCA_034509755.1. Classification (NCBI taxonomy): domain Eukaryota; kingdom Viridiplantae; phylum Streptophyta; class Magnoliopsida; order Solanales; family Solanaceae; genus Anisodus; species Anisodus tanguticus. Next base: position 53,295,565 of record CM067542.1, on the reverse strand, counting down.
CTGGGATCTCCAGTCAGTAAGGTTGGGTTACCACCGTATTGGTCCTTATAGCTTGGGTTTTAAGTCCATTCCCCTAAACAAGAAGAACATCTGATTCTTGGGTAAGCCCTTTGTCAGTGGGTCTGCTATGTTATCCTTTGATTTTATGTAATCAATGGATATTATACTTGTGGTGATCAGCTGCCTAACTGTCTTATACCTCCGTCGAATATGACGAGACTTGCCGTTGTATATAGAACTCTGTGCCCTTCCTAGAGCCGACTAACTATCGCAATGGATCATTATAGAAGGTACGGGTTTGTCCCAACAAGGGACATCCTTTAAGAAGTCGTGAAGCCACTTAACTTCTTCTCCTGCTTTTTCTAAAGCGATAAGCTCTGATTCCATCGTGGATCAGGCGATACAAGTTTGCTTAGAGGATTTCCAAGACACAGCCCCACCACCAATTGTAAAAATATACCCACTGGTCGACTTGGTGTTCTCTATATCAGATATCCAGTTTGCATCATTGTACCCCTCTAATACAGCTGGACATCTCGAATAATGCAATCCGTAAGTTAGCGTGTATTTCAGGTATCGTAGTACCCAATTCAACGTCTTCCAATGATCATTACTTGGATTATGGCTAAACCTAGCCAACTTGTTGATTGCATAAGCAATATCAGGTCGGGTGCAGTTTGTTATGTACATCAAACTCCCAATCACCTGTGCATATTGCTCTTGGCATACGGGTGCACCACAATTTTTATCAAGCTTTTGATTTCTATCCAGTGGTGACTTCGTAGGCGAACTGTCAAACATCTCAAACTTTCTCAACACATCCTCGATGTAGTGAGCCTAAGATAAGACCAGTCCATCAGACGTCTTAGAGATCTTTATCCCTAAGATGACATCTGTGATACCCATATCCTTCATGTCGAAGCATTGTTTCAACATATTCTTAGTCTCTAGGATCAAGCTAGGACTGCTCCCTGTGATCAATATGTCGTCTACGTACAGGCATATCATGACGAACGAGTCAGAGTTACCTTTCGTGTAGACACATTTGTCACATTCATTAATGGAGAAACCATTCGATAGTAGAGTACTATCAAATTTTTCGTGTCATTGTTTCGGGGCTTGTTTCAGCCCGTACAGAGATTTGATAAATTGACAGACTTTCTTCTCTTGCCCTTGAACCACATACCCCTCGGGTTGTTCCATATAGATTTCTTCTTCCAAATCACCATTTAGGAATGTTGTCTTGGCATCCATTTGATGTATCTCAAGGTCACGTAATATTGCAATCGCAATGAATACCCGTATGGACGTTATCCGAGACACCAGGGAGTACGTGTCAAAATAGTCAATGTCTTCCTTCTGTTGATAGCCCTTGACTACCAACCTGTCCTTGTACTTATCTATAGACCCATCTACTTTATACTTCCATCTGAGTATCAATTTACAACCCAACGGTTTATTTCTCGGAGGAAGATCAACAAAAGTCCCAAGTATGGTTATACAGGATGAAGTCTATTTCACTCTCAATAGCTTCTTTCCAGAGCAGTGCCTCTGGAGTTGACAATGTTTCAACAATTTTCCTTGGTTCATCATCAACCATATAAGCTACAAAGTCAGGACCGAAGGATTTATCCTTCCTTGCCCTTTTACTTCGCCTTGATTGCATCTCTGGAGTCTCCAAGTTCTGAGAATCTGGAACACTAGTTTTCAGATATTCAGCCAGTTCGAAGTCCACTAGATCTGAACCATCTAGATCCGGATAGTCAATGACTCCTGGTTCCTAAGAGATTTGTTCATAACTTCGTTTGCGAGAGGCTGTGTCTTTTTCCTTTCTAGGAAAAGTATCCTCAAAGAATTGAGCATTCCTTGATTCCATGATTGTACCAAGTGGATATCTGGAATATCTGACTTATGCACTAAGAAGCGATAAGCACTACTGTTATTTGCATATCCGATGAAAATGCAATCTACAGTCTTAGGCCAAATCTTGACATGCTTTGGCTTGGGCACTTCGGCCTTTGTCAAACAACCCCACACCTTTAAATATTTATAGGTAGGTTTCTTTCCTTTCCATGATTCATATGGAGTTTTGTCCTTACCTTTATGTGGGACTCTGTTAAGAATCATATTAGTGGTAATGACGGCTTCTCCCCACATGTTTTGGGAAAGACCGAAATTGATAAGCAAGGCATTCATCATTTCTTTCAATGTGCGGTTCTTGCGTTCCGCAACACCGTTCGACTGAGGTGAGTATGGAGCCGTCGTTTGATGAACAATGCCCGATTCAGCATAATATTCCTCAAATGACGCTACGTATTCTTCCCCTCTATCGCTACGAATGGATTTAATTTGCATGCTAAGTTGGTTTTCAACTTCTGCTTTGTAACATCGGAACGCTTCAAAGGCTTTATCTTTACTTTTCAACAAGTAAAGGTAACAATACCTTGTGCTATCATCAATGAATGTCACAAAGTACTTATTCCCTCCCCTAGTTTGTGCAAACTTCAAATCACATATATCTGTGTGAATAAGTTCTAGAGGAGCGGTATTCCTTTCGACGGATCAAAAAGAAAGCTTTGTGAGTTTTGCCTCTACGCACACCTCACACTTATGTTGAGGGTTTACGTCGATAGACGGTAACAACTCCAACTTAACCAACCTTTGGATGGACTTGTAATTAACATGTCCTAATCTATGGTGCCATAAATTAGATGACTCAAGCAAGTAAGAAGAAGCTTCAATATTATTACTTGCACGTATTATAGACATGACGTTAACTTTGAAGAGACTTTCACAGACGAAGCCTCTTCCCACAAAAGTTCCATTCTCGGTGATTACAAACTTATTGGACTCAAATACTAGTCTAAAACCAACATTAACCAATAAATGACCTGAAATTAAATTTCTCCCTAATCTCAGCATGTCAGAGGAAGCGTTGTTATCCATGAACAACTTCTTGTTAGTAACTGGTGTATAAATAGAGAAGGCATCTCTATTGGAACAGATGTGTCTGGTAGCACCCGTGTCCATCCACCATTGCATGGGATTCTCAACAAGGTTTGCTTCAAGCACCACCGCCGAGAACTCCTTAATCATGTCGTCCAGAAGCCTGTCTTTGATGACGTTAGCCTGAGCCTTGACTTTAGCCTTGGCCTTCTCTTGTTGCTCAGTCTTGAGCTTGAGGCAGTCCTTGATCATGTGACTAGGTTTCCCATAGTGGTGACAGTTTCCATTGAACTTCTCCGTCGCTTGGGTCTTGCCGTCTTTCTGGAACTTGCTCTTCTTGCTTGGGTTCCTTTGGCCTCAACCAGATTTTCCTTTGCCTCAACAAGCTGTTTTCCCCTAGGCAAGACCTTCTTATTATCTTCCCGAATCTAGAGTTTGATAATAAGTTCTTCAAAGGTCATCTCCTTTGTCTTGAGTTTTAAATAACTCATAAACTCATTCCACGAGAGAGGTAACTTTTCAATCAGTGATGCAACCAAAAACTGCTCATTTGGTTTCATACCTTCCAAATCCATGTGATGTAGAATCATTTGGAATTCATGGACTTGGGAAATCACTGTTTTACTATCCACTATTTGAAATTTCAGGAATTTCCCAACGATGAATTTCTTTGTACCAGCATCTTGTGCGTTGTACTTCTTCTGCAGCTTCTCCCATAACTATTTGGCGGTGCCTACGGTGCAATACATCGTGTAGAGTGGGTCTGACAAGCAGTTCAAAATATAGTTCTTACACATGAAATCACTATGACTCCATGCATCAAGAACCATCTTCATGTCATTAATAACATGGATACCTTGGCCCCCTTCTGCCGTTTCAGTAGGCGAAGGGTCCATTTCATCTCCAGTTTGTGGAGGATCTTCTGTTAGGAAATGAGTCATTCCCATAACAGTCAGATAAAATAGCATTTTCTGCTGCCATCTCTTGAAGTTTGAGCCCATGAACTTTTCTGGGCGTTCATGGTGAAATCCAGTGGGTGGAGGAACTGTAACGTTCCCTTGAGCAGCAGGAAAGGCGTTGAATGAGCCTTGAGCAGTATTGAAGGCATTAGGTGTGCCTTGAGCAGCAGTGGGGAAATCAGAGGGGTTGCCTTGAGTAGCAGCAACAGCAGAATCAGAAGTGAGTTATTCTCTTCCAGTCATCTTTCTAAGCACTTACAACAATCTTGTCTTAAAATTGTGGGTTACAACAAATGCAGGAAACGGGAAGTAAGTAAATATTATAAATTTCTAGAAAGGATAAACTAAAGATTATAACAAAACTGGAATCAAGAATGTTACAAACTGCTTGTGATTTGCTGAGTCGAGTGATGACACTCTGTCTTTAAGACAAGATTGCCCCGTACATATCCTCTTACGATGTCGGGCAATAGTCTCCTAAGATACAACAACAACTTAACAAATGAGCAAAGGAAACTCAAGTGTTACTCTTGAAGAACTTTGAGTATAGTAAACTTGTTAGAGAGGAAGAAAAAGATGTCAGAAAATTCTGTAGTGTTTTTCTTAGTGTGTTGAATAATTAAGCCAAATGCCTCAATTTATAGTGTAAGGAGATGACCCATCAACTAGCCAACTAATGGCCTTCAAGATCCATGTAATGACACTTATTGAGGGGTTACATTCAGCTAAATAATGGTTGAATTCATGTGCCAAATAATGGAGATTCAATGCTCCAAAACCATCCCAAAAGTCAGAACTTTCCATCTTCCCGTCGCAGCATTCTGCCTCCGAAGCATCGCGGCTCTGCGAATTAGCGTCGCAGCTCCAGTGACTGAAGACCCAATTAGCGCCGCGGCGCTCCGGCGTCTCGGCTCCGAAGGGGCAGCGCCACGGCACTTCACGGCTCCGCGGCGATTTCCGACTCATTTCATCTTACACTTCGTACACTTCTTCCTTCGTTTACCAACGTGGAATACTTTGTCATTTGGCCAATAACCGTCCATCATTCTATGTCTCAAACGTCTCACTTACGTACCAATATCTCTTTCACTAATGAAATTTGCGATACTTGGCACTACGTGTGCATGTGTGTGGAAATGACGTGTTCGACGTGCGGGGCCCCAATTGTTCGAGTCATAAATAACGGGATAAATTTAATTCCACATTAGTAAATTTCCAACACCTAATACCATTACTCAAAGCCAAAAAGAGAAAAACTGGTTTTTAAAATTTATTATTGATCCTTAATTAATTACATAGTGGGAGTGGCCTCAGTGGAGGATAAGATGTGGGAAGCGAGATTGAGATGATTTGGGCACGTGCAGAGGAGAGACACAAATACCCCAGTGCGGAGGTGTGAGAGGTTGGTTATGGACGGGTACATGAGGGGTATAGGTAGGCCGAAGAAGTATTGGGGAGAGGTAATTAGACGGGATATGATGCAAGTGCAACTCACTGAGGACATGACCTTAGATAGGGGGTTGTGGAGGACAAGGATTAGGGTAGAAGGGTAGTAGGTAGTCCAGCGCAGTCCTACATACGCTTACAAACTGGTAGTTGCAGTGTTATTATTGTAGGCCCGCTTAGCCTATCATACTAGTAGGCACGGTATTGCTTTATAGTCCTCTGTCGTTTGATTTATGCTGCTATTGTATTTTATTTATCTTATTTACCTGCATTAGTTATTGCTTATTTTTCAGAATTCGCTATCATGACTTAGTCACTTTGTTTGTCTTACTTTGCTTGTGCTTTGTCTTGAGCCGAGAGTCTCTCGAAAATAGTCGCTCTACCTATCAAGGTAGAGATAAGATCTGCGTACACTCTATCCTCCCCAGACCCACATTGTGTAATTTCACTGGGTATGTTATTATTGTAATTAAGTACATATCTATAAATAAATTGTGCTAGATCTTTTTAAGGTTGAGAAAGAATAGTAACGTGATTTATAAGGGACAATGATGCACATTAAATTATATAGTGTATTATTCAGTCGTATATATTAGTGTACTAGCAAGCAGCCTTACGGGTTTTTCCATAGCAGAAGCACGACTTGTATCACCGGTCAGAAATCTTTACAAGATGAAATTCCCTGGTTTTTAATGCCTAAAAATCCTCTCCATGAAGATGAAGAGAATTTTCTCTTTGAAAACTCTGTCATGTTGATGTGGAAAATTATCGTCTTTCCAATACCTATACTGATGTATTTATTCATTATCTGTAGGATTTAGGAGGACGACAGTTAATGGACTAAATGCTAATTAACAGTTGGATGTGGAACTAAGTCCCAGACTTCATTTTGAGAGAATTGTTCAAGCTTTTCTTGCATTGCTTGAATCCAAAAATTATCTTTAAGTGCTTCCAAAATATTTTTTGGTTCTAAAGTAGATATAAAACAAGAAAAACTAACCTTTTAGTATATGGTAGACATACACACATACCTAACCATGTCTCTGTAATTGAGTGGTTCTTTCCCTCTTGTTCTAATTCCCTCAAAAACTCTTCCTATCACCTAACATGTTGGATGATTCTTCTTAATCCTTGATGAGGGGCCCCTTCGAACTTGATCTAGAAATTCAGCATTTGACTCCTCATCCGCATCCTCTGCGGTCTCTGGTTCAGGTTCAGATGTTGCTTCGGATGTGGTAACATTTGGGGCAACATCTGGTTCTTCGCCAGTCTGCACACTTTCCACCGAAACTATAGTGTTATTTTCGGTTGTATTTCCTGTAAGATCAGAAAAATCATCAAAAATAATATTTACAAACTCTTGTACAGTTTTGGTCCTTAGATTGCATACTCGATAAACATGACTATTTTGTGAATAGCCAACAAAAATTCATTTGTCACTCTTAGAGTCAAATTTTGCCAAATGATCTCTATCATTTAAAATATAACAAATACACCAAAAAACATGAAAGTAACGCAAGTTAGGTTTCTTTCCATTTATAATCTCATAGGGTGTCATCTTTGTTCCAGGCCTTAAATAGACTCTATTAGTGATGTGACTAGCAGTATTCAAAGCTTCGGCCCAAAAACGTTTTGACAATTTTTTAGAACTAAGCATAACTCTAGCCATTTTTTGCAATATTCTATTTTTCCTTTCTGCTACCCCAATCTATTGAAGAGTTTTGGGACTGGGAAACTCATGAAAAATTCCCTTTTTCTCATAAAATTTTGTGAAGGAGTTGTTTTCAAATTCTTTTCCATGGTCGGATCTAATCCAAAAAATAGGAGAATAGAACAAGTTCCTAATTCTAGAGTGCAAAATTTTAAACATGTCAAAAGTTTGTGATTTTTCTTTCAAGAAATATATCCGTGAATATCTAGAAAAATCTACTATCACATAGGAATACCTCATTCCCCATAAACTGTCTACCTCAATTGGACCCATAAGATCCATGTGCAATAATTGAAAACAGTGAGACGTACTTGAATGTTTTCCGTTATTTTGAACAATATTATGGGAAACACGAGTTTGCTTACCTTTCAAACAATCTTCACATACAGATTTACCTTTATGGCTAAGATTGGGTAAGCCTCTAACCGCTTCATATGAGATCAATATTTCTAAATTGCGGTAGTTGACATGCCCCAACTTTTGATGCCATAGTGTTGTGTCATCGATCTTGACATTATTGCATGTTTCTTATCTTGCAACAAGATAACAAGTATCACATGTTCCAGTACCTGTCATGACACACTCATTAGCTTCATTTGTAACTTCACAGGCATTCTTATTAAACTTTACCTCAAGATTGTCATCACACAATTGACTAATGCTAATCAAATTAGCCATTAAACCCTCAACATGTAACACATTTCTTAAAGCTGGAAATCCAGGAACATCCAAGATCCCTTTCCTATTATTTTGTTTTTGCTACCTCCTCCATAAGTCACATTTCCTCCGTTGAATGACTCATAGTTCTTTAGAAAACCTTTTGTACATGTCATGTGATGAGAACAACCACTATCAAAGTATCAAGAATCTGAAATGTTAGTTCTTAATGCAGTTATCGCAACATTACAAGTTACATCCTTTATGGGAACCCAACCTCTTTTAAAACATTTTTTACCTTTCAGCTCGGTAATGTTGCTTCGAATGTTATCCGGGTTGTTGGACAACCTTTTAGGCAATATTTTGCTCCCAGAATCTTGAAGTTTGAAACAGTGTGATTTTAAGTGTCTAGGAGAGTTACAGTAATGACATACAAACTTCATATTCTTTGACATACATGAGAACCAATTATTTATTTCTTTTTCTTTTACAAAACATATTTTCTCATTTTTCTCAAATAGACTGGAGCATATAGTTTTAAGAGAGTTTTCATATCCCATACCTGCATGTGAAGGTTTACTAAAGCTAAGTATCTCATTCAACTTCGAAGTCCCTGAGTTGAGCTTGCGGAAGGTTGCATCGGCTAAATCCAGTTTTGCACGAATCTTACCAAATTATGTATCTTTTTTAGTAAGTGCAACCTCTAGATGGGTTATTGTGCCTCTTAGATCTACATTCTCACGAGTTAAAGATTTTACCTTTTTGTCAAGTTGTTTGGATTCTATAATTAAGGCTTTACAAATACTTTGTAATTCATTAATCATGTCATCTTTGCATTCAACTTGATCCACTAGAAATAAAACCACTAAAACAATTAACATCAAGATAGTTAAAGAATATGTACCTCTCGTATGTTGCTGGGGATGCAGATGTTGCCTGAAATGTCGTGACATATGAGGTAACATTACAGATGACATCTTCATTATCAGACAGAGACTGTTCGTAAATAGTGGTCATCATTGCTTGTGATTCGACTTCTTGATCTCATTCCTCTTCTCCTTCGTCATCACTAAGCGAGACCCACGGATTCTTACCAAATTTCCTAAGAGTGTTTGCACATTTATTAGCATAATGACCCCAACCCGAGTATGCAGTACATTATACAGACTCGAGTTGTTTGGAATCAAATTTGGTACGATCTGAATTGGTTCTTCATAGTGGACTTCCTTTTTTAGTACTTGGAAAAAACTTGGTGGGCTTTTGATTGAAGCCTTGGCTTTTATGCTATTTAGATTTAGATTGATTTCTCTCATTGTTGAACTTCCTCACCATCGAATTGTATTTTAGAGTGAGTAAGGCAACATTAGCACATTCACCAATTTCTTCAAGATTCTCATCCTCTTCTTCGATTTGATTCTTCGAGGATTGAACTTGAAGTGCCACATTCTTGCTTTTATATATTTCCCTTTGATTCTCAAGGTTCATGTCATAGGTTTTGAGAATGCTCATCAAGGTATGAAGGTCCATTGTGGCAAGATTGTGAGCTTCTTCAATGACACAAATCTTTAAATTGAACTTTTCAGGAAGAGAACGGAGAGCTTTTTCAACAAGTTGAGTGTTTGTTAAAGGTTCACCAAGCACTTGACATTCATTAGAGATGTCAATCAAATTTTCAAAATAAGTTTTAATATCATCCGCTTCTTCAATTCTTAAACGTTCATATTTGCACATGAGCATGCGTAGCTTTGTTCGACGAACACTTGAGCTACCTTCACAATGAATTTGTAAAGTATCCCATGCATCCTTAGCTGTAGGGCTGTTTTGAATGAGCTTGAACATGTATAGATCAACCCATCCAAAAATTACATTTAAGGCCTTTTCGTTAAAGCTAGCATTATTGGTTTCTTCCGCCGTCCATTCGGATTTAGGTTTAACAAGAATGTCACATTCCTCATCCGGCGACAATATTGGAACAACATACCCATTGGTTATAGATCTCCATACCCTAATATCAATTGATTTGATATGAGAACGTAGACGAATCTTCCAATAGGCATAGTTTGAACCATCTAAAATGGGAAGTCTACCAATAGTCGGATTTGCTGGATCCAAAGCTTTAAATAACAGGACCAATCACTTATTACGTTAAGTGTCGGCTTTGATACCACTTGTTAGGTCCGGATATGCTATGGAACAATAAAAATAAACTGAAAATATCGAATGCCAATTCAGTTCTGAATGTCAACGACAATGTCTTCTGAACAAGTGACAACACTTCGATAAAACAGAAAAACCTTTGAAGAGTAAATTGCAGCGGAAATAATAAAGAACACAAACCCTTGAAGAGTATATATATATATATATAACCTATGCCAGTCAATGACCGAAATTATTGTATATATTTATATACAATTGAATAAATTCCTTCTTTTACAATTTTACAAAATAAAACAAAAAGGAATTAAAATGTTGAAGTCGCAGATGACTTCTGCCTGAAAAATCTGCCTAAATAGACATAGACAACATCTCAATATAGTTGACATAGACAACATCTCAATATAGTTGCTTCAATACATAACAAATCTAAAATCTAAGCAGCAATTATAATGTTGAACAGAATGTTGTAGACATGCTCAGGCAACACTTGCGATCCAGTTTTCTGAGATGAATTCTCGAGAGCTCTCTTGATATTTTTGCAATCTGTTTCTGGATATCGATTTACTTCAGCATCCTCTCTATTTATAGTAGAGAGTCTTCCTTGAAAAGCTCATCGACTTGTTGTGGAGGTTGAGGGAAAGGTGGGCAGCTGGTAAGGTTTGTTGGAGAATATCATGGAGCAAAATCCTCTAACTTCTTGGACTTGTTCCCCAAGCATAGCAACGGCTTTGACTTGTTCTTCCCACGTTTTTCATCAGCTCCTAATTACCTTGCCAAGTCACTTCTCCATCGTAGTAAAAATTTCACGAGAATTGCTTCAGTCCGTGAAGTAAGGCAAAACTGTTTGTCATAAAAATGTTGGTCCGAATGTTGTGACATTTGTTCCAACATTTCTTAACTTCAACTTAGTACAAAAAAACGATATGTTGGGCAAAATGTCACAACACCAAACCCAACATTATCAGAGTATTATAACTTCTTGAGGTAAAATAAATCAGGAGTATTACTATTTCAAAGTAAAAATAAAAGAAAAGATCTTTTGAAAACATCTTAAAATAAAAAATTTTATTACCTGTTTCAGATTCTTAGTTTGTCGAGAGCCAAGAGTGAATTTAGGCAAAACTGGTTAGATGTTTCTTTCTATTGGTTGCTACTGCCTTGGAGTCGCCTTGCCAAATTTCTTACTTGATTAATTGATTTAGAACTGCAAAGCAGAATAGCAGATGGAACTTATATCAAAGTGCATTTTTGGATTTGCATGTGTAAACCAAAAGAGTTGCTACGGAATCTAGCGAATTGGACTAATTAGTACATCAGTACATGAGTGACTAAAATTATTAGTAGATCCATTCATATGGAATATAAGATTAAGATGTTCAATGGATTGGTTGATTGATGATTAGTCTAACGGGTTGGACTCATATTGATTCATGTTTAAAAGGAGAGTTGAACCCAAATTTTTTAAAGGATTTCAAGCGGAAAAACTGTGATTTCTTGCTTGCTTTTTTTTAGTTCAATATTTGTACTGTACTTACTAATTAACTTTATTCTTTGAAAGTGAAGAAATAATTTAGAATATGTATATATATATATATATATATATATATATATATATATATATGTATATGAAGATGAGCATATATGGAAGGAGATATTATAAGAATTTTATACTTTATTGCTCGAACAAAAGATGCTAGCATATTGATTTTTTTTTTATTTTTTATTTTTTTCTAATAGAGTCAAATTGTTCAATCAATACCTCAGGAAAAATATTCTAAATTTATTTTGAGTTATCAGCACCTTGACACAAGTGACACACACGACTTGTTGCTCCAGCAGTCTGCTTCCGATTTTGAGTGCTTATAGCACATGAATCTGATCAACTGGAGTGCATGTGCTTTCAGGAAAATCGTATCAAATTTTCATTTGTATATTGTGTTTCGTTCTATGCACTTTTTATATTTTTTTATAGAATTTTTACTGAATTGAATGTGATGATCGAGAACTCTTTTCAGTTACCTTATCCATGTCTTTGAATATTGGTGTTGAGAGTTCTGCACTTGGAAGTATATAACATTTTATGATTTATATTTCAGTCTTTGACAATTTGGTGTTGCTCTTACGTTTATTGTGAATGAATTACCTCCATTTGGTTACTGGTATTGGAAAGAAGTTCAGGAATCATACTTACCTTGAGATTGAAGATTTTCTGTTAACACTCAAAAGTAATTTAAGTGTTTAGCCGAATTCAGTAACAGCCGAACTGTTTCAGAGCCGGATTTACTCCTAGCCCTCGACTACAAGAACTTCATCGGCTACTAAAGCATCTTAGCCGAGTTGTTAGTTAGAGGTATGACTGGGACCCACTCAGATGCAGACGCCTTATTGACCAAGTCAAAAGGGTTTTCGAACACCTAGAAGCGGTAACGGCCAACAATAGCTAAAAGAAAGGGTCATTATCCGAGCAAGAGGAGTAGAGGGCTAGAAAATCGGCACCACCTCCCCCATAGTCGGTCATTGAACTTAGTGGGTTACTTGATGGCTGACATGGGGGGCACGTTGCACAACTTTTTTCCTTTTTTGTACTATAAATAGGATCATTCTTTGTATAGAAAAACACACACAATCAATCAAACAACTCAAATTTTATCTATCTTTATCCTTTATCCTTTATCCTTTATCCTTTACTTTACTGTACTCATCTGCATTCATGTTTTTTACCTCTTAATTTACTCATACCACCGTCCTAACGCTTTCTGGAGTAGTTGGAGAACCCATTGCTGGAAATTAGAGTTCTGTTTTCAGCCCAAATCATTTAAATTAAAGAAATTAATTTGTTATCCGATTTCGTTAATCGATAAAACGCCGGAGAACACTTTGGAGGGTAACAACTACATACATTTTTCTTCCTTTCTTTTGTGTTTTCTTTACATGATATATTTAATCTGCTTTTTGTACTTTAACTGCTCAATTGTACTATTCTTTGTTGATTTTGTTAATGAGATTTTGATTTTTTTTTCTGTAAGATTACATCACGGTTGTTTTGTGAATTTAACTTGCATGTTTTTTTATTTGTCTTTGTATTCTGTTTTATTCTCCTACCTCTTTGTATTCTGTTTTATTCTCCTACCTCTCAATAATGTTGTGAAGAGTAAAAATTATTGAGAGGACATGTGCTCGGCAATTTTCAATTAAGAGATTATCATTGATTTTGATTTTTTCATGTTGCTTATTAACAGGTTCATCTTATTTAAACTAACCATTAATCTTTATAGACTATAGTGAAAATTTTAAGAAACCTCTACATCATGATGTTTTGGGGAACGAAAGTAATGTGAGTCTTTGAGATTGAATATTTTATACTTTTTATGTAAATGAATATTTGATTATTTCATGAAAGATAGTTCAAAATTGAGAAGCTAATGTATCAAGGAACAAAATTTACAATTGAAATTATGTAGTAAATAAAGTTTATCAAATCGAAAAGACTTTTGCAATCATTCAAAGAGGTTCTTGCGGTATGTGATAGTGTTAAATTAGATTTAAATTTTGTTGGGATGTTCTCAATATTTCTAATTTTTACAAAAATTTAACTTTTGGGTATTTTTAATATTTGAATATTAGGAAAGAGTTATTCGCAAGTTCAATGAGGTCATTCATAATAGCGCAAAGCGTGGATAAATTACCTAATATATACTATATTATACACTAATTATAACAAAATATCCAATTTAATCCACAAGTGGGGTTTAGGGAGGATATGATGTACGCATACCTTATCGTACCTTTGTGAGGTAGAGAAGTTGTTTCCGATAGACCATCGGCTCATAAACTTTAAATCTTGGCTCCACCTATGAAATAACGAAAACAACTATGGCTTGTTTGGAAGTTACAATTGAATTCAGCTATGTGAAGCCTAAATATCAATTTTGCTCCATTTCGATGTGTTCCATTCCAGTATCTAATAATTCAGTTTTCATAACACATTACGAGAAATTCTAAAAAGCTTGCAGGGAAGTAGAGAAAACGACAAAAAATAACGATTGAAACAGCCCAAACTTCAAAGAAAATAACCCATTTTTTATCGAGCAGCATGCTAAAGAAAGCATGGTACAGACTACAGAATACTAGAGATATTTGTGTCCTTGTGCTCACATATGCAGCATGTAAAAATATACGCCTAACCCTTCCAATTTTTGGATTATTGGAGACTTCAGCCCAATCTTATGTGATGCCCATGATCAACTCAATAGCGGATCCAGAAATTCTGTCTGAAAAAATCAATAAATTATGAAAATTGTTAAGAGTCCCACATCAGAAATGAAATGGGAACATGAATTCCTTATATGAATCTTGGAAAAAATGTCACCTCTGAGCTTGAACGTGTGACCTAAAGTAAAATTTGTACCACAATTGCTATTAACAGAATAGCTTTCCTTATGTCAACGGATTCAACAATTTATACATACAGAAAAATAATTGATTTTACCTTTCTTACACGGTAGAATTTTCCTACTAAGATAATTCAATTGAATCTCCTTAAATGGTTAAAGGTAGCTTTCCTCCTGATGAGATGGCTAATGAGTGTGGTAAGAAGAAAGACCTGCAGGCTTAAAAACAACTCCATCCACCTCAAAATATTTGTCCTATTTTTCATTTATACGCTCTTTAAGAAAACATTAAATAGAAGGATATTTAACTATTTTATCCTTATTATGTCTTCAGATAGATTCTCTTTTCATGAATACTTACTCTATTTATGTGATATAATTGAGGTGTTTGTAATCTTCAAGAACAATTACTATCAAGGGTCAATGAAAAACACATTTAAATTTGTCCTGAACTTCTAAAATTACAAATATTTTGAGATAAATATTTTTAGTAAGGACAAGTATTTTGGAATGGAGAGAGTATCAATTTTTTCAAAGAAGATGTGCATAGGATACCTCAAGGCTTAAGCCAATCTCATGTTAGAAAAAAAAAAAGATAAGTGTTATTTGCGATATATAGAGCACAAGTTCACGTGGTATACACGTTTTTTCAACTTAATAAGACACTGCCCAAAAAAACAAATTTGCATTTTTTTTGGACCAAAGCAGCTAATTATTATTATGGGCTTGAGTTGTAACAAATTGACATGCATATAGACAACTTTCTCCTTATTGACGCATTTAACCCAATATATCTTAAAATTGGCAACTTATAACGAAGCTCACTCACCTGTCATCTTCTGGCTTCAATTGCTGACACTGTGTGGAGCTCTTCCCCCCCAAAAGTATCCAAACCATACGTGAAATCTAAAACTTTAAAATGTGAATATTAGATTGAATACGTTGTTCGAAGTTGAAGAAGAACCTGAAAACACTATTAAAGACCAGTGTAGTTTTGTTCAAATCTTTCCTATTTGTATAATTGTGATATCAAATTTTATCAAAAATATCTTAAGAAGTGAAACTAAGAAAGGAGACTTCCCCTTTTTTTTACTTCTATTAAGACCCTGTCCTCTAATGAAGAAAGGAGACTAAGCTCAGGTAAACAGATGATATTTTCGTCACTCTCACGCCTTATCATCAGATAACAAAGTGAATTTAATCCTCCGCAGCCCGGGACGATCCTGGGAATGAAAGTCCATTCCCTCGTGCTCGGGAACTCCAATACTTAGGTTGAACAACAAAGGTCAATCTTCGGTCTTGCTTGGTGTGAAGGCTATTGGTTCGGGGGTAGAGTACAATACTAAAGAGTACAATACTAAAGGTCTTGTTTGAAGACGATATGAAACAAATTTAAGATGATAATCATATTGAAAACTTAATGTTGAAGACGACTTCATCGTGTATATTCCGTGTATATTCCATGTATATCTGATCCGTATATATCTCCTTGTATCGCCTGTATATTATGTTTATTGGCTAATTTTCTTGAAAATATGTGTTCGACTGAAGAATGAATATCATGTATATCTACTGTTGGGTATTGATATTGGTGAATGGGAAATGATTGGAAAGAAAAGTGGGAGTTGTCCCACATCGGTAGTGGAAAGAAAAGTGGGAGTTACCTCTTGCTTTATAAAATAAGCATTTGTCCCACATCGGTAGTGGAAAGAAAAGTTCTTCTACTTATAAGTAGAATTACTCCTTCTTGTCAGTAAAAGGGTTGAGGGGGCAAGGACCCCTCGCGCCGTCGTCGCTCGGCTTCGGATTCGGATTGATAATCTTTTTGGACCAAATTTTCTATAATTTTGATAATCTTTTTGGACCAAATTTTCTATAATTTTTAATTATTTAATTAATTATTATTTAATTAAATTAATTAACTTATCCAATTCTATTCAGGTCCTTATACACTTAACAACAGACCTATCATACTGAAGGCTTGGTCTGCAGGGTTTAATTTCAATAAAGAGGTATTGAAAACTATTCCTCTATGGTTTAGATTACCTCATCTTCATTTTAATTATTGGAGTATGGAGGCCCTAAGTAAGATAGGAAGTGGATTAGGTCGACCACTATATGCTGATGAATGTACTACCAATGCGAGAGGATATGATATGCTCGTTTGCTGATTGAAATGGATGTCACTAGGCCACTCCCCAAAACTATTAAAGTTTGTGATCTTGAGGGTGAGGTGGTTGATCAAACAGTGGTATATGATTGGAAACCTATGTACTGCCCTGTATGTTGCCAAATAGGGCATGTATGGACTACCACTAAGCAAAAAGAGGCTGAATAGAGGGATCCAACACCTAATCAACAGAAGGTCTGGAGAGCTAAGAGAGTTTTAGATCCTAAGGTGGATGCCATTGATGCACAAGGGAGGTGGCTGGAGCAATATGACCCCTGCTCAGGTGACTGGTGATGAATGGATCAGGGCTAGTGGGAAGTCTGTTGCTAGAAATGTGGTTAATCCACCTCTGGTGCAAATTGGCAGTGTGAGTGTATTCTATGCCCTCAACTCTGGGTTCTAGTAGTAATAAGGTGGATAATGGGGGGGGGATGAGTGTAGTGGTACAAGCACACCTTCTATGCCCATGAATATAGTAGCGTGGAATGTGCGAGGGATAAATAAGGTGTATAAGCACCAGGAGTTTAAACAGTTCTGCAAGAGTAATCATGTAGCTCTCATAGTTGTAATAGAAAATACAGTACATGAAAAGAATGCACCAACGATTATCAAAAAAATTAGTGCACAACTGGCAATTGGTGGAAAACAATCAAGAAGCACCAGGGGGTAGAATTTGGATATTATGGAATCCTGTTCAGGTAGATTTTAATATGACTGGGATACATGAACAGTTCATCCATGGAATTGTGAAATGTGTTCATAACACTACTTTTGAGTTCAGTTTAAGTGTAGTTTATGGGTTGCATATTGTACAGGATAGAAAGCCATTGTGGGATGATTTGAAGGGATGGATATGTGGTCTTGCAGGGCTTGATTTGATTATGGGGGACTTTAATATAATTCTTTCAGCTGAGGATAGAATATATGGTAATGCTGTGCAAGAGGTTGAAGTAAGAGATTTCAAAGAATTCATATTTGATACAGGATTGGCTGAATTAAACCATGGGGAGAAAATATACCTGGTCTAACAATCATGTTTTAAGTAAGATAGATTGGATGTTTGTGAATTCTTACTGGATGCTGCAGTGGGCTCATATTGAAGGGCAAATTATGGATTCATCTTCTCTGACCATAGCCCAATGTGTGTGAGCTTTGAGGATCCAACAACTAGTAGGCCCAAGTCTATCAAATTCTACAATTACTTAGCACATTACCCTAATTTCATACATGTGGTGGCTGCACAGTGGAGGAAGTATGTCCCTGAATATGGTATGTTGTCTATCTAGGATAAACTAAAGCTAGTGAAGCAAGGGATAAAGTCAATAATGCATAATGAGTATCAAGGGGTAGAGGAGAAGGTACATATTGCTAGAGATAAGTTAAGGCCATTCAAGAGCACTTGAGAGATCACACCAGACATGCTGAATTGGTACGGTCAGAAATAGCAGTAAAACAACAATTGAAAAAGTGGGCTTTGGTAGAGGAGAATATTATGAAGCAGAAATCTAGAGTCTCCTGGTTGAAATTGGGTGATGCAAACACAGCATACTTCCATGCATTCTTGAAGAATAGACAAGCTCAAAATCAGATTAGGAGATTGATTGCACAATATGGATATGTCATAACAACAGAGATTGAGATAGAAAAAGAGGTGGTTGATTTCTATAAAGTACTACTTGGAAGTGTAGCTTCTCAGTTACCAGTAGTACATCCTGATGTCATGTCGAAGGGACCTTCTCTAAATAGAAGTCAACAACTAGAACTTATCAAGCTTGTTACCAAAGAGGAAGTATTTGCAGAGTATTAATGACAACAAGGCACCTGGCTGTGATGGCTTCAATGCACTGGTTTTTAAGAAGACCTGATCTGTTATTGGACATGAGGTAACTAATGTTGTCCTTGATTTCTTTGCAACTGGTAGAATGTGTGCTGCGATAAATTGTGCATTTATTACACTAATACCTAAGATTAAGAATACATCCTCAATTAGAGAGTATATGCCTATTTCTTGTTGTACAGTATTGTACAAGATAATCTCAAAGGTCTTAACTCATAAAATGCAACCTGTGATGAATGAACTAGTGGATAATTGTCAAACTGCCTTTGTACCTAGTAGGCTAATATCAGACAATATCATTATGAATCATGAACTGGTTAAGGAATATGGTAGAAATAATATATCTCTAAGGTTTATGCTTAAGATAGACACGCAGAAAGCCTATGATTCTGTGAAATGGCCCATTGTTAAGCAGATGCTCAGACTTCTTAATTTCCCTGAAATCTTGAATTGGATTATGGCATGTATGACAATTGTTACCTATTCTGTGGTGGTAAATGGTAAGAATACTACTCCCTTTGTTGCAAAGAAATGGTTGAGAAAAGGGGACCCCATCTCCCCATTCTTATTTGTGCTTGCTATGGAGTACCTAAATAGACTTTTTAAACCTTTAAAGAACATAGTTGGGTTCAAATTTCACCCCAAATGTGCTAAAGTTGACCTTGGACACTTAGGGTTTGCTGATGACCTACTCCTATTCTGTAGAGGGGATGTACAATTTGTGACTATTTTACATGAGCAGTTTCAAAGATTCTCTGATGCCTCAGACTGAAAGCTAATGTGCAGAAAAGTGCAGTGCATTTTGGGGGAGTGTCTCCTCTGGTATAACAACAAATACTTGATCTGTTATGATACTCAAGGGTGAGTTACCATTTAGATACTTAGGTGTTCCACTAAGTTCTAAAAGGCTGACTATCCTTCAATGTGACCCTTTATTTGAGAAGATGCTAGGCAAGGTCAGTTCTTGGACTTCTAGATTTTTATCTTATGCTGGAAGAACCACTCTAGTTAAGAGTGTCTTGTTTGTTATTCAGACCTTCTGGGCCCAGGATTTCATACTTCTAAAGAAGATTATCCAGTTTATTGAAGTAATATGCAGGAGATATCTTTGGACTGGTACAGTTGAATTCTCAAGAAAAGCACTGATTGCATGGGATACATTGTGCTATCCTCAGGTAGCAGGTGGTTTGAACCGAGTAGATGTGGGAATGTGGAATAAAGCAGCTATTTGTAAGTTGCTAAGGTACTTATGTGTAGCTAAAGAGAGGTTGTGGGTGAGATGGATCCATGCATACTATATAAAAGGGAAATTCATATGGGACACAGCTCCAAAAATTGCTTCATGGGTTGTGCAAAAGATTTTTAAAGCTAAGTTGTATGTGATGGGAGCAGGATATGATCTGGTTGAATTCCAACAGGCCATACTTTCTTATCAAGAAGCTACATAAACAACTACAAGGGGTTATTCCAAAAGTGCCTTAGAGGAATCTAGTATGTAATAACAATGGCTGTCCTAAGTGGATATTTATACTGAGACTAGCAATAATGGAGAGACTGGCTACTAGGGTAAGGTTGGCAAAATGGGGAATAACAACAAAGACAAAATGTGTGTTGTGTGATCAGGCTGAGGAGACTTTGCAGCATCTGTTCTTCTATTGTACTATCTCCAGTCAAGTGTGGTTAAAGCTATTACATTGGCAAGGTGTTCAAAGGAGGGCAATGACATGAGATGAGGAGAAGATTTGGGCTATAAGATATTGCAAGGACAGCAAAGGTGCAAAAGTATACAGAATGACACCTGCAGCATCCATTATCATCTTTGGATAGAAAGCAACACATGATTATTTCAGAAGAAAAGCAGACCAATCCATCACTTGCTCAAAATTATCATACAAAAAGTTCATGTGAGGGCCAGCCTCGATCCACAGCTTGCTGGTCATATGCAGAAATTGAACTTCTATCCTTAAGTGAAACATGTCAAGCTGATGTTGTGCTTGTAGTTGTTTAGGTTGTTGCTGATGCAATGTTGTCTGTCCAGTTATACATAACTGGGATATGTCCAGTTAGTGCTGGTTACTGGGTTTTTTTCTCTTCTCTTGAGCTGTACAGAATGTACTTTGATTTATAAATGAAATGTTTATTTATCAAAAAAATAAATAGACGGGTCACTAACTCGCTCTTAGATTGAGATATATGGGTTAAGATGGACAAAAATTTGGTCTTAACCAATTTAATTGTACCCTTTCTTTTCTTATAATTGGTTTAATTACAATAGAAAAAATCTTCATTATGTTTGTATATTACATATAAAACAAAAAATGAAAAAACAAAACTGACAAAAGAATTCATATGTAAAATTTGACTATATATTTAGTGCAAACCACCTCAACTTTTGGATATGTTGAATTGGGTGAGTTAAAATGGGTGAAGTTAATAAATGGACAGCTTATTAATCCGTCCAAACTAAACAGATTGGCGAGTCATATTTTTATGGACTAGTTCTGTCACCCCTAATGCGAACTTATTACGGTTGCACACTACATAAAGCATACATGAACCAACCCATCTCATTATATATATTTGAGGGTTAATAGCACTTTTAATTCCTTGATTATTGATAAATATTGATTTAAGTGCTTGTGATATTTGATTAAGCACATTTAATTTTCAATTACTTGAAATATGCCCTTTTAATCCTTTTGCTAGTAGTATTTGTTATCCTTGCATTCAAACTATAGACTGTAAAACTGAAAACGTCAAAAACAAAAATGTAGTGTTTCGAGCCCATAGAAAAATGTGTTTCCTTAATCCCCTCACAATTGCTCAAAGTTTGGATTAATTCCTCCCAGGATAGAACGAAACTCTGTTTTGCAATACTGACAATCGAAATTGCAGATTTTCAGCGAACTCAACAAACAGTAGTAAATCACACGATACTTATTTTTTCTCTTTGAAAAAGATGCACTGAAGAGGGGATGAGAGAAAGTTCACTTGAAAAAGTAATTTTTTCAACTTTCATTTCCCTCCAAATTATCTTCTTTTTTTTTTGCGTGAATTTCCCTTCATATGGACCAGTCTTTTAAGTTTGCCCCTTAAATCACTGGTCTTTAATTTTTGTCTTTACTTCTCATTAAATGAAAATTTGTGGGCCAAAGTATCATTTATTCACGGGTCTATAAATCAGAGATTTTGGGTTTGAATCTAAGTAGAGGCAAAAAAAAAAAAAAATCACCAAGCAAGATTTTCATATAAATTAAGTCTATTCAGCCAAAGTTGTATAGAGATTATGCCTTAAGGGACATATTTTCTATGTAACTAGCCGGACAAGGCATAATCTTAATTTTCAACGAAACTTTTCCTTCAGGCATAGTTAACTATGCCCCTTAAGGCATATTCTCTATACAATTTTGGCCGAACATGCATAATTTTTATGAAATCTTGCCTTGCGAATTTTTTTTCTTTTTCTTCCTCTGCTGGGATTTGAACCTACTACCTCAGGGGTATTTGCGATCATTTTTTTATGCAAAGGACAAAAAATAAATACCATAAATTTGAGGGTCAAAAATTAATGACCACCCTAAAATAGGGGGAATCATGTGAATTGCCCCCAAATTACTTCTTTTCATTTCTCAATTCACACTTCATCTTTAAAAGTCCATCATTCAGTATCTTTGAAGCCCAACAGTATTCATATATTTTCATAATTAATTATTATTCCACTATTTATTTACACATGTGTTATGTTAAGATTGTTGATTACTCCATATATGGGGGTACTATACTTTTAAAAGTAACCCAAATATATAACATACTTTTTACATAAAAGGATGGTAAAAAACACATATTTTAATTAATGGAAAATTAAATGTGTGTTTAAGTCATATATTAAGGACCAAAAACATTTATCAATAGCTAACGGATTGAATGTGTTATTATCCCGATATTTAATATTTAATATTTCCATTTAAAGATCAGTGCTAGTTTTAAGTAACATGGAACAATACATGATGTGTAACATTACGAAATGAAAGTAATAGGCTAAGACTTCAATGCGATTTCATAAACGTGAGAAATTATCTATAGTTAGACAAGTATGTAATTAATTTTATTATAGATTTTACTTAGTTACTTCGGTTAAATATACTTTGGAGTAGTGTTTTGAAAGGCAGTTTGCCTCGGGCTTACGAGTGGGCTTAGTTCTATGAGGCTTACGTCCTGAGCGCCCGACCGACCGTACGCCCTAAGCACACCTAACGCCAAACGTTCGGGGCTCGCATAATAGTTTTTGCACAAATTATGTGTCGAATTTCTTAATTAACATTGTTTACGCTCGTAGTATTGTATATTTACTATTTGAGAACACCGTGGGGGTGAATATCACTCAATATTTCTTTTTAAATACATAGCCGAAATCATTGATCTTCATGTTTTTGTCCTATGTCTCAAAATTGTCATATTTTAGTAATTCCCTATTTGAAAATAATTTTGTTTTATTCACGAAGGAGTGATGTTTTAGTTATAATACTGATAAACTTTATTGATTATTTTATTTTAGGTAGGTAAATCGCATAATGTGATAATATTATATTTTTAAAAATTGTGATTCTTTTATTATTTGAGTGTTAAGATGTTAAAGTTAAATGCATGTCATAATAGCTTTTATATCATTGCATTATGTATACTTGTAAAATCATGTTAGAAGTTTTGTTTTCTATAAATTTCTTTAGTCATGTATTTTATTTTTTAAACTATTAATTTTTTTATTAATTTCTGTGTTATTATACTATTTTTTACATTATAAATTAAAATTTTAAAGATTGATGGGGCTTACGCCCCATGCCTTGGGGCTTACGTCTCGCCCTGTGCTAAGTAAAACGCCTTGGCTCTCGCTCCCGCCTTTTAAACCAATGCTTTGGAGTTGTGATGTGAATCTTGTGCATGCTTTTCAGCTGCACAAAGGGTCAAAAATACTCTTGGACTATTTGAAAAGGGCTAAATATATCCTTCATCTATTTATTTTGCCAAAACTATCCCTCTGTTTACATTTTTGGCTAGCTTATACCCTTTGACTAACGGTCAACACTGAATTAAAAAAATAGTTATCTAAATTTCATGTGGCAACTTTTAATTAGCCGAAATTAAAACACCTGACCCCATTACAAAAAACTCACTCATATCTACCCATTTTTGGATCAACCCGTCCCAAATACTAACCCGACCCGAACAAAAAGTCTAACTAAATGAATTAACAAAACATATGTTATGCATTTATTTACTTGATGTAAATATAAGGTGCGGATAAATTTTCTATTGTAGTTGAGGCAAGATATATTAGTTCCATATAATTTGGCAATGGGAGAGAGAAGGTACTACCTCCGTCTCAAAATATTTGTCATGGTTACTATAAATAGATGTCTTAAATTATTTGTCGTTTTTTAATTTCAAGGCAAATTTAATTTTTTTTTCTACTTTACCTTGGCAGAATTTTTCAAGACAGACTACAAACTTCTTGATTATGTGATATTATTACTCTTGTGCAAGTACCAACAACAAGCCAACCTTGTTATCTTAAACACATGATCACGTTTTACATGTAATTACTAAAGTTAACTACTTTCACCATATTAGGAGTATAAAATAGGGTTGTTCAGTGGGTGGGGTCGGCCCGATCCCTACCCGGCCCTTCCCGCTACCTGCCCCGATCCCTACCCGGCCCTTCCCGCTACCCGCCCCGATCCCCCATAAAAAAAAATTGTCGGTGTAGGGGTTCGAACTCGGGACAGGGCCTGGGATCGTCCCGCCCGTCCCGATCTCAACCCATCGCATCCTGACCCCGTCCCGCCCCGTCCAACCCGCCAACCCCTCTCCTCCTTTGCAAAAATAACCAATGCAACAACAATTAAATTTTGATTTTGGCCGTTGTGCAACGGCTATAAAGGCCATTTGTGCCCCCACCACATAAACCCCCCTACCCCCTTAATATTTATTATTAACCCCTAAGTTAATATATTTATACTTTAACCCTATTTTGCAACTATAAATACCTCATTTTCCTCTTCATTTTTCTCACAAATCTTCCTACAATCTCTCAATTTATCTCTCTACAATTCTACATTGCCTATTAAATATTATATTTTTTTGCTCATTTATATCAAAGTTAAAAAATTGAGAGTAAAGTTGGCAAATAGCTTGAGGAACATCCACCGAGCAAAGTTTCAATTTTCAACCTCGATTACACGTCGGCGTTTGGTACCTTCGTTCCTTCTTTAAATTAGTATTGTTACTTTATTTTAATTATCGAACTTAATTTCATTATATTTAATTATTTATTTATATAATTAAAATGGAAGGATTAAGAGGTATGTTTAAGGGTAAGGGTAATGGTGATTCTTCTAGTAGGGTAACAAGGGCAGGGGTACTTCTTCTAGTAATCATATTCCTAGTCTAGATGATTTCATTGATTTCACTCATATAGATGAAACTGTTTTTTTTTAATGATATACCATTAGATGATGAGGTAGATGAACCAAATTTTAATTTAGACGATAATCTAGATGACACACCCACTAGTGCACCTCAACCTCAGGCTCAGACTAAGTCTCAAACTGAAATTGGAATGCCTCATATTCCCCCTAGTATGAGTCGAGGCCCCACACAACGAAAATTAAAATCAGTTGCATGAGATTTTTTTGATAGGGACCAAGAGAATCATCTAGCTAGATGTAAAATTTATAAAAATGTTTATAAATTTAAAATCGAAAAAGGTCAAGGTGGGACGGGAGGTTTATTGAGACATGTACAAGGCAAGAACATAGCTAGGTGGAATCAATACCAGGCTAAAAAATCGGGTGTGCCAACTGAGTCGGGACAAGGTTCACATAGTGTCCCCGACCAAGTACAATGTCAAATTAACCCGACGACGGGGGAAAATTTTTGGTCCTAAATATGATAAAAACAAAGATAGGAAAAATATGGCAAATTTAGTTGCGGTAGAGGGTTTGCCTTTTTCATTTCCTTCCTCTCCTGGTTTTATTCATTACATTCGAGAAACATATAATCCTGCTTTTAATGGTTTTCCTAGATCAACTGTTAGAAGAGATGTTTTTAAATTTGCAAGTAAATATCAACAATATTTACGTTATGCATTGTATCATTTTAATGGCAAAGTGGCTATCACTTCTGACATAGGTTGTAGTACTAACGGCAATGATTATTTAACGGTAACATGTCATTGGATATATCAAAATTGGTCTATGCAAAAACGTATTTTAGCATATAGATATATTGATGATAGGCACACTGGAAGTTTTATTGCACAAAATATTAATGAAATTTGTGATTATTATGGAACAAATGATAAAATTATGACTATTACATTATATAATGCTACTTCTAATGATTATGCTATAAGACTTTTAAAATTTTGATTAACTCCATTTTTTCCTGATCATTTTCATATAAGATGTGTGTGCCATTATAACTTAGTTGTAAATGATGACCTAAAACTTTTTGAAAACATTCTTGATAAACTACAATTTGCTATAAACTTTATTTTTAAAGGTAAAAAAATACAAAGAAGCAAAGAGTATAAAAAAAACTTGTCACGATTGTGTACCATATAGAAAAATTCTTGAAGAAGTAGCGACTAGGTGGAATTCTCTATATGAACAACTACTTGTTGCTTAAGATTATAGACAACCTATAATTTTATTATTTAACGCCCATAATAAAAATCCAAAGGATATACTTGTAGATAATGATTGGGAAATTTTTTTAGAACTTAATGGATTTTTAGACAAATTTTTTCAGCTACTAAAGAATTTTCCGGTATTTATCATCCTACTATTTCAAATATGTTATTTTATATAGCTCTAATATTTTTGTTACTTAATGAATATATGGAAAAATAAAATTATAAGGCATCTATTGAAAAAATGTTTAAAAAATACTTTTTTTCTATTCCCACTATTTATATTATTGGTGTTGTATTAAATCCGACTTAAAGTAGACGGTTGTAAAACACTTGTAGAAATGATTTATGATTGTATAGAAGTACTTCCAACAGACCCAACTGAAGAACCAACTCACAAACCAACTAAAGAAGAAGTTACGTCTAGCATACACATTGAATACAAAAAAATATATATGTATTACCAACAACAAAGTGTAAATAATCAACCGACTTCTGTACCATCTTCTACTACTTCGCTGCAACCTTATAAAACACATGCAGTTTATGCTGCTAATATCCAAGGCCTTAGAAATAAAATGTTTAGTGGTTCAACTTCTTCACAAGTTAGCGAATTTGATGTTTATGTTTTGCAGGGTGTTGTACCGTACGAATTAATTGTCAATGATGAAGGACATGAAGAGCTGTTGAAATACTGGAAGCAGAATGAGAAGACATTTCCGACACTAGCAAAGATGGCCCGAGATGTGTTGAACATTCAAGCATCATCAACAGCATCTGAAAGCATTTTTTCTGCTGGAAGATTTCAAATAGGAGAGCACAGACATTCATTGGCGGGAGACACATTGGAGGTTACAGTTCTTTTCAGAGATTGGATTCAAACGGAGCGTAGAAGGTGCGATCAACGAAGAAAAAGACTACAGCTACAACGAAATCTTGTCCGAGGGAACAAGAAGCGACGTCGAACAATTTGATCAACAAATTACAATTTCAACTGAAGATCCTCAAGACATTATGAGAAAATTCAAAAAAGTATGGTTAACTATGTAATTTTTTTAGTTGCAATATTACTATGTGATTTGTAACTTTTGAAATTGTATTAAAAAAAATTATATTTCTATTAAATAATACAAGAGACACAAAAATAGTTTTGTGATGTTTTAATTACACTATCTTGTTCAATTATTGAAGTGTTTATATATATATATATATATATATATATATATTTAAATCAAGTGCCAATAAAAAAAAATCCCGAATCCAACCCGACACCGCCCCACCTCGGTCCGACCCAACCCAACCAGACCTCGTTTCCGGCGGGATGTGGGACTGGACGGGACATCCGCCTGTCCCGCTAAGCCCGACCCACCAGTCCCGTCGGAGATCTGGTCCCAACCCTCCCCCTTCCCGCCGAGTCCCGTCCCGTCGGAACCCGCCCCGCCCCGTTGGACAGCCCTAGATATAAAGTGGTTCTTAACACAAAGTTCCAAATGGAGGATGTTAAACAGACGTCCGGTAGGCTACTGGTAGCCAAAACAGTTGGCAAATCTTTAGTATTAAGGAAAGTATATTGTTTGTATATTGTAGTATATTTGTTACCTAGATTAGGTTATACACTTACCATAATTAGGATATACACTTACCATATTGTAGAGTTAGAATTATGGTAGGAAAAGGTTTGTAACTTGTATATATATCTATTCAATCAATGAAAATAATCAAGGGGATTATTTCTTTCATGGTATCAAGAGACTAGGTCTAAACAAAAGTTTTCTTCTCTCAAACTTTTGCCTCCTCTTTGGCCGAGAACCCCCCCCCCCTCCTCCCTCGGGTTTTTCTCCAAATATCTCGTCTTCCGCTCTCAAAAAAAAACCTCTCTTAAAATTATCCTCCTTCTTTGTTCTTTCAAAAATGTCTAAGAACAATTTTCACCCTGCCCTCACGGTTTCCAATATCAAGCTTAGTGTCCCTATTGTCCTTGAGATGGAAAACGTTCAATATGCATTATGGGCGGAGTTGTTTAAAATTCACGCTATCTCTTATCAAGTTCTTCATCACATAATTCCTCCCGCTAGACCCCTTCCTACATGCGGAGGATCCCGAGGTATGGATTACACTTGATGCTACCGTTCTTCGGTGGATATACGCCACTATTTCGGTGGACCTTCTACGAACGATTATGGAGCCCGATACCACGGCTATGGCTGCATGGAATAGATTGCGTGACATATTCCAAGACAACCAACATTCCCGTATCGTCACACTCGAGCAGGAATTCTCTCTCGTTCGAATGGACGTATTTCCGAACGTTTCTGCATATTGCAAGAAACTAAAGGAATTGGCGGATCAACTCCGTAACGTTGGCGCACCAGTAACAAATAATCGTCTAGTTCTACAGTTGGTTGCCGGTCTTTCGGAGGCCTATAATGGTGTTGGCACTCTCCTTCGCCAAAGCAACCCTCTTCCCGACTTCCATCAAGCCCGCTCCATGCTTACGTTGGAAGAAGCCGGTTTGGCAAAAAAGGCGGCTACCGGAGCAAGTCCAGTAGTCATGATGACGTCCTCTCCTAATCCGTCAATTTTTGTTAATAATTCGGGCCAAAACCATAATAATGGTGGCGGCAAGAATAATCGCAAGAATAATAACAAAAACCGCGGGGGCAAACGCGGTGGTAATGGTGGAGGTTCCGGTAGTCAGCAAAACGTCGGTGGGTCCCATCCAATGAACAGTGGCCCACCACCCCCATGGGCCCAGCGGTGGGGCCCATGGCGGTGGAGCGATGGCGGTGGACCGTGGGCCGGCCCCCCCATACCAAAGCGGGCGACGGAAATTCCGGCCGGTGGGGTCAAGCCAACAATCCGGCCCAATGCCCGGCGGTGGCGGCCCGGCGGCCGGTGGCCCAACACGGCGGCGGGTAGCGATTACGGGCCTGGTCCAGCACGGCCAGGAGTTCTTGGGCCCCGACCTCCGCAAGCCCATCATGCAGCAGGCCCTACTCAGACTGATATCGAGGCCGCAATGCACACGTTGGGATTAACTCAACCGGACCCAAATTGGTACATGGACACCGGGGCCACTACTCACATGACTTCCGAATCGGTACTCTCTCATCTTATTACAATTTGAGCACCCCTCGGGGAATAATTGTTGGTAATGGCAGTTCAATTCCAATTCTAGGGTATGGTCAGAAAACGTTGTCTCCTCCCAATCCACCACTTCTCTTGAAAAATACTTTACATGCTCCTAAATTGATTAAAAATTTAGTGTCTGTCCGAAAGTTCACAAATGACAATTACTTTCATGTTGAATTTGATCCTTTCGGTTTCTCTGTGAAGGATTTCAAGACGGGGAGTCATCTCATGAGGTGTGATAGTAGGGGGGATCTATATCCTATCATGCCCGGTTTCGATCCTTCGAGTCCGGCCTTGCCATCGCTTTTGCGACCATCTCTCCTTCCATGTGGCATGCTCGTTTGGGTCATCCGGGATCTTCTATTTTATCGA
This sequence comes from Anisodus tanguticus, assembly GCA_034509755.1. NCBI lineage: Eukaryota > Viridiplantae > Streptophyta > Magnoliopsida > Solanales > Solanaceae > Anisodus > Anisodus tanguticus. The sequence continues at coordinate 53,266,097 of CM067542.1, read as the reverse complement.
GTTTTAGATAAAAATAGCTTTATTTCTTGTAAGGGTACGAGTCGTACTCCAATTTGTCGATCTTGTTCATTAGGAAAAATTGTTAAGTTGCCATTTGTAGACTCCAATTCTCATACTTCTATGCCATTTGACATTATTCATAGCGACTTATGGACATCTCCTGTTCTTAGTTCAATGGGTCATCGATATTATGTTCTCTTCTTAGATGATTATTCTAGATTTTTGTGGACGTTTCCAATTGCGAATAAATCACAAGTGTTTTCCGTCTTCATAAAATTTAGAGCGTTCGTTCGTACTCAATTCGAAAGAGAAATAAAAAATATTCAATGTGATAATGGGAAGGAGTATGACAATAGGGAGTTTCGAGAATTTTGTGCTACTCATGGGATAAATTTTCGGTTTTCATGTCCTCATACATCTTCACAAAATGGGAAAGCCGAACGCAAAATTCGTTCCATAAATAACATTGTCCGAACTCTCCTAATCCATGCCTCCATACCTCCGTATTTTTGGCATCATGCTCTACAAATGGCCACTTACCTTCTTAACATAATTCCGTCTAAAGGTCTGACATATTCTTCCCCTCTCAAAATCTTATATAATAAGAACCCGTCTTATTCTCATCTTCGGATTTTTGGGTGCTTGTGTTATCCGTTATTCCCATCCACCACAATTAACAAACTTCAGGCTCGGTCTACTCCGTGTGTATTTTTGGGTTACCCGTCAAATCATCGAGGTTATAAGTGTTTTGATTTATCCTTCAAGAAAATCATTATAAATCGTCATGTCATTTTTGATGAAACCCAATTCCCTTTTACGAAAGTTCATACTCCCGAGCCTAAGTCGTATAATTTTTTGGATGACCAAATATCCCCGTATATTATTCGAATTTTTCGAACAACTCCCGTGCCCAAAATCCTCCAAAGGGCCACCGCCCGCCGGTCCCACAAGACTCGTCGCCCCCTCTTTTCCACGCCACGGAATGGAGCAGTTCCGGCTATTGGGCCGGTCCGGCCCAATTGAACCGGTCCGAAAACCCACGGTCGGGCGGTGCCCCGAGAATCGCCTTCCGGCTTGTACCGATTTGGGCCGGCGGAGCCCACCGCCTGCGCGCCGGTCCGTCCCGAGCCCGAAAAATTCCCAAAATTCCATCACTTATTCCTCGAGTCATAGACCGGTCACTCGTAGTCGGCGGGGTATTTTTACACCTAAAAGACATTTTAATTTACATTCGATGTCTCTAAATCCCCCTTGCCCCGCAATCCCGTGTCCGCATTAAATGACCCTAATTGGAAAATTGCTATGACCGATGAATATAATGCTCTTATTGATAATAAGACGTGGGAGTTGGTGCCCCGTCCATATGGTATTAATATTATCGGGTCTATGTGGATTTTTGCTCATAAGGAGAATTCGGATGGGTCATTTGCTCGACATAAGGCGCGACTTGTTGGTGATGGTAAGACTCGGCGGTTGGAATTGATTGTGGTGAGACGTTTAGTCCGGTGGTCAAACCGGCTACCATTCGCACCGTGCTTAGCTTGGCTCTTTCAAAGACTTGGCCAATCCATCGGTTGGATGTCAAGAATGCCTTTCTACATGGTGATCTCAAGGAAACGATCTATATGCATCGGTAGTTGGGCTTCGGGGATCCCAACCGCCCTAATCATGTCTGTTTTGTTGAAGAAGTCATTATATGGGCTTAAGCGATCGCCACGTGCCTGGTATACACGATTTGCTTGATTTTGTTTCGACTATTGGGTTCACACACGGCGGTCGACAATTCTTTGTTCATCTACCGCCGTGGTTCGTCATTGGCCTATATTCGTTATATGTGGATGATATCATTTTGATTTGCCTCCTCCGATGCTTTGCGTCGGTCGATCATGGCCATGCTCGGTTCGAATTTGCTATGAAGGACTTAGGGCCGTTGAGTTATTTTTTGGGGATTGCCGTCAAACGTCATTCGGGTGGTTTGTTTTGTCTCAACGGAAGTATGCGGGCGAGATCATCGAGAGGGCCGGGATGTCATCCTGTAAGTCCACTTCCACGCCGGTTGATGCAAACCCAAAGCTAAGCGCCGCGGCGGGTGCACCATACGAGGACCCGACCCGCTATCGCGATCTTGCGGGGGCCCTCCAAAGATCTTACCTTTACCGAACCGGATATTACATATGCGGTGCGACGGTGTGTTTATTCATGCATGATCCCGAATTGAGCACATGAATGCAATCAAACGCATCATTCGGTATATTCGGGGGACACTAGACTATGGGTTGCACTTGTATCCTTCCTCTACATCCACACTTGTCTCTTACACGGATGCTGATTGGGGTGGTTGTCCCGACACCGGACGGTCGACTTCGCTATTGTATGTTCCTCGGCAACAACTTGGTCTCATGGTCGGCAAAGCGTCGGGCAACTCTATCACGCTCAAGTGCGGAGGCGAATATCGAGGGTAGCGAATGTGGTCTCGTAATCATGTTGGCTACGTAATTTGCTTTTGGAGCTTCATTGTCCCATTCGAAGGCAACCTTGGTATATTGCGATAACATTAGTGCCATCTACCTTTCGGGTAACCCGAGTTCAACACCGGCGCACCAAGCATATCGAAATGGACATTCACTTTGTCCGTGAAAAGGTTGCAAAGGGTCAAGTTCGCGTATGCCATGTCCCGTCTCGTTATCAAATTGCGACATTTTTACAAAGGGTCTACTGGCGGTTCTCTTTGAAGATTTTAGGGACAGTCTCGGCGTTCGAAAGACCGCCCGCTATGGCTCAACGGGGGTGTGTTAAACGGACGTCCGATGAGCTACGGTAGCCAAAACAGTTGGCAAATCTTTAGTATTAAGGAAAGTATATTGTTTGTATATTGTAGTATATTTGTTACCTAGATTAGGTTATACACTTACCATAATTAGGATATACACTTACCATATTGTAGAGTTAGAATTATGGTAGGAAAAGGTTTGTAACTTGTATATATATCTATTCAATCAATGAAAATAATCAAGGGGATTATTTCTTTCAGAGGAGTAGAGAGATGAAAACTTAGACATAAATAAGATTAAAATAGTAAAATATTCCTTTTAATCATTGTTCTCTTAAGGACATGTAAACTAAAAAAATGACATATATTTTGAGACGGAGGAAGTAGTAATTAGAGAAGAGTTAAATTCCTATCTCTTGAGTCTTGAAGTCACAATTATAGTGTATGCTAATTAATGTCTTAGAAGCAAACATTCATTTTCACGGGGAAAATGTAACTTTATATGGTTCAAGAAAAGAGGCCTTTTCTCCTCTCTTTTTTCGAGAATCTTTTGAGAATGGGGCTTTCATTTTCTCCAACCAATTTTTGGGGAATTTTATATTAGGGTTTTGGTGAAACTCATCCAAAGAAGTTTCTATATCTTCTTTTTAGATCACCTTGAGAACATGGACATTGTCCAATGGAAAGGTAACATACATTGAAACAACAAAAGTTCATTTGAAAAATCTGCTTAACTTTTTAGGGACAACTGGTAAAAGATGCACAGTATTAAATTAGATAAAAAAAATATTGGATCTACTAGCCGAACTAGGTCCACTCCAAGTGAAAAGTACAATATGGTAGAATCCAAATTATTTACCTAGCCACTGTCCGATTTATTTTTTAGTTTAGGGCAAATTACCTGTTTTTTTTTTATTATATATGTATATATTTGAAATCTATGGATGGATCTTATGCATTCATTATTAATCAGAGGTCTCGAATTTGAGTTTTGAAGAGAATATTCTTTTAACGGAAAGCGTTTTCGTCTCTAATGAATTTTAGAGAATGAAAATTCAGATTGGTGAGGTCATTCTCATTGTTGTTACTAATTCTTAATCACGAGTCTGATGTTAAAAGATACGTAGTTTATGTAGTCTTTTACTCTCCCTGTTCAATTTATGTGATACTATTTTCTTTTTGATTTGTCTAAAAAAGAATGTCATCTTTCTATATTTAAAAATAATTTAACTTGAAATGATTTACAGCCACACATTTATATATAACTTGATTTGGATCACACATTTCAAAAGTCTTCTTTTCTTTTTTAAACTCCGTGTCAAATCAAATGGTGTCACATAAATTGGGACGGAGTGAGTATGATTTATCAAACTCACATTATACGTGTAATGAGTTTTGAGAAAATAATAGGTTTTAATTACCTAATGTTTCAAAATGATATAGAGCGTTCCTCATTGACGTAGGCATCACATGAGTCTGGCCAATCCAAAGGCACAACCATGCCCAAGATGGACACGAGCATCATCATTGTTTGGATTTTCGAGTTTCAGGTTCTATGAAAATGTAGTGGAGCTCTCAAAAACATTTAACTGAGCAATCTAAAATACATTCTATTAGTTCGTTAAAATTCAGCTAGCTTTCTTTATAACAGTAAACCTCTATAATAATATTTTTTATAACATCCAAATCTTTTTAAAAAATGATTTTTCATGTTATATTAATATTATATATTATCTACGACAGTATTTTGCTATATCAATCAATAAATGTTCAGACAAGAGACACCATAAAAGTTGTTTCTAAAAAAATAATTCAGTAGAAAGGAATCTCAAGGACCAAATGAGTTGCCAATAGAAAACGTACTAGTTGAAGATAATATAGTGTAATAAAATACTTGGGGAAATTAGTAATAGTATGTCTTGGGGTTGCAGTGTCCATAAACCTTGACGATGCATGTTGGCCCTATCTAGGAATAGTCAATCAAATATCACTTCCCGATTGGACAATCTCACTAGCAACCCCCACTTTCATCTAAAAGAAGAACAACTTATTTTTCTCCTGAAAATGGAATTTTTCTTTTTTTTTCTTGATTAATGTTCTAACCGATCCATATTATTTGTCTTAATTTTAAGGTGTTTGCCACCTTTTAAAAAATATATTTAATATTTTAGGACGTAAGAATAATTATTTAAATAACGCATGTAAGCTTACGTTCACATTGGTTCATCTTGCTATGTCCTGGTCCTTTTGCTCTTCTAACGTAAAAGGTGGTCGGCTATTCGTCAAGGCCCAGGAACCCGCTGGACATCTCGGCGGCGGGATTTGATATTGACATCCGATCGAAGTTGCATTTTAGTGCTCCCCTAACATAAGGGAGAGCTTTTTTTAAGTGGATCGCTTCGCGCAATAAATGATTAACTTTCATACAATTAAGAGCTTGTGTGTTTTTTAGGGTGGGGGCATGGGGAGGAGGAAGCAATAAATGACTTGTATTTGGTGAGATTTCAAATATTTTGAAACAAATTTTGCTCGTTAAAATGATTAATATTTAGGATCAGTTATATATTCAGAATGAATAATGGCGGCTAATCGAATTTTCTTCAAAGAAGGTTTGGATGAAGATACAAAGAATGAAGTTGTACCTCTTTCACCTAAATCTGGAGATAGTGTTATAGATACATAAGCATCGGGTAAACAACTACAAACTCCATATGCCAATACAACGGGTTAAAATTAACCAATAAGGGTGTGTTTGGTATGAAGGAAAAATGTTTTTTAATTTTCTTATGTTTGATTGGTCAAAATTTTTGAAAAATATTTTTTCTCTAGGAAAATAAATTCCTTAAAAATGAGGAAAATGACTTTCCTAATTTAAGTAGGGAAAACAACTTTCATAAGTGGCTTTCCACATTGTTGTCCCTGTCCGTCGTTCAAATGAGATGAAAAAATTGATCCGGGCCGGTAAACCGAGTCAAACCGACTTAATAAACCGAGAACCAACTCAGTTTGACTTGATTTGATTTTAAATTTTAAAAAACCGGTAACATTTTGGTTTGGTTTGGTTTGGTGTTGAACAAAAAAAAATCCAAATCAAATCGAACCAAACCGATAAATATAAACATTTTTACAATATTATATATATATATTTCAAGTCCAATACAAATTCAAATTGGGGAATAAGGTTACCTTAATTATTTAGTTGTGGACTCTAACAACCTTGATCCCTAATTTCATGCTCAACATATATTTAGTTTTGTACTCATTCTTTCAAAGAATGATTGGTAGTGAAAATTTAATTTTTTCCTCTCTTCTACCAATCTTCTCTCTTTAATTATATAGTATATATTTTTCCTATTGTTATATTATACTCATAATATTATTAGTATAATTGATAATATATATTATTAGACCCATAATATTACTGATATAATTAGTAAATATATTATTATATTCATAAATATATATTATTATACTCATAATCTTATCAATATAATTATTAAATTATACTCATACTATTACTAGTATAATTGGTAATATATATTATTATCCAAATCTTTTGCTGCTTTACTCTCGTTGCTGAAGTTGAAAAAAACACACTCGTCCCCCTCATTTACTCTCACACAATCAATAAACTCATAGTAATAGGCCTATACTTGAATAAAGTTAATGAATTAACCAAGAAAAATCTTATATTTGAATGGATCATGGTCAAATTTGTATTTGTTACCTTTTAATTCAAAGATTCTTTGTATTATAAAATATATTTTTAAACCATCAAAAACCAAAAAAATCAAGCTAAACCGATAAAAACGACAAATCCGGAACCGATAGAATTTATACTATAATGATTTGTTTTGGTTTGGTTTGATTTGAATATTAAAAAAATAATTTAATTGATTTGGTTTGGTTTTAACCCAAAACCGAGTCAAATGGATCATGAACACCCCAAATCTTCACCCTGGGAAACCATAGCCTCGTCCCCATAGTCCTACCTTCCACGCCGACCCTCATAGTATTTGCTTAGATTATAAATAACTTTCAAATAATATTTTTTCATTTGCTTATCACCACCAGTAAGAAATCCAATTATTTTTCAGAAAATATTTTTCGTGGAAAAATAATTTGCTTCCTACCGATCACTCCCTTAAACATCACTCAACTTCCTTCCATGCAAGAATCACTCAACCTTCTATTCTGAAACTCATAGAAATCCTATCACGACGAAAAGAATTAGATTTTGAATAGTCGTTGTGTTCATTTGTTCACTCTATGTTAGGATTAATTAATTAATTAATTAATTAATTAGTAATTATTTCCAATAAAGTTTCCTATTAGAAATTTTTTATTACTAGCATGAATTTTTCACATCAAAGTCATGCCTGCTTTGATTTTAAAAAATTGTTTATTGCGGTATTCGAACCAACTTGGTACTGCTCAATTTGGGTATTTGCTATCTTCGGAAACAAAGATACTAAACAACTCTATCCATCAAAAACTTGAACCTTGGTCTTCTATGATTTTCACCCATTTCTTTGACGATTGGACGGCCGCAAGGGACAAACAAGTAGATTCTCTAACTGAAGAAGCAATGACTAGCATTGTATCAACATCATGATAAGCCTAAAACTCAAGGTCAAATGGCTTTCGAGGTGAGCTTTCCCTTCTCTGAGATTGTGCTATGAAAATTGAAATTGTTCATTCTGTTCAAGTTATTAAGGACGGAGCTAAGGAAGAGGTGTGACTCCTTACACTGGGACCTCTTTACTCTAGTAATTGGTCAACGGAGGGTGCTTCAGATGACCGGGACTCGTGAACTTTCTTTTTTTTATGTTTTTCTTTAATTTTGAATGGGAGTTTTAGAGCAACGGTAAAGTTATTTCCGTGTGATCTATAGGTCGCGGATTCGAACCGTAGAAGCAGTCACTAATGCTTTTATTAGAATAGGATATTTATCACATCCTTGGGGTGCGGCCCTTCCCAAATTCTGCTAACACGGGATAAGTTGTGCACCAAACTGCTTTTTTTTTTAAGCATAGAAATACAAAAGAAGCAAATAGAAGGTGAAGAATCAGAGAATTTCTTATAATTCAATTGACTTTATGTCTGTCTTATTATTTCTAATAGGAGTATCAAAAAATGGCAGTGCTTAAACACTGAAAAGCGAATTGTATTTACTGTGTTATGGCTGTTACCAAATGGCTGTCCAAAGAAAAAGAATCAAAAAAAGTAGCAGTAAAAAGATCAGTATTTCAGTATAGTAACTACTACATTTAATACATCAACAGTGACTTTTTATCAGATGGTACAGAATATGAAAGAAGTCAGATATAATAATCTACGTAATACAATAATAAAGAGCAAAAACAGGGCATTAATTAACACCAGCAAGTAAAAACACCCTTTATTCAATTCCATTTTTCTCTTGACTTTTCTGGTGCTCTCTGCCCTATGCCTCTGAAAATATTTATTTTGTGTCTCTACAATTGATATTAATTGTGTTGAGGTTTTTTTTGTCTCACAAATTATAAAATTTAAAAATTGTAGACCCCAAATACTATTTTAAAAAAATAAGAAATAGCGACAAACTAATTATGTAGCTAAATAACAAAATCTATCACTAATTTGATTTAGCGATGAATTAACGATGAACAAAATGTAGCTAAATAATAAAATATGTCATTAGTTCTATTTAGCGATAAAGTAATGATCGATTATCAGAAACTTTGTTATCTATGAGCTATTTAACGAAACTCGCTGAATAACTTCGTAGGTAAATTCAATTCACTATTAGAAACTACGTTTCCATTGAAAAAATTTAGTTGTAATTCCCAAGATATTTTGATTCAATTAGTGAGAGAAGAAAAAATAGTATTCTAGTAGTATTTTTACAAAACAAATTAAGAAATTTTCTCAACATTTTAATGAAAATTCATCATGCATTTTTCGAGTTAACTGGTTTAGTGAGAGTGAAGCGGAGAAAATCATATTTTCAACATGAATTTCCCACTGATTCGTCCAAAGGAAAAATCTCTGTCTATTACTAGTATTTCCTTATTGTAGTAAAAATATAGGATTTAGATCCACCAACTTGTGGGACAAAAAAAAAACCTCACACAAAATAAATTCTTTGCCGCCCCATAAAACCTCTCATTGAACAATGACAGAAATAATGCAACTAGTAAAAGCTTTGCTACTATTAATTCCAATAATACAGAGCAAAAAAGGAAAAAAGAAAAAATTAGAAGAAAGAAAGAACTTGCACAGTCACTAACCATTAGAAAATTCAATAGTAGCAAAACTCCCACATTTGTTTTGGTTATCTCATGTAGTAGTAGTGAATAATTAGTTGTGAAGAGGATTTGGACCTGTATGAACTAATCTCTTGTCTTCATCGTACAATTTGTTTGCTCGATTTATTTTCTGCCCTGTTAATCCAACATAATGATCCGCCGAACTTGAACTTGAACTTGAACTTGAACTTACTTGATGAAATAACCCAACTTTTCTTGGTGGTGCATTAGTAGAATGACCAGTTGATATTATACACAACTGAGAAAATAACAAGATAAACGTCCAAGCACGAAGAATAATTGTGATTCTTCGTCTAGTGATGTTTTGATCTCTTGTACTTTCGTATCGAACTGGAACTGACATTTGGACCCGACTAAATGTTACCAAAAAAAAGGGTGTAGCAGCTAGAAATGCCTTGAGAAAAACTCAGAGATTTTGACCATTTGAAAGCTTGACTAGCTAAGATATGTTGTTCTACTTAGACTTGTTGTTGGCTTTGTTTTGTTGTGCTTATGTTCTGTCAAGATTAGACTTGAAATATTCTATATGAGAAAGAGAGAATTAGCAAAGCAAAGTGTATGAAGTTTCTCCTTATCTTATGGTGTAAGTCACATGGAGGATCTTGACCCTTGAATCCAGGGAACCTTCTTATTTATATCTTATTTTCTCTGATTTCTGAAGCTTCGAACTCTGCACCTCTTTTTGCTTCTAACTATATGCATGTTGGCTGGCCCTTGGGTAAAATGGATTTTATATATGAATTTAATCAATATGCATCGTTCTAAAAATGACAGTTTGATACACAACTCATTCGTTCGAAAAAAGACCGCACTCCAAAGGGTAATAATGAGTGACTGTTTTCACGGCTCGAACTTGTAACCTACAATATCTTTACCTAATGTACTAGGTTACATATTTTATTTTAAAATTTTTAATCTTAGATTTTAGGGAGACTTATTTAAACTTTGTGTATATTGGTACTATAAATACTTTTTGTATTAATAGTGAATTTTAACTCGTAATAGTAGATTACTTTATCTTTTTTACAAGATGACAACTAATGTTACTAAAGAGATTTACTAATAATTACCTAAGAAATTAACTTAACTATTTACATTCATTGTGTAATGATTCTTTTACTAGCAACATATTTTGACCTTTTATAGAAGGTTGTTTTCCTTTTTTAAGGTTATCAACTGACGTTAGCATAACTACAAAATTACATACAGTTTTCTTTTAAGTGACTTGATGGCTGTATATATGTTTTTATAGGGTCAATGCATAAAGCATATACTGATTACTTAATAAATTATTTGACTGTATAAATAGATTGTAGTACATAGAGGTTGAACTGTATTAAAATATGTAGTTTTATGCATATATGTGAGTGGTTGGATTCTTATTGATACTATAGATATAGTGAGCGCATTGAAGTAGGGTGAAGGAGGTGGGACTGTCCAGTATTAATAGCCGTTGTCTTCGGAATATTTTTCAATTTTTTAAAAGTGGTAAATCTAGATTGCGAGGGAGAGAGTTGGATATTTCAGATTCAAGTAGTAATATTTCAAAAAATTAAGTTATATATATTGATATTGTAAAAAATATGGCTCTAATATATACATATCAGTAAGTTATTTATCAATTTTTATATTATTAATTAATACTCTCTTCATCCCAAATAGGGTCTCAAGGAATATTTTTACCCTAAAGTTCACACGAATTCTAAATTATTATTACTTATTGGGAAATCTACCCTAAAATTGCCTTCTTAGTTGGATATGTATCGACCTTATTATTGTCGTGTATAGAATTTGTGAGGGTTTAATTTATTTGAGATCTTTAAGCTGATTTTTTTTTAATATTCTCCTAATGGACGAGATATTTCTAAAAACTGCAGTAGTCCTTTCATCTACTGACGTTGATTAATATAAAGGACCGTCAATAATTATGGTAGGAAGAAAAAGATTTCTACACGTTTAACTAGAGGTTCTGAGTTCGAGCTCGGAGATTATTTTTTTTAAAATAAAAGTGATTTACTCTTTAATAGATATTACGTGACGCTAATCCGAATTTATTAGATCCTGAGCAGGTACCGAACATCGAATTGAAAATAAAAAAATGATTAATACATAAAGGACAATCCTAATAACTCAATTATCCCAAGAAACACTACTAGAAATATAAGTTTTTTTCCACCGACATTCAGCGAGAAATTTATGTTGTAGAACATGATTTTCCCACCTCATTCTCATCGAACCAGATCAACATTGGGAAAACGCATGGTGAAAAAAAGGTTTCCATTGAAACACTGAGAAATTTTGTAATTTTTTCGCGCGAAAACTTTACTATTAGGTTTTTTCCACCGACATTCAGTGGAAAATAGCCAACGAACGTTTTTCAGTGAGACATAGCCACTGAACGTTTTCCAGTGAGAAAATAGAGATTATTTAATAGTGAAATATTTTAAATGTGTGATAATCTAAAAAGGTAAGAGTATGTCATCATCACGCCTCACGTGCGAGCTCAATTCTTTTACATAAGCCGAATATATAAAAGATTAAACAATAAATTACAATTGTATGATTTAAATACAAGACCACTAGAGTAAAATATTAGAGATACCACACTTTGTTTTAAGTTGTTATGCCGTTGACAGACTAGAAGTTGGTCAGTCAAAGGGGGTGATTTAATAAAGTAGTCTAAATTGTAAATACATCTTTCTATTAATCCAAATAGATAAATTATGAAATGGATTTGATTTTTCTACTTTCCTCAAGATGATATAAATTCATTTCCAGATGTGGGCAAAAAATAACTTTGGTTGATCTTACAAAGCCATAATTAATAACTAGAATTAACTTGCATGCCAAAGCTGCATAAACGACATACAAGTAACTACAAAAGCACTAAATGAGAAAGCAGGAAACAAGGTAGACTTAAATTAGAATGACAGCTAAACACGCGTTGATAATTCAATGCAGTCAAATGTTGTCATATGCTTTTTATTTTATTTTATTTTATTTTTCTTAGGTCTTTTTTTTTTCTTCTTCTGACTCTGTTGGGCTCTTTACTCGAATCATTTAAATACAATGCTGGTAATGTCTAAACATGTTTCTATAGCAACTAGCAAGTCATTCCTTTGATATGTTTGCACATTTACACCGGCAAAAAGAAAGAAAGTTAAGAGGAAAGGGGTAGGGAAAGTGTACTTAATCAGACATAGAGCATATTTGAATTAGCGAATTATAAATCATAAAAATTTATGTGGCTATAAATTATGATAAAATAAAAAGTTTAACGTTAAATTGTTATCAAATATAAAAAATATCACTTTTTTAGACAGACTAAAAAAGAAAGAATGTAATACATAAACAAAGTCTTCTTCATCGTCGAGTTTTCAATTTGAAAATCGTCTCGAATTTACCTCAAATCATCTTCAAATACTTTCAAATTTGATATTCAAACTCCTTACTATATATTTTGGAAAACTCAATATCACCCTATCGAAATAAATCACAGTTACACAATCAAACAAAAAAAAAAGCAAGCTTCAATAGTCTTTAATGATATTTTTAGGGTTTGTATTTTCTTTTTCCTCTTCTTAAGCAGGACATTGAGGATGATGAGAGAAAAAGATGTGAAGAGGAACAAGCGGGGAGAGAGAGGAGGGATGGGGAAGAAAAGATACAAGGATGTGGTGTCTTTAGCTTGCCCATTTTTTATTACAATTGTTATATCAGGCCAATAAAATAGAATGGAGCTATTTCTTACTAGTAAGTAGATCATGTTGTATTTACAGTCTGATTTCTCTATAACGATCATCCCTTATAAAAATATCTCACTATAATAGTCACGTTTTATTTTAAAACTGATTTTTTATGTTATGTAATATGTTTTCTATAACAATATTTTGCTATAACTATTAAAGAAATATTCGAACAAACGACAATGTTATAAAAAAGTTTTGACTCCATATCCAATTTCTCTTATATATTAGGAGCTGCCTCATGGATATGGTGAAAATGCTTAGTTAACGGTCTAAATTGGACTTGGTGTGACCCAGGTTTGGAACTCCCTTTTTTCAAAACAAGAAAGAAAGAAACGAACAAGGTAAATCACTTCATTATTCATTTCTTCTCTTTTTGTGAGTAATGATGCTTCTGATTGAACCTTTGGATAAAACTCAAATTCAATTAAAGTAAAATTCAATACTTCCTTCATACGGAATATACCATTTTAAATGATAGTCTACATATTGTACTATTGATAGTTGAAAGGACTCCTAAAAACAATAGTAGATCAATTGGAGAGAGTGAAACCATTAAAGTGATGTGAGAGGTTGGCCATGGATGACTTCAGAGAAGGTAGAGGTAGACCATTAAAGAATTGGAGAGACCTGATTAGATAGGACATGACGCAGTTGCAGTTTACCGAGGATATTGACATTAGATAGGAGATTGTGAAAGACACAAATTATGATAGAAAGTTAGTAGGTAATAGTAGAGTGTTGTCTAGCTTATCCTTTTCCATACTAATAGTAGTAGTATTTCTCCTATAATTTATTATCCTTCAAATATTGTTACTATTTGATGTTTCTTGTCCTTTTAATTTCCAGTATGCCTTGCCTTGCTCTTTCTATGGTATATTGCCATGTTTTGTTCGCTTTCATTATTAACTTTTCTGACCTGCTTTGATATGCTTCAGTTTAGCTGAGGATTTTATCAAAAATTATATTTCTTCTTAAGGTAGATGAAAGCCTGTGTGCACTCTATTCTCTCCAGATTTCACTATGAGATTAGACTGAGTCTATTATTATTGTTGTTATTAAAGATATACTACATCTTACTATCTCTATAGCTGCGTGTGTAATGTACACATATTAGTAGCTTTCCTTGAGAAATTAGCATTGCTTTCCTTTGTTTTCTTTTTTACAATCCTCTCACTTCCTTAAGTAATAACTTATTAAGTTGTTAATTTTGAAAAGGAGCAGAGACGAATTTAGAGTTAGAATATTGCGGATTTGAGTTTAAAATCTTAACAGAATTTATTTGATTGTTGGGTTTGAAATCAATTATATTTAATTAGTAATTTTTTATCACATATATATAATCTAAGTCAAAGCTACGCTACTGAGGTCATATGAACCCATAAGTAATATATGCTCTACATTTCCCTTGATTAGGAGTATCATCAAAATATTATGTCAGTTGTTTTCTCCTACTTACAAATCGGGACGGAGGGGAAAATTAGAGACGCAAGAAATTAATAAAACTCTAAAACGTCACAGTTAAGTGTTGAACTTATGACCTAAAACAATTTTTTGAACCCTTTTGTTACTACATTACTAAGATTTTTTTATATGTTAATAGGATTGATAGCCAATAATTATACCGTCAAATCACTATATAATGACAGCGTTTATCCAAAGATTTCATGGCTACTATAGTGATGTATTGTTATATATGTTTATTGATATTTGACATTTAGACCCCATTTAGCTGTTATAAACAAAAGTACGCAAACAATTATTTTTATGTACTTTTTATGTTATAAACGAAAACAATATACATGTGAACTTTAAAATTTTAAATGATTTTTATATTTCATTAATTAAAAATTGAAAAGACTAATAAATCTATATAAAAACAGGACATAAGCCCGGTAACGTGGAGCTCAATTTCCTTATTTTTTTAAAAAAACTGCTCTTAATTTACAAAATTGCGTCTCTTCCGCTTTTTAACTACACACCCATTACAAGTTTGCAACGACTCCGTTCATCTTCAACGCTTCACCGGATTCCACACATAGCGGGAGCGTCCAACGGGCTGCCCTTTTTTCCACAAAAGATCCCAATAATGCAATAGCTATCCCATCCCATATTGAGAAAAATGGATTGCACATGATTCGTATTTGGTTAGCAAAATATAATAGATTTTTATATATGTCGCTTCCCTGGACATCTATATCTCTTCTCGCGGAGTTTACAAATTGTGCTATGGTGTCGGAAGAAGAGAACATGACTCGGCATTGCAGTTGTGTTCTTCTACCAAGAAATCAAAGTGTTTCTAATCGGATGTCCCCAACAGAAAACTACCTTTCCATCTTGGAATGAGATGTTTACAGTAGCAAATCAAGAAAAACGAGTTGGGATATTTCTCGCAGATGGTAAAGTTCTTCTCCTTATTGATTTCTTCTGTATTGGCTGCCATTGGAATTGAAAACCTTAAGGTATTGGTTAGAAACAACGTGACAAATGGCCTGAATTCTTCTCCTCTGTTGATTAATTACTGTTTTATGTGAAAGTTGATGTGATTATGGCCTATGATTTGACTGAAGAATTTTCAAAGAGAATGCTTACGATCAGTGTTGCAATGGCTGAGAAATTTGCACCAAAGTCTCCTCCAACACATGGTCCTGGGTAAGTCATATAGTGTTATCCTTTGTCAATATTTTTTTTTGAATTTTTTCTTTCATTGCTTATAATTTCAGCTTTTGCTATTGTTCATAGCTTATGTCAAGAGTACAATAATATTGTTGTATAAGGTCCCCCTCTGCGAGTAGGTCTTCTTTGCCGCCGAAACTCTAGGTTCTTCTTGATTTCCTAGGGAAGAAATGCTAAAATGGTTCTCCTTACCTTACAGTTACAATTGATGGTTAGGCTATTATCTGTCAAATTACAGACATTTTAATTCTTGAATTGTATATCGACATGAATGAGTCTGAGCTCTTGTCACCTCTACAAGAAAACTTACCTGGTATATATCCCACAAGAAGTAGCAGGAAGTCTTTCTCCTTCCCTAGGCTTGCTGTAATTTGTATTTTCGTTTTTGTTTTCTTCGGTTGGAAAAAAAACTCGTATTTTCCCTCTTTGTATAATTAGGATGAAAATTAAAATTGTGAACAAAAATTATGAGAATAACAAACAAAGAAATACGAGAATTTTTTGTTACGGGGAAAACTCAAAAATGAGGGAAAAACCGCGGGACTAGTAATCTAATCCTTCCACTATAAGATGACAGTAGTAGGATTACAAGATCTCATCCAAATTGGAAGGATAACAATATTTTCTCTCTCAATAATAATTTATGTGGAACACTCACTAACTTGAGAAAAATTGAGAATATTTCTCAAGCACCCTCACTATGAAAGTGGCTCTCTCTCTCACTCACTCTTAGAGTGGACGCTCTCACTTGTGTTGTAAATACTCTTCACAACTTGTGGATGTAGATACCCAAGTCTTCTCCAAGTACCCGTATTTATAGGGCCAAAATGAACATGCTAGAAGACTCTCAATGTTATCTAAATTCAACTCCCAACAAACTAGTAATTAATGCATGAGTCATTCTAGAGAAATCTAACTCTAAAGAATTACCACTCTAGAGAAATCTCATTCTAGAGAAATCCAATTATATGTGCGCATCCCATAATTAAGTAGGGATAACCCAACATCTTCTTATATCAAATAATAATGTTACTGTTACTGTAACTTATGTAATATGCTCTGAGTTGTGGCGAGCTCGAAACTACGTACCTGCCATTATTTCCTTTTTTTGTTCCTTGAGATGAAAGATGATTGAGAATAGTGCTATACTATTAACTGAGTTTTAGTTATTTTTTCGCTAAGGCTTTCCAAAAAGTCTCTATCGCCACTTAATTTGAGATTTTGTGTTAATGAACCTTTCGTGGCAGGTTATCGTGTTACTAAGCCTTTACTCTGGAATTGTTGTACTACCTCTTAGCTCACAAGGTATTTCTTATCTTCATTAGGCTTCTGTGCATGTGGGTTTTCTATCATCTTTTTTTTCAGCTTTTATTTCAGAGTATTCATATTTTAGTTCATGACCTACTCCAAGTTCAACTAAACATTTACTTCAGAGCTATTCTTTTATGAGGTATCTACTGAAGTAGTGATTTAAAGTTACTGTTGCTTGATAATTGTCAATATTAATGAGATTGTTCTCTCTTAGCACATTAGCAATTGCATAACTTACATACTTGATCCAACAATTACATAGTTAGACCTTACACTTGAATGTCATTTTTGAATAGATAAGTGAACCAAATACTGATTATTGCAGGATGTTGGTAAGGCAATCTTGGAGAGCTACTCTAGAGTACTGGAAAGTTTCTCATATTACGTCGTTGCTTGAATTGAAGATGTTCTTTTTGCTAGATAAGAGACCATTAACAATCAAGAAGAATACTTTTTAGTACTTCTACCAACAAGTAAAATATTTCTCATTTCCGTCTGAGCAACGTTGAGATCACATTACAAACAACTAAGTTTGATTTTCTTTCTGGTAAATCATATATGTGATAGCTAAGTAAGAAACATAATTGCCAAGTTGCACATACAACTTTTTTGGCATCAAAGATAAAGTTTTCTTACTTTTTGAACTGTGCCAAGTAAGAGGGACCAACAGAGAATGAAATGACCTTATCTAGAGAAAGGAAAAGGAAATTATGCAGGGAAAAAGGTTTACCTCAGATGAAGGACAGTTCTGTTGGTCATTATTTTCCTTTTTATTAGTACTTACAAAGTTTACCTAATATCGCCACTTGCAAGTTCTATCTTTACTTTGCTTGAGTTTGCATAATGTTCTTGGCAAGGAAAGAGCCACAATTTATTTGGATTTAATATGCCTTAATTAGAAGTTGAAGATTTTATCCAAACTCCTAATCGTTACTCTTCAACAACACATGAATGCCCTGTTGTTGCTGTTGCTGTTGCTGGTGCTGGAGGCATATGCAGGGATGAGAATGGAACTATATATGATCATGGCCTTTAATTGCTTCCCCTCTTAATAGATTCAGTAGCAATATGGACATATTAAAGGGAAGTAGTACTCCACCATGGCATATGAGGGAGATTATTTCGCAGATTCAAAACCTTATTAATATGACTAGTTGTACAATACAACATTGTTATAGAGAAGTCAATCAAGTAGCTGACGTTTTGGCCAAGTGGAGTATTGACAACTCGAATCTTATTCTCCATTATATTCCAGCGACAATCTGCCTCAAAGGGCTAGGGGCTGCTTATATAGACTTGATTTAATCTAGATGGCCTCTTTCCGATATTAGCACTAGACCTACAGTTTTTGTGAGCTTTCTCCTTTTGTGTAATTTTTCTCTGTTGCAAATATAAGCAGGACTATACCTTTGTATTTTTGCTAACTATAGGTAGGCTTAAGCTCTTTTCTTTAGCAGCCGGACGCAAGGATATGTATATCCACATTCTTTTGGTGTATCTTTCTCAATGTTGAATGAAATCCAGATGCTCAGGGAACAATTTATTCAAAAAAATTCTGAGTTGTGGTTTAGCTATAGTTACCACCGTTTATTGAAGTAATATCGCGATATATATAACATAATATTCACACAACGTTGTAAGAAATAGTCTCTAGGATGGTTATCTTTTAACCTTTCATATTCCATTAGTGATGGGCTGTTGCAACTTTTCAAATTCCATATTTATGGAGGGAAAAAGCATCCCTATAGTCTTCATATTCAGTCATGCTTTGATTTTCTTTATGACCGCGCGAAGCGCGGACATATACACTAGTTACTAATAAATTCATAACTAGTTGTACCATGGCGATAAAAAATTAAAATCTAAGGAACATATGTTTTGAAAATTTTCAAGACTAAATCAGATTAACATGAGAATTATTTTTTTCCTTTTAGATATTCGTATTTGAAATTTACTATGTGCATGACAATAATGATAATTATCATAAATATTTTAATATTATTTTTATACATAATATATTTTTACAAAATATTATTACACAATATTTGAGTATGACTGTTATAGAGAGATAATCTTACAAAGAATGTACCGCTATAATGAATGTCGCCGCTGTTATAGGTAGAATGATGTTATAGAGAAGTAAAATATAACATGAAAAATTAATTTCGCAAAAAATCAGACTGCTATAGTGAAATATTGTTATAACGAATGACAATTACAGAGACATTTTACTGTACATACATTTTTTTTAGTCCAACACGTAATAGAGTGGTTTTATGTTCCCTTTATGTGTGCATAGCATAGTGACCCTAGCACCTGTTAAGTCTGTTTAAGTACTATTTTAGAGTGCATTTTAGGGAGTCTTCTGTTAGTCTTTAAGTTGTTTTGTACCGTGTTACGCTTGTTTTTGTTTTGTTTTCAGGATAAACGATACATAATGAAAGTGAGGCAAATTTAGAGAGAATAAGCGGATATTGAGGATAAATATGTCAGTTTAGTCAAAGAAACGGTTCAGAGAAGTCCTGTGAAGTTCGTGAGGCAGTTGAACGTGTCTCAGGTGAAAAAAAAAAAAGACAAATGAGCCGCAACACCTACAACAGAGTCGCGACACTGAGGTTCCAGAGAGACAACGTTTCTTGAAGCAAAAGAGCTGCATCGCTCTCTGGACTGCGCCGCGACGCTTGTGTCCGTACAGATTACGAGAACTCACTTTTCACAAGGGCAAAAAGGTTTTTTTTAAAGGGAAAAATAGGGTTTGCTTTAAAGAGAAAAAGAGGAGAGGGAGAAGGAAGGACAAGCAAGGAGAGAAAGAGGTTTTGGAACCTTGGAGGAGTCATTGGAGATCAATTCCTCAAATTCTTTTTCTTTGTCTTGAAGTATCTTTATGTTAATTTTCAGTTTATGTGTTCATTTTAGAATGACTATGAACTAATTCTTTTATTAGGGTTTTCAATTAAATCACTTGAACCTCTATCATGAACTAATGCAAAGTTATCTTGTCTTCTTCATATATTAAGGTTTTTTCAATGTGTGGTTATTGAATGAGAATTGATTGGCCATTGGTTTTCGTTTATCTAAATGAGTTTAAATCAAAATCTGAAAAGTGAGATTTGAATATGCTATAGTTGAATTGACACAGGCTTAATCTTGAACGAGAGTATCACGATTGCTTGTGTAGCTTTCAGGTTGTTTATCTTAATGCCTCCTAATTGATGAAATTTATCATAGAAATATAGAAAATTCTCATTTAGGTTGAGTTTTATATGTCGTAACTTGTTAACCTGCTATCTTAATAAGAAGAAGAACTGTTAATCTTGCATTAGTAAATTGTAGAGTGGATAGTTGATGAGATTGAAATTCCTAATTGCTCTCATTCTCGAATTCAATTCGTGTGTTTTTGCTGCTAGTTTATTTTTGCATTTTACCTTCGTTTATGCTTTTCCTATTTTAACCTTTACAAATCAAGATTTGTTAGCCAAATGGAAACTAGAGATTAATTATTTGGTAATTGATAATTCAGTCTCTGTGAGACGATACTCGGTCTTACCGAAAATTATTACAAATTGTGATACGTATACTTGCGTAGCTCTAAAAATCCGCAACAACACCCTTAAGTGATCATAACAGGGTGCCTCCCCGTATAAAATTTCATAGGAGATTTTTCCATTCAAAACCGAAGATAGTGTTCTATTGATCAAGTATCCCGCAATCAAAACACATTCTCCCCAGAATCAATCGGAAGATGACCCTGAAATCTTAATGCTCGCACCATATTAAGAATGTGATGGTGTTTTCTTTCATCTCTTCCATTATGTTGTAGTGTCCCCGTGCAAGAAGTTTGGAAAACGTTTCGTGTTCGAAGAAGCAAGTCTTCATACATGTGAACTCAGTTTTGTTATCACTTCTAACAATTTTCACCCTCTTACCAAACTGCCTATCCACGAGGGCAAATAATATTTTTAAGGTTTGGGACACTTCTTTCTTATCAACTAAAAGAAAAATGCATAGGTTCGCGAACAATCATCCACAACGGTAAAGAAATATGAAGCACCACAAGAAGAAGGAGTTCTATACGGCCCCCATAAATCACAATGATATCAAAAATATCAAAAGCTATATTATCTCTTAAAGGAAAAACACTTCTTGTTTTCTTTGTCCGTTGACATACATCACATTCTTTATCTAATCTAACACTACTATCTTTTAAACTTAATGCCTTAATAGACTTCGTTATTTGTATTGAAGGATGACCTAACCGTTTGTGCCAAAGTCGAACCAATCAGCTACCTCCGCCTTCATAGCTCATATCCGCGACACATTTTGAAAATAGTAAAGTCCACCTCATCGCTCACTCATTCCAAACGGCTTTCTAGTGGTGGGGTCTTGTATAGCACACATAATTTTATTAAAAATTACATCACAATCTAAATGATCAACAAGTTGTGATATAGAAATAAAATTGCATTTTAAGTCCGAAATATAGAGGACATCCTTCAACCAAATCATATTAAATCCTAGTTGTTCCTTCTCTCGTGGCCACCGAGCTACGTTCATCTGGACACTCAGGAATTTCCCGTTGATCGCTCAATGTCTCTGAATTACCTGTCACGTGGTTGGTAGCTTCGGAGTCAATGATCCAGGATGGTTTTTCGGTCTTATCATCCATCTTGCCATTCAGATTATTCCTTGTAAATTCAATACGTGTATCACCGTCTTCTGGATCTCTTCACTCAGATTGTGAGGTCCTATCCCACCCATGTTCACATTTTCTATCTCTGCCTGTGTATCCTGTGTATCCCGGGCCACCCTTCTATTGTTGTTGTTGTTGTTGTCCTCCACGTCCTCTTCCTCCGAATTTTTTATCTCCTTTCTTATTTCTTGGCCACCATTCCGAATACCCATTGAGTTGAAAACATCATTCTACAATGTGTTCGGGTTTCTTGCAATGTGTACAAGCACTATCATTCTTTCCTTCACCTTGGTCACGGTAAGGGTTTCTCCCTTGTACGACAAAGGCCATAGTTTCACTCTGATCTTCTGTTTTTTGTTTGATTCCTCTCACACGCTCTTCTTGTACTAATTTTGAATAGACTTTATTTAATGATGGCAACGGTTCCTGGGCCAATATGTTCGATATCACCATTTCATACATTGCCTCATCCAATTCCATGAGGAAAAAATGCATTTTTCTTCTTCTATTTTGGTTTCTAGGACCATCCCCGGATTGCACATGCACTTTCCGCACTTGCAAGTCGAAATTTTTTCGTAGTTTTCCAATTCCTCCCACAGCTTAGTAAGTTTTCCATAGTAATCCACTATGGTCTTTCCCTTCTACTCGCACTCCGCAAGTTCTGCCTTCTGTTGTTGCATCCGAGGGCCGTTGATAATAGCGAACCGCTCCCAGATGCTTGTCCATAATTCTTTAGCTTCCTCTTTATGTGAAATCTTTGAGCTAAGTGTTGGTTCGATGGTGTTGCGAATCCACGACACCAACATTGAGTTTATAATCCAATCAATCTTTCAAGTCCGGCGACTCTTTATTCGGCTTCTTGATCGCACCGTCAACAAAGCCGAATTTCTTTCTTGCTCTTAGGGCCGTCTTCATGGATCTAGCCCATTCTTCGTAATTCTCTCCCTTCAATTGGACTTGTGTCACCACAATTCAAGAATTATCGTTTGACGTAATGTCATGAGGGGAGATTTTTTTTTTGTTTTCTTCACGGGTGATTTCTTTACTTTTATCGCCGGTTTCTCCAACACTCGCCATTATTTTAGAATTTTTGTGTTCTTTTAACGAGACTCTAATACCATGTTAAAATTAAGACAGGGACAAAAATTCAGAGACAAAGAATAATGTGAGAATTATTTCTACCTTTCATTCTTATAATAACCTCATTATATAGAGTTAAAGTCCATCTTTCCCTAATCTAACAAGAAAATTCTACTCTAATAGAACTATCATAATTACAAATTACCAAAAATACTATTAGACTAGAATAGAATTCTACCAAAATAAAACTATTAGACTACTTAATTTGTCAGTCATACACGGACACAACAGGTCCGTGTCCGTGTCCGTGTTCTCTCAATAAAAGAACTCTTTTTGTTAAATTATTCACGAGGACAAAACATAAAAAAATTAAAATAAAGTATAATGCCAAATGAAAAATTGGCTCTTACCCTCTTGAATACGTGTAGCAACCCAATTTCTTTCTCTGAAGAGACAATTGCAAGAAGCTGAAAATAAATAAACGACGAAACAATACCAAATTAGTTCTAGTTGACTAACAAATTTTCATGTACATTCCGCTCCATTTGGATCTGTTTTATTCCCTAAGCAGTAATTTGTCCTAATATTTTCTAAAATTAAGGATTCTCTAAATCACCTACATGTCTCCTGTCATATAAATTGTAAACTTTTAAAAAATTATATTAATACCGAACCTAATATAAAAGTCTCAATTAGAATTAACCTTCATCCACTATAGTTGTTTTGTCAATAAAGATACTATGATTCCACTTTACTCTTTTTATGCTAAGTGCACATGGATTGAAAAAATTGTACCTTTTGATTTTAGAATCTCTACATTAATACAAGTGTGTGTATGTTGGGAACGGGGCATCTAACCTTCTAAAGATAAGTTGTATGTAATAACATAGACATAATCTTAAACTTGGCCTCATATGACAAGTATATCTTTCAATTTTGTGTGTGCACAAGTAGACACTTAAACTTGTCTCCACTTTGTTAGTTGAACACTTCAACTTACAAAATGATCATCTAGACACTTTCAAAATTTATGTATCACGTCATCATTTGTGTTAAAGTGTTCAACTTTATACTAGTTGAGGTGCCTACTTGTGTACACTCAAATTTGAAGCAAACACTTGTCACCAAATTTAAGAATCTGAATATATGTTATGCCATTAACATATGCATCCGGAGTTCTATCTACTTTCTACCATAACAAGCTAAACACAAAAGAGTTGTTCATTTTACATTATTATCTTGTGTATTTTTCTTATTTCCTTCTCATGGATAATTCGAGAAAATATACTTTTTGTTATTTTGTAGTAAAATACAGAGATTAGAGAATAAACTATTAAATTAATAGGATAGGAGGCATTTTTTTTTTTAAAAGAACACATGTTGGGTATAAAATGCAAAGAACTCCAAATATTATGTACAAGTACATCTAAGGACCAAGCAGTAACAAGATTTGGACCTTGAGCAGCTTATGCCCAATCTCCACTCGAATATGCGCAAAGTTCCTCAGTGAGATTCCCAAGTGGTAACTTAGGAATCCAACAAATTTTTGAGATATTAAGTACCAAAAATAAATCACGCTAAAAGAAGTATTTAGATACTAATGATATGTTTGGTCAAACTTCTAAAATCAGCTTATTTTAAAAAATATTTTTCAAAAAAGTACTTTTGGTTGAGAAACAATTTGTGTTTGACCAATTAATTAAAAAAATACTTTTAAAGAACAAGTAGTGTTTGATCAAGCGTTTAAAAAGTGATTTTAAGTATACTTTTTTCAAAAGCGCTTTTCAGAAAAGTGTTTTTGGGAAAAAATTACTTTTTAGCTTCTAAAAAAAACTTCTGTTACTTTTCAAAAATACTTATTTTCTCCCAAAAGTTTAGCCAAACACATCAGTTTTTTAAAATAAACACTTTTGGAGAAAAATAAGTTTGACCAAAAATGCTATAAATGAGTGTTTTGGACATGAAAATGTAATTTTTTTTAAAAAGTAATATTTGAAAAGAAATTGAAAATGGTATTTAGAAATTGGAGTTGTGTTTGGACATGAATACAACTTGGAAAAATATTGAATTTTTGTGAGTGAATTGGAGTGGAAAATGTGAAAACATATATTTAGGATTTTTTGAATTCCGAGATTGAATTCTGAATAATTGTAACAATTACATTCTTAATATACATATGGGTATATTTATAAATTTAACAACTTTTAACAAGTTAATTAGCGATTAAATCAAAAAGAAAATGAGTAAATTGTACCCCGCTTATTAAGCCCTGAACGGTAACACTTCAAATTGTTTCCCAACTTGGTGAATCCAATAACTTAATACCAATAAACATATTTTGCAATTAGATTGTCGATTACAGTACGATTTTGAACCGCCTTATTAAACACCAAACCTAATCAGAGTGGTGGGTTTGTGAAGACTTACGTATCAATATTACTCAAACCCAAACTAGTAATCAGTTTGACCAAACTTTTAAAATCAGTTTATTTTGGAAAGAACTTTTGGTGAGAAATCATTGTGTTTGACTAATCAAATTTAAAAAAAAACTTTCGAACAATAATTATTTATGTTTGATCAAGTTTTTAAAACGTGCTTCTAATATATTTTCTTAAAAGTGTTTATCAAAAGATACTTTTGAAAAAAAAACTACTTTTTAACTTCTAAACAACAATTTATATTATTCTCCAAAAATCATTATTTTCTCCAAACACCTCTTTTTTTAAATAAGCACTTTTTGTGAGGAAAAAAAATACTTATAGATAGCCAAAGCACAGTAAAGGGCCACAAACACTAGGAACCATTAGATGTTGATGACTGAAATATGTAACAAGATTTGGACCTTGAGCAGCCTATATGCTCTAAGGAACACTCGAATATGCTCAATGTTCCTCAAAAAAGATTCGTAAATTCGCATAATCCCATAGAATTATTCTGACATTTTTTTCTTCCATGGTGTGATGTGACACATTTTCTTCATCTTTCTCCCTAAATACCCCTCATCTTTCTCTCTCTCTCTCATCTCCCACTTTACCGCATTGCCACATATCGATCTCAACAGGTTCTTTCTCTTTTCCTATTTTGCTCACTTGAATTTCAAGAGTCTTTTTTTTTAAAGGAATTTCAAGATTCTTTTTTTAAGGAATTCCAAGATTGACCCCTGTAAAATTGATAATAATAGTTTTTTTTTTATTTTTGATTTATGATTTTTTTCTCTCGAGTTTCATGTTTCCCTACCCCTTTAGGACCCTAATTGGAGTCCCAGGATAGAGTGATGTATTGGGTTTATTTTTAAATTTGGAGCTGCTAGCTAGCAGTTTAATGTATTGGGATATAGCTTTTCATGATCCAATTTGGGGGAATGATCAGAGAGGAAATTGGTTGAGCTAGGAATTTGAGGATTCAGTGATATAGTTTCAATTGTCATTCTGTTTAATGGGGGGTTGTACATATGTCTTATTGACTTTTTCTTATGCTCTAAAGGGAAAAGTTTTAAGCTTTGCATTTTGCTATATGCTGATAACTAATAAGTCAATGTTTTCTCAAGGTAATTGTCTGATAACTTATTCTTAGTTTCAATCATTCAAGATATGTGAATTGATAAAATTTTGAAGTTTATGAGATAAACTTGAATTAAATTAAAAAAGAAAAAAAGTAATCTTTTTCCATCTGTCCAAGCCTTAGTGGACAGATTACCTGGTATCTGTGCTAGTGGGGGTAGCATCTACCCCTGACCCGAACTACAACGACAACATATCCAGTGTAATCTCACGGGTGGAGTCTGGAGAGGGTAGGTTGAATGCAGACCTTACCCCTACCTAGTTGAGGTAGAGAGACTCTTTCCGATAAACCCCCAGCTTCAAGAAAAGCATTTCAAAGCAATTTGAAAAAGGAAATACGAAAATGAAGAAGACATGACAAACAAAAAGGAAAGCAGTACATAGCAATCCAAAAAAAAAAAGGAACAATAACAATTGTGAAATAATGCGATAACTGAAGCACAAGGAACACGTGGTAACAAAAAATCGAAGATAAGAAACTACGAGACTAATGCTAATACTATTGTAAGAAAGTGAAAACAGATACGACACATACGGTGCTCGAAACTACCACCAAGCCTATCCCGCCGAAAAGGGAGACAACGCTCACCTGCCTACTAACCTTCTACCCTAATTCGCGAACTCCATACCCTCCTATCTACGGTCATGTCCTTGGTAAGCTGAAAATGCGGCCATGTCCTGTCTAATCACACCCTCTCCCCAATACTTCTTCGTCCTACTTCTACCTCTCCTCACACGCACCATTGCCAACCTCTCGCACCTACTCACTGGGCATCTACGCATCTCCTCTTCACATGCCCGAACCATCTCAGCCTCTCCTCCCTCATATTGTCCATGGTATGGAGGCCACTCTACAGTTATAAAAAAAAGTAATCTTTCTATGTATGTACATATAAAACCATGGCATAAACAAGGGAAATGAATCACCTTGAAAGGCTCATAACAGAATTTTTCAACAGTACATTATAGGCTTTATTAAGTTATTGCTAGTTCTTGATTGTTGGTCTTTATTAAGGTTCTCGATGACATTCGGAAGATTCAACTAATGACTTGAAGTTGATGTCCTTTTATAGGAAATTTTGATCTTGAATCAATATCTGATTCATTATGTTATCTCTGGACTTTAGGTACATCATTGACATAATGAGATTCTGCTTCTATATATCGGGTTGCACTGTGTAATTGGTCCTATTGAGACCGCAAATGGCTAAAATGATACTAGATGAACTACTCAAGTTTAAACCAGCTCATATATTATGCAAAATTCAAGCTTTGTGAACCTAGAAACAGTCGAGCTCCTATTTTCCCCCCACAATATGAAGTTTTCTAAAGAAATGAACAGGTCAGGGGGTAAACGTAACGAACAAAGAAGCCGCGCAAATGAAAAAGGTGCTTACATTTAGGGCCTAAAATGCAAAGAACTCAATGATTTTGTAAATAACAGCTGTGAGAAGCAGTGGATTGTGTAGATTTGTGAATCCCTGGGACATACTTCTGATCCGTGGAGGATTTCCTTTGCTTAAAAGAATTTTAGCATGTGTTCTTCATCACTGGAAAACATGAAAATACTAATGATTCACTTCCTTGTTACAGAAAATCAAAGAAGTGGTTGCACTTATTGCACCATTATTGGTCAATATTGGTATCTACGTGTTAATACTGGCAATCAGTCATATTCAATTGACTGATTGCCAAATAGCAGATGGGTGCCCAGAGTTCACTGAAGCCTAAGACAGCTTTAGAAGGTGTGCATGGAGTGAAAGTGGCACCTCATTCACCATTTGCATTGGAAGAGATAAAACAACATGGGGACTTTCATCAACCGAGTCATGCAAGTTTTCCGGTCGGAAGAAGACAACAGCTAACAGTGCAGTAAGTTAAAACGAGGTTATCTTGGTTGACCTCTGATCATTTGTCTGGAGGTGCTTTTCTATCTTCTATAAGTAACACACTACAAAAAAACTGAATAAGCTATGAAGTTTGTCGCTAATCCATCACTAAATTGCTCGTAGCTAACACAATTTTTCGATAATCCATCGCTAAAGAGAATTAGCGACGGATTTTGCTGTTTAGCTACATAATTTGTCCGTCGCTAATTCCTGTTTTTTAAAGTTGTAACGTAGATGATTGGCTTGTCAATTCTGATCCAAAGTTAGGATTAGGGTTGACAAGAATTTGACTCATTATGTTATCTTGTTCACCAGGAGAGTTTGGCAGCAAAGGCCTGGTTGCCTCAGGCCCATCCGTTGTAGTTGCCATGGTAAAGATACAAAGACCAATCGTTCTATGTAAAGTTAGGTGTAATAAAATTGGAGAAAATGACAAAAGCAGTCCCTTATTTTTGAAGGTAGGTCCAAAATAGTCATTTAAGTATGCACTGAACAGTGGGAAAAAAGATTTAATCTTAAACACCAAGAAAGTTTCATCAAATCTTAAAAATTGTAACAGAAAAAACTGCACTAGGCACCAATAAGATATAAAAAGTAGCAGAAATTATAAATCAAAAAGCTGCACCAGACTATAGAAATAAATAAAAAATAGCCGAAATTGCAATAATTGTACCTCTAAATGTGAGTTCGCTAGTTTCCTTCTTTTTATAGTTCTTGTTAAATCTAACTGATAGAGTTCATTAAATATTACTTTTGTTAAACTTAAAGGACCAAAACTGTTCAGTGCATACTTAAGGGACTATTTTGAACCTGCCTTCAAACATAAGGGATCATTTTTGTCATTTTCTCTATAATACTACCTTCGGCACGTTTCTAATCTTTTAGTTGTTTCCTTTTAGGTGATAGAACCGTTGCTGAAACTATTGCTAACGTGATCACTTCTCTTCCTTTTATTGCTCTTGGACTTCAGGCTCCGAGGTCAGAATTTTTTTGCTAGAGCTGCTTTACGATGACGACGTTTGATTATTACTCTTATAATTTATAATTTCTTTGTTGGTTGTTGCAGGAAGAATATTCATTGCAAACTTTATGCCAATTCATTGATTGGAGTTGGAATTGTCTCCTGTTTGTACCATGCTTCAAGAGGGAAAATAAGACGGTATATGAGATGGGCTGACTACTCAATGATAGCAACAGCCACAGTGGTATGTCTTAGACAGTTCGTTCATTTTTAATTCTTTTGTGGATCTTTTATATTGCCCAGATATTCTAAGATGTAATTTTGTTTGGAACTTTAATCACTCCAGAAGTGCTTGCTGAAAATTATATTATTGATAACTACCTCATTCATCAACATTAAAAAGAAAAAAGAGCAGAGAATTGGAAAATGTGTTTGTGACATTGACGTTGAAATAGCTGGTTTTCTTGGTCTCCTTTTTGCTAAATTGTGTGAGAGGCATCTACTGCACATTTGAAACTGATGATGATTTGTTAGAGTGCTCAAACTCCTAGAAATACTTGGATGCTAATTAAACAGAGCTATACTGGAACATTACGTTAGTGCGCTACCTTGAAATGAACTTTCAACCAAATAGTACTTTCCCCAAAAAGATAATGCATTCTTCTCCATTCTTAAGTCTCAAATACCTAGAAGAAAATATTAAACCTAAGCATTCCCTTAAATGGTCATTCTTATTTTTTTTTATATTGTATTCCTGGAGAAATGCATGCTTATATGCACGCAATTTGGCGCTGACACCACCGTCATAAAAAATAATTTTGCTAGCTAGCAATGTGATATCAGAAAGAGAAGAATAATCATCTCAGATAAGTGATAACCAAGGTGCTATGTTCGTCTAAACCCAGAGTATAAAGCTTCTGGAAGGAAAGATATCTGAGTTACTGTTGCTTTTCTTTGTTATTTTTTTTCTCAATACCACCAATTTTAGTAATTAAGCACTCGTTTTTTCGAAGCAACATTTTTTCTTTTTCTACAGAAGAAGTAAGGTCATTTTTATAAAGCAAGACTTTTCGTAACACTTCCCATCAAATTTTACTTGAAATTAGCATGTCCAATTTCCACTACAAAAGAAAATGTACAGAGGGGACAAGAAAAGGGCAGCCTGGTGTACGAAACATCCCGCGTTCACGCAGGGTCTGAGGAAGTGCGCACCTATGGAGGGTGTGATGTAGGCAGCTCACCCTGTCGCAAGCATTAGTAGATCAGTGGTTGATTCCACGGCTTAAATCCTTGACCTTTAGGTCACACAGAAACAACATTACCATTGCTCCAAGGCCCCTTTGGAGGGGGGACCAAGCAGTGGCAAATTTATGTGCAAAAAAAGGGTCACGTGAACCCATAGTCACCCGACTAAACTCGATATATTCGATGTATTATGTGTTATAATTCTTAAAATATATCTAGTATTACCTTATGGAACCCATGCTACAAAAGGCTTAGTGGTGCACTTGGTTGGAAGCTAGTTTATTTACCTAGAGATTCAAGGATCAAACCCCACTTGATGTGTTTTTTTTGTCCTTTCTTTAATAGTGCACCCATTTTCTAGAAATTCTAGATTCGCCTCTGGGACCAAGCACGGATAAAAGGATAAAAAAGTGGACAGAGGGCGACCAAGACTTATAACCTAGTGGTACCGCTGAGAGTCTTCCACATATTAAGTGTGGATTTTATTATCACTGTCCCTCTTCACGTTCTCTTATATTATCCAACATAAGAGAAAAAAAGTTAGGAGATACCTTTTCATGGAAAGTTCGCTAGTCACTGGTGAAAGTAGCAGGTACCCAGTGGATTAGTCAAGATATGTACAAACTGGCCTAGACACCATCCTTGTCCAAAAAGTGTACACAGGGGGAATGTGTAGATCTGCTGGTGCTTTTCAACAAAAGGTTCTATGAAACTTTATACCTTTTAAAGAAGCTGACTTAACTGCTGTTCTTGCAGTGTCTATCAAGAGCGCTTAGAAATGAGAATCCCAAATTGTTGATGGCCGCATCTGCAGTCCTCCTACCAATCCAGCCCCTGATGGTTTCTGCTGTACACACTGGAATGATGGAGGTAGATATCTGCATTTTGTTCTCCTCTATGTTGAACTTCCAATATGATGTTTAGAAGGACAAGAACTTCAGTACCATTTTATTCTATCCTATGTTGATGTTTTCTTTGCATTCTATAATCCAGCGTTGTCAAAGGCGCACTTAAAATGCGCTTAGCCCTGAAGCGAGGCTCAAAACATGTTGATCGCTTCACCTCGCTTAATGTGCGCTTCACTGTCATCATCAAGGCTTAAGACATACTTTTCTTTGCCAATGAGCATTTCTTGAAGAGACAACACTTAACAATTAATATTTCACATTATTGTTATTTTTTTCCAATTTCTTTATCCATATATTTGTTATTCATGCTTATAATTATTAGTCTTGGACTAAACATATATATATATTTGTATTCTTTATCCATTTGTGCCTTTTTCATTAAAGCCCATGCTTTATTTTTGCTTTGCGCTAAAGACCCAACATACCTTGGAGCTTTTTTGCTCTTTTCGCTTTTGATAACACTGCTATAATCCACATATTTTCCCCCTTTATCCTATTCTGCTTGTCCCCGCAAAGGTAGGGTAAAGATCTGCGTACACTCCACCTCCTCAACCCCACTTGTGGGTTCACACTGGTTATATTGTTGTTGTATCCTATTCTGTTTGTTTGCCGATTGCTTGTGGTGGTAGCTCTTCCCTCCTATGAGTTAAAGGACTGTCTTCACTCTGTTTTTTCTAGGTTGCATTTGCCAAAAGAGCATTGCAAGATCCAGATCTGAGGATGAGCCACAATGTGCATAAAATGTCATCATTGCTAGGTGGTGCTCTTTTCATTGCTGATGATGTCTTCCCTGAAACACCTTTCTTGCATGCTGGTTGGCATCTTGCTGCTGCTGTTGGGGTCAGCACTTGCAATAAGCTTCTTGAGTAGGTTCATATTATTCCATTCTTATTCCTGTCAAATTTGTCGAAATCACTTGCCATTGCCTGCAAAGATTGTCAATTTCTTCAAAAGGCGCACACTGCAATCTTGGATTAGTCGTGTAATTCAATGGTCCATCCTTATTACTATTCATTGTAGTGTTTATTGGTTTAGAGAAGTAGAGATAGTATTTTTATATAGTTATGTACTATAGAACTATGGCAATTAGTGTTGCTTTGTATTATGATGCCAATGTAAAACATTGTTTGCAGGATTTGATATTTATTGAGTCTTCCTATGAATTCTTATTCTCTGTTGCTGAAAGTCTAGTATTCTTGTAGACAAGTGACAACCTCCTAACATATGCAAGTTCCTTTTTTTTTTTTGGGTCTTTGCATCCCGTGAATTCCTAGTTTTTTGCAAAACTGGCATGACAGACCATTTTCTTGATATGTTCTTCATGTCTTGAATTCGTTTGTTCACTATTTGCTGTAAAAGTGCTTGTGTGGGCAGCCTCCAGGAAAATTTTGTTGACAAATTTGCTTCATCACCTGAGAATGGCCCTGCACCAATAACTCTAGGTCAACAAAGTAACCAACTTACACAATTTCACAACCTATACTATGATATCAGGGGGCAATGCCATTAAAACCTAGCAATACACGCATCATATTTCAATGGGATTGTTGATTATTTATGTATTAAGATTTAAGATAGACTAAATGTATGTACTAAACACAATCATGTTATTCATAAAACTAAAAAGAAACACAAATATTTCATATATCAAAACATATCAATATTTGTGAAGTGAGTCCAACCAAAATTAAGGAAGTATCATCTTGACAAAAAGAAAGCAAAACTCACATCTTCGTAGACGGAAAAAAAGACGCTTTTATCGTATTAACTTGTTCGGACGTGCCTTTTGATAAATAATATTCTCTTCTAAAGTTCTGCAGTAAAACTTATACAAAGCCACATATAGTAACGATTATGTTCATATACACCTAAAATATAAATAAAATTAGAATAAACTAACCCAATCCAACCTTAGAAACAAGAAAATCTTATCAACTGTAATCGGTACTCAAAAGAAAAGATATAACATGCACCCAAAAAAGTTAGAGCAAAAACAAGCCAAATCGAACAACAACCTTCATCTAGAGAAGGAAGCACGAATTTCCACGAGAACCTACGTATAATGGAACTTCCTCTGAAATATGACATTAAAAAAACTTCTAAGCACATATGTTAGGAGTCCTAATAGAAATTACCTTTAATTGAATAATACGAATTCTTATGTGTAATATGAATTTTGAATATAATAATTTTATCCAACATGCAATTCCATTTTGTAGAAATATTTTTTAGCTTTTAAAAGGTATAAAAATCCGTAAATATTCAGAATATTTTCGGTCAACATTTACCGTTTTAACATTCGTGCTTCTATAATATATAGATATATTAACTATTAAGTCAATTAATTGTACACGTGCGACATTATATTTCAGGATAATAAATGTAAGATTGTATTAATCTCCCTTGAGGAGTATTTCTCATTAATACAAATACATATAATGTGTGCAATGTTGAATCCTAATTGACTAAGGATCCTATATTTACTATAATTATATACTACTATTAATTACAAAATATATGACGAATATATGTTAATATTTGCTAATACACCCCCTCAGTCAGAGCGGGAGGAGGTCGGACGTTGAGACTGGATCTGAGTCTAGGAATAACTGTCTAGGAAGTCCTTTAGTGAAGATATCTGCGTCCTGATATGAAGAAGGCACATGCAACACCTTAACCTGACCGATAGCAACATTCTCAAGAACAAAATGTATATCCATCTCAATGTGCTTGGTTCGCTAATGCTGAACCGGGTTATGAGATAAGTAGATCGTGGATATGTTATCACAGTACACCATAGACGGCTTACGCAAGGGATACTGAAGCTCCAAAAGAAGTTTTCGAAGCTAGCAGATCTCAGCAACAGCATTGGCAACGCCTCTATACTCTGTTTCTGCACTCGATTGGGAAAGAGTGGCTTGCCTCTTGAAAGACCATGAAATGAGATTATCTCCTAAAAACACACAGTAGCCGGAGGTGGAGCGTCACGTGTCCCGACAGCCTACCCAATCGGCGTCAGTATATGATATCAACCTGGTCGGTGCAGAGGGTAGAGATGCAATCCATAATCAAGTGTGCCCTTAACATATCGAATGATACATTTAAGAGTTGTGTAATGAGGCTCCCTGGGGACATGCATAAACAAACACACATGTTGAACAACATAAGCAATATCAGTCCTGGTGAAAGTAAGATACTGCAGCGCACCTGCAAGGCTCCTATAAAGAGTGGGATCAGACACAAGATCACCGTCACTAGCACTGAGTTTCGATTGAGTCAACCGGAGTAGGCATGATCTTGTAGTTCACCATTTTAGCCATGTACACAATTTCTTCTGCATACTTACGTTGACTTAGGAACATAGTATCTGCAGATCTAGTCACTGATATCCCCAAGAAATAACTCAATTTTCCCAAGTTAGTCATACCAAATTCAGATTTCAGCATATCAACGATCTCAGTTTTCAACACATTAGAGCAAGCAGTGAGAACAATATCATCCATATATAATAAAAAGTATGCAATGTTACTACCTCAATGAAATATAAAGAGAAACTGATCACACTTGCTGCATACTAACTCAATCTGCATAATGTAATTAGCAAAGCGTTCATACCACGCTCTGGGGGATTGTTTCAAACCATATAGTGACTTATGAAGATGACATACATAGTGAGTGGCCTCTAGATGGACAATGCCTGGCGGCTGGTGCATGTAAACAGTTTCTTTCAAGTCCCCATGTAACAATGTATTCTTCACATCAAGTTGATGAATCAACCAATGCTTACCCATAGCTATGCTCAGAACCATGTGAATGGTAACCGGTCTAACCACCGGACTAAACGTCTCACCACAATCAATACTCTCCTGCTGATTAGTACCATTAGCCACAAATATCGCCTTATAACGCTCAAAGTCACCACTGTCTCTGAGTTTGTGATGAAATAGCCACATGCATCAAATCACATAACCTCATCCGGTCTAGGAACTAAATCCCAAGTGTGCTATTTCGTTAAAGCATTAAATTCCTCATACATGGCCGCATTCCAATTCGGGTCAAGTTTGGCTACTTTTAGGTTTTTGGAAATTGGGGATATAGTTTGTGTGGAAAGGTTAAAATAGAGTTTGGGCTTGAAAATCCCATGTTTGGCACAGGTTTCCATTTGGTGCATGGGGGTCGAGGCTATTTGGGTATTTGGATGAGGTACTGGCTGGTGGGGTGTCGGGTTAGGGCTAAAATTTGAGGATTGATATGTCGATGAAGTGACATTGGCAGAAGGTTGTCGGGACTTATCGATAGGGTAGGGGTGAGTGGGGTTCAGTCCGGTGACCGGGATTGGTTGAGTGTGGCCGGGTATCGGATAAAATCGATAGGTTATGAATGGGTCAGTGTAGGGACTGGTGACGGTGACTGGGTTGGATTACTGTATCTAGGTTGTTGTAGGGCGATCGCTGGGTAGGTTTGACTGACGGGAGATTGGGAGGCATGTGGAGGTGACATTGGGTTAGGCGAAGAGGATGACCGACTGGTGTGAGAGACAATAACGGGACGGGTCATCTCTGTCGGTGAAAGGTTTGACATATTTCCAGTGGTGGCAGCGTGAAAGGGTGGTGACGGAGCAGTGATGGGCAGTGGTGGTGGTACGACGAAGTTCGATGAGGACGACAAGGGGGTATCCTACTAATCTAGAAAGGTGTAGTCCGTGTTTTGGAATTTTTAGATGTTTGTGAATGGGAAGATTGTCTGTTAAATATCACATGACGAGATATGTGAATTTTACGAGTAGATATGTCATAGAACAAATACCCCCTATGATTGGGCGAGAAACCTAAGAAGACACATGGAGTGGTACGTGGCGCCAATTTATGGGGGTCGTGAAGGCAATATTTGGGCAGCAGAGGAAACTAAAGGTGATCATAGGAGGGGATCCATCAGTAAATAATTTCGGTGGGGGTCTTATTTTGAATAGTGCGGGTAGGTAAAATGTTAAGAATATATTCGACCATTTTGACTTCATAGACCCAAAAAGAAGGGAGAAGATAGGCATGAAAAAATATTGTACGAACCATGTTATTGGTAGTGCGGATGATTCGTTCGGCTTTATCATTTTGTGGGGAGGTGTGGGGACACGAGAACCGAAAGACCATGCCATTGTTTTTGAATTTTTTGTGAAAAGTGGAATTATTAAATTTACGACCATTATCACATTTGAATGATTTGATGGCTTTTCGAACTGTGTTTTTACATAAGTATGAAATTCAAGAAACTTGGCAAACACTTCAGACTTGAATTTAAGATGGTAGACCTAAATAAAGTGAGAAAAATCATCTAATAGAACGAGATAAAATTTATGACCCAGTTAGCTAGTGATTGGAGATGTCCATAAGTCAGCATGCACAATATCAAATGAAGAAAATGTAACACTTAAAGATGACTGAAACAGAAGCTGAACATGTTTGCCTAAAGGGCAAGAAAAATACTATTGGGCAAGTTTTTCATTATTACATCTAATAAAATTATTGTTTCTAAGAAAATTAAAAACAGAAGCTCCTATGTGTCTAAGTCTATTATGCCAAGTTGACAGAGAGATAGCAACGAAAGAGATATGTGAGCCGAAGGTGGCAACGGAGGTGGATGGGAAAGGATTGAGGTCCCCCGTGCTATTGAATCTCGTAAGAGGTGTCCCCGTATGAATATCCTTCACAGTAAAAC
This sequence comes from Anisodus tanguticus, assembly GCA_034509755.1. Classification (NCBI taxonomy): domain Eukaryota; kingdom Viridiplantae; phylum Streptophyta; class Magnoliopsida; order Solanales; family Solanaceae; genus Anisodus; species Anisodus tanguticus. The sequence continues at coordinate 53,229,238 of CM067542.1, read as the reverse complement.
CAAATGGGTCAAAATCAACAGAAACGGAATTGTTACGAGTAAATTTCCTAATAGATATTAAGTTTTTAATGATATTAGGGGCATAAACGACGTTATTTAGGAGAAAGGAGGGTGAGGTGGTTGAGTGTAGGTGGTACAATAATCTTGAATCGGAATATGATGACCATTGCCAACCTTAATAAACTGAGGATACATTAAACGAAACAATTGACATAGTAGGGTGTGAGATGGTGAGGATGGGGGCTATGGGGGCGGGGGTAAAGATGAGGTGTATTGAAGGGTGGGGAGGACAATTAATATGAAATGTCACTTATGAAACTTGTTTTTCCTACTTCCACTATAAAAGTTATTTTTCTCATTTTTAAGGAACTTATTTTTATAATGAAAATATTTTTTAAAAAAAAATTGACCAATCAAACATGGGATAATTGAAAAACATTCCTCCCTACGGAACACACCCTATGAGGGATAATTTTTACCAAAGTTTGGAGCTTGAAATTGTTCATGCTTCTAGTCCTCTTGATGTACTTTATTTTTACTCTATTTTTGTGGAAAGATACACAAGGAGAGGGCTGCACCAAAATCGAACCTGAAATTTTCTTGCTTTTAGTTCTGTTATTGTACTATAAGTTTACTCTATTTTTGTGGAAAGATAGATAAAAAGTGGCGCAAAATTAGAAAGATTATGAAGCATAAATTTTATCAAAGTTGAAGCCTAAAATTAAGGAATAATCCCTTAAGATGCTACAAAATGAAAAAACTTGTTGCACAGGATAATTATTTGAAGTTAACATATAAAATATGAATTAGAGCTCCTAAATCACCATGTGATGTAAAATTATCTAAAAAACATTTTAACATGAGACATTTGCTATATGCCTAATTCAAAATGGTATTTGAACGATTTCGAGTACACTCCTCCAATCAACATGATGATAGATTGACAATTGGAAACATTTATTAATAATAAATGAATCAAGAAAAAGAAGGAAATAGTATGACTCTCGTTTTAGTTCACGTGATATCATTTTTCGTTTTAGTTTGTTTGAAAAAGATTCCTTTTCAAATTCGTAAAGAATCCAATTTATATATTTTATTTTATTCTTAATAACAAATTTTTGTAATCATACAAATTATAAAATTTTAAGATACATACTCCAAATGTCTTATAATATCACAAATATTAAAACATATTCAATATCATAAATTTAAAATATTTTTATTTCTTTAATTCTATATCTAATTAAATAAGTTCACCTAAAAATGTTATGGAGGAAGTAGAAAACTTTAAGTTGAATCGAGCTTGTTGAAGCCGCCAATCATGGCCATCTGATTTAGTAGTTTATGTTGAATTCTTTCCTCCTCATAAAGCTAGAAGTTTGGCTCAACCAATCCTTATGGAAAGACTGCATAACCGATCGTTGAGAATGATATTGAACCTGCTAATTATCTTTGTAAGTTCTTGCTCAACATGTTTTTCTGATGTGGATTGCTTTCAATGTTCCAATTGTTGTTGTCGTTGACAAATGTAGTTTGTGGTCTTTCTCGCCTGTGATGCGTGTGTGTTGTGTTGTGCATTGTTGTAGTTGAGTGTGAAAAGGTTTCTAGAGAAAATTAAACTATTGATATCATTTGAGTCTTAAAATTAAAATTGGCGAAATCTTCTTAAGTTAAATAGGGTCTAAATTATAATTTTAAAGGCTTGTTAAACTTTTACAAAATACAAAAAGACCCCAAACCCCCAATCCATTTATTTCAAAATTAAAATCATTTATTTCAGAATTAAAAAAAAACGCTCTCACCTTCTCTCTCCTGTTCTTCATCCTCTTCACTGCTCCGGCGACTTTTCTGCTTGGTCACTCTTGTTTTTCTCTATTCGCTGCTTGGTCTCTCTCGTTTCTCTCTCTTCGCTGCTGTTTCTCAAGTAAATTTCTTTCACTTGGTTCAAAAGTTAGGGTTTTAAAATCAATTATTGATAATGATACTTTTGGCTAAAGAAGAAGAAGAACATGAGTTTCTCTCCAAAACTATTTATTTTGTTGTTTCATGCTTAAAAAACTCTTATTTGATGTATTTGTTTAACTTGTTATGATTGTGAACGTATCTGATCATATTTGATCGTGAAATTTAGGTTTTTACTGTTATTCTTGTTCTTGTTCTCCTTCTAGAGTTAATGAAAAGGGGGCTTACACTTCTTTTGATTTTTTCCAACAATTGAGGAAGTTATTGTAGCAACTTTAGCACTTGTTTGACAAAAGCAAACAACTGCTGAGGTTGCATGCTTAAAAAAAATAATTTTTTGGTGTGTTTGTCAACTTGTTATGATTGTGTATTTGTAAATAGCATACACAGGTAATGAAATAGATGTTTTCATTGTTGTCTTCATATGGTTTAGGGAAAAGGGTTTGCAACTGTTTTTTATTTTTTCCAACAGTTGTTGGAACAGATTCCTCAGCTGTTGGAAAAAATCAAAATAGTTGCTAAGGTTGTTGCAACAGTTGAAAAAAATCAAACAGTTGATGAAAAAGTTGCTGAGGAAGTTGTTGCAACTGTTTAATTTTTGCCAACAGCTGAGGAATCTGTTGCAGCAACTGCTTTACATGTTACAATAACTTCATCAGTTGTTTCAACACGTTCACCAATTGTTATAACAACTTCAATACTTTTTGTACTAGTTTGATCAACTGATGTAACTTTTTTCCCTGTTTACTTTTAGTGACGCACACATTAATTGTTAATTTCTATTTGTCTCATGTATTAAGATAAAATGGCTCCAACCAAAACAAAAGATAAATCAACTACAACATAAAGTAGAGATAGTAAAAAAGCTAAGATGCAAACGTCATTAGATGATCTTGTTGAACATGCAACAACTATTTCCAAAAAATCAAATGAATCTCCAAGTCATAGTCACAATGAAAAACAATCTTCAGACTAAGAGAAGGGCTTAGAGGCTAAAGCCTCTCAAGTAGAAGAAGAAAGGTCTGAAGATAACCAAGAAGAAAACTGTAAAGATGACCAAAAAGGAGCTGAAGATACATAGTCTAAAAAGGGAGGATGACGTGGAGATGGATTGTGGGTGTGATTGATAAGATATTAGAGCCCTAAGGTGGCTGATGAACTATTTATGTAAATTATGTTGTTTGGGGTCGTAAGACAATTATATTTAATTTGTATATTTTGGATTGACGAACAATTGTTTTTAAGTCGTAGTATTTTATGTTCTTGTGGATTATGGTGGATGGTGAAATATATATATATATATATATATATATATATATATATATATATATATATATATATATATATATATATGTATTCGTATCATATATTATATGTTTCAATAAGTATTTGAGTTGTTAAAATTATGTTCAGTAGTTTCAAACAAGTCACAACGGTTGTTGCAACAGATTCCTCACCTATTGAAAAAAAATCAACAGTTGCTGAAGTTGTTGCAACAGATGAAGAAGTTGTTGCAATAGATTCCTCACTTGTTGAAAAAATCAACAGTCATTGAAGTTGTAGAAACATATAAAGAAGTTGTTGCAATAGATTTATAACATATTGGAAAAATCAAACAGTTGCTTTTAGAATTTATTGCAACAACTTACTCATTTGTTGTAACATAATCCTCACGTTGTTGAAAAAAACAAATAATTGATGAAGTTGTTGCAACATGTGAGAAATATGTTGCAAAAGATTCCTCACTTATTGAAAACAATAAAACAATTGTTGAAGGTGTTGCAACAACTTCCTCAATTGTTGCAACATTTCACGTTATTGATCATTAAATATCATTGAATCACTTTGTTGATCACTAAAGATGGTTGATTCAAGTAGTTCACATCAAATCACTCTAATGAGCACTTGATATAGCTCAACTATACTTTGTTGATCATCTATCGTGATCAAATTACTATCTAATTGATAAAGGATGTCATTAGATATATATATTGATCACTAAATATCATTGAATCACTTTGTTGACTACTAAATATTATTGATTCAAGTAGTTCACATAAAATCACTCTAATGATCATTCGATTTTGCTCAACTATACTTGATTGATCATCTATCGTGATCAAATTACTATCAATTGATTAAGGATGTCATTATATATATATATATATATATATATATATATATATATATATATATATATTGATTACTAAATATCATTGAAACAATTCGTTGACCACTAAATATGGTTGATTCAAGTAGTTCACATCAATCACTCCAACGATCACTCCATTTAGCTCGACTACACTTAATTGATCATCTATCGTGATTAAATTACTATCTAATTAATTAAAGATGTAATTACTACTTGAATCAACCATATTTAGTGGTCAACAATGCGATTCAATGATATTTATATCACTGAATCACTTTGTTGACCACTAAATATGGTTGATTCAAGTAGTTCACATCAAATCACTCTAATGATCACTCAATTTAGCTTGAATACATATAGAATTGCTCGATTTGTCAGAATAATCCCAATATCTGTTGCGATAAATAACATAGTTGTTGAACAAGTCATATCACTTGTTGGAGTTGTTGCAACAAATCTTTCCACTTGTTGGAAAAAATCAAACAACAAATCCTAGTTGTTGTAGCAAGTCGTGTCACTTGTTGAAAAAACTCCAACAAGTAACTTAGTTGTTGCAACAAATTTGTTACTTGTTAGAGATTGTTCTACGGATTTCAATATGGCATGAGTTATTCGTTGTTGCAACAAGCTGTGAAACTTTTTGAAAATATCCAACACGTACATAGTTGTTGCAACAAGTAACTAGTTGCTGCAACAAGTAACTAGTTGCTGCAACAAGTCCTGTCACTTGTTGAAAAAACTCCAACAAGTTACAAAGCTGTTGCAACAGATTTCTAACTTGTTGGAAACTGTTTAGCAATTTCTTACTATGTACATTTGTGATTTGAACAAGATCAACATATCATATAAATCAAGTTCACAAACACCAACAACAGAAGTTTCTATTACAAGAAAGAACAACATTAAAATGTCATACAACCTAAGTTCGCAAACATCAACTACAATACTTATTATTACAAGACAGTGAAACATTAACAACTACAAAGCATTTCAGTCTAAGCATGTAGTTCTTTTGTGGTCAACCATTTTGCATATGGAGCATTTATTTTTCCTCATTGAAAATGATTTTCCGACTCCACGCCGCCTCTTTGTTCGCCTTCTTCCCGGTTTGTCTGGCTCAACATGTCGTTCACTCTCTTTTGACAGTTATCGCTATCGTCTCTTTCATGGCACCAGCCTTCCAACACTAAATAAATCGATGGTTGTTCTCGACCCATTCACCATGACAATCAACTCATATTGTTATTGAGTCCCCCATTAATGGTGTTCGAAATGCCTGAAGATATTTTGTTTTAAAAAAGTTGGTCATGACAATACATACCAAACTGTAATAAAATGAAACAACTGGAGTGCTTGTAGCAACAACTTAGTAAGTTATTTATACAACGTAGCAACATTTGTATAAATCATTGTAATTGTTGCAACTTTTTTATTAGTTGTTGCAATAAATGCAGAAACTCTTATACAACATCTTTAGAACTTATTGCAACAAGTGTAACTGCTACTGTAAGTTATTGCAAAATCAGCAGCTACATTCAGATGAATAATTGATACAAAATAATATTGTTTTACTTACCAAATGAGCGAAAATCACCTATGAAGTAATGCAAATGCTACACGAACGAAATCCAATTCAGAAATCGCGTAAATCAAATGGATTCATTTTTTTTGTTGGGCAATTTTTTTTCTACATGAAGAAGAAGCAGAGGAGGAATGGAAAAAGAAGAAATTACCACTTTTAGGTAATTTAGGGTTTTATATAAATTGAGTTAAAGTGTACGACAAAACTTGAGGGCAAGTCCAAAAATTGTTCAAAACTCATTAATCACTAATTTAACTTTTATCACCCTCACGCGATAAAAAATAATTGAGTTACTCCCACTCAATTTTAAAACTTTTTTGTCACTTATAATTAATTATCCCAGGTTTCTAGCCCTCTATTTGGTTTATTTCTTTGTATGATTGATTTTTGTTTATTCGATTGAGCACCAAAAGGTGCTAATAGCCTAATACCACGAAATGAACAATCACCAACCCTACCTGATTAAAATCAAAATTGGAACATTTCCAGATTCGATTGTTGTATAGTGTATCTTTCTATTGAGATTTTCATGTTTGTTCTTTCAGTAGCTCAGGTCTTGTACCATTTGAATATATGTGCTTACTGTTTCCCTTCATGTATAGATATTCTTCAAAATTATCATGTGATGTAAAATTATCTATTTTTTTTTTAAACATAAGACTTTTGCTATATGTCTCATTCAAAATGGTATCTGAACGATTTTATCTACATTCCTCCAATCAATATGATATAGATTGACGACTGCAAATATTTATAGTACAACAAATGAATCAAGAAAAAGAAGGAAATACTATATCTCTTGCTCTAGTTTACATAATATTACTTCTTTCTTTTAATTTATTTAAAAAAGATTGATTCTTTCCTAAATTCGTAAAGAATTCAGTTATCTTTTTTCATTTTTATCCTTACTAATACGCTTTTGCAATCATACTCCTAATACTATTACATCATACATATTTTAAATATTATGATCATACTAATATTAAGATATTTTAAAATAATTGTTTATTTCTTAATTCTTATATCTAATCAAATAGGTTCACCCAAAATATGTAAATGGAGGAAATAGAAACTTACAACAACCATATATTCAGTGAAATTACACAAAATTAGATTTGAGGAGGATAAATTGTACATAAATCTTATCCCTACCTTTGAGAGGTTGAGATGTTATTTCTTGTAGACTCTCGACATAAGGACAAATAATACAAAGCAATATGAAAATAGAAATAACGGAAGTGAATAAGTCGTATACTATAACAAGCATGATAGAATAGTTTGAAAAAGAAAGTAACTACCACAAATTAATAGAAACAATATATAATAACAAAAAAATAAAAGGGCAAGAAGCTACGAGAATACAGAGCAAGTAGAAACTTAAAAAAAAAATAACTACTTGAACGATAAGTTTTTTCATTAAAAAAAAAGAGCAAACAAAACCCTTTATTTCCACAAAAAAGAAGAAGGAAACACCCTCACACACACACACACACACACGCGCACACACACAAGTACATAAGGAAGCTGCAAACAAAACCACCGAAAACTTCTCCTGATTAATCCCAAACAAGAAATACCAAAAGTTATGGATCTCTCAACACTTCAAAGTACTTCCGAAAACCCCAACTTTCCTACCTATAATGTGCAGCAGCAAAAGCAAAAGCAAATTCAGAAGAATCAGGGGAAAGCGATGGACAAATTGAGAGAAGCAATCTTGGAATTGGCTAACAGTGAACCAAATGTACCATTGTCTGCTATCCAGAATTCTGTTCTTCAACAACAACTTAACCATTTTCTGTCTTGTCTTCATACTGCCCCGGATCATCCTCCTTATACTTGGGTAAGTGATGTTTTCATGAATAGTTAGTTTCTTTACTGTAATTTGTAAAAATAAGCGGTGTGTTCAGGATTTGTACTTGGTGGGTACAAAGTTTTAATCTTTTTCATGTTAAGTTAGTCTTTTTAATTGTAATTTGTACTAGTAAGTGATAGGTTGAGGATTTTTAGTTGGTGGGTACGAATTTTTACTACCCCACTTGTGGTATTACATTGGGTATGTTGTTGGGTACGAAGTTCTACTGCACCCATTAATCTTTTTTTGAAAAAATGAGTATGAAATTGGAGTAAACTAGGGTTAATTTGAGGAGGGGTTATATCTTTGATGACTCAGATTATTAGGGCCCATTTGGCCATGAAAATTGAGAAATTTGAAAAAAGTAGTTTTTGTTTTCAAAGTGAATTATGTCATTTGGAAATTGGAGTTGTGTTTGGCCATGAATACAAATTGGAGTTCTTTTTGAATTTTTGTGAGTGATTTGGAGTGAAAAGTGAAAACATTTTTTTTTGGTGATTTTCAAATTCCAGAATTGTGGCTAAACAGGATTAGAAGTAGTAAAAAATATTCATGGCCAAACAGCCACTTAACTATTGAAACTGTGCCCTAAGTTTTTTAGTAGCAAAGCGAGTACGCAGGTGGTTATTGTGTCTGTATTTATTGTGTTTGGTAAATAATTGTACAAAATTTATCATGTGGGTGTGTTAAATGAATTCTTGGATTACAGTTTTCATTTCGAGTGCCTGTAAATGGGCTATTGTCAACTACCTAGAATTCCATTCTTCAACAATGCCTTACCCCATTTTCTTAATTGTGTTCACTGCCCCAGATCATCCTGTTTTCAAGTGATATTTTCATGTAAAGTTAGTATTTTTTGTTGTTATTTGTAATACATGTGATAGGTTAAGGACTTGTAGTCGGTGGTAAAAGTTTAACTACCCCACTTGTGGGATTACACTTGGTATATTGTTGTTGGGTACGAAGTTTTACTGCAGCCGTTTAACTTTTTGGAAAATGAGTATGAATTTGGAGAAAATTAGGGTTAATTTGAGGAGGGTTTACCTCTTAGATGGCTCAATTTTTTAAGCTATTGAAACTTTGCCCTAAGCTTTTTAGTTGCAAAGCAAGTGTTATATGTTTGATTTCTTTTGTAAGATACATTGTCTTGTTCTAAACGATGATGCGCAAGGGTTCCATTTGTATGAGATGCATATATTGATGAGGATTTTTGTGTCTATACTTTATTGTTATTTGGTAAATTATTGGACAAATTTATCATCCTCCTTATACTTGGGTAAGTGATTTGTTCATGTAAAGTTGTATTTTTCCATTGTAAATTGTACTAATAAGTGGCATGTTCAGGATTTGTACTTGGTGGGTACAAAGTTTTAATCTTTTCAAAAAACGAATATGAAAATGGAAAAATTAGTGTTAATTTGAGGAGGGATTACCTGACTCAAATTCATTGTAAATTGTAATAAGTGATAATTCAGGATTTTTAGTCGGTGGGTACGAATTGTTTTGAAAAAAAAGAGAGTAAATTGGAAAAAAAATTAGGGTTAATTTGAGGAGGGGTTACCTACCTCATAGATGACTCAAGTTATTAAGCTATTGAAACTGTGGTTACTTTTTAGATTGGGGTGCCCTAATCTTTTTAGTAGCAAAGCAAGTATGCAGAAGTTATATGTCTGATTTCTTTTATAAGTGTTTTGTTCATGTAAAGGTAGTATTTTTCATTGTAAATTGTAGTAAGTGATAGATTCATGATTTCGAAAAGGGTTATATATACCCTTTTACTATACGAAAATAGTTGTACCTATCCTCCGTTATACCCTGCCGTTACCCTTTTTAATATTTCTACCCCTCCCTTTAACGACCCCTTTCCCCTGGACTCGTGGCATGATCTGAACGACCCAACCCTTTTTCCTTTCCCGTTGAATTTTAATTTCTTACTCTTTTTATCTTTTGCTCTCTCATTTATAGTTTTTCCATTTGTTAATCATATTTTCACATTAATTACTCCTTATTAATTGTTTAATCGCTCAATAGCTATAATCTTTTCCTTCACCAGATCCCACCCACCCACCCCCAATACTTTTGTCTCCCGGAACCACCGCGTTTCCACCACACCTCCCATATCCAGCCATTTTTTTATCTAGCAAAATAAGTCACACCTTCATAACAATACCTCTACACCACCTCCCTGGCCGTTTTCATTTTTACAAAGCACTACACATTAATTGTTAAAAAAGATTGTGTTCGTTTTTGTTCTCTTTGCACACAATTTATGTTTGTTCCGAAGATCGGAAATCTCTTTGTGCAGATATTTATGGGTTTTATGATGAGAGTAGTTGTCATCTTTGGTGGTCTTCCCCGGTGGATTTTTCGATGGGTTTAAGCAAAGAAATCGTGGTTAAGCTGAGAAATTTTGGGTGTTCCCGTGGAATCTTCATCTTCTCCGATAGTCTTTTCTGGTGGTCTTCTCTGGCGGGCTATCCTGTGGGTTTAGGCAGATTTTGTTGAGAGAAAGTCTGATTTTCCGGTCAGAAAATCATCATCTTCCCGGGTGATTTTCTCCATTCCTTTTCCTTTTCTTTCTTAAAGCTCCTATTTCAAAGCTTAATTGGACATTGTTGGAGCTTGTGTCAATGGAGAAGTACTGGTATAGAAGAAACGAAAAAGAATGAGGAGAAAAAGAAAGTTACTCCTAATAGATAAGTGGGACCCACAGAAAAAGAATTTATATCAAAATACAAAAATTGTTGGTCGTTCAGATCATGCCACGTGTCTGGGAGGAAAGGGGCCGTTAAATGGAGGGGTAGAAATATTAAAAAGGGTAACGGCGGGGGTAAGATACCATTGAAAAGTATAACGGAGATAGGTACAACTATTTTCGGGTAGTGCAGGCGTATATATGACCTTTTTCCGTTCATGATTTGTAGTCAGTGTGTACGAAGTTTTATTCCACCCGTTAATCTTTTTGGAAAAATCAGTATGAAATTGGAGAAAATTAGGGTTAATTTAAAGAGTGATTACTAAGCTATTGAAACTGTCCCCTAAGCCTTTTAGTAGCAAAGCAAGTATGCAGGAGATTATATGTCTGATTTCTTTTGTAATACAAATTGACTTGTTCCAAAAGATGATAGGCAGGGTTTCCATTTGTATGAGATGCATTTATGGATGAGGGTTTTTGTGTCTGCATTTTTCCTTTTGATAAATAATTGGACAATTTATCATGTGGGTCTGCTCATCGAAAATGATTTCTTGGATTATAGCTTTCATTTTGAGTGCTTGGAAAGTTTGCCTGCCTATGTCTCTCTGAGTCCAGAGATCAAATAATTTTTTTTCCTCACTATGTATTAGGGCTTTCTGACTAATAATTATTGTGTTGAAAAAAAGGAAATATTTTTTCTCATTTTTTGTTAGTGTGTGTGTGTCAGATTCTTGTTGATTCTGTTCATTTCACTTTATTGGTTTTGTACGTTTCCAGGAAAAATGAGATTTTTTTGTTATTATAATGTTAATACCTTCCTCAGACACTAGCCAAAGAGATCTGCTTTTGAAAGTTCTCTTAATTAAGAGCTTGATTAATGATTAATCAAAGTAGATAGGAAGATTTCGATCTCGAGAATTAGGGTAGAATTAGTGGGTAGTAAGTTTTTGTCACATTGTGCGGTTGTGCGGGAGAGGTAGGGGGCTAGCCTCTTCATCTCCTCTTCTCCTTCTCCTAGTAGTTTTATTTAGGTATCGCGTTGATCCCTACTCTTTGTGCGTGTATTACTATGTGTTGCTTCTTTTGCTTTGTTTCCTGATATTTTGCTGTCTTATTTTTCTTGCAATCCTACATCGACTATTTTCCTTTTGAGCCGAGTGTCTATCGGAAACAACCTCTCTATCCCACAAAGGTAGAGGTAAGGTCTGCGTACATCCTATCCTCCTCAGACCCCAATCCTCCTCAGACCCCACTTTGTGGGATTACACTGGGTATGTTGTTGTAGTAGTTATCCAAGTTCCGACCTCAGAGACTTGATTAGCAATTTCTCTTCTTCCGATTCATCGCTTAGGGAGCAACAGGTGAATAATTTTGAAGCCTATGTATTTGGATATTTTCAAAGTTTCTACATAGTTGAAGCTTTTCCATGCACAAATATGAGTTTATGGTCTAATCCAATGTTTTCTTTTGTTACAGATGATTGAGCAGGCCTTGCAGGAATTGGGTGAAGAAGGGGGTTCCAGTGAAGACTCAATATCTAAGTTTATCAAGAAAGAATATGACAGTTTGCCATGGGCTCATACGACCCTGCTGAAACATCATCTACAGAAGATGTCTGAAAAAGGGGAAGTTCTTATGATTGGAGGACGGTATTTGCTTCCTGGTGACAGCGAAAACTTGAATCCAAAGAGAAAAAGAAAGAGGAAGAGAAGGCGGGATTGGGAAATTAAACAAAAGAAGCTGCGGAAGTTGCAAAAGGAGGAAAAGCGTGTGGAACATGATGGTGTAGAAGTTGTTAAAGAACAGAAGAAGTTTGATGAGCAACAAAATGAAGTCACTATTAATGGAAAACATGGGCAAGAAAATCGAATACGTGAGGAATACGGGGAGTTGACTGGGCATCTTAATGAACCAAGCACATATAAAGAAGATGGACAATTAAGTGGCCAGAAAAATAATGTAACTCGAAATAAAGTTCGTCGCAAAAGAGTTCAAAGGATCAGAGTAGTACATAAGCAGAAAGGAAAGCAACAGCCTGATGCTACAGAAGAGATTGAGCATTTAGAGGATCCAGAATTGCAGCAACCGAAGCTTATTCTCAGCAGAGTTGAGGAAACAGCTGATATTAGTAACTTACGTCCACGAGAAATTCTGGAAAATGAACAACCTGGAGAAAACCTGCCTCAAATTTTAAGTCCTGAAGCACCTCCAGGTTTTGAGTTTATGGCGGTGGAGGAGGGTGCCGCAGCAAATAAAGTGCATAAGTCTTCATCTGTAGGTTTGGACTCACCTAAGGAGGATCATGTTGTGCATCAGAGTTCTGAGAGACCTGCTGAGGACCAAGCACCGAGAATGGTTGACTTGTCTGGTGCATTAAAACAGTCTAGAGAGAGTCCAAAGCAGCAGAGCTTAGATACTGAAAGGTTGGAAGAGGAGTCTGTTGCTGAGGATCTGTTGAAGACTAAAAAGCAGGATACTGAAAGGTTGGAAGAGGAATCTGTTGCCGAGGATCTGTTGAAGACTAAAAAGCAGGATACTGAAAGGTTGGAAGACGAGTCTGTTGCTGAGGATCTGTTGAAAACTAAAAAGCAGGATACTGAAAGGTTGGAAGACGAGTCTGTTGCTGAGGATCTGTTGAAGACTAAAAAGCAGGATACTGAAAGGTTGGAAGAGGAATCTGTTGCCGAGGATCTGTTGAAGACTAAAAAGCAGAATACTGAAAGGTTGGAAGACAAGTCTGTTGCTGAGGATCTGTTGAAGACTAAAAAGCAGGATACTGAAAGGTTGGAAGAGGAGTCTCTTGCTGAGGATCTGTTGAAGACTAAAAAGCAGGATACTGAAAGGTTGGAAGAGGAATCTATTGCTGAGGATCTGTTAAAGACTAAAAATCAGGATACTGAAAGGTTGGTAGATGAGTCTGTTGCTGAGGATCTGTTTAAGACTAAAAAGCAGCAAAAGAAGCACCACAGCACACATCAAACTAATAGGCCAACGCAGTCTTTGTCTCGGGCTCAAAGGAAAGGAACAGTAACTCCAAATGCACCAATAGTAATGGCTTTGCAATGTCAGCAACAGGAGCGACAAGTAGAGTTAGCAATGGAGAGCTCATCAGAACCCAAACAGCAGTCCTTTCCGAGAAAAATGACTAGAACTCAGCTTAAAAGGATCATAGGTAGTGAACCTGCAGCATCGACTGATTTATTTTCCTTGAAACATCTGGAGCAAGAGAATTCACCTGAAACTAAGCAGCAAGTAGGTAAGCCTTGCCTTAGTAAGAAGATAGGTGCTCAGCAGCAAGAGCAACATATTTCAGAACCCAATCAGTTGGCCATTCGAAGAAAAAGGACCAGAACTCAGCAAATAGGGATTGTAACTCAACCTCCATCATCGACAGATTTGTTTGCCTCGGAACATTTAGAGCAAGAGAATTTATCTGAAACTAAGCAGCAGGTAGATAAGCTTTGTGGCCTTAGTGAGAAGACAGGAGCTTTACCAAATGAAATGATAATTCCAGATGTTCAAGGGAATTTGGACAAAAGAGAAGTGCAGCAGCTGACGGAATTGTCAAAGATGGAAGGATCTCACGAGATTGTACTTGCAACAGTTGAACCATCATCTGAAAAGAAGCAGCAGCCGGAAGAAGGGAGATCTACACTGAAGAAGCTCAATGTGGATGATAAAAAACCTGATGTTTTGCTTCTACAAAGTCCTCCAGGATTTGAGGCAGTGTCCATTGAGAAGTCATTTCAAACAGATCGTGCACAAAGACAACTGAAGCGCTGGAGCAAAAACCCAGGTGAACCTAAATCAGTAAGTACCTCTAAAGTGGAACCATTACCATTCTGTGCCTCAGCGGATCAACATTCAGTACAAATGGAAGAGCCTTTAAGCACCTCTAAAGTGGATCCATTGCCATTATGTGCCTCAGCAGATCAACATTTTGTACATATGGAAGAGCCTTTGGAGATGTTGAATTCGACTAATCCTCAGCATGAGGTGAACTTGGAGCAACCAAAAAAACAGCCTCGCGTGAGGCGTCCTAGGTACAAGGAGGATGGGGCCAAACCAGATAATAGTACAATTTCGGCATTGGCAACAAATGAGGAGATGTTAAGTTTGGATGATCCTCAGGATGAGGTACACTTGAATCAACAAAAAAATAAGCGTCGTGGGAGGACTCCCAAGGGCAAGGAGGATGAGGCCGATCTAGATTCTACAATTTTGAAGGACTTGGTGGGATTATCTAAGAAACAAAATGGTCGAGGTCTAGGAAGGCGTAGGAAGGCACAGTAAAGAGAGCATTGCAGTGCCTTGATTCTTTCTTGAGAGAACTAATGGTATAAATTGAGATGAATCCTAGAAGTTCAAATGTTAGTGGATAAATAGTAGTTGCTTGTATTTCTGTTATGTTTTCAAACTTGACCCTTGTACAGTAGAGGTACAATATAGTAATTTGAACTAATAGCTCGACTGATATACTTATTTTGGATGAAGCTATAACTTTATTTACTAATCGCTTGTAGTTCTCGTACCTTTTTAAGTTTTGCTCTATACAGTAGAGGTTACTATAGAGTAATCCAGCAACGAAGTACTAATCTGTGAAAAGGAAGTTGGTGCTTGATTTTTAATCCATTAAGAAGCTTTTGTATTACATCATTCATCTCCAAGTCAGTTGTTGCATGTCTCAGTCCATTCTTAGCCTGAAATATAAGTGGTGGTAATATTTATTAGCATTTTGGTGTGAAATGAAAAATCTTCATGAAGTAGAGACTTTGATTGTTTATGTTTATTAATATAGAATAGACTTGAAATTTGCCTCCTTTGCTGCAGCTCTCTCTGCTGAAGTCTGAACCATTGCCTTTAATTCTTCCAAAATGCTTTCTTGGTCTTGCTATTCTGTACATTTATTTATTATAGTATTATAACCTATTTATCTCTCCACTTTGTTTGGGACTGATGCATAGTTGATTGATTGAAATATAAACTTGCCTCGTCTGATACTTAAGTTTGATGCCTAATTAAGGAATTCAACAAAATTATAGGCAAATCGGTCCAAGTTTTGTAAGTCTATACTTGAGTGAGTGTGTATGAAGCTCCTGAGAATAGAGAAATTCACGGTGTGTGGGGCGAATCTAGATTAGTTAGGTCAGTGAGTATTGGATACTGATGGTCAAACCAAAACGAAAAGTGTATATGAAATTTTCTCTGTTGGATGGTTCATTTCTCAATCATTCTTCTTAACTTAAAATGGAAATCCAGATAGTCAGAACCTGGGCATTTTCTTGATACTGTTAAAAGGCAACTTATTAGAATTATACTTGGATTTCTTATAACATGGTCTTCTTGAGGTATTGCCCTGTTCATGATTCATGGGTGGGGACCTTCTTTCATTTTTAGTTGCGAAAAAGTGCAAATATACCCTTTAACTTTGTCGATTTAGAGCATATATACCTCTCGTTAAATTAATGGTCTATATATATATCCCTATCGTTACACAAATGGAGTCAAAATATCCTTTTCGCTGACAGAATTTTTTTTAAAATTATTTAACTTGGTTTTTAAAGACAAAGTATATATGCACCATTTTTTAACGAGGGTATATCTGCTCTAAATCGCAAAGTTGAGGGGGGTATATTTGCACCTTTGTCCTTTTTAGTTTTTTTCAAAATTTCCAGTATACAGTAGTAGGGGTGAGCACGGGTACAGGGTACCCAGTTACCCAACCGGAACCGACATTAACGGGTAGGTTTCGGGTAGATATATTATAATAACGGGTAGGGTCTGGGTAGTAAAATTAGGAACCGATCAATGTCGGGTCCGGTTCTGATTCCGGCAAATAGAGACAGGGTACCCGGATCCGGAATCGATACCCGAAACCTATAAAATATTAAATATTTTTACTTTTTTGAGAAACATTTAGACCACTTTTAACTTTCTCCAAAATTGTTTGTTGCACGCCTGCACATTGATTTTCCCCACCCCAAGACGCAAATATTTCAGCTTTTTCACCCCTTTATTCTAGAATGCTCTTTGTGCTCTAAGAGAAAACACCCAAAACTCTCTCAATAACAATGACGTTTTAGCTACACCACCAAGCTTCATCGTCGGCGTCGTTGTTGAAGCTTTCTCTCAGTTACTTTCATCGTTGTCGTCGTTGAAGCTTCACCTTTGCCTCTTTCTCTCCCTTGGTTGTGTTCACGTCGTTCATAAAGTGCATATAGGTTCATATCTAACTCTTCAATTTCTTTTTAATATCCATTGCTTCTGTTCTATTTCAGGCGATATTCATCTTCAATCTGTATTACTTTTTGATTTGAAATGTAAATCTATTTTTAAAATTTGTGTATATTTTTGTAGATGTGAAGATGAAATTTAGGGATTTACTAGTATAATAAAGCTTTTCTTTTGTATCAAAGAGCTTATGAACACGAAAATAAGTTTAATTCAAATATTTCCAAATTTATTTTGAAATCAACACGTTCAATTAATTGAGTGTCAAATTTGACTTGCAATTTTAGGTTTTAGTTACAGAATTAGCTTTTCTACAATGAATAAGTTTTCTAAAACTTCTTATAAGGGTACTAAAAACTCTGATTGCAGGCTAAAAAACTACTAGATGAAATTATTTTAGAACTTTTTTTTGATTCTCATAGTCTAAAAAATTGTTGCTTAATCTGTGTTTTTTTATTTACAGGATACCCGGGAACCTACCTGGAACCGCAGGGTCCGGGTAGGTTCCGGGTAATGATTGCTACGGGTAGGTTCCGGGTAGTAAATTTAGGAATCGATCTTTTACCGGGTAAGGTCCGGATAGTTCAAAAATGTTAGGATACCCGGACCCGTTCACCCCTATACAGTAGGAAGTATTTAATAAATATACAATATCCTCATTTTTCCCCCAACTAAACTAAAGAAAAAAATTATATAAAGAAATTTGTTATTATAGTTAAACTTTTTTTATAACGGTGTTATTTATTCGGATATCTATTTGACTGTTTTAGCAAAATGCTATTAAGAGAGCATATAATTAAACATAACATGAAAAATCTGTTCCAAAATAAATTTGATCGTTGTAGTAAAATATTATTATAAAAAATGACTATTATAAAGAGTTCAAATCATTATTGTAGCTATTGCTATTGCTTCTCTTGAAACAATATTTTTTGCGTTTGTTTTCGCAAAAGCTAATTCATCTGGATATATTTATAAGACTAATTTAATACCTGATAAATTCATTCATTTATTAGGTTACTTCTTATCTACGCTTAAAATTTGATATTTCAACATATCAGATAAAAAGTGCAGCCAAGTACACTAAGCATCACGGTTCCGAAAAAAGACTGGACCACAATGGCCTATCGTACTCATTTTATTTCAACATATGAGATAAAAGATTCTTATTGTTAAAGAATTAATTGACCTGAGTTTTGAGCCAAGTGGTACTTTAGGCTTTAGCTCAATTTGTTATTTGGTCAAAGCTTGTTTCGTTTTATTTATTTACAGTATTTTTTAATTTTTGTTCGATTAAGCTCGACTTTGTCAAAGTTCGATCAAAGCTTGGATAGTTCGATCAAAGCTTGGGTAGTTTGATTTATAATTAATTATATATGATATTTAAGAAAGAAAGACTTTTAAAATTTATATACAAGTCATGAATATTGATTATAAATCATCTCGTTAAGTGTAAGATGCGAATTTAAAGTTTAATTTTTTTTAATTATAATTTTTTTTTGAAATAGACTAAAAAGAAAAGTGCATCATATAAACGGAAACAAATAACATACCTTTAAGATTTATAGACACTAGTTAAGAAAATATTTAATGATCTTAACCATAAACATATTTATCTTAATCAATGTTCATTTGTCTATAAACGTCTCATTTGATTAAGATCTATAGCTGGAAAGGGCAAGAAATAATGTAGTTTTTAATTCTTAACTCGTCAAATATCTTAAAATAAAATCCATCTGACCCAATGGTTAAATTTTGAAAACGGGTGTGCTATAAACTAATTTCATAGTAAAATATTTTTAAGAATTGAATAATGATTTCACTATAAATATATAGTCAAACCTTTTTATAATTATCATTCGTTATAACGACATTTCGCTATAATAGCCTGATTTTCTCTGAAATTGATTTTTCATGTTATATTTCACATGACATTAATTGGTAAAGTTGTTGTCATGTGACTAGGAAGATGGGTTCAAGCCGTAGAAACAACCTCTGGCAGAAATACATGGTAAGACTGCGTACAACAGATCCTTGTGGTCCGGCCCTTCCCCGGACCCTGCACATAGCGGGAGCTTAGTGCATCGGGCTGCCCCTTTTTTTTATAATATCATTCTACCTATAACAACAGTGTCATTTATTATAGCGGTAGACTCTTTGTAAAATCACATTTCTATAAAAACCATACTCAAATATTGTGTAATAATATTTTGTAAGGAAAAACGTATAAAAATAAAATATTAAAATATTTATGTTAAGCTCTTAGACAGTTTTCAGGAAAAGCTATTGAATGCCTTTTGCTGAAAGTTGAGACAAAATTATTCGTCAATTCAAACGTTATATTATCACTAAGAGGTCTGAAATTTACGAAGCAACCTACAATTGCAGAATTCTTACGTCAAAGTTGAAATATTTAAATTCTCAATTAATTCTAAATGCATATGTTCTTTAGATTTTCATTTTTTTTATCCATATAGTACAACTAGTTATAAATTTATTAGTCTTTAATTTTTAATTAGTGAGATATGAATTGAAGTTTTACAACTAACAAGTAATTATTTTCGTTTATAAAAAAATAATTATTTGCGTATTTTTGTTTATAGCAGCTAAATGAGATCTAAATATCAAATGTCAATATATATATATATATATATATATATATATATATATATATATATATATACAATGATATTTTCGGGCAAACGCTGTCATTATAGAAATATTTGACGTTATATAGATATAGTTATACCATATTAACATACTTTTTATGTCACCTCAACAAATAATGGATAATGATTTGAACAAATCTACGCAGGTCATAGGACCCCCACAATTTTAAATGCGTAATTGTCAAATGTAGACAAGTTAGATGAGGTAATTAGGTATTATCCCTTTAATTTTGGTTAGAGTTCACACATCACATATTATAAGACATAAATTTTATTACTCTCTCGAATTCAAATTATAAATCTTTTTAAGTTTTATTAATATTACTTAAGAAAACTATTTAATTTTTCTAAGTATATAAATATTTTCCTAATTTACTTTTGACTTCTCTATGAATATCTCACTTAATTAATAATTTAATAGCTGAAATATTAAGGGCAAAAATAATAAACGGCAGGTTGAACCAATGACTAAAATTTGAGAACGATTCAATATTATGGTAAACGTTTTTAAGAAGTGAAAATCATACTTTTGAAAAAGCTACTTTTTTGATACCGTTTAGTTGGTCACGAAAAATTAAAAAGAAATTAATTTTGTATTTTTCTGTAAAAAATATAAATATTTATGTGTTTATAAATTATTTTATTAAAAACAAAATAAGAATTTTAAAATTAAATTACATTTAACTATAAATAATTCTTTTTTTGGAACCAATTAAACAAGCACATGTGTCACATAAATTGAGAATGTTTGGCAATAAATTGACACAAATGGGTAAAAACTTATTTACATTGAGTATTAGGCCAAACTATTAATCAATACCTAACATATGTTTATATCATATACTTTTAATATTTAATTAAAATTAATTATTATTTATTGCATTTAAAGATGTAATTTAGTGGTCAATAATGGAGACGACTCGGACACCAGAATTATTAAAAACTAAAGTTATTCACACTTTTATCTCCAGCTACCTTCTTGTAGATCAACTTTCTCTCTGTGTTGTGTAATTTTCGGAAGAGTTGGTGGATACATACAAATCGCGAGAAATAGAGATAAGATAAGGCTCGCATTTCGAGGCAGGTCAGTAGGCATTCAATTCCCAACTATCGTCTTCTAGTTTAATAATTTAACCTAATATATATAATGCTCTTTCATTAGTCATCAATATTTTAATCCATGTGTATGTTATTTAAAACATGTGTTTCTATTATTGCATTATTTTTTTGAATGCTATATACTGTTTTTTTATTTACTGCTTTTATTTATGTATTTTTTTTTTTCAAATTACTTCGAAATACTTTACTTGAATGTGAGAGTTAAGGTTTGCGTAACCACTGAAATATTACAGAATGATCTAAAGAGGGTCATAGCTTATTCAACTTACAGTCAATACACGATAGCGATATTCATTTGCTACTTCTTTCCTCGGCCATTCTATCAAATTTTTAATCCATGTGTATGTTATTTAAAGCATTTACTTTCTCTCCGTTCCGTCAAATTTTTAGTAGGTGTTTGGACATAAAAAATGTGAAATTTGAGAAAAAGTTTAAAAATTAAAATTGAATTTGGACATGATTATAAATTGAAGCTGTTTCTGTATTTTTATGGGTGATATGGAGTGAAAATATGTATTTGGAGTTTTTTGAATTTCGGAATCCAACTGTAACCATTCTATGTCCAAACATGATTATGGAATACAATTTTCGAAAAAAGTGCAAATTATTCATGGCTAAATGGGCCCTTATTTTGTTTAGAATAAATTGATGTTTGAAAATTGAAATTGCGTTTGGACATGAATACAGTTTGAGAAATTATTAAATTTTTGTGACTATTTTTTAGTGAGAAAAGTGAAAACAAGTATTTGGAGTTTTTAGAAGTCTGGAATATTCCGGAATTCTAATTGAAGTTGATTTTCAATAAAATGCAATAATTTTATGTCCAAAAATAAATCCGGAATACAATTTTGGAAAAAGTGAAATTTATCCATAGCCAAACAGTCCCTTATTTTATTTATATGGTGGATTGGCCAAACGCGATGTATGTACGCCAGCAGCAAGTGGTGAAAGATTGTGATAAAGACAGCTGATATATTCTATTTTGGCTCTCCCGCCGTCAGAAGTCTATTGTACACTTACTGTTTCTTCAATATCTTTTTTTTTTTCAATTAACAGCTAGTAATAAATATAAAAGGTTTCAACTGGGGTTGGTTTTACCCTGTAATTTCTGGAATTATCAGCAAGTTGAGAAAGTTGTTATCAATCCCTTAAAGCTGTGAACTTGGAAAGGACAATCAATTATTATAGTCTCTTAAGAGTTGTTTGTCCTCTCTTCAGAGACCCTTTATTCTTGAGGTATTTTCTTGATTCAAGATCTAATTTTTCTTTGTTTTTGCTTATTAATTTTGTTTGGTACTGAGTCATAGAGTAGTTGTTGTTATTAATTTCATTGTGTTTCACATGTTAGATCCTTAATGCAGTTGGACGATGAAATTTGTTAGAAATGTAGTTGAATTGAATATATAGGTTCATGGTTGATCCAAGAAGCATAATCTGGGGGTGATGTTTGCAGAGACGAATCTAGTATTTCTAGAACATGGTGCACCACTAAAAAAAGAAGAAGAAAAAATGTAGCAAGTGGGAATTGATCTCTAATCCTCTAGGTGATCTAGTTTTATGGGAGACGGTTGGTTCACATGCCTAGTGGCGGAGCCAGTATTTTCACTAAGAGGATTCAAAATATGAAAAAGTAAATGCACTGAGAAGCCAAAGGAACAAAATAATTTTAACCATGTACAAACAATGTGATTTTCCACCGAACCCCCTTGCCCTTCCTCCCTTCGCCCCTGCACGGGCCCTGTAATTTACATGTAAATTCGCCTCAAGCTTGTATATATATTCTGGCAAATCACATAACATAAATCGGGTAGGGGGATTAGCTGGACCAGAAGTTTGTGTTAGAGATCTGTTAGTGTTCATTAGATATATCCCATCTTTCATAAAATGTGGAATTTTGAGTTATTAGCACTCAGTTTTTTTAATTAGTGAGTTATTAACACCTACATGTTATTTAGTTCTAATTGATGATGCGTTGCAGGTCCTGAAAGTGATTCAAACGGTGTCCATCTTATTTAGAAGTCTAAGTATCAAATATGGTAACTTTTCTTCTTCTTCATCATAATCTAATTTTATCTGTCTTTTGTTTTGAGGGGGGAGGGAGGAGAGCTGTGAATTGATTTGTAGTGTATCAATGCAGCTACTGATGCGTTTTCGTTCTAGTGTCTTTAATTAAATCCAGATTTATTCAGCTATTATATTGTTTATACTTGCAAAAATATGTTTCAGAAAAGCTGAGTTGTGACCTGCATTTTTGTTAAGACAATTGGACCCCATTATTTTCATAGGATAGAAGCAAAATTTTCCCTACTCGTGTTTAATTCGTAAATCCCATCCAAAAGTTTGAAATATGAACATTCTTCCCTACTCAGATTTGTTCACTCGCCTTCCCATTTCCCGATTTTTAGTATCTCTCTGTATGATTTATCCATAATTATGTTAGGATTTATATCTTATTGTCTTAATTAACACACGTAAGTAAAAACTTATCATTCAAAGTAAACTCTTGAAAATAAGGGTAATTTTGAAAGTCGAGTAGACAGGATTCATGTTACATGTGATGTACTCATGCTGTAAGTTTATTATTGGCTTTTGAATATTCGAGAATAGTTTTCATTTCAACCTTAGAAAGGAATTGGAAACAATATTTGATAAATGTTTAGCTTTCAAGCAATGTTTATGACCTCAACACTATCTGAAAAATAAAAGCATTGTAGGGAAAACAAATGCTTAAGAAATGAAACACAACATGTTAAGTATCAATCCTTTTTAGACTTTTAATGGTTCAGCATTTTCTGTTAGCATACACCCTTAATCACCTTCTACTGTGTACTTTCACAGCATTCCATCATTCTCGCTTTTCACTGTCCATACACATGAATTCCTCAAAAGTTCTCTAAATTCCGTTAAAGGTTCCATTCATATCAGAAGCAAAATTTACTTTCCGCTATATTTAGGTCAGTAACTGCAATCTGGTAGACTAGTTCATCCAGTACTGTCAAAGAGTTACACCAGTTCTTTTAGCATATATCTGGTTCTGTATCCTGAATGCTCCTAGGATCCCTGTCATATCCTTTGCTTCTATCTGTTTCATGTCCTTTTAGTGAACCGTGGAAGAATGTTCGGTAAAAATTATATTTCTTGCACTGGCAAATATATGCTACTTAATGTGTGAGGTAGAGTTTGACATTTAGACCATAGTTACGGGACGATAAAAGGGAAAACATTTCACTCCAGATTTATATATTACAGTTAGACAGAAGATGTGGCTTCTACATCGTTTTTGGTCCTTGCCTTTTTGTCTAAAGAAGAATTCTAATAGTATCTCATATTAATGCAGGTAATGGATTTCAAAGAATTCTTCACTGAATATGGTGAAGCCCATCAATATGAAATCCAAGAGGTTGTTGGCAAGGGAAGTTATGGTGTTGTTGCAGCAGCAATTGATACTCACACTGGAGAAAAGGTAGCAATAAAGAAGATCAATGATGTTTTTGAGCATACCTGTGAAGCCACCCGCATCCTTAGAGAAATAAAGCTCCTTCGGTTGCTTCGGCACCCAGATATTGTAGAAATAAAGCATATATTGTTGCCTCCATGCCCGAGGGAATTCAAGGATATATATGTTGTTTTTGAGTTGATGGAATGTGACCTTCAGCATGTAATTAAAGCAAATAACAGTCTCACTGCTGAACATTATCAATTCTTTATGTATCAGCTTCTTCGAGGTTTAAAGTATATGCATACAGGTCGCGATTTCTCTTTCTGTTTTCTGGTAACTGAAAACTTTTCTGTTTTACATACATTCTGATGACTCATTCTCACATTTGTTGATTTAACAGCTAACGTGTTTCATCGGGATTTGAAGCCAAAGAACATTCTGGCAAATGCAGATTGCAAGCTGAAAATTTGTGATTTTGGGCTTGCTCGGGTATCCTTTGGCGATACCCCATCTGCTGTTTTCTGGACTGTATGCTTCATCTCTCTACTTTAAAGTTTTCCTTGGTCTATCTTTACTACAATAGCCACTAAAAATATCTCAAGGCTGATGTTAAAGTGTAACGTTAGTACACCTGCGATGGAAGTGCCTGATTCTTTGTGCTCTCAAAGACGGAATGCTCCTCCTTCTCTAATGATTCTTTTATCTCTAATAAAATTGAAAATTATGTATCCAACACCATTCTTAAGCTCTTAATCTGTTACACCTGTAATTCTAAGTAAAATACTTCATTCCTATTCTCTAAAGGACTACGTGGCAACTCGGTGGTATCGTGCTCCAGAACTTTGTGGTTCCTTTTTCTCCAAAGTAAGTATGACTGTATACAGGTAAAGATGCACGTTTATATACATTTGTTTCTCACTCTATACTCATCTAATTGCTAGTAATGTTCAGGTGCATGTTCTCATGTTAAAATTGGAAAAGAAACTTAAATTTCATATTGTGAGACTTCTTTAGTTAGCATGGGATTTTGCTTTACAATATTCTTTCATCTAATGAACTAGTGACATTGTTCCTTAGCTTCCTCATCTCTTGTTTGCAATTCTCATTTTCTAGCGTGAAAATTTATCTTGAGTTATTTTGAGTGTGTAATGATCAGTTATTTGTTGGAACTTGTAATTGATGCATCAAGATGTCATACCATTATTATGCCAGATGTTTCATGGGCTCTCTTAGTGCTAGATCTAGGAGCTTCTAGTATGTTCCTCAATAATATATTTCTATAAAGGTAGTCTGCTTCAAAGAATGCCCGGTATTTGGGCAGAACAATCTGTGCACTGAGAGAGTGAAAGGGTGGGAGGGGCAGCTTAGATATACTGTCATATATGTTTAACTCTGCTACTCTGTGCATGCCATGTAGTAGGGCCTTCAAGGACTTTTTCTCCTGATGTTTGATGAGTTTCGGTTTCTATGGAAGTCCTTGTCATAAGTGGAAAAAAGAGAAGTGCAGAAATGTTACACAAACTTCTGCATAATAAAGTTAATACTGTGCCAATGAGCATTGGATTTTGTGCTCTAATTTGAACTTGGCATATGCCTAAGGAGATGGTGTAAGCCAGTCATTGTTTCTCACTTGTGGTAACATTATCATGCAAATGATCTTTCAGAAATTCATACAACAAAATACTTCATTGCAGTACACCCCAGCAGTTGATATCTGGAGTATAGGATGTATATTTGCAGAAATTCTTACAGGAAAACCATTATTTCCGGGGAAGAATGCGGTTCACCAATTGGATCTCATAACTGATTTGCTTGGTTCACCGTCCTCTGAAGCCATTTCAAGGGTTTGTTCTTTCTATCCATCTGTTACGGTTGATAAACATATCATCTAGTAACAAATCTTGAGTATATCTTGTTTCCAATTTTCCTGATATCTGCAGATTAAGAATGAAAAAGCAAGGAGATATTTAAGCAGCATGAAGAAGAAGGCACCTATCCCTCTCTCACAGAAATTCCCACACATTGATCCACTAGCTCTAAAATTACTTGAGCGTTTGATTGCATTCGATCCCAAAGATCGCCCTTCTGCTGAAGAGGTAGGATGTAGCAGTGCCATTATGCCTTTGCGTTAGTTTGTATAAAACATATTTTTCCTAATACTAGCGATTCATTAATCACTCAGGCGCTAGCACATCCATATTTCCGTGGTTTGGCAAACAAGGAACAGGAACCATCATCTCAGACTATTTCAAAATTTGAATTCGACTTTGAACGAAGAAAACTTGGGAAAGAGGATCTTAGGGAGCTCATTTACCGAGAGGTACATGTGTTAACAACCAATCTCATCTTTCCTTGACCTAATTTTTGCACGTTTCCAACTACTTATAGTGTACATTGTTGAAATGGGCAGATTCTGGAATATCACCCTCAGATGCTGCAGGAGCATCTTCATGGCACTGATCACACTCACTTCATGTATCCAAGGTAATGCAAACTTCTCTCTAAATAATTCATATTTGTTCCTAGCTAGCTTATGGCTGTGAGCACCTTTTGATCTGATGATTTAACTCATTTTTGCATGGTTTTGGTTAAATTTGTCTCCATCCCGCCTAACAGCATCCTCAAAACTTATTGTAATACCTATGCGTTATCATGCATTAAGTAGAAATCTCATGATCCATGTATTGTATTAATTGAACCTTTTAGGATAAGGACAGGCAGACCTATGGTAGTAGAAGTCATAAACCTCTTCAATGATTCTACTTTCATATCCTTCAGTCTACATCATTGCGTGCTAATGTTTTCATACAAAATTTATTCTTCATCTGGAAAATTAACATGTTATTCTTACATTGGCACTTCATTTCCACCTGATGCGTGATGCATATAATGTGATATATCTGTAACGGATACTTCATGGTGATAAGAAAGGAGAAATCTGCTGCTAATGAGAGACAAGTGTTTCGAGATTCTGGTATCATTCAACACAAGTGTTGACCTTTGGGTTATTATATGTAGATCGAATGGACTTATGGAATAATTGTGACTTGTGAGAGAAAAATATTCAGATTGTTGAATGAATGGATAATAATGTCTTTGCATTAAATGGGCCATTTGTATGTACAGTATAAGACAAGTAGATCTACCATGATGTTTCTCTGGAAGTAAGACTTCCCATTAGTCAGGCTAGGTTGAGACTTGCCTGTTTTGAGCTTCAGACCAATGGTAGTGGTGAAATCTGTGAAGTACTATAATAAATTTGAGTCATAATGCATTTAACACGTAGACTAATTTAACCAGTTCTGATCATTGAAGGAAACTGATGCTGCGACTCCACATAATTAAGGAACTGGATAATGACGTGATTAAGATGTGATCTTTTCCCCTTGTATATCCAGTGAGTGCCATGTCTGCAAGTGATACAGGCCATAGGCCGAGGATTCATGCTCAAACTTGTGTATTTTTCAGTTTTTAACACTAGGCTGTTGTAGTATTTTCCATCTACTGCTACATCTACAAATTATTGTTCATGATGAAGCTTCATTGATGAGAAACACGAAGTTTGGAAGTGAATCCTAAATTCTATTACTTCTTGGATTCGAAGCACATAATACATTTTTTTTCCATTTAGGGGTGCATATTGGGTTACCACTCTTTTCTGTGATCAACATCATGTATAGTCAATCACATCTGCAGACCTTATATGCATGTAGATCTGTCACTAGGTTGTTGTACCTTTACTCGAGTATATCTGAAACAGTTATGCCGGTAAATTATATGACAGTGAGGCTATTGGTGACCTCTCTAAGGTAATTTCTCCTAAAGATTTTATACCAGTAAATATGGTGATTCTACCTTAATCATGATCTGAAAGGAGATAACATTTTATTTTTTTGAAGAGTGTGACTACAGAACCTCTTGAGGTTTGACCATACAAAATTTTAACCTAGATGAGTTTCAATGATCACTGGTCATTGGCAAGATCAATCAATTTTGATAAGGGAATTTGCTTTACTTTTGGAGGTACCAGTAATGTTTGTCCACTGACATTTATAAAGCTACTTTTGGGAGATCGGTACCATGATCTTACTTTTGATACTTAAAAGGAATGATGGACATATCACATAATAAGATTTCTGTTTATACTTGATCTAGACGTAAGGGTTAACTAAGTCTAAAAAGGATGGTGAAGTGATTCATAGTACTTACCTTCAGAATCATGGGACTTAAATATCTAAGATTTTGCCGTGTTTTCTCCTTTTACTCGAAAGGTTTCTATTTTCTACATTTCACCTGCTTTATGCTTCTGAAGTCCTCCCTGTTTCTGGTGCATGCACTGCATTGCATGTTGACTTACTTTGCTAATTGAAAAACTATATTTTTAGTGGGGTTGATTGCTTCAAACAACAATTCGACCATCTCGAGGGGCACAATGGTAGAGGTGGAAGTACTCTCTTTCCAAGACGATATGCCTCCTTGCCCAGGTGAAATGTCCTTGATGTTCTCTTTTGTTTTAAATAGTAAATATTCTTAATCAATTTCGCTTACCTGAATTGCCTCATAAATTATCTGCAGAGAACGAGTCTGTGCTTCCACAGATGAGGAAGCTGATAAGGATGGTGAATTTGAAAGGCATGTTGTAGCTGCTATGGCTCAGAGATGCCTTCCAAGCCCCCCGAGTTCCCCTAAGGTCAAGAAACCGATTACCGCTAACACAGTCAAAGGTCATACAGAGACTGGCCATTGTACCCCAAAGAATAGTACACCAAAGAATACCGAACGCTGCATGCTAAGAAGTTCTAGTATTAGTTTTTCCAAATGTGTTGGGGCCATATGGGACTCCGAGGTAAGTGTTTTCTGATCTGTAGTCTATAAGAAGAAAAATACAATATCAATCAATCAATCCCCTATGCCCCAATCTAAATTAGTTGCCCCTATGCCCCAATCTAAATTAGTTGGGCTTACAAGCCTGTAATGTAAATATAGGAACTAATAGCTCAGCCAAAGTATAAGAAATAGACCTAACACTCTTTCAAATAGAAAAACTTCACCTTTTTCTTTGTTTGAACGAATAATACATAAGAAAAATTCTAGCAAACCTCTGCAGGAAAATTGATATATGAAATGCCCCTATAATTTTTTCTGACTTGTTAAATATCCTATTAGTCCCATCCTTTTCCCCCTCTTCTCCTCCTCATGGGTCGGAATGAAGGCTAGATAGATTGCATAAAATCTTGCGTACATTTTTTTCCTTTGGTAGGTGCTCCTTCCTGTGTCCTCCAAATTCATCCTTGCAACTTTAATTAGTTGTGAGTTAATTAAGATGTTTAGGAGAAGTAAATAGTATTTTAGACAAATATTTTTTATGATTAAGGCCTAATTTGTCTGCACTTAGCAGAGATCTTAATCTTAATCATTTAAATCATTCATTATGTTTGTTTGTTTGTGTTTTATGTTAGGTCCGAGTCTTAATCATTATATTAACCATTAAATGCATTTCTTTTCTTTATTTTACAACCATTTAACGAGGCGGAATAGATCTGAATGATTAAAATATGTAACAAAGTCTTAATATCACTAAGATGTCTATTAGAGGATTTCTACAAAGATTACAATTCACCACTACTCCATCTACTTTCACTGCTAATTACCATCATCATTGTCGTAGACGTCCACCTTTATCAACTATTACCACCTACCCCCAAAATCACCATTCCCAGCCACAACCACCATCCCCCAATCACTATACCAGCCACCATCACCACTAGCCACTACCTACAACAACCACCATCCTCAATATGGACCCACAAACACCACTAGACATCACCACCACTAACCATATAATTTTGTAAAATTATTTTATTGATGTAGTATTTGACCAGGAGGTAATGGATTCAAGCCGTGGAAACAACCTCTTGCAGAAATGCAAGGTAAGGCTTCGTACAATAGACCCTTGTGGTCCGGCTCTTCCCTGGACCCCGCGCATAGCGGAAACTTAGTGCACCGGGCTGCCTTTTTTTTATTTGAATTTTATATTCATTAATTTTTAAATAAAGACAAACTTTTTACATTTGGATGTTAAGAAATTTAGTATTCATATGTTAATACAACATCTTAATATTCATATGTACATTCAGATTCAGATGTCTTAATCTTAATAAGAACAAATGAGGCCTAAATGTGTGTTTTAAGGGTGTGCAAAAACCATAAAACACATAAGATGGACGGGAGATGGTATTATTTTTTGTGCTTGCTCATAAATTCCAAATAAAAGGTGCGCATGATAATAGGAGTCTGTAGAATTTGCTTTTACCGTAATACCTGCATTTCCCTCAGGATACAACCTGCAAGCCATATCAAAACGGGATTAGTAGATCATCGAAGACAGCTTTGTATGCTTGAACATTTTTATTCTGGATGGATAAGGAATTGCCAGATTTCTGGTAAGTGACACTAATTGCAATGTAATTGCTCATGTACTCAAATGGAGTCTTGGTTGGTTGTATTGTAAACTATAAACAATTTAGCTATGACATCGTTACTACATAATTTGTTCGAGCACATTTGTTTTCTCTTATGTCCAGCCTCTTCACCTATATTGTGTCATTGTTCGGATGCAACGATCATAAACCAGTTTTGCTACTTTTATTATGTATGAGCACTTGAATTTCCCCCCTTCTGTTGTCTATTGAAAGTGTTCATTATCATATGTTTCTGAAGTCCTGAAATGGAACTTTTGAGAGTTCTACAGAAACAGAATCTGGTTCTTTAGTCAAATCCAAGCACTTTAGTAGTAGTAGTTTCTTAGTTGAGGTTTGAAGATATATGACCTTAATGTCCATGTCCTGAGAGTTAGTATGTGCTTCAGAAAGATCTTATCATTAGAAAAGATATTGTTCTTGGAACAGACATAATCGCAGTTCATTTGTCCACCTTGATAGCACAACTACAACCACGTCAATCCCAAGTAAGTTGGGCCGGCTATGTGAATACTTGGGTCCTCAAAGTCCATGTCGTTCCAATTAACCCATCTCGATCTAATTTACCTGAAAAATAATGTAAAGTTGATTAAGAGTATTTGGCTAAACTTATAAGCTGGTCAAACTAGTTTATAAGCACTTTTT
Source organism: Anisodus tanguticus (assembly GCA_034509755.1). Taxonomy (NCBI): domain Eukaryota; kingdom Viridiplantae; phylum Streptophyta; class Magnoliopsida; order Solanales; family Solanaceae; genus Anisodus; species Anisodus tanguticus. The sequence goes on along the minus strand of CM067542.1, from coordinate 53,198,413 downwards.
ATCTTATCTACATGTTTGGTAAATACTTAAGAGTGCATATAAGCCAAAAGCCATTGGTCATCCTCAACTTATGACTTTTCGGCTTATAAGAACTTTTAACTTGATAAGTTTTTTACTATTTTATCCTTAATGTTTTTTCTAATTCTCAAAATACTTTTCACAACACAACTCCTAACTTCCTCTTCCCTCCGTTTCCATAGTTCTTTTTCTTTACCAGTACTCCGTCCGTCTCAATTATGTGGTACTATTTCCTTTTTAGTTGCCAAAAAGAATGTATCCTTTTCTTATTTGGCAAGGATTTAATGTTACCATCTCTATTTTACCCTTGTTGGGTCCCACTTACTTTTGAAGATGTATTTGTTGTGAAGAAAAATCAACAAAAGTAGGCACTAAAGTAAGACAATTTAGTAAACATAACAAAGTCTTTCTTTAATTTTTAAACTTTGTGCCTGGTCAAATAGTGTTACATAAATTGGGACGGAAGGAGTACACTACTAAATTTAATAATTTTTGTAAATTGTTTCAAGGTATTTTAGTTTTTGTGACAAAAGTACCAAATACATGAACTGCTAATTAGCACTTTCAACACTTGTATTCAAACTCGTAAATGCTTGTTTATTAAAAAAAAAAGTTTCAGCACTTAAAATGCTTTTTAGCACTTACAGTTTGTCAGCTATTTACAATGAGCAATTCTGAATGGGCACTAAGACACACTACCAAGAGATACAAAGGAGTTTTGTGCAAATGCAGTATGTTTCGAGGCTTTTGAACACTTGAACCCCTTGGAGATTCGACATGTTCAGAACTGTACATGCTTTATTATTCGAAGTAACACTCCCACAAGTCAGCAAAGAAATACAAGGAGGTCGCATTGAAAACCTAATGTGGACAGGATTCTCATCTTTCTTACCAAGTCAATTATTCAAGACTCCACATAAATACAATAAGAGCTCAATGAAGCATTACCCACTCACTCCAATCACAAATAAGCCATGAATTTTCAATTTGCTATAACACATTTTATTATTTTTTACTAAAAAGTTATGTACTCATGATTTATTGGAAGGAGGAGAAGAAATGTTCTGGCGGAAGGCTAAAACCGAACACAAGAAAAGAGAAAACAAAATTAGAAAACAAGAAAACAAGAATAGCAAACTATAGTGACGATTGGAAAATTGGCAATCGTCAAATAGCAAACTATATAAACGTGTTTGTGATATTTCCAAGCAAAACTTTATTGATGTAGGGAAATACCATTTTTTGTGGGATTGCCAAATGTCTTGGAGGAATTTCATTGCTTTAATCATGGCTAAGACCCTCTTATAGTTGATTAAATCTATTAAAATAAAGCATATATCACCTAGTAAGAACTTGGGGAAATAGGTAGGAGCCAAATCCAGGAATAACAAAGGAGCAGAAACTGCTGAAGTTTCACCAACCAAAAATATCTGCTAGTATGAATTTCGATTTAAGGAATCTATTTATTCAAATAATCACTCTTAACAGCTCATCATATTGATATGAAAGAAGTTAGGTTAATATTACATTTTCAGCATCTTTGTGTTGTAGAAATTGTGTAGCGTTAAAGCCAATTAATGTCAGGACACAAGAAGTTACAAAACTGTAAGTTCGATTTCTATCAACAAATCCACAGCGGCATCACTAACTTCTTGTGCATTGATTTAAGCCTGCTCAAGAGGCAAACCAAAGGTGTCCAAATCGTCGGGTTGCTGCTACTATGCTTTTGCTAACCACTTCCATCTAGCTGTCCATGAGAAGCGAGGTGTGCCATGTATTGCTGAACCATCACACAACAGGAAAAGTTATAATATACACACACATATACATGATATATATAAATTAGACATGAAGATCAAACATTGTAACCAAATCCTACTCTAGAGGATTAGTTTGCATTGTCATGTAACTTTCCAGATTCCAGTGTGGAGTATATTTTGAGGTATGAAGCATTTTATCTTAAGGCGGGGGGGAGGGGGGGGGGGGTAAGGGAGATGCTAGGCTAAGAATAGGGTCTTGGAACATTGGGACTTTAACGGGGAAGTCCATAGAGCTAGTTAAGATTCTTAAGAAGAGGAGGATTAATATAGCCTGTGTCCAGGAGACCAAATGGGTAGGATCTAAGGCTAAGGATGTAGACGGGTATAACTTATGGTTCTCGAGTAGGTCGAAGTATAGGAATGGGGTGGGCATTGTGGTAGATAGCGAGCTAAGGGATCAGGTGGTAGAGGTTAGGAGAGTCAATGACAGGATGATGGCGATTAAGTTGGTCGTTGGAGGGTTCACTATGAACATTATTAGTGCGTATGCGCCGCAGGCGGGCTTGAATGAGGAGGAGAAGAGGTGCTTTTGGAAAAATTTGGACGAAGTGGTGGGAGGTATACCACTGAGAAGTTATTTGTAGGAGGGGATTTCAATGGACATATCGGAACACTTCCGGGGGTTATAACGACGTGCATGGAGGTTTTGGCCTCGAGGATAGGAACGGGGGAGGCGTCTCGCTTTTGGAGTTTGCTAGAGCTTTTGGGATGGTGATAGCCAATACGAGGTTCCTGAAGGAGGAGCATTTGGTGACTTTCCGTAGTTCGATAGCTAAGACTCGGATAGACTTTTTGCTCCTTAAGCAGGCTGACAACGGTCTTTGTAACGACTGCAAAGTTATATCGAGAGAGTATCTTACAACCAGATATAAGCTTTTGGTGATGGATTTGAAAATCAAGATGGAGAAGAAGAGGTGGTTTGTGGATGAAAGGTTAACAATCAAATGGGGGAGTTTGACCATGGCTAGTGCAAAGAAGATGTGGGAGAGGTTGATGGCCAATGGGGCTTGGGGGAGTAGTGGGGATGCGACCGGTATGTGGGACTGGACGGCCAGTTATATTCGGGAGGTTGCTAAAGAAGTGCTAGGGGTCTTGCGATGTAGTCGTGATGGGCATCGAGGGTACTGGTGGTGGAATGGTAAAGTTCAAGAGAAGGTAGAAGCGAAAAAAGCGGCGTATGCGGATTTGGTAGAAAGCAAGGATGGGGTGGAGAAGTGGATGAATAGGGAATTGTATAAGATGGCGAGGAAGGAGGCAAAGCTAGCGGTTACTGCGGTGAAAACGACGGCTTTTGAACGTCTGTATATGAAATTAGAGGGAAAAAACGGGGATAAGAAGTTGTATAGACTAGCCAAGGTGAGGGAGAGGAGGGCCCGGGACTTGGATCACGTAAGGTGCATCAAGGACGAGGACAACAAAGTACTGGTGGAGGACGCGCATAATAGGCGGAGGTGGCAGCCTTACTTCCATAAACTCTTGAACGAAAAAGAAGATAGACAATGTGCTAGGAGATCTGGAGCAATCTGGTAGGTACCGGAATTTTGGGTATTGTGGAAGCATTAAGGTTGAGGAGGTTTAGGGTGCTGTTCGCAGGATGAGCAGGGGACGAGCGACTGGACATGTTGAGATCCCAGTTGAATTTTGGAAGAGCGCAGGTAGGGCAGGTTTGGAGTGACTGACGGAGTTGTTTAACGTCATTTTTAAGACGACGAGAATGCCCGAAGAATGGAGGTGGAGTACAATGATTCCTTTGTACAATAACAAATGTGATATCCAGAGTTGCAACAACTATAGGGGTATCAAGCTGCTAAGTCACACTATGAAAGTTTGAAAAAGAGTCATGGAGATGAGGGTGAGAAGAGACGTGTATATCTCCGAGAACCAGTTTGAATTCATACCGGGGCGTTTGACTACAAAAGTCATTCATCTTATTAGAAGGTTGGTGGAGCAGTATAGGGAGAGGAAGAGACTTGCATATGGTTTTCATCGACCTCGAGAAGGTATACGACAAAGTCCCTAAAGAGGTTCTATGGAGATGTTTGGAGGTTAGAGGTGTACCTGTAGCGTACATTAGGGCAATCAAGGATATGTATGATGGAGCCAAGACCAGAGTACGGGCAGTAGGAGGAGACTCGAAGCACTTCCCAGTGATGATAGGGCTGCACCTGGGATCAACTCTTAGCCCATTCATATTTGCCTCGGTGATGGATAGACTGACGTGAAAAATCAAGGTGAAGTGCCATGGTGTATGTTATTCACAGACAATACAGACAACATAGTCATGATTGATGAGACTCGCAACGGAGTGAACGCTAAGCTGGAGGTTTGGAGACAAACTCTGGAGTCTAAAGGGTTCAAGCTGAGTAGGACCAAGACAAAATACTTGGAGTGCAAGTTCAGTAACAGGAGCGACCTTGAGACAGACGTGGATGTGAGGCTTGGTACTCAGGTCATTCCAAAGAAAGGAAGCTTCAAGTACCTCAGGTCTATTGTCCAAGGGAAGGGAGAGATTGATGATGATGTCACACATCGTATTGGGGCATGGTGGATGAAATGGAGGCTCGCATCTGGAGTCTTATGCGATAAAAAGGTGCCACCAAAAAGACAAGTTCTATAGGGTGGTGGTTAGACCGACTATGTTGTATGGGCGGAGTGTTGACCGATCAAGACTTCATACACCCAAAAGATGAAAGTTGCGGAGATGGATGTGTGGGCATACAAGGAGGGGTAAAATTAGAAATGATGATATCCGGGACAGGGTGGGAGTAGCCTTGGTAGAGGATACGATGCGGAAAGCGAGGTTGAGATGGTTCGGGCACGTGCAGAGGAGAGACACTAATGCCTCAGTGCGGAGGTGTGAGAGGTTGGCTATGGACGGGTACATAAGGGGTAGAGGTAGGCCGAAGAAGTATTAGGGAGAGGTGATTAGACGGGTTATGGCGCAGGTGCAACTCACTGAGGACATGACCTTAGATAGGGGGTTATGGAGAACAAAAATTAGGGTAGAGGGGTAGTAAGTAGTCCTACCTACGCTTACAAACTGGTAGTTGCAGTGTTATTATTGTAGGCCCCCTTAGCCTATCATAGTAGTAGGCACAATATTGATTTATAGTCTCATGTCGTTTGATTTATGCTGCTATGTGTATTTTGTTTATCTTATTTACCTGCATTAGTTATTGCTTCTTTTTCAGAATTCGCTGTCATGGCTTAGTCGCTTTGTTTGTCTTACTTTGGTTGTGCTTGTGCTTTGTCTTGAGCCGAGGGTCTCGGAAACAGCCGCTCTACCTACCAAGGTAGAGGTAAGGTTTGTGTACACTCTACCCTCCCCAGACCCCACGTTGTGAGATTTTACTGGGTATGTTGTTATGTATACGTGTTAAAAAATCAATTAAACATGTATAAATAATAGATTTCGAACCCAGTAAACTTGATGGAGGTGATAGAATTAATCCATAAAATTCAAATCCTAGGTTCGCCTCTTTTTAGTCTATGACAACACTCCATGGGCCAACATAGTGCCTTTTCTTCCCTTGAGAAACTGGGATAATAAGCTTCATCCTATTTTTCTCCCCATATCTTAAAAGATGCAGTAAGTGCAAATTTTGAAACATCCTACACTTTATAGACATGAGTCATGACCAATTGCAACGTCTTATTCTATATCTTTCACACAAATGATTTACTTGCCAGAACTAGTATACCAAAGATATTTCACTTTATGTATGACAAGAAAAAAACATTGCTATGGCATTAACGAAAAAGTAAATAAGGCATACAAACTAGTAAAAGTGTAAAATAGGGAAAAACATGAATTTCCCATCAACTTACAGCGTGATATGCATATGGTGATTTTCCTTGGCGTTCAAAATGTTTAGCCAGGACGCACCATTCGACTGGCCCCCATTCTTCCTCTTCAAAGACATTCCCCAAAGCTGCTTTATATAACTAAGAATGAAAAAAAAAAAGTCAAATACCATATAAGTCAGTTACTGAGAGAGAGAGATCCATGATAAGTGAAATCTTTCCATAATCATGCAATTGGACAGACCTTAGCTGTGTCAGTAAGGAGCTCTGTTCCAGCCGGATAAGAAGCATAAAATTGGTCAGCTCTTGAGTACCCCGCTCTAGTCCTGCAACACCCAAACCGACATAGTGATTGGGTACAACATCTCTAAGTACAGCTACATGAACGCCAGAGGTTCGTACAAAGATGCTTTCAAGTCGAGGTACATATCTCAGCATTTAAAAAAAATTGCGAATGACTATAACCAACTATATCTATTTTAGCAATTCTTCAAAAGTTATAAAGCTACCAGTGTAACTTCTTCTTGTGATTAGAAGTAAATAATAAGAAACTCATGAAACACTCACGTGTTATTGGTGTACGCATATGTGATGACTGTAACGAAGCAATAGAATCCAGTATAGGACACAATTCTACGGAACTTTTGGATCTTCAGAATCTCGTTCCATCCTTCATACAGCCGCCACATGTTATATTGAGCCGATGAGCACGGAAATACCTTCAACAAACAGAAGCTACATGAATGTTAGACTGAACATAACCTTCCCACTTCCCACCTTTAGTTAGATTGTGGAATTTATATCTCAGAAGGAGTCTAAAAGAAGTTTTATCAAATGAGAGCTACCAAACCATGAAAACATGAAAAATAACGAGACAAAACCCTAGAGGGAGAGCATGAAAAACAATTGGCTTATTGAATTACACAGTTTATGATGTGTTAACTTTTGAGATTCTGGTTTACTTTGCAAGTCTAATTCGTATTAAAAGTGCTGATTAAAGAACAAGCTTGTCCATAAGGACCATAACCAAATCAGTCAAGTAGGTGCAGCTAAACAAACATATTACTATACAGATTCACGAAATAGATACTTTAACTGTCTTTTTGGTGTAAATATCAAGTTTGAAGGAAATGAAGCATATACCATCCATATTGACAACAAGTACTCCATCCAAAAAAAAAAAATGAAAGGTAAAAAGGGTTGAAGTATTTCATTTTCACCATTAATTTTGAAGAAGTTTTGTGTGGGTAGTAACTATATATAAGTCCAATACATCATTAGATGTTTGTATAACAATGTTTAGAAAATGTTCGAACAAATCATAATCAAGCAAAAGAATGATTGGTATCTTAGATAGTAACAATGTAGCATAAAATGAGACGGGTGAATACAAGATCCTAGAATATTATCCTTCACCCCCAACCCCCTCCGCCAACTCCAATAAGCACATTTCGTCAAACAGGTTGTGTGCATAAGTTCCTCTTATTTGCGAGATGACTGTATAAACGAAAAAGCATATGGACTACACCAGTGACTAAGACGTAAAGTATCTGATCGTCACCATGAACTTTGAAGAAGTTTTGTGTAGGTAGAAACTATGTACAAGTCCAATATATCATTAATTTTTTGTATAAAAAAGTTCAAAAAAATCATCATCAATGAAAAAAATGTTTGGCATTTTAAATAGTAACAGGTTGTAGCACAACATTAGACTGCTAAGTATAAGATGTTAGGATATTATCCGTCACTCCGATCAGACATTTCATCAAACAGGTTGTGTGCATATTTTGCGTGATTATCATATAAGTATATGGACTGAACAAGTGATGAAGAGGGTTACCAAAGATCTTCAACAAAATGGGAAAACTTCATTTGTGTAACTGAAAACTACATGAAAAAATTCACACATACATAACAACGTGGACCGCTCTAATTACGAAAAAGTACTGATTTTTACTATCATAACATCACTGCAATTGGTCTTAAATTAAAAATACCCATATTTTCTCTTTTCCCCCGGTAATTTCAAGCTTCATATTGTTTTTTTCACATGCTTCTTGATCAAAACAACTTGTGCAATGTAAATAAACATTGAAGTTACAACATTCACATAATTTGGATATAATTAATAGTAGAAATTAATGAAGAAATGAGGAGGATAGCAAATTTACCGATTTTCAGCTCCGGTGAAGCGAGTAGATGACAGAGTTCAGTATTCTCCTCTTCACAAGGAGTAAAAGTACGTTTAGTTTCTCTTGGTGTCATTTTCTAAGCCTTTTTTTTTATTGTGAAAAAGAAAATCCTAAACAAGGAACCAATATTGAGAAAAGAAAATTAAGTGCGTGTTTGGAGTTTGGACATAAAAAATGTGAATTTTAAAAGTAGTATTTGAAAAAAAATTAAAAACTAGTATTTGAAAATTGGAGTTTGAAAAAATATTGAATTTTTGTGAGTGATTTGGAGCGAAGATATTCCGAAATTAGTGGAATTCTGAAAAATTATAACAAATCCAAACATAATTTTAGGATAAAATTTCAAAAAAAAAAAATGAAAATTATTCATGACCAACGGCCCAAGACTTAACTTTTGAACAATGATAAACTATAAACAAAAAAGTGGTAATTAATTCCTTCATTTAGAAAAAAAAGGCAAAATTTGAAGTATAGAGGCCGATAAGCTAATTTTTAGTGTAAACCTAAACATGGGCTTTTTTGCTCTTGAGATAAAATTTACTTAAAAGCAACATAAAACTTTACAATTTTTTATTACTTGTAAATATTTGAATGAATTGCAGTGAAAACAAAAAAAGGTATTTAACTTCTTTAATAACAGTAGTGTCATTTTTAGTGAGAACAAAATTGACATTTTCGATCAAATTCTTAAGAACTTCTAATCAGCTTTCTTTTATGAACTCTCTTTATTCCACACGCTATTATTATTTACAGAGTTGAATAGCTTTAATTTGACCACAACATCTTCATTCATTTTTAATAGCTAATTTTATCACACATGATCACAATATATAGAAAATGAAAGGCAGACGGAATTATTTCTTTGTCCCATAGAGCAGGGCTTATAGTTTTGAAATTATAGTTTTAAAATTTAGACGTTGAGTTGAGAGAGTGATCAATTCTAAAATGTATATTTAAGTCTAGCTAACTTACTTTTCACACACAGATAATGTTATTATATATAAACAACATATTAATTTGAATGCAATCTATATTTTAACGAGATTAATTGATCAAGGATTTATAAGTTTTAAAGATTCGTTGGCTGAAAAGTCATGCTTAATATAGCGAAATTTTGCTGTTGAATATAATTAGAGAAAAGTAATCAAGATGGAAGTAAGAGGCCATAAATATGTCTGGTCTCTTCTGATAATTGGTGCAACTTATTATCATTTTTTTGCACGGATTCCCTTCAAACACATCTGTTTTTAATTTTTACCCCTCATAACCGTGGTCTTTAGTTTTTGCATATGCTAATTTTTAAATGAAAATCTCCGGACATGCTTCGCAAGGCATAATTTATGTAACATTGTTATCTTTAAAAACTAAACTTTTATCTCGCTCGGCATAAATTAGGTAGAAATTAAGTTATCCGGCATAAGTTTTGTAGTATTTTTCAGATTATGTTGAGTGTTGAAAATTTTGCCTTGTCCGGCATAATTTATGTGGATGTTATGATACATATGCCAAAGTTAAACGTAAACTATACCTAGTCAAATCTAAAATTGTATCTTTTTTCAGATTATGTTGAGCGTTGAAAATTTTGTCTTGTCCGGCATAATCTATATGAATGTTATGATATCTTACCCGCCCTTTTCTGCTCACTCACCCGACCCCTAAGGGGGAGGTAATCAACTAAACATCTCAGTCACTGGTGAGAATTTCGTCCGGATCCGATTTTCAATTCTTGTTCATCCTGGATAATCGTGTTGGGTGAGTTGTGATTTCGTACCATCTCCAACAATCCTGCCAAAACAGTTATATCAAAGATAATTTATCAGTTGGAGCATGACAATTAAAAACATATACTCAAGGTGACATAATTGTTATAAACCCTTCAGAAAATGCAAAAAACAACACGAATTAACCTCTTTTCAATTAATAAAAATATGGTATTTATGTCAAAATTGGATCACTAGTTTTTGTAGGTCACTGGTCTCTCTCAGCCAGTCACTTGTTTAAATACTCATATAGTCCCATTGACTTTGGAGGCTATTCAGTCCGGGGTTTACCCTGTGCGCACTCGAGAGAGTAGCGGCTGCGGGTTCCTTCGTAAAAAATAATAATATATATATATATATATAGTCACATTGACTCTTAATCAATATTAGCTTATTCTAAGGGGCAAATTGTCTACATCACAAGAGATCATCTAACAAATTGATATTAACATTAACTGTTAATATTTAGTGTGTTTAAAGGTCAAACAGAAGAAAAAAAAAAGAAGCCAAATCCTTTATGAGATTGAGACTTTTGAACACCTCAAGTTATTGGACATATCACTTCTTCTTAGGGCCACCGAATGTGTTGTTTATTTCTTTTCATCATTAATTTCCCACCTTGTTGCTACACTGACATTAGCATCTAAAAAAATAAAACAAAAGAAAAGAAACATACACTAAATAAAAGGAAGAAATTAAATGGAGGGTTATTTAAAAGGCCGTGTTCTCCTTTCTATTTTTGGTAATTCATACTTCAATTATTTCAAGAAATAGAAGTTAATAAAAGAGGAAGAAGAAAATACACACGTACATAAGAAAGATTATTGTAAGTTAAAGGGAAAGTAAATATCTTAAATATACACTCCACTTCAGCTACATGACAATATTGTCTTAAAGACAGAGTGCAAACACTCGACTCAGCATACCAACAACTATTCCAGTTTATTGTTTATTGTTCTGTGTAATTTCAGTTTGTTTGATCAATTGTAATTTCAATTCTTGTAATACTTAGCAGTTACTAGTAATTTTCGTTTCCTGCATTTTTGTAACCAACATGTTTTCCTTCAAATGGGCTGGTCTTTAGTTTATGCTCATCAAAATCAAATTTATGCTTAATGTGATACATATCATCCAAATAGGATGATGCAATTACAAAAAAAAAAAATAGAAAATTTTGAATCAAAGAAAGAGAAATATAGAAACATCCAAATTACCAGACGTAAAGCCAAGACACTTGAAGACACTATCATCAACAATATCTTTTTTCACTACTTCATCACCGATTTTTGTCCCCTTTTTGTGCAAAATCAAGAAACAGAAATTCCTCTTCCATAGATAGAATACACGATCTCAATCATTAAGAAAATGGGGAAATATTAATCACTTCACTACATACTAATACCGAGTAAAAAGTATTTACAATTGGTGTTTAATCAAATCATATTAATTTATCATAATTAAATCACATGTTAATATGAGAATACTTACTAATCTACTTGGCCAAGCTTCTGAAAAGCTAAAAGTATAGTTTTTCAAAAAATATTTATTTTCAAAAATTAAGATATTTGATCAATTTTTTAGAAAAAAGACTAAATGCTTTTGGGTAGTACTAGAAGCTGAAAAAACAGTTTTTCCTTTAAATATTTCTGAAACTTTAATCAAACATAAATTAATGTTCTAATATTGATAAAAGTAATTTTCAATTTGATTAGTTATTTCTTCCGTGAAAGTACTTTTTCAAAAATAACAAAGACTTCTCAAAATAGTCAATTTTTTAAAGCTTCGCCAAATAGAGTACAACTCTGATAGTAATAATATTGTGTGGAAGATTGGTGTAACCGTGAGGTACGGTAAGTTTTTACTCTAATATCGCAAGGATTTAAATTAATATTTGACATAAAACAGACGAGCAATTTCATTCATTCTGTCTAATTTCTTATGGAAAGTTTTTTCATATTTGTACTGCGGATAGTACTTGATACACAATGAAATTGTAAAAATGTGCGTAAAGTAATCCGAACATCACCATAATAAAAAAAATTACAACAAATAGCTAACTTAATGGAAAAGCAAAGTGAAAAACAAGGAAAGCAGTGTGATCATCATCATCATCATCATCATGGTTGTTGATTCTTGAATTGAGACAGATGAAGAGAACTGATCAGGACGATTTTTGTAACGATATGGCCACCAAGGCAAAATTGGATCAGGAGGTGGTGGCACTAAACTATTTACATAGCCATTAGGTGGAGAGTTATATGGGAAATTATTATAACCACCACCACCTGCTGGAGGTGGAAAATTATTAAACACTTGTGGTGGAGATGGTGGGGTTATGGCCACCGGAGGGCTGTTTCCAGGACCCGTTGGTGGCGGATAACATGGATAAGGACATTCTTGGCCGGAGGTTCTTGCTGTGAAGTTGACAACTAGTGAGAAGAATAGGACAAGTGAGAGGAGTTTAGTGAACATTTTTTTTTGTTGAGTAGGAAGAAGAAAGAATGGAGAGAAGAAAAAAGGGTAGTGAGGAAATAGAGTGAGGTAGTTGGGTTGGTTGGGTGGGGGTAGGGTGGAAGGGGTGAGTATTCTTAAAGGATGTAAACTTTTGAGGGTGTTTGTGTGAAGATTGAAAAAGAGGCAAGAAATGAAGAAAAGTATGCAACAAATGAAAGAACAAACAATTTAGGTGACCTTCTGTATGTTTAGATAAGTTCAAGAATTTTGTCTACCATGTAATTCGTCAGATTCCGTTCACGTGATATACTTCTATATATAAATGATTTAAAAAAGAATAAAACACTTTTAAATTTAAAAATAATTAATTTCATATTTCTGATTTTATCTTTAACGAAAAGCTATATAACCACACAAATATAATGACACATTTAAGGCCACAAATTTTAAAAAATTTCTAACCACAAAATATTAGGTATATTTTAAATAATAAATTTAGAAGTCTTTATTTCTTTTTCAAAACTAAATGTTGATTCAAACTACATCACATAATTTAAATAAAGAGAGTAAATAATAATATTATAATTGTTAGTAGTCCTACATTGATGGTGGGATGTCAATTTGTGTCATTATATAGTTTAGGGCAATCCTTACCTTTTAAAATAACTTTTGGGTAGAGTTTGACCTAAATTTCATTACACACCGTTCTTATTTCATTCGATGTTGAGTCCCCATATTATTTTGTTCACACTTTAGTTGTCAGACGGCGGGGAATTAATAACCTCACATGGGTGAATGGGATGACAATTTATCTCTTTGTATGATTTTAAATAATTTCTATCTATTAAACTAGCTTTTAAAATTGAGTAATGTTAGGATCTATTTATTGCCATCTAAATTTAATGGGCAAGACATAAAGTGCCTAAAATGAATACAAAAGACATTTGTCAAGAAAGGACATTTTGGTGGACTAGTCAAGAAAATAGTTCGGCGGAGAGACCTCTGGAGAGCAAAATGCTACTAATCGTAGCATCATATGTTTAAATTTTAGATGCCGCCTGCAAATTGCAGTTTGTAAATGGGTTTTTTCTTGTATTTCAGTTATTATGTTACAAAAGCAAGCTACAAGTAAGATTAGATAGTGGGATTTTGATAATTCTCACTGACTAGGATAACTTAATAGCTTGGTAATTTCAGTATTAGTTGGTTAACAAGGCGCAATTTTTGAAATTAGAGGGTGTTTAAATGCCCATTTCCAGGAGTAGATAACACAAAACATCTCACTGGAAAGTGGAAAATATATAAATTATGATTTACAGATATGTGTCTACTAGAGATTTATGAAGTGTTAAAATGTGTGAATGATCACATATCGCCGAATGATTTAAATTTGCTCCATTCATCAAAAACATTATTGGAGAGGGTTTAATAATTTATATAGGTAATTAGTTCCACGCGTGCCATATAAAGAAGCCCAAGACCGGACAGTTATTGGATACTTATTTTTGAATTATAACCTATGATGATAGCTAGTGACAAAACACTCTAATTTTGAGAATCCACATCTAGACACTTTAATTTGTCTTCACCGTGTCGGTTAAACACACTAACTTACAAAATGATCATCTAGACACGTTCAAATTTATATGTCAAGTTAATGACACATCAACATCGGGTGTCCATATGACACAGTGAGAACAAGTTGATGTGTCTATATATGCACTCCCAAAATTTACTTGTCACGCCATCAAGTAGCTTAATCAAGCTCAACCCATATATGAAGCCATGGAATAGCTCAATCAAGTTCAATCTTGTTTTTTTGCTCACTCACGCCTAACCCATATGTAGGGCCATCAAGTAGCTCAATCAAGCTCAAGTCATATGAACGCATTAGCACCTCCAAGTATGGGATAGCTAATCCTGGTAATTATGACACTCATGCTCAGGAGGTTAGCTATATTTCCCTTTCTGAAAGTGATCACAATAATTTAAAACTGAAGTGAGAGCTTGAGCAATAAACATAATTGTACACAAGCCAGTAATTACAACACATTTTAGAAGTTACACGTTTTTTTGTCATTTGACGATTAGCAAACTAAATCACATCATAGAATCTATTCATGAACTTCATCATTCTAATAATTCAACTATCGTTATATGCTAGTAAGGAATTTATCTTGAATATTGTACTAAAAAATTCAGGTCTTAAGTCTTGAAGAACAATCCTTGATTAATACCTAGAATTTTGGATTAGATAGGCATTAATTATTGCTACTTTTTTTTTCTAACTTGAATTCATTGTAGAAATCTTACCTTTGGTAGATTGGTGGAATCCTATGTCATTCTTCCCTCTATAATTCTTCAACAACTTAGCCAAATATTTAAAATGGCACAAAAATTATGTTTAAAGGGCCTGGCCCAACTGTGCTATTATTGGGCCTCATATATTTTAGGGGAAAGAACATCAATGTCCACCAAATACAAAGTAATGTCCTCCTTACTTTCATACCTCCAAATTATTTATTCTTTTTATCCATGGTAGCTTCTATAGGTAATTGTCTCTATTTCTTTTTAAATTTTCTTTTTTTTTAATCTTCATAATATAATATCATTCACCTTTTTTGCTATTTTTATTTATTCTTCTTATTTAATTTCTGGTGGGTTTCATTTATATTTTTCTCCTTTTCTAATTTTATTTTTTTTAAATTATTATTTTCTTTATTTTTTTTATAATAATTTTACAAAACCTTTTTTCTCCTTTATTTTTATTTTTTATTTTTTATATCAATAAAAAGGATAAATGATATATATATATTTTTTTTATATTTTATAAAATAATTTATTCTAGCATATAGTTTATCAAATCAATATCAGTTGAAGTATACTGTTGTAGTATATCATGTGTCCCACATGATATAAATCATATACTGAAAGAGCATCATATAGGACTATTTGTTTAAGAAAAACACTCAGTCCTCTATGACACTAACCTGGTATATATATTACCGATTCATCCCTTTAAGAAAAACACAACGTAATCCTCTATGATACCCACATGGTATATATTATATATTGACAAGGTATCATAGAAGATTAATTCATTTTTTCAAAAGAACTACTCAGCTCTCTATTTACCCACATGGTATATCATATACTAACAATATATCATAGAGGATTGGCAGTTCATTCCTTCAAGAAAAGCATTCAATAATCTATGAAACCATCCTAGTATATATCATACTATATGATAGGGTATCATAGATGGCAGATTGATTACAATGTTACTGTATCATAGAGGATTGGCAGTTCATTCCTTCAAGAAAAACATTCAATAATCTATGAAACCATCCTAGTATATATCATACTATATGATAGGGTATCATAGATGGCAAATTGATTACAATGTTACTCAGTCCTCTATGCCTCTATGGTTTATATCATATAATAACATGGTATCATAGAAGACTAGTTGATTTCTTAAAAAAAAACACTCCTCAATCCTCTATGATACTCACGTGGTACATATCATATACTACATACAGACAATGTATCGTAGATGACTGGTTCATTCCTTAAAAAAACACTACTAAATCTTCTATGATTCATATGATATATATCATATATTGACAGGGTATAATGGATGACTAGCCCACATGATTTATCATATACTCGCAAGATATCATAAAAAACTGATTCATTCCTTCAAAAAGGGGCTCAGTGATCTATGGTACCCCCTTCGTATATAGAATATACTGAGAGGGTATCATCATAGAGACTGGTTAATTTCTTAAAAATAAAAAATACTCATGAGTCCTCTATGATACCCATATGATATATATTATATAATGACAGTGTATCATAAACGATTGATTCACTCCTTCAAAAAAAATTATTTGTCTTATATCATATACTCACATGATATCATAAAGAACAAGTTCATTCCTTCAAAAGAAAAACGTTGCAAAAAAATTTCTTAAAAAATACTTTTCAGTCCTCTATGATACCAACCTGATATATATCATTTACTGACAGAGTATCACAAATGACTTATTCATTCCTTCAAGAAAAAATCACCAGTCATCTATGATACCCACATGATATATATCATATACTGACAGGGTATCATAAATGATTGATTAATCCGTTCAAAAAAAACTTCTCGGTTCTTTATGATACTCATATGGTATATATTATATACCGACAAGGTATCATAAAAGACCGGTTAATCCCTTAAAAAAATACAACAAATAGAGTTTAGACATAATTTTAATATTTTATACCATTTTTAGCAAGTTAAATTTTTGGAAATTATTACAAAAAAAATAGAATCATATTTTAAATATAAGTTCTAGTTTTATTTGCAAAAAGAAAATCTTCATTAAAATATATTTTTTATTTTTTATATTTTAATAAATAAGTTAATGACGTTAGTTTTTCTTAATTTTTATTATTGTAATATAATTATTTTTTTCGATATATTTTTATTAATTTTAAAATAATTAGCTACTATATTTTTTTCTAAAAAAGACAAAAAACTACTAGAAGACGCAACAAAGAAAAGATAACAAACAAGAGCACATGTGCTGGAGTGTAGGCTGACGTGAGCACATATTTTTAGAGTATAGGCTTTCAGTCAATTGCAAGAGTGGACTTTCGGGTAAAATGTTTCATCTGTGTGGCTACTCTATGTAATTAGTTAGTATGGACAACTTATGTACTTCTCCCAATATTTTATCCCAACTTATTCTACACGGTTGGGACTCCTTTGTCATGGTTCCAAACGTGGCACATTGGCTCGGGGGTGAGATGACTGCTCTGCTATTCTTATTACTAAAACATCATAACTTCTTGTATAAATATCGGAATGACAAGTCATTTGAAGTGTCGGAGACGTAACCAGACTTATAGAGCTTTCATATCTATGTGAAGTGGAAAGTCCCGAAGGTGAAATTCCCCACCTATATCAGAGGTCTTTTGGTCAGGTGGATATAAATCGAGGGATGTGCGCGAGTGACAGTTCGGTAAGGGAGAGGACCAACGGGACACGAACCCAGCAACAGTCCTTGTAATATTTCAACAAAGACTGTCACCACACTGATTCGAACTCGCGACGTCAGAGTGGTTATACCCCAATCACCTTGTCACTTATCAACTCGCATGTGCCTGTGGGGCTATAGAACTTTCATATCTATTCATTGTAATATGTTAGATCTTTTTCATCCCCTAACCAATTTCAATTTATTCCAAACTATTTCTCCTCTCTAGCTGCTAAAGTACTAATAGGAGGTCAATGTCTGTTTAGGCATTCTAGGAAATTCTGGTCATTTCACATAAAATAAAGTAAAATGGTTGGTGGACAAAAATTTCAACGGTAGCTTCTGTAGAAAATCTAAGTTTCAATGACTAAGTTACCCTTTTGCTTATTTTATCATTCATCAGCCATCAAAAGCCAAATTTTTAATTCTTACTCTACCTTTTCTCTTTCTTACTTTTCACCGACTGGTATTTATTTCACTTCCTCTAGCTATTTGATAATCACAAACACAGATTTCAAATGGAGTCATTGGTATTTGGAGCACACCAACTTGAAAATAGACTACCTCAACTTCCACTAACTACACGTATGGAAGAAATTAAATTTCCGTTTGGTTTATTATTTATTATAAATGTAAGATTTCTATTATACTTATGGTCCTTGCTAATTCATTAGTGAAGTTCATTTGTTTTCTAAACGTAATTTTTAATATTGAATTTATCTTCTTATTTATTTGTATACTCTTGAATTTTGAATTATGAATTTTGTTTATAGGCCAAATTAGATTATAAAATTACAACATTATTGGAATTCTGTTCGTCCCAATTTATGTGGAGACACCATATTTGACTAGATACAAAGTTTAAGGGAAAAAAATTACTAAATACTTGATAGTTTTGATTTAAAACTTGAATATTTGTGTGGCTATTAATCATCATCTTATTAAGGATAAATGAGAATTTTAAAGTTAAAGTTATTTCTACATATCAAAAGTGAAATTCTTTTTGGGACAAAAAGGTACATTTCTTGAAATAAAAGTATTTTGTGTTCATCGATATTTTATTCATTTTAGCCAATTTTCTGTTCAATTAATCATTGAGCTCTATTTGATGTTTGAAATTTATCATAATATACATTTACGGTTCAAGATTTGAAGTTTAAAATAAAAAAAACATGAATAATATAATCTAAAATTGAAAATTTAGAAAATTGATATACATAGAAGTAGAGATGCTTCTAATTTTTTTTTATTGATCAAGACAAAAGCATTTAAATTCCTATTAAGTGCATGCAACATAGAAATTGAATTGAAATAAAAAAATTAAAATTAATTTGAGTAGATACAAAATAATATATTACAAATTGCATTAGTAGTTGACACATAAATGAATTATATTAAAATCGAAATTGTTGAGCCCGTGCGCTTTACGGGCGTTCCTTCATCTAGTATATATATAAATGTTGAAACTCCTCAAGGTAAGGATAGCTTTTTGTGCTGTAGTAAAAGTAAGTTAGAAATTTATTCAGTTACATGTTTAAAACTTGCCCTTGATATTCTTATATATTTTTAAAATTCTTTTTATTCTATTTTCTGACTTTGCTACTAATAGTAATTGCACATTGTAAACGTGTACATGTATAACACTACAATTCCTACTCATAATTAGAATATATCCCATATATTGTAAATATATTTAGTAATAGACAATTATGATAAACTAGGATTCCTCTTATATTGAGACTAGGATTCCTATTGTATTAGAGTTGTATATTGTACACTATATATATTGATATACCTAAGAGAAATTAATATCATCTTACCAAAAATGGATATCTCTACTTTGAAGAGCATCTCTTGAGTAATATATATATATATATATATATATATATATATATATAGTGTTTGCACAAAGACACGTGTTCCCAACATACAAGTTGCAATTCTGGGTTATAAGAGGGCAAATTTGAGGTTCAAAACACATGATTCGTAACTTGTGTTACTAGAATGTTTAAAAATATTGACAAGTTCATATCAATTCTAATAGAATGTAACATATACTTATGAACCATTCGGAGCAACATAGTTCATAACTACCTCAAATTTTCGGACATGAAATTTACGTATTTCAATCAAGGAAATCTGTAAAAAGAAAAAGAAAAAAACTTGTTCACATTTGTTGGTCTAAGTTTCATTACCCTACTCAAGAAATAATGCAGAATTTCGTAGAGCAAGTCAGGTGCCCTGTTCTTCCCCATAAAGTACTTGAAATCTGATTTCATTCCTATGTACATAATGTAATCAGATTAAAGTTGGTCATTATATATATATTCTACAGATTTCTTTTTTTTAAAATCATTTGGTAAATTCATAATTGACTTTTTTGATTAAATTATATTCGTGCTGTGAAGATCTATTTAAGAGAAAAGCATTATTACAAAAAATATTTTATTTTTTGAACTCAGATTCGAAACATCTAATTACGGCGAAAAAATCTCATCAATTTCATCACATTTTTCGATAATCCTAATTTCATTGTTGTCCAGTTTGAAGGCCATGCCACCAAGTTTTTTCTTTTTAACAATCTTTTCATCTCTACAAAGCATGTCTATCTTTTTTTCCTAACTAAAACAGCATGCCTATCTTTTTCCTTCCTCTCTCTTAAACGGTCCTGTTTCTTTTTTTTTTCTTCTCCCAATCGATATCCGGTCTTATATTAGAGCCCGATTAAATTCGGATAGCATCGTAGGGCTTATTTTGGGGGCAGCGCTCTTAATAGGTTTTTTTTTAGGATTTGACTTTGAATTCTATATTTAAAGGTGAAGGGATCCCAATTATGCCATCACAACTCTTTTTTAGCTTAACGGAAGGATTTTATTTATTTTTAAGGTTCTTTCATAGATGTAGAATAAGAAACTGATCTAAATGAAACAATAACATTAGCATTTCTATCCAGAGCATGAGTTACAAAAGTAGAAAATGCAGCAAAAATTTGTAGATTGTTTCTTTCTATTTCTTGTCCATAGATTTTCTTCCGAATTCCGCCATCAAATTCGCAATCATATTGGCTTCCCTCAGAATATGTCGTAGCGATGGATTCCCCAATTTTAAAAGTAACGACCTGCCATAAGTAAAAATGTGTGAATATATTATTATATTGTCATGCCACCACAATTCATATTGGCTAAACCGCCCTGTTTCTAATTTCACTTGATGAAGCCTTTGAGTTGGAAAAAGAAGAAGTAAAGAATGACATCCAAATTATCTTGTAGTTATCCCTGTTTTGCCATGCCATCATTTAAGCTCCTAAAAGGATAAACTTCCCAATATTGAACTTTATCCACAAATTTATTTTTTAGAATAAGAGATTTAATTTAACCTAATACAGAACAACATGAATCATGTTAAATGATCACATGTGGTGAGCCAATAGTGTGAAAAAACTAGCCAAACAACTTGACATTTTCAACACTCCCGACCTAACCACCTAACCAAGGTTGTTGCAAAACTAACCAAAAATAAAGGCCTAACCACTGCACGTTCCTGCACATCGAAACACATGTTCTAGCCTAAGCTTTACTCTAGAGGGGGCATATATAGGTGGGTCCCAGAATTTGGTAGTATTAATCAAGGTTAATCTCATTCCTAATCTGTTTTCTACTGCTGACAAACTCTGACATCAAAATCTTGATGGTAAAAAAGACAAAAGGAAAGTTCGACGTAATACAAGTGTTTATTTCATATTGTTTTAGCATATTATTAGGTGACTTGATATATTTTGTATGTCTAAATTTATGTGATAGACGCTTCTTTTTAATTTGTCTAAAAAAATATTAATTTATTATGATTGAGTCAAGCCGACACCCACTAATCCATGCTTCCGTTCACGACATTGAAGCCAAGCCATTAACGAGTATTAAAGGACCTTTCAAGCCTCCCCGCTTCAACTTGTTTGATTTCATTTTAAAGAATTTAATTTTGAATTTTTCATTTTTATTTTTAGTAATATGATTTATCACCACACAAATGTCTATGACCGGCCTTGTTTTATATTATACGTTTTAATTATTTTTTATTTATTAATTTTTGTATTTAATCAAATATTATCACATAAATAAAATAGATGGAGTAATTACAAGTAATTTCTTATAATAAGTGAATTTCATTACTCAGGCGTAAAGCAAATAATATGCTACAAAAGTATAATTATACAAATAGTGTTAAAAAGACTTATATTGTCAAAGTCCAAACCTACCACCATGAATTACCATGCTACTCCACCACCTTTTGTTAACCTATTAGATACTAGTGATATGGAAGGAATTACCATGCTACTCCACCACCTTTTGTTGGATATAGCGGGATTGACAAATGAGGAGAACATAAAATCGAATTTGAGGCCTGCAGCGTGGGTTCGAATCCTGGTGGGAGCAATTTGCTCTCTTCTAGGGTAGGACCTTGTAGGTGATATCAGTTGTTCTATTCTCAAACCCTAGTCATTCAGGCACATCCCGCGATTTACTGGTAGTAGTGCTGAGGAACCGCGACTACTATCTCCAAGAATAGTCTGGCGTAAGCCGGGAAGCTGGATATAAAAAAAAAATTAGTTACTAGTGATATGGAAGGAAGTACTTTTGTATGTAGAAATCTAGACGCTATGGTATGTAATAGGCTCGCTAGTATGGGGAATTTAAGTATCCTCAAAACTACTACTCCATATTGTAATATTTTGGGAGCACTGTAGAAATATATAAAATATTTTTGTTGTTCAAAGAAAAATTATATTGTTAATGTGACATATCAAATCTTTTTTCTTTTAATGTGGGCGTTTTTTTTTAAGGTTTCCTCCGAAGCCTAAACTATCGCTTGGTTTCCATTTAGCTTGTTTTACCGCGTTTTGTTTTCCTTTTTTTGTAGTTGGAATATTGGAAGTTATTTGGAATTTAACATTTTACAAATCAAAAGGCACTTGATTTCTCTATGACTAGATATAGTTTATATATATATATATATATATATATATATATATATATATATATATATAATCGTGTTGGTTTTATAATCAATTATGGATTGAACTTGATCACTCCACCGTTTTTACTTGTCAACAGTTGTTTTTGACAGCTAATTAACAAATTTGGGCCCATAAAATGCACATCAGACTTTCCTAATCAGAATACTCCACTGCAAACTAAAAAAAAGTTTATAACTTTTAATTAGTATGATAAATCTTTTTATTTACCGGTTTATTAAGCACACATGTTAAGTTTTTCACTGACACTTGGGAACTGGAAAACACTATACTCTTATATATCCATTGTCAATTGAGACCATAATTATATTTTTATAATTTTTAATATTCTCCCTAACTAAAATGAAATTTACAAACAAAGTGTGTGTGAGAGAGAGAGAGTAGGTGTGTAACCAATTGCGAGCTAGCCAGCATATGATTATATTTCACTTAGATCAAATATGAAGGGAAAAATTAAAAATACTAACAATAAATTTTACAAAAGAAACGAAGTAGAATTAAGGACATTAAAAAGTTATTGAGAACTAGGAGCTAAACAGATGGATATGATCAAGAGAAGATAATAATGCTAATTAGCACAAACCTAAAAAGATTAAACTTCTTAGCCAATAAATTTCTTGTCTTTGACATCTGCAGCTAATTAGCTCTCCGTCTTCATACTCATAAGATTTGATAAATCCTCTTCAAATTCACCTCAAAGCAACCAATCCCAAGAAAAATCCACCGATCAAAAGTGAAAATCCACTAGAAAAAACCCTTTTGGCACCATTAAAATATTGATCAACGGGGTACAAATTCCCTGGTGGACCATTCATATATATGTATTGTGAATTTGGTTGATTCGGACTATAGCCACCGCCGCCACCGCCACCACCCTCAGAAGGAGGAAGAGGAGGAGGAGGACAGTATCCACTTGGTGACTTCTTTGGCGGTGGCGGTGACGGAGGCGGCAAAACTGGTGGTGGAGGTGGTGGAGATGATGGTGGAATACAAGGGTTGTTACAAGGACAACCACCACATTTGTTCTCAATATTACCCTCATCAAGTTTTCTTGAATTATTCAATCCATTGGTTAAATGTGTAATATAAACCACAAGAATGAGAAAA
Organism: Anisodus tanguticus; assembly: GCA_034509755.1. Classification (NCBI taxonomy): domain Eukaryota; kingdom Viridiplantae; phylum Streptophyta; class Magnoliopsida; order Solanales; family Solanaceae; genus Anisodus; species Anisodus tanguticus. Next base: position 53,175,193 of record CM067542.1, on the reverse strand, counting down.
AGAATTGGGAGCCTTGACATAATTCTCATGAGAACTTGAGTTCTTGATGATAGTGGAAACTTTCTTTTTAGTTTCTTGCTTAGAAGAATTGGTTATATGAGTGTGCGTAACGAACAAATGGTATGTTAGGTATGGTGACTTTAGGTGAAGAACGTCACTAAAATCAAATGAAATGAAAGGGAAGCATTTATTTTTTTTTGGTAAGAAATGAGAGCGGTTTGTTTACGCTACTTATAAGTGCATGGAGGTTGCAAAAAAAAGGACATGGGGAGGGGAAAGTGGTTGAGTATGCTCTAACTTTTAGTATGATGATTCAGAAAATTATTCAATAGAGCACTTAAAAAGTAATTCTAGGCAGCTAAGCTACTATTAATTAAAGGTTTAGAATTGGGTTTTGCATATGAAAAACTTTCTATTAGAAAGTGTTTTTAAAATATATTTTACTCAGCACGAATCTAAATTAGTTGAAGATCAAAAACAGAAAAGAAAAATTTCTTAATCAGGTCTCGAATGAGATCGAAGGTAATAAAACACCCCTTCCTAATGAAAAAAGGGAATATAATTGTGTGAATATTTTTTATACCGTATTAATATATATATATATCGTTTAATGTCTAATTTAAATCGGTTTAGTGGACTAAAATTAGGCTAATAGGAGAGAGTGTGATCATGAGCTGTCTCTTCTATGTATGGTAGTGACTTAATCTTCAAGTCAATCTAAATGCATGTGGACGGTGCATTTCGGTGTCCCACCATTCAACTCTTTAAATATTTTAAGTTTTTTTCATTGTTCTTTAAACACCTAATTATTGCGTGATGAATGCGTTTGATGTTATAGCATAATTCAACTCACTTACACAACTATGTTGCATGTGTTGCAATGATTGTATTCTTTTTTCCATTTGTTATAGCATAATGAAAAGATTGAAACAACTCTATAATACTTGGACTACTAAAAACCAATTAGCTATGAGGGACAAATTCTATAGTTGAACGGTAAAATTCATCGCTAATTTTATTTTGAGGTGAATCGATAACTACTATCTATTCAGTGATAGATAACTACAAAGCTTATAGTTAATTTTAATTTTTTGTAGTGAAAATAGGATTAGTAAATTTAGATTAATTGAATTAGATAGGGAACTCTGAATTACTAATAGGATTTTGTAAGTCAAAGTGAGCCTAGCTATAGTATGAATATGGTGCATGTGGGGTTCATTTTCCGTCATCCCTACTCAAGATTTCGCAATTCTAGCAAAGCATAAACATTACTCTTCACTACTACTTATAAAATGATAAAAGAGGATAATAATTATTAGCGAATCATTCATCTCTTTTTATTAAAGAGTAGTTTGGAAGCCTATTATTGGTATGAATCTTTAAGTTTACACTCTATATTTGAGCATTAGCCAATTATTGTAGTATGAACCTTTCAACTTTACACACCATATCTTGTTTTTGATAATCGTGGTATTCGATGGTAGTTTGTATGCACCTTTTTTACGGGGTATTTGCTATTATTCAGCAGTGTAGGTATCGGTTAATTTTATCTACTGAAATTTGAACAGATAGGAAAATTGTGATGTTTGAGGGCAGCTTGCACAGACCTTAACTAATTTCATGAAATATTTGTATACCTCCCATCAACACAGGTATCAGGTAACTTTGGTCACAATAACTTAGATAGATAGTAAGCCTGTGGTGTTTGAGGGAAGCATGCGCGAACCTTAACTAATTCCATGAGGTATTTGCCACTTCCCACCAGAGCAGTTATCGGGTAATTTTGTCCATTAAAATTTAGATAAATAAGAAGCAATTATCCAATATTATTGTCACCGCCGAAATTTAAACCTAAAATCTATCTTTGCACTCTATATTTAAGCAGAGATTGCTAGACTATAAGGCCAATAAAGCAATGGGTTGGAGCTCCAATATTTTGGAGCCCGGTTATTTCCTTAAATATATATCTTATATGTATTCTTAAAAAAATGTGTGTAATGTTAAATTTGAAAAGATTTTTTGGAGAGAAAGTATAATAAATTTTCCTTTGTAATGTGGGGACCATTGCTATAATTGGAGAATGAAATCATTTTTAGGAATTGTTTCCTTAGGTATGTAATTGGGTACTTGTTTTATTGCTTCATTTATATCATAACAATTAATATATGCCCACATTATTATTCATATTTTTTACCTCTTTTCATTCTCTCTTTTATTATTATTATTCTCAAATCTCAATATTGAAAAGTTTCTCAAACGACAACTTATTGCGGCTTACAAGTTACTAGTACAAGATATTATTAATCTCCACGCAACACCTTACAATGCCAAGAAAAAACATCAAAACTGCCTACAACTACGTATTAGTAACAACTGCACAAATAAAATCTATACGCCTAACTAAGTATTGTATCTATCCATCCTCTAGCTACATTATTCTGCTTCCTCTTTAAGTAAACCTCTCGACGATATATACACTCAGCCCTGATCTGGGAGACAACAAGTGTTGGTTGTATGACTTTATTCTCCTATAATGCAGTATTTCTAGCCTTCCAGATACGGTAGATCACAGCTGCAATAGAGGCTAGAACCAATTCCCTACATCCCCTCCCCTTTGTGCTACCAGCTGCTCTCTTCCATATCCCTTTCAGGTCCAGTCGTATTACCTTACCCTCTTCCCTAGCCAGCATAAAACATCCTGTTAGCATCTCTGTGAAAAGGGGCATTCAAAGAACACATGGTCGACTGTTTCCACACTGGCTCTACATAACAAACACTGATCATCCTGACTAATACCAAACTTGAACTATCTATCCTTCGTGAGTAACCTGTTAAGCAAGGCCAGCCAGCATTTAAAATTGTGTTTAGGGGGGGTTCCTTTACTCCATACCAATCTATACCATGGCCATTTTTCTACTTCTCCTCTTCTCCACTTGCAATAGAGTATTTCCCTATTAAGTTGTAACTAGCCCTGCTGCACATAGCCAGGAGAAAAAGTGTCTCTAGTCTTGAATATCTTCTTCCAGTACCAACAACAATCCATTGGGGGATGTATTCTGACCACTCTTCATCCTTAATATAGACATGGTTCACCCATTTTATCCAAATATTATCAGCTCTTTAAGCAATGTTTCAAGCATATTTGGCTATAGCAGCCTCGTTCCACGTTATGAATTGAGTAAGGCCCAAACCACCTCCTTGTTTTGGTCTACACACAAGATCCCATGCAACTAAATGGGATTTAGTAGTAGCAATTTTCCCATCCCATAGAAAATTCCTACAAATAGCAGTGAGTTTGTCAATCAGCACCTCACAATCCATCTTTGATATCTTTTTAGTTGATATTAGCATACCCGAATATCTGAATGGTAATGCCTCTCTTGTGTAGCCAGATAACTCACATAAATCAACAACACGTTGGGGATCCATGTTAGAACTAAATATATTGGATTTTGATGGATTGGTGGTCAGTCCAGAAACCTTGGAGAAGGACAGCAATCCTCAGAGCATTAACTGAACAGCCAAAAATTCACCTTTACAGAACAATAGAACATCATCTGCTAAGCACAGACGATCCAATTTAAGGCTCTGGAATTTAGAGTGAAACTGAAATACTTCATGATTTGCTAACAACTCCTATAATTCTTGTCAGGTATTCCATACATATCATAAATAGTAGGGGAGATATAGGGTCCCCTGAATACATTCATATACACCCCCATTAATTTCCACTTAATACCGTGTAGTAGATATACAAGTCATAACCCATTGAATAAACTGAGGTGGGAAGTTCAAAGCATATATCATCTCCTTTACAAATTCCCACTCAACAGAGTTATATGCTTTTTTCAGATCAATCTTGATCAAGCAGCTTTTAGCTCTTTGTTTCCTGTTAGATAGTCTCACCAGATCTTGACATATCAGGATATTTTAGACAATTGTTATACCAATCACAAATTCACTTTGATTGTCTGATATTATACTAGGCAGTATCACCTTCAACCTATTAGCTAGCACTTTAGAAATGACTTTATAGATGGTATTACAACAGACAATAGGCCTGAAGTCCCCAACAGCTTCTGCATGATCAGTTTTTGTGATCAAAGAGATGACAGTGTAATTCCATACTCTCAACAGCCTTCCTGATGTAAAAAATTTCATGATCCCTGCTACTAGATCTCCATGAACTATATTCTGACAATCCTTAAAGAATTGGCTCCCATATCCATCCGGGCCTTGAGCCTTATCACATGCAATATCCCAAAGTGCCTTCTTAATCTCAACTACTTCAACATTCTTTGCATCCTTGACAATATTGGCCCTTTCTTGACAGTTCTGCTACATACATGCTCCCTTTCATCATTTACAGTTCCCAACAAGGTAGTATAATATTATATAAAAGCATCTGAAATACCAGTGATGTCAGACTTAGCGTTACCATGCATATCTTTGATAGAGAAAATTCTATTAGCACTCTTTCTAGCCTTCAAAGGCACTATGGAAGAATTTGTGTTCATGTCACCATAATTCAACCATTGTATTTTGCGTTTCTTCTAGAGGAACTTTGATCTAGCCAGTTGCCATGTTGATTAGTCCTTTGCCAATATTATCTCCATATCAATCAATTGTCTATTATCTGGATCAACTTGAATCTTAACTTGACACTCATAAAGTTTCTCCAAAGCCCTTTTAGTTCTCAGTTCCACCTCACTGAAATTAGTTCTGTTGATCTCCTTCAGTACAGCCTTAAGCCTATTGAGCTTGCCTACCATTTGATACATCTTAGTCCCCGTACTTCTCAATTTCCAGTTAGTCTTTACCTTGTCTTGGAAGTTAGGTGCTAGATCCCACATATTGTAATATTTGAATCTATATAGGCCTGTGACATTACCAGCATCCCAGTTAATGAAAAGTTGGACAGTCATCATACAACCCCGGGTTACCAAAGTGCACTTCAGAAACAGGAAGAGTAGTAATCTACTCTAGGTTCTCTAACACTTTGTCAATTCTGCTATAAACCCTGCTATCTGCCCCTTGCTTATTATTCTATGTGAAAAAAGAACCAGAAGATTTCAATTCCTACAAGTTGCAACTTCCAACACATTGCCTAAATTCTCTGGTCTCTGCTACTGTTACTGGGCTTCCTATTCTTTCATTCCTATTAAGCATACATTTGAAGTCTTCCATAGCATCCCAGGGCCTTGAATATTACTATAGATTGAAATAATATCCTGCCAGAGTTCCCTTCTCAAGCCCTGATCATAGTATCCATACACCACTGTCACATTATACTTGCAATTAGTTCCTCTGTGCTGAACTTCACAGTGAATCACCTAAATATTAACAATATAAACTTGTGGTTTCCATACAATCCATATTATCCCACTAGGATGGTGAGATAAGTTTGTTGTAAAAGACCATTTGTTGCTAAGGTTAAGGATAGCACTATGTGCTTTTTGCCTCTTAACCTTGGTTTCCAGGAGTCCAAATAGACCAATCTTGTTATAATGCAAAAAAAAATCATCTCCTTTTTCTTCTGAAGTCCATTTAGTCCCCTGGTATTCCAGAGTCCTATCCTATCCATTAGGATGGGGTTTCCCCCACCCCTCCCAGTTCCTGGAACCTTGACAACATTACTTCCTTTAGAAGAGGAAGTTAGTGCTATTCCTTTCTCATTCTCTATAGTCTTCATCTCTGTACTCTTACCATCACTACCACAACTCTGTACTTCCATGCTAGTTGAGGCATCATTTTTCACCCCCAAGCATAGCAAATGTATTGGTGGTTTTTACTAGGGGTGAGCGGGTCCGGGTACCCTAACATTTTTTAACTACCCGGACCCTACCCGGTAAAGATCGGTTCCTAAATTTACTATCCGGAACCTACCCGTAGCAATCATTACTCGGAACCTACCCGGACCCGCAGGATCCGGGTAGGTTCCCGGGTACCCTGTAAATAAAAAACACAAATTAAGCAACAATTTTTAAGCCTATGAGAATAAAAAAGAGTTCTAAAATAATTTCATCAAGTAGTTTTTTAGCCTGCAATCGGTGTTTTTAGTACCCTTATAAGAAGTTTTAGAAAACTTATTCATTGTAGAAAAGCTAATTATGTTACAAAAACCTAAAATTGCAAGCCAAATTTGACACTCATTTAATTGAACGTGTTGATTTCAAAATAAATTTGAAAATATCTGAATTAAACTTATTTTCGTGTTCATAAGCTCTTCGATACAAAAGAAAAGCTTTATTATACTAGTAAATCCCTAAATTTCATCTTCACAACTACAAAAATATACACAAATTTTAAAAATAGATTTACATTTCAAATAAAAAAGTAATACAAATTGAAGATGAGTATCGCCTGAAATAGAACAGAAGCATATGATATTAAAAAGAAATTGAAGAGTTAGATATGAACCCATATGCATTTTAGGAATGACGTGAACACAACCAAAGGAGAGAAAGAGGCAAAGGTGAAGCTTCAATGACGACAACGATGAAAGTACCTGAGAGAAAGCTTCAACAACGACGACGATGAAGCTCGGTGGTGTAGCTAAAACGCTATTGTTATTGAGAGAGTTTTGGGTGTTTTCTCTTAGGGCACAAAGAGCATTCTAGAATAAAGGGGTGAAACAACTAAAATATTTACGTCTTGGGGTGGGGAAAATCAATGTGCAGGCGTGCAACAAATAATTTTGGAGAAAGTTAAAAGTGGTCCAAATGTTTCTAAAAAAAATAAAAATATTTAATATTTTATAGGTTCCGGTATCGGTTCCGGTCCGGTACCCGTCTCTATTTGCGAACCGAACCGGACCCGACATTGATCGGTTCCTAATTTTACTACCCGGACCCTACCCGTTATTATAATATATCTACCCGGAACTTACCCGTTAGTGTCAGTTCCGGTCGGGTATCTGGGTACCCTGTACCCGTGCTCTTTACCCCTTTTGGGGAAATATACACAGCCTTTTTCTTTGGACCCTTATTCACCACCAGTTGGAAATCATTATCATTCTCATGTGGTGCTTCTGTAGACTCATGCTGCATACCTTTTTTCTTCAATAGCACATGTTCCTTCAACATCTTTCTGCAGACCTATGGGTGGTGGCCAAAATTCTTACAGTGTGATTATAACACTTCGTACCTTCAAACTAAGCCATGATCATGATCACGAGTTTAAAAAATCAAGACGGGGAGTTAAAGTTGAAAAAATAATTTCTACTCTGCAAATCCAGTTTTACGCCCAAGATATACAGACCGTAGAAAGTGTTATGGACCGTAGAAATAGTCCTTATAAATCACCGTCAAATTTGACGATGTACGATAGACTTATACGGACTGTACAAAATTATACAGACCGTAGCCGTCGGTCAACCCCAGACTTTTAGCGTTCACTGGAAATTTGCACTTCGATGACAGTCGTTTTGTACGGACCGTAAAAAATTGTATGGACTGTATCCCCAGTGTAAAACTTATAAGAACCGTAAAATACGGTCGTAAAACTCCCGACGATAGGAACAATATAAATAAGCAAATTTAGTTCTGAAAATCAGTTTTCTTATTTTTTCAAACCCTAGAACGAAGTTCTCTCCTCCCATAATCATCATCATAACTCAAGGTAAGCATTTTTCATGATTTTTCATGCGATTCTAATCAAGTATATTCAATTCATAAGTGAAATTCATTATTACTAACCTAGGGTTTTCAAGAAAACCCAAACCAAGAGATTAAAGTTCAAGTTTTGGGTTTATTCATCAAAGTTCAGATTTTTATTACAAGTTTTGGAGCGATTAAGATATGTAGAGCTTCTATCCACGTGTGGGAACATCATTGTTCTTCCCCACACCACTTTTAATCCGTGAAACACGAATGTTCCCCAGACCTAGGGTTTGCTCTAATCCATGATGACCCTATATATATGTACAACTACATACCATGCTTATATTCACATTTTCGTTAATTTTATTCGTTATATGTCATTATGGTTGTCATGAACATATCTCTAATCCATGAACATATGCCTTGAATCCCATGAGTTCTTAAATACAAGTCAGGAATCATTATTACTAAATTCATGAAATTATACATGTTTTCAGGTTTCATACAAGCTATATTATGTATCTACTTACATGCTTAATTATTCTTACAAACATGTTTACAAGTCATGATTTTACAAACCATGGGCTTTCTAGCCAATTATATTTCATGTTCATGTTTGGGAGTTGCACATATTATTAAGAGGGCTTAGACAGCCTGAAACTACGTATGCCAGTGTAGGATAAGGATTGCTCCGCCTAGTTAGGACGATTCCTTCATACTACCCACAGTGAGTTATTGAATCCATTCATGTCATGTTCATGTCTCGTACCCCGTCAAAGTACGTGCTGGCTTAGCTGATCAGGCAGAGATCAGACGCCACGTTCCCACGTTGTGGTTACATGTCGGTTATACTAAACCTCTCACATTTATAATAAGTTATCATATTTTATTATAGTCATGTAAGATATTATACATGTTCATGCTCAGGTTACAGTTTTAGTTCATATTATTTCACGTGTCTGCTTATTCTTTCAGTTGTTTTACATACAGTACAATTCAAATGTACTTATATTTCTTTTTTCCTGGGGCCTGCACTTCACGGTGCATGTACTGAGTTTTAAGACGACCGATCTTCTCATTAGGAATTCATCAGTATCAGCTATTGGTGAGCTCCATCTCATTTAGGGTGTCAACTTTACTTATTTACATGCCATGATTTACCGTAGAGGTATGCCAGAGTCTTATCCTAGTTAATAGTTTAACCATCTATATTCATGTCCAGAGGTTTCATAGACTAGCTTAGAATGTCATGACAGTCATTCAAAATTACTATGTTTTCAAACTATTTTCCGCTATGATATTTCAGACTATTTTTCAGCATACAATTTTACATATTTTATTATCATTATTATTTCATGCTTTCGATGCTCATGTTGATTCAGCAGCCCACGTGATTCGCTCGATCACATACAGTCAGGCATTGAGTGTCGTGTTTTGCCCCGACAATAGTTCGAGGCATTACAAAACTTAATATCAGAACCTAGGTTTAAGTGTCTTATGGAGTCTATAAAACTGTGTCTAATGGAGTGACTTTTATGTGTGTGAGACGCCCATACATGTAAACAGTTGACCACCAAGATATTTAGAATTGTCTCACTTCTTTCATACTCTAGATTGTGCAGTTAGAGATGTACCTTCAGGACATTCTTCTAATTCATGTGTATTACGTATTTCAGAAAATACCTGCTAAAAGGAAGTCAGCTACATGCAAGAGGACCGTTACCAGTGTTGCTCAAGAGGAGAACACTCAAGCTTAAAGAGTTGACTGGGAACAACACCCCCACCTGATACTAAGGGGCTTGTGGAGGTTTGTACTCCAATTCATCCACCCAGTTCCACTTACCCAGATGTTAGGGGAGTTATTCAGGTGCTCACATAAATTGTGGTTGCACAAGCTCAACGTTATGGAACGGCTTCGAGTATAGGTACTAGTGGAGAGTCGTCCAGTTTCAGAACTCGGGAATTTCTGCATATGGATCCTCTTGTGTTCACATGGTCTAGTAAGATAGAGGATCCACATAATTTTATTGACGGGCTTCAGAAATTTTTTCGTTTTATGTATACTACTGAGTTAGAGGCAACAAAGTTGGGGGCTTATCAGTTGCAAGATGTTTCCAACATTTGGTATGAGTCATAGGAACAGTCCCGAGGGAAATATACATCTCTTACTACTTGAGACGAGTTTGCAGATGCCGTCATTGAACATTTCTTGACATTAGAGGTCAGGGAGGCAAAGGCCCTTGAATTCGAAAAGCTCAAGCAGAATGGTAGGAGTGTGAATGAGTACTACCTCCACTATGTTTCATCGGCTAAGTATGCTCCACACATGGTTTCAAACATGTGGGTCAGGGTTAGGAGTTTTGTGTGGGGACTTGACCCCTAATTGTTCGATGATGCTAATATTTCTGCTCAAAACAAGGAAATGACTATTACCAAGATGGTTGCTTTTGTTCAAGGAAATGAGAGCAGAATGACGGAAGAAGAAGCATTACAGAAGGAGAAAAATAGGGAGTTCAATAAGAGGGCTAAGTCTTCAGGCCACTTCAGTCATGGGGGAGGTGGAGGCAGAAAGTTCTTTAACAACAAGTCATCAGTATCCATACGATCTTCAGCCAGTGCCCCAGTCCCAAGGTTCAAGAATGATCAGAAGAGCCAGAACTTCAGAGCATCAGGCTCTCAGTCATAGGCCAGCGTGGGTCAGAATCTTTAATAATCTAGTTCGTGGTAAGTGTGGTAAGAGACACCCACGGTAGTGTCGTATGGGTATGGATATCTATTATGGGTGTGGACAACGAAGTCACTTCCAGAGAGACTATCCATTAGCGAGGCAATGTGGAGAAAGTAATGTGGCTCAGTCCACAAATTCAACAGTTCCTCATAATTCTCAGGCCCAATCAGAGCATGGTACAACTAAATCTGGTAACACATGAGGAGGTCCAAACCGCTTGTATGTGCTAGCAGGTTTTCAGGATATAGAGGCTCGGGCAAATGTTGTCACATGTATACTAACAATTTTCACTTTTGATGTTTATGCCCTTATGAATCCTGGATTCACTCTATCATATGTAACCCCATTTGTTGCTAAGAATTTTGGATTGATCCAGAAAAATTGCATAAACCCTTTGAAGTATCCACTCCATTTGGTGAGTCCGTTATAACTAGATGAGTATATAGGGGTTGTCCAGTTAAAGTATATCACCGCATTACAGTAACTGACTTGGTAGAGTTAGAAATGGTAGACTTCGATGTAATCATGGTAATGGATTGGTTGTCTTGATGTTATGCTACAGTAGGTTGTAAAACCAAAATTGTCAATTTCAAATTTCCCAGTGAACCAATCATAGAATGAAATAGTGATGCAGTAGCATCCATAAAAAGGTTTATTTCCTAGATTAAAGCCAGAAAGATGATATCCAAGGGGTAGATTTATCATCTAGTTCGGGTTAGGGATGTAGATGCCCAGACCCCAACTCTTCAGTCCGTACTAATTGTTAATGAGTTTTCAGAAGTCTTTTCCCAGGATCTTCCCAAGTCCCTCCCGATAGGGAAATTGATTTTAGAATTTATTTACTTTCCGGCACTAAGCCGATATCTATTATGCCTTATAGAATGACTCCAGCTGAGTTAAAAGAATTAAAAGGCCAGTTAAAAGATCTCCTTGATAAGAGATTTATTAGACCTAATGTCTCACCTTAGAGTGCACCAGTCTTGTTTATTTAGAAGAATGATGGATCTTTACATATGTGCATTGGCTACCGACAATTGAACAAGATAACCATTAAGAACAAATATCCTCTTCCAAGAATCGATGACATATTCGATCAACTTCAGGGTGCCCAGTGTTATTCCAAGATTAACCTCATATCAGGGTACCATCAGCTTAGGGTTAAGGAAGTTGACATTCCGCAAACCGCCTTCAGAACTCGCTATAGTCATTTTGAATTTTGTATCATGTCATTCGGATTGACGAATGCACCAACTGCTTTCATGGATCTTATGAATAGGGTCTTCAAGCCTTATCTTGACCTTTTCATTATTGTCTTCATCGATGATATTCTAATCTATTTCCGTAGTAAGGTTGATCATACAGAACATCTCAGAATAGTGTTGCAAACGCTCTAGGATTGCGAGCTTTACGTAAAATGTTGTAAGTGTGAATTTTGGCTGAAATCAGTGGTGTTTCTAGGCCACGTCATTTCTGGAGAAGGTGTGATGGTAGATTTTCATAAAATCAAGGTAGTAAAGAATTAGCTCAAACCCACCTCAGCCTCTGAGATAAGGAGTTTCTTGGGTCTGGCAAGCTATTATATGCGTTTCGTAGAGGGTTTTTCCTCTATCGCAGCTCCATTGACTATATTAACTCAGAAGAAAGTCAAAATTTCAGTGGTTAGATGCATGTGAACATAGTTTGGAAGAATTGAAAATGCGACTAACTCATGCTCTAGTGTTAACATTTCAAAAAGGAACCGATATGTTCGTAGTGTATTGTGATTTGTCAGGAATTGATCTCAGATGTATTTTAATGCAGCATGGTAAGGTTATAGTTCATTCATCCAAATAGCTTAAGCCTCATGAAAAGAACTATCCAACTCACGATTTAGAATTGGCAGCTGTGATTTTTGTGCTCAAGATATGGCGCTACAATTTTTATCGATTTCACATTGACATTTTTACAGATCACAAGAGCCTTCAGTTATATTTTTAAGAAGCAAGAGTTGAATCTTAGACAGAGAAGATGGCTTGAATTAATAAAGGATTATGATGTGGATATTCTCTATCATCCGGGGAAAACAAATATGGCAGCCGATGCTCTTAGCCGGCTATCTATGGGAACCATAGCTTATGTTAAAGAAGAAAAGAGAACCATGACGACAGAAATTCACTGACTAGCCAATCTAGGAGTTCGACTTATGGACTTAGAAGATGGTTGTGTTATTATCTAGAACAAGTCTCAATCCTCCTTAGTAGTCGAGGTGAAAGAGAAGCAGTTTAATGATCCCTATTTATTGCATCTGAAAGAGGATATCCACAAGCATAAGAGTATGACTTTTGAACAAGGGGAAGATGACAACACTTTGAGGTACCGAGGTAGGTTATGTGTTCTAGATGTGAATGGACTCAGAGAGCGGATCATAGTAGAAGCGCTCAATGAAATGTATTCTATCCACCCAATCTCTATAAGGATGTATCATGATCTTAAAGAGATTTATTGGTGAAACGATATGAAGAGGAATGTGGAAGATTTTGTAGCCAAGTGTCCAAATTATCAGTAGGTGAAAGCCGAGCACCAGAGGCCTAGTGGGTTGGCTCAAAATATCGATATTCTTATTTGAAAATGAGAGATGATAAACATGGACTTCATAACAAGTCTACCTCTCTCATCCCAAAGGCATGATTCAATTTGGGTGATTGTGGATCGACTTACCAAATCAGTCCACTTTTTGCCAGTCAAGACCATAGACTCAGTAGAAGATTATGCCAAGTTATATATCCAAGAAATTGTCAAGCTTCATGGGACCCCAGTGTCCATTATTTCGGATTGTGGTGCTCAATTTACAACACAATTTTTGAAGTTTTTCAGAAAGGATTAGATACTAAGGTAAATCTCAGCACAACTTTTCATTCTCAGGCAGATGGCCAGGCAGCGCGAACTATTCAAACCCTCGAGGACATGTTGAGAGCATGTATCCTAGATTTCAAAGATAATTGGGATGATCATTTGCCTCTCATTGAATTTACTTATAATAACCGTTACTATGCTAGTATCCAGATGGCACCGTTCGAAGCTCTGTACGGGCGTGTAGGTCCGGATCTTAGTAGTAGCATTTGTTGGGTTCAAAATACTCAGAGCGTCATGCACAAGTTTATAATGCGAACCATAAACGACGATAAATTAGACGACACAAAAATTATACTAAAAGAATCATAATATTAATATTGTTTGATCAAGTGACTTACATATTGAAAGACTAATATAAAAATAAATCTATTGAGAAAATAATCTTTCCTAACTGAAACTCTCTAAACGACTACATTGTAAATGTTATTGTGTTGTGTTTAAGAAGAAAAGATCTTGTATTTATAGAAGTCTAAAACTTTTCCTCAAAGAAAAAAGATAAACATGGTAGAGTCATTTTCTACAAAAAAATCTTTTCCACCAAGAAATCTTTTTTGAAGTAAAACAAAATTATGATAGAATCCAAATAAGGTAGAAAATTAAGGGCAATTATTCTCTCCTTGGCCTGAATTTTCTAGCAAAATAATCTTGATTCTCAATCTTCATATAATCTTCATCAATGTTGCTTGACATGTTTAAAAATGGAGCCCTTGCTGGTTAATAGTATTGGAGCTCTTTCGAGTTAAAAGTTTTTGGAGCCCTTTCGGGTTAAAAAGTATTGGAGCCCTCGCGGGTTAAAAGTATTGAAGCCCTTTCGGGTTAAAAGTGAGCCCTTTGCAGGGTAAAAAGTGAGCCTTTTACATGGTTAAAAATGAGCCCTTTGCAGGTTAAAAATGAGTTTTGATTTTAAAGATGTAGCTATAGGATTTTTGAAAATATGGTTGAAACTTTTTCTCGGCATGTAGCTCGGACTTTTTCTTCTTTTCTTATTTGACAAAATTATTCATTATCGCCAAATTGGTTGCTCTTAATTTGAACCCGCCTTGAACCATGTCTTGGACCTCGTCGAATCATTAGTTGAATCATTGACTCTGATACAACTTTTTGGGTTCGAAATAATCAGGGCATCATGCAGAAGCTTATAATTGCGAACCTTAAACGACGATATATCAGACGACAAAAAAATTATACTAATAGAATCATAGTATATATTGTTTGATCAAGTGACCTACATATTGAAAAACTAATTTAATAAACATAAAATCTATTGAGAGAATAATCTCCCCTAAAGGAAACTCTCTAAACGACTACATTGTGGATGTTATTGTGTTGTGTTTGAGAAGAAATGATCCTCTATTTATAAAAGTCTAAACCATTTCCTCCAAATATGAAAAAATGTAGTATAAATACACTAATACGTACCCTTTTCAAAAGTCGTGACAAAGCAAGCTCATAAATAGTGAAATCATATATATTCAAGCAAGAATATATAAAGGAATATTTTAGTTTACTAACTAACCCCAGATGTCCTATACATGATTGACTGTCACTAATTATATTTTGTATAAGGCAAAATGTATAAAACAAAAATCTATTTATAACACGTGTACTGGAAAAAATAGACTACAGTTGACGTCTTAAATTGGGCTGTAGAATTATTGGGCTAGAAGATGGAATTGAAGTGGACGGCTTATTCGTAAATAACTTGTCTTGAATTTAAAGCCCACATTGACACTTTATATACATTCCATAGTAATTAATTCACATATTTTTAGTCAAGAATCGATATTTATATACATTGTGTAATAAACATTATTTGATATACATATAATGTGAATTGATATTTATATACATTGTGTAATATATATTATTTGATATACATATAATGTGAACTGATATTTATATACATTGTGTAATATATATTATTTGATATACACTATTGCACTATTAGATGTCAAAAGCTAAAATCTGAATTGCTTTATGCCAATAATTTGTCCGAATAGTATTGCCACGTCAAGCAAAGATGATTTTTGCTTAGCTTTGGCAGAACATTTGTCTCTTTCATTTGGTACAAACAAGGCCCGAGCTTCCCTTTCTTCTCTCTGAACTTCAAGCTGATTATCAATGTCAACAGTTGGAAGAAGAAACTTCAATTAAGAGCCAGTGCCCATCATTGCATGTTAACTATGTTAGGAATCGAGTTTGATATTCGGTAGAGTACGATCAACCATGTGGCTAGTAAATTAGATTTTCAACGAACTGATACAAGTCAAGCTCCATCAAGATTTTCCCACAAAGTCGAGCTTGGGATCACTATTTTGGAGGCTTATAAGGTGCTTGAAAAGAAGGCTTGAAGCTCAAGAATGTGCTAAAGTGGAAGTATATGCCTCCATTTGGAAGAAGCATGGAGAAGAAGGTTATTTATACAAAAAGAGGTTATTCCATAAATGCAAGCCTTCCATCCCTTGAAAAGACTACTAAACAAGGCCCTTACTTCATTAATAGTATTATTGTAATAGCTATAGTAGTCTTCCTATTCTAGTTATTATAAATACTACCTTAGTTTATTTCATTAGTAGCTTTTGATGAATATGATTAATGTTGTTCTCTAGAGAGAGACTTGTGAGAGCCTTATGGAATAAGCTCTTGTTGAATCTTGTTTTAGAAAAGAGGGTTGCAAGAGATTATTTACAATTCTCTTGAGGTCCACTTCATAGGTTAGGTGCTTTTATATGATTAATTCAATTGAGGTCCTTAGTTTCATATACTTTGGATTGTTTTTGATTCCATCTTTTGTGTCTACCTCTTTATCCTTTAATTACTATTGTTTTTTTTATCTTCCTGAAAGTATATGTATGTCCTAGAGACAATCTATATTAGGACAATGTACTTTATACACTTCATCTTATTATTATTGGAGATTAATATTTTGGCATTTGCAATTATTGAATTATTAGTTGATTGTTTGTGATATTCTATATTATGCATCCCTAGAGGTTACGTTGTTATTAATGGTATGAGATATTAATATAATAATGTAACTCTTAAAATAGCCTCGACTAATGATCATCGAGAATGAGATATCGATGATATGTGATAAGTCGACATGTGGTCTGCATCACATCCTTAGAAGATATAGTATGTCTCACCTGCTATGAGTAATGGCTACTCGTGATGGACACATGGATACTTTGAAAGTATTTGTATACCTTGCTGATATATTGTTTGTTATACATGTCTAAAGTATGATCAGCGTGTGGGAGATAGAAGTCCGTGGACATTAGGTCAATACACACCTTGTCTACAGAGTAATATACTTTGATCATGTCCTAAGCTCAAATGCCTTATAGGTTGAGATACGGCTTGTATTGGGTACATTACGATATGGATTAAAGGTGGTAGATGAACCAAGATTAGGATTCATTCCTCGAGTGTATATTCAAGAGAACACTCGGCTTCTTAGTGATATTGGGTTGACTAAGTCGCTGGCCAACGCAATAAACATATCTAGAATATGGTCTTGTTGTCAACCAATATAGATTATATATAATGATCAAGCCATTTGGATAGACACTTGGTAAATTCCAAGATTGATCGAGTGCGTCGAGAATGAAAGGATTTTATCTTCCCACATAGAGGTTCAGTTTACTGGATTCGTGTAAATATACTTCACATATTGAGTTCGTCTTACGGCGCCGTCTAGGAGTTCCGTGTAGACCCTAATATGATTAGTGTTGATATGTGAAGGCATGTAGGGTAACACTATGTCAATTATTTCTTCGATCTAAGGGTGTATTGAGAAAGTATTAAATATTTGATTTGGAATCGAGATATTTAAATTAATAATAACTATGAGATAATTTCTATTTGATGGAAATTATTTAATTAAGTCAAGATTAAATTTTGGATTTAATTAAAATGTGCTGAAAATATTTTGTGTAAAAGGGCGAGGCGCCGCGGCGCTAATTGGGCGGCAGGCCAAATCAGATTGGCCTACTGCAATTCGTTTTGGGCCAGGCTTTGAGCCCAACCCAAAATCTGAATTTTCCCCTAATTTCACCTATATATAGAGCACCTCCTCATTCATTATTAGACACATTATTCATATATTATTCTAAGTCTTAGAGATCTAGAATAAAACTCTCTCTTGAACCTCTGCCGAATTTCCTAGTTGTTCGAAGGAAGTATACATCGGAGTTCTTGGAACTTGCTGTCGAGGATCAATTGCGTGCGCACCCTCAGAAATTACTAAAAGACTCCAGAGTTTCCAAACCGTAAGTATTCTATCAAAGTATTACGGTTATATACATGTTATGTATCGACATATTTTAATTACTACATTATCATCCTACAGTTCGTCGCTTGTTGGGTTTGAAACACAAAATTTTCAAATTCCGCTGCGTACACGAACCCATCGAAAACCTACAGTGGCATCAGTGACAGGGCTGTTTTGTGTGATTATGTACTAATCATTGATATTAATATGGGTTAGAATTTGTTTAAATTTGAAATTTTATGTCATTTAAAGCTTGAAAACCTAATATCTTAAAGGCACATCATACTTGTCTCCCAAACTATTAAACAATGATGTAATCGAGGAAGTCATTCCGATCTAACTCTTCTAAGTCGATGTGCGTAACCGATTCATTGCGAACATGGTGCACTAAAGCGAAGAACGAGAAGGGATTGGATGATGGTCGATGAACGTGTTGTTTGATAGTGAAGGGTAACGAAGATGAATCTGTAAATCTGACCCTGAACCAGTTTTAGGGTTTCGGAAATGCAAATTTTGTGTTTCTGAGACTGAGGCGTCGCGACTCCATGATGGATCACCGTGGCACCACCTAGGGTTTGACAAGACGCCGCGACTCCATGGTGGAGCGTCGCGACACTGTTCATCCCGATGATTTTTTTTTTAGAATCAGAAACTGAAGTTTTAAAAGTTTCAGATTCTGATTCTGAAGTTTAAGAGTTTCAGAATCTGAAATTAAATTTTTTTCAAATAAGCAGATTTGGTCCTTTGGGGCAAACCTGTAATTAAAATAAGTTTCTGAAAAACAGTTTTGGTCATTTGGGCCAAATCTGTAATTAATTTAAATTCTGAAAATTACAGACAGGTCCCTGAAATCTGAAAATTAAAATTAGATTTTCTGAATTTAAAGGTGTTCAAAATTGAAATTTTAAATTCTTGAGGGACTAAACTATAAATTCTGAAAATCTGGAATTTACAGAAATACCCTGAAAATCAATTTTTAAAATCAGAAAATATTTAAGGGACTGTTTGGATTAGACTTAAATTTTAGAGTTTAAACAAGTTAACCCATGATTATTATTAATTGTATATTATTGAATAATATACGAACTATATGCTAAGTGTTTAAATGCGTACGTTTAATTATTGGCATAATGTCCTCTATAACTGTCTGGGTAGGTGGCGCCTAGTAATTGATCAAACCATCTTATATCATGCCTATTGGGTTGATAGTTCCCAACTAAATGTGTTTTTAGAAATTGCATGATTAAATGACGTATTGGATATGACACAAATTGTTGATCTTGGTTAAAATCCCCGAAACTAAAATGTTCCCCAAATTTTAAATACAAGTCTAAATTAGCCTAAACGAATGTTTATAATATGAAATAAATTTGAGTTTAATTTCCTGTCTATCTAACTCTTCAGATTATCAAAATGTCGAGCCTATCATTGAAAATGTTGATGGACATGAACAAACTTACTGGACCCAACTATCTAGATTGTCTAAGGAATCTAAGAATTGTTCTAAGGCAAGAAAAGATAGAATACGTATTGGACAAAGTATTCCTCACAGTCCCTGCCGAGGTTTCTACAGAATATGCCACATTAGATAAGGTAGCCTACCAGAAGAACCGAGACGACTCCACTTCAGCACAGTGCGTGACGGTGTCTTTCATGTCAGTGGAGCTTCAGAGACAACACGAAAACATGGGAGCTAACGAAATGCTCAAACACTTGAAAAGTCTCTACGACTCTCAGTCCCAAACTATGGAATATGAGTTGTTGATAGAACTCTTCAAATGTAAGCTAAATGAAGGGGGCCAAGTGTCTCAGCGTGTGTTGAAGATGATAGGGCTGATAGAAAGGATGGCCTCGATTGGTATAAAGCTGTAGGAAAATGTCGCTTCCACCCTCGTTCGTTCGAGAATTTTATTGTAAACTACAATATGAATGGAACGAAGGCGAGTCTGTCGGAACTGCATAACGTGCTCAAGACCTTTGAATCTTCAAATACCAAAGGCGAAATTGTGCTCATTGTGAGCTCTACTAGCCGGCCCAAGCCAAAAGGTAAGGAATGATAGAAAAAGAATGGCAAAGCATTCGCTGTGCCCTCAGCTACGAAGCCTAAAGGAGGTATGAAGAAGAAGAATGTGAATCCGGCTAAGGATGTATGCTTCAACTGTAACAAGAAGGGGCATTGAAAGAAGGACTGCACTGCACCAGGAGGAGGAAAAGCACCAGGTGCTTCTAACTCTAGTGGTCAAGGTATGTACGTCATTGAAATAAATGTCTATAAATAACTCTCATTCATGGGTATTGGATACCGCTTGTGGCTCACACATTTGTACCAATGTGCAGGGGCTAACTGACAACAAGAATGTTAGACCAAGATAGGTGGACCTATACGTTGGAAATTGAGCACGAGTGGATGTTGAGCGCGTAGGAACTTATAGATTAAATTTGTCTTCTGGCTATTGTCTAGTGTTAAATGATTGTTACTATGTACCCTCGTTAACGAGGAATATCATTTCTATCCCTGTTTTGAACATAGAGGGTTTTTCCTTATATATTTATAATGGCAGTCATGTACTGTCTTTTGATAATGTTATATATGGAACTGCTCCTCTTGTGGATGGATTATATACACTAAATTGTAGTCGAGAAATATTCAATGTATAAAATAAATGAGCTAAGATAAGTAATAGAAACTCTACCTATCTATGGCATTGTAGACTTGGTCATATCAACGAAACAAGGATAACAAGGTTAAGGAAGCTTGACTACCTCGAACCATCTGACTTGGAGTCTTATGGTAACTACGAATCCTGTTTGAAAGGTAAGATGACCAACAAGCCATTTTCTGGGAAGGGTGTGCAACCCAAGAAGGTGCTTGAGTTGGTACATACTGATGTATGTGGACCATTCTCGACTCAAGCTAAAGGAGGTTTCTCTTACTTCATTACTTTTACTGACGACTTCACAAGGTATGGATATGTGTATCTTATGAAACACAAATCCGAGTCCTTCTAAAAGTTCAAGGAGTACAAGTCTGAAATAGAGAAACAACTCGCAACGAGTATCAAGACCCTTCGATCTGATCGAGGAGGTGAATACTTGAGCAAGGAGTTTCTAAATTACTTAAACCTACATTGAGTCCAATCAGAATGGACACCTCCTGGAACGCCACAGATAAATGGTATTGCCAAAAGGAGAATATGAACCTTATTGGATATGGTTCGATCCATGATGAGCTTCTCAACTCTACCGACATACCTTTGGGGACATGCTATACAAACCTCAATATATGTTCTGAACATGGTTCCTTCCAAGTCGGTAGAAAAGACACCATATGAGATATGGTGTGGCAAGAAATCAGCTCTTAAACATATGAGACCCCGGGGGTGCCTTGCATATGTTAAAAAGAAGCTCACTGACAAGTTGGAATCCAAAAGTGAGAAATGTTACTTCGTGGGGTATCCAAAGGAAACTAAGGGATACTACTTCTATCTTCCTGGAGAACATAAGGTCATTGTTTCCAGGAACGCAACTTTCCTTGAAAAAGAATATATCTACAAGGAACATAGTTGCACAGAGATAGAAGTTGAAGAAATTCAAGAACCGCGAGATAACATAGAGGTTGAATCCTTGTCGAATGACCAAGGCAAGAATTCAGTGGGAGTATTTAGAGAAGATTAGGTACTTCAAGTACGCCCTTCGGCCAGTGGGAGTGTTACAAGGAATAATGCAGAAATGCAAGATCCTCCTACACAACCTTTGGGAGTAGATGCAATGGTTGCACCTTCTCACATTCAGGAAATACATGAAAATGATATTCCTGAAAGCTCTCAAGTTAGTGGATTATCCAACACACAAGAACCCTCTCACAGTCAGAACATACCAAGCACTGAACTGCAAAATAATCAACTCTGTAGGTCCACTAGGACTCATCGTCCTCCTGGAAAACTATATCTACTTGTGGAAACACGCAGTGAGATAGATGTTCCCGATAACGATGAGCCTACAACATATAGCAAAGCAATGTTGGACATTGATTCGAAGAGATGGCAAAAAGCCATGAAATCCGAGATGGAATCTATGTACATCAATCAAGTGTGGAACTTGGTTGATTTTCCAGCTGGGGTTAAACCCATAGGATGCAAATGGGTCTTCAAGAAGAAGATTGATGCATTTGGCAAGGTACAGACTTATAAAGCAAGGTTGGTGGCTAAAGAATATAATAAACGGTCTGGGGTCGATTATGATGAAACATTTTCACCTATTGTTAATATTAAGTCCATTCGGATTTTACTTGCAATAGCTGCATATTATGACTATGACATTTGGCAGATGGACGTCAAAACCGCTTTCCTCAATGGTAATCTAGTTGAGGAAGTGTATATCAAACAACCTGAGGGTTTTTCGTTTGAGTCCAAACCAAATGTTGTATGCAAGCTACATAAGTCCATTAATGGGCTTAAGCAAGCCTTGAGGAGTTGGAACATTTGCTTTGACAAGGCTATCAAGTCATTTGATTTCATCAGAAGCAAAGAGGATCCCTGTGTTTACAGTAAATGCAAGGATGAGAGTATTGCCTTTATTATTATAAATGTAGATGGCATATTGATAATGGGAGACAATAAGACTCTCTTGCAGTCAGTCAAAGAGTGGTTGTCCAGTACCTTCATGATGAAGGATTTAGGTGAAGCCTGCTATATTCTAGGAATTAGGATCTATAGAGATAGACCTAATATATTGTTGGGGCTATCACAGTCAGTCTACATAGACAAAGTGCTTAGACGTTTTTCTATGGAAAATTCCAAGAAAGGCGGTCTACCTATAGGTTAAGGCATCAAGTTATCTAAGAAGGACAGTCCTTCTAATGCAATAGAACTTAAGCGCATGAAGAGGATCCCGTATGCTTCGGCTATAGGATCGATCATGTATGCAATGATCTGTACTAGGTCAGATGTGGCCTTTGCACTTAGTATGACTTGCAAATTCCAGCAGAATCCTGGAGAAGAACACTGGAAAGCAGTCAAGAGTATTCTTAAGTATCTTAGACGAACTAAAGATTACTTCTTGGTCTATGGTGGGGAAGAAAAGCTAGTTGCTACTGGGTACACTGATGCTAGCTTCCAGGTGGATCTTGATGACTTCAATGGTGGAGCAGTGAGCTGGAAAAGTTCGAAACAAGATACAACTGCTTATTCGACAACGAAGCTGAGTACATTACTGGATCGAAAGCTGGTAAAGAAGCTGTCGTGATTTCTGAGTTCCTGAAGGAACTAAGGGTAGTTCCGAGTGCCAGTTATCCAATAACCATTTATTGTAACAACACTGGTACGATTGCACATGCTAAGTAACCAAGATTAACAAACACAAACAAACATGTACCAATGAAGTACCACATACTTAGGGAGATGGTGGAGACTGAAGATATTAGATTAGACTATGTTCCCACAGACGATAATCTAGCTGACCCATTCACTAAACCATTAAGCTTAGTCAAGAATAATGGTCATTAGATATGTTAAAGATTGGCTCTAGGCCAGGTGGGAGATTGAAAGTATATGTATGTCCTAGAGACAATCTATATTAGGACAATGTACTTTATACACGTTCGTATTATCATTAATGAAGATTAATATTTTGGCATTTACAATTATTGAATTATTAGTTGATTGTTTGTGATATTCTATATTATGCATCCCTAGAGGTTACGTTGTTATTAATGGTGTGAGATATTAATATTATAATGTAACTCTTAAAATAGCCTCGACTAATGATCATCGAGAATGGGATATCGATGATATGTGATAAGTTGACATGTGGTCTGCATCACATCCTTAGAGGATATAGTATGTCTCACCTGCTACGAGTAATGATTACTCATGATGGACACATGGATTCTTTGGAAGTATTGGTATACCCTGCTGATATACTATTTGTTATACATGTCTAAAGTATGATCAGCGTGTGGGAGATAGAAGTCTTTAGACTTGAGGTCAATACACACCTTGTCTACAGAGTAATATACTTTGATCCTATCCTAAGCTCAAATGCCTTATAGGTTGAGATACGGCTTGTATTTGGTACATTACGATGTGTATTAAAGGTGGTAGTTGAGCAGAGATTATGATTCATTCCTCGAGTGTATATTCGAGAGAACACTCAGCTTCTCAGTGATATTGGGTTGACTAAGTCGCTGACCAACACAATAGACATATCTAGAATATGGCCTTGTTGTCAACCAATATAGATGAGATATAATGATCAAGCTATTTGGATATACACTTGGCAAATCCCAAGCTTGAGTGAGTGCGTTGAGAATGAAAGATTTTATCTTCCCACATAGAGGTTCAGTTTACTGGATTCGTGTAAATATATTTCACATATTGAGTTTGTCTTACGACGCCGTCTAGGAGTTCCGTGTAAACCCTAATATGATTAGTGTTGATATGTGAAGGCATGTAGGGTAACACTATGTCAATTGTTTCTTCGATCTAAGGGTGTATTGAGAAAATATTAAATATTTGATTTGGAATCGAGATATTTAAATTAATAACAATTATGGAATAATTTCTATTTGATGAAAATTATTTAATTAAGTCAAGATTGGATTTTGGATTTAATTAAAATGTGTTGAAAATATTTTGTGAAAAAGGGCGAGGCGCCGCGGCGCTAATTGGGTAGCAAGCCAAATCAGATTGGCCTGCTGCAATTCGTTTTGGGCCAGGCTTTGAGCCCAACCCAAAATCTGAATTTTCCCCTAATTTCACCTATATATAGAGCACCTCCTCATTCATTATTAGACACATTTCATATATTATTCTAAGTCTTAGATATCTAGAATAAAACTCTCTCTTGAATCTCTGCCGAATTTCCTAGTTGTTCGAAGGAAGTATACATCGGAGTTTTTGGAACTTGCTGTCAAGGATCAATTGCGTGCGCACCCTAGAAAATTACTAAAAGACTCCAGAGTTTCCAAACCGTAAGTATTCTATCAAAGTATTATGGTTATATACATGTTATGTATCGACATGTTTTAATTACTACATAATCATCCTACAGTTCGTCGCTTGATGGGTTTGAAACACAAAATTTTCAAATTCCGCTGCGTACACGAACCCAACGAAAACCTACACTTCCGTCATCGATATTGTATCATGAACTAATTAAAGTGGATACGCAACAGCATTGGATAAATCCATGTGTAACTCTAAATTTATCTCTCATCTTAATTCTCAACATTATATTTAGTTTTATTTATGTTTTTACTTGATTTCCAATTCTTAGAATTATGTTTACTGTTTAATCTATTTGGAAAGTTAAGGAGAAAATCCTCATTGGGAACTATTCTCTACCTATCTCTGTATTAATTGTCGACCGTGCGTGCGCTTGCGTGTTAATTATAATCGGTCAAGTTTTTTTGCGGCAGATGGAGCTACATGGATGTGGATATAAGAAAGGTAGCAAGCATGACATGGCAGTGGATATTTGTTACAAAATGGATGCTAATAGTACTTACGGAAATTGGCCAGTTTCACAACAATTTTGATGACAATTCCGTGATATTCAAGGTGTGCTACAATATGGATAGAGGTTGTGTTCCAGCTTATAGTTGCACTGACACGTTATATTCAGAGTTGTCATTAATTGAAAAAAAAAAATGAAGAGCTTGGATGGAGGTATATATTGATCCATATTGTAGTCCAAAATTGACATCAAAATGTAGCAAAGGTAAGGTCCAGATCAAGAAGATCAAATGGCGCGACATTTGTAAACTTTGTCCCTTGTGTAGCTTATTGCAGACATGATTACTTCACAAGTGCTAGATATTCAGTTTGTTACTACTTTGTAATACCAATTTAGAGTATTCTCTAAGCTCTAAGTTAGATGCTACTATTTTCTTATTTTTGCAATCTATCATTTTTACCATGATAAAAGGGATAATTTTGTTTTTCTTACTCGATCTCAATTCATGTGACACTTTTTATCTTTTGGGATTCAAATTAAATAAAGGTTGACCAACATTCTAAAATATGATTTTCATCATATTGACACGAGAATATAGTTTTCGTATAGTTCTTGAATATCTAAATTTTAATTTTCAAATTGAACTTATCTAATCTAATGAGCTTAAAAATTAGTTAAATTGACTTCGAAAAGTGAAAACGACATAAATTGAGATGAACAGAGTAATATAATTAGTCATTAGCCACATTGTCTGGTGATATTAGATTTAAAAATAGGAATAATTACACTGTATGAAAATTAGGGCAACTATGCTATCAAAATTGACCCACCTTTTTAAATCTTACAAAAAATTGCCCACTCCCCCTCCTATCTCTCGCCCTCTCTCTTCCCGACGCATCCCCTCTCTCGCTCTCTCTTTCTCATATTTGGTCTCTAACGCCCCCCCCCCCCCCCTCTCTCTCAGATCTGGTGGTGGTGAGCGAGGTGGTGTGACTGGTGGTTTTTGTCTGAGCTCCGGCGTTGATTTTGTTGAGGTAAAAATAGAGATGAATGGAGAGGGAGAATGAGTGGTGGTGGGGGTCGTCGGTGAATGTGTAGTGGTGGTGCGTCGCTGTGGGGGGAGGACGACTGCGATTGTGGTGTTGGAGTTTACCGGAGTTGTGGGGCTGCGTTTCGTCATCGTCGGTCATTGGTGGTGTTGGAGTTGCCGGAGAACAGAACTCCAGCGATGGCTGCTGCTCCTCCGTTTGGTGTTGGGGTTAATTTTTGTATAATAGTGTATATATTCACCTATATATAATATTATACATTTTTATACAAACATATACACATGTATCTGTTGTATAAAAGTGCAATTATTATTCAAAATCAATCCAGATCTATGTATTATACACATTTATACAATATTGTATAAGTATTTTTTTAGAGTATATATCTATAAATTATACACTTCATACAATATACATAATGTATCTGTCTTTTATATATAAATATATAATATTGTATAAAAATATTTTTGAATTATAATTTTGCAATGTAAATTTTGGATTATATTTTTATAATATAAATCAGTCAAGTGTATATTTATGAAATTTCGCTGTAAAAATACGAGGCAAATATCACAATTTGTTTTGACTTCTCATATAATATTATCCATGACTATTATTTATCATACACCTTCAAATCAAAGTGTTCACCAATGCCCCAATTTCATCGGCTTGCTGACCAAGTTATTTTGAATTGAAAAAAAAATGTTATTACGAGATTTATAAATTACATTCCGTCAGAAAAACTTAGGAAAACACCAAAGCGTTGTACAATGAAATCAAATTTCTCCCTTCTCCTTTTAATCTCCGTCAGTTTAATCGTTACTTCAGCCGCTAAAAGCGGCCACGTCATCAATTTCCGATCACCGACTCTCTACCCGGAGTCATTAACTTTTGATCCGAAATATCACAACTTCATCGTCGGCGGTACACGTCACCAGAAACTCCTCTCCGTTTCCATCTCCGGCTTCACCGAAACCCTAATCTCTGGCACCGATTTACCGGAAAATTCATCCTTCCTCGGTCTCGCCGTCGACCGCCGTAACAATCGCCTCCTCGCTTGCATTCACCGTATCCCTACAGCCGCTTTCCCGTCTCCGTTTAACGCACTCGCCGCCTACGACCTCCAATCTCGCCGCCGGATTTTCCTCACCCCGCTCCTTGACAACGACGATCAAAATCCGATCACCACCGTAACGGAGATAATTCGCCCTGCCGTCGCCAACGACGTCACTGTTGATTTCTCCGGCAATGCTTATATCACAAACTCCGACGGAGATTTTATCTGGAAAGTAAACGTCGACGGCGAAGCTTCGATTTTATCGAGATCGGAGGTCTACAAATCTCATCCGGTGGACGTTACCGTAGACTATCACAAATGTGGCTTAAACGGCATCGTTTATATCTCCAAAGGGTATTTACTTGTGGTCCAATCAAATACAGGCAAAATGTACAAAGTCAACGTTAATGACGGAACAGCAAAGACCGTTAACTTGGACAAGGATTTAACGGCGGCCGATGGAATGGCCGTTAGAAGTGACGGAGTGGTTGTAGTTGTGAGTCACCACAAGCTTTATTATGTAAAGACACAGAATAATTGGGATGAGGGAGTGGTGTTTGACGAAATTGCCCTTGATGTGGAGGGGTTTGCTACGGGGGTTATAGTGGGGGAGAGGAATAGGGTGTATGTGTTATATGGGCATGTCATGGAGGGTATAATGGGAAATGGAAATAGAGAAGAATTTAGTATAGTGGAGATAGAGGAAGAGGATAATAAAGAAGATAATGTTTGGTTGCTTGTATTAGTTGGATTTGGGTTAACTTATTTCTTGTTTTGGAGATTCCAAATGCGTCGACTTGTCCAAAATATGGATAAGAGAATAGCCTAGTTTTAATCTACCTTTTTCTTTTGTTCTTGCCTCATGTATTTGTTTTGGTTATTTATTTTGATAAATGACAAGGTTTTTTTTTTATCTCTATGGTAATGTATTTTTACGCAACGGATGCGGCTGCTCTTTCCTTAATCAAATGACTCGGGTTCGAACCTTGAGTACGGAAATTTTTTTGGTTGGAAACGCTCCCTCCCCTCTCCCCCTCCTGCGGCGTAAATTCAAATAGGTAGGACTTCAATACGGTACCGAACACCGGATGAGAAATAAAAAAAGGGTCCATAATGACAGAACGATGATGACTTTAAGGTGGCATTTGTTTGAAATTTTGGTGATTTTGTGTTTGATAACCCAAGTTTTGAGTTGTTGGGAAAGTAGTTTTTTAAGCTAAAGTTTGAAAAAAGAAATCTCTTTGTATTTGGTAGAAATGCATCCGGAGACGTTAAGCGTATACAAGAAGTTTCATGGTTATGAAAACCCCAATGGATCTTCACAACTGTAATCCACTCCCAACAAATTTCGTCACATCAGCCTCCTTAGATCAGAGTGTCGTGGCGCGCATGGGCACGGTGACGTCATTAGGCTCACGTCGTCACAACTTTCTGGGGTCATAATAGTCTAAGTTTCGTCCTATATATGCAAGACTTAGAAGAGAAGAAAAATACATTGTATTCTCTCTAAGCTCACACTTGTAACCAAGATCTCTCTCAAGCTAATATATCATTCTCAGCTTCGGGTCTTGCTTTATTCATAACTTATTTCTAGATCTAACTTGTTGATTCATTTTACTTGCTTATTATTATTATTATATTTAACTTGCACATTATTCTCACACACCCGTAATCTAATCAGCCATTCCGGACTCGTTTAAGACGGTCTCTAGATCGGATACGACCTACTTGTCTTTAAACCCTTATGTACAAATCTCTAACTATATTTTTTGTTAAAGTCATTTTTATCGGAAAACAATTTGACGCCATCTGTGGGGATAGGCAGTTGTGGAGTTGTCTTGATCTGTAACTGATCTTTTTGAAAAAAAAAAACCTAAACAAAAAGCGCTACACTTTGAACATATAAGGTGAAGAAAAACATGGCTCACATATCGAAGGAACTTGGAGAGAAATAGGAGTCCACCAAGCACCTAGTAGATCAGTCCGAAACATCACGGATGAAACTAGAGGAAACAACAGCACCCCCCTCCCGAAAGAAAACGAATCTATAGATGAAGACGTCCATTCAGCGGAGAGTCGTGAGGCGCGACCCAAGGAGTAGTACCCCAAGAAAAAAAAAAGACACTCGCACTCTAAAGTGGAGGGGATGTTCAAAGAAGAGAGCATGCCCTCAGAAGTTGTGGTAGCCACGACCTTGGTAGCGAACAACGCCATAATAGAAAGCATGGAAAAGTTTTTTAACTCCTTGTCTAGGGCAACGTTGGATAATCACCCTGTAGATGACGTGGAATACACGGGAGTGCCTGATGCATTGCAGCAAACGCAAGAGCAAAGCCTGCAGTGCCGGAGACACACCTAGCGAGACTCGCAGTGCTAGAAAAAGAGCTCCATGAGCGGATGAGCCGGATACCAGGGGCCCCTTGGTGATAAAGGGGGTTGTGGTGAGAAAGTACATAAAGATACCCTACAAGGAAGAAGCGGCTCAGGAGCCCATCCCGAAGAAGTTCAGAATGCCTGACATATCCAAGTATAATGGCACAACAGACCTGAACGAACACATCATGACTTTCGAAGCAGCGATCACCGGGCATGACGTACAGCAGCACCAAATCGAATCCGTCATGCTGAAAAAGTTTAGTCAAATGCTAAAAAATGGAGCACTCTCTTGGTATACTCTCTTACTTGAAAATTCTATTAATTATTTTGTTGCTCTTGCAGATGCATTCGTTAAGGCCCATGCTGGGGCCCGGAGGGTCGAGACCCACAAGGAGGATATCTTCACCGTAAACCAAATGAAGGATGAGTTACTCCGCAACTTTGTGGAACACTTCCAGTGGGAGAGGATGTTGCTGCGTACGATCTCCGAAGATTGGGTTGTCGCGACGTTCATTGACGGCTTGAACGCCGATAGTTCAGACGCTTCGAGAAAGTTAAAAGAAAGCTTGAATGAGTTCCCGTCCAAGTCATAAAATGAATTAAACAACATGTACACCGCCAAAGTGATGATAGAGGCTAATCATGAGGTCAGAATCGAAGGGGGACAACAAGGGAGATCTTGCAATGTCCCCCCATATAGGCAAAGGGACCAGAGAGGATGGTACGAACCTTATTCAACTCGACCATCCCTTAGGCATGAAGGTCGATTGAATAAGACAAGGTATGATCAAGGTCATCCCAGAAGAAAAAAAGGAAATGTTGCATAGGAAGTCTGCAAACGACTCAGGGCCGCCGAGCGTGGCCTCCTACAACTTTAATATAGAGGTCGTGGATCTAGTCATGGCTATGAAGAAAATGAAAGAAGCTTGATTCCCGATAGCAGTTCGGTCCAACCCAAATAAGCGGGGAGCGAACATTGAGCTTTGGTGCGAGTTCCATGGGATCCCGGGTCATTCAACGAAAGACCACAAACACTTAAGGTATAAAGTAACAGACCTGCCGAGGAGGGGGCAATTGAAGGAGTTCTTTAGTAGTCGGTCTAAGTACGTCAAGGAAAAAGGGACTGGGACTTCACGGGAATGCCTGGCTCAGTAGGGAGCTATCAACATGATCACCGAAAGAGTGATGGTGGGAGAAGTATCTCAGAAGCAACAGCACGGGGGGCCGTCCTCATCTAGAAAAATGATAAGAGATGAGCCTGAAGACCTATCGTCTTCAGCAAAGTGGAAAAAGAAAGCACTGAGAGCCCGAACGTCGATGCTCTGGTAATTTCTATTCAAATATTTCAGTTTAACATTAAGCGTGCACTTGTTGACCCAGGTAGCGCCATAAATATTGTGAAACTCCGCATGATCAAGAAAATGCATCTAACCGGGCAAATGACTTCGGTAGTGAAAGTATTGACTGGTTTCAACCTGTCTAGCAAAATAACCCGTAGGCATATTGAGCTAGAAACACACGTGCAATGAGTGTTGATGAAAGCCTTATTCAATGTCCTTGAAGGGGGAATGCCTTATAATTTGGTAATTGGGAGGCCATAGTTGCACGCCATGAAGGCAGTCCCATCTACCTTCAATCAAGTGATGAAATTCCCGATGCCCTAGGGAGTAGCCACGGTATAGGGAGATGTTGGAACTGACTCGACAAAAATCATTATGGTCGACAGGCAAGAGGACTCAGTCAGAAACAACAGCTAGCAATCACAGAAACTTGATTCCGGGGGCAACCCCGGAGTCATTCAGAGGTAGGAACCAGTGGGAGCCTTTTACCCGCAGGATCAGACAGATCAAATACCTCAAGGCTTCGCGGCACTAGCAGAATCGGATGCGGGAAAATTCGCAGCAGAAGATCTCGAGCTTACCGCTTATCAACCAAATAGGCTTGGGAAACATGTATACCTGGGCTCGGGCCTAAACCCCGGGCTCAGGAAAAATTTGATTGCATTTTTAATGACAATATTAGTAGTTTCACTTAGTTGATATTGGATATCTCAGGTGTGCCCTCGAAGTTGGCCCTCCACAAGTTAAATATGGACTCGGACGGTCGGTAGATTAAGCAAAAAAGATGCCCGATATAGGCAGAATGAAGTCAATTTGTCAAAGAAGAAGCTGTCCGACTTATCCAGTCAGGAGCGGTCCAAGAGGTAAAGTATCAAGACTGGATGGCAAACATGGTGGTACTTCATAAGAAACCTGAAACCTTTCAAATGTTTTTAGATCTAAAGGACTTGAACAAAGCTTGCCTAAGGAGCTCATACCCTATGCCTCGCCTAGATCGTGTTATCGACGTGGTGGCTGGGCATGAGCTGCTCAATTTTCTGGATGTATCCACGGGGTTTGACCAGATACGACTGGACCCGTCGGATCAGAAAAAGACTTCATTTATAACGGAGCACGGGACTTATTGTTATATTATCATGCCATTCGGCTTGAAAAATGCAGGGACCACTTTCCACCAACTGACCCAACAGATGTTTCACCATCAGCTGGGTTGAAGATTTACTTAGATGACATAATCGTCAAGTCCCTAGAAATAAAGGAACATGTTGGACATTTGCAGAAAGTATTCGAGATCCTCCAAAAATACAACCTCAAGCTGAATTCCGAAAGGTGCGCTTTCGGAGTAGGCTCGGGAAAATTCCTGGGCTTTGTGGTGTCCAATAGGGGGGTTGAAGCCAACCCGGATTATATCCGAGTAATAGAGCAAATACTAGATGTACTCAATAGTGCTTGTAAGGTGCACTAATTGACCAGGAGAATAACGACCTTAGGAATGTTTATATCCAGGTCATCCGAGCGATGCCAGAAATTCTTCAGCCTATTGAAGAAAAAAGACTTCCAGTGGACCCCGAAATGCCAGTAAGCACTAACAGATTTGAAGAAGTACTTGACAAACCCTCCCCTTCTTGCAAAACCAGATGAGGGGGAATCGTTGTTGATTTACCTCGCTGTGTCCGAACTGTTGTAAGTGTTTTGCTCATTCGGGAGGAAAAGGTATGGAATCTCCTGTTTATTATACCAGCTAGGCCCTGATAGAGGCCGAAGCCCGATATCCTCACCTTGACAAGATAGCTTTGGCCCTGGTAGTTGCGTCTCATAAACTGAGGTCATATTTTCAATGTCATCTTATATGTTTGGTCACCACTTTCCCTCTAAGAAATATATTGCACAAGCCCGAACTACTGGGCCGGCTGGCAAATTGGTCAATCAAAATCTACGGGTATGATATCACCTATCGACCCCAGACCGTTATTAAGTCTCAAGCCTTAGCCGACTTCGTGGCTAATTATAGTCCGGGCATAGTGCCTCCGGCTCATACGGAAGCAGTTCGGGAAATCAAAGCAGCATCTAGGGAATATGTCCTGTATACGGGCTAGGACACAAGCATGAAAGGAACCGGACTGGGGATTGTCCTTGTCCCTGTTCAGGGGACACAATCAGGCAAACTATTAAATGTGGTTTTTTATTAACAATGAGGCCACAATTGTAGGTTTAGAATTGGCGTGGGGACTCAGAGCTGAAAATATTGAGCTCAAAAGCGACTCACAATTGATTGTTAATCAGATATTGGGCTAATATGAGGCCAAAGACAGTCGGATGCAAGAATACTTAAGCAAGGCTGCCACTCTATTGGCTCAATTTCAAAAATGGAAAGTGGTGCAAATCCCGCGAGAAATGAACTTCAAAGCTAATGCCTTGGCCAATATAGGCTCGTCATCCGGAGCAACTAAGGGAGAGTCTGAATCCATAGTGCAGCTCTGTGTTCTGTCCTGGAATCTGGCTTGCACGAGGTAAATTCTGCCAACCTCACTTGGGACTGGCGGAATGATATTATCAATTATCTACAGACAGAGACTCTCCCGGAAGATAGTAATGAAGCTCGAGCGTTGAGAAAAAAAACAGCCCGGTATTACATGCATGAGAGAGAGTTGTACAGAAAATCCTACCTTGGGCCCTTGGCCAAATGCTTAGGGCCTGCAGAAGCCGAGTACGTGATGCAGGAGATACACGAGGGAAATTGCGGAAATCACGCCAGATATGGTTATTTGGTGAAGAAGATAATGAGAGCTGGTTATTACTGGACTCGGATGGAAGAAGACCCAAAAGCTTATGTCCGGAAATGCGAGAAATGTCATCAGCATTCCCCGATAATACATCAACATGTTGAACCCCTCCACTCGGTAGTGGTTTCGTGGCATTTCATAAAGCGGGGAATAGATATCGTGGGGCCGCTGCCGATAGTTGTGGGGGACGTGAGGTTCCTGCTGATCTTACGGATTATTTCTCAAAATGGGTGGAACCTAAAGCATATAAAAAGATTCACAAAAGACAAGTCATAGACTTCATCTGGATTCATATCGTTTGCCGGTTTGGAATATCGAAAGAGATCGCTTGTGATAACATTCGGCAGTTCGTGGGAAAGAAGGTCACCGAGTTCCTAAAAGGACTAAATATCAAAAAGGTCACCTCATCGCCGTATCACCCGTGTGCAAATGGGCAAGCAGAGTCAACCAATAAAATTATCATCCAGAGCCTCAACAAGAGGTTAGAAATATCAAAAGGCAAGTGGTTGGAAGAACTGCCAGGGGTATTCTGGGCTTACATAACTACAACCAAGACAAGCACGGGGGAAACTCCTTTCTCCCTGGTATACGGAGTCGAGGCTTTGATACCCGTAGAAGTGGGAGAACCGAGCTTTCGTTACACTCAAACTATCGAGGATTCTAACAAAGAAGTGATGGCAATAGGGCTGGAGCCATTAGAGGAACATAGGGAGTTGGCTTTCATAGTCTGGCGGCACAAAAACAAAGAGTAGAAATGTATTTCAACAGAAAGATAAATTTGAGGTATTTCAAACTCGGGGACCACGTCCTCCGAAAAGTCACTCTTGCAACAAGAGATTCTAATTTTATGTAAATAAATAAATAAATGAATAATAATGAAAATGTATAACAAAATGAATGTCACACAAAAAATATAAAAATATTATGTAAATAAATAAATAACCTCGCTAAATGAATATTTTTTGCCGGTCCCAACAATATTCATTTATCGAGGTTTTATTGTATTTTTATTTTAGGAAAAAAAGTCAAATCTATCTACTTTATTTTATTAACTAATTTTATCCTCCGTTAGTGATTCTGTTTTCAAACTTCACACCCACATCCACACCCCTACCCCTACCCCTACCTATTTGGATTAAAAACCTCAAATCAATCTAAATTACCCAATTTTTATAAAATAACCCGTCCGACCTGCCCATTAATTTAACCCGTACCCAAAATTAGTTTGGATGAGAGGGAAGGGAGGGTGACTGCTCCTTCTGTCTTCTCCGGCAAACTCACGACGCCGGAGTCCAGCGAAACCACCATTGCATAGATTATTCATAAAAGGAGGTCTCGTGTTGCACCGATCAACTTTTACACCAAGATATGTCAAGTTTACATAATAAGCTATCCATGAAAAAGCTATCTACGGGGGAAACGTAGTTATCTTCGGATGTTACATACACCCTAGTTACATTATTTAATAGTGATAGTTATCAATTCACAAAGTAGTCTTGACGACACAATAGTGAGAGTTTAGGAACATGAAGGGCACAATTTTCTTCACCATATGCATCCATACCTCAATTGCTAACATCATTTTGTACTTCTTGTCCTCTCATCCATCTGCAAAAAATTTAACATAAATAGCAATTCAAATTTCAAAATAGAAAAACATATATATTTGGATGACAAAAGTAGATTTTTTTTCACTTTTTAAAATGATTAGGATTAGGCTTTCAAGTTGGCCAGCATGAAGTTTGAGCAAACAACCAATACTAATCTAGATATTGCATATCCTTCACATTCATAGCCAGCGGTCAGGATTTGTAAACCAATATTCCTAGTACCCAACCTTCAATAAATATTTACGTTACTGAATTGAGAATATTTATTAGATAGCATTCTACCTGTATTATACAGATAGAATAGGAGAACATAGACTAATTTCCCTAGTTGAAGATTTAATTGAAAAAAATAATATCTTGATTATTTTCATTAATTGAAAGACTATATATACACTTAGGAGAATCATATTCCTATTCTATTTCTAAATCCTTATTCTATTTGGAGACTAACATTACAATTATGATAAGAGTAGAAGATTAATTAAGGTACACTACAACTATACAAAACTATGTATAATAAGGAGACCAAAACCGTGTACACTATCCTAACCGAGTATCCCAATATATATAGAATATATACGTGTATAACGTATATATCTTATGTATATCGTGTATATTTAACATTAATAACCAGCAATACCATCTTTTCCCCTATTGGAAGGTTCTCTTTTTTCAACCCATCAATTGTTTGCCTGATTCACACTTCTTCCATATTGCCTAAAAGGCAAACGGGGGGGGGGGATCCAAAGGGGTCATCTTGCTGGCAGGGAGTCAAGTTTGCGGCCTTAGGGTCGCAAGTTCGATTCCCCCCTAAGGATATCGTCCTCCGGGCACATACATGTGGTAAAGCACAGGCGCTAAAAGCCGCGCGGCATGTTGCGGTGTGGGTTCGGTCTCCGCCAAGCTTTAGGGATGGGGCTTGTGGGGGGTCAACCTTGTAGCATTGATCCGTTGGACGCAAGCGAGACACCGACCATGTGTGCATATCCCGCGATTTACCTGGTGGTGGGGTCTTGAAGGACCGGTCCCATCACCTCCGGAGCCTAGTACCATGTAAGATTGTGCAGCAGTACTAGCGATATGGGGGTACTAAGGCCACCCCGAGACCTGGATTATCAAAAAAAAAAATAAAAAAAAAAAAAAAAAAATAAAAAAAATAAAAGGCAAACGGGAATATAGCAACCATTTTTTAAGTAAGTACGTACAAGAAATTTCTTTACCTGTCAACTTCTACCGCCTTGGATAGATAGTATGGCCACGTGTTAGATAGTATGGCCACGTGTTTTGTCATAAAGTGATGCGATCGCTGTTCAATTTTGGAGTTAAAAAGACACGTTACATTATGTTCAAAGTCGAAAATGCCCTTAAACGAAAAATTAAAGACTGCAAGCAGCCATGTCGAAACTGGTAGCTTTTCTATATAATAGAATATTGACAAATACTCAAAGAAATTGTTTTTCTTGCAACATTTAGACATTCATAGATTCAATAGAATAGAAGAAAATTAAAGCAAAAAATCCAATACTCCATTAAGCAATAGGACATTGATTTGAGAGCTTTCGTTTTATTTTATTTTTCAAATAATTGAGTGCATTTTGGAAACAGAGAGAAACTACCCTGATTTCCTATGACTTGTCCACTACTCTTTCCGTCTCTAAATATTTATCATGATTACTATAAATATAGATGTCTTAAATATTTTTTGAATTTAAAAATAAAATTAATTTTTTTTCTATTTCACCCTTTCGCAGAAATTTTCAAAGAAGACTACAAACTCCTTGATTATGGGGTATTATTACTCTTGTGCAAGTACCAACAACAAGCCAACCTTGTTATCTTAAATACCTAATCACGTTTTACTATATGTAATTACTACAGTTAACTACTTTCATCATATTAGGAGTATAAAGTAGTTCTTAACACAAAGTATAAAGCGGTTCTTAACACAAAGTTCCAAATGGAGAAAGAAGTAAAAACTGATAAAAAGTCCTTACAATATACATTTGCATTTACTATAGATGTCATTAACACATTCATTTAATGGAGAGAGATGAAAGTTTAGACATAAATAAAATTAAAATAATAAAAAATTCCTTTTAATTATTATTTTTTAAGAGTGTGTAAATTAAAAAAAATGATAAATATTTTAAGACGGAAGGATCTCCATCAATCCTTGGCGTTGTCTTCTTCTTTTTTTGTCTTTTTTTCTCTGTTTTCTTTCGAGGCCACAACTTTTATCCAACAATTGAGAAACTTACCAACTTACTTAAAAGAAATACTTTTCCCCAAAAAGATATGGAAATTCCCACTTTTGCAATGACAAATCATGGAAACAAATATAGACATACCACTTACTATAATGTTTAGTGCAGAAAAATGACAGGTTTTCTTAACCCTTTCGATTAAAAACAAAAGAAATTAGAGAATAATTCAAGAGTGAAAATCTTTATCTTGATAATTAGTAGGAGTAGACAAATAGAGATAGATGTCTGAGCAAATTTCAAGATGAGACGAACACTTGAAACGTGTCGACTTCTCAATTAAGTAAAAAAGAAAGGGAAAAAGAACCAACAAAATTGAGAAAGTTAGAGAAATTCAGTTTTTTCTTCCCTTTTTTTATCAAGTATTATAAAGATATTCATAATAGCATCAACTAGTACAAATTGATACACCTAAACGCACATTAATAAAAAAATAATAACTTATG
Source organism: Anisodus tanguticus (assembly GCA_034509755.1). NCBI lineage: Eukaryota > Viridiplantae > Streptophyta > Magnoliopsida > Solanales > Solanaceae > Anisodus > Anisodus tanguticus. The sequence goes on along the minus strand of CM067542.1, from coordinate 53,137,322 downwards.
AATTGCACTTTAATGGGATTAAAAAGTATGACCTTTTGGTCTCGAGATGCTGATCTTGACTTTCTTTATCTGATTTGGGATAGAAAGTAAAAAATGGCTTCTTTTTTTTTGTTTTCTACCGATGTGCGGTATTGGGTTATTTGTGCAAATACTTTATTAGATTATCATTTAAATATCACTATTTTTAAACTGTGTAAAAATATAGCCGTCGAAAAAAAAAACTGACAAAATATTAGATTGTCATTTAACAATTATAAAATTTTAGACCGTGTTTTAATAATTTCTCATAAAAAAATTTATTTGCTCAAAAAAATCTTCGATCATGATCTAAAAGGTCCACAAGTTACCAACGAAATAAAACATGATCATTTACCAAACAGTCGCTTTGAAAAGATAAAACCGACGATCCAGTATTTGTTTGGGGTCTTGACTAACTCAATTAACGTTGTTTAAGATCTATTAAACAGAAAAACATTTCATGCTAAAAAAGTAATTCCTCAATCTCAAATCTGAAGTATCTAATTAAAGATTGAACGATTTTATCCAATTCATTATAACACTAGGTGGTACATTCCCACTAATTAAGTGGTGAGTTCGTGAAAGATGATACTTTTTCTTTGTCTTACTTCAATCTCCAAAAAAAAAAAACATAGGATAGTTTAACCTATTACTTTCCAGGAAGGAATCATTGGATTAGAAGATAAAAAAGTTTTTCTTCTGTTAAATTCAAAGAAGCACTCGTAAGAAACCCACCACAACCAACCGATTTAACTGTGTTTATTTTTAATGCTAATTAAAGAAATATGTTACTTGATTGTATTTATCAACAATGTACAATATATATAGTAGTACAAGAATATTTAAACTAGGTAACTAATCAACCTAATTACAATAGAAAATATAATTCTACCTAAAATAGGAGACCTAATTACAATAGGAATACAATTCTACCTAAAATAAAAGATATACAATTAATGAAATAATATTCGGGAAATATTCTATTACACCCCGCAGTCGAAGCGGGAGGTTCACAAACACTGAAACAGACTCGAAAATCATCAAATAGTATGCGCGGAAGTCCTTTGGTGAAGATGTCGGCAATCTGATATCTGGAAGGAACATGAAGGACATGAACTTGTCCATGAGTCACTTTTTCGCGAACGAAATGAATATCCGTCTCAATGTGTTTAGTGCACTGATGTTGGACGGAATTGCCGGAAAGATATATCGCACTAGTATTATCGCAGTAGACCAGTGTTGCCTTTTGAATCGGGCAGTGAAGCTCAAGTAGAAGGTTACGGATCCAACATGACTCAAAGGCGACGTTGGCGACACTTCTGTACTCTGCTTCTGCACTGGATCGGGACAGTGTAGGTTGCCTTTTGGAAGACCAAGACAATAGGTTATCTCCGAGGAAAATGCAATAACCAGACGTGGAGCGTCGGGTGTCAAGACATCCATCCCAGTCAGCATCATAATAAGCAGTGAGACCAGTGAGCGAAGACCTGTATAGATGTAATCCGAAGTGAAGTGTACCTTGGACGTATCGTAAAATATATTTGAGGGCATGCATGTGTGCTTCCGTCGGACTGTGCATGTGCAAGCAGATTTGTTGCACGACATAGGATATGTCTGGTCTCATGAATACGAGGTACTGCAGGACCCCAGCCAGGCTACGATAGTGAGTCAGGTCTAAATATGAAGGGTCGGAATCAGTGATGAGCTTGGAATTTGTGTCTATAGGTGTGTGGGATGGTTTGTAAGATGTCATGCTGCACAGTCAAGGATCTCTTCGATGTACTCCTTCTGACACATAAATAGGCCGCCAGAATGTCGAGTGATAGAGATGCCCAAGAAATAACTCAGGGGGGCCAAATCTTTCATAGCAAACTCAGAGAAAATGAGAGACATAATGGACCGACAGAGAGCATCAGATGATGTGGTGAGGATGATGTCATCAACATATAATAATAACTAAGCCATGTTTGTACCCTTGTTGTAGATGAACAAAGAATGATCAGATTTACTGTGTGAAAAACTGATAGATGAGACATAATCAGTGAACCGATGGTACCATGCTCGAGGAATGATAAAGAGTTTTGGTGCAAGGTATTTTTTAATACTGAAGTCAAGTGTGATGCAATAGATAATAACATGTGTGAGAGTCAATGATTGAATTCTAGCGGCAAGGCATAAAATTATTATTACCATGCTTGGGAAAATAAGAGTAAAGGTGATGACTAGACTTGCTAGGTTAGGTGAATTTTCAAACACTTGAATAGGCAACATCTCTCCGATGGCAATGAAAATATTGGAGGATAACATTGAGAAGTCAATGGGCTGTTCGCTTGAATTTAATGGACTAACAGGATATGAAGTGATGGATAAAAACAAACAACACAATCGTGTGTCTAAGAAAGATGATTTGTAGTTGTAGATCATGGATGCTGAAGGGGTTACCTTGTCCACATGCCATAGCTGCAATGTTTTATAAGCAGTTGGACCCTATAGAATTTGTTGATAGCTGCTACCAAAAAGAGAGATACTTGATGACATATTCTCTTTTTATTGAACCTCTAAATAATATGTCATTTTGACCCGAGTCTGCATATTCTACTATTGCACTATCCGTGGTCAAACCAAGGCCAGGCAGGCCAAAAAAGAATAGAAGGAAAGAGGCAATTGAAATCAAAAAGTCTGGTAAATTGCCTAAAACTGGTTTGAACATGACATGTAGTCTATGTCATGTAGGGGTCACAACAAAAGAGAGTGTCCTTTGAAAAGGAGTGATGGAATAAATGCTGCTCCATCAACAAGTACTGCACATATTCTACCTACTGCAAATTTATCGAGTTCAACAACAGAAAGGAGGGCAGACCTAAGGTAATGTACTACTTTGTTGTGTATTTTTTAATATTAGTTAACAATCTAATTTATATTTTTTTGTATGTTAGAAAAAAATAACTGAATCTCAGTCTGCTGCAAAAAGAGGTGAGACAAACCTAAGAAAACAGCTGATCCACCTGTTGGTACTGAATTTCCAATCAACTACAACACATCATGATCCTGGCAGCTGATTTTCATGTTCTACTCCTAATCCAACACCAAGTGTTGCACCTGAAATGTCTTCAAGAGCTGCTGATATTTCAACTAAGAACTAGAGGTGCTAAAGAAATGGGAAGGGAAATGGGTGTGGAAAAGGATGTTAATGATCCACTTGACAGTTGGTTTACATGTTCTGAAACATCTGATGCACCTACTATATCTGTTGCACCTTGCTCAGTTGCTGCAAATAGAGGAAAGGAAAAAAGTGTGGCAAGAACAATCCCATATAAAAGGCCAAGAGTGATGGAAACGGGTGTGTTTCAAGATGAGAATGACTTCACAACTTTTAATGTAAGTACTGAATCTTAAGACATTATATATATTGTTCTTCCTCTGCCCTTTTATAATAAATTCAACTTATTAAATAATTTTTTATAGCTTGAACTGCCAAGTCAGAAAATAGTATCTCCTAGACTAAGAAAGATAATAAGATTTGCTGATGTAACTGGTGATATTGGTTTCAAACTAACAAGTAGACTGAAATAGAAATGAACAAAAACAATCACAACAAGAAGTCTTCAAGAGCTTAGAGATCAAGCAAGGGCTAATGCTTCAAACAATGCAAGCCAAAGTACCACTCCTTTACTGCCAAGAGACCCGTGGAAGCTATAGTGTTGATATTAAATGTTGCTTTTGTTTAGCTCAAAGTATTGTGTTTTTTGATAATTTGAAGCTACTTAAGACTTGAGACTTTCAAGATACTGTTTTGTTCATGTTGGTATTCAGATATACCATTTGTTTTGAGTATTTTGGAAACTCTGTTTTATTGAATGGAATGGTACTGAATTATGGTATTTAGTTGCAATGTTGAAGTTCTGTTTTCAGCAGTTCTACATGGTCTTGAATTATGATATTTAGATGCTTCAATGTTTAAATTATGATATGTTTTCATCAGTTTTATATGTTGAATTATGATATTTAGAGACTTCAATGTTTGTTTGGTGTCATATGAGATTGGTTTTGATGATGAAAATTAGTGTTTTGCTGCCAGTTTTTTAAAAGTTTGATGAGTGAAATTTGGTGCATTTTGATGAGCAGAGAAATGTGGTATATTTTGAGATAATTTGGTGCATAAATTAGGGGTGTGAATTTGTTGCATTTTAATGGTGCATAAATCTGGGCAGCTTTGGTGCATAAATCTGGATTTCCTTTTTTCCATTCATATCCTTCTCTTTTGAATCTCCAAGCTCATTCAACGCCCTTCTCCTCTTTTGAATCTTCAAGCTCAACCGAATTCATGTTGAGATTATCATATTGAACAATAAGACTTTCAACCTCATCCACCTGAATTTCCTCCTAGTCTTCAAGTTCAAGTGAATTCATGTTGAGATCATCATATTGCATCTTAAGACTTTCAAGCTCATCCAATTTCAACCTAACACGCTCGTATTTTCTTCTAACTCTTTGATTTTATTCACCAATATTGGAAGAATAAACCTTGATCTTTCATCAACCTCCTTTGTCTCTCCATATGAAAAACTTGCAATTCGTGGCTGAAATTTAAAAAATACAGTATAACGCTAACACTCAAATTAATCTGCCAAATCAGAACATGAACACAAACCTCATAGTGAGGACAAGACCATCCGGGATTGCTATCTGACCAAGAAGTCTGCATTTTCAGCAAAATGTCATGTTTGCATCGCACTTCAGCATTGATCATAGGATCTTCTTCGTTCATACACAACTTATTCAACAAGGTGTTCGCCATTCCTAACCCTAACATTTCATACACAGAAATTGGGAAAGAAATTTCAAAATCTAAACTTGAAATTCAACATGAGAGAAAAGATTACGAATTTATACAAAAATTAACTTACCTCGTCGAACCTATGAGAAATTTAACATCAAAATCAGATTCGAGTTCTTGCAAATGGGTGACTTTAATCGGATTGTGAAATGGCAAAGTGGAGTTTGTTTTGGACGATGGGGTCTTCAATTCAACTTTGGGAGTGACACGTTTCAATTTGCCATACGTTACAACCTCCTTTTTATTTTTAGTTTTTACGCGATTGCGAGATTTCCACTCACGCATTTCTCCACATCAGCAAAAAAAATGAGAAAAAAAATAGTTTAAAAGGGTAATAAGATTGAAAAAAAGATAAAGTATGTCGCACTAACTTTAACCTACCTCATAAGATAATGATTCCTTATCCCAATATTATGGCATGTTCATGATGATAAATTTAAAAAGTTTTTATTTCTTTGTCGTATATCTAGTGAACTAAACACATGTAAATTAAAACGTATGGAATATATCTTAAAGTAACATGGAGACTATTCCTTTTTCCTCAAATGGAAGCAGCTATATATTCTAAGCAATTTCCTGCATTTCTAGGCATTTCCAATAAGGGGAAAGGGGGAAATAATCGTGACATCATGATTTTTTAAAAGTATATTTCTTAAGTTATTATATCAAACGTGTTATGAATATATATATATATATATATATACCTCTTATTGTAGGTAATAATTTAATATTGATGATGTAATTAAGTATATTTTATATAAATATACTTTCTCTATTTCAGAAAAATGAGAGTAATATCTGCACATACATTCTATTCTTCTCAAATTTCATTTGTAACATTACACTAGTGAATATATTTGTTGTTTAGTGTAAACTGTGGTGCATGGAAGTAATTCTATATGCAACGATCATATCAGAGTGGACGATTTCTTGGTAAAACAAAAGGTGCTACGTTTTCTTCCTTTCCGATTGCAAGTAGTGATGGTAAAATAAATAAATATTTAAGCATATTCGTCCAATATATTAAAAATGAATAATATTGATAGATTATCATTAATAATTTTTATCAATATATATGGACAGATCTAATAGTTTATCCATTTTTATTCAACTTATTTTAAATTTGGCCATGTCCTTAACTCATCTATTTGGCAGCTCTAATTGCAAGTTTTGAAAGAAAGATTATGAATTCTCATCGAAAAATAGCATTATAGCCATAACTATCTATATAGATCTCGTTTATATTTTAGCTTGTATTAAAAATCTAAAATTAGAACTTGTTAAAATTCATAATCTGACTTTCGGGGAGAGGTTACTATGCCGTGCTCTTTTTATAAGATTTAAGAAAAAACATACTGATAATATAATGATTTTTACGTATTATTATGGTTCAACATATGATAATATGTTAATTCTTATTTTTATTATATATGCGATTACGTTACAAGTAACATAGTCATATACATAATTATTTATTATCAGTACGTACAATTTACACTCTTTTTTAATAATGCATTATTGTGTGTTTCGATCAGCCACTGTCATATATGTCCCCTTGGCTTTTCAAATAATAGCATAATAATGCTTATCTGTACTTGTATGTGTATTAAATCAGAAAAGTGCCTTACTGGGAAGGCATTTCGATTGCATTATGTGAAAAGCCAAATAGATATTTTTTTTCTTGAAAATTACTTTTTAAAATTTAGTATTAAAAATTAACCAAAAACAAATTTAAATCACAATACTCTAAACTAATATAAGCATGACACATGTTTGCACATACTTTTTTCTTACTTAAGTATGATATGTTAAATCACTTAATCATAATAATTTTAACCATCCCAATGCTATGAGAATAATAAAGAAAATGATTAAGGAAGGATTACTAAAAAGAAAGCAAATCTAATCGACAAAGATTGTGGTGGGATGAATATGATTCATTCACTCTACTTAATTTGAGGTATTAAATTCGAACTTTGGTATGAGAAAAATCATGTTAGGGAGCGGTATCCCCTTAAATGAGCCTTACGCGGCGCGAATCTGGATTAGTCCGGACCCCAATACTGATCCAAAAAAATTAAGAAGCGAAGCTAGAATTTGAAGCTTATGAGTTATGAATTCTTCTAACATTTTCAAGTTATTAAATTTTAAATTAATAATTTATACATATAAAATAACTTTTTAAAAATAAAATATTTAAATCAAGATTATTAAGTTCAGTTGAATCTGTACTTTGTTCTTTGGTTTCTAGCTCCGCCCCTAATCAAATCTCAGCCATTGTTAGTCGGTGGGTCGAATAAAGAGTATGACGTAAGAAGAACATCCACTAAATTATTGAGCATACGTAGCATTTCTAATGTCTGTTGTTCTTAAAAATAAGGTCGACAAAAAATATTTGGAACAATTTAAAAAAAAACTATATTAAGAAGGATTTTAATCCTATTAAAATGAATTCGTCATGTACCTAAAAATATGTCAACTTCAAACTTATCATATAATTTATCAACTTGGGAATTATCATAAAGTATTTTGTAAACACTTCTACTTATCCATTTCGATGTTATCAACAGCACTATAATACATGTTTTGACTTACTTTTTCTGAAAATCAATTAGCAGATTTGAAAAATCTTATTCAAGCCACTGAGTGAGAGAATAAAATGTTACAGAAAAGCTCAACTTCAAAATGTCCCGAAAAGGGGGGAATATACACTAATGATGAAAAGACAAATATCTTCAAACCTCTCTATAATAAGATTATAATAAGATCGTTTGTCTAGATATATTTTGACTACTATTATGAAATGAGATAACATATACTAATGTAACATAATATAAAAGTCGTCTTTAAAAGAAATTTGACCATTATTGTGAAATATTGTTATAAATGATGACTGTTATAAAGAGGTCTTCCTATATTTCCTCGCCTACCGTACGTGATTTTATTGCATTAATTTTTATTTTATAAAAGATTTAAATTATATATACTAATAGCGTAAATACTTTTTTGTATTATTAGTTAATTTTAACTTGTAATAGTGGTTAATCACTATTTTATCGAATTATCAATTAATATTTATTATGAGAGACCTATTATCTAATAAATAAATTGATTGTGTAAACATTTTTATACCATAAGGGGTCGTTTGGTAGTTGACTAAGATTATGCAGGTATTAGTTATGCAGGTATTAATAATGCATATATTAGTTGTGCATGTATTAGTTGTGCATGTATTACTTATGAAGGGTTTAGTTATGCATAAATTATTTCTTTGGATGTTGGTTTGTTTTATTAAAAATTTAAAATATTATATACTTTTTAAAAATACAATATTTATCTGTAATAAAATAAAAATATTATATTGTTTATTCAATACTTATGCTAATAAGAGGTACCAAATTATTATAATATTAATCAAAATACGTATACACTGGACTGAATACCAGTAACTATAAAAAGAATATTAGTAATGCAAGTAGATAATCCGAGTTCCAGTTCAGTAGCCCAGACACTGCCAATCTGCACTATATAAAAAGTTGTAGTAATGTGCATCTTGTTATTTGTCTTTGTGATAAAGGTGGCGTAGAAGATTGAAAATCTGCTAAGATAAATTAATGGTGCGAGCGATCTCCCATTATAAAATATTAAAATATTATATTAAAAATTATATAAAAATATTTGTTTAAAAGGGAAAAAAGTGATGATAAGGGTAATATTATCATTTCAACTTTTTATTCATGTATTAGTTATTCTACATTCTACCAGCATAAAATAATACATAGATTCTCTCATAACTTATACATGTATTAGTTATGCGAGATTCTAAATTGCAAATCAAACGTCGTGAATAATTTATATTCTAACTAGTTACCAAACGTGATATAAATATATAAAAATTAATACATGAATAAGGTGACTCTTTATTAACTACCAAACATAGTATAAATTATACATAAATTAATACATGAATAACTTGCTTCTTATCCAGCTACCAAACGAGCTCTAAGTTCATAATATTTAAACTCCTTAATGTTGAACTGTCAAATGTTGAACTACCCATATTATGTTACTCGTATGAATGTCACTTGTGAGTGTGAGGTTAGATGTTAGAATAGAATTCAGCATAGGCAAATTATTTTGGACAATTATTACCCATGGATTCCAGATTCATTTGAAAAATCTATGATTGCTAAAGCGTTTGTAATAAGAAGAGCGGTAGAAAAAGCAATACAAAATGGATGGAGAAAACTCTATATCTTTTCTGATGCAAAAAGGTGTAGTAGATATGTTGAATAAAAATGTAAAGGCTACGTTGGATGTGGATATAGTTTGTGAAGATATATGTGTTAGAATATTATGCAATCATATTATTATTATGTATTAATGTAGTATCATTTTATATATGGTAGGTAGTAAAATGTTAATTAGGTAGAAGATTATTAGGAATTGATTAGGAAGACTAGACATGATTGACTCTTCCTAATTAATGTATATGTTGTATATATTGTACCCTTGAAGGATGAATACATTGAGGAAAATATTTTCAAAGTCTTACATGGTATCAAGAGCTTAAGGAAAGATCCAAAATTAGTTTAATTTCTTCCAAATTTTCGGTCATCTTCCTCCCTAGAAACCCTAGTGGCCGAAAATTTCTTCATTTTTTTTACTCAATTATTGATTATCGTTCATCACAACCAATTATGTCTGAAACCAAATCATCCTTTCACCCTGCCCTTGCTGTCTCAAACATCAAAACACATGTTTTCATCAAACTAGAAATGGAAACCGTTCATTATGCGACTTGGGCGGAATTATTCAAAATATGTTGTCGTGCTCACAAAGTTCTTCATCATATAATTCATCCAAAAGATGGTAAAGGAAAAGACATAACAAACGATGCAGACAAGGAATTGTGGGATACATTTGATGCCACAGTCCTTGGTTGGATTTATGTAACAATCTCCACTGACTTGTTGCATACGATAATGGAACCGGATTCCACTGCCATGGCGGCGTGGGAACGCTTGCGAGATATTTTTTAAGATAACCAAAACTCTCGCGTTGTTTCATTGGAACATGAGTTCTCAACCATTAACATGGCGGATTTCCCTAATGTTTCTACATATTGTCAACGACTAAAAGTGTTGGCCGATCAATTAAGAAACGTTGGTTCACCGGTTAGTCTTGCAATTGGTCGCCGATCTCACCGACGCGTATAGCGGCGTGGGAACTCTAACCCGTCAAAGTAATCATCTACCACAATTTTATCAAGCAAGGTCCATGCTTGTACTTGAAGAGTCAGGCTTGGTGAAAAAGGCCTCAACTACTTCAAATTCCGCCATGCTTGCCACTCCTTCACATGATGGTAATTTTTTTGACCCTTCTCAACAAAATAAGGGATTTAAAGGACGTCATAACAATAAAAATAAGGGTAGAAATCACGAAAACAATAAAGGTGGAGGCCACCGAAATTCCGATGGCGGTGGTAATTGCGACAACACCAACTCCAGTGGTGGACAGTGGCGGCAACACGGCGGCAGGGGCGGCGGACAGTGGCAGCAACCCACCGGCTGGTAGTGGCCTTGGGCTATACCACCCAGCCCAGCCCCAACAGGCAATTGGGGGCCGAGCGGCCCCAATGGCCCACTGGCCAGCCTCAGCAAAACAGTGGGTATTTTCCACTGAACTGGCAGCAGCAACAACAGGCCCAGCAGGCCCATTTAGCTGGGTCTGTTAGCACAGGCATTAGCAGTGGACCTCAGCCGACCCAATCGCATAAGGCCCATTCAACAGGGGCCCACCCCACAGAAATTGAGTCCGTCATGCACACTCTTGGACTTAATCCACTGGATTTAAATTGGTATATGGACTCCAGAGTGACGTCACATATGACGTCCTCCCAATGTAATCTTTCATCCTATTTTAATTTGAGCAATGATAATGGAATAATTATCGGAAATGGTCATTCAATTCCAATAAAAGGTTATGGTTCTAGCAAATTGTCACCACCAAACCCACCCCTAATTTTAAAGAATGTCCTTCATGCTCCCAAATTAATCAAAAACTTGGTTTTTGTTAGAAAGTTTACAACTGATAATTGAGTATCTGTCCGGTTTGACCCCTTTGGCTTTTTTGTACATGATTTTCAGACGGGGAAGCTTCTCATGAGATGTGATAGCAAGGGGGAGCTTTATCCAATAAATCCGTCAACATAACAATCCAAGTTTCCTTCTGTTTTTGCAGCCTTGGCACTAACGTTTGGGACATCCGGGAGAGGCTGTTTTGGCTTCTCTTAAACAAAATAATTTTATTTCTTATACCCAAACACAGACTCTAAATAAGTGTCATTCTTGCATACTTGGTAAACATGTTAAGTTGCCATTTATTTCCTCTACTTCATGCACCCTTTTGCCATTTGATATTTTACATTGTGATATTTGGACATCACCTGTTTTGAGTTCTTCTGGTCATAGATATTACTTGCTTATACTTGATGACTACTCTAATTATTTGTGGACATTCCCTTTATCAAAAAAATCACAAGTGTTTTCCATTTTTCTCACTTTTAGAGCATTCATCCGAACTCAATTTGAACGTGATATAAAAAATATTCAATGTGACAATGGGGGGGTTTGACAATAAACAGTTTTGGGATTTTTTTCAAAACAAATGGTCTTCAGTTTCGTTTGTCTTGTCCTCATACTTCATCACAAAATGGGAAGACGGAACGAAAAATTAGAACCATTAACAATATTGTTAGAACATCTCTTTCTCATGCTTCACTTCCCCCTGTATTTTGGCATCATGCACTCCAAATGGCCACTTATCTGTTTAATGTCCTTCCTCATAAAAATCTATCATACCAAGCTCTCCTAAAAATGCTTTACTTACGAGAGCCCACATATCATCACTTAAGAGTGTTTGATTGTCTTTGCTACCCCCTCTTTCCATCCACCACAATCACAAAACTCCAAGCTCGGTCTACTTCATGTGTGTTCTTGGGATATCCTACTCATCATCACGGTTACCAATGTTACGACATATCTTCCAAAAGAATCTTTATAAGTCGTCATGTAATCTTTGATGAAACAATTTTTCCATTTGCTAAGATACATGCCACCGGGACTCATAACTATGATTTTTTGGATGATGATAAGCTTTCGTATCTAACACATTTTTTTTCACGGCTCGGTACCTATTACTAGTGTTGAACATCGTAATTCATGCCCATTGGGCCAGTCCACCAGTACGGGCCCAATTCCAGCTCCATCAATGCAGCCCACTGGACCCTCGGTTTCTCACTCCTTGGTCAGTGGCGTCCAGTCCACTGGCCCAACAAACCGTCCGGTCACCCGTAGTCAACATGGAATTGTCAAACCCAATGCCAAATATAGCATTCACACCCAGGTCTAGAAATCACCTTTGCCTCGTAATCTAGTGTCTGCTCTAAAAGACCCGAATTGGAAAATGGCCATGAATAATGAATATCATGCTCTAATTACAAATAGTACATGGGATTTAGTACCTCGTCCATCTAATGCTAATATAATTCGATATATGTAGATTTTCAGCCATAAAGAAAAATCTGATGGAACTTTTGAGCAGCATAAAGCCCGTCTTGTAGGTGATGGGAAGACACAGCAGGTTGGTGTAGATTGCGGGGAAACATTCAGTCCAGTGGTCAAACCTGCAACTATCATAACAGTTCTCGGCATATCTCTCTCAAAAGGATGGTCACTTCATCAATTGGATGTCAAAAATGCCTTCCTCCATGGACACCTTAATGAGATTGTTTACATGCACCAACCGTTGGGATACATGGATCATAAATATCACAACCATGTGTGTTTGCTCAACAAATCATTATATGGCCTCAAGCAGGCCCTCAGGCTTGGTATAAGCGGTTTACAGATTTTGTGTCACGCATGGGTTTTTCACACAATCGTTCAGATAATTTCATGTTTATCTATCGTCAGGTAATCATAATGCTTATATGTGGATAATATTATTCTAACAACATCTTCAGACTCTCTTCGCAAGAATATCATGTCACACCTTAGTTCTGAATTCGCTATGAAAGATCTTGGCACATTCCACTACTTTCTAGGGATTGCTGTGACCCGACATACAGGTGGATTATTTCTCTCCCAGAAGAAGTATGCATCAGAAATCGTGGAACGACCTGGGATGTCTTTCTGCAAACCTTCGGCAACTCTGGTCGACACAAAGTCAAAATTGAGTGCCATCTCTAGCAAACTTTTTGTTGATCCAACGTTATACCGCAGCCTAGCAGGAGCTTTACAGTATCTCACATTCACCAGACCAGATATTACCTATGCAGTGCAACAAGTGTGTCTATTCATACATAATCCAATAGAGGAACATATGCATACTCTGAAACGCATTGTGCGATATATTCAGGGCACTCTAGAGTATGGATTACATCTATACTCGTCATCTGTTTCCAAACTTGTTACTTACACTGATGCAGATTGGCCAGGATGTCCGGACACAAGACGATCCACCTCTGGGTATTGCATCTTCCTTGGTGACAATTTAATCTCATGGTCCTCAAAAAGGCAGGCCACGGTATCACGCTCAAGTGCTGAAGCAGAATATCGTGTTGTGGCCAATGTTATATCTGACTCATGTTGGATTCGGAACCTGTTACTTGAACTTCATTGCCCTATTTCGACTGCAACAATAGTATACTGTGATAATATTAGTGCAATCTACCTCTCAGGGAATCCCATCCACCATCAACGCACTAAACATATTGAGTTAGATATTCATTTTGTACGCGAGAAGGTGGCTCGCGGGCAAGTTCGGGTGCTACATGTCCCAACGCATCATCAAATCGCATATATCTTCACAAAAGGACTTCCGCTGATATTATTTGAAGATTTTAGGGACAGTCTCAGCATTCACCGCCCTCCAGTTTCGACTGCGAGGGAGTGTTAGAATATTATGCAATCATATTATTATTATGTATTAATGTAGTATCATTTTATCTATGGTAGGTAGTAAAATGTTAATTAGGAATATTATGTTAATTAGGTAGAAGATTATTAGGAATTGATTAGGAAGATTAGACATGATTGACTCTTCTTAATTAATGTATATGGTGTGTATATTGTACCCTTGAAGGATGAATACGTTAAGAAAAATATTTTCAAAGTCTTACAATATGGAACATGTCATCAAGTCTAGATCATGTCGTGTTTGTATATCTTCCTAGAGGGTTCAATATTGTAGCTCATAACTTAGCTAAATTTTTAATTTCTATATTGTATGATGTATCTTGGGAAAGAATATTCTCAAGTTGAATTGTGAATGATGTTGTATGCTCCTTTGGACATATTATGTCATTAATGAATTAATAGATGAAATTTTTGGTGGAAAAAAATAATTAAGCTCAATGTGTATTTCTATCACAATCCTTAATTTTCAAACTAATAAAAATTATATCTCTAGTTATAGACAACTTTCCTACTTTGTATGTGAAGTACTTTATTTTAATATTAGGCTCTAACGAGAATTTATCATATACTTTTGGCACCAGAGACACTTTGAAGAATATTTTTTTGATTATATCCTCAAAGATTGAAATAAAATGACCACTTCCTATGAAAATTTAGGTGATTTGGACTATTTTTGTTGAAGAAAGAAAGGACTACTAGCACCTCTAAAGAAAAAATTGTTGAAGATGGGCATTCCCTTACGCTTTCTTCTTGCTGTTTTGTTTGCTCTTTCGAATAGAAGGTAGTATTGAAAGAAAAGAAGTCGTACCTTCGCTGCTTTCTTTGCGCTCTAAGAGCTTTCTTTCCATGCGGATAGGAAGAAGAATGGAATAGGAAGATAAAAGGACATTCTTCAGAGTGAAACTGAATCAGACAAAGGCCTAGCGATTCCAACTTCATGTTCCCAAGTTGTTACCTTTCTTTGATCCCCCTTCCCGGGCAGGGAAGAGAATGAAAATGGACCGCAGATGGTAGTCGTGGTTGTTTCGAGGGTCTTACGCGGCGTAGACGAGGAGCTTGGTAGAGAGATAATAAATCCTCCCCTAGGATGATAGCTTCTATTCCTTGATTGCCCCGCAAGTGAAATAAGGGATTTTAATGCTTCTTGAAGCCAAATAAGGGCATAAATCTAACTCACGGCTAGGCCTGACGCTCTTGATAGAGTGAATTGGTGGGACAGGAACCTTGACCATCCTTGGCCTCGATAGGGCATCAGAAACTCTTCCCAGCAGTGAGAATCTGTTCGATGCCGGTCCCTGGCTTTGGAAAGACTTCTGTCGTACCCAAGTCTTCCTTGGCCAATTAACATTGACTAAATTAACAAAAAAACATTGTTGATTTAACCACAAAACCCAAGAAAAAATGCTCTTGGGCCCATGAATTGAACCATCGATTAAAAAATTGAGGTATAATCATGTTTGATTATAGTTTTTACAAAGAATATTTGGTTGTTCGAATGTAATAAAAGTGAAAAAAGTAAAAATAATATTTTAAGTATTTTTTTTCAATTCTAAATACAATTTCAAAGTGTTAAGAGTCCACTTCGGATATGGAATGGAAACATGAGCTACTTATATGGACTTGGACAATCTTCACCCTACAAGCTAGTTTTTGGGGTTGAGTTAGGCCTAAGATCCATTCTTTACATGGTATCAGAGCCAGACCCATTCTAATTCTTTGTTCACCGATGTTGGGCCCCCAAACTATATTATCCACGCTCTAGTTAACAAGATCTGAGCGTGCGGGGAGTGTTAAGAGTCCACATCGAATATGAAATCGGAACATGAACTCCTTATATGGACTTGGACAATCCTCACCCGACAAGCTAGCTTTTGGGGTTGAGTTAGACCCAATATCTATTATTTACACAAAGTTGTATTTGAAATTTTTATGACCAAACACTAATTTTCAAATAAAATAAAAAAAATCCAAAAAATAAAAAGATTGTAAATCTCATAGGAGGAAAAAGAAAAAGGATTTAATTGTGGCAACACGCAAGCAGAGTGAGATGGTGAAAAATTACTCCAAGGTACTCTACTCCTCAATTTATTTATTTTTATTTAAATGCCTCTCAGAAATATTAATTATGATGGGTATTTGACATATTTTATCTTTATTTATGTCTAAGTTATAATCTCTCCATTAAATATTTATTTTATTTATGTATCATGATAAAAAAAAATGTAAAAAAATAATTCATTATATCTTGAACTTCTAAAATAATAAATAATTTAAAATAATTATTTTTAATAATCACAATAAATATTTTGATGAGAAGTAATATTTGAAAGAAAAAAAGAAGCCAAAATCTTTGACAACTTGCATACTGTAGCTGACATAGCAGACAGAATACTTAATTCCATACTCTGTTTCTGACCAATAGCCGTTCAAGAACTTCAATACCCCTTAAATAAATGCAGAGGAATAAAAGATTTAATATTATATTATAGCTTAAAAGAAATCCCAATGCTAACCAATGACTGAGAAAAGAATACAGAATAGGTTGAGATGAATGTAATAACCAAGAAAAGAAATCAATTAAAGAATGCTAAGGCTGCAGTGAAATAATAACCACCTCTTCATTTTTAATTAAAAATTTCTATTACGAATCTTATAGAATATAAAATTGTTTATGTTAGATAAAGTTTTATTTTCGATGTGAGACTTTCTGATATTAATTCAGATTTAATCAGGCTTTAAAATATATGTTCTATTAATCTACTAATAAATCGTTTCATGACAGTTCCGTCTATTACTTTATTGTGAAAGATCAAATTGACCCGTTCTATCATAAGTACCTTAGATTCGGCCAATCAGGATTCAACAACATATTTGAGTAGGTGATTTCAAAACTTCCTTTTATCAATTTTGATTCATGTATAAATTTCAAATTGCGGACCTAGCTGAATCAGAAAAACCGCTAAAGCAGATACATAATATCGAATGAGAAACCTAAAAAAGAAAAAGATAGAGAAGAATAAAAGATTTAATATTATAGCTTAATAATAAATCCCAATGCTAACCAATGAGTGAGAAAAGAACACAGCACAAGTTGATATGAATTTAATACTTAGTGTGTCTCAATTTATATGATATCATTTTTCTTTTTAGTCTGGCACTAGAAGAATTTAATTTTTTTATATTTAAAAATAATTTAATTTTATTGAATGATTTATAACCACATAAATATCTAATACTTGTTTTAGATCATAAATTTCAAAAGTTTTTCTTTCTTTTTTAAATTTCATGTCAAGTCAAATAATGAAACATAAATTGAGACGGGGAGTAACCAAGAAAAGGAAGACAATTAAATAATGCTAACAAAGCAAAACATTAAAAAAACAATTAAATAACCTAGAAAATAAAAAACAATACACAACTACACAAAAGGTTGAAAAGGGTGTCATTTTCTTGACATAAACCGTAAGAAAGATAAAGTGGACAGTGATAGAAAAGCAAAGCTAGAGAGAAAAATACTAGTAGTAGTATTATACCGAAGAGGGAAAATAAATTGTATATGCATGTGGTTTTGTATAAGCTAAAAGCTGCATGTTATACTGTTGATTTGATGAATCGAAGCAATATTACTGCAGTGTTAACTGGTGCATTAGTGAAGAATGCACAAGAAAGAGAGAATGGGAGAGAGAATTGATGACTCAATGCATTAGAAATATTTGGGAGAATTGCATCCTTGAATCTGAAAATATCTGTACAAGTGCATATATATACACCTCCACTTCTCTAGAATATTCTAATGACCTTTTTGTTAATTACTTCTAACACCCCAACTAACTTCATAACTAATCTTGTAACTAACTACACCAACTAACTACCTTCTTAACAACTTGGACTAACCTCAATTAGTCAAGGCACTAGAGTGCATTTCCCTAATGTTTCAACACCCCCTCCCCCTCAAGCTAGAGGATATGAAGATGTTCTTCATTCCTAGCTTGGACAGTAAAACATCATGTTATTGTCTACCAAGTGCCTTTGTAAGTAGATCAGTTGGTTGGTCCATAGAAGGCAAAAAAACTGTGTTGATCAATCCTGTTTGTATTTTCTCCCTGATGAAATGACAATCAATGTCAATATGCTTTGTTCTTTCATGGAACACTAGATTGGCCGCAATCTGAATAGCAGATTTGCTATATGTGTGCACTGATATTGGTATCTGAATCTCCACACCAAGATCCTGAAATAGGCCTGTGATCCACACCACTTCTGCTACTGAGGCTGACATAGCCCTGTATTCTGCCTCTGCAGAGCTTGTGGAGAGAGTGTCCTGCTTCTTTGACTTCCATGAGATTGGTGATGAGCCATGCATTACCAGATAGCCAGTGATTGATCTTCTACTATTAACACAAGCCCCCCAATCCGCATCACAAAACACCTTGAGTTGAGGAGTACTTGTACTGGACATTAGAATTCCTAGCCCTGGTGCTTGCTTGATATATCTGACAATTCTGAGACCAGCTTCCACGTGTGACTTCTTAGGTGCATGCATAAACTGACTCAGGTAGTGCATAACAAATGCAATGTCTGGTCTGGTAGTTGTCAAATATAATAGCCTTCCAACCAATCTTCTGTAAACACTAGGATCTGATAGCCCAGAATCAGGATTTTCTCCTGATATAGGGCTTGAATATGATGCATTAGCTATATGTTGTCAAACTCACATGTTGTAAGCTTCTGATTCATATCCATAGGAGAAGATGCAGGCTTTGCACATGCAAGTCCCATGTCTGATATATGCTCCGGAGCATATTTCCTCTGGTGCATGAGGATGCCCTGTGAGTTTCTTGCAAACTCAATGCCAAGAAAGTATCTAAGCTCCCCTAGATCCTTTATCTTGAAAGTGGACTGCATTATCTCTTTAGTGGACTGAATCATTTCCAGTGAGCAACAAGGCATCAACATACACCAACACTATCACAATACTACTATTTTCCTACTTGGTGAAAAGAGAATAGTCTCTATGACTCTGCTGAAAACCAGATAAGACAAAAGTTGTAGTCAACTTGATGTTCCATTGTCTTGATGCATGTTTTAGCCCATAGAGAGATTTCAACAATCTGCATACATGTCTCTTCCTTTTCTTGACAGCAAATCCTTCTTGAACTTCCATGTACACTTCTTCAAACAAGTCTCCTTGTAGGAATGCATTGTATACATCCATCTGATGGATTGTCCAGTGTTGTGCTGCTGCAATGGAAATCACAGCCCTTACTGTTGTCATCTTTACAACTGCTGAAAAAAGTCTCTTGATAATCAAGGCCCTCATTTTGATTGTATCATTTTGCCACCAACCTGGCTTTAAATCTCTCCACTTCTCCTGTTGCCTTGTACTTTATCTTGTATAGCCATTTGCATTCTTTAGCCTTCTTTCCCTCTGGTAGAGTGATCAGCTTCCACGTTCCATTGTCCTCCAATGCTTTGATTTCTGCCTACATTGCCTCAACCCATTTGTGATCCTCTGCTGTTGTTGAATAATTTTGCGGTTCTGTGTCAAGAGAAACCTTGGCCACAAATTCCTGATATCCTGCTGATAGACCAGTATGAGCAATATTATCAGTTATAGAATACAAGCAACTGGAAGAGCCATGTGTAGTAATATAGTCTTTGTGCCATATATGAAGTTTGTTGTTCCTTGTGGATCTTCTAACTTCATGATCTAATCATGTGGTCATGTCAATACCTGGTGGTCATGTGTTTATGAGACCAGGACCATGATGCTGAACTGCATCAGGCATATGTACATTCTACATGTTGTTTTGTCTGTGTTGATCATCTTCATGTTGTCTGGTATGTGTTGGTGGATTATCAAGGTTCTATTGACAAATTAAGTCTTCATAGAAAGGAAACTCATGTGTCTTGATGTGATTGGTGTTTTCAGTTATGCCTCATTTGAAGGGAAAGTTTGCCTCCATGAACAACACATCTCTGCTTATGAATATAGTTATATTTTCCAAGTCATAAAGTTTGTATCCCTTTTGAGCAGATCCATACCCCAAAAATATGGATCTTACAGCCCTTGGACCAAACTTATCATGTCCGTTATTTATAGTAGAAAAACACAGACAACCTAATACTCTCAAGTGATCAAGTTGTGGTACCTTATTATGGACACCTATTCTTTATAACAGTGAAGGGGATTCTGTTGATTATGTACCCTTCATTCTCTACACATAGTCCCCAGAACTTGTCTGGTAATCCTCCCTGAATCTTAATGGCTCTAGCAGTTTCTAAAATATGTCTATGTTTTCTCTCTACCACACCATTTTGTTGTGGTGTGTATGGACAAGAACTTTCATGAATGACACCATATTTTAGAAACAACTCACTACAATTCTGATTAAAAAACTCAGTTTCATTATCTGATCTTACCCTCTGAATTTTAGCTCCAAATTGGCTGTTAACTTCAACAAGGAAATTCCTGATCAGTGTAGAGACATCAGATTTCAGTCTCATAAAAAAAATCCAAGTCCATCTAGTGTGATCATCCACAATGGTTAGAAAGTATCTCATTCCATTATATGTTTCAGTTTTATAAGGTCCCCATACATCCATATGTATTAGTTGAAATGACTTTGATGCTCTACTAGTACTAACAATGAAAGGTAGTCTAGTTTGTCTAGCCAAAGGGCACACTTCACAGTTATTCAAGACAAAATCAGTATTATTCTTGAAACATGCTATTTTCTTCAGGACATTCATGGGCACATGACACAGTCTCTGATGCCAAGTGGCTGCATCAACATGTTGAGTTGCAGACATGCATCTACTCAACTCCCCATCTTTATTCTAAGCATCCAAGGATAGTATATATAATCCTCCCTCCTCATTACTAATCCCCCTCACCTTCCCAGATGAGAGATCCTGAAACACACAACATGTAGGGAAGAAGGTAACATTACAATTCAGTTATTTAGTCATTTTTTAAATAGACAACAAATTAAACTTGAAAGTTGGCACACATAAGACACTTCTAAGGACATCACCTCCTCCTAAGTGGTACTCCCCAACATGTGAGATTTTGGCTGAATCTCCTGTGGGCAGTTGCACTTTTCCTGTTCCTTCTGTCAACATGTTATTATGTAAGTACTTCTGGTCAATAATCATATGATTAGTTGCTCTTGTGTCTACTATCCACTGAATCAACTCCCCTGAATCAGTAATATGCTTACCTGCCATGTTGGCATTGACATTATTTGCACTGTTGTTCAACAGGTCAAGGAGTTTTTTATGTTGGCTGAGTGTGAACCGGTTGTATGGTATCACTTCAGTAGTGTGTTTCTGACTTTGTGAATAGTTGTGTATTTTGTAGAAACTTTGATGAATGGTGATGTTGTACTGCCCCTTCTTGTCCGGTGTCCTCACATAGCATAGTCCCTCATGTAACTGCATAGGCTTTCTTCCCTTTATTGTTGAAATTTCTGGATATCCAATTAGCTTGTAGCAACCCTCTGCACATGTCCTGTCTTGTGACAATAGTCACACTTCATCAGTTGTAACATTACAATCTTGAGTGACAATGATCACAATATACATTGGAATTGTATTGTTTCTTCTGTTTTTGAACTCCACTTCCACTTCTGAAATTTCCATTTCTAGATGTGAACATGGCAGATGATTCCACTGATTCAAACATCACCATACCAGTTCCTGCTACCATCCTCTGACTCTCTTCCTAATTGACCATGTCATATACTTGGTTTAATGTAGGTATTTGTTGTATCATGAGGATCTGATTCCTTATTTGACTGTAACTCTCATCCAGTCCTATGAGAAATTGCAGTCGTCTTTGGTACTGTAAGTGATCCACAAAGTCTCTTGACTTTGGGCAACAAGATGGGGTTGGTATGATAGAATCATATTCATCCCACATATCATTGAGTCGAGAGTAATACATTGATACAGATAGTGCCCCTTGTCTCATAGAAAATATTTCTTTGTGCAGTTGGAAAGCCCTGGAACTATTAATCTTGTCAAATCTCTCATTTATTTCTTCACATATATTGTATGAGTCTGAATTATACAGCATTCCAGTAAGTAAGCTCTTACTCACATTCCCCATTAACCAAGACACCACAATTGCGTTGCACCTGTCCCATAGCTTAGCCAAATCTCCATGGAAGGTTTCTCTCCTTACACTTCCATCAATGAATCCTATCTTATTCTTCCCTAGTAAGGCCAACTTCATGGCTCTACTCCACAATGTATAGTTATCCCTTCCAGTTAGGACAATGCCCACAGATAGGGAACCAGGCGCATATGAAGGAAATAGATACAATGGATGATTGTGATCTATTTTGATCACTGTCGGGACTGCATCTGCTAGTCTTTCTTTATTACTTTCCATTACTGTTAATCTACGCTTCAATATGATCCCCAATACACAGAGTTTTGTCTATGCGACTCGTGTGAATTGTTGACAACAACAAAAAAAATCGAAATCGAACCTCAGTGACTTGTTCAGTCGATCCTGAATGATCTGTTTTGCACATATCTGCCTTTATCTTCTTATTTCACTCTGCATATGTCTGCATCTCCTTGAATATTGACAACAACACTTCCAGAAACTATTGCATGCATGATTCATCAAGTTATACACACAGATCTCTGAAATCTCTGGAAAAAAATTATTCATATCTTCTGCAAATTGAATTGTTCAATCGCATATCGGTTTCAGCTTTGATACCATGTTGATTTGATGAATCGAAGCAATATTACTGCAATGTTAATTGCTGTATTAGTGAAGAATGCACAAGAAAGGGAGAATGGGAGATGATGAGAGAGAATGAGAGAGAGAATTGATGACTCAATGCATTAGAAATATTTGAGAGAATTGCATCCTTGAATCTGAAAATATCTGTACAAGTGCATATATATACACCTCCACTTCTCTAGAATATTCTAATGACCTTTTTGTTAATTACTTCTAACACCCCAACTAACTTTATAACTAATCTTGTAACGAAGTACACCAACTAAGTACCTTCTTAACAACTTGGACTAGCCTCAATTAGTCACTAGAGCGCATTTCACAAATGTTTCAACATATACAATAAACAAACTGTATTTTGAATTGATTATTTTAAATGTAGTTGTAGAAGTGAAATTTTAAGTGAAAGCAAAAGTCATGCCGGGGAAAATGGTAAAGAGAGAGAAAATATTGTTGTTGTTGTTGAAGCAGCATATTATGGTTATTATTATTATTTTCATGGAGATACGAGCCAGTACAAATAGAACCTTAACAATACTCTTCCTTTTCCTCCTTTCATTTTTGTACTCTTCATTCTTTAAACTATTTTACAATCCATTTTGGTACCCAAAGATTTCAACTTTTTTCATTTTTCATCCCTTTCTTGATCCGTATTCTTGTTGTTTTTGACACTTTTTTTCTTGTGGGGTTCTTGTTTTGGTAAGTTTACAATCAAAGATTTCAACTTTTTCAAGTTTATCATACACCCACATACTTTTATTGTGTTTTCTTGATCTGGGGTTCTTGTTTTTGACAATTTTTTTCTTGTGGGGTTCCATTATTTGAGGGGTTTGGTAAGTTTAACTGTTTGATTAACTTAAATTCTAATGAAAAATTGGATCTTGGGAACTTTTGTTGAAGATTCTGGGATTGGTTGGGCTTGTGTGTAGGTTTGAATTCTAAAAGTTGGTCAAAAGAACTTTAATTTCACTCCTTATTTGTATAGATTTTATATACTTGCTCTAATAATTGTTGTGCCATTGGTGTGAATCTAATTACTGTAATCTGTTTCCCCCTTTCCAATATTTAGTGATTTCTGGGGGAATTTTTTTTTAAAGAAAAAAAAAATAGTATATGTAGATTGCAGAAAGGAAAAGAAGAACCCACCATTTTTATTGTGGGTTCTTACAGATTAGGAGAAAAAGTTATAAACTTTGATCAATTTGAGGCAAGAATTGGTATAATTCTTGGTGGGGTTACTTCCAGTCTATGGGAGTACCTAATTGTTCAATTCTTGATTTGATTGAGAAAGTTAAGTCTTGGATTTCGTGGGGAACGAGTGGTCCAACTTCCGCGAATTGTAGAAAAAAGGTATAAACTTTGATTAATTTGAGGCAGGATTTGTGTCATTCTTGGTGGGGTTACTTCCAGTCTATGGGAGTACCTGATTGTTCAATTCTTGATTTGATTGAGAAAGTTAAGTCTTGGATTTCGTGGGGAACGAGTGGTCCAACTTCCTCGAATTTTAGAAAAAACATGGATGTTGACAGTGACAAAACTTGTTGGGAATGCAAGATGAAGTTTACTGATTCTTGCAACAAAAAGTACAATTGCCAAAGTTGTAATGGAGTTTTCTGTGGTGATTGTATGCATAGTTATGGATCTTTGAATGTTGTTGTTGCATCTGGATCAGAAGGGAGAGTGGATGATATTAAGTCTTGTAAGTTTTGTTCTGAGTTAAGGACTTGGAATAATAAAGGTGCAAGGAAGTATAGAGACAAAATTTACCCTTCTGAGTCTCCTAGAGAAAACCCGGAATCAACATCACCAAATTTCAGTAATGACAGATTTGATGCAGTTAAGAATAGTTTTACAACCTTTTCAAGCCATCCATCTCCGATATCTCTACGTCCCTCACCAAGCAGGTACTGATGTGCTTTCCAAATCTGTTAATGTATTGAATGGAAGCACATATATCCTGCATAACCATTAAATTATCTTATTGTTGATTTAGTTTTTTTAGCCTCTTACGTTGTTAGTATTAGAGCTTGGCAGATTTATGCTTTCTCTAGATTTGTTTTGATTGGTAAAAGTCCTATGTTGCGCGAACTCTTCAAAATCCCTGCCGCACCCGTGTCGACACGACATGGGTATGGGTGTGGATTTGGGATCCATATTGGATTTGGTCAACTTACCTTGGG
Source organism: Anisodus tanguticus (assembly GCA_034509755.1). Classification (NCBI taxonomy): domain Eukaryota; kingdom Viridiplantae; phylum Streptophyta; class Magnoliopsida; order Solanales; family Solanaceae; genus Anisodus; species Anisodus tanguticus. The sequence goes on along the minus strand of CM067542.1, from coordinate 53,112,545 downwards.
TACTTTGACCACATTCAATGACCGAGAAGTATAGATTGATTGGGTATTTTGTTAATTTTTGGGTTTTTGCCAACCATATATATATATATATATACACACACACACACACAACAACAACAACAACAACAACATACCCAGTGAAATCCCACACCGTGGGGTCTTGGGAGAGTAGGGTGTACACAGACCTTACCTCCACCTTGGTAGGTGGAGCGGTTGTTTTCGGCAGACCCTCGGCTCTAGAGAAAGCATAATCACAGGCAAAGCAAACAAAGAAAAGCAAGAGAGACGGTCAGACTCAGATGAGAAATTAAAGCAGTATGAACATGCAGATAATAAAATCGAATACGCCATGGTAGCTCATTCTATCAACAAGAAGCAATTATATATATATATATATATATATATATATATATATATATATTTTGTATACATGTGTGTGTATAGTTATAGTTACACAATATAGTTATATAAAGTATGAGAATGCTTTCCTATTACGCGAGGTAAGAGTAGAATATTGGTGTTTATAAAGAATGAAGTTACATTAGGTTTAGTTCAATAACTTTAACTAATAGAAATATATACTTTATATGTCGTAATATACATTTATTTGCCGTATCCAAGCACATGTATCCGCATTTGGATCCATACCCCTGAATCCTAAAATTTATGTGGTGAAAAATCTAACCTCTAGATCCACACCCGGATTAGTTACCCGCACCAGAGTCCGAGCAACATAGGGTAAAATCAAAGTTGTTTTGTCTTGAAGTGATGGTGCAAATATCTGATGTGTCATATATGAGTTCCCTTCCAGGACATTCAACTTATAATTCTTTTGCTCATTTGCCTATTAAAAAATACTCATATTTTGTTTCAGTTGATTAGGAGTTCAATCGATTTGTACTTATAAGCTGCTTTGGGGACTAAGAATTTGTTACTTTTTACTAATATTTTCAGGAGTGATGAAGACGAAGGAGGGGATTCTACAAGTCAATTTTTTAGTCCATCGAGTAGCTATTTTCGTGATAATTCAGATATAGATTCGAGTAGTGTTAGTACTAGACATGAATTTTACAGTTTAAAGTCAGCTGGATCAAGTCCATCTGACAGCCCCTCTAGGATTTGTTTTACTTCCAATAGAGTTGGGCATTCTGTACAGCAAAATCAAAATGAGACCCCAAAGTCTCAGAATGATGGTCCCTTTGATCAAGAAGCCTCGTATGTTTTAAGTAGGCATGAGAAAGGGACAAAGGATCCAGAGACTGCTGATGACAGTGTCGAAAATTTGCAAAAGCCATTCGATCTTAGAAATAGTGATCTCATATGGTTGCCTCCTGCACCTGATGAAGATGACGAGGCAGAAAATAATTTCTTCACATATGATGATGAGGACGATGAAATTGGAGAGTCGGGTGCGATATTGTCTTCAAGTGTGAGCCTTACCGCCATAATCCTTGCAAACGAGAAAGAGCATGTGGATCACAAGGAACCTTTAAAAGCTGTTGTACAGGGCCATTTCAGGGCTCTTGTGTTACAGCTATTGCAAGGTGAAGGAATAAAGTCGGGGAAAGAAAGCGGTACTGATGACTGGGTTGACGTAGTTACATCACTAGCATGGCAAGCTGCGAATTTCGTGAAGCCAGATACCAGTGAAGGAGGCAGCATGGATCCTGGTTATTATGTAAAGGTTAAATGTGTAGCTTCTGGAAGCCCAAGGGAGAGGTAAATACTTCTTTTCTTAAACATTTGGGTCTTATAGCCTGTTCGGCCAAGCTTTTGGGAAGCCAAAAGTGCTTATTTTTCCTTCAAAAAGTGCTTATTTTAGAAAGTTGAGGTGTTTGGCCAAGCTTCTAGGAAAAGAATAAGTGCTTCTGAGTAGTAGCAAAAAATGTTTTTAGAAACTAAAAAAGTAGTTTTTCCCCAAAAGCACTTTTGGAACACCATCCAAGCAAAGGCAAATCCAGGATTTCAAGAGAATGGGTGCACCATTGTTTTTGAAAGATAAGATAAAAAAATAAATAAAGCGCACCAAGTTGGGTTTGATCCCCCAACCTTAGGAATTAAACCCATCACTTAACCAGTGCACCACTCAATCTCTTTTGACCATGGGTTCCGTCAGATAATATTAGACATATTTTAAGAATTATACACATAATATACTGAGTTTAGTCGGATGACCATGGTTTCACGTGACCCAATTTTAACACTTAAATTCGCCCCTGCGTCCAAGCACAAAGTACTGCTCTAATATTGACACAAGTGCTTTTTAGATTGATTAGCCGAATACAAACCGCTACTCTTCAAAAGAACTTTTCCGAAAAGCACTTTTGACAAAAAACACTTTTAAATAAGTAGATTTTGGAGGTTTGGCCATACATGCTATTAGGCTTGGTTACTCGTGTCTCATTATTCAGCTTTGTTTCAATGCAGCACCGTTGTTAAAGGAGTAGTTTGTACAAAGAATATTAAACACAAGCGCATGACTTCACACTGCAAAAACGCTAGATTGCTTTTGTTAGGAGGAGCACTTGAATACCAAAGAGTTCCCAATCAATTGGCATCTTTTAACACATTATTGCAACAGGTATTTGGTTGATCTGTCTATCTTTCTTATATTGAGATAAGAGCATTTAGAGACAAGTTTATGAGTTCTATTATTATTATCCTAGTAGGAAAGGGAGCATCTGAAGATGATTGTTTCAAAAATTAAGGCCCACCATCCTAATGTGCTACTTGTGGAGAAAAGTGTATCTTCTCATGCTCAGGAGTATCTTCTGGCGAAAGAGATCTCTTTGGTGTTAAATGTTAAGAGACCACTGATGGAGCGGATAGCCAGGTGCACTGGTGCTGTTATAACCCCGTCCATCGATAACATAGCCACAGCAAGATTGGGATATTGTGAGCTCTTTCACTTAGAAAAAGTTTCCGAAGAGCATGAACCTTCAAACCAGTTCAACAAGAAGCCATCAAAAACTTTGATGTTTTTTGATGGCTGTCCTAGGCGTTTGGGTTGCACGGTAATTTTCTCTGCCTCACACTCCAATGTTGATTTTTCTTCTGCTGAAACTTTTAAATGTTTGAGCTCTAATTAAGACTTATATCATGCATATCTCACAAGTACATTGGATAAAAAAGTACCTTGTGCTAGAATTCTGAAACTCTATGGCTTAGCTCTTTAGTATTATCTTATTTATTACCTGTGTGTACTATTTATGCAGAATACCCTCACCCACTCTTACTAAGAAACTGAAAGAAGCCTCAGAAACACTGGTTGTTCTACTTGTCTTCTCTTTCCTTGAATGGCTAAATTTCAAATTTCACCTGCTTGTCATGTAATTTATTTGGAAGTGCTTGATACCAGTCTCTGAGCGTGACATGTCCACTTCTTTCCACACTTTTGAATCCACAATATATAATACTGATTATAGTTGTGCTTGAAATTCAACAATGATTTGAATTCACAGACAAACTTTTATGCCCTGGACATCTTACTGCCAATTCTGCGGTTTCATGTTCCCAAGTAAGAGCTATAACAACAAGCACTCGAGAAGTGCTTATGTGCGTAATGTCATTTGGAGCATCTTAATGACGTAATTGAAAAGGATCAGTGGTCTTACTATTCATGGCAAACCTTGACATATTATTATTATTAATCATTTTCCTTCATATAAAATTTATCTTGGGCTGTGTCTGATGATTTCCTCCGTGTCACCTGTAAATTCTCAATGCCAAGTGGTGGACATTTTACAAGAACTTGGTGAAATAGAAGTGATCAGTTATAACATACACATCTGCCATAGTAGATTATCCCTCTAGTAAAATTCTGTAAGTTGCTTATGCTTTGATCAGATGCAGCTAATCATCAGGTACCAGTCTAAAATGCTGTATTGATCAACAAATGAAAAAAGATCTCCGGACTGTAATGCATTGTCATAAAGGATCAGAATATTTTAGTTTAAGTATCAAGAAGTTGAATTTGTAAACTGATGTTGGTTATCCTTTCATTTGACATTTTTTAGGTCTTGCTGAGGGGTTTGTGTTGTGAAGAGCTCAAGAAGGTGAAGAAGGTCTTCCAGTATGCCGTCTTTGCTGCATATCATCTGTCCCTTGAGACATCGTTCCTTGCTGATGAGGGTGCTACTCTACCTAAAGTTTCTGCAACACCCTCAATTGCCATACCAGAGATGACATCTGCTGATAATGCTATTTCAGTGATTTCTCATACTGATGAGCATCATTCCCCTCCTTTTAATGATCCACCCACCCTAGATGATTCTGGAGACAGAGATATTTTCTCTACTGCATGCCTTAATTCACCATTGTTTCGTGCACATGATATAAGACCTGTTGAATCTGTTGAAAGCAGAAATCATACCGAGGAAGAATCACGAGTAACTTTAGGTCAGGAGGAGAGTCAACCAAAAGAATTACCAGAGCTGCCAAAGCTTGAGAGATCAGATGACATTGAACCCTCCAATGAATTATATTCAGCTGCTGACGGTCATCAAAGCATATTAGTATCATTTTCTAGTCGATGTGTTCTAAATGGAAGTGTATGTGAACGTTCGCGGCTTCTTCGCATAAAATTTTATGGCTCTTTTGACAAGCCACTTGGGCGATATCTTCAGGATGATCTTTTTGGTCAGGTAAATAAGTTGTTAGAAATCATCTTGTTATGCCCAACTTTAGTATTTTCCAGCTATTGATGCATTGCACTTCATATTCCAGATTCCTTCCTGTCAATCATGCAAGGAGCCAGCTGAGGACCATGTCATTTCTTATACGCATCAGCAAGGGAACCTTACTATAAATGTTAGATGGATACCCTCAGAGAAGCTGCCTGGTGAATGGGACAACAAAATATGGATGTGGCATCGATGCCTCAAGTGTGCGCAAATAGAGGGGATCCCACCAGCAACTCACAGAGTAGTAATGTCAGATGCTGCTTGGGGACTCTCATTTGGGAAGTTCTTGGAACTTAGTTTTTCAAATAATTCAACTGCCAACCGTGTTGCTAGGTGTGGTCATTCTCTCCAAAGGGACTGCCTCCGGTTTTATGGGTGTGTACTATACCTTAAGAATGTAGTTTTCCGAACATTCAATTGTTGATTTACACTGCTGCTATTTAGAGAATAAAATTTTCCATTTGCCTTTACAGGTGTGGAAGTATGATTGCGTTTTTCCGCTATTCTCCTATTGATATTCTGTCAGTTCGTCTACCCCCATCATCTCTTGTGTTCAGTAGCTACAAAGAGCAGGAGTGGTTACAGAGAGAAACAAATGAGGTGCTATGAGTTCCAAAAGAATTTTCCATTAATTTTAGTTTTAGCTTTCAATAGCTCTTATTAATACTATCTTATGTTTCCTGTAGCTATTGTGCAAAGCCAAAGCCCTGTATGCCGAGATATCCAGTGCTTTTCGCAGAATTGAAAAGAAAAGTTCATCTTTAGAACAAGATCTATCTGATAAAACTGAACTGGATGACTGCATCATGGAGTTAAAAGACTTACTTATGAAAGAAAATAGCGAATACCATGTAAGCAGCAATTCGAGATTAATGTTTAATACTTCCGCATGTTGGCAATTATGTATTCAAGCACGTAGATAAATGTGCTCTTCTGTTTGTTTCTACAACAGGATTTGCTTCAAGCTGCTGATGCAGAAATTTCAGAACGAGGGCAGGCTGTGGTTGACATTCTTGAACTTAATCGGTTGAGGCATTCCCTCGTGATTGCTTCACATGTTTGGGATCGTCGGCTTTTATCTGTGGAATCTCTCTTCCAAGAGAGCTCTGGTTCAGTGGGTTCAGAGGATACTGGATCCTGTAGTGAGCTGATAGATTGGAGAAATGACGTGTTTCTAAAAAATGACCCTCTCGAGCATGTCTATGAAGAGACAGAACCTGAATTCTCGAACTTAGATGAATATCCTGAGAAACCTTTTCAGTCTGAACAGGAGGAGACTCATGCACCTTGTGAGTTTGAGAAAACGCAGGACATGCGGATGGAAGGAGAGAATGCAGTTAATGGAACACCCTTGGAACGAGCTCCCTCAGGTGGTTCTGTTCTTTCTGATCAGATAGATTCTGCTTGGACTGGTACCGATCGATGTCCCAACAAAGCTCAGTTAAATACGACATTACAACGAAATGGATCTGAAGCTGCTGCTCCTTTCAGCCAACTGAGTCAACTTGATTATCCTCCTATTGCAAGGCTAAAATCACCAGCAAGAGTTAACTCCTTTGACTCTGCACTGAGACTTCAAGATAGAATCAAGAAGGGATTGCCGCCTTCTTCAATGCATTTATCAGCAGTTAGATCTTTTCATGCTTCTGGAGACTATAGAAATATGATAAGAGACCCTGTTTCCAGTGTTCAGAGAACTTACTCTCAAATGTCACCCAAAGAGGCCCAGAAATTTAATCTCCTAATGAACTCATCACCCTCGTTTATTTCTTATGCATCTCTTATACACGATGGAGCCAGGTTAATGGTCCCACACAATGGCTACAATGACATTGTAATAGCTGTTTATGACAATGAGCCTACTAGCATTATATCTTATGCTCTTACTTCCAAAGAGTATAAAAACCGAGTAACTGATAAGCCAAATGTGCGTGAAAGGAGTTGGAACACGAACGCCATCAGGAAGGAAAATGGTGTGGCCTCTAATCATTCAAGATGGCAGTCTTTTGGCTCTTTAGACATGGATTATATCAATTATGGAGGCTATGGTTATGAAGATGCTTCCAGTACTGTTAATTCCCTCTTTGCAGATTCCAAGACTTCCCCTCATGTAAGGATCTATTTTGAGGACGAATCTTCAAATGCTGGGGGAAAGGTGAAGTTTTCTGTCACTTGTTACTTTGCTAAGCAGTTTGATGCTCTCAGAAAGAGATACTGTCCTGATGAACTGGACTTTATACGGTCTTTAAGCCGTTGTAAGAGATGGACCGCTCAAGGCGGAAAGAGCAGTGTTTATTTCGCTAAGTCATTGGATGAAAGATTCATAATAAAACAAGTTCAGAAAACTGAGTTAGATTCTTTTGAAGAATTTGGACCCGACTACTACAAATATCTTACAGATTCTGTTAGCTCAAGAAGCCCAACTTGCCTTGCTAAAGTTCTGGGAATGTATCAGGTTGGACTCCCTTTTTTCTCTTTCTGTTTTCTCCTTATGTTTGCTATCTGTTGAAGTATGTGACCATCTCATCGTACACTTTTATTTACTGAAATTATATTCTCAATGTGCCCCACGTGTGGGCTTTATTTTTTTCATGAGTCAAGCACGTGGATTTTTTTTTTTTTGATAATGGATCTGCCTGCTTTGATACCATGTTGAAGTGTGTAACCATATCATCTAGAAGCTTAAGCTATTAAAGAGAGCACACTTTTATTTATTTAACTATATTCTCAATACTATGCAGCTTGGTTTGGTGGTGAGCGTCTCCTTTTCTTTTGAAAATGTTAAACTTGTTGCAGAATCTTATTTGAATTTATGTTTCATATGCTAGGTTTCAGTGAAACACTTGAAAGGAGGCAGGGAGACAAAAATGGATTTGATTGTGATGGAGAATCTCTTTTTTGGAAGAAAAATATCTAAGGTGTATGATCTTAAGGGTTCTCTACGATCCCGTTACAATGCAGACAAAACTGGGGCAAACAATGTGTTATTGGACATGAATCTTTTAGAAACACTGCGTACCAAGCCTATATTTCTTGGAAGCAAAGCAAAAAGAATCCTGGAGAGAGCTGTTTGGAATGATACATCCTTTTTGGCGGTGAGCTGCTTAGCTTCCAACTGTGTCTCAAAGTTTCTTTTATATATTAAAGCAACTACTATTGTGCCTCAGTTCCAAACAAGTTGAGGTCGGCTATATGAATTCTCACTGACCATGTTTCAACATTAAATCATCTCAGGCCATCATTATACAAAATTTTCTCTATATATCCAACTGGCATAAGAATCTCTAATAGGCTAAAAGACTCCTAGAAAGCATAGTATCTACTATGAGAGAAATGTGATAATGGTGGGTACACTAGTCTCCTTTGGTTTGGTCAGCACTTTATCGTGGAATACTTTACTTATTTCTATATAAGTAATTTGAAAGCAGAACTTAGGATTTAAGTTGCGCGGACTCTTCACTTTCGTTGCCGCACCCGTGTCGGTTTCTCCAAAAATGCACTACTTTTGGAGTGTCCAACACGCACCCATCGATATTTTTTGAAGAGTCCGAGCAACATAGCTTAGGATGTCCAGTTTGCTTATTTCAGTTATATTTCCTGCTAACGGATGTGCAAATACGAGTCCGTGCGTATGTCAGTATGTGTAGAGACTGCTGGGGTTTTAGCTCGGATTGGAGACCATTTGCATATGGTTTTGCTGTCTTACTAATCAAATTAAGGAATTCCACTAGAAATTAGCCACCCATCTTAATTGAGCTTTGAACTGCAGGGAGGAATAGCTGGACCTAAAGGCTTGAAAGCATTATTTATTATCAAACTTCTGAACTATGCAAAGTTAAATTAAGAAGGTTGACTATTAGGATTTTGCTCATCACACAGCTGGCTTATATTGTAAAGATTTTCTGACCAGTTTTAAACATTATTTTTTTGTTTACCTGACATGGCATATCTAGAAATGTTCTGATTTTCAGCCTATCAATTGCATCCAAAAATGTTACTGTTTTCACCTAGGATATTTGATTTGCACAGCAATAGACAGTATAGAATTCATCTGAATCACTCTTTGTAACTGGAGAAGTACATGAGAGCGATATGTTAGTCTGACAGTGTTGTATATTCACAGGAAGTTTCCCTAAAAGGGCTTTTCCTCTAGCCCAAGTAATGTTTAGGGTGCACATTACGATATGACAAAATTTTTGTTGGAGTGGAAGGCGCTAAACAGATTGAACATGTTCTCTTAGCTGGTTTATAGTTGTTTATTATGCTGCAGTAAAATGCGTTGTACTTGAAACGATCCATGAAGTTCAGTCACTCAATTTATTTGCTTTTCCTCTTCTCTTCTTTGCGCATATAGTTTGAGTGATGACTAACAAAGTTGCTCTTGTTGGCAGTCGGTTGATGTGATGGATTACTCTTTGCTAGTTGGGGCGGACGAAGAGAGCAAGGAGCTAGTCTTCGGGATCATTGATTTCATGAGGCAATATACATGGGACAAGCACTTGGAGACATGGGTTAAGGCATCCGGCATACTTGGGGGACCAAAGAATGCATCACCAACTATTGTTTCTCCGAAACAATACAAGAAAAGATTCAGAAAGGCGATGACAAGCTATTTTCTCACTGTGCCTGATCAATGGTCATCTTGAACATCTTAAATTTCATTATATTCATTCCTAGAGCTTCTGCCAATAAGCAAACCGAAATGGTAATTGCATTAGAATTACAGGGAGGAGAGTTGATAAAGTTATTTTGTAATGTAGGATAGAAATGGCTCCTTGAAAAGGTTATAGAAATAGGGAACTGTTATATTGTGTATTGAGAAATCTGGCAAAATGTACATTTTGACCATTTGTACATTTACAGGCTTCATCCAGAAAATAGATCAATTTTTTTTTTTGCAAACCACTTGGAATTACACTCTCCATCCTTTGCAAATTTCTTTTGATATTGCTGTTTTTAGTCATTGCAATATCAGTGTTAACATTGTGTATTTGGACTTTGATATATAGAATAAGGGTTTCTTAAATGACCTACACAGAGGCGGATTCAAGATTTAAATTTTATAGGATAAACACTTAAAGTTATTAGCATTGAACCCACTATATCTTTAAGGTTATGGTTTATCTGTTATTTTTTTTTTACAATTTTCGTAAATTTTTACATATAAATTTATGCTCCGCGTTGAATGTGCTACATCCGGCGGCTCTGACCTACACTAGACCACGCGTGGACATTATGTCAGTGGGATGTTTTTGCCTTCCACTTTCTCGGCTAACTATATCACAGAGATGTCTGTTTTGTACATTTGTCGAATCAACATCAACTCAGCTACCCAACTCACTGCTTGCTTGAAATGTATTTAATTTATTAGGAAAGCGATTGTTCACTAAAAAATGAGCTCAAAAGGTCTATAGGGAACAACATCATGTGGAATACCCGCGTCTCAATGCAAGACTCAATTTTTAGTTGTGGGTCATAAGATGGGTAGCTTTATGTGATCAAGATCGGGCACAACGGCCTGATACTATCAAGGTGCGAAGAACGTGAAGGTTGGTGTATGGAAAAAAGTGAAAGAAAGGAAAAAAATGGCAGTCTTTTGATGCTTTTATGCAATCTTAAAAGGTTTTTCTTTTTCAAGCAATAGACTTTTCCTCTCCCGTTTCCTTTTTAGGTCTGTTAGAAATTTTATTTATTTGGTGTTGGAGCTAGCAAGGCAATTACAGCTTAATCTTGAACATTTGATAATACCATCTCAACTACCCTTTTTTAAAAGCAATTTTAAGAAGCGATTTTCTTTGCCATTCAAGAAAAATGTTCTCCTTCTTTGTATCCCTTTTCTTCATATAAAGGGAAAAGGGATAATAAGAAAAGCGTGAAAAGTAAAAATAAACCTGACTTTTCAGTATTATAATATTTTCTCCGGTCTTTATTGTTAAGAGTCCCACATCAAATATGAGATGGGTAATTGGTCTCCTTATATGGCTTGAGCAATCCTCTTCCCTACAAGCTAACTTTTGAGGTTGAATTAGGCCCAAGATCCATTCTATACATGGTATCAGAGCCAAACCCATTCCAATTCTTTGTTCACCAATGTTGGCCCCCAAATTATATCATCCACGCTCCAGTTAACAAGGTCTGGACGTGCGGGGGAGTGTTAAGAGTCCCACATCGGATATGGAATGGGAACATAGACTCCTTATATGAACTTGGACAATCTTCACCCTACAAGCTAGCTTTTGAGGAAGCTAGCTTTTGAGGTTTGAGTTAGGCCAGATGTCATATCTTTACATGATATCAGAGTCAGACCCATTCCAATTCTTTGTCCACCGATGTTGGACCCCCAAATTATATTATACACGCTCCAGTTAACAATATTTGGGCGTGCGGGGGAGTGTTAAGAGTCCCACATCGTATGTGGAAAGGGAACATGGACGCCTTATATGGACTTGGACAATCCTCACCCTACAAGCTAGCTTTTGGGGTTGAGTTAGACCCAAGATCCATTCTTTACATGGTATCAGAGCCAGACCCACCAAATTCTTTGTTCACCGATGTTGGACCCCCATATTATATTATTCATGCTTCAGTTAACGAGGCATGAGCGTGCAGGGGAGTGTTAAGAGTCCCACATCAGATATGGGATGGGTAATTGGTCTTCTTATATGGCTTGAGCAATCCTCCTCCCTACAAGCTAGCTTTTGGGGTTGAGTTAGGCCCAAGATCCATTCTTTACGTATATTATTTGTAATTTAACCTTTTTGTACGCTCTTTATGAAAGACATCTAATACTTCTAATCATAAGGAGTTTGTCTATACAACCTTTTATTTCTTTGCTAAACGTGTAATTTAATTAACACTCCACCAATTAAAACACCAAAGGTAAATGTGATAAAATAATTAATTTCATAATCTCCTAGGACGTCAACTACTTTGAAACAAATTCCGTTTGTTAAAAAATGACTAATATTTAGAATTAAAAAAAAAGTAAGAGAGGAAATGATACGGAATTGAAGATCATTAAAACTAATGTTCAAATAATGTAGTATTGTTTGCAAAATATGATTTGCATCGATTAAACATACGTGGATTCAAAATTTTAAGTGGAGACAATAAGTTTGTCATTTTATTTTTTCTTTCTTTCTTTCTATAGTGATGTTGTGTTGCATGTGAAAGTGAAGTTACTTTCAAAGCATTGACAATTGTAACAACCTTTTGTTTATATGTGAATCACATTTTCTGTAAAGCACATGTGATCCTACTGGATACTGATAAGTCACAAAAGAGTGACAACTCAAATAAAAGAGAGGGTGGAGGGCCAAAGGCTGGATAAAGCAGCAAGCTAATATGGAAAACTAAAAACATAATGTAAATTCTGGCTTTACTTGGATATGAAGGTTAGAGATTAAATTCTTTATCTTACTATATTGGTTTTTCCATCACCGATCCACAATGAATCAAATGAAACCTGGCGAAAAAAATGAACACGAAATTGAGGAACGAAGTAGCTCGCCTACAAGGAGAGGAACGAATTGAAGCCTCGTCTTTGTTATGGGACTATAGGTTTAAGTTCTATGTGCTCATAATTTTTTAAAATTATCGGGTTAGATTCAAATACAACAACAATTTTTCATAGCATGCACATCTTATATGGTCACATAAATTATATAAAATATAACAAGCCTACTTGTGAAGTTTTTGCACGGATTGTTCCTCAAACGCACCGATCTCTAATTTTTGTCCCTCATATGTGTGTGGTCTTTAATTTATGCTTCTACTGCTTATTTAATGAAAATATTTAGATATGCTTGCTTGACATAAGTTATGTAACATTTTTATCTTCTAAAACTAAACGTTTGCCTCGTTCGATATAATTGGCTCCTCTCCTATATCCGTATCTACTTAAAATTAACAGATGTTTATCTGCCATAGGGTTCGAAGCTGTAATGTGCACCTAATCTACTTATTATGTATTGCACTGTTACCATTATTATTAGATTTAGGATCAATATTATGTAATTTCCTAAGTAGAGTAACGAATGGTTAACGTGGAAATTTCTTTGCTTGCTAAAGGGAAAGCTAGTTTTGCCAGCCAATTTTCTCATATTTTTGTTTTGATACTGACAATAAAGCATTGCGTGGTTTCTCATTTAACATGCAAGGTATTAACTTTCGTATTGGAATCATCCCTTTGAAACAGATGTAATGCGAATAATAAATTTGCGGTCAAAGTTTGCACCGAGGAAAAATAATTTAAGGAAAAAAGAAATTTGAAATTGAACATGGAATAGATAAGGATATCTCACCTTCTAATATGGGATAGCAAATCTCACCATTTTAGTATAAAATAATTCGGGGGACTAATTAATGCTCATAATCAAATGCGGGATAAAACAATCTCACATTTTATCCAAAATTGTTATCGCTTATCCTACCAACCAAACAATCCCGTAGAGAATTACTCAATTTAGTAAGGGTACTTTAAAATAATTCAACTTTTAAGATGTTTATTGTTTTTTAAAGTAGAGATCTGATAGCTTAGTTGGTTGACTACTTGAACTTTCACCTTATTGGTGAGAGTTTGAATCCACGTTGTAATCTCCTCCCCATTTGCCCTTCCCCTACCTCCCTATGTAATACAAAGAATTTTAATAAAATTTATTATCTTTTAAAGTTTGGAGAGTTTCGGATACCAAAATGTTGTGATCTTAACTAGTCAATGATAGTGAATATATTCCATATATATTCTATAATTAATATTTAGTGTAATTACGGTAAAATAAAGATCGTAATTCTATTAGAACTACAATTATATACTATATACATATGACATTAATAAGAGAACTTACACTATTCTACATTAGGGATGACAGGTGGGTATAATTTAGGGGATTCCGCACCGCACCCGCTCCAGTTGGGGCGGGTATGGGTATAACTTTGGTGGGTAGTAGGCGGGTATGGGTATTGAAAATGTACCCGTCACGGTTAGGCGGGTAGGTGGTGGTTTTGCAGTCATATCCGCCTCCCCCGCCCCGCATCTAACCGCCTACCCGCCCGCCTTATACCCGCTTCAAGCCTAAAATATTAGCAGCCCATAAGTCGTGCCTTCAGCCCATAAGTCACGACAAGTCTCTCATTCTCCAACAAAACTCAAATATATTTTGTCTACATTTGTAATATATAGCTATTTGGGTGGATAATTTTTGGATTTTCTTGATTCTTTGTTGTGTAAGGGGAAGAGGTGAAAAAAATGAGGAATTCTGATATGAAAAAATTCGGAATTCTCCTCGCTCTCTCCTAAAGAAAATGAGACCGCGACAATATTGATTCTTGACTCAATTTTTTGGGATAATTTTTGAAATTTGAATTTTTGGGATCATGTTGATCACTAATTGATCACAAATGAATTGATTACAAAATATGGCACACAGGTACATGCGGATATTAGCGGGTGAAGGATATCCACTTGGGTGGTGGAGCGGGTGTGGATTCAGGAATATACCCGCCTAGGCGGGTATGGATGTTGAAAATTGTACCCGCCACTGGTGGTGGGTATAAAATTTTCTGGCGGATACGGGTGCGGGGGAAGGGGTACCCGCACCCGCACCCGCCCCGCCCAATTGCCATCCCTATTCTACATGGTATCAGAAGCCAAACTCTAACCTCCCCTCAAACTTCCACTCGCTAGGTAGTAGATCGACTACCAAAGAACACAATCATTGTTCCATCTCCTTCTCTAAGAAGTTAGTCCATCTAATTAAGCTTTCTTCCACGCAATGCCTTTGTCTATTGCCATTACATGGGATTTTTTTCTACTTCACTTACATGTTTTTAGGGATTTTCAGTAACCAAAAAATAAAAGGCAACGTTAACTGCAGAACACGCCCTAAAGTTGTTGGTGCTTGGTCTCTAATTGTCTATCTCCACCTTTTCTGTGGCTCTCAGCTGCCTCCTAAAATTTTTTGAGCGCGTGGGCAGATAAATGTCCTTGAGTTTTTTTTCCACAATCGACAAGTTCTTGTTCTGACAGGAAAATTTATTCCCCCGTTACAATTTGATTTATTCCTTCAACAACCTCATCTTTCTATCTAACCTACCATCCACGAACATGGCACGGTATTTCTCATTGCAGCTCAGTAGTCTGGTCCCACCTTCAGGCCCACAGTACACGGGCCATCAGCACCAGACCCACTACACAGCGGCCCAGCAACAACCATCCAGCCTCAATCCAACGGATTTGGGCCATGCTTTCGGTTCTTTAAAAATTCAGCAGCCCGATGATGCGTGGTATATGGATACGGGCACCACGTCTCACCTCACCAACAATTCTGGTAATCTTCCTCAACTGTGCAATTTAAATACTCCTCAATCTATTACGATCGGAAATGGTCATCGCATTTCAATTCAAGGGTTTGGCCACACACTAACTCCACCACCGCAACCCCACTTCTCCCTTAAAATATCCTATATGCCCCTAACATTATCAAAAACCTCATCTCTGTTAGAAAATTTGACACCGATAATTCTGTATCAATTAATTTTGACCCGTTTGGTTTTTCTGTAACGGACCTACGTACCGAAAAACTTCTTACGAGATGCAATAGTGAGGGAGACCTCTATCCTTTCCTATCCACGTCCGCTGCCAGTGTCAACCCTCCCACATCTCTAGCTGACATCTCCTCCTCAACGTGGCATAATAGACTTGGACATCCCGAAACTCATATTTTTTATTTTCTTAGAAACCACAATTTAATTAAATGTAATAAAGGGAACCTTGCGCATAATTTCTCCTCTTGTCATCTAGAAAAACATGTTAGACTTCTGTTTACGTCTTCTTTAAGTGTTACTTTCTCTCCATTTGATATTATTCATACGGATTTATGGACATCTCCTATAACTAGCAACCTAGGTCATAAATATTATTTGGTATTTTTGGATGACTTCTCTCACTTCCTTTGGGTCTATCCGCTTAAACTTAAGTCTCAAGTCTACTCTAAATTCCTTGCATTTCGTACATTGGTTAAAATACAATTTGAAAAAGACATCAAAATATTTCAATGTGATAATGATCGTGAGTTCAATAACTCCCACTTTCATAATTTTGTGTGGCTAATGGCATGGTTTTCCGTTTCTCCTGCCCCCATACTTCCCCTCAAAATGGTAAAGCCAAAAGAATTCTCCGCACTATTAACAACATAATTTGTACCTTTCTTTTTCATGCGTCTCTCCCCCTACCTTTTGGGTTTATGCATTAAAAGTGGTAGAACACATTCTTAACATCTTACCTACCCGTACGATTCAAAATTGGACACCCATCGAAATTCTCTTCCGTCGGATCCCTTCTTATGATCACCTTCAAATTTTCGGTTGTCTTTGTTACCCAAATCTGGCCTCCATGGTCCCTCACAAATTAGCACTTCACTTCACTCTGTGTGTCTTCCTCGGTTTCCCATCAAACCATAGGGGATATTTTTGCTATGAGATATCCACAGACAAAATCTTAATCTCATGCCATGTCACATTTGTTGAATACGTCTTCTCGTTCGACAACATCTAAAAATTTTGAGTCATTGATTACGGTTTCCTTGATGACTCGGACACCTCCCCTTTACTCCAAAATGCACTACAAAATCCACAACCTTTGGCCGCCCAACACCCGTCACATTGACCCCACCCCACTGCCCGGTCCTATCCCCGTCACAGCTCGAAAAAAAACCCCAACCCCCTGCTCGCCAAACCCTACCCGCCACCTAGCCCAGCCTCTGCCCAGCCCCACTGCCCGTCACCACTACCCAGTCCCGGCCCCGCTACCCAGTCCTGCCCATCACCACCTATCTCCCTTGCCTCACCCATGACTGTCCCCACTCACCGCATGGAAATCCGTGCACAACACATAATTTTCAAATTAAAAGTTCACTTTAACCTATCGACTCAAACCATCTCACCCATTCCTAAAAACCCAACCTTAGCCAAACTTGACCCCAATTGGAATGCGATCATGCGAGAGGAGTTTAATGCGCTTATTTCACAGCGCAGTTGGGATTTTGTTCCGCATCCTGAGGGGGTGAATGTAATCCGTTGTATGTGTCTATTTCGTCATAAGTTCAAAGATAATGGTGCCTTTGAACGTTACAAGGTTAGACTTGTGGCAAATGGCATAGGGTAGTAGGAGGGTGTTGATTGTGGTGAGACTTTTAGCCCAGTGGTTAAGCTAGCTACCATCCACATGGTTTTGGGCATTGCTATGGTGAAGAATTGACCTATTCACTAGCTTGATGTAAAGAATACTTTCTTACATGAGGATTTGAAAGAAATCGTCTATCTCTATGTATCAACCGCCAAGATTTGTGCATCCGGAGGCTCCTCATCATGTTTTTCATCTTCGTAAGTCGCTATATGGGCTGAAACAAGTCCCAAGGCTTGGTATGAGTGGTTTGTTACATACATCATACATATCGGTTTTGTGTGCAGCAAGAGTGATCATTCATTATTCATTTTTCATCGAGGTACTGACACAACTTACCTTTTGTTATATGTGGATGATATTGTTCTAACAGCTTCTTCAGATGGCCTGAAGCACAATATCATTGCTCTACTCAAGTCCGAATTCGCTATGATTGACTTGGGTAAGTTGAGTTTTTTTTTGGGATATCAGTGACCAGATTCGCACATGCCATGTTTTTGTGTTAGCATAAGTATGCAAAAGAGATCGTCTACGGGGCTAAAATAACAAATTGTAAGATCATGCCCACTCCCGTCGACTCCAAGTCCAAACTCAGTGCAGATGATGGGGATCCGGTCAGTGATCCATCTCTTTATAGGAGTTTGGCAGGTGCTCTTCAGTATCTCACATTCACCCGGCCAGATATTGCATATGCGGTTCAGTAGGTGTGCTTGTTCTTGTACGCTCATAGGGAGCCTCACTTTACAACGCTTAAGTGTATCATTTGGTACGTTAAGGGAGCCCGACTAGACTGCTTTCCTACACAGATGCAGATTGGGAAACTATCCGGACACCCGTCGCTCTACGTCCTACTATTGTGTATTTTGGGGGATAACATCATATTGTGATTTGCCAAGCGGCAAGCCACACTTTCCCGTTCGAGTGCAGAAGTAGAATATCGAGGCGTTACGAACATTGTTGTCGAGCTATGTTGGCTTCGAAATCTCCTTTTTGAGCTTCAATGTCCCATACGTAAGGCATCTTTGATTTACTGTGATAACATATCTGCTATCTACTTGTCTCATAACCTGATTCAGCATCAGCGAACCAAGCATATTGAGATGAATATTCGCTTTGTTCGTGAGAAGGTTGCAATGGGTCATGTTAGGGTGTTGCATGTTCCTTCTTCGTATCAGTACACAAATATCTTCACAAATGGACTTCCTCGGCAACTGTTCCTTGACTTCAGATTCAGTCTCAGCGTTCGGCCTCCTCTCGCTCCGACTGAGGGGGTGTGATAATGAATGTATTCCATATATATTCACAATATATTATGTAATTAATATTTAGCGTAATTACGGTAAAATAGAGACCCTAATTCTATTAGGACTACAATTGTAATTGTTAAACAAGGCAATATACCCGTGATATACACTTGATATATATAAGTGTATATCACGGGTGCTTAAGAATTGTGGCCCATCTCGGGTTTGGCAGACTGGCCCGTCTCGGTCCAGCACTTCAGCCCATCACGGTGGGTAGTATATTAGGTATGTATATTGATGTAATATTGTAGTGTAAATGTTACCTTAATTAGACTTGTACACTTACCATAATTGTATAGTTAGAATTATGGTAGAAGAAGGTTTTAGGAATAGAATTGGAATAAGATTCTCCTATTATGAAAATATGTAACTTGTATATATACCTTTCAAGTAATGAAAATAATCAAGGGGATTATTTCTTTCATGGTATCAAAAGTCTAGGTCAAACAAAAATCTCTCTCAAATTCTTGTTACTTTTCTCGGCCAAGACCGAATCCCCCCTCGGGTTTACCATTTGTTATTCCGCTCTCCAAATCTCTCTTCCAAATCCCTCTATCACCTATTGTTCTTTCGTTATGTCTACGTCAAAGAACACGTTTCACCATTCCCTTGTTGTTTCTAATATCAAGAATCATATCTCTCTAATTCTTGAAATAGAAAACGTCCAATACGCGACGTGGGCCGAGTTGTTCAAAATTCACGCTCGTTCGTATCAATTCATCCATCACATAATCCCCCCGGCTCCTACTGATACGGAGGTGCCTAAATGCGAGGATGATCCTAAGTTATGGACAACACTTTATGCCACCGTCCTTTAGTGGATTTATTCTACTATCTCCACCGACCTATTGCAGATGATTATTGAGCTAGACGCTACGACGATGACTGCATGGGATAAACTGCGTGATATATTACAGGATAATCAAAATTCCAGAGCTGTTACTTTTGTACAGGATTTTTCCCACGTCAACATGGAAAATTTCCCGAATGTTTCAGCATATTGCAAAAGGTTGAAGGAATTGGCGGACCAACTCCGCAACGTTGGTGCGCTAGTTAGTGAAGATCGTCTTGTTTTTTACAGATGGTTGTTGGCCTATCCGAGGCCTATAGTGGCGTTGGAACTCTCCTTCGTCAAAGTAATCCTCTTCCAAGGTTCAGCCCGGTCCATGCTTACCTCGGAAGAAGCCGGTTCGACTAAAAAGGCGGTTACTAATGCTAGTCCCGTGGTCATGATGACTTCCTCCACTAGTCCTCAAAATTTTGGTAACAATTCAAACCAAAACCGATCTCACGGGGGCAACAAGAATGGTCGGAAAAATAATGGGAAAAATTGCGGGGGCAAATGCGGCGGCACAGGCAGCAGTCACGGTGGCCAGAACAGTGGAAGTGGACCCTATCCCGGATATAGTGGACCACCGACCCCCTGGTCTTCGCCTTGAGCCTTTGGGCCATGGGCTTGGACCAGTGGACAGTGGCCCTAGGACCCATTTCCACAACAGTTTCCATCTTCTGGCCAGTGGGCTTCCCAGCAGCCTCGACGTCCCACTGTCCATTGGCCCAGTAATTCCAGTTCCAGGTCTTATGGCCCAGGACAGCCCGGTTCTGGAATTCTTAGGCCCCGGCCTCCGCAAGCTCACCACGCAGCCGGCCCCACTCAGACCGATATCGAGGCCGCAATGCACACACTTGGTTTGACTCAATCGGACCCGAATTGATATATGGACACTGGTGCCACTACCCACATGACATCCGACTCAAGTACTCTCTCGTCTTATTCCAATTTGAGCAACCCTCGCGGTATAATTGTTGATAATGATAATTCTGTTCCAATTCATGGTTATGGTCATAAAACATTAACTCCCCCTCATCCACCTCTTGTCTTGAAAAATACCCTACATGCCCCCAAATTAATTAAAAACTTAGTCTCGGTCCGTAAATTCACTACTGACAATTCTGTTTCTATTGAATTAGATCCATTTGGTTTCTCTGTGAAGGATTTCAAGACGAGGAGTCCTCTCATGAGGTGTGATAGTAGAGGAGATCTTTACCCCACAACCATTTCCGGTCCATCGAGTCAAGCCCTGCCATCAGCCTTTGCAACCATTTCTCCTTGTGGCATGCTCGTCTTGGTCATCCGGGGTCCTCTATTTTGTCAGCTTTAAATAAAAATAGTTTTATTTCATGTAAGGGTACGAGTCGTACTCCAATTTGTCAATCTTGTTCTTTAGAAAAAAATGTTAAGTTGCCGTTTGTAGACTCAAAATCTCATACTTTAATGCCATTTGATATTATTCATAGAGACTTATGGACGTCTCCAGTTCCTAGTTCTGTAGGTCATCGGTATTATGTTTTATTTATAGATGATTATTCTAAATTTTTATGGACGTTTCCAATAGCGAAGAAATCTCAAGTTTTTTCCATCTTCCTAAAATTTAGAGCATTCATTAGAACCCAATTCGATCGTGATATCAAAAATATTCAGTGTGATAATGGCAAAGAATATGACAATGGGGTGTTTCGGGAATTTTGTGCTAATAATGGGATAAATTTTCGTATCTCTTGTCCTCTTACATCTTCACAAAATGGGAAAGCCGAACGTAAAATTCGTTCCATAAATAACATTATTCGTACTCTATTAATTCATGCTTCCGTACCCCCTATTTTTGGCATCATGCTCTTCAAATGACTACATATCTACTTAACATAACTCCTTCCAAAGGTTTGACATATTCTTCCCTCCTTCAAATTTTATACAATAAAATTCCTTCATATTCACATCTTCGGGGTTTTGGGTGTTTGTGTTATCCGTTATTCCTGTCCACCACAATTAACAAACTTTAGGCCCGGTCGACTAGGTGTGTGTTTTTGGGTTTTCCAACTACTCATCGTAGCTACAAATGCTGTGATTTATCCTCAAATAAAATCATCATTAATCGCCATGTCATTTTTTATGAATCAAAATTTCCGTTTGCGAAAAGTCATACTCCCGTGCCTAGTTCGTATAATTTTTTGGATGAACAAATTTCCCCGTATATTATTCAGCATTTTTCAGACATCTCCCGCACTCAAAATTCTCCAGCGGGCCCTTCACAACCCTCTCTGCCCAGCCCAATACTGGAATTGGCCCAGTTCCTATTTCCGCCTCTGTTCCTGCTTCCAGCGTTGGGCCAGTAGGCCCACTGCCTGCTGGCCAGTCCGCCCCGAGCCCAGCAAATTCCCAAAATCCATTCAATTCTTCCTCGAGTCATAAACATGTCACTCGTAGTCAGGGTATTTTTACACCTAAAAGATATTTTAATTTACATTCTAATGTCTCTAAATCCCCCTTGCCCCGTAATCTTGTGTCTGCCTTAAACTACCCGAATTGGAAAATTGCTATGACTGATGAATATAATGCTTTTATTGATAATAAGACGTGGGAGTTGGTGCCCCGTCCATCTGGTATTAATGTTATCAGGTCTATGTGGATTTTTGCTCATAAGGAGAATTTAGA
This sequence comes from Anisodus tanguticus, assembly GCA_034509755.1. Classification (NCBI taxonomy): domain Eukaryota; kingdom Viridiplantae; phylum Streptophyta; class Magnoliopsida; order Solanales; family Solanaceae; genus Anisodus; species Anisodus tanguticus. The sequence goes on along the minus strand of CM067542.1, from coordinate 53,090,885 downwards.
TGACTCATTTTCTCAACATAAGGCGCGGCTTGTGGGTGATGGTAAGACTCAACAGGTTGATATAGATTGTGGAGAGACGTTTAGTCTGGTGGTCAAGCCGGCTACCATTCGCACTGTGCTTAGCTTGGCTCTTTCGAAGGCATGGCATATTCATCAGTTGGATGTAAAGAATGCTTTCCTACATGATGATTTTAAGGAAACAGTCTATATGCATCATCCTTTGGGATTCAGGGATCCCAATCATCCTCATCATGTCTATTTATTGAAGAAGTCCCTATATGGGCTTAAGCAATCTCCCCGGGCCTAGTATACAAGGTTTGCTGACTATGTTTCAACTATTGGGTTCACCCACAGCAGGTCGGATAATTCCTTGTTCATCTACCATTATGGTTCGTCCTTAGCCTACATTCTGTTATATGTGGACGATATTATCTTGACTGTCTCTTCCGATGCCTTGCGCCAGTCTATCATGACCATGCTCAGCTCCGAGTTTGCTATGAAAGACTTGGGGCCCTTGAGTTATTTTTTGGGGATTGCTGTCACTCGTCATTCCGATGGGTTGTTCTTGTCACAACAGAAGTACGCAGCCGAGATCATCGAGAGGGCTGGGATGTCATCCTATAAGTCCACTTCCACTCCAGTTGATACTAAGCCCAAGCTTGGTGGCGCGGCCGACGTCCCTTACGAGGATCCGATCCGCTATCGCAGTCTTGCAGGGGCCCTTCAGTAACTTACCTTTACCAGATCGGATATTACGTATGCTGTCCAGCAGGTGTGTTTATTCATGCATGATCCCAGAATTGAGCACATGAATGCCCTCAAACGCATCATTCGGTATATTTAGGGTACACCAGACTATGGTTTGCATTTATATCCTTTATCGACATCCACACTTGTCTCATACACAGATGCTGATTGGGGTGGGTGTCCAGACACTAGACGGTCTATGTCTGGCTATTGTATGTTCCTTGGTAACAACTTGGTCTCCTGGTCTGCGAAGCGTCAAGCGACTCTATCCCGCTCAAGTGCCGAGGCTGCATATCGAGGGGTAGCCAATGTGGTCTCAGAATCATGTTGGTTACGTAATTTGCTTTTAGAGCTTCATTGTCCAATTCAAAAGGCAACCTTGGTTTATTGCGATATTATTAGTGCCATTTACCTTTCGGGTAATCCGGTTCAACACCAACACATTAAATATATCGAGATGGACATACACTTTGTCCGTGAAAAGGTTGCTCGGGGTCAGGTACGCGTCTGTCATGTCCCATCTAGTTATCAAATTGCAGACATCTTTACAAAGGGTCTTCCCTCGGTCCTTTTTGAAGATTTTAGGGACAGTCTCAGAGTTCGAAGACCGCCCGCTATGATTGCGGGGGTGTGTTAAACAAGGTAATATACCCGTGATATACACTTGATATACATAAGTGTTTATCACAGGTGCTTATGGATTGTGGCCTATCTCGAGTTTGGCAGACTGGCCCGTCTCGGTCCAGCACTTCAACCCATCACGGTGGGTAGTATATTAGGTATGTATATTGATGTAATATTGTAGTGTAAAGGTTACCTTAATTAGACTTGTACACTTACCATAATTGTATAGTTAGAATTATGGTAGAATAAGGTTTTAGGAATAGAATAGGAATAGGATTCTTCTATTATGGAAATATGTAACTTGTATATTTACCTTTCAGTTAATGAAAATAATCAAGAGGATTATTTCTTTCAGTAATTAAGGTAAAATAGAGATTCTAATTCTATTAGGACTATAATTGTATACTCTATATATATGACATTAATAAGAGAACTCCATCAAGGAGATTTACACTATTCTACAGTCAAATATGAACACCAAATATGAGCAACTAACTAAAGGTGTGCCTGAACACTTGACTTAATTAGTAGGGTAAGTTAGTGAATGAGTTAGCTACTAATAGTACAACCAATTTGTAAGATGAAATCCAGTAATTTGGAAAGGGGAAAGACCTAACTTCCCAGTATTTTAATTTTACTTGGTGAGTTTTTCATATTTCTGTGAATTTCTTTCGTTGTTATGTACCATGTTAGTTCAAAATTTAAACCTGTCAAGTGAAAGAAGTCACTTCCTTAACAAAGAAAGCACCACCTCATCCAGCTTAAAGAAAAAGTAAAGCAAATGGACATATCTTTGCAACAGTGAAAAATGGCTTTTTCTCCCCTAATGCGGGCTGCAAAAGCATCTTTGGTTTCTTTTCAAATTTTCCACATATTTTCCTACTTTAGCATAAATGTAGTAAAAGTTGGCCATGCAGACTGGATCATATGACAATTTTCTACAACATCAAAGGTAAATCTCACGTAGACAAAACACAAGAAAGGTGCTGGATATATAAAGAAATATGCATTAGACCCTATTAACGTGAGTTAGAGTTGAGCGCAGTGGCGGAACTGGAAATTCAAATAAGGAGATTCCACAAAAAAATGTTATGCCAAAAAGATTCAACAACTTATATATATCAAAGAGAAAGAAAAATCATTCCATGGAATTGGAATAGCGGCCTGATATTGTGAAGAACATGCCAACGGAGAAGTCATACTTAACTAGAAGATAAGTCGAGGGATATGAAGAGATTGTGACAAACCTATGGGTTGTTGCCATAAAAAAGCATGAAGACTTTTTCTCTTGTAATTTAACTCTTGTTTTGTTTTAATTAATAAATGTGGTGTCCGGGTCAGCTTGTACGTACCTCCACTAATTCAACGGATTGCCTGCTACCTCCCACCGGTACATATTCTGCATAACTATTCCTTATCATTAGAAAAGAAGGCAGCTGGCCATTATCCCAGAATCATAAACAAGATAGTAAAACAATTACACAACTACAATTTCAATAATGAAGATGCTGTTGGTTTCATCTCGCATTCTTGCTCCTACCAGCAGATAGCATCAGTCCAAGCCATTAACACTATGGGAATGAAGAAGGATCTGAGTAATAACTAAGGTTCATCCAGTCACATTAATCATTTGTTGGAAATTTACTAATATGGAATTAAGTTTATTCCATTATTTATGACTCGAACAATTGGGGCCCCGCACGTCGGAAATGTGGTTTCCACACACGTGCAATCTTAGTGCCAAGTATCGTAAATTTCGTAAATGAAAGAGATATTGGTACGTAGGTGAAATGTTTGAGACATAGAATGATGGATGGTTATTGGATGAATAACAAGTGTTCCACGTTGGTAAACGAAGGAAGGATTGTGCGAGGTGTAAGATGGAACGGGTCGCGAAGCCGAGAAGGGCTGCGACGCCTCCCTTGTAGCACCGCGGCGCTAATTCCTATTTTAGTCTCTGGAGCCGCGGCGCTAAATGCTGCAGCGCCGCAACGCTTCCCAGACAGTGTTTGCTCGACGGAATCCCAAAGGTTTGGTTGTTGATGGGGCTTCAATGTCATTGAAACCACCCAATAATTGCCATTACTTGGACCATTATGTTGCTGCATTGCTTGGGGGTTGAATGTCATCCATTACATGGCAATTGATTGACATTGTGGGGCACTTGAAGAGGCCATCTTGCACACCTATAAATTGAAGCTTTGGCTCAATTCTATAGATGAAGAGATGAACATATGAACAGAAAAAACAAGTTCACAACACCACAAAGAGATCATATTTTCCTGATAGCAATCCTTCTCTTAGCAATCTTCATTATTCGTGTTCTTCGCTAAGATCATTTGTGTAGGCTTTGCACACTTGATAGTTTGTTGTTTCATCTTGGGAGACTATTGTCCACACTTCCGTAAAGTCTAAATACGAGGGCAATCTTGTCTTAAAGACAGAGAGCCATCTCTCGACTTAGCCGGTGGTGTTGTGGTTTATCTAATTGGTTGCTAAGTGTTTCAGGTGTTAACTTAACAGACGAAGGACTTTAACCGTTCGTATTCTCAGCAAATCTACAAGCCACACGAGTAGCAGTTCATGTTCTTGTATTTTCGAATACAAGTTCTATATTTGAAGTTTCTTTCAAGATCAAGATATTGACAACTTGTTGTTGTCCTCATTGTTGTTTATCCTCACTGTAATAGTTATTTACTATTCCCGTTGTTGCTTTACATATTCCAACATCATTTTCTAATTTTGAGAGAAGGGAGAATAATCTTTAGCAGCCAAAAATTATTACGCATATTCTTTTGCAGAAGTTAATGCAGCATCAATTCACTTATGGATCTATAGAAGACATCACAAGCAGAAGGTTATAACATAAGGTAAAAGAAAGTGCAATTCTCCACATAACAGAATGTCTCATTTATACATATTTGATAAATTTTCATCACACCTTAGCGTGACAAACATCAAATTGATCAATTAGTAACAAATAATGAAAGAAACAGGTCAAACGAATCAGTGTCACTCAAAAAAAGACTAAGTAGATACACTGATACACAAAGCAATGAAAATGACTTATTTTCTCATAGCTCGTTTTCTCAGATTTTATCACACTATAAATGGAATCGTGTAATTCACGGTCAGGTAAGAATGAAAGAAGCAATTATAAATCCTTCACTGATAGAACGAAAACCGGTCAAGCCTGCTGAGATTTACTAAGGTGCTCCAACAATGAAGTAGCCTTCCTCTTAGCCCTTTCTGTGCCAGTATTAACAAGCTCCGAAAGTGGTATAAGTGCACCGAGCCTACTAAGGCAAGATAAATTCTCGGGATCCCTCTTACACAAGGATAACAAGATAGCAGCTGCATTTTCCTTATTACGAGGTAAACCTGTCCTTAGTAGATCTATCAATACGGGAATCGTACTAGCTTTTGCTATGGCAGCTTTAGCCTCTTGGTGGCTGGCAAGAACCGAAAGAATAGTCAAAACTTCATCGACCATGCAGCTACTTGAATCAGTCAGCATCGTTAACAGTGCCGGTATAATCCCGGCCCGAACAGCCCTACCTTTATTTCCTTGATATATGCATAAGTTGAACAAAGCTGTTGCAGCATCTTTTTTCCCTCTGGTGCTTCCGGATTGAAGCAATTCTACCAGAGCCGGTATGGCACCCGATGCACCTATTATTATTTTATTCTCATCTCCGAGCGACAAACTAAAGATAGTTGCTGCTGCATTTTCTTTTGCTTCCATGCTTCCAGCTCTGAGAACTTGAACAATTGAAGGAACAGCACCAGCAAGCATGATAAGCCCCTTGTTGTTGTCAAATATAGAAAGGTTAAGAATAGAAGTGACGGCATTTTCTTGGATTTGACTGTCTTCGGATGTCAACAAGTTAACTAACACCGGGATTGCTCCGGCTTCAGCAATCAAGACTCTGTTGTCCGTGCTTCTTTTGGATAGAGACCGGATTTCAGCTACTGCAGCCCTTCGATACTCGGCATACCTGCTTGAAAGTTTGCGTACAATAACCTCAATAGCTCCTATATCCCCACTAACATCACGAAACGATCCATCACTTCTTTTTATTTTCCCATTTGCTAATGCAGTTGGCTGCTCTATATTGTTCCTTGTACACCAATCAGAAATGATTCTTCGTAAAGCAATATTTGGTGTCAGCGTAAGATCCTCGAGTATTTGTTGAGTTTTTGGGCATCTTGTGTTGCAACCGTCTATCCATCTTTGTATGAAAGATCTCTCGTAAGTCTGTTGGAATAAGAAATGCGTACATTAAGCATTACTTCTAGCATAACCACAATTGAAGATTTTCCAACCAAACAAAGAAAAAGGTATTTTTTTATTTTTGACCCGTCAGCCGAAATTAATTACGGGCGCTAGCCAAAATATACAAAACCTATACACTGATTATGTATATCATATGAATATTTTGTGTATAAAATATGTATACTTATACTTAATATACAAACCTATATATTTGCTGGCTATTATTCTTTTGAGCAGTCAAAAAATGTAATTATTCCAAAAAATTTCTGAGAAAAGCTTCCATCTAAAAGACAAAAAGAAGCGAACAGATGCAGTCAAATGATAATGCATCAGATTGATGGGTACAATACCTGTCCTGTGGCCACAATCACAGGATCCCTCAAGAGCTCGAGGGATATAGGGCAAAGATACTCTTCCGGAATTATAGGAGAATTAGGCTTCTTACTCTCCACAAGATTCTTGCTGAGTGAGTCATCTTCCCTGACCGAAGCAGGAACTTTTGGGGAAGTAACCTCAGAAAATTTGGATGAATTCCTTAGATTTTTTGGTTCCTGAACTAGTTTTGGTTTATTAACTTCGTGATCAATATTGCCAACATTCTCTAGATGTAAACTTCCAACTCCCCTACTGCCCGACTGAAGTGGATCGATCTCCTTATCTAATTGTTGGGACAATGCTCGAGATAATAGATTTGAAGTCACAGGTCCACCATACCTCTCTTTGGCTCGTTTCAATTGTGTTATGACCAATTCAACCTGGAAAGTAGAAATGTATTAGGAGGAAAATCCAACGGGAAAAAGCATAAGCAGGAAAAAAGTAAAAGCTCAAAACTAATACCTGCTCTTGTACTTCTTCTGATATGTCGAAGTGGTCATACGGTAAGCTGCCTAGGGATTTCACCAATTTCCATGTCACACACTGAAATTGCAAAACAACTTTCTTCCTTGCCGCGTCCTTAAATCAAGAAACAACACACTTTCAGACAGGCACACAATATCTGCTTGAATGAAAATTGAAGATTTAAAATAGAAAAGTTTCATTTTGTTAAATGTCACCATGAAGAGGAAAAAAAGCTTCATTCAGGGCAAATTACATGACTAGTTGATACTCAGAAAGCTTCTAACTACTTATTCATTGTTGGTCCATCTCACATTAGCCACCAGCAAATGGTAAGAAAACTTAACACCATTAACTCACGTATAACTAAAATCATGCTCCCCTTCTCCCCAAAATTAAAAAGGATGAAGTCAAATCTATCCTCCAGAAATTCATTTGATCATAAACTATGTTGCTTGGACTTCCCAAAAATGTTGCTGCACCCGTGTCAGATCCTCTGACAATACACTATTTTTTGAGGATCCGACATGCACCCGTCTGCATTTTTTGGAGAGTCCGAGCAACATTGAACATAAATGTTTAGTTATTAAGGATCTGTGTCACTATAGATTTTGCACTTAATTGCATCAAACAACTTCAAATCTAAATAACCCCAAAAGAATCTCTTGCCAAATCTTGCATCCAAATTATCATATCTAGCCAATTCCTAACACAGAAAAAGTCAAAAAGACAAGGCTTGATTCTTTCTACCAAAACTTGTCCATTTTCACACACACAACCACCACAAAAGGATAACAAAATGATCAACACATCACACACACAAAAAAAAAAGTACATTGCTAGATTTCACAATTGTCAAATGAAAATCCACATGTATAATTTAGTACCTAGAAATGCAAATTCTCATGTCCAATTAACCCCCCCCCCCCCCCCCCCCCCCCCAAAATACCCAATTGCAAACAAATCAAGTAATTTTACTATACACTTACAGGTGAGATCTTGGGATCAAAGTCATTTGCAGCTATAAGTAACCTTTTTGCAGCTTTGAGAGCTATGAAAAGATCAACCAAGCAACAATTGTGATGGGCATTAGATAAAGAACCCAAAAGGGTGTTCGAATCTCTGATTTCTTCAAGCAAATGAGCTAATAGAGAAACTCTTCTTGCTAAATCAGTACAGTCTTTCTTGAACAAACCAGCAAATCCGGCACCGGAAATTTGACTGATGTCGTGAATAACCTGAAGAGGGATCTTGGTGGCGTCGCCGGCAACGGCGGTGGTGGGTTGTCCGCCGGCCATGGTGGTGGTTGGTTGGTGGAGTTGGATTGCTGTGTGTATGTATGTATACAACTACAATACAGGGACAACTATGTGGTACCAATGGGGTTTATGAAGCTTGGGTTAAAAGAGTTGGGGGGTGGGGAGGTGGGGGGTGCCGGTGGGGTGAGATTTTAGATTTATTAATTATTTATTTATTTTTTATAGAGAAAGAGGGACAAATGTTGGAAATAAATCATTTTGGAGAGAGGAAATCAAGGGGCTACTTACAACTTACAAAGTTACACTTACAACCACGATGTCAGGCCGTTACAAATCTCACTATAATAATAATAATAATAATAATAATAATAATAATAATAATAATAATAATAATAATAATAATAATAATAATAATAATAAAAATAAAAATAAAAATAATAATAATAATATTACTCATTCCGTTACAATTTATATACACATTTTGAATTTCAAGAATTAAATTAATTATCTTTACCATTTTTATGTCTTTTAAATATTTTAAATTAATAATTATTGTGACTTATATTATTTTTAACGTAGTTTTCAAATACGTAAGTTTTATTTTTTTAAAGTAAAAATTCTATGTTCAAATTCACGGTCAAAATTTAAAAAATTGACTATTGAAATATGAATTCTGCCATATAAATTGAGACATGGGGAGTGCTCTTTTAAGCAAATAGATTTTTTTAATATTAGATGAATCAGAAGTCATTTATTATTTTTTCATATTTATTTTTACTGTTTCAATGGGTGACATATTAAGTGATAACGTTTAAGAAGAGATAAAAAGTCCGGATGCGAAACAAAAAAAAGAGATAAAAAGTAATTTTGATCGAATTTTTTTATGATTAACTCATAATCTTTCTCGAGAGGTGTACAAAGGATTAGAAACAGAAGCAAATGCAGTGTTTTATATGGATTTATATATCTTTGATCAAACTAACTTTGTATATGTGTAAAAAGAGACTCACTAAATAAGTATAGATAGATTTGAATCCAGTAAATTAAATAAATTGTGATAGAATCTTTAGCTTGATTTTTTAAGATTCAACTTCACCTTTACTTTAATAGATAATGTTACAATAAAACATTACATTTTAAAATTAAATAGGACCACACATAATTTTAATTCGTTAGTAGAAAATTCACATGAAAGAAGCCAAAATTTATACGCTGTGAGCCAAATATATTCTTACATACTCAAATTAACAAAATTATGTTTTCTTGTTTATTTCTACATTTCTAACTTTATGGTTGGATCGTAGTTATTTCCTAATCTTTTCAAGTTAGTGCCGAACAGTGTCATATATACGATGTATGTTATCTAACACTAAGCACACTTGTTACAAATTGTAGGATTTTCAATCTTGTAAAAGAAAAGGCAACATAAGTCCCCCTCCCTCCCCCCCCCCCCCCCCCTTTTTTTTTGGTATGGGTGGGAGGATATCTTACCACTGTTTATTTGTTCTTTGTAAGGTCAGATAACTTCATAGAATACATAATTGATGTAACTTCTGATACACAAAAGCAATTCAAAACTGTAAACGTGTAAGTATAGGAAACAATATACTCCCTACCCATAATTAAAATATTTCCATATATTGTGTAAATATAATTATGGTAAGACTAGGATCCTTCTTTTGTATAGGCTTAGGATTCCTATTGTATAAGGGATGAATATTGTACTCTATATATACCTTGATATTAATGAAAGACTCCCCAAGGGAGATTAATATCATCTCACATGGTATCAAGAGCCAAATAAACAAAACCCTAAAAACCTTTCTCTTCCACAGCCGCCGGCTGCCTCTCCTACGCCGCGGCCATCCCGGATTTTCTTCTTGCTTTTCGGGTTTTGTTCTTCCTTTCTTCTTTTCTCTAAATGGCTATCCCTGATTCTTCCACACTTTCTGACCTCCACAAATTCCACCACAAAGTCATCACCCCCGTTTCATCCCGCCCTTACTGTTTCCAACATCAAGAACCATATTCCCATTATTCTTGATCAAGAAAACAACCAGTATTCTCCCGAGTTGAACTTTTCGCAATCATGCATGTCTCTATAACGTGCTTGACCATATTGATGACACTATTCCGCGCCCTACGGAGGTTGATGATTCTATCTGGCATCGTCTCTACGCTGGCGTCAAACAATGGATATATGGTAGTATCTTTTAGGATTTGCTCCTTACTATCATGAATTATGACTCCACAACCCTTGACTTATGGAATCGTTTGGAGGAAATTTTTCAGGACAACAAGCACACTCGTGCCGTGTATTTGGAAGAACAGTTCAACAAAACACGTCTTGAAAACTTCTCCAATGTCTCTCGAGTACTTTGCAAGCATCTTAAACTTCTAGCGGATCAACTCTCCAACATCGGCACGCTTGTCACTGACGATAAAATGGTGCTACAAATGATTTCTGGCCTTACTAAGGGCGAATATGATACTTTGGCCACCATAATTCAACAGGCAGATCCACTACCGAGTTTTAACAAAGCTCGCTCATAATTGTTGCTCGAAGAAACCCGTCGTGCTAAGCAGGATGAGCACGCCCAGCAGGTGTTAGCTATCGACACGCAACCCCAAGATCAGACGCCACCAGACAACTCCCAACAGTGGCAGGGCCGCGGCGGCAAGGGTGGAAAAAGCCACGGCGATAGAGGAGGTCGTGGTCGTGGCAATGGTCGCGGTCAACAGAACCAACAGCAGCAACAACAACAGAGATCGCAGAACAACTGGGCCGCGGCTCCTCAGCAGTTCGTCTACAGCACGCGGCGCCCCAGTTCAGAGCCGCGACGCCAAGTCCATTCCAGTACCAGCAGCCATACAATCCGTATTCTTACCCCGGTTTGTTAGGCCCCGCTCCAGCCCCACAGCAGGCCCACTTCATGCAAGGTCAGGTCCCGCAGCCGTCCTCCGGCATGACACCCACTGAGTTGGGTCAGGCGTTCAGCACCCTCTCTATGCAACAGCCTGACAATACTTGGTACATGGACTCAGGCGCCACATCTCACGTCACCCAGTCTGCCGGTACTATTCCTAAACTGTTTAGTTTAAAGCATCCTCAATATGTTACAGTTGGTAGTGGACAACGCATTCCAGTTAAGGGTTATGGTACCTCATACACACAACCTCATCATCCACCCTTCTCCCTAAAAAACACCCTATATGCCCCCCACATGATTAAGAACCTCATATCTGTCCGCCAATTTACTCGTAATAATTCTGTCTCTGTGGATTTTGACCTTTTTGGTTTTACTGTGAAGGATCTTCATACGGGGACACCTCTTACGAGATGCAATAGCACGAGGGATCTCTATCCATTCACTTCCACCTCCGCCGCGCCCGAGATCTTGCTCTCCCGTCACTCTAGCGGTACATTTCTTCTTCAACTTGGCATAATAGGCTTGGTCATCCAGAGTCCCGAGTTTTTAATTTTCTTAGAGGCAACAATTTCATTGCTTGTAATGGGAAACTTGCCCAAAAATGTGTTTCTTGCTCTTTAGGCAAACATATTCGTCTTCCGTTCAAATCATCTACTAGTGTTACATTTGCTCCTTTTGATATCATACATGCCGATTTATGGACATCTCCTATCTCTAGTTCTCTCGGTCATAAATACTATCTTGTGTTGCTGGATGATTTTTCACACTACGTTTGGTTATACCCTCTTAAATTTAAATCGGAAGTGTTTGTCAAATTTCTTGAGTTTCGCAAGTTCATTCAAACACAATTTGGAAAAGGCATAAAATCATTTCAGTGCGATAATGGTCGTGAATTCAATAACTCTATGTTTCACCACTTTTTTACCAATAATGGCATGGTTTTCGCTTCTCCTGCCCTCACACCTCACCACAAAACGGTAAAGCTGAAAGAATCATCCGCACCATTAACAATATGATTCGCACCCTATTGATTCATGCCTCCCTCCCTCCACCCTTCTGGGTCTATGCTGCTAAAATGTCAGAATACACTTTAAATATTCTCCCTACTAGCACTCTTCACAATATGACCCCTACCGAAATCCTCTACCATAGAATCCCCTCTTATGATCATCTACCGATTTTTGGTTGTCTGTGCTATCCCAACCTTAGCTCCACCGCCCCTCACAAGCTCGCTCATAGTTCCACTCCATGTGTCTTTCTAGGATTCCCGCCGAACTATAGGGGCTATCTATGTTATGACTTGTCGACTCGTCAGATCCACATATCTCGTCACGTCACATTCGACGAGACCACATTCCCATTTTCGAATCTTCTAAAATTCCAAAAACAGGACTACTCATTTCTTGACGAGTCTGCTATCTCTCCCCTCATAATCGAACAACTCACATCCTCTGTTCCGTCGTCAGAGCCGCGGCCTCGAGGGGAGGCGCCGCAGTGCCTGATTTCCAGAGAGCAATCTTTTGAAACACCGTCGACAGCGCCGCGGCGCCCAAACTTCAGAGAAGCCTGTCAACCTTCTAGCACCGCGACTCTCGATCCAGGAGCCGCGACGCCTTCGACGGCTTCGCCCCCACCTTCTCCCTATCCGACTTTACCCCCAGTCTCAGACACAACTCCGCCACCCACTGTCCCTACCCATCCAATGGAAACTCGTTCAAAGTATGAAATCTTCAAACCCAAAGTCCATTTCAACTTGTCTGCCCAAACCATCTCTCCACTTCCAAAGAACCCAAAATTGGCCAAACAAGACCCTAATTGGAATGCGGCTATGTATGAGGAATTCAATGCTTTAACTAAACAGCACACGTGGGATCTAGTACCTAGACCTGAGGGGGTGAATGTCATTCGTTGTATGTGGCTATTTCGTCACAAGTTCAGAGACAATGGGGATTTTGAGCGGTATAAGACCCGTCATGTGGCTAATGGCACAAATCAGCAGGAGGGCATTGATTGTGGTGAGACCTTCAGCCCGGTTGTCAAACCGGCTACCATCCGCACAGTTTTGAGATTGCCATGGGCAAACACTGGCCGATCCATCAGCTTGATGTGAAGAATGCATTCTTACATGGGGATCTGAGAGAGACAGTTTACATGCATCAGCCACCAGGGTTCACCCATCCAACAGTTCCTCACTATGTGTGACGTCTCCGTAAGTCACTATATGGCCTGAAGCAGGCCCCCCGTGCGTGGTATGATCGCTTTGCCAGGTATATCTTGCAGATTGAGTTTGATGCAGCAAGAGTGATACATCACTTTTCATTTTTCATCGAGGTAGTAGCACTGCTTACTTATTACTTTACGTGGATGATATTGTTCTTACTGCCTCCTCCGATGGATTGAAAAATGAGATTATTGTCTTGCTCAAGTTCGAATTTGCAATGACTGATTTGGGGAAACTGAGTTACTTTTTGGGGATATCAGTGACCAGGTCTGCCAATCATATGTTCTTGTGTCAGCGTAAGTATGCAGAAGAGATTGTGTACAGGGCTAAGATGGAGAACTGCAAAGAGGTGCCTACTCCAGTTGATTCCAAATCTAAGCTCAATGCTATGGATGGTGCTCCAGTCTCTGATCCTACTCTGTATAGGAGCCTTGCAGGTGCACTTCAGTATCTCACATTCACCAGGCCAGACATAGATTATGTTGTTCAGCATGTGTGCTTATTCATGCATGCCCCCAATGAGTCTCATTTCACTGCTCTTAAGCGTATCATTCGATACATTAAGGGCACTCTTGATTATGGTTTGCACCTATACCCCTTTGCACCAGACAGGTTGCTTTCATATACGGATGCAGATTGGGCAGGGTGTCCGGACACGCGACGCTCCACCTCCGGCTTTTGTGTTTTCTTAGGGGATAATCTGATTTCTTGGTCTTCCAAGCGACAGGCTACCCTATCTCGCTCCAGTGCCGAGGCTGAGTACAGAGGCGTTGCAAATGTAGTAGTTGAGATTTGTTGGCTCAGAAATTTACTGTTAGAACTTCAGTGTCCTTTGCGTCAGGCATCTATTGTGTATTGTGATAACATCTCTGCCATCTATCTTTCTCATAATTCGGTTCAACATCAGCGAACCAAGCATATTGAGATAGACCTACACTTCGTTCGTGAGAAAGTTGCGTTAGGCCATGTCAGAGTGTTACATGTTCCATCATCCTATCAGTATGCAGACATATTTACCAAAGGACTTCCCAGACAGTTATTTCTTAACTTCAGATCCAGTCTCAGCGTCCGGCCTCCTCCCGCTCCGACTGAGGGGGTGTGTAAACGTGTAAATATAGGAAACAATATACTCCCTACCCATAATTAGAATATTTCCATATATTGTGTAAATATAATTATGGTAAGACTAGGATTCCTCTTTTGTATAGGCTTAGGATTCCTATTGTACTCTATATATACCTTGATATTAATGAAAGACTCCCCAAGGGAGATTAATATCATCTCACAAAAACAAGATTAATAATTAGCCATGAAGAATCAAGTATAGAGTGTTATTAATAGTTGATAATTATTATGAGACAACAAGAATTAAAGCAATGATAACAAAAATGTATATACAATTTTAACATGGATACCCTTGAGGGGAAGAAAATCGTGATTGTCCCCGGCTCTTATTATTCAAAATACATAATTATGAAAAAAAGCTATATAGTTTTTCTTCTCATTTTTCTTTTATCATTATACTTATGTAATAAGCAATTACTCTCGTCAATTTATTTCATGAGGCTTAATCCGATCTACAAAATTTAAGGATATAATAAAATAAAATGAATGGTGTGATTTAAACTAAAATTATATTGTTTATAACATATAAACAATATCTTTTGAATCTTGTAATTTTAAATATACTATATTATTTTTATAAGGAGTGTTATCAATAGTAAAATAAAAATATTGAAATTGGCAATTTATTATTTATAAAGAAAGATCTTTTAAAAAAAATAAGACTCATAAATTATAATGTACGGAATAAATAAAGAAAGAAGTAGCAAAAAGAAGATAATCTATAGAAAAGAAAAAAAAAGAACAAGAGAAAGAATAATATAATCTTGGTAATAAAGCTAGTGGTGCAGAGAGATTGTAGAAATGTGGTAAGGAAAATTGTATGAGAGAATAAAAAATAAAAGAATACAGTTGGAAGGAGAATATTTGATGGTTGATTGTGAGCTCATAAGAAGCTGTAAAGATATAACAAAAACACTATTTTTAAAATCATTTTAAGCTAATGATTGATCAAACTTTATTTTTTAATATGCCTGGGGATTGGAAGTCTTTGGTTATCGGTTATAGGCCTTTGTTCCTCGTGGAATCAAGGGAGTAATAACACAATGGGCGAATTGGAAGATAGCTGGAGAAGGAAGTCATTGGTCACCTCATTTGTCAATTGGGGTCCTAATTTGAGCCACTGATTTCTAATGGTAGATCCAAAAAAAAATGTTGTAAAAGATAAAGTGAATGTGTCTAGAGCTACTATTGAGGTATACAGTTTTTTTTTTTTTGTTGACGAAGAAACCCGCAGCCGCTACTCTCTCGAGTGCGCACAGGGTAAACCCTGGACTAACGCAATAGCCTGCAAACCACGTCAGCCGATTAACCACACTTGGCAAGCCATGTATGACAGGCTCAACCAAGAAGGTTTATGCAGGGGATCGAACTCGTGACCTTGCGGTCCCGCGCTCTACTGCTACACCAACTTGGCTACCCTTGCGGATAGGTATACAGTTTAATGGTACCAGTATGGAGGGTTTGAGTCGACTTTTTTTTAAAATGAAATATTAGTTGGTTAGCTCGTCTGTAACTAGGCTAAATAAGTAGGGATTCTATGTCGATCTCTAGTGTAAATCTATTGTTATGGAAAACTTATCTGTATCACTTATCACTGTTTTCACGCTAGTCACGGCTAATAATCCATTTCATTATTTTCATTAAAAAAAGAGTATCTATACAATTTATAATTTTCATAATAGTAAATGTTATTTCTATTCTACTCTCAAAATCTTATTCTACTTGTACAAGAATCCTACAATTATGGTAAGTATACAATGCTAATTATATACAATTACCAAAAAATATTTTGTTACCAAAAATAAGATATACACGGTGTGTATACAGTGTATATCACAGATTCCCACTTGTGATGGGTTTCCGTGATATACACGGTATACACAAGGTATGTGTATACTTATGTATATTTTCACACCCCGCAGTCATAGCGGGTGGTCTTCGAACGCTGAGACTGTCCTAAAATCTTCAAAAAGGACCGAGGGAAGACCTTTGGTAATGATGTCTGCAATTTGATACATGGAAGGGAAATGTCAGACGCATACTTGTCCTCGAGCTACCTTTTCGTAAATAAAGTGGATAACCATCTCTATATGTTTAGTGCGCTGGTGTTGAACCAGATTATCAGAAAGATAGATGACACTAATATTATCACAATAAACCAAGGTAGCTTTCTAAATAGAACAATGAAGTTCTAAAAGAAGATTACGTAACCAACAGGATTCAGAGACCACATTGACTACCCCTCGATACTCGGCCTCTACACTAGAGCGTGATAATGTAGACTGACGCTTCGCAGACCATGAGACCAAGTTATTACCAAGAAACATACAATAGTCAGACGTAGAACGTTTAGTGTATGGACAACCACCCAATCAACATATGTATACGAGACAAGTGTAGACGTCGAGGAAGGATATAAATGTAAGCCATAGTCAAGTGTCCCCTGGATGTACCGAATAATGCGTTTGAGCGCATTCATGTGCTCAACCCTGGGATCATGCATAAACAAACACACCTGCTGTACGGCATATGTAATGTCTGGTCTCGTGAAAGTAAAATAGTGAAGAGCCCCTGCAAGACTGCGATAGCGGATCGGATCCTCGTAAGGTGATCCAGCCGCAGCCGCAGCCCCTAGCTTGGGCTTAGTATCAACGGGAGTGGAAGTGGACTTGCATAAGGACATACCAACTCGCTCAATGATTTCAGCTGCATACTTCCGTTGTGATAAGAATAGCCCAATTGCATAACGAGTGACGTCAATCCCCAAAAAGTAACTCAAGGGCCCCAAGTCTTTCATAGCAAACTCAGAACTGAGCATTGTCATGACAGACTGGCGCAGAGCATCAGTAGAGGCAATCAAGATAATATCATCCATATATAATAGTATATAAGCCAGGGAAGTACCATGACGATATATGAATACCAAAGTATCAGACCTGCTGTGAGAGAACCCAATAGTCGAAATATAGTCTGCAAATCTCTTATACCAAGCCCGTGGGGCTTGCTTAAGCCCATACAAGGACTTCTTCAATAAACAGACATGATGAGGATATTTGGGATCTCTAAAACCCAACGGCTGATGCATGTAAACTGTCTCCTTAAGATCACCATGTAAGAAAGAATTCTTCATATCTAACTTATGAATGGGCCATGTTTTCGAGAGAGCCAAGCTGAACACAGTGCGAATAGTAGCCGGCTTGACCACCGGACTAAATGTCTCACCACAATCCACAATAACCTGCTGAGTCTTACCATCACCTACAAGACGAGTCTTATGCCTCGCAAAAGAACCGTCATAATTTTCTTTATGAGTAAAAATCCACATAGACCGAATAATATTAATACCACAGGGACGGGGTACCAACTCCCACATCTTATTATCAATAAGAGCATTATATTCGTCGGTCATAGCTATTTTCCAATTCGGGTCATTCAAAGCTGAAACTAGGTTACGGGGTAGGGGTAGTTTAAGAACATTACAATGGAGATTAAAATGTCTTTTTAGTTTAAAAATACCCCGCTGACTACGAGCAACAGGTCTATGACTCACGGGAAAATTGGATGGATTTTAGGAAATAGCGGGACTGGTGAGGGGCCAGCCAGCAGGCAGTGGGCCTGCTGGCCCAACACTGGACTCGGGAGCTGAAATAGTGGCAGGAGTAGAATGGCCAGCAGGCAGTGGGCCTGCTGGCCCATGACTGGAAACAAAATTGTGGGCTGGATCGAGAACTGAGTTAGGAGCAGAATTGGGCTGTAGCGTCGGCCCAGTTGCTGGACCCGTTCCTAAAGGGTTGGGTATTGGTGACGTTATTGTAGGTCCAGCGGGCAGTGGGCCCGCTGGTGGAATTTGGGTGTGGGACACGTCTGATAAATGGTGGATAATATACGGGGATACATTGTTATCCAAAAAATTATACGAACTAGGCCCGAGACTATTTACCTTGGCAAACTAATAGTGAGTTTCATCGAAAATCACATGGCGACTAATGATGATTTTATTAGATGATAAATCAAAACACTTGTAATCACAATGATTAGACGGATAACCCAAAAACACACAAGGAGTAGAATGGGCTTGAAGTTTGTTAATTGTAGTTGACGGAAATAGTGGATAACACAAGCACCCAAAGACCCTAAGATGTGAATACGAAGGAGTCTTTTTATATAGGATTTGAAGAGGGGATGAATATGCCAAACCTTTGGTATGAGGTATGTTAAGAAGATAAGTAGCCATTTGTAGAGCATGATGTCAAAAGGAGGGGGTACGGAAGCATGAACCATTAAAGTTCGGACAATATTATTAAAGGTACGAATTTTGCATTCGGCTTTCCCATTTTGTGAGGATGTATGAGGACAAGAAAAATAAAAATTGATTCCATTAGTACCACAAAAAAACCGAAACACCCCATTATCATATTCTTTGCCATTATCATATTGAATATTTTATATTTCCCGTTCGAACTGGGTACGGATGAATGCTCTAAATTTTAGAAAAGTGGAAAACACTTGAGATTTTTTCGCTAACGGAAAAGTGCATAAAAATATAATAATCATCCAAAAATAGAACATAATAACGATGGCCTATAGAACTGAGAACATGAGATGTCCATAAATTGCTATGAATAATATCAAATGGCATTAAAGTATGAGAATTAGAGTCTACAAACGGTAACCTAACAAATTTTCCTAGAGGACAAGATTGGCAAAATGGAGTACTACGCGTACCCTTACAAAAAATGAAATTATTTTTATCTAAGGAAGACAAAATTGATGACCCCGGATGATCTAGACTTGCATACCACAAGGAAGGAGCAATAGCTGCAAAAGTAGATGGCAAGGCTTGACTCGAGAGATCGGATGTGGGCGTGATAGGATAAACATCTCCCCTACTATCGCATCTCATGAGAGGAATCCTCGTCTTGAAATTCTTCACAGAAAATCCAAAAGGATCAAAAACAACAAAAACTCAATTATCAGTGGTGAATTTACGGACAGACACCAATTTTTAAATTAAGTTAGGGGCATGAAAAGTATTTTTCATAACAAGAGGTGGATGGGGGGGGGGGAGACAATATTTTATGACCGTAAACACGAATTGGAATTGCCATAACCAACAATTATGCCACGAGAGTTGCTCAAATTGGAATAATATGAGAGAGTACCTTAGTCAGACGTCATGTGGGTAGTGGCTCCAGTGTCCATGTACCAATTCGGGTCCGAGGGATTTAATCCAAGTGTGTGCATCGTGGCTTCAATGTCGGTAGGTGTGGGGCCCATTGCATGATGGGCTTGTGGAGGTCGAGGCCCAAGCACACTAGCCTGCTACCGCAGTCCAGAACCTGCTCTCGGTACCCACTGATTCTGGGAAAAATTGGGCTTGGAAGCTGAAATCGGAAATTAAGGCCTAATAAGGATGTTGGGCATACATCGGGACATATGGGATGTGGGGCCTATGCCCAGTGGCCCAGTTCCAAGGCCATGGGTCCTAGGGTTGTGGCCAGTTGGCTTGCGGCCCACTGCCCCGAGGCCCATTACCACCCCCGTTATTGCCACCTCGGTTACTGCCACAGTGTTTACCATTATTTTTGCGATTCTGACCCTTTTTGCCGCCACCGTTGTTGCGGGTTTGGCCGGAATTATTTGAGACTGATGGAGAAAAATTGGACTCGGCCACCATGACGATAGAGGGGGGCCCAGTGACCGCTTTTTTAGCCAAGCCTACTTCTTCGAGCGTGAGCATAGAACGGGCCTGATAAAACTGCGAAAGAAGACTGCTCTAATGAAGAAGCGTACCGACGCCACTACAGGCCTCAAAGAGGCCTCCAACCATCTGAAGAACAAGACGGTTGTTGTTAATGGGTGCACCAACGTTGCAGATTTGGTCTGCCAATTCTTTCAAGATTTTGTAGTATGCTGAAACGTTAGGAAAATCTTTCATATTGACGTGGGAGAATTCCTGCTCAAGAGTAACAACACGAGAATTTTGATTATCTTGGAATATGTCACGCACTCTATTCCAAGCATCCATCGTCATAACGCCTGGTTCAATAATCATCTGCAACAGGTCGGTAGATATAATGGAGTAAATCCACTGAAGAACGGTAGCATCAAGTGTCGTCCATAACTTAGGATCATCCTCGGGTTTTGGCACCTCCGTATCCGCAAGAGCCGCGGGGATTATGTGATAGAGGACTTGATGCGAGCGTGCATGAACTTTGAACAGTTCGGACCACGTCGCCTATTGGACGTTTTCTATTTCAAGAATAATATGGATGTGATTCTTGATGTTAGAAACCGTAAGGGCAGGGTGAAACGTGTTCTTAGCCATAATAGCAACGCCAAGACGTGATGTAGGGATTTTGGAAGAGAATTTAGGAAGAGAGAAGACTCCGCCGGGCACGAAAACTGAGAGAATGGGGGGCTCGAAAACCGATGCAAAATTTGGACGGAAATTGGGAAGAAAAATATTAACCTAGACTTCTGATACCATGAAAGAAATAATCCCCTTTATTATTTTCATTAATGAAAGAGTATCTATACAATTTACAATTTCCATAATAGGAAAATCCTATTCCTATTCTACTCCCAAAACCTTATTCTACTTGTACAAGAATCCTATAATTATGGTAAGTATACAATGCTAATTATATACAATTACTACAAATATCTTGTTACCAAAAATAAGATATACACGGTGTGTATACCGTGTATATCACAGATTCCCACTTGTGATGGGTTTCCGTGATAGACACAGTAATATACATAAGTATACACGGTGTACACTTATGTATATCGGGATCTTTTTTCGAATTGATTCAATTTTTAGTTTGGTTCGAGCTTTCAATTTTTCGTGAATGACCCTAGTGTCAGTGAGTGAGAGTTTCTCACACCATCATATGGATATAGTATTCGTCGAGATATAAGGTTAGCGTTTCAAGAGATTTTTTTTTGAAGTTGAAGTTAAAAAAGTATTTGAAGTTGAAAAAAGAGTATTGAAAGTTGAAGGTTGAAAAGAGTATTTGGAACCTTTTTATGTGGTGTTCTCTTCATTTCCTTTTTTTGGCGTTGTCTATTTTGGTGATTAAAGAGATTTTTCTTCTTCTTCTTCTTCTTTTTTCTTACATTTTTTTTATATTTGCAACATATTTAATACTCCACTACTTCGCCTCTTTATTGGACCGTCCACTGGAACACAATATTTTTTACTAGGACCAGGAACCAATTCGAATGAGTCTTAATAATCTAAAATTGAAAAATACTAAAAATAGAAATTCTATATCGGGTTCACCGTTCACGACACTTTTTGAGACTCCTGTTTCAGTTTAATATTGCTCAATTGTAAATAGTTTTGTTAGAGAAGCATTGGAAGTGACATTTAACAGCATAATAATGTGATATGATATAAGTATATTTGTCAAGCAATTGATCGGGTTCAAATACACCCTTTCAATATATTTGTTATACGACATCTTCATGATTTAAAAGGTAAACAAAAAGAGTTGTTTAATAGTACTGGCAAGAATAATCTTCTGCACAATAAGCGTAAATTCGATTCTCATCATCCACTTTACATCATGTAATAGGAAAAAAATAGTTACTTGAATTGAGTAGGCAAGCTTATGGGCATGGGTAGTGCGACGATTTTTTGTTTTTTTAAATAGTCTCTTCCTTATTTATTAGTTAGAGGACCACCACTTTTATGTAAAAAAAATTCTAGTGATATACTCTCTCCGGCTCACTTTACTTGTCATCTTTACTAAAAATATACATTCCAAAATAGTTGTCATTTAAAAAATCAAGAAATAATTGAGTATATTCTTCCTACTTTGCTCTTAATAATAATTATTTTTAGAAGTAATAAACAATGACTAATAGGCATAGAAAACTTAACTGAAAAGAGATTAAGGAGAAAATATTTATTAAAGAGAGATTAAAATTTTAAATGATTAAAGATAATAACTAATGATATAATAGTCAAAATACATAATTTCTAAGGCATGTGTAAACCAAAAAATGTGACAAGTAAGTGGACCGGAGTGAGTAGCTTATAACCAAAATAGAGGCAGAGAACCGACTTCTTTATCGTTAATTTTTCTTTTTTTGGTCAGATGACTTATTCTTGGGTTATATTCTAACATGATAATGGTGACAGTCTGGATATATTTTGGCAGAAGTTGTCGTTCAATTCACTTTGGTTCTTCATTTTGGTATAAAGACAGTATTTAATATAGTTTATTTTTTATTACTAGTTGAATTTTATTTTATTTTCAACTATAAAAGTTTGTTAGGATTCCAAGTTTGGCAGGACTTAATTCTGGTAAACGTAATAAATAGTTCCAAACGTGGTATCGACAAACTTGCCAGCAAATAGCAACTATGGAGTATGGACGGCCACTGGTCATGGCGGAATTTGTGGATGTTAATAGCTTTCTTTGGGACCATTTCAAAGAAACTATACATACAAGTCCAACAACCTATGTTAGTATTTTGTTTTTCTTCAGATAAGTCAAATTAACCCTTATCTCCAATGAAAGAAGATAAAAAGAAGGATAATATACAAACCTATGTTTGTGTCGAATGAAAAAGGATGGAAAAGTAAGATAAAGAAAAGGATTATAGTGCATTTTTCTAATTACAAAATATATTGGCAATATGTCCATGTCAATTTTTCCACATTGATTAAAACAAAACACGATAATAAGTTTATACGTTGTCATTCATTTCACAATAAGAAACTTTTCCACATTAAGGTTTCAACTACTTGAAGCGAGAGTGCATTTAAAAATTCGAGAAGAATATTCGGTCTTGGTTGAAACAATTATAGGTGTCAATAGACCGATTTCACTAGCAGAACACTTTTTTCCAATGTGCGAAATAGAGATACCACTTTCAATTATGGAAACCATTAAAGTACCATAGAGTTTCGCTGAGTTTCGCTTGAAAACCGATAACTTTCGAGTTTCCAAATAAGTTGTATCCTTTTTTATAGAGTTCAGTAGATATATTAAACTGCCTAAATCTCTTTCTTATCTGCTGCTTTGTAGTTGCCTTTCTTGCACCGAATAAATTAGTCTTTTGGGCTAGACTTACATTTAGTCTATAAAAAGTATTAGAATTGGTGGATCAACGCTTGAGACCTCAACTCGAAGTGGTGGCCTTGTAAAGTCCAGGATTAGTGGCCTGGATCCAATGGTAATATGTTTTTTTCTTTCATATAAGTCAAATTAATCCTTATCTCCATGAAAGAAGATAAAAAGAAGGATAAATACAAGCCTACGTTTGTGTCGAATGGAGAAGGATGGAAAAATAAGATAAATAAAAGGATTTGTAGTGCATAATGAAAGAATATACGTGTGAATACCGTATATCCTGTGTATATTTATAGTAGATTCTTGTACATGTGTAATAATGGTAGTAGTCTTATATTAGGAAAAGGTAGATTTAATTTCCATAATTAAATATTGTATATCATATATATATATATACATTTTACATTAATGAAAATAATCAAGGGATTATTCTCTTTCATGGTATCAGCAGTCTAGGGCAATATTTTCCTTCTCCAAATTTTCCCACTTTCCGCCGCCCTAATCCTACCAGTGGTGGCCGACGGCCGACCCTACTCCCTCTCTTCAAATTTGTTTTGTCTGCCAAACCCTAATTCTCTTGTTCTGTCATCATGTCTACCACAAAGAACAACTTTCATCCTGCCCTTGCAGTTTCCAATAATAGAGATGGAAAACGTCCAATACGCAACGTGGGCAGAACTGTTTAAAATTCACGCACTGTCTAATAGAGTCCTCCATCACATCATCCCACCGGCAAAAGGCAAGGAGAATGTGCCTACCACGGATGATGAAATTGAGTTGTGAGAAACTCTCGATGCGACGGTCCTTCAATGGATCTATTCCACCATCTCTACGGACCTCTTACAGATAATTATCGAACCCGACGCTACGACAATGAACGCTTGGAATAGGTTGCGTGATATATTTCAAGATAATAAAAATTCCTGAGTCATGATCCTTGAGCAGGAATTCTCCCACATAAATATGGCAGATTTTCTGAATGCCTCAGTCTATTGTCAAAGGCTCAAGGAGTTGTCGGATCAACTCAAGAACGTTAGTGCGCCTGTCACTAATGATCGTTTTGTTCTTCAGATGGTTGCAGGCCTCTCTGAGGCTTATAATGGTGTTGGGACTCTTCTTCGTGCAAGCAATCCTCTCCCG
Source organism: Anisodus tanguticus (assembly GCA_034509755.1). Classification (NCBI taxonomy): domain Eukaryota; kingdom Viridiplantae; phylum Streptophyta; class Magnoliopsida; order Solanales; family Solanaceae; genus Anisodus; species Anisodus tanguticus. The sequence goes on along the minus strand of CM067542.1, from coordinate 53,066,637 downwards.
GTGTTCTACCAAGCATGTTCATGCTCACCTTAGAAAAAGTTGGCTTGGCAAAAAAGACGGCTACCGGAGCCAAATCTGCCATGATGGTGGCCACATCACGCGACACCGATGACCCTCACTCAATCCCGGAAAATTCTAACTAAAATCGTAATAATGGTGGCAGAAAAAAGCCAAAATCGAAAAAATGGTGACAAAATACACGGCTGCGGTGGTGGTGGCGGTGGTGGCAGTGGCGGAGGATGGGGTGGCCGTGGCCAGTATACTGGGCCACAACACCACTGGCCGCAGCCTTAGGCTAGTGCACAGTGGTCGTGGGGCTGGGCCAGTGGACAATGGCCCAGTCCACCGTATCCACCAGGCGCTCCAGGTCCAGTAAATTATTGGGCCAGGCCCAATGGCTTTCAGCAACCATGGGCTCTGTAGAATGGGCCCTGGTAGCAGCCTGGCCTGCTTGGGCCTCGGCCACAACAGACGTTGTTGGTACTGGAGATATTAATTTGAAAATGTCAAATGGACATGTGTGGAATATCACAAAGGTCAAACATGTGCCGAAGCTGATGCGTAACCTGATTTCAGTGGGTCAGCTTGATAATGAGGGACATACTGTTAACTTTGGTAACGGGTCCTGGAAGGTGACGAAGGATGCTAATGCTATGGTGGTTGGCCGAGGAAAGAAAGCTGCTACTCTTTATATGACGACGAGTTGTCGTGATACGGTCGTTGTTGTTGACAACACAAAGAAGACAGAGCCATGACACTGCAGGCTGGGGCATATGAGCCAGAAAGGGATGAAACTTTTAGTGAAAACTGCATAATTCCGGAGCTGAAGTCGGTGGATCATCATATGTGTGAGAGCTGCATTCTCAGAAAACATAAGCGAGTAAGTTTTTCAAATGCAGGTAGAGAATTGAAAGCCGAAAGGCTTGAATTAGTGCACACTGACGTTGGGGACCTGCCACTGTCCCCTCACTCGGAGGATCACATTACTACGTGACCGTCATTGATGATTCAACCAGAAAGCTATGGGTATATTTTATGAAAAATAAATCTGACGTGTTCACTGTATTCAAAAGGTGGAAAGCCATGGTCGAGAATGAAACAAACCTCAAGTTGAAGAGCTAGAGGTCCGACAACGGTGTAAAATACATTGATGGTGACTTCAAACGGTAATATACTGATAATGGGATCAAGATGGTGAAGACTATTCATAGAATGCCCCAACAAAATGGAATAGTGGAAATGATGAATTGAACATTGAATGAGCGTGCACGGAGCATGAGAATACATGCTGGACTGCCCAAGACATTCTGGGCAGATGCAATCAATACCGCAACCTTTTTAATTAACAGAGGACCGTCTGTTCCTTTGGGTCTCAGAATTCCTAAAGAGGCTTGGAGTGGAAAACGGGTAAATCTTTCTTTTCTGAAAGTGTTTCTTATCCTTTTTTTATATTGATGCTACTGTTGGAAGCAAACTTGATCCGAAATCCAAGAAGTGTTACTTTATCGGCTATGGTGACACCGAGTTCGGTTATCGATTCTGGGATGACAAAAATCGGAAGATCATCCGAAGCAGGGATGTCATCTTTAATGAACAAGTGTTGTACAGGCGAGAGAGTTCAGAATGTAAGAACAAGGAATCAGAAACAACCGATTTGAGCGACTTCTCGACAGCTGAGGCAACCGAGTTACAGCCAGGTGCGACTGAGGCAGAGGAACAAGCTAGTGATGGCAGGGTTGATGAAAATGTTGATTCTGAAACAAACCAGCAGACACCGTTTGAGCGCATTTATGTGCTCCACCCTAGGATCATGCATAAGCAAACACACCTGATGTACGGCATACGTAATATCCGGTCTCGTGAACGTAAGATACTGAAGAGCTCCAGCAAGACTGCGATAGTGAGTGGGATCCTCATAAGGTGAGCCAGCCGCAGCACCCAGCTTGAGCTTAGTATCAACTTGAGTGAAAGTAGACTTACACGAGGACATACCAGCCCTTTCAATTATCTCAGCGGCATACTTCCGTTGTGATAAGAATATTTCACCTGCGTGACGAGAGACAGCAATCTCCAAAAAGTAACTCAAGGGCCCCAAGTGTTTCATAGCAAACTCAGAACTGAGCATGGTCATGATAGACTTGCGCAATACATCAGTAGAGGCAGTCAAGATAATATCATCCATATATAATATAATATAAGCCAGGGAAGTACCATGACGATATATAAACAATGAATTATCAGACCTGATGTGAGAAAACTCAATAGACGAAACATAGTGTGCAAATCTCTTATACTAAGCATGTGGGGCCTGCTTAAGCCAATACAAGAACTTTTTCAATAAACAGACATGATGAGGATATTTGGGGTCTCGAAAATCCAAGGGTTGATGCATGTAAAAGGATATTTCATGTACTTTGTTTATCTTATTTACTTGCGTTAGTTACTGCATCTTTTTTCATAATGCTTTATTATGGCTTATTCGCTTTTGTTACCATCATTTTCATATTTCTTTAAACTTCTTGTCCGGGTCTGACTGTTTCTCTTGCTTTATTTGTGCTTATGCTTTGTCTTGAGCCGAGAATCTTTCGGAAATAGTCTTTCTACTTATCAAGGTAGATGTAAGGTCTGCGTACACTCTAACCTCCCCAGACCCCACGTTGTGGGACTTCACTGGGTATGTTGTTGTTGTCGTAGCTTTTCACACATAAATCTATATAAGGACAACCTCTGAACATTTTCTCACCACACTCTTTTCACAAAATTTTTCTATACCGAAAAAGAAAATATGGGTGTGAAAGGCAAGTTAAGTGCTTCATTAAAAGTGAAGTGCGGAGGACATTTGATTCATGATCTTCTTCACTCTAATACTCATCATGTACCTAAGATTAGCCCTAGTAAGGTCAATCGTTTTGAGATTCATCAAGGTGGAATCATAAAGGTTGTTCAATAGTTAGCTGAAAATATTACGCCGGTAACACACATTTCTCCGCTCTCTCTCTTTATATGATTTACTTGCATTTTTTATATTTACGTGTGTTTGATCGTTTATATTTTAAATAAAAAAAATTGTTTGACGGTGTTTGGTCACCATATATATATATATATATATTCTAAGAAAAATATTTTGCATCAAAAGGGAAGACTAACTCTTTTCACTTGCATGCGGGCCACGCAGGTGATAAAGATCAAAACGCGGAATCGAAAGATAGGATGAAATCAAAGATGAGAAGGGAAGAATTTGAGATGAGATGGGAAGAGAAGGATAGAAGCAAGACCCAATTAGGATTAGATTTATGAATAAATTTGGATATATGAAATCCAAACCCTCCCAATTGAATTTAACCTAATAGAATCTATGCTAATTGATCTTCAACAAAGAGTAATCCAAATGAATCCACAAATAAACAACTCTATATGAAAATCAATGAAAAATGGTTCAATAGCCAACAATGGAATTCACCATAATTAACCATCACTAACACTAACACTAATCACTAGATTAGCACTACACTAATTCTACCTAGTAAACTAACACTCATTAACAGTAATCATCTCAACAAAACTAGGAAATGAAAATATAAGTGTAGTACTTATACTAATAGGCTAAAGAAGACAAGGCTATCTATTTCAAAAATATCTTTAATGAAGTAAGGACCTTGTTTGGTTGTCTTCTTCATATATGATAGTTTGTCTTTAAAGAATAACCTCTTTGCATAAATAACTACCTTTCGATTTTAACCCATTTATCCGATCTCATGCTTCTCAAATATGGTGAATGTGCTTCATGGATCATCATTGACTTGATGCGGAGCCCCATCAAGAATCGTAGCTTTCCTAATTACCTTCGAGCTTCCTAGGATCATATCAGCAGAGTCACTTCCTCACAAGTATGTTAATTCTTAATTTCATATTACTTATCAAACTAACATTTAGACGTTATTATTAATATTTGGTACTCAAAAGTTTAGAAAAACACTCTTTGATACGATAGTATTATTATTAGCCTTTATTATATGCTTTCCGATCTTCACTAACTATATAACCAAATACAAAAAAATTATTTTCCAATTTTTTTCTGAAAAAAGAGCCTTTTTCATGGGAAATTACTTTAGTCATACCAAACACAATATAACCATGCATATTTACAAGTTTTCCTACCGATCACCATATTTTTCACAATGTCAAATGTTGATTTAGATTTGTAAAGATAATTCCATTCAAGAAAAGAAGTAGATAGTCTAATGTTCATGAGTAGGGGTGGCAAGATTAGCCCTTAAATTTAATATCCACTATCCAACTTGACCCGCTAAAATTTTAACTCAATCCATTTTGATCCGTCCAATTTAATTAATTCATTTAAAAATTGAGATGATATGTAGTTCAAATTAACTCATGAGAAACTTTATCAGATGTTTTCAAAAAGACATTTTGTTGTTTGATATGTTATAACAACAACAACAACATACCTAGGGAAATCCCACAAAATAAGATATGGGGAGGATAGAGTATACGTAGACCTTACCCCTACCTTGGGAGGTAGATAGACTATTTCTGGTAGATCCTCGGCACAAGGACAGACAATTCAAATCAGTACAAACAAGCTATAGCAAAATACTACAAAAAAGCATGATAACACTATCTACAAAAAAAAAAGGTGTAACTACCACGAAGTAATACGATAATCGAAATACAAAAAAAAACATATAGCATAATCGATGGACAAGAAACTACAATAATAAAATTACGACTACTAGTACAAAAGCGTAAGTAGGATAACACTTTTGTTTGATATGTTATATATAGAAATAACAAAGAGAAATATTTTTTTATTAGGTACTTAAATAAGTTATAAGAAAACAAACAAGGAAATTAAAATTTATTAAGAATTGAGTGGGTTGAGTTACCCGTTGCTTAGCTCATTCCATCGGTCATTAACTCAATCCATTTTAACTCACATATTCAGCACAACCCGTCCATTTAACACCCTTTATATGAGCATCGGATATTTTTTTTGGAGAAAATGGGGGAAAACAAAATAAATAAGATGAAGATATCATTTTCGGAATGTTTAATTTTTTTTATGAGGAATTGGACAGGTGAACTAGAAGTAACATCTCTTTTATTTTCTGATTTTAATGATTATAGACGGAAAAGAGAAGATTGTTAAGGAAGTGATTGAAGCTGTTGATCCTAAGAAGAAATCAATCACTTGGAAAGTGATTGAAGGAGATCTGTTAGAGTTGTATAATTCCTTCACTTTCGTCTCATCCTTTGAATACCTATGGGCTACATGGACATTAGCGTACGAGAAGAAAACTGCAACCATCCCAGACCCTCTCGTTTTCTTGGGTTATTTCTATTAGCGAATATTCTCAGAATATTCTCCGTATATTTTATAATTATGATAGATGTATATTTAAGGTAACTTAGGATTCTAATTGTATTAGGAATCAACCTTTGTAAGGTAAGTTAGGATTCGTACCATATTAGGAATCAACCTTGTACAACTATATATATTGTGAATAATGAAAGGAATCCCTAAGAGAAATTATTCTATCTTTCATGGTATCAAGAGCTTAAAACCTAAACCCTACTCTTCTCCCTTCTCTTCCTCAATTTCGGCCAACCAGAAATCTGGTTTCTGCCTCCCTCTCTCGGCCAACCAGAAAAATCCCCTTCCCTTGGCCGGCGGCAATCATGTCTTCCCCCACAAATTCCAGTTCATCCACTAGCACACTTGACCACACATCTCCACGTTCAGTATCTTCTTTTCATCCGGCATTCGCCGTTAACAACATCAAGAATTTTATCCCTATAATTCTTGATCAAGAAGACTGTCAATATTCCATGTGGATGGAACTATTCTACATTCATGCATGTGCATACAACGTGCTCGATCACATTGACGAATCTGTTCCTCGTCCCACCGATGTTACAGACTCAATCTGGCGTCGTCTTAACGCCATCGTCAAACAATGGATCTACGACACCATCTCCAAAGACCTGTTATGCACTATCATGAAAACAGGTGCTACGGCACGTGAACTTTGGGTCCGGCTAGAAGAAATCTTTCAGGACAATAAAAATATCTTTGGGGGCTGTGTATTTGGAAGAGCAATTCAACAATACCCGCCTCGAGAATTTTAACAACATGTCCGAATATTGTAAGCAACTCGAAACTCATAACCGATCAACTATCCAACGTCGGGACTTCTGTTTCAGAAACAAAGATGGTGCTTCAACTTGTTGCGGGTTTACCGAAAGGTGAATATGACACACTCGCAACAATGATTCAACAATCCGACCCTCTCCCAAGTTTCAACAAGGCACGTTCACAACTATTGTTGGAAGAAACTAGACGTGCTAAACAAGAGGAACATAATCAAAAGGCATTAGCCGTTGACGGGATAGAAACACCGCGGTCGGCGAAGAATTAGCAGCTCCGGCGAAGCGAGCAGCGAGAGCGGCGGAGGTCGTGGCGGCGAGAGGTCGCAACAACAAAGACAAGGGCCGCGGAAAGGGCCAACGCAACTAGTGGATCGGACAAGAACCCAACCACCGGACGACAACAACAAGTGGTCCAACCAAGCGAGCGAAGTGGCCCAACCAGCGAATCGGGCCTTGCCTCGCATGCCCGTACCCGACCACAGGGCCCGGTTCCTAAAGCAGCCTTGGTCGATCGGCCTCTTGGGCCCCCCCCTCACCGAGCATGCCCATCGCGGCAACAACGCAGCCCACCGATTGCGGTCCAAAGAAGAGCAGCAATTGCAAAGAACCCATTGCGGCCCGGCCAAAGAAGAAGCGAACCCATTGCGGCCCGGTCAAAGCGGCAAAGAATAATCGCAACTACAGCAGAACCAGCTCAGTAGATCCAAAGAAGAAGAAGAATCGCAAGACCAACAACTGCCCCGACCGATTTGGACCAGGCATACACCACCGTGAACCTTCAACAGCCCGACGACAATTGGTACATGGACATCAGAACCACATCTCACCTCACCCGGTCGTCAGGTAACCTATCTCAACTATGTCGGTTAAAGTGTCCTCAATTTATTACTGTCGGCAATGGTCATCGCATTCCAATTGAAGGTTACAGTAACACACACACCAAACATCCACACCCACCTTTCTCCCTAAACCACGTCCTATACACACCTAACATAATTAAAAACTTAATCTTTGTTAGAAAATTCACTAGCAATAATTCTGTGTCTGTCGAATTTGATCCTTTTGGTTGTTCTGTGAAGGAACTCAATACGGGGAAAATTCTTACACGCTGCAATAGCGTGGGAGATCTCTACCCATTCACTCAATCTTCCGCTGACAGACCTCAAGCACCTATATCCCTTGCGGCGATTTCTCCCTCCACTTGACACAACAGACTCAGACATCCCGGAGACCCAGTTTTTACTTTTCTTAGGACTTCTAAGCGTATTCAATGTAATAATGGGAAAATTGCCCAACACTGTTTTTCTTGTCCACTAGGCAAACATACTCGTCTTCCATTTATGTCATCAAACAGTGTTACTTTTTCTCCCTTTGATATTGTTCATGCTGATTTGTGGACATCTCTGATTGTTAGCTCTTTGGGTCATAAATTCTATCTAGTATTCTTGGATGATTTTTCACATTTTGTCTGGATTTACCCACTGAAATTCAAATCTGAAGTTTTTTGCAAAATTCCTCGTGTTTCAAAAATTCATTAAGACACAATTTGAAAAATCTATTAAATCATTCCAATGTGATAATGGACGTGAATTTAATAACTCGGCATTTCACAATTTTTGTTCTAAACAAGGCATGGTTTTCCATTTTTCTTGTCCCTATACTTCTTCCCAAAATGGAAAGGCTGAAAGAATTATACGTACCATCAATAACATGGTCCGCACACTTCTGTTTTATGCCTGCCTACCACCGCCTTTTTGGGTCTATGCTGTCAAAATGGTAGAATCCCTTCTAAATATTTTACCAACTAGCACACTCCAAAACAAGACCCCTACCGAAATCTTATACCGTAGGCAACCATCATATGATCACCTACGTATTTTTGGATGCTTATGCTACCCCCAACATAGCCTCCACTGCACCTCACAAACTTGCCCCTCGCACTCTGTCATGTGTCTTCCTTGGTCTGTCTCCTAATCATCGGGGCTACTTGTGCTATGACATTGCCACTCCCAAAATCATCATCTCCCGTTACGTCATCTTTAACGAGACAACCTTTCATTTTTCCAATCTCCGGAAATTTCAGACCACCGATTACTTCTTTCTCGATGAACCAAGTTTGTCTCCGGTCATCCAAAATCTATACCAACAACAGCCCACTGTTCCGACTCCACTGTTGCCTTCAGTAGTGTCGTCTGACCCTCCATCAGCAATGCTGCCACCCACTCCAGCTCCCTACTCTCGATCCCAAACACCACCTATGTTATACCCTGTCGAGTCTACTGCACCACCCACATTGCCTCCATCCGAAAGCAAGTCCAAAGAACCGCCGAGTCTCCCGCCTCTGCAGCAACACACGCTGCTGCCCATCGATCCGCCGACCACCGCCTCCCGATCCATCAACCAATCCCGACCTCCTACTGCTGCCCTCTCACCACATGGAGACTCGTGCACAACACGGGATCTTCAAACCCAAGGTTCACTTCAATCTCTCCACACAAACCTTATCACCCATTCCAAAGAATCCAAAACTAGCTAAACTGGACCCCAATTGGAATGCGACCATGTACGAGGAGTTTAATGCTTTAACCAAGCAGAACACTTGGGATTTGGTACCTAGACCAGCTAGTGTGAATGTTATCCAGTGTATGTGGCTATTTCGTCACAAGTTCAGAGACAGTGGTGACTTAAAGAGGTATAAGGCAAGACTAGTTGCAAATGGCACTAATCAGTAGGAGGGTATTGATTGTGGTGAGACATTCATTCCGGTTGTTAAACCGGCCACTATTCGGACTGTTCTCAGTATTGCTATGGGCATGTATTGGCCGATTCATCAGCTTGATGTCAAGAATGTGTTTCTTCATGGGGATTTGAAAGAGACTGTGTACATGCATCAGCCTCCTGGCTTTGTTCATTCGGCAGCTCCGCAGTTTGTGTGTCGTCTCAGGAAGTCATTGTATGGATTGAAACAGGCACCCCGCGCTTGGTATGATCGGTTCGCCAGGTATCTTCTGCAGATTGGTTTTGTATGTAGCAGGTGTGATACCTCTCTCTTCACTTTTCACAGAGGTAGTAGCACTGCATATTTGCTATTATATGTCGATGACATTGTTCTTACTGGCCTCATCGACGGGTTGAAGAATGAAATCATTGCTCTACTCAAAACTGAATTTGCTATGACTGACTTGGGCAAGCTAAGTTATTTTTTGGGTATATCGGTGACCAGATCTGCAGCCACTATGTTTCTGTGTCAGTGTAAGTATGCAGAATAGATAGTGTACAGGGCCAAGATGACAAATTGTAAAATTATGCCAACTCCGGTAGACTCAAAATTCAAGCTTAGTGCCAATGACGATGCGTCAGTTTCTGATCCCACTCTATATCGGAGTCTAGCAGGTGCTCTTCGGTATCTTACATTCACTAGGCCTGATATTGCATATGCCGTTCAGCAGGTGTGTCTGTTCATGCACGACCCCCGAGAGTCCTATTTTGCCCCCTCAAACGTATTATCAGATATGTTAAGGGCACACTAGACTTTGGTTTACATCTATACCCCTCTGCCCCAACCAAGTTGCTAGCCTACACGGATGCAGATTGGGCAGAATGCCCCGACACACGTCGCTCCACCTCAGGGTACTGTGTATTTCTTGGGGATAATCTTATCTCATGGTCCGCCAGCGGCAGCCACGCTATCCCGTTCGAGTGCTTTGGCGACGAATATCGCGGAGTTGCTAATGTCGTCGCTGAGATCTGTTGGCTCCGAAATCTTCTTTTGTAGCTCCAGTGTCCATTACGCAAGGCGTCTATAGTCTATTGTGACAACATATCTGCTATCTATATGTCTCATAATCCAGTCCAACATCAGCGGACTAAGCATATTGAGATGGATATCCACTTTGTGCGAGAGAAGGTTGCCGTGGTCGGGTCAAAATTTTACATGTGCCTTTCTCTTATCGGTATGCGGACATTTTCACAAAGGGACTACCGCGACGACTCTTCACCGACTTCGATCCAAATTAGCATTCGGCCTCCTCCCGCTCCGTCTGAGGGGGAGTATTAGTGAATATTCTCTGTATATTTTGTAATTATGATAGATGTATATTTAAGGTAACTTAGGATTCTAATTGTATTAGGAATCAACCTTTGTAAGGTAAGTTAGGATTCGTACCATATTAGAAATCAACCTTGTACAGCTATATATATTGTGAATAATGAAAGGAATCCCTAAGGGAAATTATTCTATCTTTCAATTTCATTGAACTATCCAAAGATATAGGTCATTTTCTCAAGAAATAGAAAAATGACCTTCAATGACTAAATACATACATATGTGTGTGTGTTTGCTTTTGTGATGAATATTTGCAATATTAGCTAGTTCTAGCTAGCGTGTGAAATAAGTAATATTATGTTTGAAGCACATCTTGAGCCGAAGGTCTTTCGGAAAAAACCTCTCCACCTCTCAATGTAGAAGTAAGGTCTACGTACATTCTACCCTTCCCAGACCCCATTTTGTGTGATCACACTGGATATGTTATTGTTGTTGTTGTTATATTTGAAAAACACATTATATATGTCACTCTAGCTCCTTCTATGAATGTATTTTTAATGGTTGCTATATGTAAGATATTACGAATGTTGTCAAGTTTGAATTTCACTTATTACTACGTACAAGATATATTTATTAGTGTGCTATTCTCATTATTTTTCAACTTTTTAAATTCTTGTTTGATTTCTCTGGTTGTAATATGAGACTAAAAGTTACAGAGTTCCTTGTGAAATATTGATTTTTAGATAGATCCAAATTTTGTTTTATGAATTCTTTTTTCCCGCCATCATTGCAAAAATTTACCTATACTCTGTGAATATCATGAAAGACTTGGCAGACAATTATGTTACCTTTCATGTAAAATCGTTAGATTGGTATTTTCCACAGAAAAAAAAATTAGAAAGAACAACTTATTAAAAGGACCATATATTCATACATCATAAGATCAAATAGACAATAACAATTAAATGTTGTCCGGGATATTATGTAAAAACACAGAAATCCAAGTAACATGTAACATGTTCAATGCAACTTGAGCTTTCAGTGCCGTCTTTGGACATTGCAGCAACAACATGACCTAGATAGTTACTCAAGATTGATTTAAGAAGGTGCATAAACAAAGGCTTTAATTTTTTTTTAATTGAATTGCCTCCATTGATCATTGATTTGTGCAAAAAGTACAACTTTTACATGATCATTGAGTAGAGTCAATCTAGAATTGATCTATTGAGAGACACCAAAAAGGTCCAATTAAGGACAAGGGCTCTAATCTGGACTCTAAAACTATGAAAAAGGTCGAGGGTCGTATACAATATTGGAGGGTCTTGTTGGTTTATCCATGTTTGTGAGACCTCTGACTTGTGGCATAGTAGAGAAAGAGTTGAATACTTGGATCCCTTCTAGTCCATGACTCAGAGATGCTAGTTTATCAGCACGTTTATTTGCCTCCCTGTAACAGTGACTTATATGAAATCCATGATCCTCAACTAATTTCTGGCTTTGTTGTACCAAGTCATAGATTCTCCAAGGTGGTTTCCAATCTCTGTTTATGCACTTTGCCAGTAGTAGGGAGTCAGTTTCTCCCCAGACCATGGAATAATCATTGTCAACACACCACTTTAGATCATATAGCAGAGCTGCAGCTTCTGCCATGTTGCTTGAGCCAGGACCCAGGTTGATAGAGAAAGCAAATATAGTGTTTCCATAGCAGTCTCTAACTATACCACCCGATCCACACATCCCTTGGAGGCAACTACCATCTGTATTTAGTTTGATTGTCTTGTTGGGAGATTTGCTCCATTTAATCATGGTGATGCATCTTTGTTGAATATCTGCTTCAAAAATGTGGTGTAAGCTTCTCCAGTTCTCTTCTGTTCTTACTTTACCAAACTGTTTCTTGGTTATCTGCACAATAGTAAACAAAATGTTAGCTTTGACCCTATACACAGAAGGTTTAATAGCTTCAAATTTGTTAGCGCATCTAGCTCTCCATATTTCCCAGCATATGATGGATATAAGAGCTTGAAGTATAAAAGAAGCTATGGGGTTAGTGGTCCGAGTGTTCCACCAGTTAAGGAAGAGTATTTTAAGGGTGTTGTTAGAGATTCTCACATCCAAAGGGTTAACAATCTCTCTCCACACCCTTGTAGCAAAATTTCCTTGACAAAAAGATGGTCCACTATTTCCAAAATAGTATTAGCATTTTCAGTTACACAACAGTGACACCCAGGGTTGATGTTGATCCCAAGCTTAGCAACTTTGTCATCAGTAGGGAGCCTGTTGTAGATGGTTCTGCAGGCAAGAAAAGCCATCTTGAAAGAGATGCTTTTGTTCCAGATCTTGCTAGTAGCATAGTTAGGAGCTCTTTTTTGCCTAATAATGTTCCAGGCAGAGTGGACAGAGAGTTGCCCAATAGTGGATTCAGTCCAAATAGCTTTGTCATTAGTGTGGTTGTCCAAGACTACATCAAGATTGCAGATCTTGTCTTTTAAATCATTGGGAGGTTGACATTGGAGAGCATTCCAGTCCCACACTCCATTCACAAACACAGAATTGAACTTAGTAGTGTTCTGATCTTCAATATTAGGACACAACAAATAAAGTGATCCTAATATAGACCAGTTGTCAAACCAGAAAGAGACCTCTCCTTTACCTATCTTCCAAAGTATGTGGTTTTCAGTATGACTTTTAGCTTCACAAATGGTTTTTCAACCTTGAGAATTTCCTTTGGTCCACTGCACCTTGGAGGGGTGTTGATTTAGAAGGTACCTGGCCCTCATCAATTCACCCCATAGGGAGTGATTAGTCCTCAAGTTCCACCATTGTTTGGCTTTGAAATCTAAGTAAATATCAGATAGATTTCTGAAATTAGCTCCACCTTCCTCATAAGGATAGCTCAGATTCTCCCAAGCAATCCAGTGATGTTTGCCTCCATTTTCATTTCCAGATCAAAAGAACCCAGCAAAGATTTCTTTTCAATGAGTTTCAAAGTTTCCTTGGGGTGGTTAACAACACTAAGAAGATGAGTAGGTAGAGCCACGAGCACATGTTTGATTAATGTTGCTCTTCCTCCAGTGGAGAGCGTAAAGAATTTAGGCTCAAAATCCATTCTTTACATGGTATCAGAGCCATGTCAATTCTAATTCTTTGTTCACCGATGTTGGGCCCCTAAATTATATTATCCACGCTCCAGTTAACAAGGTATGGGCGTGCGGGAGAGTGTTAAGAGTCTCACATCGGATATGGAATGTACAAGCTAGCTTGTTGGTGTTGAGTTAGGCCCAATATCCATTTTTTACATGGTATCAGAGTCAAACTTATTCCAATTATTTGTTCACTGATGTTGGGCCCTCAAATTATATTATACACATTTCAGTTAACAATGTCTGGGCATGCGCGGAGTGTTAAGAGTCCCACATCGGATATGGACTCCTTATATGGACTTGAACAATCATCACCCTACAAACTAGCTTTTAGGTTGAGTTAGGTCCAAGATCAATTCTTTACAGAGAGAATTTAGTATGCCAACCTTTGATCGTATTAGTGACCTTATTAACAAGATCAGAGGAGTAGCACAACTTCCTTTTCCCTATAATCAGAGGGCATCTAGGATATTTGATGGGAAATCCCTGATATCTCATCCCAGTTATTCTTTTCATCTTATTGATAGTAAGGAGACTTTCTTTGGATTTAAGGGAGAATCTGCTCTTGTTCTTATTGATCAGTTGCCCAGAAACTTGCTTATACCTACTAAGAGTATGCATAATTAGTTCAACAGATCTTTTGCTACCATTACAGAAAATAATAGTATCATCAGCAAAGGAGGTTTAGTGGTTGATTTTAGGACCAGTGTTGCACATATAAAAACTTTTGAAAGCAGGGAGCTCATGAAGATTATTAAGCATTTGAGAGAGAAGCTCAGCACTAAGAATGAAAAGGGATGGGGATGGATGATCTCCTTGTATTAAACCTCTAGAAGATTTGAAGAATCCATGTCTTCCCCCATTCACAACCACAGAGTACCAATTATTAGAAATATAATTATAAATAATATTGACCCAACTCTGAGAGAAACCCAGTTTCCTGAGAGCCTGACAAAGGAAGGTCCAAGAGACCCTATCATAGGCTTTGATCATGTCAAGCTTCATGATTACATTGCCTCATCTGTTGGGTTTGTTAATGTCACTAATCACCTCTAGGACTAGAAGGTTGTTTTCAGTAATGGATCTGCCTTAAACAAAGCCACTCTAATTCTTGGAAATAATTCTAGGAAGAATAGAGCTCAACCTGTTGTTAATAATTTTAGCAATAATCTTACTAGACACATTACAGAGACTGATAGGTCTCAGATCAAAAAAAGATTGAGGGTGCTCAACTTTAGGAATTAGAACTAGACAAGTATGAGTATAGAATTTTGGAAGGATATCACCTGAGAAAAATGCTGCAATTGCTCTGTGAATATCTATAGCAATAATGTCTCAGAAACTTTGGTAGAAAAATCCACTAAGCCCTCAGGTTCTGGAGCACTGTCAGGATCAAGAGAAAAAACACAGTTTTTGATCTCTTGAATGGAAGGTGTTGAGCTGAGCATGTCATTATCCTCTTCATTAATGCAGGTAGGAAGGAGATTGATAGGGCTATAGTCAGGGTTGACATTCTCTTGGGAAAAAAGCTGTTGGTAATACTAATATCTAATAGCCCCTTCAGCAATAATATCATTTCCCTCAAGCCATTGATCCTGCTCATCCATAATATCATTTGTGGTGCTTCTTTTTTCTCCATCGATAAATTCAGTTTTTTGCAGCGTTATTGCATGAATAGGATTTTATGGTTCAAAGGTTTTTGCTCTTAATACTCCCTCCTTTCCATAATAAATAAGTGGTTCTTTTAGCTTGTGCACACTCTTAAGAAAGTGCCCACTCCTAGAAAATTAGGAATGTTTTTACTAATTTACCTCTAATCAAAGTCTAGAAAAAAGAAATTATTGTTAATGAATGTTGATTAGTTAAACAAGGGCAATTTTGGAAGAACCTGGCCAAAGTATTCTTGAAATTCTAAAGAACTACTTATTTTGGAAAAAATGAAAAGGCCTAAACAACCACTTATTGTGGAACAGATGGAGTAATACATAGATGATATTAGAGTATCTCTAGTTTATAACTAATAGCATTGGAAATATAATTAACGAGGATGATTTTGTTAGTTACACATAAGCATGTTGTTAACTAATCCAAAACATAATGTGTAAAGGAAATTGTTGTTGGTGGATGGTTCAAGACCAAGTAATTTCCAAAACTTTCCTCCATGTTTATAAGTGTGGTTTTGAGGATGTTATGGCTAATAATGGCTTGCTCCTGAATACCAATTTCCAAGGATTTAAGTAAGTTATGAACTACTTTTACATTCTTCGTGGATTCATACATACTCTCTGTATTTTGTATGAATAGGTGGTCAGCCTGCCAATGCAGGGGGTACTGGAATCTCTAGGATATAAGAGGGTTATAGAGTTGATGTTGATGTACCAGAAGGAACATGGGCGGCGGGCGGAGGCGCCAAGTTTCACGACATTCTCATCTTTAACACGGGTCACTGGTAAGGTTATTTTCTTGTGTAATCACTTTAGTTAAGAGAGTGACTAAAGAATAGAATGGAAGGGAAGAAAACAAGAAGCAGTTTTGAGGTATGGTCACCTATTAAATCCCGGATATTGAATACATACTCTTTGTTGTATTCAGCACCTATAATTTCTTAAGTCTACGTATCCGAGGACCTATAATTTCTTATATACTAACATTTTAACATTAATTTCCTAACTTGATGTTTATGGCACTACTAAGTGGATTTTATCTGGCATCAGGGTTAGGTACCCAGCTGTAGTTTTGAGCTGAGATTCCTGAAATGAAGAAATATCCCTGGTTCTTAAGGAATCTGCCAGAAGAACTGATGGATGGTGAGCACGCAAAATGTGAAGAATCTTCAGAGCAATTTAGGATCAATTCCCAGACTATACAAGCCCACATCCTTTCTTATAGAAATGTGAAGAAGCTTCAGAGCAATGGTACGGACTGGCTGCGGCTCTGTGTCTGTTATAGCTCATGGAGACCAAGAGAAGACACTACTGATAACTAATCCAGATTTAGCTCTAAATTGTAAGTGAGAGTTTTTGTTCTTATGTTCCATATCTTCCATTTTCAGGATTCTATTCATGTGCTTTCAGGTCACTTATATTGTTGCTTGTTTGTTGTTGATCTTTATCTGCGGGCTTATGATGTTTTGCTTTCAAACATGCCTTCTGCACATATGTCATGTTTCCAGGGATTGTTCTTCTGTCCGGAAGCAGCTTCATTGCTACTCCATAACTTTTGCATTTACCACATAAGTCCTCTGGGGCATGAGGTCTATGAATTGGCCAGCTTGTTTTCTTTCATGTAATCTTATTGGGGTTTCGGATCTTTGTTCCAAGTTCGATTAGAATCGATTCAATTTATCTCCATTACTCACATAGTGCTCTCTGATTTCCGCAAGAGTTCTTGCAGTTAGGAGCTTCAGCAATTTGTCCAGAGGATTTTGTACCTTCAATGGATGATTCGGCAGATCAGATAGTTGAGGTTCTTAACTTCATTTACTCTATATATTTAATTTGATTACACAAAGACTGCAAATGTTGTTTCCTTTCTTTGAACTTGTTTGAAATCTGTTTTCTGCTTTTTGTGATCACTTTCTTGATAAATTCTTTTTAAGCCATGGCTGTTCCAGGAAAAAATAGAGAACTTTTTAAGCATCATTTTTGTTGTTTTCAGGCCGCGGTCAGTTATGTGTATGGGAGTCACGACTTATGCTTATATACTCACCTTATTCGCGGTAAGTTTGTTTTTCAAAAATGTCCCTGTGATACTGCCCTTAGTGGTCGATCATCACTAATATGTATTATATTGCATATAAAACATAGGGCGCGTGTTCTTGGTCTGATTCTTGTTTCCCTCTATGCAGAGCACCTTCTTGGAGTGAATGGTTTTATAATAAGGTACCATTTGGTATATTTCCTTTACCTTTTCTCGAGTGAGAAGAAACTATGCTCCATAAAAGTTGAGATAATTGTTCTCACCCGCAGGTCATGTCGAATTTACTTTACTTCTATGGAAAGTGTGGTCTGCTGCTGAAAGACTTTTTACTATATCGTTACTTCAGCAAGGTGTTTCTGTTATTTGTTTTCTTCCTGTCATGGGTATTGCCTTTTTCTACTGATCAGATTGAATAAGGAGGTTCGTGGCACTTCAGAAGTTCCAGAATCAGATATAGCTCAAGCATGCAGAAGAGTAAGTGCCGGTAAAGAATCAAGCGGAGACAAACTGAGCTCTACTGCTTTGAGAAATCTTGAAGCTGAGAAGCTCAAAGACAATCAAAGCTGTTTATTCTGCTTTTCATATTTCAAATTGCTGATTTTTGGATTCATGAGAGGTACAAGTTCTGCGCGACAATGTGAAGTCATAGCGGAGAATAACAATTTCTTTAAGATAGTACACCAGGATCTTGTAAAGCTGTAAATGTTCAATAAAACATTCAGAGATTCAAGTTTGATAGTTCTTGTGATTTTGTTTTTTATGTTATAAAACAGTGCTTGATTAAATACATCAATTAAGGTGAATTTATGGCCAATTTTTTCAGCCATAATGAAAGATAGAAATTACTCTATCAAAACCGAATTAATTTTATTTCCTGCTTCTGGAGCCTATTTTATAACACAAACGGCTCCTAAGGGCTGATGTCTTGGTGAGAAGACATTGGAGATCAATGATAGGACTAAAGAGGGAAGATGAGGATAGTGTAAGTTGATAACTCTCTTCTCCATTTCTTTATATCTAAGTTCTCAAATAATTCAAATCATTCAGCCCATCAAATATAGCCACATCATATTGTATAACCCTACACTTCATTTGGGTAATAATTAAACATGAGAAGGAAAAAAATATAGCCTATAAGTTGGGCAAAGCAAATGTGGCAGATTATTCTTCATCCTTTTTATTTCTTTACTCATTTTGTGTGTTTGATAGATGACTTATACTTAAGAAAATTAAAGGATGTCTTGCAATTAAGCAGACAAAAGTTGGGTAATAAGATGGTTTACACTTTACATGCATGTCACATATGGGAGTAGTGATGAAGGGGGCTTATGGACATGAAGTAGCAGCTATTAAAAATCTATGGCAGCCATTTCTTCTTAAAAAATAATGCAAAAGATGGAGTCCAGGTCATATTAATTGTAGAAACCTTTTCAACCCCCGTGTATAATAAAATCAACAACCCCAATCACTACTAGTGAACAGAAGATATCAAACACTTGGCACTTTTTTTTTGGTTTTCGGCCAACTATTGTCCGGTATCAGCATTGAAGCCGGATTAATCTGGATTCTTGCTATATAACATAGGGCACATTCAGGAGAAGCGTTGTTATCAAGAACTTTTACATATTCAAAATTCAAACCCAAAACTTCTAATTAAGAAAGGAGTAACCCCATCGGCTACCCACATACTTTGGTGTAACACTTGACAAGAGTGTGTGAATAGAGGTAGCCTTGTTGAACAACAAATATTTTGTATGACTAATTGAAAATTTATTACTAGTCTAATTTATCTATTCATTGTGCAGCTGACAAAATTCAAAGTATGAGAGTCAAATTAGTTATAAGTTTTAGTATGAATTCAAATATCATATATATATATATATATTATAGAAATACATAAATAGTGTAATAAATTATAATAATACTTAATATTTTAAAAAATATAGTCAAAAATAAAGTTTTTTGACTTCCCAAATAATGGATCCACGAAAAAGTATTGAAGGGTGCAGTTAGTGAGTAAAAATTATGGGATAGCAAAGATAAAATATTTGAGGTGAATTTTTTCTCATTCACCTAAATTTTGATGCATATAATTACTTTGGGAGTAAGAAATAACAGGTACTCAATAAAATGTTTCTTTCAGTGCTTTATGCGCTCTTTATTTTGGGGGCGTATATGATACCTGGGCTCTCCAGGAGGGGGAGATGTAAGAAAATTTATATTCGACCGGTCTAAAACCAAAAACTATAATTAACCAAAAATTATATGTCATACTTTTCTTTTTAATCAGTATAAAAAAAAATGACACATTTTCTTATTTGATAGCAATTTAACATTACACTTTATCTTTTACGCTTAATGATATGATTTATAACTACATAAATATCTTTGACATATTTTAGATCGCAAAATTTAAAAGTCTTCTTTCATTTTTTAAACTCCGTGTGCAATCAAACTACATCATATAAATTGGGACGGAGAGAATATTTTCTATTTCACCCCATCATCTTTGTGGTGATATACAAGGGTAGATTTACTATTTCAATCATAATGCATCGTAAATTCAAGGTCTCTTCTATAAAATTAGATATTTTATGTATATACTCTTCAAAATTGATCCAATTAATATCATCTGGTTGCTCCTATGCTTTAAAAAAACTGAATAATGCACTTGATTATGCCGAGTGATTTATCTAAATTAAAGAACAAGGTTCAACTCCGGTGATATATAAGAAAATCATTGCAACATAATTTTGTTTCAACTACCATAGACCAAGTAGTCTAAACGCGTTACGTACGTTGGTCCTTGACAGAATGATAGAGAGTATAGTAATAATTACATGAATGAATTACAACTAATCCAGCTCTTAGTTTTCAGACTAGTAATTAAGATTAATAGTAAATCTATATATATATATATATATATATATATATATATATATATATAAAGCAGAGCCATCGGCCCGGTGACGTGGCGCACCAAACTCAGGAATAATATTTATCTTTTTTTTTGTTACAATTTTTTGATAATTAGTTCCATTTTACTCAAATTTTTAATAAGAAAAGGTAACCCTTCGCTTAATTTTTTTTTACCAAAGCGTCACCTCTTTGCAGTTTGCCGGATGCCCTCATCTTTCTCGCTCGCACGCCTGTCCTCTTTTTTTTTTTTAACTAGTTTTAGGACACACGTTTTACACGTGTATTTCATGCTAATTAGTATAAACTTCTTAAAATATTAGGAAAATGTTAAAGTGTGTGATGAGTTGCAAAAAAATTAAAAGGGAAGAGAATGCATGCGCAAATTGATAAATAATGAACTTATACAATCAATATTTAATATTGTTGCAAAGTACAATATTACCGGAAATTACTAAATGAAGTTGAAAGAATATCTATTCTTCGTTTTCAAGAGAGAAGGAAACATTACTTTAGCATTGTTTTCTATTACTTCGGTCACTATTATAGTTCGTAGTTGTAACAATGTATAACCTTTTTTTATTCAGTTCTTTGAATATATCAAATATTCAAGTTATCTGATATTTCAACAACATATAGTTTAAATGTTAATATGAGTAACATCACTTATGATTACATATACTTCACGTCTCCTATCTTTAAGAATTTGTGACCTCCATCTTTTTACAACCTCATACATATCAAGGAGTTGTTATCAAATGAAAGTAGTGCTTTGTAGAAGTTGTACAATAATTTAATTAACATGTGTTTGTTGGAAATTTACTAAATATGAAAATAAGTATATCCCATTAATTTATGACTCGAACAATTGGGCCCGCACGTCGGAAACGTCGTTTCCACACACGTGTACACGTAGTGTCAAGTATCGTAAATTTCATTAGTGAAAGAGATATTGGTACGTATGTAATACGTTTGAGACATAGAATTATGAACGGTTATTGGCCAAATGACAAAGTATTCCACGTTGGTAATGAAGGAAGAAGTGTACAAAGTGTAAAATGAAACGAGTCGAAAATCGCCGCGGAGCCGTGAAGGGCCGCGGCGCAAATTGGCTGGTCAGCTACTGGATCTGCGGCACTTCGGAGGCAGAATGTTGCGCCGGGAAGTTGGAAAAATCTGACGTTTTGACTGGTTTTGGAGCATTGATTCTCTATTACTTGCCACATGAATTCAGCCATTATTTGGCTGAATGTAACCCCTCAATCAAGTGCAATTACATGGCTATTGAAGGCCTTTAGTTGACTGGTTGATGGGTCTTCTACTTACACTATAAATTGAGGCATTTAGCTCAATTGAAACACACTACACTCAACACTTAGAAAATTCTCCAGATTTTCTGATTTCATATTTTTCCTCTCTAGCAAAGTCACTATACTTAAAGTTCTTCAAGAGTAACACTTGAGTTTCCTTTGCTCACTTGTTAAAGTTGTTGTTGTATCTTGGGAGACTATTGCTCAATACCTTAAAATGAGATATTCGGGGCAATCTTGTCTTAAAGACAGATTGTCATCACTCGACTCAGCAAATCACACAAACAGTTTGTTAAGGTTTGATTTTCAATTTTATTGTAATAGTTTGTTTATCCTTTCTACTAATGTAATAGTTACTTACTTCCCGTTCCCTACAACAATTGTATCCCAACAATTTTAAGAAAAAAATGACTCGTAGATCATTGTCAACTTCATGGTGTACACCTACAAAAAAAATTAGTAGTCATTTGTTGTAGAGATACTTAATAATGATTGACATAAGAGAATTAAATTGATATAATTATTGACATAAACGAATTATATTTTTGTACAAAAAAAAGTATAAGTACCCTTTCTCTGATTTAAACATATGAGCCCTTTCATCTGCGGATTTGACAAAAATATATATATTAGTTGAATCATATATATATAGTCGTATTATGGAATATAACACTATAATGAGTCAGCATCAACGTATTTTGTGCGAGCGTACGACACTGGATTAGACAAAAAGGTCAAATTTTAAATCAAGCCTTCTAGAATACAAATGGATCTAAATTCTAAAATGTATCACCGTCTCGATTTCTTTCTCTCCACGTAGTCCATCCACCATTTTTGGTTTCATTTAACAGATTATATTTTAAGTATATAATAGTATTGTAATTATATATCAACTGTATTTATATATAATATTGATGTGCAATTTTTCTCATATACTATGTATATTTTTATCGTAATATATAGTTGAAATGTAGAAAGAAATATTGGCTATCTTATATACCCTAAAGAAGGTTTACTTTTTGTATAGAGTTCTAACACAAGTCTAATTAATAATGTACACACTTGTTAATATTTTTTATTTTTTATATTTAATATTTAATTGACTAGTATAATGAAGGGGAAGTGGTCAAAAGGAAATGGATATCATGCACGGCGAAAATTGTAGATAAGAACAGATGTGTATAGTACATGGAAAAATGCATGTTGAACTCCAGAACAAGGCATAAAAACAATTTCACAAGGTTTAGTCTACTATCTAAGCATAATTTAACACAAGTGATCATGCGATCTAATATATGAGTCCACCAAACAGAGTAGAGAACATGATTCTCTATTACTTTTTTATGTAACGGCAGAAGATAAATAACACAAGATATTTACGTAGAAAACTGTCATACCCCAACCTTGGGGGGAGGGGTGTTCGGCACCCTATGACCCGAGCGTACCAACTGTAGTGATAGTGAATATATTCCAATATATATTCACAATATATTCTGTAATTAATATTTAGTGTAATTAATGTAAAATGGAGATCCTAATTCTATAAGGATTACAATTGTATACTCTATGTATATTACATTAATAAGAGAACTCCATTAAGGAGATTTACACTATTCAACATGGTATCAAGAGCCAAAAATCCCTCCCTACCCTAAACCCTATTTTCGGCCTCCATACCCTAAATTTTCTCCCCCTTCTGCCGCCGCAAAACTGTCGTATACCACCGGTATACATCTGCTTCTCGTTGATATACATCCAAATCAACCCTCTTCCTTACCTATATTAACTTGTATACACCTGGAATACAGGTAATATCTACTGATATACAGCCAAACCGGCCCTCCTCTTTAGATGTCTCATCATATACATCTAGTATACAGGTGATATCTCATCGTATACAGCAACATCTACTCTCTTCTTTACCTATTTTTCCCGTATACATCTGGTATACAAGTGATATTTAGTGATATACAGCCAAATCAGACCTTTTTTTACCTATCTCATCCGTATACATCCGGTATAGAGGTGATATACACAACACCCGAGCCCCTTATCACTCGAAAAGGTTTGTATATTTTTTATATACAACTGATATACGGTTGCCCCAAACCCTATATCCTTTTACCAATTCTTCTACAGCCCTCATGGCGTCATCCGCGGCCCACATAGCTTCTCCCGCTTCCTCTGTAATGCCCCGTATTTTCGGGTAGCGGTTGAACTCATAACGTAGGTGAGTAGACCCGGACCCGGGAAAATTTTTGTTGTACTTGTGTATATTAATACGAGGATTAGTATATAGAAGGACGTGACCCTAAAATAATTTCTGGATTTAATAATGTGGCGGCGGTGTGTAATAATAATAATTGTGTATCCCTGAAGAGAGTATAGACTGGTATTTTAGTACAAGAATTATGATATTGACATAAGAGGATTTTATTAATCATCGGAATTTAAATAATTTGAGATCGGGAATTTAATTGTGTGTATAATTAATTAATTGTGGGATTAAGTAATTGGTGAGATATTTATAGTGGGATTTTAGTACGTGTACGCTTATAACCGATTTGGGGGTGACTAAGCCCCAAATCGATCGACCAACTCGCTCTCTCCTCTATAATGAACAACCATCGATCCTTCAGTGTGCTCTCTTCATCTCTACCAAATTCCTCCATCAAATTCATTTCTAGCAACATGAGTAAGCTCAGTTGATGGGTTTTTCTGAAATTTTCGACCAAAATTGGGGATTTCTGTGAGCTTTCTTATAACCAGCAAAGGGGAAATTCAAGGTATTCTGGGCTTTGATTCCAGTAGAATCGAAGCTGAGAACAAGCCTAGAAACTCAGAAGTTAAACAAGAACCTTGAGTACGAAAGGATTCGAGCGCGAATTAATTTTGGGTTCTGTTTCTGTTTGTCGGAAGCTGATTCGAGCAAGTGATTTTCCAACGATTCTCGTCACTGTGTTTAAAAGAGGTAACCTTCCTTGTTCTTAATAGTTTGTACGATTTTCAGAAGTCTTTTCTTGCTACTAGTTCTAAAGACGATTGTCGAAAATGCGAATTTGGGTTGGGTGTTGTTGGGACTGTCATTACATTGCGAGAGTTCTTTGGAAATTGCATGTGAAATTGTTGTACTATTTTGAAGATTGTAGTAGTATAAAAAGGAGGATTAAGGGGACTGGATGTTTCGCTTTATGTTTAGATTTCGATGTAGAAGGAATATAGGTTCTACGCGTTCAAGGAGTTCGTTAGAATGTCCTTAAGAATCTGATTTTAAAATGTTGATTCGATTGTGATGTAATTCGTCCGTATGATGTAGATAATCATTCATAGCTTACAAGGACCCGTTGAACTTAGATAAATTCGACAACAAGGTTGAAGTTCTAAAACGAGACGTACTCTAATATTGAGTTGATTAGTTCGTCTAAGAGGTATGTGAAACCCTTACTTCTTTATTTTGGCATGATTTAATGAAAGTACGGCGGACGTACTTGATTCTTATACAGTTTAATTTCCTAAAGAGGATTGTTATGGGAAGTGCCTATGATTTTTCAGCAAAGAGTTTATTATGACATTATTATAATGATTTTATTGAGAGTCAAATGATAATTTTTACTTGCATATGGTTACTCATGATATCTACTCGTGCTAAGTGTTACTACTTCACCTCACCGAGTCCCGGGCCGGGTTACGTTCGTGCACAGCCTTGCATTTTTCATCGAAACCCTCACTAGAGGGTCGGGTTACGTAGGATGGATCCATAGATGAGATATGACTTTACCGAGTTCCAGCATGGGCCGGGTTATGATATGACTTCACCGAATCCAGTATGGGCTGGGTTATGATATGATTCCACCGAGTCCCGCATTAGTGGGCTGGGTTACGTTACGGATATATATATATATATATATATATGGACAGGCATTCATGTTTTCTTGACTTGACTCTCATTTTTTTATAAGGCACAGCTGACTTTTATGGTTTATGGCACAGTTGGATTTGGATCCTGATTTTTATACTGATCTCCTGTTTCTGTTGGCTACTTATGATCTCTTTTCATGTTTTACATACTCAGTACATTATTTCGTACTGACCCCCTTTCCTCGGGGGGCTGCGTTTCATGCCCGCAGGTACATGTTTTCAGTTTGGTGAACCTCGAGCCTAGGTTCTTACTCGGCGAGTTGGGAAGCTCCTTTGATCCGAGCTTTGTCATTTTGGTACCGAACCTCTTTTAGACTTATGTTTGTATTTAGGGGCACGACGGGGCCCTGTCCCGTCATATGTCGTTGTCCTTCTTATAGAGGTCTGTAGACAGTTGTGGGTTGTACTTATGTAAGGGTTATGACTCTGTTTTGGTCACTCATGTTATTGTATTCAGTGTTGGGGTGTTCCCATATATATACGTTACTATCTGGTGGCAGCCTTGTCGGCTTGCTTGTTATGTTATATTGGCTAGTTGTGACTCCTCAGGAGATAGGTACATTCTTGGGTAAAGGCAGCCTTGTCGGCTTGCCTACCAACTTATGTTGTTGTTGCAGTGTTATGCTGCCGGATTTCAGACTCATTAAGTGTTAGTTGGATTATGTGTGACAGGTTAGTATAATGACGTCATTAGGACGGTTAGTCGTGGCCCGTCGGGTCGGGTCGTGACATCCTCTTCCTCAACACCCAGCGTCACAAATAATCAGTCGCAGGCCCAGAACCCGAAATAGTGGGCCAGCCCACGTCTTTGGTAATAGTTCAGGCACTGGCCCCGTCGACTAGCCTCTTTCACAGGCCAGGCTCAGCAGGAACAGTGGGCACTACCGAGGCCCATTATACACGGCCTAGCCACAATGGGCACTATCGACTAGCCCATTTTTAGGCGAGGCCCATCAACAACAATGGGCACTGCCGAAGCCCACTATACATCGGCCCAGCACCACCAATAATATGTCCAACCACCAGGCCCGCTACACAGCGGCCCAGCAGCAGTCGTCCAACCTCAATCTAACATATTTAGACCGTGCCTTTAGTTCTTTAAAAATTCCGCAGCCCGATAGTGCGTGGTGTATGGATAGGGGCGACATGTCTCACCTCACCAACAATTCTGGTAATCTTCCTCAACTGCGCAATTTAAATACTCCTCAATCTATTATGATCGAAAATTGTCATCGCATTCCAATTCAAGGGGTTGGCCACACACTAACTCCAACAACGTATCCCCACTTCTCCATTAAAAATCTCCTATATGCCCCTAACATTATCAAGAACCTGATACATGTTAGAAAATTTGCCACTGATAATTCTGTATTCATTGATTTCGACCTGTTTGGTTTTCTGTAAAGGACCTACGTACGGGGAGACTTCTTACGAGATGCAATAGTGTGGGGGACCACACACTTACTTCACAACGCACATGGGATCTTGTTCCGCGACTTGAGGGGGTAAATGTAATCCGTTGTATGTGGCTATTTCGTCATAAGTTTAGAGATAATTGTGTCCTTGAACGTCACAAGGCCATACTTGTGGCAAATGTTACAAGGTAATAAGAGGGTGTTAATTGTGGTGAAACTTTCAATCCAGTGGTTAAGTCAGCTACCATCCGCACGGTTTTGAGCACCCATGTGGGGAAGAATTGGCATATTCACCAGCTTGATGTAAAGAATGTTTTCTTACATGGGGATTTGAAAGAAACTGTCTATATGCATCAATCGCCATGCTTTGTGCATCCGGAGGCTCCTCATCATGTTTGTCGTCTTCGTAAGTCACTACATGGGCTGAAATAAGCCCGCAGGGCTTGGTATGAGCGATTTGCCACTTACATCATACGTATCAGTTTCGTGTGCGGCAAGAGTGATCATTCATTTTTTATCGAGGTACTGACACAACTTACCTTCTGTTATATGTGGATGATATTATATTGACATCTTCTTCAGATAGTCTGAAGCACGAGATCATTTCTTAACTCAAGTCCAAATTTGCTATGACTGACTTGGGTAAGTTGAGTTATTTTTTGGGGATATCAGTGACCAGATCCGCATATGCCATGTTCTTGTGTCAGCGTAAGTATGCAGGGGAGATCGTCTATAGGGCTAAAATGACAAATTATAAGATCATGCCCACTCTCGTCGACTCCAAGTCCAAACTTAGTGCAGATGATGGGGATCCGATCAGTGATCCCTCTCTTTATAGGAGTCTCATAGGTGCTCTTCAGTAACTCACCTTCACTCGACTAGATATTGCATATGCGGTTCGACAGGTGTGCTTGTTCATGCACGCTCTTAGGGTGCCTCACTTTACAGCTCTTAAGTGTATCATTCGGTACGTTAAGGGCACTCTTGACTATGGACTTCATTTATATCCCTCAACACCGTCTAGATTGCTCTCCTACACAGACGTGGATTGGGCAGGCTGTCCGGATACCCGTCGCTCTACATCCGGCTATTGTGGGTTTTCGGGGAATAATATCATATCGTGGTCTGCCAAGCAGCAAGCCACACTTTACCGTTCAAGTGCAGAAGCAGAATATCGAGGCATTGCGAATGTTGTTGCCGAGCTATGTTAGCTCAGAAATCTTCTTCTTGAGCTTCATTGTCGAATACGTAAGGCATGTTTTGTTTACTGTGATAACATATCTGCAGTCTACTTGTCTCATAACCCGGTTCAGCATCAGCGAACCAAGCATATTGAGATGGATATTCACTTTGTTCGTGAGAAGGTTTCAATGGGTCACGTTAGGGTGTTGCATATTCCTTCTTCGTATCAGTACGCAGATATCTTCACAAAGGGGCTTCCTCGGCAACTGTTCCTTGACTTCAAATTCAAGCACATCGTCCGGCCTCCTCCCGCTCCGACTGATGGAGTGTGATAGTGAATATATTCTATATATATTTATAATATATTCTGTAATTAATATTTAGTGTAATTAATGTAAAATTGAGATCCTAATTCTATAAGGACTACAATTGTATACTCTATATTTATTACATTAATAAGAGAACTCCATTAAGGAGATTTACACTATTTAACATGTAGTACCTAAAATCCCTGACACGAAACGTGGGCCTACAAGGCCACCTAGTAACAGTAACAAAAATAAAGAGCATCAATAACTTGCACGCAGAAAGGGCCCAACGCAACATATATGCATAACCTAAGGCCGACAAGGCTGTCATGAGTACATCAACGACTCACAAAGGGCTGCCAATGCTACACAAATATATATATATATATATATATATATATATATATATATATACACACACACACACACCTATCACTGGTCTACAAGCCTTCACGAGTACTAATATGCATCATCAAGTCAGGACAGGGCCCCAATATATATATATATATATATATATACACACACACACACACCTATCACTGGTCTACAAGCCTTCACGAGTACTAATATGCATCATCAAGTCAGGACAGGGCCCCAATATATATATATATATATGCAGTAGCGCCTACCGACTCTGTACAGCAACTCCGAAGAAATTGAGTGTGACACCCAATCGCTGGAAGCAGATATCCTACTATGGAGGCAAGTGAATCTATCTATCAGTACATGCATGCATGAAACACAATGGTCCAGAAGGAACGTCAGTACGAAAGATGTACTGAATATGTAAGGCAGGCAAAATATATAAATACAGAGATATGATATCAAGGAGAAGGGTATAGCATCAACTTGGAACTCAGAGAAAGACAGCTAATGGCATACAACTACTGTAATGTAACCATGAATGTATGCATGTAAGTAAAAATCGGACCGCTCTATCGGGCCATATAATATCATATCAAATCCCTTTGTGGGGGAGCTCATAATAAATTGACCAACCATATAGGACGCGGTGGTATTTTCCTAACTGATCAGCAGTGTGCACATGTAGGTGCCTGCCTGACCGAATATAGCGCGGCGCGGTATGATAAAATAGATACATATATATAAGTGCAATTTAAGACAGACTGCAAGGGATACTCTGGACAGAGCCGGAGTGACATATGATCGTTATCCTCCGACTATCATTATTGTCGCTACATTCATCAACCCATCTTTCATTAAGATTCAATAAAACAAGATATATATGAGTCGATAAACTTCCTCACTAGAACGAAAATGTCTTAAGAAAGAAGGAATGAGGCAAAACCGTGTAAGCACACCTCCACTTGAGCGTATTTTACAATTCTTTTTGAAGAAAAAAAGCAACCAATAATTAGCAAGTGGAACCAAGTCCCATCGCATGTACTAGAAGATTTAGCGTGAAGTATGGATTGTGTGCTCCAAAAAGCATCATAATCTCATGAGATTAAGTTTTATATGTATGGTATAAATATATTTTTGAGATTATTTTTCAATTTGACATGTGAAGCAACTTAATTAGTTAGCGTTTTTATTACTAGGCTACTAATCAATTAAGATATGTCTTAGACATTCATTTATAATTACTTCATTAATAATCTTATTATATAACTTTTATCTTAGATCGACGAAGCATAATACTACTCCATCTCATATGTATTCATGATCATCTTCTAACACAATAAATATTTAATAATAGTTTATTTTCTTGCTTTCTTATTTGTAAATATTCAAATTGTTTAATATAAGCATTTAATACAAAAATAAAAATTAATGTAGGTATTTTAACGGTACGAGTCACACTAGCTAGGAGATAATGGGTGTGTTTGTTATAGAAAATAGTTTTTACAGAAAATGTTTTATTAAAAATAGATGATTTTCTTACTCATTTTATGATATTTAGTAAATATACAAAAATAAATTATTTGAATCGAATTTGTACATAATCTAAGCAAACAGCCTCACATTCTTATTCACACATTCTTTATCCGGGGTTCCACCAGAGCGTGCACAATCAAAGACTTAGGTATTTCCACCCCAATCATTCGGGGCCCACATCGGATGGGCCAGGTATTTCCACCCCCTTTCAATTGGTCCGGGGGCATCCCACCCCCTCATTTGGAGGCCCACATCAGATTGTCAAATTAGGCCTTGAACTTAATTAGGATTGTTCAATCCTTATAAGGAGTCCAGAAATCTCATCTCATACTGATGCGACATATTTCTCTACAGGTGGGATGAAGGCTATGCGGTTCAGGGGTGGGATGGGGTGTATTGGAGGTCGGGGATTAAGCAATGGAATGTCACTTATAAAACTTGTTTTTTCTAATTCTTTTAGGGTAGTCATCTTCCTCATTTTAAAAATAAACTTGTTTTCCTAGAGAAAATATTTTCTACAATTTTCGACCAATCAATTATGAAAATTTTGTTTTTTTAAAAAACTTATTTTCCTTCTTACCAAACACACCCATTATCTTTACTCTTTGTACCCTAATTAGTACCAAACTCCATGCACAAAATTAATTCCTCCTCCCATTATCACCCCCTAATTGTTGAAATAAATATCATAAAATATCTCCAATAATTTCAGTTTTAGACATTATATAAAACTATTTCTTCTAGAACCACTTCTCACGTTTTAAAATAATGTCTTTTTCTAGAAACGTTTTTTGTCATAGTATTAGATATGGTCAAATAATTATACTTATTCTAGAAACTTATCAGTGTCCTAAGAACTTGTCAAAGAAAAGTGGAGAAACTTTTAACTTATTCAATTGTTTGATATCAAAATATATACCACCGGTAGAGATTTTGAAGGCATATTTATAATTATTTCTTTCAACGGTTGTAGACTTGTAGATGCACCTACAGTTTCTCAGTGCTGGATATTACTTTAATTTTAATTTTAATTTTAATTTTAATTTTAATTTTAATTTTAATTTTAATTTTAATTTTAATTTTAATTTTAATTTGTTATCTTTGGCTAGGGATGGCAGCGGATCGGATCTGGATCGGATCCTACTAGATCCAGATCCGTTTTTCATACCTGAATCCAGATCCGGTTCCAGATCCATCGGGTCCATAAAAATCATATCCAAATCCAGATCCAGATCCAGATCCGCCGGGTCCACGGATCGGATCTGGATCCACATGTAAAAAAGATTGCCTTGCTAAGAACTTTTTTTTGAACTCACAAACGATTTTTACTTAGCTAACAGTTTACTGTGTTTCAATTTTGAAATGTTCATATGAAATATTTTGTTCGTTGTCTCGTTTTGATTGTAAGCTATTAATTAAAAATGTTGGACAATGACAATAGTTGTGAAAAATGCTGACTAGTATTTCCACAATGAAGAACTTGCATGTGCTTGAAATCTTCACAAATGAAGTGAATATAATTTTAACTACTTGTCTATGGAGATGTTAGTCATTCACTAATATAACATTGATTTTATTATCGAAGTTACCTCTTTATTTTTTTGTTTTTGAGTTAATGCGGGGATAAATTAACTTGTTTTGAGAATTAAACTTGCAAGGATGTGCTTAACAATTTTAAGAAAATACTTATAAAATTTCATTCTAGGTTATGAATATAATTTAATAAAAAACGGATCCACGGGTCGGATCTGGACCAGATACGGATCTCAAATACAAGATCCAAATCCGATCCGTCAGAAATGGATCCGGTTCCGATCCTAATCCGTCGGGTACAAATTTTGAAGATCCAAATCATATAAAACAAATTTGAATCCACCGAATCCGGATCGGGTCCAGGATCCACTGCCATCTCTATCTTTGGCTCGACTTATTATGGTTTGATGAGGATGGCTCTTTTATTTAATTCTTAGTGATTTCCAACAGAATAACTAGTCCTGAAATGATGTGCTATAGTTTTTTTTTAAAAAAAAAACTTATAGTAGTATAGTACCCTGTAAATTAATAAGAGATAATAGTACTTTTTGATGTGATCTCGATCCTTATAATATATGATTCTACATATTTAAGTTTTAATTAATTAAAATGTACATGTTTTATCTCTTTATGTAGTAAATATACTATAATTGGACTATTTTTAGACCTATATCTTAGTAAAATATGAAGTAATATGACAAGCTTAATATACACATGAGTAATTAAGTTTTGAAAAAATAATAATTGTGATAAATTTGTGAATAGTCACTGACTCACAGCAAAGAAATGTATATTGCATAATTGAAAGTTCAACTTATTTAGAACGCTATTATAAGGAAAATCTATCAAAACTGAGAAACCAAAATTGTGATTAGTTAGGTTTTATAATATTAATATTGCTAAGAAAGAGTTGTTTTGGCTGTATCACACAAAGATGTTTCCTAATACTATTAAAATAGGACAAACAGAGGAAATTTTTCATTGATTGCCAGCTTTCTCTGTTGTTTCTTGTAGAGGGCTATATACTATATAGTATTTATTTGTCTCTAGAAACATTAAAGTATAGACTCATTGTGAAGTAAAAAGAAAGGCAAAGTTATATATATGCTATATACACGTTTAGTGACGCTGTCCGGTCGGAATAAATCTCAATGCGTATAATATTGTTATGGTGCCAAAAAAGTTTATCTCAATCTCATGCATATGTATTTTTTTGCTAGAATCAAATACAGTAATAAATTAATCTAACACTGAGTTGTTGGATGATAAATTTTGTATAAAACACATTAATGCACTTAATATTGAAAATATTACGGAAAATAATTGATCATGAACACTGTATTGAATTCTTCAAAGCTTGAGGCATGTCTGAGGACATTGTCCTTAAAGATATTTTACCCGATATAAGTGTATCTTCAGGATTCAACAATGAAAAGAGAGGTTTTTGCTAGGTTTTCACAAATGAGTACAATGTATCGAATTTAGTGTCTCGTTGACTATGAATCAGACATAGATAAAATAAGATTATACTTACAGGATAATTGGTGAAGTTTAGAACTTTTATGAACCAATGATTCTTTTGTAAGTCCAAAGTTAATTTTTGTCGTTATCGCTGTTTTGCACTAAGAGGTCATGCGCATGTCCTAGTATTCATGAGTGCTCTAGAAATCCATCACAATTTCATAGGAGCGGCACCACTCCACACTCATATAAGTCCACCCATCAAGTTTTTTTTACGGAGCAATACACTACCTATAAAGAATATGGTAATGGATTAAGATTTTAACTCAACCTCACTTTGCCTTGCAGTATTGCACTAAATTCACACACCATAAGAAGGGACATAATTTAATAGTACACTTTTGATCAACTATTGACCTACCCATATGAACATACTTCATGGGATCTCCAATCACATAGATTGGGTTACTATCATTGTTAATCTTTTCAAATTGACGGAAGTCTCATTCCCCTCGAAGTTTTTTTAGTCATGTGAATCGGCCAAATTCACCTCAGACTTCACACAAATTATATATAAAAATTATCACATCTCACAACAGCTGCTCTTATCACAATGTCGACACAAAAAATATGTTGATTTTGTTCCAATATGAATACTCGCTAAGTGTTTCTTAACCACTCATCCTCATAAACAACCAATTTCAAAGCTTCAATTCAGATATCATTATCGATATACTGCGTAGTAATTATGTTTTACTTGGTTGATTTATATATTATTTCACCCCCACAAAAGGTGAACACATAGTTTCTAGTGAACTTTATCTTATCTGAATCAAAGATCCATTATCATCATAGTATCTCTAATACAACAAAATATCCATTTAATACCATGATTTATGGTACCACATCAATATACTCAAAATTTATATAAAAAAATCGATAAAATGTCTTGAGTTAAAATCATGTCATCATTATCTCTAATAATATGGTACGATGTTAGCTTCTCCATGCCTTTCGTCTCAAAGTTAGAATTGATTTCATGTACCACACAAGACTAGAACGAAATATCAGCATGTTATCCATAAAACGACATATAATCACTCAATCACCATTAACAGCTTTTGTAGAAACTCATTGCTTCAATAGATACAAAATTGTTATATAATAAAACCTTATCATTATTTCTCGAAACATCTTGAACAATAAGATCATATAAAATATTATCACTTCTTTAAAATAATTCTCTCAACATAACTCCAGTAAAATGCCATGACCCCCACATTTTAAAAATTTTAAGGTAGGGGGATAATATTTCATAACTCATAAGAATCATTTTCTCATAAACTATTTCATTTTATAAATAACAATCTAATAATATAACTTCACCCAAATAATTATGTAAATTTATTCACACTATATCATCATCAATAAATATTTGAAGACAGCAATATAAGAAAAGTAACTATTAATAATAATATTTTCGTCATTTTAAAAAAAAAATAGGTACAAATAAACTATGATTAAATTATTCATTGCTAACAAAAATATTATTTTAGTTGACACAACCTTATCATACTCAAATAAAAAGTTTACTCCTTTTTTTTTTTTTTAAATGTGAGTGTAAGAACTTTTTCATTTCAAGGACTAAAATTCTTGAATCACTACAACAACAACATACCCAGTGAAATTCCACAACGTGGGTCTGGAGAGGGTAGAGTGTATGCATACCTTACCTCTACCTTGATAGGTAGAGCAGTTGTTTTCGAGAGACTCTCGGCTCAAAACAGAGTATAAGCACAAGCAAAGCAACAACAAAAGCAAAGCAAGAGAAAAGCAAGAGGAACGATCAGACCCGGTCAGAAAAGATTTAAAGCAGTATCAAAATGCTGGTATCAAAAGCGAATAAGCCATGATAGTGCATTCCGAAAAAGTAAGCAGTAACTAGCGCAGGTAAATAAGCTAAACAAAGTACACTAAAGGACACATAGCAGCATAAATCAAACTACATGGGACTATATAGCAATATTGCGCCTATAAGTATGATAGGCTAAGCGGGCATATATTAATAACACTACAACTACCAGTTTGCAAGCGTAAGTAGGACTACGCTCGACTACCTACTACTTTTCTACCATAATTTGTGTCCTCCACAACCCTCTATCTAAGGTCATGTCCTCAGTAAGTTGCACCTGTGTCATATCCCGTCTAATCACCTCTCCCCAATACTTCTTCGGCCTACCTCTACCACTCTTGAACCCGTCCATAACTAACCTCTCATACCTCCGCACTGGGGCATTTGTGCACATGCCCAAACCATCTCAACCTCGCTTTCCGCATCTTATCCTCCATCAAGGTCACTCCTACTCTATCCCGGATATCATCATTTCTAATCATATCCCTCCATGTATGCTCGCACATCCATCTTAGCATCCTCATCTCCGCAACTTTCATCTTTGAATATGCGAAGTCTTGACTGGCCAACACTCTGCCTCATACAACATAATCGGTCTAACCACTGCCCTATAGAACTTGTCTTTAAGTTTTAGTGGCATCTTTTTGTCGCATAAGACTCTAGATGCGAGCCTCTATTTCATCCACCCTGCCCCAATACGATGTGTGACATCGTCATCAATCTCTCCATCCCCTTGGATAATAGACCCGAGGTACTTGAAGATTCCTTTATTTAGAATGACCTGAGTACTAAGTCTCACATCCACGCCTGGCTCAAGGTCGCTCCCATTACTTAACTTGCACTCCAAGTATTTTGTCTTAGTCCTACTCAGCCTGAACCCTTTAGATTCCAGAGATTGTCTCCAAACCTCCATCTTAGCGTTCACTCCGCTGCGAGTCTTATCAATCAGAACTATGTCGTCTGCGAATAACATACACTATGACACCTTCCCTTAGATTTATCGCGTCAGTCCATCCATCACCAAGGCAAATAAGAATGAGCTAAGAGTTGATCCTTGATGCAGCCCCATTAGCACTGAAAAGTGCTCCGAGTCTCCGCCCACTGTTCGTACCCTGGTCTTGGCTCCATTATACATACCCTTGATCTCCCTAGTGTACGCCACATGTACACCTCTTACCTCCAAACATCTCCATAGAACCTCCCTAGGAACTTTGTCGTATGCCTTCTCGAGGTCGATGAAAACCTTATGTAAGTCTCTCATCCTCTCCCTATACTGCTCCACCAACCTCCTAATAAAATGAATGACTTCTGTGGTCGAAAGCCCCGCATGAATCCATACTGGTTCTCAGAAATAGACACGTCATTGTTCACCCTCATCTCCACGACTCTTTCTCAAACTTTCATAGTGTGGCTTAGCAGCTTGATACTCATATAGTTGTTGCAACTCTGGTTATCACCTTTGTTCTTGTACAATGGGATCATTGTACTCTACCTCCATTCTTCGGGTATTCTCGTCGTTTTAAAAATAACGTTAAACAACTCAGTCAGCCACTCCAAACCTACCCTGCCTGTGCTCTTCCAAAATTCAACTGGATCTCATCAGGCCCAATCGCTCGTCCCCTGCACATCCTGTGTACAGCACCCTTAACCTCATCAATCTTCATGCTTCTACAATACCCAAAATCCTGGTACCTACCAGATTGCTCCAAATCTCCCAGCACGATATCTCTATCTCCTTTTTCGTTCAAGAGTTTATGGAAGTAAGACTGCCACCTCCGCCTAATATGCGCGTCCTCCACCAGTACTTTGTCGTCCTCATCCTTGATGCACCTCACGTGATCCAAGTCATGGGACCTCCTCTCCTTCGTTTTGGCTAGTCTGTACAACTTCATATCCCCGCCTCCCTTTTCTAATTCCATATACAAGCATTCAAAAATTACCGTTTTCGCCGCCGTAACCGCAAGTTTTGTCTCCTTCCTCGCCATCTTATACAGTTCCCTATTCGTCCATTTCTCCACCTCATCCTTGTTTTCTACTAATTTCGCATACGCCGCTTTATTCCCTTCCACCTTCTCTTGAACTTTACCAGTCCCCTCGATGCCCACCACGGCTACCCTTCGAGACCGGAAGCACTTCTCTAGCTATCTCTCGAATGCAACTGGACATCTTGTCCCACGTACCGGTCGCATCCCCACTACTCCCCCAAGCCTTCTCGGCCATCAACCTCTCCTCCATCTCTTTTGTAATAGCTATGGTCAAACTCTCCCATTTGATTCTTAACCTGTCATCCACAACCCTCCTCTTCTTCTCCATCTTGATCTTCAAATCCATCACCAAAAGCTTATGTCGGGTTGTAAGATACTCCCTCAGAATAACCTTGCGGTCTTTACAAAGACCGTTGTCAACCTTCCTAAGGAGCAAAAAGTCTACATGAGTCTTAGCCACCGAACTACGGAAAGTCACCAAGTGCTCCTCCTTCTTCAGGAACCTCGAATTGCTATCACCATCCTAGAAGCTCTAAGTTCTTGAATCACTAAGATAAATAAATCATTCTTCTTCTTTAACTTGGGTGTAAAACACAAAATTAATTATTTAACACAAAGATGCTTAGTAGCACCAAAGTCATCTAACACTCAATATCTCACATTAGCCACAAGAGTTTCTTGAGAAATGACCATAACAATTATATTATCCACTTACTCAAATTTATCTTTAAACTTAGCGGGATTATTATTTCTCCGAAATTTCTTCTACATTGATGGACATGATGGCTTAATTTGCCATACACAAAACAATTGCTATTTCATTGAAGGTTCGATAATTAACTTTGTAGAATCTCAATATCATATAGTTCGACGAATAAAATCGACATTGTCAAGCACCACCTCATGATAAAAAAAATTCTTTAGTCTCAATTTCATACAAAAGCTACAAAGTTAAATTCTTGACTTGCACATAAATATATCATATCTATAGATTAATAAAATCTATCATAATTCAACTATAATTTTATCCAAATGCTTAAAAAGAAACTTTTAGATCAAAGAGTAAAGTAAATTTATCAAAAATACACTTCGATGAATTCCAACACAAATATTTTGTCACAAGATCTCAATAGTGTAAGGCTTCAATAGTGAGATTTTCACTTATAAAAAAAATATATATATATATATGCTTCCTTTCCCAATGACTTCTGTCATGTAGAATAAGACTTCTATATAGCATAATCACCATAAAATTCCAGTAAAATAAAGGAACTAGATTGTAAATATAGAAATTCTTTATCAGTTAAAC
Source organism: Anisodus tanguticus (assembly GCA_034509755.1). NCBI lineage: Eukaryota > Viridiplantae > Streptophyta > Magnoliopsida > Solanales > Solanaceae > Anisodus > Anisodus tanguticus. Next base: position 53,028,437 of record CM067542.1, on the reverse strand, counting down.
GTAAGCGATTAGACCGTGACTTTGCAACGAGCATTACAGAACCAGAGGTAAAGACCACTTAACACATATTCAATAGATATTAAAATATATCAAAAAAAAAGGATTGCTTCAATATGCACATACCTTTATTTCTCTAAGAGAAAATTATTCCGCGTGATGCCCATAAATCAACGTGGGCGATGAAAATTTATTTTGTCTTACATGGTGGCATAAGTTTGATTTAGCAGTCCTCCATATCGTCGAGTTGAATCAGAGTAATGACCGCACAATTTCATCAAAATTATTGTAATTGATTTTCCGTAAGCATAAGGTAGAAATATTCTTAAGATTGTTGGAAAATTTTATGAAAAATACTTGATCACGAACACGGTACTGAATTTTTTAAAGCTTGAGACATATCCGAGGACACTATTCTTAAGGATATTTCACTCGGTATAAGTGTATCCCTCAAGATTCAACAAGCTCTTTTAATATAAAACAATATAAAACTAGAAGTCAGAATCTAATTAAGATTAAATAAAAAAACATCACACTAATAAAATATGGAAGAATGAATTTCTCTTCATCTTCACAATTTACGAAGGAACTGGACAAGTATATATAGATAAAAGAAGACAATATGGAAATGGCTTATGGTGAATGTTCCAACCGTTGGCAGCAAAGAATAGTAATGCCAATTGAATGACAAATGGTCTGTTACAAAGACCATATAAGAACGTTAGAGCTATACAAAATAATGACTCATAAACAAGAATTATTATGGCTTATTAATGGTCTGTTACTATTAACAGAAGCTAATAATGTTAGAAAAGTTTTTAATGGAGATTATTATTCTTTTTGAGATATACTATATTATTTTTTCAACACTTAATACGATAACAAATATTTATCAAAGACCTATATCCACCACTATTTTCAATGCTCTATACTATTGTTGCTCGAATATATAATTGATCTTTCTGGAAGGAAAAAGGGCTCAAGGAACTAATAACTATAATAATATTTTTTTGGTCAAGCTTCTAAACCAGTTAATTTTGAAAAGTGGTTTTAAGAGTGTTTTTCAAATTTTAAAAAATAATTTAATATTTGCCAAAGATTTTAAAAAGTGCATCTAAATGTATTTTCTTCAAAGTGATTTAAAAAAAAAGATTTTTTGGAGAAAATTAAGCTATTTTTAGTTTCTCAAAAAAGGCTTATGCTACTCTTTAAAAATACTTATTTTCTCATAAAAACTTGGTCAAACACCTCGCTCTTTTAAGTAAACACTTTTTGAGAAAATAAACACTTTTAGCCTCTTGAAAGCTTTGCTAACCAGACTATAAGAAATAAACAGGAAAGCAATCGAATAGCTTACTACATGTGACTATTCGTAAATAGAAGTGAATGCTTTAATTTAGACGGACGTAAAACGGAGATCTTTAGTTGAATATTTCTTCGTCATCAGTTCATAGGTTGAGCCAAACTCTCAAGGCACCGTCATATTTGTATGAGTGGAACGATGATAATTGAATATTTCCGTTTTCTTTTAAAAAATTTCTATTACATTGTGATGTGAAGACTGAAGAGGAGAGGAACAATAAGAATTGAATTTACATTTTTTTGCGTTAAAGACACCCTCAGGTAATATTAAATTATTATGCTTTGGTGGTGTATGCATTCACAAATAATCAAGGAGTGTGGTGGAATGATCACTCCACGCTTAACCTAAGAATGGAAAACCCTATGATAATGAACATTTTTTCTTTAACATAGGCCCTATATAGAATGCTAACTTGGATAAGTCGGCATAATGAATATAGATGGTTATACCAGGAAAAAGAAAAGTGTTCTTATCGACAAAAATGATAGTATTATAAAAGTCTCACTCTATGTATACAACTAACAAGAACTATTGCCCAAACCAGCACAGTTTACACATCCAAATACACTATTTAATAATGAATGAAAAGAATAGAGCTTTTTTTGTCCTAATGTTTATAGTATTAATGTACATATAAAATTAAAGAACTATAGTACTCTTCAACTGGGAAATCCTTAAAAAAATCCTAAAAAGAAATTATATATGAGGGAGGATTTTTTTAAGGAATATGTAGTCCAGTAGCCAAAATTCCCTTTGCCAACTCTAACAAATGAAACAAAACCACAGCAGTTGAGGTGGGTACACTTAATGCAATGAGTGCAACCATGCCCAAAACCAAGCTTGGCCTTGTATCCATCAATTTGGCCTGCAATAATCCCATTGCTTCACAAATATTCGAATCGTAATCCGCGTAAAGGCCCTTCTCCCAATTCATCCATTCAGCTGGAGGCTCGTAATTTCTCTCAACCATCTTCATCTCGTGAATTCTCTTTCGAAGGACTATCAAGTTCTCATCTACAAGACGAGAACCATTGTAGTAGTTCTTATCATGTGCCTCTCTTTTCATTGCCAATGTCGTAGTACTTGAAGCCTTTGATGACCTCCTTTTTGGTGAAAATTGTGAAGGAAGAAGTAGAGAAGAAGTTGATAATGTTGCCATTTTGGTTGATTTTTATGTTGAGGAATGAGTCTTGAGTTGTGGAGTTCTTTGGTGTAATAATATTGAGGTTTAGATGTATCTTGGATGTATGTATTTATAGATATTGGCTCATGAAAGGGTGTTAAAGTCTTGAGCAATACGGCATTATTAATCATATAGACGCGTGAAAATGCTAGCAGCCAAGAGCCAACTAGTTTGGTGCGCATTGTTGATTCTCGATTGGTACACTATATATTTGTACAAAAATAGCCTAAGAGTCTTTGGGGAGGACGTTGATTATTTAATACCCGTTTGGGTATCAAATTCCGTATTTCAAATATTGAATATATTAATTGAAATATTGATTTTAAGAAGTATTTTAAAATGAAATAATAATTTCAACTTACAAATCTTCAAGTTTTCTTTTTAAGTGACGTTCATGTACAATCCAAATACAATTGTTCTAAAAGTCTCGAATACACTTTTCTCTTTCTTTTAATTTTTAACCAAATATTCCCCATACTTAAGTTTTAGAGCATGTTTGGATAAACCCGCAAGGGTAGCCAAGTTGGTGTAGCAAGAGCGCGGGACCGCAAGGTCACGAGTTCGATCCCCTGCATAAACCTTCTTGGTTGAGTCTGTCACACATGGCTTGCCAAGTGTGGTTAATCGACCGACGACGGTTTTGCGGCGCTATTGCGTCGATCAAGGGTTTACCATGTCTGCGCACTCGAGAGAGTAGCGGCTGCGGGTTCCTTCGTCAACAAAAAAAAAATTATAAGCTAGAATTTCTTACTTATGACTTTTGACTTATAAGTCAAAAGGCCCATCCAAATGGACTGGGCTCTTAGTTCTTTGTACGGTTTCCATTGTCATAATCGTCGGTTGAAGGCAAATCAATAAACTATTTGGCCAAACAATTTTTGAGAGTCAATTTTTTTTAAAGTAATTATTTTAAAGAGTTGAGGTGTTTGATCAAGTTTTTTTTTATTTTTTAAATAAAAGATAAATGCTTTTGAGTAATAGACTTGAAAAAGTGATTTTTCCCGGGAAATATTTTTGAAACTTTGGCCAAATATAAAATGATGTTATAATATAGGCAAAAGTATTTTTCAAAATAATTAGCAAAATAAATTTGCTACTCTCCAAAAATACTTTTTCAAAAAATATTTCTACTAAAATACATTGTTTAAGATAAAAGTAGATTTTGATAGCTTAGCTAAACGGAATATATAAGTTGGGAACTCATAATACCAAAGCCCTTCTAGTAATATTAGATATAGTCAAAATAAATGCACTTTTTGTGGATACGCATTGTATTATTTATAGAATCGTTACTCAACGGATGCAACACTTTGTTATCTTTGTCTTGACTTTTGATGATCTGATGAGGACGGCGCTTTTATTTAATTCTTAGTGATTTCCAACATAATCATAATTATTTCTTGAATGATGTGTTCTTACTTAAAATAAAATCTACAAATTAATAATGTGGTTAAATAAGTACTAGTCATATATATTTGGAATCTTTCTAAGCAAGAGCTGTATGGCTATATCACACAACGATGTTTTCTAGGAAGAGACTTAATTTGTTGAAGACAAAGGGAGGGAACTTGAATCTATGCATAAATTTGAGTGAATGATAATAAACATACCTGAATTATTATATTTTATGAGTTTCACATTCCAACTATCAGGTATTTTCTTTTTCTATTTGAACTATCATTATTTATATATTAAATACACCTCAAAGTTGATTAGGTCAACTATCAGTTGTTCTATTTTTCTACATGTACAATCATAATCTACTCAACTATGTGTATTAATTCAATATATAGATAGTAATAGTTCATGAAGAAACAGAAAATGACAGTAATAGTTCAAGTAAGAAAAGAAAACGATTAATAATTGGAATGTGAAACTCACTTGATGATCCATATGTATATTTGACCATTTTTTCTATAAGACGTGACGCAGAGCCGCGTGAAAATGCAATTGCCAGCATGCAACTAGATTGGTGTTCGTATTAGCCTCTATTAATACAGGTACAAACAGTACATATTTGTATAAAGGTTAAAAAGTTATTTAAAGTTATTCGAGCAGTGCATAATGTTTTTAAAATTACAAACAGATAAAGTTGACTTACAACATGTAACTCTTAGTAATAAGCCTAATAAGTAATGATCTAACTGAATTTTCGCTTTCACTCCCTTCGTATTAAATTATTAGTCATTTTTTGTTCTACACGTTTCTTAAGAAATATTAATTAGAAGGGATATTTGAATAATTTTAATTTTATTTATGTCTAAGTCATAACTTCTCTCCCTTAAATGTTTGTTCTATTTATGTGTCAATTCTGAAAGATGGAATAATTTTCCATAGGGATTCCTTTCATTATTCACAATATATATAGTTGTACAAAGGTTGATTCCTAATATGATACGAATCCTAACTTACCTTACAAAGGTTGATTCCTAATACAATTAGAATCATAAGTTACCTTAAATATACATCTTATAATTACAAAATATACAGAGAATATTCGGAGAATATTCGCTAATAAATTTCATAAATGACAAAATAATACTAAGGATAATTGGGAAAGAAATAATTAATTATGTCTTAAACTTTTAAAATAATAAATAATTTGATATAACTATTTTTAATAACCGCAATAAATAATTTGAAATGAAAGAATAATATATTTTGTTCTCTTACGAGAAAAGGAATAATATAGTAACGTAGAAATCAGAGTACTACTAATATTTAAGTTGCTATAATCAATGTATATTTTATTGATAATATTAATTTTTTTTACACGATCAACGTGTGTAACCTAAAACCTAGGTAGAAGATAGCTGAAGTAATGGATGGACCATCAATTTTTTAATTTGTTAGTATATTTCACTTAAATCCTTTAATTATAATTCGTATTATTTAAATCCTTCAAAATCACTTTTATGATGCCATTTAAATACAAAATTAATATGCAGTAAAATACAAAAAAATACGCTAGAACAATCAATAAAATAAGACACGTGGATTTTAAATTAAAAAAATAAAAATTACAAAAAAAGAAAATTGTTGTTTCTCTTTCTTCATCAAAACAGGGCCCTTCCTCCCTTCCCCCTACCCCGCCCCACCCCTTTCTTCTTCTCCGCCAAGTCTTCCACCAAAAAGCTCTCCTCAAAAATCTTATCTGTGTCCCAAGATTTTCTGCAGAACTTCACCATCAATGGTGTAAAGCATTGATATTGTGTAGATATCAATACCGAAAGATATATATAGATACATGGAGTAAATTTTAGATTTTCAATCATATTACTTTCTCAAATAATTACTACAACATATATATATATATACATATATACAGTGAAGAACTTCGAATTGATTAGTATTTGATTTAGATTTTGTGATCTTTAGAAGAAAAACAGAATTATCTCTATTTAGATTTATAAATCTGTATGATTGGAACGGCAAAAGGTAAAATCTGATCGTCACCGTCGTTATTATCATCGCCGGCGCCAGTTCCGAAGAGAATTCAGCGTACTTCTTTTTCTCCAGCGAGGTTTAGTTAAAAGGTGTCTTTCGCCCCAAGGGCACAGGCGAGTTGGTAAGTAGCAAGGTGATTGGGGTACAACTACTCCGACGTCGCGGGTTCGAATCCGTGTGGTAACAGTCTTTGCTGAAATATTGCGAGGGTTGTTGCTGGGTTCGTGTCCCGTTGGTCCTCTCCCTTGCAGGGCTGTCACTCGCGCATATCCCTCGATTTACATTCCACCTGACCAAGAAATCTCTTATACAGGTGCGGGATTTCGCCTTCACAAAGATTTAGTTAAAAGGATTTAAAATAGTTTTTTCTTATTAATTAATTATTTAATGATTAAAAAAATAAAAAAGGAAAAGATTTGCATCTCACGCTCTTTGGAGCAGTGTGATACACCCACTGTGCCATCTCAATAAATTGTGTTCAAATGACACCAAAAATTGTTTTGAAGGGTTCAAATGTAGAGATGGCAGTGGATCCTGGACCCGATTCGGATTTGGTGGATCTAGATCCGTTTTATAGGATATGAATTTTCAAAATTCGGACCCGGATTCGTTTCTGACGGATCTGATCTGGATGTTGTATTTGAGATCCGTATCCGATCCAGATCCGATCCGTAGATCTGTTTTTTATTAAATATATTCATAACCTATAATGGAATTTTATAAGTATTTTCTTAAAATTGCTAAGCACATCCTTGCAAGTTTAATTCTCAAAACAAGTTAATTTATCCCCGCGTTAACTCAAAAATTAAAAAATAAAGATGTAACTTCGATAATAAAATCAATGTTATATTAGTGAATGACTAACATCTCCGTAGACAAGTAGTTAAAATTATATTCATTTCATTTGTGAAGATTCCAAGCACATGCAAGTTCTGTATTGTGAAAATACTAGTCAACATTTTTCACAACTATTGTCATTGTCCAACATTTTTAATTAATAGCTCACAATCAAAACGAGACAACGAACAAAATATCTCATATGAGCATTTCAAAATTGAAACACAGTAAACTGTTAGCTAAGTAAAAATCGTTTGTCAGTTCAAAAAAAAATTCTTAGCAAAGTTACATTTTTAGCAAGGCAAATTTTTTTACATGTGGATCCAGATCCGATCCGTGAATTCGGATTTGAATATAATTTTTATGGGCCCGATGAATCTGAATCCGGATCTGGATTCAGGTATGAAAAACGGATCTAGATCTGGATCTAGTAAGATCCGATCCAGATCCGATCTGTTGCCATCCCTATTCAAATGGTAGGGTCTTAGTGGAAGGGTCTAAATGGAAGAAAAAATTTTCCTCCTTCCCAATTTATATAGCAGTATGGTATTTATCCTTTAAACAATTCATAATATATACTTCCTTCGTTTTAAAATCTTTGTTTTACTTTTCTTTTTAGTCCGTTTTAGAAAGAATATATTTTTCTTTTTTTATAATTTTTTTATTCTAACTTTCTACGTGACATGTTTAAGACCACAAAATAAATTAAATCGATGGATAAAGTAATATAATACTAATGTTAATCTTCTATAATTATGAGAAAATACACATTCTCAAAAGCACACAACAAAAATGGCATCATCATCAACTTCTATTCTTTCTACCTCATTTCTTCCATCCAAACCATTTTTTCCTTAAAGAAGATCAAGATCATCAACAAGCACAAGAACAATGACTTAGTCTATGAAAAGAGAAGCAAATGATCAGAACTATTATAATGGTAGACATGTGGATGAGAATATTGTAATATCCCGTACTTTCGGGCCATGGTTTGAATCACTAGACTTATGTAAATAGATTCGAGCGTTGGAGAATTTTTTGTCATATTCACGTATGCAAATAAAGAAACTTAGTATATAAAAGGATGTGGTCCCGAAATAATTTAGGACTTAAGAAATGTGATTACGGGAATTGAAAATAATAGTTGTATGTCCCAAAAGAGGTTATGGACTAGTACTATGTCACATGTTTATGACATTGAGTATATGAATATTTTATAAGTCATTAAGATTTAAGTGAATTGAGATCAATGAATTAATTATATGTATAGCTGAATAAATGAGAATTGTGGTAAAAGACAATCATTAAATGGAATTATTAGATAAGTGGGAAATTAATACACTGGCGGATAGTGGATAACTATTAGTGTGGATTAGTTCACGTGTGTCATGAATAAATGGACAACAAGCTATTGGAGTACATGTACACATAAAGGTTAGTGGCATTTGTTTAGTGATGTGTCATATGTTAAGCCAAATAAAATTTACACGTGTAAAGGAACAAAAAGCGGTTTATTAAGGATATTAATTCACTTAGGATATGACATAATGATATTTTATGCTACAACATGATACCCTTCTTAATATACAGCAACATAATATCATTTTTACTACCAGGCACCAGCGATGTGATGTTATCTTTCCAAGGAAGAAACATGTAATTTTTTCTCAAGAGCCTCCTACAGATTTGGTTCACTCTCGTTGTTTCGTTTATCGTTGAGTTGTAATCCGGAATTTCTTCGAAGGGAAGTAAGGTGGAAGAAGAGAGTTTCTGGAAAGATAAGATTGGGGTGCATTACGAGCTGCTTTAGTTGTATTGTGGACACAAAATGACTAAGGTATGTTAAGACAAATCTTTCTTTCTTTTGGCATGTTATAAGTACGAAAAGTGAACGTAATATTGTCCCATAAATGATTCTACTCTTAGTAGTTAAGAATGTTCATGTTATTCATTTCTATTTTCAAAGCATGTCTAAATATGTTCCTAAATTCTTATTGAAGTATATGGAAAAAAAATGTTAGTATTCATAATGTTGATCGGAGGTGAAGCAATATTACATCACTCCGACAAACTTATAGTGTCTTATTATCATATCATTCATGCATTACATTCATGTACACACCTTGACCTCAAAGGAGTTATATACTCTATTATATGTATGAATTATATATATGTATGGGAAATGGGAAAAGGTAGGGCGTTATATACACACACCACCTGCAGCTGGTACAGAAATACACGATGATGATTATGCCCGCAGAGGCCGATATGATATGATGAGATGCCCACAGAGGCTTGATGACGTTGTATACGCATATGTATATGTATGACCGCATTTGCATTGTGCATGACATTTAGGCATATTATGGCTCTCAGAGGCATTCTACACAGACATGATACTTATGCATATTATGGCTCTCAGAGGCATTCTCCACTGGTTGGTTTTTTCTTATCTCATGTTACTTTCAGGTCGCTATTATGCTATTTTTCATGCCTGTCATACTCGGTACATCGGTCGTATTGACGTCCCTTTTGTCGGGGGACGCTGCTTTTCATGCCCGCAAGCTCAAGTAGACAAGGCGATGGTTCGCACTAGTAGGTTATTGGTTCAACTGATATTAGAGCACTCTATTTGCTCCAGAGCTGCAGTCTAGTCATGGTATGATATTTTTGATATGCATAGGAGTATGGCGGGGCCTTGTCCCGATCCTATGATGTTACGTACTCTTAAGAGGCTTGTAGACAGATGTCATGTGCATAATAGTCATGTATGGCCTTGTCGGCCTTGATATGTATATGTATATAAGTTGGGTCCTTCTGTTTACGGGATTTTACATAACTCGTTTCAAGTTTATTATTTCCATATGTCAGCAGGGTATCTCGTGGCGGCCGTGGTGGGCCATGAGAAATTATGGTTATATGTTAAATACATGATTAGTGGTACTCGGCAAGTAAGGTCCGGGTGCCCGTCAAGACCCTCCGATTTGGGTCGTGACAAATATGATTGTTCTTAGAAAAAAGATTCAAGAGATGAAGATAATCGAGAATGAAAGAAATAATTCATTGATTATTTTCACTAATGAATGTGTATATATACAATTTATAATTTCCATAATATGGAAATTCCTATTCCTATTCTAGTCCTAAAATCCTATTCTGTTTGTACAAAAATTCTATAATTATGGTAAGTGTACAATGCTAATTATATACAGAAACTATTACCAAAATTATTACACAAACCATGATATACACGGTGGGTATACCGTGTATATCACAGTTTCCCAATTGCCTTGGGTTTTCGTGATATACACGGTATATTCAAGATAGTATACACCGTGTATATCATGTATGTATAATATGATATACTTTCACACACCCGCAGTCATAGCAGGCGGTCTTTCGTACGCTGAGACTGTCCCTAAAATCTTTAAATATGACCGAGGGAAGACCCTTAGTGAAGATGTCTAGAATTTGATACCTAGAAGGAACATGTAAGTCGCGTACTTGTCCACGAGCTACCTTTTTGCGAACAAAATGGATATCCATCTCAATATATTTAGTGCGCTGGTGTTGAACCGGATTCCCAGAAAGATATACGACATTAATATTATCACAATATACCAATGTAGCTTTTTGAATGAGAAAGTGAATCTCCAAGAGAAGATTATGTAACCAACATGATTCAGAAATCACACTGGCTACCCCTCGATACTCGGCCTCTACACTAGAGCGTGATAAGGTAGCCTGTCGTTTGGCAGACCATGAGACCAAGTTATCACAAAAAAATATGCAATAACCAGACGTGGAACGTCTGGTATCTGGACAACCACTCCAATCAGCATCGGTATACGCTACAAGTGTAGAGGCCGATGATGCATAAAGATGCAAGTCATAGTCAAGTGTCCCCTGGATGTATCGGATAATGCGTTTAAGCGCATTCATGTGCTCCACCCTAGGATCATGCATAAACAAACACACCTGATGTACGACATACGTAATATCTGGTGTCGTGAAAGTAATATACTGAAGAGCTCCAGCAAGACTGCGATAGTGAGTGGGATCCTCGTAAGGTGAGCCAACTGCAACACCCAGCTTGGGCTTAGTATCAACTGGAGTGAAACAAGACTTACACGAGGACATATTAGCCCTGTCAATTATCTCAGCGGCATACTTCTGTTGTGATAAGAATATCCCACCTGCATAACGAAAGACAACAATCTCCAAAAAGTAACTCAAGGGCCCCAAGTCTTTCATAATAAACTCAGAACTGAGCATTGTCATGATAGACTTGCGCAAAGCATCAGAAGAGACAGTCAAAATAATATCATCCAGTATAATATAATACAAGCATGAGAAGAATCACGACGATATATGAACAATGAATTATCAACCTGTTGTGGGAAAACCCAATAGACGAAACATAGTCTGCAAATATCTTATACCAATTCGCGTCTAGAGGATTCAATCCAAGTGTATGCATGACGGCTTCAATATCGGTTAGAGTGAGGCCCGCAACATGGTGAGCTCGTGGAGGCCGAGGCCCAAGCACACCTACTTGCTGCCCCGACCCAACACTGTGTCGGAAACTACTGGACTGCTGTGAAAAGTTGGGCCTGAAAGGCTGGCCTGTGGCCCACTGTCCAGGAAAAGGGGAGGCAGGAAAATAGGGGTTGTTGGGCCAAGGGCCACTGGCCCAGCTCCACGGCCAAGGAGCCCAAGGCTGGGACCAGGCGGCCTGCGACCCACTGCCATTGTACCGAGGCCCACCCCCATTATGGTTACTGTTCCAGCCTGTACTACCACTGTTCCGGTCGATACCGTTGTTGCCACCGCGATTTTTGCCATTATTTTTACGGTTTGACTCTTCTTGCCGCCACCGTTAGTGCAGTTTTGGCCCGAATTTACAACAACCCTATGAGAATTACAGGTGGACGTCATCATTGCCACGAAACTAGCGTCGGTAGCCCCCTTTTTTGCCAAGTCGGCCTCTTCCAAAGTGAGCATCAAACGGGCTTGATAAAAAAGGGGAAGTAGATTACTTTGTCGGAGTAGAGTTCCAACACCATTATAGGCCTCAGATAGGTCGGCAACCATTTGAAGAACAAGACGATTATTGGTAACAGGCGCGCCAACGTTATGGAGTGGGTCCGCCAATTCCTTGAGTCATTTACAATAAGCTGAAACATTCGAGAAAACATCCATGCTAACTTGCAAAAATTCTTACTCAAGAGTGACAACTCGGGAATGTTGGTTATCTTGGAATATATCACGTAATCTATTCCAAGTAGCCATAGCCATAGTGTCTGGTTCAATGATCGTCTGTAGAAGGTCGGTAGAAATAGTGGAGTAAATCCACTGAAGGAAGGTAGCATCAAGAGTGATCCATAACTGAGGATCCTCCTACGGGATAGCGGGAGGAATTATGTGATGCAGGACTTGATGTGAGAATGCGTGAATTTTAAACAACTCAGCCCACGTCGCATATTGGACGTTTTTCATCTCAAAAACAATAAGGATGTTGTTCTTGATGTTAGAAACAGTAAGGGAAGGATGAAATGTGTTCTTTGACGTAGACATAATGAAAGAACAATAGGTGATTGAGGGATTTGGAAGAAAATTTGGGAATAGAGGAGGTAGAACGTCGGCTCGGAAATCGAGGAAGGGCTCGGAAATCGAAGAACTCGAGAGCGGAAGCTTTTGGAGAAGGAGGTATGTGAAACCTAGACTTCTGATACCATGAAAGAAATAATCCCTTGATTATTTTCATTAATGAATGAGTATATATACAATTTACAGTTTTCATAATATGAAAAATCCTATTCTTATTCTACTCCTAAAATCCTATTCTATTTGTACAAAAATTCTATAATTATGGTAAGTGTACAATGCTAATTATATACAAAAAATATTACCAAAACTATTACGCAAACCATGATATACACGGTGGGTATACTGTGTATATCACGGTCTCCCAGTTGGGTTGGGTTTCCGTGATATACATGGTATACTCAAGATAGTATATACCGTGTATATCATGTATGTATAATATGATATACTTTCAGAGAAGAATTACGAGCCACCAGCAGAATGGGTGGATTGGGAGAAGGAAGTTTATGGAAATTATAATTCGAGTATTTGTGAAGCCATGGGATTATTGCAATTTATTTTAATGAATACAAGGCCAAGCTTGGCTTTGGGCGTGGTTGCACTTGTTGCATTGAGTGTGCCCACATCAACTATTTTTCTATTTTTTCATCTCTTAGTTTAGTAAAGGGATTTTGGCTGGTGTTCATATTAGTTAAAAAATATGAAGAAGAAGAAGGGGAGGGGTATATGTATATGAATTGATTCTTTTGATTTGTTATTGTAACTTGAAGAGTGAAGATTCAATATGTATTGACATGAACTAGAAAATGCTCTTTAATGACTTTAAAACTGATTCTTTTATATTTGTTATGATTTTGTAAAGTTCCATTCATGATATGAAATCTTTGATTGTGTGGTAATTATTTCTTTTCTATTTGTGCGCGAGAGAGTTAGACCTGCAATCATTGAAACCCGGAGAAGCAATTTATTGGTGGCAACAACACAACACCTTTTGTATTTATATATTTCAACAATTATAATATTTAACTTTATAAAATTACACAACTCAAAAAGGTAGGAAAAAAAGAAGAAGAGGGAGCATGAAACCAATTATATCCGGAAAAGTTGCACATTTGGTTGTGTGCAAAAAATTATTACAACGGCTTGGCAATATATATATATATATATATATATATATATATATATATATATATATATATATATATATATATATATATATATATCGATTATTATTTTAATAGGGGACTATACTATATAAAATTCCATTATATTAATGAGTCACTATGCGGCCTTCCACTTTTAAAAGAAACTTGACCCAAAATTCGGTCCACTAAACTAGTAAAAGTAGCACCAGGTAGGGTGGGCGTATATCGATTCGGTTCGATTTTATATAAAAAAATATGAACCGAATAAAATTCGATTTTAAAAAAAATGAATCAATTTTTTTTTTTAAAAAACCGTATATTGGTTTATATCGCCGAACGTATCGGTTTATATCGATTTTTTCAATTCAAATATAAAGTCCAAAAAAAATAATTTAAAGTCCAAAAATGGGTCGGGTTGGGGGATTTTTTTAAAATTGAATTTCCAACATTGAAATTGACATTCACACCTACATTACCACGAAATTTCGACGTTGAAATGTACTGTATATCGTGAGATGTTTTCTAAAGAAAAGGGAAAATTAGAAACCGATTTGGGGGAAAACACAAATTGATTGAGAAAACGGACATTTTCGTAAAAATTGGAGGCACCACGGTTTGACCGGCTGCGTCTCAAAAAAATACGCAAAATAATTTTTTTTGAGTAAAACGGACATCCGAGCGCAGAGTTATGACCATTTAAAGTTACACCAATTTACAACTACTTTTTCTCCCTATATTTTATGTCAATGTTTCCGTGATATGTTAATTAAGTTCATGCCACATTCAAATTCCATAAAAACTTCCTAGATTGGCTTGAATGACATGAATCAAGACATAGCAATAGCCTAAAATAAAAAATAAAATTAATTATATATTTGCTCACGATTTTCAATTCAATTAATCAAAAATACGAAAATTCCAATCATGAACCAAACAGGTCGGGTTACAACATTGTCGGCTGATGCAACTCCAATTTCATCATCCGTCAGAAACTCTCACCATGAGCCACGCCAAACATGTCCTACATTTCCCCTTCTCACGAAAACTCCAAAGTTTTTATATATATATATATATATATTTCTTCTTTACGTATTTTCAATCCTATGCACTAAAAAAAGTTTAAAAAATCTTATGCACATGGAATAATTACAAATTTCTTTCCTTCCATTACTAAGTATTTTGATTCTAAAAATGTAACTTAAGTAATTAAAATCTTCCCTCAATTTTCTCCTTCCATCTATTAGATCAAATTGGCGGTTTCTTCTACCTGTTTGGATAACCTATTCCTCATTTGTTTTCATTAAAATTAAGACGTCTACATCTGAATGATTAAGATGTTGTCTCTAGATCTGAACACTGAATGATTAAAATTATTTATTTTTAAATATCTGAACATGCATAATGTATTTACTTAAATATAATACATATACAATTCAAATAAAAAATAACTAAATATTAGAAAATAAATATAATTTTAATAAAATAAAATTATTATTTGACAAAAAATGAATTTTTTTTTGTCTGCTAGTGATGGTGGAGATGTTTTGTGGTGGTGGTGGTTGATGGTAGTGGCTATTATTTGTGGTGGTGATAGTTGTGATGGTGAAGCTAGTTGGTGTTGCGGCGGCGGTAGTTATTGTGGTGACTGTTGATATAATTGTAATGATGGAGGTGGTAGGCATAGTAGCGACTGATAGTAGTGATTGTCATCGTGGTGATTGTAATGACAGATAAGGCTAGTGGCGATGGATGATGATTGGCAACGGTGGTGGTGATTGAATTGACAACAGTGATAATTGTGATCGTAGAGATGATTAGTGGGTGGGATGTGAGGTGGGAGTGTGGTGAAGGTAGTATTGAGGGATGGAAGTATGGTGTGGTTTGGGAGTATGGTCGGGGTTGGTGGGGGTGTGGTATTAGGGGGTTGGTGGTAGGGTGGCGGGTGGGGTTTTAAGGGTGGGGGTAGGGTTTGGTAGTGGGTGGGGGTGGGGGAGTGCGGTGTGGGGTGGTAGGATGGGGTAGAAGGGTGGGGTGGGGTGGAGCTGATGGTTATGGACAGAGTGGTGGTAAAACTTATCAATGCAAAAATATCTCTTAATGATATTAAGACTTTGTTCAAGATCTTAATAACTTTGTTCAAAATCTTAATGATTAAGACCTATTCAGATCAAATACGTGTTTTATATCTATTATGTAAACAAATGCACTTAATGATCTAAGATCTGAACCATTCAGATTCAGACTTTCATTAACGGCAAACAAATGAGGTCTTAATGTTAAATTTAAGTCTTTGCCCCTCCTTTTAACAAAAGCATATTTGGAATAGATTAATTCTTTTAATTAAATGTGTGGTATTATTTTTATTACTCCATGTGTGTAGATCCAAATTCAACCCATCAACCCAAACTAATTTTTAAAAGATCCAATACTTCTTTCTCTTCATGGGACAGCGTGGGTTCGATTCCCCGCAAGCACGAAGAAACTCTGCATGTTGGAGAATTTGACCTTGTCTCATTGATCAGTTGTACGCTCCCGAAAAAACCGGCCACCGGAGCACATCCCGCGGATTTACCTGGTAATAGTGTTGAAGGACCGTTGCATTACCTCCCGGACGTCCGGGTAATACCAAGTGAAGTAGTCGGCATGAGCGCAAAATCTGATTATCAAAAAAAAAAAAAAAAAAACAAAGAACCTTGCTGATATAACCCTGATTGATCAGGTGGCAGAACTAGTGGCAGTTATGGCCAAAAACCTTAGCCTTTCATACTTTTATTTTGGAAGGAACCTTCAGTTTAAAACAAAAACTACGCATTGATGAAAATAATTCCATGTGCATCCATCTGTTTTATGTTATAATTGATGAAGAAAATTAGCACTCAGCAATAGATATTTGATCCTTGAAGTAAATTTAGATTTGACAAGAGAACCTTTCAAGTAGTCTAGATAACGGAAGGACGTATATACTCCTATGTAGGATCTTACACAAGAAGAAGAAGAAGTGTTGGGTCTTTTAAAAATGGGTTTGGGCTAATATGTTGAATTTGGGGCTAAACATGTGGATCAATAAAAATAATGTGATATATTTAATTAAAAAATCATATATTTTACATAAACTTTTGTTAAAAAGATGGATAATTTTAGACTTAAATTTAACGTTAAAAACTTTTTTTTTATCTAAATAAGTAGAAGGAAAGATAAATTTGATCTAATAGATACACATTTTTGAGTCATTTCTAATACGTTAAGAATACTTTAACCCTTTAACCTTATTTTAATAACAATTTTGTGAAGCAACGTTAGTTTTAGGGTTAAAGACCAACTTTTGTCGTACATTAAGGATCATCTTCGTTAGGTGTTATATATTAAGGAATAAAATAAATCAAAGATTTGATGTCCTCCAAAGGACCATTTTGATCATTTTCTCCTTATCTCTAGATTTTGTTCTGTCACAAAGATTTGATGTCCTCCAACCAATCCTTGCTCACACCTCCGCGCTTTCTAGCTGTCTATTCCTTCCCCGCGCGCCTCATTTTCCTCACTCATTTTTTTCTCTATAAACTTCTAATTCCATTGTTCTATCACTATACACCACAAGTTTCACATTCATAGAATCTGACCCATACATAAAAGACCCTTTTCCCCCATAAAGCCATAAACACCCCTCCATTTTCAGAATTTATGCACAACCCACCACTCTTTTTTTGATTTATTTCACCTTTTTCTCTCTTATCTCTCCTTAACCAATGTTCTAGCCTACAAATCAAACATACCCATTAACCCCCTACTCCCAATACTCATTAAAGGTGAAAGCTTTAATCTTTTTTTCTCGTTAACAAATATTTGGTTCTTGATTCTTGGAGGAAAAAAATCTTGATTCTTGATAATCTTTTTGTCCATTTCTACTAGGTTCACTTACCCCTTTTCTTTTCCCCATTAAGGCCATAAACACCCCTTCATTTTCAAGATTTCTACACCACCCCACCCCTCTTTTCCTCTTTACCTTTCATATATATATATATATATATATATATATATATATATCACCTTCCTGCTCTTTTGGTTCTCCTCACTTCACATCTTTTAGCCCTAGATCTCCTCGTACCTCTCCATACCAATGTTCTAGCCTACAAATCAAACATACCCATTAACCCCTTTACCCCAATACACATTAAAGTTGAAACCTTTATCTCTTTTCTCATTAACAAACATTTGATTCTTGATTCTTGCAAGTTAGAAACATGGCCATTGCATACCCACATTTTTTTGTGTCAGAAAAGGCCAAGTCCAAGAATTCGAACCCATCATTGATAGTTTCCCCCACTCAATCTCCTGCAATTTTATCTCAAGATGAGTTGAAGAAAATTGCAGCATATAAAGCTGTAGAATTTGTTGAATCAGGTATGGTTTTGGGTCTTGGTACAGGATCAACAGCTAAGCATGCTGTTGACCGTATAGCAGAATTATTGAATATTGGGAAATTAAAGAACATTGTAGGAATACCAACATCAAGTATTACACATGAACAAGCTGTTAAACTAGGGATACCTTTATCAGATCTGAATACACACCCTATTGTTGATTTAGCAATTGATGGTGCTGATGAAGTGGACCCACAAATGAATTTGGTTAAAGGTAGAGGTGGGTCCCTCTTAAGGGAAAAAATGGTTGAGGCTGCTAGTAAAAAATTTATTGTGATTGTTGATGAGTCAAAATTGGTGAGTCATTTGGGTGGTACTGGTCTTGCTATGCCAGTTGAGATTGTACCCTTTTGTTGGGAATTCACTTTGAAAAGGTTGGAAATGTTGTTTATTGAAGCTGGATGTGTTGGGAAGTTGAGAGTAATTGGAGAAAGTGGTGAACCTTGTGTTACTGATAATGGGAATTATATTATTGACTTGTATTTCAAGAGTGATATGGGTGATTTAAAGGCTGCTAGTGATGCAATTTTGAGGCTTGCTGGTGTGGTTGAACACGGAATGTTTCTCGATATGGCGACGACTGTGATCGTGGCTGGAAAACTTGGCGTCTCTGTGACTAATAAGTAGGATTGAGGTTAATGTGATTCATATGTTCTTTTAGGAACCTTAGTTTTCTATTGTTTTAGCTGAGATATTAGGATATGTTGGGGGTATTAATATCTTGCTGAACTATTTATGTGGCAAGGACAATTTAGGTGCATTTGCAACAATTTATATATTGAATTATTTGGGGTATTTGCCTCAACCTGGTGACATCTGTTTAAGAATGGAAAATTTCATGCTATTCACTACTTATTATATAAGTGTAATTTTGTCATGACTTGCATTTGCTTGATGAGTATGCTTATAGTTTTGAGGTTTATCTTGTTCTGAGGCTACTTGTTGTTTCATTAAACATGTGTTTGATAATATTAGAATTGAAGCTCTACTTTTATGAAGTTAAAAATTATTACTCTGCCCTATAATGTTCAAAGGACAACGCTTTAGTATTGTTGGATGGTCTTTTTTTGGCAGCTGAAATCTAATCACGTTACTGCTGCAAGGATAAACCTGAGGCGTCTGATTTTCTGTCTATTGATAGAGGACTCGCAGGCTTACAGCTGCATTGCTAGAAAAGCCTAAGATCTAAGAATTAAGATTGTTTAAAAACTTAACAGCTGATGTGCAGCTGAAATAAGGAATGCTTATATGCAGCTCCATGTGTAATACCAGAAGTTTGATTGATGTGACAGTTACTTTAATCTGTTTGTCATGCTGCATCTTGTGAAATGTTGTGCTTTTGAGCTCTCTGCATTTCAGGATATCAGATGCTTGGAGTTTACCAATGGAATAACATTATTTAGGTGTTGTTCTCTGCTGATTCTGTGTCATGTTTATCTCACTTTTATGGTGAGAAGAAGATTTATCTCTATAGGATGCATGGAAAAGGAGCTTTTGTTGGAGGTAAATCAAAAGGATGGTGATGTATATTTTGTTAGTTAAACGCTGTAGGAAATTCATTCATATTTGGCTTTCGGACTGTAACTGAATTTTACTTTGATGGGCCCTAGTTCTCCTCCTTTTTCTGTGATTGTCTTTTCTATGCATGTGCACATCCCATGAAAAGGTTACTAATGCCTGAAAATTGCAATAGGGTTAGGTAAGTTTTCGCCTATTGTCCCCTTTCCTTTGAGATATAATTGGAAAAGGAACCCCATGTGGGTTGTACCTCTGTTTTGGGGCCATAATTCAATTCCCTTTTTGGTATAATCCTTGGAATGAGCAAACATAAGCTTAGCTTAATATCATGATTATCCTTCAATTGAGCTCTTACAGAATTCAATTAGTGTGTATTTAGAGAAGATACTGAATTTTGTGCTTTTTAGCTTCATGAACTTTGCTTTAGAATTGTTAGAAGGTTACTTCATCACAACTTCCCCGCACCCCGCGCATAGCGGGAGCTTAGTGCACCGGGCTGCCCTTTTTTACTCCATCACAACTTCATTTGTATAATTCTGGTACCTGAAACCAAGAATACCTCTCTTGATTCCAAGTTGAGGTTGTTATTGTGCTAGTGCACTACAAAAGCAGGGGAGCAATGAGGTTAGAAAGAGAACTAACTGATGAAAGCAGGACAATATTTTGTATAGGTGGTTATGAGAGTGTAAAAAAGCTGCCTACAGAGCAATCTTTAGAAAGAACGTATAGAACATGAGGTTGAACTTGCCCCGGGGGTTAGTTCAAGTGGCAAAGGTTGATGGACTTGTGACTTAGGTCACATGTTCGAGCTCTGCACTATGTGAACTAATCCTGGTATTTAAGTGGAGAAGGGTAGGGGATGGGGGTATTATTCCAGAGTTTCGAAGGCTATGATTGATCTGAAGGGTTGGCCCAAAATGGATTTATCGGTCATAAAAAAATGTTTGTATGATTTCCCTTTTCAGTGTTCTTTGTATGATATCATTTCGGAAGAATCTGATAGTATTTTCGTTAACCGATACTGAGTGATGGTCTACATGAAGCTTGTGTTCCTATTTTCCCTGAACTCATTTCTTATATGATTAACGGATTGAATTCTGTACTGGGGGGAAGTTTGGTGTGTACTCCACTATTTATTCTCTCTCCAAGATCAATCTTGTAGTGATGAATTTGTGAAGGGTTTTGGTCATAATAATTTTGGCAAATGAGATTTGTATCTTGAGTTGTGTTAGCATCTCATCTAAAAGCTTAACCTATTAGAGAGTGTTCATTGTTTACTGATTATATCTTCTACCAGTGGAAATTCTTTTTGTTATTGGTGGCGGTGAGAATTGAACCCTTGATCTGTAGAGATGTCTACTAAGTTATACCTAATATGTGGAAGTATCCAGATAATTTCATAAAGTCAATCGGTCTGAATGCTACATGAAGAACATAAGCGAGATGACAGAACGGGAAGACCCTGTTCTGATACCTTGTTAAATTGTGTGATTATTTCATGTATACAGACCTCGGTCTTGTGACTAATAGGGGGCCATGTTCCAAAGACAAAGGAATATAAAATCCCAAGGTAGATCACCTCTGTGTATCTGTTTCTGCAGATTTGCAGCTTCTGGCATGTGAGAGCTGCATGTAATTTTAGCTCCTGGAATTTAACACCTTTGTTGCGGAGGCAGAGGAAATGGTGAGTAAATTCGTATTTTCTTTTCTATGAGCTTTTTGTTATTTATTTCGTGCTGATTGTGAGAAATCCTAAGGGTGAAATGAGAAATATTTTCACAAGACTACTTCTTGAGATGATTTTATTAATCTAAAAGAAATTGATTTTTAGCTCTCTGTTACTTTGGACCTTTGAGTAATGTTTTTAACATATGACCAATCTTTTTTCCTTGATCTTGTTTCAAAGGTAAAATCTCTTCTTTTTCATCTTTCTCCAGCTGTCCTTTATTAATCAGAATAAAGGGTTATTCTTTTGTAAGATCATAGATATACAATAGATCTGGTTCTAACTATGCAGAATAAAGGGTTGATGTGGAGAATGATCTTTTATGCATTTCTCAGTTGTTTGCATATGATGCTAAATTGGTTGTGTGCATGAGTCCTATATTACACAGTTAGACTGGTCTAACGCAAAAGACTTTGATTCTAGTTTCCTATGTGATGTACTCTGTATTTAAATAGGTTTAATAGACAACAATTCTGTTACTTGTCCTCTAGAACTTCATAAGATGAAAATGAATAAATGTTTGCCTATATTCTTTGAACTTCTGATGTTGCCAAAATCTGTGTTACATATATACTTCTGATAGTAATTTATCAGAAGTTATAAGCTATTGCACTCACACTACCAGATTGTAGGCAAGGATTTCACACCTTCCAAGAGGTCTTTATTTTCAGTTTAACATTTTGATATTATAGAGGTCAAATTTTCTTCCTCTTTTCAAGCATTTTGGCTACTTCTTGTTTTTTGGCTCACATTATAGCTTGAATGTTCATTCACTATTTGAAACTTTATTTCTCTCAGGATGTCTACATCTTAGCTACTACACTAGCATACTTTAATGTCTTACCTCTTAAGAGTGCCTAAATCAACCAGAGGTCCTTCTGAACATTATGAGATATTAAAACATCATGAATGAGACAATGGCAATTATTCTTGCTTTAGACGAAATATCTCGAAAGAAGGAAGCAACGGGCTCACACAGAAGCATACAAACGTTCCAGAATGTCGGGATTTTGCTCATGAAGGCATTGCGGACAGGTGGAGGATAGGAGTTGGGAGATCACGAAATTGTATTCTGGTGATGTCCAAAATATTTATGGCGTTGGCAGCTTAATATGATGATTGTAGGTGTATAAGCCAACATAATAGACATATTCTACTAATTTACAGAAGTAGAGTTAAAAGGTTCTGTTCTTAATAGAAACAATGAAGAGTTAGTCTCATCTGGGACTTCTCCAATGCTATTCTAAGGTGTGGTATGTATTTTTTTTTCCCCTTCTTTGTCACTAAAAGGAAGTCAATGATCATTAAAGCAACTTTTCACTAATTACTGAAAACTTTTTACAAGCTGGTTGTCTCCATTCTTTTTTTGTAACCAAGAAATCCTTGAGAGCCAGTGACACACTCTTTGAAATACTAATTGGTCCCAACTAGTCATGTCACCAAGGATAAAATAAAAATGACAAGATCAAAATAGTTTTGGATTTCGAGAAACTACCAAAATTTCTCTTTATTTAAAGAAAGAGTGGTTAGTTCAAGTAAAAGAACTTTTCATAAATAACAGAAAGGTGACCTAGTGTCTTTTTTGGATAATTTTCTATCAAGAACAGAACCTTTTGACTCTACTCAAATTAGTAGTATATGTCAGCATAACTTAAGATCTAGCACATGGATTATATATTGAATGAGATTGCATGAAGTCAGGACATACAACTAAGCTAAGAGATAGCTATAAGATTCTTAAAGGATCTATTTACTGTGGTTCAAATCTCATAGACTTCACTTCATTAGCTTAAAGAAAAACTGAATCCTCAAACCCCCTTTTGTCTACGGATATTAACAGTGAAAATCTTGCAAATGAATTCAGCTGCAGCTTGAAACAAGATGAAGTAGTTGTAGTCATGGTCCCAATTCCAGCTCAAGGCCATCTTAACCAGCTTCTACAATTTGCCTGTCTAATCTCCTCTTACGGTCTTCCCGTCTACTATGTTAGCTTAGCCACCTACAACCATCAGGCCAGGGTTCGAGCCAACGCCTTAGATCCTTCAGACATCGCCAAGATCCATTTCCATGACCTCCCAAGTAGTCCTGATTTGTCTAAGGCAAAATCCCGACACTTTGGAATGTTTGCATGGTTCTCCGCGAGCTCATTGCTTCCTTCTTTCGAGATATTTCATCTAAAGCAAGAAGAGTTGCCGTTGTTCATGATGCTTTAATGACCTATAATGTTCAGGATGATATGTACTATAGTTACATATGCACAACAGCGGCATTGACCATTCAGTTTGATGCAGAGGAACCTAAAAGGCTGCCATCCCTTGGAAGGATGTTACCCTGATGAGATCAAACACCTAGGAAGTTTTCAGGTTCAATAAATGGGTGTTAGAACAGGTGATATCCATAATACAAGCCAAGCGATTGAAGGTACTACTTTAATTGACTTGATGGAACAACTCGCAAAGCACACAAAACAAGAAGCAATGGGCAATTGGACCGATTCTCCCTACTAAACGTCTAGATCATATCTCAAATAGGGACTACATATGGTTGGATTGGCTGAACAAACAACCTCCAAAATTAGTTCTTTATGTATCTTTTGTAACGTCGACTTCATTTTCTGATGAAAAAAATCAAGGAGCTCGCGATGGGATTAGAGCTAAGCAAACAGAAGTTCATATGGGTGCTAAGGGATGCTGATGAATGAGTTCTTTTTACTGGGGAAGCTAAAACTGGAAGACTTGAGTTGCCGGAAGGATTTCAGGAAAGAGTGAAAGGGGTGGGATTACTGGTGAGAGAATGGGCACCACAACCAGAAACTTTGGCTCATTCATCCACGTGTGGATTCATGAGTCATTGCAGATGGAATTCTTGCTTAGAGAGTATTACTATGGGAGTACCAATAGCCGCATGGCCTATACGCTTTGACCAACCAAAAAATGGTTTCTTGATGAAAGAAATTATGAAAGTAGGCCTGATTGTTAGAGAGTGGGAGAAACGCGAAGAGCTAGTGAGTGCATCCAGCATTGAGAATGTTGTGAGGAAGTTAATGGCATCAGAGGAAGGCGATGTCAATAGGAAAAGAACAGAAGAACTAGGAGAGGCCGTAAGGCGTCCACAGAGAAAGGGGGAGCTTGTCGAATGGAGTTGGATTCTTTCTTTGCGCATACGGCATATCACAAGATAGACTTGTTCTGCACCAGATCAGCTAGTGGTAGTTAGGATTCTAGATTTTTCTATTTTGGTTACTTCACAATTTCTTTAACCATGTTACTTATCTGTTTCTTGGTTAAAACTAGTTTACAGCTTAGAATTTTCTCTCTTGGAATATCCACTATCTGAAACTTTACATCTCTATTTTTAGCATATGGTTGGTTGTATCTCTACATAGGACTATCTATGATAAATGATTTTGTTCAATGCCTGTTTGTCTAGTTTCTTAGACATTATATGCCTAGAGCTTGTCGACAAAATTATAATCAAGAAACGTATATGATGAATTAAGGTAAAGCGCATCCAATTCTAAATTCCTTTCTTATTCTTAAACCACTTCATGTTGTTGTTGAAAGATAGAGATCAGGCTTTCTAAATGAGATCCAGTACCACGAATATGCAGCTAGAAAAATGTTAGGTGTTGCTATTCTAATGAAGAAATGATAGTAGCTCTATGTATTATAGGCTTTATCATAGAAGAGTCTAGGTATTACTTTCAAAGTGACTCTCGACGGGAGAATCCAGGTCTACAAGTTAATAAATGTCTGCTTTATGTAGTATGGAAAAGAGTTTTATGGCAATATTAAAAATTTCAAAGCACATAATGGCTTTAACCATATTCGTCTTATGTAGTTGTAAATAACAACAAAACTGTTACTTATCTTTCCATGTAGATGGTGTTGGGAATAAAATAGACCCGTAAAATAATATTCACGGTATTAGTGATAAATGCGGAAAACTAAGTTATGGTTAATTAGCAAGAATAAAGAGCAATAATGGTACCGAGAATTTTTACGTGAAAATCCTTCTGAATAAGGGAAAAACCACGGGTCAAGAGGAGCAACTGATATCACTATAGCAAGAAATTTTACATTGTGTAGTTACGAATATAAATACTCCAAAAATCACTATAGACTCAAAAGTAATAATCCTCTTTTGATATTCCCATTACACTATAATATCGCTCACTCTATTTTTCTTCACAGACAACTTTCTTACACAGTCTATGGAATTGCTCTCACTACTCTCAAACACTCTGTGTGTTTTTTGGTGTATAGCAACTGATCGAAAGCTTCCCTTGTATAGGGAAGAGTTGGACCTGCTGAGGTCATCGCTAACATCACTTGAATAAAGTAGCCAAAGTGTTCACTAGTGAACACATTTAATTTGCCGGTTGCTTATTTTAAACATTTGCCGCCACTTTCAAAAATGCAAATCTTGCACATATGAAACACGAGGATTTTTCCTCCTCAATCATGGGGCTGGACCCACAGATGGTACATCAAAATCATATAGTCATTCATACAACAACAACAATATACCCAGTGAAATCCCAAAACGTAGTTCTGGAGAGGGTAGAGTGTACGCAAACCTTATCTCTACTTTGGTAGGTGGAGTGGTTGTTTCTGAGAGACCATCGACTCAAGACAAAGTATAAGCACAAGCAAAGCAAGAGAAAGGATCAGACCCGGGCAAAAAATTTAAAGCAGTATGAAAATGCTGGTATCAAAAGCGAATACACCATGATAGCGCATTTTGAAAAAAGAAGCAGTAACTAACGCATGTAAATACAAAGTACACTAAAGAACATATAGTAGCAGAAATCAAACTGCATGAGACTATAAAGTAATACTGCGCCTATTAGTATGATATGCTAAGCGGGCCTACAATAATAACACTACAACTACCAGTTTGCAAGCGTAAGTAGGACTACGCTCGACTACCTACTACCCTAACCCTAATCCGTGTCCTCCACAACCTCCTATCTAAGGTCATGTACTCAGTAAGTTGCACCTGCATCATATCCCGTCTAATCACCTCTCCCCAATACTTCTTCGGCCTACCTCTACCCCTCATGAACCCGTCTATAGCCAACCTCACACACCTCCGCACTGGGGCATTTATGTCTCTCCTCTGCACATGCCAAAATCATCTCAACCTCGTTTCCCGCATCTTATCCTCCACCGAGGTCACTACCACTCTGTCCCAAATATCATAATTTCTAATCATATCCCTCCTTGTATGTCTACACATCCATCTCAGCATCCCCATCTCCGTAACTTTCATCTTTTGGAAGTGCGAAGTCTTGACTGGCTAACACTCCGGCCCATATAATATAGTCGGTCTAACCACCGCCCTATAGAACTTGCGTTTAAGTTTTGGTGGCACATTTTTATCGCATAAGACTCTAGATGGGAGCCTCTATTTCATCCATCCTGCCCCAATACGATGTGTGACATAATCATCAATCTCTCCATCCCCTTGGATAATAGACCCGAGGTACTTGAAACTTTCTTTCTTTGGAATGACCTGGGTACCAAGCCTCACTTCCACGCTTGTCTCAAGGTCACTCCCGTTCATATAGTCATTCATACAACAACATACCCAGTGAAATCCCATAACATGGGGTCTGGGGAGGGTAGAATGTACGCAGACCTTACCTCTCCTTGGTAGGTAGAACGGCTGTTTCCGAAAGACCATCGGCTCAAGACAAAGCATAGCAAGAGAAACGGTCAGACCCGGGCAAAATATTTAAAGCAGTATGAAAATACTGGTATCAAAAGCGAATACACCATGATAGCGCATTTTGAAAAAAGAAGCAGTAACTAACACATGTAAATAAGATAAACAAAGTACACTAAAGAACACATAGTAGCAGAAATCAAATTGCATGAGACTATAAAGCAATACTGCGCCTATTAGTATGATAGCCTAAGCAGTCCTACAATAATAACACTACCACTACCAGTTTGTAAGCGTAAGTAGGACTACGCTCAACTACCTACTACCCTTCTACCCTAATCTGTGTTCTCCACAACCCCCTATCTAAGGTCATATCCTCAGTAAGTTGCACATGTGCCATATCCCGTCTAATCGCTTCTCCCCAATACTTCTTCGGCCTACCTCTACCCCTCCTGAATCCGTCCATAGCCAACCTCTCACACCTTCGTACTGGGACATTTGTATCTCTGCTCTGCACATGCCCGAACCATCTCAACCTCGCTTCCCGCATCTTATCCTCCACCGAGGCATCATTTCTAATCATATCCCTCCTTGTATGCCCACACATCCATCTCAGCATCCTCATCTCCGCAACTTTCATCTTTTGGATGTGCAGAGTCTTGACTGACCAACACTCCGCCCCATGCAACATAGTCTGTCTAACCACCCCCTATATAACTTGACTCATATAGTCATTCATGATTTTATAAAATAAAAAAGGCCAAAACAGTGAGCAGGATCTACAAACAAATTTTTTTATCACAAAACAATCACATGTAGGACATAAAGAAACAAAGAAATTCAACATATGCAAGCAATTGGGACTTAGTAGTTACAATCTAATAATAGTTAAGTGAAAGAGATTGTCTATGATGTGTATAATTAAGCGTATCCTCCTCTTACCTAACATTTCAAAGGCCTGGATTTGCTAGCCTATCCTCCTCTTACCTTCACACATTTTTAAAGGTTTGGACTTGGACAAAGGTAACTTAAATTTTTGTTTTCTTTTGTTCATTATATAAACACTTCAAGAACAAACTTTTTATGGAAGGTAATCAAAATTTCCAAGTCTTACCTTTGTTTACTATTGTTCAGTTCTCATAGAATTCAAAGTCGTTACCTTGAAGAAATACAAAAAGGTTGATTGTATATATAACCTTGTATGTACCATGACACAAACTCAATATCC
Organism: Anisodus tanguticus; assembly: GCA_034509755.1. Lineage (NCBI taxonomy): Eukaryota > Viridiplantae > Streptophyta > Magnoliopsida > Solanales > Solanaceae > Anisodus > Anisodus tanguticus. The sequence goes on along the minus strand of CM067542.1, from coordinate 53,000,298 downwards.
GACACAAGTACAAAATTCCAATCTTTGACTTCCCGTATGTAGCTATGAGAATTCACCAAACCATGAACTTGACAACTTGAAAAAACAAGATCATGAAGTAGTTATAGTCATGGTTCCATTTCCAGCTCAAGGCCATCTCAATCAACTTCTTCAACTTGCCTGTTTAATCTCCTCATCATATGATCTTCCTGTCTATTATGTTGGTGTTAACACTCAAAAGTAATTTAAGTGTTTAGCCGAACTGTTCCCGAGCCAAATTTACTCCTAACCCTCGACTACAAAAACTTCATCGGCTACTAAGGCATCTTAGCCGAGTTGTTACTTAGAGGTACGACTGGGACCTACTCAGATGCAAACGCCTCAACGACCAAGTCAAAAGGGTTTCCGGACCCCTAGAAGCGGTAACGGCCAACAACAGCTAAAAGAAAGGGCCATTATCTGAGCAAGAGGAGTAGAGGGCGAGAAAATCGGCACCACCTCCCCCATAATCGGCCATTGAACTTAGTGGGTTACTTGATGGCTGACATGGGGGGATCACGTTGTACAATATTTTTCCTTTGTTGTACTATAAATAAGATCATTATTTGTATATACAGAAACAACCAATCAATCAAACAACTCAATTTTTATCTATCTTTATCCTTTACTTTACTGTACTCAGCTGCATTCATATTTCTTACCTCTTAGTTTACTCATATCACCGTCCTAATGCTTTCTGGAGTAGTTGGAGAACCCATTGCTGGAAATTAGAGTTCCATTTTCAGCCCAAATCGCTTAAGTTGAGGAATCAATTTGTCTCCCGATACGGTCAGCAGATAAAACGACAGAGAACAGAATTCGGGGCGAGAACAAATTTGGCATGCCCAGTGGGACCATAGGTGAATTAATAACAAAGTTTGATTCTCCAGGTCAGAATCATTCTTGGTGTATGCACCTAGGTTTCATGGTGGAACTCAGTTTCAAACCAATAATGATCCATGAAACATATTCACCACATTTGAGGAGCTTCAATGGGTCTCAAACGGGTATCTTCACACCTCACACCCCTTGATGATGAAGGATAATCCTTTGAAGACCATTGAGGACCTATGTGTGAAGATGATCAAGCTATGGGAAATAGCATGGAAGGAACAAGACACAACTCACTCAAGTTCCTTCACCCGAGACTATGCTGATGAGCTCCAAGACATATGAGTCATGTTCATGCAAGGAGCGGCCTTGGAGATCCTTGAGGGACTCAACTTGGTTGAAGAAGAGAAGCATGGGATTGGATGAAGATGTCAAGACAGGGAGGTGGTTATTTATGCAAAGAGGCCAATCTTTAAATACAAAGCCATCATTCCTCGAAAATACCACCAAACAAGGCCCTTACTTCATTAAGGGAATAATTGCAATAGTTTAGGAGTCTTCTTAGCCTAAGTAGTATAAATACTACATTTGTTATTTCGTTATTTAGTTTTTGGATGAATATTGTTTGAGAGTGATTCTCTAGTACCTAGGTTTTAGATTGTAGTGTAGTGTAGCGCTCCTATCGAGTGTAGGGGTAGTCTTAATCTCTTCAATTGAACCTCTCTTTGAATGTATCCATGTTGGTAATTCAAGCATGAGTTCAAGTCTCTTTTCCATTGGTTTGTGATCAATTACTTGATTTCAATTCCTTCTTTCTTCTATTCTCACCTATATTTCTTCTATCAAACTTATCTTACTTTGTGTTGTTTAATTCCGCATATTTGATTGTTATTTTCATACGTTCCCAAGTTGGATCGTATCATTTGGTATCAGAGCTTAGGCTAATTGATTGTATCTACAATTCTTAATCCTATGTTCTTCTATTTTGAAAATCCAAAAACAAATTTTGAAATTCTGAAAATTCCCAAAAAACAAATTGTGTTAATTTTGTTGTTTTGATACTAGATTCTTGTTCCCTAGTGTTAGTTGAACCTAAATTTCATGTTTCGTTCAATTTGGAGGTGTTTTGAGCATTCTATCATTGTTGGAGCTTCAAGGTTTGAAACTTGAAAGTGGTTTTTGGCGAAGGAATGTTTTATTGACTTCAAAAGTTGGTGAGTTTTGTTCTACTCATCTAGGGGAGCTTGGATATTAAATTTGGTGAAAATTGGAGGTCATTTGGATAAGTATTGAAGAATTCACCATTGAAGGACCTTTAAACCTTCAAGAACTTGAAAGTGGGTCTTGTTGAAGAAGGTGAAATCGGAACTTGAACCCTATTGGGTTTTGTTCTCTACATCAAGAAGAGCTTAGATTCAAAATTTGGTGCAATTTGGAGTTGGTTTGAGGTGGATTGAAATTTTGGGTGTTCTACATGTTCTTGAACATCTTCATACCTCATCTTGAAGAAGAAGAAGAAGAAGGCAAAAAAAGGTGTTTGATCCAAATATCTTCAAGTCAAATGTTTGAAAAGTGTTTGTTGGCCCAAAGACAAAAAAAAATGTCAGAAATTTCTGATTTCTTTTTAAAAAAAACACGTCAGCAGCCACACAAGCAGCCAGTAGGCTGCCACGTTAGTCACGCGCCTATAGGGGAAGCCCAGTCGTGCCTGCATGGCAGTGTAGTGAAACTTCAGAGAGTAAATTACTTTGTTTTAAGGCATGTTCATCCCATGTTTTGGGCATTTTAATCCGATTTTTCCCAAATTTCTTTCGATTTAATTTCTTATACTCTTCCTAATATTTTAATACTTCTAGTTAATTAAAAACAAGTAATTAATCCTACTTGTTTGCTAATTAATTCATCAATTTCATCACTTTTCATCTTAAATTCTCAAATAATTTTCTAAGTGTCGAAATTCGATTTTTCTTCTTTCCTTCTCATTTATTTAATTTTCTAAGCTAATTAACAATTATTAATTGTTCTTACTTGATTGTTAACTAGTTTTTGAGTCCGAATTTTCATTTCGTGCCAATTCTTTCAAGCTTTTATCGTTTAAACTTCGTTGTAATTTCATTGAATCTTGTCCATTTGCTTTGATTGTCCGTTCTTGGTGTCACATAACTTCCACTTCAAACCGATGCTTGGATACTACTAGGAAACAATTTGAAATTGAAGGTTCTTGACGAGCTTAAGGATAATATATTGAGGGGGGAAGGAAAGAGTGGTGAGAACAATAGAGTGGTGCTAGCCAAGCACAAATGAGTGCAATATAAGCATTGACGAAGAACTCTTATTATTAACCTTGTATGCTTGTTTTGTAGGTACACGAAGAGGATTCATAAGGAGAGGAGTTATAAGGAAATATGTCGTTTATCGCTTCAGGAACTTGTGATGATGATATAGGAGGCTATGGCTCCAGTGATGAAGGCTATGACTATGATGATGATGGAGCTTATGTAGACGATGGTGGTCACTATGATCATGAACCATATGATGGTGAAGATTACTACTCTAGAGACGAATATGAGGTAAATGGATCTCATGGATCTTATGAACAAGATGAGGGAGTAGAAGAGCCTAATGAAGAGTCCTATAGTGAAGACGATGGTTATGAAGATCATCATACTACACACCACGGATATAGAGGCGACTTGAGGTATAGTTTTTTCTCACACATACCATATGAATCAATTTATGAAGAATCGCATGAAATAGGGAGTTGTGATGAACATGAATCGAGTGGTTATGCACTTTGTGGTGAATATGACCAGAGGGTAGTGGACTTGAGTGTGAACCTTGTGAAGAATTTTCTAGAGGATATTCACGTGCATCCCCTCGTGATACTTCCTATACTAAGCGAGATGGTATAAGTGTATGGGTTGGAGGAGGTAAAAGTCATCCTAGAAAGAAAAGAGAGTGCACATTTCCTACTTCAAGAAGTACAATGTCTTATGTTCCTTATCCTAATACAAATATGGCATGTTCTCAATATGGATATGATGTTGAAGGTAGATGGGAAACATCGATAGGCATTGGGAGTAGAGAAAACCCAATGTATCAAGAGGGGATTGATCTAAAAAGGCGAACTATCAAAACCAAGGTGAATGTTTGTGGATGTGCGGGATTCTCTTTTGTGCTTGATGATGATTGTTATACAAACTTCATCACCCTTCATGTGGTTGAATGGTTGAGGATACCTTGTGTGATGAGACGGTATCCTTATTATGATGAGGGAGGGTATTAGGTTGATAGGAAAGTGAAGGTATTCATTACACATGGTGAGTACCAAGAGGAGATTTGGTGTGATATGCTTCCCATGGATACTTGTCACATATGTATAGGATATTCTTGGTTCCAATAACATAGAATTCCATATGAGCAAGAATGGTACAAATATGTAGTGGGAAACAAATGGAGCTTTCTTTTTGCACCCATACCCCTTAAAGAAGAAGCAAGTGCAAGTGAACCGCTTCCTAGAGTGAGTGGTTTTGATCTTTCATATTTTGATATGATAAGAAATGCTTTCCAACAACTAGTTGCTCAACGCTTTGCCAAGGAGCAACCAACACAAGATGAGAAGGCTATCCCAAATGAAGCCAAATGGAAAATTGAAGTAAAGGCTATCCTAACCCTTCAAAAGGAATATTGGGATATCATCCCTCTTCTAATGAACATGAGAGATACAAAATTAAGTGGAGTAAGGGAGATCCATGTGACAACTCTAGAGTGGAAAAATAAGAGGTTGTGTAGAGTGACGTGAGAGAGTTGTCACAACTTAATTCTAACCCTTCTAACCTTTCTACTTCTTCTAGTTGTCTTGGTTCTTTTGTAGGTACTCATGAGGATGAACACTCAAAAGAATTCCAAGTTTCTTTGGGAAGTGAAGTAACCCAAACCTCTTCAAAAGAGGAAATCCAATGCAAGACACTTGATCGAGGTAACGAGTGTTATGTACATGAGCTACAATGTAACAAAGTTAATCGTTATACACTATTGAACTTGGAGGAACATGTTGAGACTAATAGCCAATTGAGTAAGGATGAAGTTTTATCTTATGTGGAGCATATTGTCTCTTTGCTAAGTAATAATGATGTCCTTGTTGGAAATGTTCACACACTAGTTGATCCTTTTGATGACTGAATTGATTCTTCTTGCAAGATTAATTTGTGTCCACCTAGTGTGCACACTTGTGATTCTACACTAGATGACTTTACTTGTGGTAATTATGTGAGTAAATCTTGTGAGCTTTACTTGCTGCAATCTAGTGTTGATATTTGTGTTGATCGACTTGATTGTAATGTTAATCCACTATTCGAGGAACCTTGTGATATTCTTAATGAACCTCTGATTAGTGATGATATTGATAAAGTTGATCATTTGAATGAGTATGACACGCCGCCCATATTTGACACATATGAAGATGAGTCTTTTGATCTTACCTTGTTGACTTTTGATGAGACTCAAGGTTATGATAGTGTTGTATGCCATGTAGAGAGTCATGATAATCCTTTTTGGAGTGACATTACACGCCTTCACTCACCAACTTTATATGATTACTCTTTCCTTAAGAATAATGTTTTATTTGATGATGACATGATTGTTGATGACGATGTGCTTGCTCACTTATTTTGTGGTGTCGTAGGTGTCGCCACATTTGGGGGTTACAAAGTCTATAGGAATCCAATGTGGAATGATAAAGCTTTCCTTATGATGAAGATCTTCCTTTAGGAAATGATAATACATTTGTGGGGAATGAGTGTTTGAAAACGATAGGTGAAACTTGTTTACAAATTTCTAATTCTTCTTTATGTGACCAAAATTGTAGTAGCATGCTTGATCTTGTTCTTGAACCTAATAGTGAAGCTACATTTGAGGACACTATAGCTGAAGAAGTTGTTTTGAGTGACACCTTTCTTTACTATCTATTTGCATATGATGACGCTCGTGTTTGTATTTTGGGTGCATCTTATGTTGAAGGGGGTTCTTATAGGGTAAATAGTTGTGATCTTGACCAAGATGTGTGAATATCTCTTCATTTTGACCCCGATGAGGCATTATGTGACTTGGTCATTATACTACCTTGGGAATGTTTTTGTTTGAGAGATGAGGATCAAATGTGTTTCATGTCGTCTAGAACCAACGTAGCATTGCATGCTTTATATTTTGAATCCATTGGTTTCCTTGCTTTATCCTCATTTCATGATTGGAGGAATCAACTTCTTGAAACCTCATATGTGCGGAGTTTGTTCATGATAACCATTAATGTGTGGTTGTACCACAAGTTCATCCGTACTTGGAGTGAACGTATGATTATTTCCTTTTGTGCTAACCCTCATGATTTGAAGACCATATTTTCGTATATCTTTCCTTGGTTTTTGCAAGGTTCGGATTCGAGGATGAATTCTTTTCAAGAATGGAAGGGAGATACGATATAGGATGGCACAAGGGTGATCATGAGAGCTAGGTTTCGTGGTGGAACTCGGTTTCAAACCAATAATGATCCATGGAGCATATTCACCATATTTGAGGAACTTCAAGGGGTCTCAAACGGGTATCTTCACACCTCACACCCTTTGATGATGAAGGATAGGCCTTTGAAGGCCATTGAAGACCTATGGGTAAAAATGATCAAGCTATGGGAAATAACATGGAAAGAACAAGACACAACTCACTCAAGTTCCTTCACCCGAGACTATGCCGAACTCCAAGCCATATGAGTCATGTTCATGCAAGGAGCGGCCTTGGAGATCCTTGAGGGACCCAACTTGGTTGAAGAAGAGAAGCATGGGATTGGATGAAGATGTCAAGACAGGGAGGTGGTTATTTATGCAAAGAGGCCAATCTTTAAATACAAAGCCATCATTCCTCGAAAAGACCACCAAACAAGGCCCTTACTTCATTAAGGGAATAATTGCAATAGTTTAGGAGTCTTCTTAGCCTAAGTAGTATAAATACTACATTTGTTATTTCATTACTTAGTTTTTGGATCAATATTGATTGAGGGTGATTCTCTAGTATCTAGGTTCTAGATTGTAGTGTAGTGTAGCGCTCCTAGCGAGTGTAGGGTTAGTCTTAATATCTTCAATTGAACCTCTCTTTGAATGTATCCAAGTTGGTAATTCAAGCATGAGTTCAACTCTCTTCTCCCTTGGTTTGTGATCAATTACTTGATTTCAATTCCTTCTTTCTTCTATTCTCACCTATATTTCTTCTATCAAACCTATCTTACTTTGCGTTGTTTAATTTCGCATATTTGATTATTATTTTCATACGTTCCCAAGTTGGATCGTATCACCCGGCATCAACTGGGCTTAAGCAAGGAGGCCCAGAACACTGGGCAGTGGGCTGTTGCATCTAGGCCACTATTTCAGGGCCCAATTCACCTAAATTTAATGGGCTGGCTGAAACAGTGGGACTCGGATGGGAAGAAAAATGTAGGACCAAATACAGGGGTATGCCATCGTCTAAAAAATCGTAAGTAGGGAGCCCAGACCCATGCATTTTTGTAAATGGAAAATTCGCTTCATCAAAAATTACGTGACGACTCATAATGATTTTTTGAGAGGATAAGTCGTAAGATTTGTAACATCGATGTTTGGAGGGATAACCCAAAAAAACACACGGAGTAGGCCAGGGTTGAATTTTATTGATCATGGTGGATTAAATAAGAGGATATCATAAGCACCCGAACACCCGTAGATGAGAGTAAGACGGGTCCCTTAGGTATAAGATTTTTAGAGGGGCTTGATAGGACAAGTGTTTGCTCGGAAGTATGTTAAGGAGATAAATTGATATTTGTAATGCATGATGCCAAAATGATGGTGGTAGAGAGACATGTGTAAGTAAGGTTCTAACAATGTTATTAATGGTTCAGATTTTTCTCTCCGCTTTTCCATTTTGAGATGAGGTATGTGGACAAGAGAGACGAAAAGATAAACCATTAGTTTTGCAAAAATCCCAAAATGGTCCACTATCAAATTCCCTACCATTATCACATTGAATATTTTTAATATCCCGTTCAAATTGATTTCGGATGAATGCTCTAAAAGTGAGAAATGTGCAAAAAACTTGTGACTTTTTAGACAACGAAAATGTCCACAAAAAATAGAGTAATCATCTAGCAAAAGCAAATAATATCGATGGCCCGAAGAGCTCAAAACAAGAGATGTCCAAATATCACAATGGATAATATCAAAAGGCATAAGAGTGCATGAGTTAGAAGCAACAAATGTCAATTTAACATATTTTCCAAGCGGACAAGAACGACACATATTTGAATTACGTGTTCGAGTACATGAAATAAAATTATTTTATTTAAGGGAGGCTAAAACAGGTGATCCCGGATGACCCAAACGTTCATGCCATAATGAAGGAGCTAAGGCTGCAAAAGTGGATGATAACTTGACTTGATGATTAGTTGTGGTGATTGGATAGAGCTCGCCCTGACTATCACGTCACATTAGATGCATCCCCGTCCAAAAATCCTTCACGAAAAATCCAAAAGGGTCAAAGTCAACATAAACTCAATTATCAGTAGTAAATTTTCTAACCGAAACTAAGTTTTTAATCAATTGTAGAGTATAAAGGACGTTCTTTAACGTCAACGGTGGGTTTGGTGGATACAATTCGGTAGAACCATAACCACGACAATTATACCATTATTTTTGCTCAAATTAAAATAAGACGAGAGATTACATTGGGAGGACGTCATATGAGACGTCGCTCCGGTGTCCATGTACCAATTTGCGTAGGGCAGATTAAGTCCAAGAGTGTGCATGGCGGCCTCAATATCCGTTGGGATAGCCACTACCGAATGGGCCTCCCACCACTGGTTCGGTAGTGGCCCAAAATCTGTTGGACCTCGGATGCTAATGTTGGGCTGATAAACACTGGCTATTGTCTGGTAGTCTGCTGGCCAGTGTGCCTTGGACTGGACCTGACTCAATTTCCTAAAGGAAACGGGCAGGGTGGAAAAGCCTAAGGCTAGTGCCAGGCACACTGTGGTGGTACATTGCCCCACTGGGCTTGGGGCTGCCACTACTGGCCGGACTCGGGCTGCTGGTCGCCACCCCTACCGCCAATCCCACCGTCGCCGAAATTCTGGTGGCCTCCACTCTTGCCACCACCGCGACCACCACCACAATTTTTACCACCATTTCATCCTTTTTGTCCCTAGTTTGGTGGCAAAGTGTCAAAATGTGTAGAAGCACCATCGAACGGGGCGGCAATCATGACATAATTCGATACGGTGGCAGTCTTTTTGGAAAAATACGCCTCTTCAAGGATAAGCATAGAGCGGGCTTGGTAAAATGACGATAAAGGATTGCTTTGGCGAATGAGCGTACCCATTCCACTATACACGTCGGTAAGGCCGGCAACCAATTGTAAAACCAATCGATTGTTAGCAACCGGTGCCCCAACGTTCTTGAGTTGATACGATAAGACTTTGAGGCGTTGATAATAAGCGGATGCATTTGTAAAATTTGTCATGTCGATGGTGGAGAATTCTTGCTCAAGAGTGGCGGCTCGGGAATTCTTGTTATTTTGAAAGATATCCCGTAAGCGATCCCAAGCCTCCATCGCTGTGGAGTCGGGTTCAATAATTGTATGCAACAAATCGCTTGAAATAGTTGCATAAATCCACTGAAGAACCATCACATTAAGTGTGAGCCACAATTCTTTTTCATCATCGGTGCCCGACACCTTTTTCTTGCCTTTTTTCGGTGGGATTATGTGATGAATAACTCGGTGGGAGGGACAATAGATTTTAAAGAGCTCTGCCTACGTCACGTAATGAACATTTTCTATCTCAAGAGTGATGGAAATATGAGTTTTGATATTGGAAACGGCAAGAGCGGGATGAAATGTGAATTTAGAGTCAGTCATTGTCAATGTAAAAAGAAAAATAAATAAAGTTTTGGTGGTGGAACTTCGTCGGCCGGCGATAAGAGAAGAGGGATAGGGGGCGACGGGGGAGGTAATAATATTTTAGGCTAGGGTTTTTTCCTAAACTCTTGATACCATGTAAGAATATTTTCCTCAATGATTACATTCCAAAAGTGTGGTAATTATACCCAAATTACAATAATCATCTAAGGGTAGAACTTCATCTAGGGCTAGAATTAGGTTAGGATTAAGTCATTAATTGACTAAGATATCTACCTATCATATATACAATATACTATAATCAATTACAATTATGACTAGATAATTACAATTATTATTCTATCAGGGCCGACAGTTCACATAACATAATCAAATGTTGGAAAAAATAATACAAAATTGTAGAAAATCAAAGTTGGTTAGGATTTAGTATTTTAATTTATGTTTAAATTTGATTTATAGTTAAAATTAATATAGGAATATGTTTTTCTATTGAGTTAAAGTAGGTTTCTTGCTATTATAAATAGGGGTGTTGCTAGTTATTTTTAGAACAAGAGAGAATAAGAGATATTGTAGATATTCATAGAGTCTATCAATAAAATATTCTCCTTCAAATTGGTATCAGAGCTTCTACGATCCTGGTAGAGAATCAAATAACTTACGCTGTCGACACTAGCCAATGTGTGTCACCTATCTGGCCAAGAATTATGTAGGCAAACATCGGGTGAATAATGTATGCATGAAAAATAATCATGCTAAGAATGATTCGGAGAAATATTGCAGGATTAAAGAGGTGCAAACAAATGTGCGCAAGAGAGAAAGAACGATCTTCTTGGAGAAGTGGGTTAAAACAATTGAATGTTGGAGTGAAGTGCTCCAACTATTGGAAGTTGGAGAGAAGTGATCCAACACAACCAAGAAAAAAATGGGTGTTAGAGAGAAGTGCTCTAACTATTGGAAGTTGGAGATAAGTGCTCCAATACAACCAAGAAAAAAAATAGTGGGTGTTAGAGAGAAATGCTCTAACTATTGAGAGTTGGAGAGAAGTGTTCCAATACAACCAAGAAAAAAAATAGTGGGTGTTAGAGAGAAGTTCTCTAACTATTGGAAGTTGGAGAGAAGTGCTCCAACATAACCAAGAAAAAAATAATGGGAGTTGGAGAGAAGTGTTCCAATGATTGAAGGTTGAAGAGAAAGTGCTTCAACAATGAAGGTTGATGAGAAAGTGCATCAACAAAATTGGAAGGTTGAAGAGAAAGTGCATCAACAATTGAAGGTTGAAGAGAAAGTGCTTCAATAATTGAAGATTGATGAGAAAATGCATTAACAAATTGGAATGTTGGAGAGAAAGTGCTCCAACGATCATGAAGATTGAAGAGAAAGTGCTTTAACAATTGATGAGTTGAAAACAAGTGCTTCAACAATTGAAAGATTGTGACAAGCGCATAAAAATTAGATATACAATTTTGAACTACGGGAGAATGTTGAAAAAAAATAATTCAAAATTATAAAAAATCAAAGTTGGTTAGGATTTAGTATTTTAATTCATGTTAAAATAGGATTTATAGTTAAAATTAATATAGGAATATATTTTTATATTTTGAGTTAAAGTATATTTCTTACTATTATAAATAAAAATGTTACTGGTTATTTTCAGAATAAGAGAGAATAATAGTTATTGTAAATATTCATAGAGTTTATTAATAAAATATTCTCCTGATTTAATGATACAAATTTTGAATAGAATCTGCCACACACTAAAACGCCTTATTCGATCCTTTACTCAAACAACCACATAAACTATCATATGATCTTTTTATGTATTGGTATTCGATCCTTTACTCAAAAAACCACATAAACTATCATGTGATCTTTTTATGTCGTGGTAGAAGTTCTTACTTTTATAATGACTAAAGGGATCACCACGTAAAGTGATTACAAATAGTCGAAGTATAGGGGTCACTAGTGAATTGCGCGGTCACAAGAAATGATCTTTCTGAAAATTTAGTTAAATAGAACATATACACAGTAAAACCTCTATAAATTGATACTCGGTAAATTAATAAATTCTCTAAGATAATATTTTTCTCCGGTCCCGACTTGGGCCAGTTGATAAATTAACAAATTTCGATAAGATAATAAGATAATATATTTTCAAAAAACCCCTATGTAAATATAGGGTCCCATAAATATCATAAATTAATAATTATATAAACTTACACAAACATAATTAAGACAATTTACTGAAATATGATTCTAGTGTTGTTTGCTTTTCTTAAAATTGAAGTCTAGTTGGAGCTCATCTCTAACTTTTCTTATTGCATCCAAATTTTCTAGTGTTGTGTTCTCAAACTGCACCAAAAAAATGTGAAGAGTTCTAGACGCGATAAGTGCTTCCTTACGCGTAACTGGTTCCAAAGGTACTGTATCGTCTCCAACTTCATCACATGTAACAAGTTTCGTTGTATCTCTTGCCTTCTCCAAAATTAGCTCTCTGGTCATATTCACACGATTTCGGTACTGGAGAAACCACTCATAAACAACCTTCTCCATATTTGAAAATTTTGATGGTTCGTGCCGCTTGATAACCCTTCCTCTTTCTAGGTTGGCTGAAAGATACTCAGCTGATCGTTTGAGATTGTACCTTGACTAACTTTCAAATGAAACTTTTCTTCAAGCAACAACTGCAAATCTTTTTGAGTGCACATCGAATGATCTCTCTTGTACTCACATAATTCTTTGCGTATTTGATCCGTTATTGTTGATTTCGTGACACCTTTTAGATAAGGAGTCATTGTTGGGTGTGGTTTCAAGAAATTTGTTATCTTGTTTATATAGTATTTTCTGTCACCATCATACATTGAATGTTTTTAGTAAAAATACAATGAATAATATTTAATTATTAAGAAACAATGAACATTATTTATTAGTTTTCATTAATATTATGTACAATGAATCTATGTAATTCAATTATGTAATATGATACATGAATTTTTCTAAGATACAATGATTTTTGATGTAATCAAAATTTAACTTCAATAAACTACAAAACTCTCTTTAAATTAATAAATATTAATTTATCGGTTAATTAATATCTCTATAAAATAATAAAATATCATGGTCCCAACAATATTAATTTATAGAGGTTTTACTGTATATATAATGTAATTTTGTAAATTAATTAAAAAAAAAATTAAATAAAATTCGATGATATCTATTGAGGTAATTTCATTACTTCAAGTATCATATATGTTACAAGTTGGGTTGGAGAGTGTGCAAGTGCCCGGACTTCTATAAATGATAAATCTTGTGTAATATGTATTTTATATATGTGCATATTTGAATTTTCTTTTCTAAAGTATTTTTAAAAAGATTGTCATATTTTGATTTTTTTAAAGACAAAAAGAAAACAAAACAAATAAATCTATACCTTGGCTATTCCTCTTTTCTTAACTTTTTCTTTATCTTTATTTTTATTTTTATTTTTTGCAGTTAACAAATAAATTGTTAATATAAATTTCCTATTGACGTCATATATGTATGCTATCAAGAATGGATTTTCTTTTTGGTTTGACTCTCAATAACAGAGATAAAGTCTTTTTTTCACAAAATTGTTGTAGTAATTGTTGTTATAAAAAAATAAAAATAAAGATCGGATTAGGTTCACTGTACTTCTTGCTAGATGTGAATAACGTACTACTCGTGTAATCTACCGAAAACTATTCTAATCAGAAAACAATCATTAGCAAATCCCATTGAAATATTGAATCGTGATTCTGACCTTGGATTTTCCCCCCTAAATAAAACCTCATTTTTGCTGCAATTAAAGCCTCATTTTTTTAAATGAATTAAAACTCCAATAAATTAGATATATATATATATATATATATATATATATATATATTGATTCTCTTTCTGTTTCTCTTTATTTCTTTATCTTTGCATGTTGACCCAATTATGTAGATTTGGAAAACACGTTTTCTCCGACCAAAAGGATTCAATCAAACCCCCTTCAACACACTTAGGTTCACCGCTGTAGACGATACCTACTTTTTTTCTATTAATATTAAAGCTTAATTTCTGTTCTTATACCCACCATTAGGACTGAGGGTAAATGTGAGATTTAATCAACCCCTAGTTTGCCTTAGAAAAACAAATCACTTACACTATTGAAATGAATAGCTCTAACTAGAGCAGACTATATAAGTTGATTCATATAGTCAACTCCCACTAGTTTGAACTAGGGTTGTTCAACGGGGCTGGCCGAGGTGGGACCCAGCGGAACGGGGAGGGTCGGGATGCGAGCTCCGGCGGGCCAGGCGGGACGAGAAGAGGTCCCGCCCCGTTCCACATCCCGCCGGAAGAGGGGCCGGAATTTGGGGGGACGGGTCGGGATCGTGATTTGAGTTTTTTTTTTGCCACTTAATTTTAAAAAATAATATATATAAACACTTCAATAATTGAACAAGATAGTGTAATTTTCCCTTTTATTTAGTCAAGATTTGACGATATACAATAGATTTCAACGTCGAAATTTTGTGGTAGTGTAGGTGTGAATGTCAATCTCAGTGTTGGAAATTAAATTTAAGGTTTTTACAAGAAATTTATATTTCTATTAAATAATATAAGAGGCACAGAAACATCGTTGTTATTACCCTATCTTGTTAAATTATTAAAGTGTTTATATTCACAGTTTTTTTATATTAAGTGTAAAAAAATCGGTCCCGCCCCGCCCGGACCCGCCCCGCCAATACCGGTCCCCCTTTTGGCGGGATGAGGGATGGGACGGGACGGTGGCCTGTCCCGCCACAACCTCGAACCTGACCCAATCCCAGTCCCGTCGGACCCGCCTCGAACCCGGCCTACTGGCCACTCTTTGAACATGAAACGTACTAGATTAACTGATTGAACTTCAATATAGTGTCTCTCATCGAAAAAAAATCTATTTCTTAATATATGATTCAACCCTCAAATGACTAGCAACTGTGAGCAACACTAGGGAACAATAAGCAAACCATGAACATCAATCCCATCCGGCAAATAAATCTTAATTTTAAAAGCTGCATCCAGCGTAATAATTAGAAATTAGGTAGTTGAACCCTGCTATCAAATGTGTAGGAATATATTTCTTGTCTTTCATTTATTAGTGTGTACAATATATATAGTGTTACATAATTACAAACTAGGTAACTAAATCTTTCTAATTACAATTGGAATATAAATTTACCTAATATAAAAGATATATACAAAATATGATAATATTCTATTAATGGTAATATACAAGATATGGTAATATTCTATCACACCCCCGCAGTTGAAGCGGGAGGTTCTCGTACGCTGAGACTGGCTCGAAAGTCATCAAAGAGTATGCGCGGAAGTCCTTTAGTGAATATGTCAGCAATCTGATATCGGGAAGGAACATGAAGAACATGAACTTGTCCACGAGCAACTTTATCACGTACAAAGTGAATATCCATTTCAATGGGTTTAGTGCGCTAATGTTGAACGGTATTTCCGGAAAGATATATTGCACTTACATTATCATAGTAAACCATTGTAGCCTAATAGAGTGGGCAATGAAGCTCAAGTAGAAGGTTGTGTATCCAACAAGACTCAGAAACAACATTCGCTACACCTCTGTACTCAGCTTCGGCACTGGATCGAGACAGAGTAGGTTGTCTTTTAGAAGACCAAGAAAGCAAGTTATCTCCGAGGAACACACAGTAACCCGACGTGGATCAACGAGTGTCAGGACATCTACCCCAGTCAGCATCAGAATAATATATGAGACCAGAGAGTGAGGACTTGTACAGGTATAAGCCGAAATGAAGAGTACCTTGTACATATTGCAAAATACGTTTGAGGGCATTCATATGTTCATCCGTCGGGTTGTGCATATGTAAGAATATTTATTGCACGGCATAGGATATATCTGGTCTCGTGAAAGTGAGATATTGCAACGCTCCTGCTAAACTGCGCTAGTGAGTCGGGTCGGCATACAAAAGAACCCGAAGAGGCACTGAGTTTGAAATTAGTGTCCACCGGTGTGTGGGCCTATTTTCAAGACGTCATGCCTACTCGGTCAAGGATCTCTTCGGCGTACTTCTTTTGATAAAGAAATAAGCCACCTGCATGTCTCGTAACAGCAATCCCCAAAAAATAGAGTAGGCGGCCCAAATCCTTCATAGCAAACTCAGAGGCAATGAGTGACATAATGGATCGACGAAGTGCATCAGAAGATGTGGTGAGGATTATATCATCAACATATAGTAGGATGTATGTCATGTAATTACACATGCTATAGATGAATAATGAATGATCAGATTTACTATGTGAAAACCCGATAGAGGATACAAAAGCAGCAAACCATTGGTACCATGCACGAGGAGTCTGTTTCAGTCAATAGAGTGATTTCTTCAAAAGACACGCATAATCTGGATGAATTGGATCCCTGAATCACATAGGCTGATGCATATAGACGGTTTCATGAAGGTCTCCATGCAAGAAAGCATTTTTGACGTCAAGCTGATGAATATGCCAAGACTTGGACAAAGCAATATTGAGAACTGTCCGAATAGTGGCTGGTTTCACCACCATGCTGAAAGTTTTATCACAATCCACTCTTACATGTTGAGACCTGCCGTCACATACAAGACAGGCCTTGTGCCTCTCAAAAGAACCATCAGATTTCTTTTTATATCAAAAAATCCACATAGAACGAATAATATTAGCATCAGAAGGACGAGGTACTAGATCTCACATCTTATTTTCAATGAGAGCATTATATTCGTCAATCATTGCATTTTTTCAATTAGGATTGGATAAGGCATCTTTCGAATTACGAGGAACAAGAGAAGGGGCAACCGAAACGGACAAGTTAAATAGCCATTTATGTTTGGAAATGATGTGCATGGCACGAGTTTCTATTGTCCGTGGGTGTGCCGCGGGAATTTGGACAGGATTGGGATGTGGTGGCCGAGAAGTGGAGGTGGGACTGGGTGGACTGCTGGGAGTATAGGGTGGCGCTGAGAAGGGGCAGTGGCATCGGGGAGAGGGGGGTTGGCCGAGACACAACCGAGACGGAAAGTCGTGATGGGTTGTTCCGAGGCTGGGCGGACTGCCCGCCTTGAGATGGTATTAGTGGGGACGGCTGCCGGTGTCGGTGACGACTGATTTCTCAAGTGATGAATTATAAGGGGATTTATGCCATCATTTAGGAATTCATAGGAATTTGGGGATGGATAATTGAGTTTGGCAAAGGGGAATTAGGACTTATCGAATATGACATGCCGAGAAATGATTATTTTTCAGCTTGACAAGTCATAACAATTGTAACATTGATGATGAGGGTAGCCAATAAAGACGCACGGGATGACCGAGGTTGCAACTTGTTGATTTGTGTGGTGGGATGGAGGGGGTAGCACATACATCTGAATGTTCGTAAATGCTTATAGGAAGGATTTTGAATATAGAGAACTTGAGTAGAAGACTTGTGTTTAAGAGACTTGTTTGGGAGAATGTTCAAGAGATAAGTTGTCATTGATAAAGCGTAATACCAAAAATGGGGGGATAGAGGCGTGATCAAGGAGGGCACGAACTAAGTTGTTTATAGTTCTAATTTTTCATTTGATTTTGCCATTTTGTGGAGAGGTGTAGGGACAGGAAAAATAAAAAACAAAGTCGTGTTTGGCACAGAAAAATTTGAATTGATTATTATCAAATTCTCACATTGGAAAATTTTAATATTCTTTTCAAATTGTGTCTTAATGAAAGTGCTGAATGACGAAAACATAGAATAGATTTGGGACTTATTACCAATGGAAAACGTCCATAGAAAGTTTGAATAATCATCTAAAAACAACATATCGATGCCCGGCCGTGCTTAAGATAGGAGAAGTCCATAAATCACTGTGTATTATATCAAAAGGCATTAACGTACAAGTGGATGAAGAATAAAATAATAACTTGACATGTTTCCCAAAAACACAGGAGAAGAGACATGTTTGTAAGCAATAAATTTATTTTTGCTAAGGGAGCCATAGACTGTATCGTTCGTTGTGGATTAATAATTTTTTTATTGTTTGGTTTAACTATATGTTACTATATAATAATAAGTAAGTTTACTAATATACGCATAACCTTTAATTACAAACTAGTTTTTATATATTATTAATAAGGTAAAGGATAAAATGAAAATTTTAAAGAATAAATAGGTGGGTGGGGGCGGTAGAGGGGTGGGTGATATGGGGTGGGGTAGATGGGTGAGGGGTCATAGGTAGTGGGGTGGGGGGCAGTGGGATGGGTGGTGGTGAGGGGGTCATGGGTGGTGATGAAGTGGTGAGTGGTAGTGTAGGGGTGGGTGGTAGAGGGGGGATTGGTGGGTTTGGGTGTGATGGAGGGGGATGAGTGTTATGTGGTGGTGGGGGTGGATGGGGTGGTGGTGGTGGGGTGGTTGGGTGGAGGTTGGTGGATTTGGGTGTGATAGAGGTGGGTGGGTGTGATGGGGTATACTAGGAAAATGAATATATAACCAAGTAAAAATCATCAAATTCGTGGTTATAAAAACTGAATTTTTTCATAATTATTTAACTATAAAATTATAGCGAATTTATAATATTATACAATATAATTTTAAAAATAATAAAAATAAACACGATTTCATAAAAAAAAAATACAATAAACTAAGGCTGGCCAGTGGGCCGGGACGGCCCGACCCCGAGTAAAAAAAAAAATGATAGCGGGACTCGAACTCGAGACGGGACAATGTCTCGTCCCGCCCGTCCCGAGCCCGCCCCAGGCCCGCCAAACCCGAGCCCGCCCCGAGCCCGCCCCCGATCCCGCCCGAGAGCCCCCTTTTGCAAATATAGTCTTTGCACCAACGGCCATTTTAGATTTTGGCCGTTGGGCAACAACCATTTTAGATTTTGGCTGTTGGGCAACGGCCATTTTTGGCCTCTCCCCCTACCCCTTAATATTTATTTTTAACCCATAAGTTATTATATTTACACTTTAACCCAATTTTTCAACTATAAATAACTCATTTTCTCTTCATCTTTCTCACAAATCTTCCTACAATCTCTCTAATCTCTCAATATATCTCTCTACAAGTCTATATTGTTTACTAAATATTCAATTTTATTTATTCATTTGGGAATTGGGAGTGAAGTTGGCAACTAGCTTGAGGATCTTCCATCGAGCAAAGTTTCAATTTTCAACCTCTCGTTTACACGTCGACGTTACGTTGGCGTTTGGTACATTCGTTCCTTCATTAAATTATTATTGTCTGTTTATTTTATTTAGCGCACTTAATTTTATTGTCTTTAATTATTTATTATCATAATTAAAATGAAATGATTAAGAGGTATGTTTAAGGATAAGGGTGCTTCTTCTAGTAGGGGCAACCAGGGCAAGGGTACTTCTTCTGGTTATCTTATTTCTACACAGGATGATTTTGTTGATACTCAACATTTTCCTACAATACCATTAGATTTAGACGAGGAGCTATTTTCTGGAACTCAAGAAGACTTTAATTTAGACGATGATCTAGATGATACACCCACTAATGTTGATGACAACACACCCACTAGTGCACCTTCAATTGAAATGCCTCCTATTCCCTCTAGTATGAGACGAGGTCCAGCAAAACGACCATTAAAATCAGATGCATGGACATTTTTTGATAGGGACGTAGATAATCAAGTAGCTATATGTAAAATTTGTAAAAATGTTTTAAAATTTAAAACTGAAAAAGGTCATTGTGGGACGGGGGGTTTAATTAGACAAGTAGTAAGTGCTCATCCAGTTAGGTATGCCCAATACTAGGCTTCAAAACCGGGTGCGCAAACGCCCGCTCCATCGGGACAAGGTTCACATACTGATACTGTCCCGGACCAAGTACAGGGTCAAATTAACCCTATGACGGGGGGAATTGTAGGCCCTAAGTACAATAAATATAGAGATAGGGAAGCAATATCAAAATTAGTTGCTGTGGAGGGTTTGCCTTTTTCATTTCCTTCATCTCCCGGTTTTATTCATTACATTAGAGATATATATAATCCTGCTTTTAACGATTTTCCTAGATCAACTGTTAAGAGAGATGTATTTAAATTCGCACATGAATATCAACAATATTTACGTTATTCATTATATCATTTTAATGGCAAAGTATCTATCACGTCTGATATAGGTCGTAGTACTAACGACCATGATTATTTAACGGTAACTTGTCATTGGATAGATTATAAATGGTCTATGCAAAAACGTATTTTAGCGTATAGATATATAGATGATAGGCACACTGGTACTTTTATTGCAGATAATATTTATCAAGTGTGCCATTATTATGGAATAACCGATAAAATTATGACTATTACATTAGATAACGCTTCTTCTAACAATTACGCTATTACAATTTTTAAAAATAGTTTAACTCCATCTTTTTCAGATCATTTTTATATAAAATGCGCGTGCCATATATATAACTTAATTGTAAAGGATTGTCTATCGCTTTTTCAAGACATTCTTAGTAAAATACAATTTGCTATAAACTTTATTTTTAAAAGTAATAGAGTACAACGAAGAAAAGAATATAAAAAAATTTGTCACGATTGTGAACTACCTTATAGAAAAATTCCAGAAGAAGTATCCACTAGGTGGAATTCTTTATACGAGCAACTACTTGTTGCTTATGACTATAGAAAACCTATAACTTTATTTTTTAACTCTCATAATCAAAATCCAGCTGATATGGTTGTAGATAGTGATTGGGTAAAAATTTCCGAACTTATTGTATTTTTAGAGAAATTTTTTCAAGCAACAAAAGAATTTTCCGGTATATATTATCCTACTATTTCAACTATGTTGTTTTATATAACTCTAATATTTTTATTACTTAGTGAATATATGGAAAAACCAGCTTATATGGCAGCTATTAAAAAAATATTTATCAAAATAAAAAAAAATTATTCCTATTCCCACTATTTATATTATTGGTGCTGTATTAAATCCGACTATTAAAATAGACGGTACTAAATCACTAATTGAAACTATTTACGATTGTATAGAAATACTACCACCTCCAAGTCCCAAAAATCTAAATCACCCACCACCTATTGAACAAACTAAAGAAGAAGTGTTGTCTAGCGTAGAAGACCAATGCAAAAAAATATATATGTTTTATCAACAAGAAAATGCTAGTAACTTACCGGCTTCCATATCATCTTCTTCATTTTCAACACAACCTCACAAAAGACATGCTGTTTCTGCGGCTAGTATTGAAAGCCTCAGAAATAGAATGTGCGGCCGTACCGCTACTAACCAAATTAGCGAGTTAGATTTTTTTTTTTTTGCGGGGTTCGTACAATGTACCAAGAAGTTATCAATGAAGATGGACATGAAGACTTGCTGAAATATTGGAGGGGGAATGAGAAGACCTTTCCGACACTTTCAATGATGGTCCGAGATGTTTTGAACATTCAAGCGTCATCAATCGCGCAAAAAGCGCTTTTTCTGCCGGCAGATATCAAATAGGAGACCACAGACACTCATTAGCCGGAGGTAGCTTGGAAATTGCAGTATTATTCAGATATTGGATACGAACGGAGCGGAGAAGGTGCGGTCAACCGGAGATCAATGAAGAAGAAGACGAAAACTACAACGAAATCTTATCTGAAGGTAGTGGAAGCGACATGGATCAATTTGACCAACAAATATCAATTCCAACCGAAGAACCACAGGAAATTATCAAGCAATTAGAACAGGTTTTTTTGAGAATGTAATTTTTTTAATTGCAATTTTATTATGTAATTTGCAACTTTTGAACAACACTACAAAGTTGCAATTTAGATTTTAGACAATTGTATTTGTATTACAAAAAAATCATATGTCTATTAAATAATATAAGAGGCACAAAAACAGCATTGAGATGTTTTTATTACACTATCTTGTCTTGTTTATTGAGTTTTTTTTATACATATGTTATTAAAAAAAAAAAAACGCCGGAACCCATCCCGATCCCGACCCCGACCCGACACCGCCCCGACCCGATTCCGACGGGATTGGGACCGGGACGGGACTGGAGCAAGTCCCGCCAATCACGACCCCGCCAGACCCGAACCCGTCCCCTTCGCCCGTCCCGCCCCGACCCCAACCCGCCAGACCCGGCCCGCCAGACCCAAGCCCGGCCCACTGGCCAGGCCTACAATAAACCAAACCACCGAAAACAACCATCCAATCGGGGGGGGGGGGGGGGGGGGGCGAGGGGGGTTTAGAAAAAAAACTAATGCAGAATCTTGCAGATCAGACATAAAGAGAGCCCTGGAAAACAATTCAAAAAGAATTCCAAAACAGGGCAAAAGGACAGTAGTGAGTTAGGTAATGTGTCCCCTGTCCTAACGAAATCTAAAAGAGTATTCTTTAACCTAAATCAGATCGAAGTCTATAAACCTCTGAAACTTGGAAACTCATATTTGACCATCTCTGAATATTGGTCATGTCTTGTTCGATACTTGTGCTCTTTTTTGCTCTATTTATTTCGGTTTCGACTGGATCTCAGCGTGGAATTCTTCGTGAGATTAGTAAACAAGACGGCGAAAAGCCTGATTTTTCTGTTGAATTGAACGCCACCAACTTCGATTCAGTGCTCAAAGATACTCCTGCACCTTATGCCATTGTTGAATTCTTTGCACACTGGTCAGTTTACCTTATTCTTATCACTGGGTTTACTTCTTTTTTTTTTTAGAGAATTAGAAGTTTATTTGTTGTTGCCTTAGTATAACCTAGTCAGCAATAAATGGGCGTTTGGACATAAAAAAATATGAAATTTGAGAAAAAGTTGAAAAATGGTATTTGAAAATTGGAGTTGTGTTTGGACATGAATACAACTTGGAAAAATGTTTACTTTTTCTGAGTGATTTAGAGTGAAAAATATGAAAACAGGTATTTGGAGTTTTTTGAATTCCGGAATGAAGTATAATTCCGGAAAATTGTAACAATTCTATGTCCAAACATGATTCCGGAAAAAAGTGAAAATTAGCCATGGACAAACGGGCCCTAACTAAGCCATAATCTGAAACTAGTTTTACTATAACCTGTGGTGTGCTGGCGAACTTGGATTGACTATTCTAATGGTTACCTGTGTCGAATTGGTGGGGGATACCGGGTAACTCTGTGCACCAAATCTTGAGCATATGGGAATAAAGTCTAGTTTGTTTTGCCTCATTAGGGATTTGAACCTTTATCTCACATGGTTTTCATTCCGTCTTCGTTTTTCATCAGGCCTTTCTAAGGAAAATACGAGACATCTAAGTCATACAAGTAAAGAGATCTATTCATTGATAACAAAAAAGAAGAAAAACGTGAAGGGGGATTCAAATGATGATAAATTAGAATCATGGGTCGCAAACAGTGGTTCGATTGATGATGAAGAAAGAAAATTCTTGGTTCAGTTCTACACCTTAATGACAGAAAAATAGGATTGATCGAATTCTATTTAAAGTCCGACTCATTGATCAAAGAATGACTCCGATAATCAAATGACTAGGTTTACCTCAATCCAGAGCTAGTTTGGATCGTCTATATGAGTTTTGTATCCATTAAGCTCCATATGGGCTATCTTGTTCCAATGGCCATTTAACGGTACACCAATTTGATTCTATAGAAACCTTGTTGATCACTCCTTATAAAAAAGAAACCTTGTTGATAACAAGAATAATTACTTTGCCTTAATCCCAAACTGGTTGGGGTAGGCTATATCAATAGTTTTGGTGTGAGACCTTTACATCCATCCTGCTTTATGGAGTCCATTTCATTCAAATGCACCTTGATCCTATTGAAAATACAAGTGAAGATCCAAATTGAAAAGTGAAAAACATTCATAGTTGGAGGATCTAATCCAAAGAAACCTTGTTAATTGGTGGACATGAAATTGCTGGTGCTGTGGTTTTAGCATGCTTATATGTATACAAAGAACAGAAAAATGTTACTAAATTACAATGGTTGTTTGGAAAGAAATGTTCTGGTATGACCCATTTCATTTTGTGGGGCAAACCTCCTTCTTCCTTCTCTTGGTTTTGGTTGCTGGACATTTTGAAAGGATCTTTTTTAAGTTTGGGGACCGTGTATACAGAGAGGATTATAATGGTTGTAGCTTTTTGGATACGAGTGTTTGGATTCGGCTTGTCATCTAATTTGAGTAGTTTGAATATGGACATCATAATGGCTAAAAAAATTTACTTGGTCGGAGTAAGAGAAGCCTGTGATGGTCATTACTCATTAGAATCCGTCAATTTGGTTAATTTTTTGACTCGTAAATAGTTACCTGTGCCCTTTTTATTCTCCAAGCAATGTGTTTGCATAATCTTGGAATTCTAGTAACTGCTCATTGTATATTTTAGTTATTTTTTGCTGGGTTGTGTAATATGTTACACTTGTGGAATTCATATCAAAATTCTATAAAAGTAGGAAAAGATGAGCAAATTTTACACCAACTTTGAGGAAAAGTTAGATGTTGCCTATACTTGTTTCATTGGAGTGTGTTTACCAATAGTTTGTTCAACTTCTCCATGTTGTTTAAGTTCTATCTTAAATTTTTAATATATTATTTTGCACCGAGTTTGCAGCCATGTGATTCTCACTTAATGTTCTTTTATTGGTAATCATAGGTGCTCTGCTTGCAGAAATTATAAGGTATCTATCTATGTGCTACTTATTATGTGAACTTCCATTTGTGATATTTCTTATTTTTGTTTTTTGAAACTGGTAACCATATGTGATATTTCTAATGATGAGGCAATACTTTTGCAGCCACAATATGAAAAGGTTGCAAGACTCTTCAATGGAGCAGATGCCAGTCATCCAGGAATCATATTAATGACGAGGGTAGACTGTGCATTGACGGTATTATTCTATGCTTTATTTATGCTTCCAAAAATTACTTCATTCTCTATTGTGTACATATCCTCTTTTAATGTGCTTTTGTCAATGGTCTGTAAGCGTATTTTGATACATTTTCCCTTTTTTCTGGTGGTTACTGGATTTATAAAAAAGTGGTCATCTTTCTCTGATGTTCTTTTTCCAAACTTTGTATTTGTTTCAATCAACTGCAATCCATGGTTTATGCTCTGACTTGCCCTCTTATGCACCATCTTGAATGTCTTTCTCTTCCCATATACCTACCTGATTTTTCCCTCTTATTCATCTTTTTGGCAGCACAGATAAATTCTAATCTTTGTGATAAGTTCTCTGTGAGGCATTACCCAATGCTTCTATGGGGCCCTCCTAAGAAGTTTGTAGGTAGTGGTTGGGATCCAAAACAAGAAAACAGTGAAATACGCTCCATTGAAAATGGACGCACAGCTGATATCTTGCTAGGCTGGATCAACAAACAACTTGGAAGGTATATATAATCTCCTCATGTTTTGTAGTCATTGGTGAAGTCATGTCCTAAATTTAGCTGTCTTGTGGTGTTTAAAGCTCTAAAGCTGATTGTGTCGTGTGGTAGCTACTGTCACAAAGTAATAATTTTTTTGACAGGAAAAGTTATAATTTTGAAAATAGATCATTCATCTTTCTCAGTAATTCATTTGAGCTGCCTTCCTTTGGGTCTTAGTGATCTTGGGAAATTAAGTTAGATCCAATTGTTACAAATTGAGTGTGCTATCTTAAGCTATTATGATTGTTTAAAAGCCGTTTAAACTGTATTATCTCTAATAGTGATTACATTGACATAATAGAAATATTTTGTCCGCTAAGAAGGTTCACTTGAATACATGAAATAGAGATTACCATAGAAATTACTGGAAGAACCTGTAAGGCTGCTAAGTCACTTTTGGATATTTAGGATAAAAAGGTAAAGAATTGTTTGAAAAGTATAAAAGTAAGTTCCATGTGGCTTTTGGTTAATGTTGTACCAGGTGTAGAATATATATTGTTGGAAAAATGGATGTTGTTTATGACTACCAGAAAAGGGAACATGGACATCAGATATAGGGCAGACTTTATGAATTATGTACTGCATAAAAAGTGTTCTGCCATAGTGTGTGTGTGTGTGACTTGTGAGGTTATGATGGAGGCTGAGGTATCATAAATATTGTTGAGTTATGGCCTGAATTGAGTTGCTCCCTCATAATCTAGCTTCTGAAGTGGTAGAAGCTTTTACTTATACATCCTTACTCCAACACTCATTGTAGTAATCATTATGCAATTGTAAACAGAAGTAGAACATCTTGTTCAAGGATGAAAATTTGCGATGAATACTTTTTTCCATGATAAATAGCTACATACTGTTTCGTGGCTGTACAACTGATAAATTTAAGCAATAGCTGCGATACATACTTTTTCCGATAAGGTAAAAAAAGGAAAAGAACTATTCCCTGGTCCATCAGTTGTATGCTATTACATAATGGAATTCATTTTCACTTTTTTGACATGTCTTTACAAAATTTTTACGCCTAATCAGCTATTTTCTCCCCTGCATTCACTTTGAACTTTCAGCTCATATGGCTTCAATGATGGGAAGTATGAGAATGAGCATCTTCAGAGGAACTTTTCAGATCCTGCCCAGGTTACTAGGAGAGCATATGATATTGTTATTTCTAGTTTTGCAAATTTAAGCTGTCCATTTTATGTCTCTGACTTCTGTAAAAATTTTCTTCTGAAGATTGCCAGAGCTATATATGACGTCGAGGAAGCAACATCTACTGCCTTTGGCATCATGCTAAACCTCAAAGTAAAAAAGCTAACTCTCTCTCTAATAGATAACTTTGGTCTGCATGACTTATTTTCAATGGCTTTGGTCCTCAATTTATGCAGATGATTAAATCAGGGACTCGGGCCTCACTTATAAAATTCCTTCAACTTTTGGTGGCTCATCATCCTTCTAAGAGGTTTACTCCTACATCTCTGTGTTCTGTGAATTGTAAAAGCATATCCTACCTTTCATTGACTTGTAAAATTTGGAAATTTGTGCTAGGTGCCGGAAGGGAAGTGCAGATATACTGGTTGACTTTGATAATATGTGTTCATCAGAGATATTGTCAGCGAATAATGAGGAGGCTGACAGTTGTAGCAAAAAGGGGGCACTGGGAAATTACCAAATTTGTGGGGAAGAAGTTCCTCGTGGATATTGGGTGAGTACATAAATTTGCTCCTTTATTGTAGCTGATGCATACTGAGTTCATTATTCACTTCTTTAGTTAGTTGAAGTTGGACATTGCCTGATCCTAGCAGCGGAGAGGTTGATTCTCTACTCTAGACCAAGATAGCTACAAAGTGCTTATAAGCTAATTTGACCAGCTTATAAGCTTAGCCAAACACCCTCCCCTCATCCTACTCCTAACTTTGACTTACATGAGGTCTCCCATGAGTGCTATTTCTAAGCTACATGAACTGAACAGTAGCAAAAGCTCCCCAAATGAACCTATCTTTCACTAATTTGGTGGAATTTGTAAACTGGAATTGTCTTTTGCATGAAGACACTCCCATCTTTATACGATATTAATAGCTTGTAGAAGATTTTGCATTTTGCTTTGCTGTGATGTGCAAAGCATTTCTAATTCGTTTATGACAATCTGTTTCATGCAGATGTATTGTCGTGGCAGCAAGAATGATACCAGAGGTTTCAGGTAATGGCTCATTCATGTACTCTTTTCATATATGAAATCTTATACAATTTTATGGTTGTAGAAAAGCTGTTTAGAAAAATATGTGAAGCAGATAAACTCATAGCCAGATAATTCATTACAGAGATGTCAAGCTGAGGATTTGCATTCTATCGATTTTCTTCAAGCTATTTTTTCGATGTTACTGTGTCAGAGGCAGTATGATTAGTGGCCTAAAGGGCCAAATGGGACAGCGGATAGGGTATTTGAAACGTTAGCATCTAGGGTTTATTTTTATCTTTTTGCTTCTGGTGTTGGTTTGCTTCCAAGGGTGTGTCAAAATCCCTAGAGACCAGGATTCAAATCTCAATAAAGACAAAATACGCGAGGTGATTTCTTCCATGTGCCTAACCTTTGGTAGACAGAGTTACCCAGTTCATGTGTTGGTGAGAAATAGCAGATACCCAGTGGAATAGTCGAAGTGTGCATAAGATGGCCCAATCACCACCTTTATCAAAAAAAAACAAATTAGTGTTATTTGCAGGAGGAAGGCTGTAATGGCAGTAAGCATTAAAATTTAGTTGATTTAGGCTGTATAAAGTTTGGTCGTAATTCCAATACACGAGATGTTGGACCAAATCAAGATTAGTTATTTTTCCAAGACATGGATGTACTTAAAAGTCCAACTTGCCCCCAAGGCTTTGGTCTAGTAGTAAGAGCGTAAGTTGTGATGTATGGGATATGCACACGTCACTGGTTCAAACTTTGCCACAGATCTAGTTGAGCGTAACTTGGTTGAGGAGAAGAATCAGAGCTAATGACATCCTAGAGATTGTAAATTTGTAACCCATATTGTCTCTTTATAGTAAACATTGTAATTTGTTAAACTTCTCTTGTCTCGATTTATTTTCTGACTTGGAATTTTTTTACATTAGCGAATGGTTGAAATTCCTAAATGAATCAACGTTATAAAAAGCTTTTTTCTGAAAGGATGTAGAATCGTGTGTTTGTCATTCTACTTAAAAAGTCCTCTGTAAAATTCCTTGGAACCCTGACTGACATTCCTTGCCTCAATTATCTAAGTAGCATACTGTTAAAGATGTGGACGATTTTGATAATTAGCGGAACATAAATCAGCAACCCAAAGAAAATGGTTCAACTTAGTTCAGTGCTAAATGCTTTTGCTAAAAAGATACAGTAGCAAAGGTAGTGGATGTCAAAAGTTAATCAACTGATGTTATAATATAAATTTGCTTTGGCAGTTTTCTTAGCCACATGTTTATTCCTTTGCAGTTGTGGTTTGTGGGTGTTGTTACACTCACTCTCTGTCAGAGTTGAGGATGGGGAAAGTAACTTGGCATTCAGAACTACCTGTGATTTTATACACAACTTTTTCATCTGTGAGGAATGTAGGCAACATTTCTATGACATGTGTTCAAGGTAAAATGTCAACAAGGCTCTTTTTGTCTCTCAAGTTATAGCCTCTTTGGCCAAGTTTTGAGAAGCCAAAAGTGCTTATTGTAGAGAGTTGAGGCGTTAAGCCAAGCTTTTAGGAAAAAATAAGTACTTTTGAGTAGCAACAAAAGCTGTTTTCAAGAAGCTGAAAAAAGCTAAGTTTTTTCCCAGAATTATTTTTGAGAGTTAAATTTTTTCCCCAAATTACTTTTGAGATCTTGGCCAAGCACAAATTACTGCTCTAATATAGCAAAAGTGATTTTCAAATTGATTAGCCAAACACAATCTGCTACTCTCCAAAAAATACTTTTTTGGAAGCACTTAAGCTTGGCCAAACAGGGTATTATTCTTCCGGATTGTTATCTATTTGTTATCTGACCATCCAGGCTGGTCATTTAACTGTTATGTTTTAAATGTTTGCAATTCCAGTGTATCTACTCCTTTCAAGAAAGCGCGTGATTTTGCCCTCTGGTTGTGGAGTGCTCACAACAAAGTTAATGAGAGGTTAATGAAAGATGAAGCATCACTAGGAACAGGTGATCCAGAATTTCCGAAAGTTATTTGGCCTACGAAGCAGCTTTGTCCTTCATGCTATCTCAAAATGAGCGATGAAAATAGTAAGATTGAGTGGAACGAGGATGAGGTCTTTAAGTTTCTGGTTAGTTACTATGGGAAAGAGCTAGTGAATCTCTACGAGGACAAAGAACTGCGAGCAGGCGGTGAGACCGAAAAAGCAGTTAATGAGGAGTTGGTAGCCTCAACAAATGCAGTTGTGGTTCCACTGGGAGCTGCATTGGCAATTGCAGTTGCAAGTTGTGCATTTGGAGCGTTAGCTTGCTTTTGGCGTTCTCAGCAAAAGAATCGGAAGTATAAATATCTACACTCTTTGAAGAATATTTTTAAAGCAAAAATTGACAGAATCGGAAGTATAAATATCTACACTCTTTGAAGAATATATGACGTACTTATTGACATCATTCAAGTTGGTATAGAAAATCCAATATAATTTTAAAGCAAAAATTGAAATGTAGAAGGAACTTTAGAAAGTTGAAAGAATTTTTAAGAGGTGTAGGGGATAATGGAGTTTGAGATCGTTGGAGGTTGACATTCTTGCTGTCTTATTCTTTTCTCTTGCGCGAATATTTTCAGGCCAAGAAGAAGCTGGAACTGAGTGTGTTAAACAGGACAGATCTACACATGGTGTATGTATAATTCAGAAACAAGTCAAACAAGGCTCGATGTAGGAAACAAACTGAGGATTCTAATGTGGATCTCTACTGCTAGAGATTTTCATACATCTTTTCATTTTTCCCAAATGGAGTGTACAGATTTACTTTTAAATTGTAACAGAAAAAATGTTATTTTGAGAACCTGCATTTTTGTCCTCCAGCTATTCTTTCCATCTGATCTTGGATTTCTTGATTTTACAAGTGGAGACACTGTCAAGTATGCTAGCATCGAGCAGAACGGTTCTAGAATTTAAACATTGCTGGTTCTGATTCAAGATAGTAGGTTCTAAAATGTATATTTAACTTTATATATTCTTGTTTTTTTGCACATGCATATTTGATTTGACCTATAAGCGCTATCCATTGTTGGATTTGTCAGTGCATGTGATTGAATTGAAAGCCATTTGCAACCATATTATTCGTATAAATTCGCTCACATATTTCATGTAAACTAGTTTGGAGAGATACAATTGCCCTTATTCTTTTTTGAAGCAGCAGATACCATGGAGCATGATTATGCTATTATGACTGCATTAAGCTTCTACTTTTGTCGGAAGCATCTAAGCTAATAAGCAAGATGAATCATTCCCCACTTCTTTGTCACAACCAATCCCTCAATTAACATGACTTAAAGAGTTGCGAGCAGTAACGTAAAAAGCATCTCGCAACCCTCACTCAAAACTTGAGTGCTAGTAATATCAACTGAATTGGTGTCACATAGACTGCTATTATTCGAACCTTCGTGGTACCTCTTCAAGGCGAGCGTGAAGAAAAAACAAGACATAGGAGTCGCTTTAATTTCCTGAAAATTTATGGTGTTTTGAAAGACATTCCATTACGTTTCAAAGGGTTGAATCAAGATCAATATTTGCAAATTCTAGTTTGGACATAAAATATCAGTTTTTGCAGACTTTCAATACTTACAAATGCTGGTTTGGACATCAGCATTTGGAAATACCGAATTTTGCTAATAGTGATAGTGATGAAACACTGAAAACTCTGTTTGAGAAGTATTTCAAGTGAAATGATGGTTTTTTCATTACATATCTTTTATTTTTTCTTAAAGTGAAATTTACGTCTAGGCACAACTTTCAAATGCTCGTTTCAGCTTCAACTTCAAATCTTTTTTTTCCCACTTGAACCATATAATGTCCAAAGGCATACTGACAGATCACAGCAGAATGGAAGTTCTAGATATTCTAATAAATGGATTCTAAGCAAGTGAAAAACTTGCAATTAGATTGATTAGGAGTTTGGAATGATGTTTACCTTTCAGCCTTTGTAAAGGGATCTGATCTTAAAGGTTTTTATATTGGCTTTCCCAGAGGATTTTAGGTGTATCTTGCCAAGTTAGGCTGACAAACTTTGGCCAAAAATACAACTCCAACCTCATATCAGTACTAAAATCAACAACTGTTTTGCTAGTTTTTTGTAAACCTTCAGTGTGTTCATACATACATATTAACTGTACACAGATTTTTCAGATATCTCTAGTTGTAAAATTGGATATCTCGTCTGTTTTTCATCTCTTTTGAGTCCTTTCTTTGTACTTTTATGCTTCTAAGTTGAATTTTCCTCACTGATCTCTTCAGTATATAACTTCTTGTCTATTGGTCATCCTTCACAGCTTTGAAGCAGCAACTTCTTCTGCAACATACTCATTGAAGAGTAGTAACAGCAGGAAAAATGAAGATTGACAGCGTTGTTTAGATGTGTATCCGCTTTCTTGAAAAACAAACCTTTTTTTTTGTTCGACAACAAAAATCATTCATTGGATACCAATTATGGGAGGCTCCTGCTGCAGAGTCACCAGGCCAGCTTCTTCACGGGACAAAGAGATGGGTAAAGCAGCCTGTAGTGAAGGTCAAACAACAAGAAGAGAAATTGACAAATAACTGCAAAAAGAATAATAGCCAGCAAATGTATATATTTTGTATATTAGTGTATAATACATTGAATATACATTTTTGATACATAATAGTGTATATTATTTTTTGTATATTTGGCTAATGAATGTAACTATTTTTTGGTCGACCAGCCAAATGTGTAAAATATATTAAGGTGAAATATTAGAAGGAAAAAAGATGCTCACACACCTGTAGGTGTTGCCGGTGGCGGCGGCAAGAGGTCACTGCTTTCATTACGATGTAGAGAGGCAGAACAATGCATGTAACTCTTAGAAGTAGCAGCTGCAAACATTGTGTAACAATTAAGAAAACATTCTGTATAATAGGAATACTTACAATCTCATTTTCCCTATTCAACTACCTTACCGTAAGGTCCATAACCAATGGAAGAGAGTAGTCCCCTGCTTGATTGATTATTGAAGGAAGAGCGTGACATATAAAAAGAAGCAGCATAAACTATTAAGAAAAACAAAATGAAAAAAGAAGTTAGGATGCCACATATAAATTAGGAAATTGCCAAACCTGGTTTCCCAGAGTACAAAGAAGTCCTTCCAGATTCAGAATGGGTGAGTGATTTTAATACTTGTTTCTTACGTATCAGAAAATATGCTACCACTTGTTTGATATGTATTCCAGCCAAACACGGAAAGTAGTGCATTGTATAAGTTCATGTTCTTTGGAGTGATCACTTTTTGTGTGGCATATCAATTTAATAAATTACATTCCTGTTCGGCTATGTTGCTCACATGATAGTTTCAGGATAATTACATTTCTGGACCGCTCAAAAGAATAATAACCAACAAATGTATAATAATCAGTATATGTTTTGTATATTTTGGCTTAGTGCCCGTAATTAGTTTCGGCCAATGGGTCAAAAATGAAAAAAAAAAACAATTATCATGGCTCATATTACCGGTTACACACGTAAGCAATATATATAT
Organism: Anisodus tanguticus; assembly: GCA_034509755.1. Classification (NCBI taxonomy): domain Eukaryota; kingdom Viridiplantae; phylum Streptophyta; class Magnoliopsida; order Solanales; family Solanaceae; genus Anisodus; species Anisodus tanguticus. The sequence goes on along the minus strand of CM067542.1, from coordinate 52,967,395 downwards.
ATATATATATATAGAGAGAGAGAGAGAGAGAGAGAGAGATTACTATTATGGCAAATACACGACAACACATTATGCTTCTTGATGTAGAAACTTCATCTTCATTAGAGTCGGAGTTGATGAGATTGTGATCAGTTGAAACAACTGCTATCACTTGTTGATTATTCAAGTTCCTTCTGACAATTCGCCAATTCCCCCTGATAGAAACACCATATACATATGTTCTCAAGAGATCTAATGAGAAAGCAACATGGAAATGTGACACTGTGATATTCAAATTTTATATTATGTATAGTTACTATATATTTCGGAAAAGCATGAAAGAGAAAAGACACCTTAAGTTCATCGGAATACCACCAAGGCGGAAAATAGAGGGCGGTGCTGTGTAACCAGGCCTGTAAGGCTACTTAACACAAATGCAAAAATAAGAAAATAAGATATCAACACTAACTGAATCAATTTAGCACGTGCTAAACTACTGTAATGTACCCAAATATTCAAACAGAAAATTAGGAAATATGTCTGACCTGGTGACAGATCTCACAAATGGTATCACCCTTCTCATTACACCACCTTTGCACGCATCTACGATGTGCATACTGGAAGAAAAAAGACAATCCAAAAGCAGTTGCAAAACAAGTTTAAGTAGAAAATACTATTATAAAAATAGAAATGGAAGGAGAACAGAGTAATGCATTTAGCACAGCCCTATCTATATCTTGGTCTAAGTTTACATCATATATCGCTCTGGAGAGATTTTTTATTGCTATTGGAATTGGAGAAACACAGCAAAAACATTAGACAATTATGTGGAGACAAGAAGATAAGTGAATCAGCACAAACGTGGGAACCTTTGGCAAACCCCACGCCCCTCGGTACTGGGGCAAGGAAAGAAGAGAAGGTAAAAGAACAATTTCAAAGAATATTCAACACCATTCCACGTTTCAGCGACAAAATATCCATACAGGTTCTGGATCTCCAAAGCAAAACAATGAGAAAGGTAGAACTCAGGATCTTCAACATTTTTCTCAAGTGAACAGATAGTAATTTGCAATAATAAACTGGTTCGAGGGCCCAAAAATAAAAGAAGAAAAGGAAGAAAAACATAGACGAGCCAACTTTTAAGATTAGAGATAAAAAACAGAAGTTGTATAGAAGGCATTAAACAGTTAGAACACTCGGACACATTTCTAAACAAATTCTTTGAGAAGCAAGAACAGATATGAAGTAGCATATCCTATATATGGCCATATCCACTCTAAGGCAGAATCTCTTGGTACTCACAATACTCAATGGCTCATCTGAATCTAAATACATCTGTGAAAGAATACCTATCTCACACAATCTTAAACAGATATATTCTTTAGTAGGAAGAAAAGACTAACTATGACTATGCATGCATAACACAAATTTGATTCTGAGAAAAAATACCAACTTGGTTACATTAATCTATCAGAAGCAAAAAATGTTTTTCGGCATTTAAAGCTTATCAACAATTTACAATCAGCTAATACAAACTGGCTCCAAAACACCAACTGACAACATCTTTGCATACTTTACTGAAAGATAATAACAATAGTAATAAAGAAGGGTCCACAAACCTTCAAGCTACCACAGCAAGAGCAAGGAGTCTCCATATTTGAATCAAAATCCTCATCTTGGCATATCCTACATTCTACCATTTTCCTTGGAGTTAAAATTGCATCAGAACTTTGGGAAGAGCAATCAGTTGTCGGGTCATTGGTTGTCCATGATGCTAACTGGTTATGATTCCTACTCTCAATTGCAGCCTCCAAAGTTGATTCAGTCAGCAAACGATCAACCAGAAAAACAAAATGGTCTCCCATCCTTTAGTGATATCAACAAGACACAAACTTATACCTTGAACAATCTGTTGTGTACTGGAACTGTCTGAAATTAGAACACAACAGAAAGTTTCCTTAGAACACAAAACGATGTTTCTAAAGAACTATCAAAAAGCCAACATACTGTATCAATAGTGGTACAACTAAACAAAGGCAAGACCAACAACAACAGCAACATACCCAGTCCACAAGTGGGGGGTCTGGAGAGGGTAGAGTATATGCAAACGTTACCCCTACCTTGAGAGTCTTCCTTACCCCACCTTGGGAGGTAGAGAGACTATTACTGAAAGACCCGGTTCAAAAGAAAGCATGACAAAAAAGGTAAGACAACTAAACAAAGGCAAGAGTCATACAAAAATACCAAATATTATTCATTTAGGAAGCAAAACAGCTGATTAGCTTCATCAGTATAGCTATAAGGAACAAACATTAGGAAATAAATGAGAGAATTATGAAGAGTTTAACTTATAAGAATGAGACAAGTTTAATCAGCAATAACATAAGCTTAGCAAATGGCAACAAGAAAAAGGGGACAAGAAAATATCCTAGATTCCCACGAAAATGACAAAAACAAAAATCAAGAAAATCCCTGAATAAAAGGAAGACAAAAACAAGAAAAGAAAAAAAGTACCCTAACAAAGAACAAAACGGAGAACTTGGGCAAACCCAAATTGCAAAAGTAGTCTTTTAATCAATACCAAAATAAAATAGGAAGAAAGGAAGGGAATTGAAGAATACCCAGATGTCAAAAAGTGATCTTTCTAATAAATACCAGGTTATGTAACCAAACAAGAGGAAATTCAAGAAAATATATATGCATAGAAAAGGAAAATAGAGAAGAAAAAATAGACTTACAACAAAGGGATTGAATATGTTCAAGCTAAGAATTATGTCCCCTTTCTCTCTCTGGGGGGCTAATTTCTTCGTAAAAATTCAAACTTTCATAAAGAAGCAAGACATTAGCACCCTCAGTATAGTAAAATATTGAACAGTATATTTGAGGTTTATATAGCCATTCAATTCAAAGGGGTTTCTTTTTTCATGCTACTCCACAGTAATCATCAGCATTTTATAATGAGTCAAATTTGAAAATCCCCCACCACATCCGCCCACTTCTCCATGACCCGTGCCACTTTTGAGACACAACATATTTATGAATTTTATTATATTCGACTTCAGTGTGAAATTAAAATTATGATACTGAGTAATTCGTTTTTGTAAAAAATGAAGAATTAAAATACAAAGGTCTCTAGATACAAGCTTCTAGCGCTCCAAATGAATACTCATCATATTTTTTTTATTGGCCAAATTACTAAATATTTCCCCGGACTTACGATTTATTAGTTAGACATTCACACTTAATCAGTAATCAGATAAACACTTAACGGATGAGCTATATAGTAAATTAGCCTTGGTTATTTTTTTAATAACATAATATTTCAGGAAGTTTGATATATGTACTCCAACAACAATAACAATATAACTAGTATCCTACAAGTGAGATCTGTGAAGGATAAGCAAACATTACCCCTTCTTTGGAAAGTAGAGAAGTTGTATCCGAAAGACCTCGGCGTTATATATACTCCATTTGCTTCATTTTTTTTGTGGCAAAGTTTTCTTTTATTTTTTAAACTCTGTGCCGAGTCAAACTAAATCATATAAATTGGGACAGATGGAGTAATATATTTTAAATAGTTGCTTTTTTATATTTAAGAAGGGGAGCATTGGAGTAACTGGTAAAGTTGTTGCGATGTGACTAGGAGGTCACGGGTTCTACCCGTGAAAACAACCTCTTGCAAAAATGCAGGGTAAGACTACGTACAACAGACTCTTGTGATAGACTCTCTCTGAACTCCGCACATAGCGAAAGCTTAGTGCACCGAACTGTCTGTTAAACAACCCATCACAGCCCATCACGGGTAGAAGCCCATCTCGGCAGTGTGCAACAGCCCATCACGGGCAGAAGTATATATGGTATATTAGGAATGTATATTGTAGTATATTGTAATGAAAATGATACCTTAATTAGTGTTATACACTTACCATAATTGTATAGTTAGAATTATGGTAGAATAAGGATTTAGAAGTAGATTAGGAAAATGATTTTCCTATTATGGAAATATGTAACTTGTATATATATCTATTCAATCAATGAAAATAATCAAGGGGATTATTTCTTTCATGGTATCAAGAGACTAGGTCTACACAAAAGTTTTCTCTCAACTTTTGCCTTGTGGCCGAGAAACCCCCCCCCCTCGGGTTTTCTCTCCAAAATTTTGTCTTCCGCTCTCAAAAACCTCTCTTAAATTTCCCATCCTTCTTTGTTCTTTCAATATGTCTAAGAACAATTTTCACCCTGCCCTCACGGTTTCCAATATCAAGCTAAGTGTCCCTATTGTCCTTGAGATGGAAAACGTTCAATATGCAACGTGGGCGGAGTTGTTTAAAATTCACGCTATATCTTATCAAGTTCTTCATCACATCATTCCTCCCGCTAGACACATTCCTGCGGAGGATCCTGAGTTATGGATTACACTTGATGCTACCGTTCTTCGGTGGATATACGCCACTATTTCGGTGGACCTTCTACAGACGATTATGGATCCAGATACCACGGTTATGGCTGCATGGAATAGATTGCGTGACATATTCCAAGACAACCAACATTCCCGTGTCGTCACACTCGAGCAGGAATTCTCTCTCGTTCAAATGGACGAATTTCCGAACGTTTCTGCATATTGCAAGAAACTAAAGGAGTTGGCGGATCAACTCCGTAATGTTGGCGCACCAGTAACAAATAATCGTCTAATTCTACAGTTGGTTGCCGGTCTTTCGGAGGCCTATAATGGTGTTGGAACTCTCCTTCGCCAAAGCAACCCTCTTCCCGACTTCCATCAAGCCCGCTCCATGCTGACGTTGGAAGAAGCCGGCTTGGCTAAAAAGGCGGCTACCGGAGCAAGCTCAGTTGTCATGGTGGCGTCCTCCCCTAGTCCTTCGGGTTTTTGTAATAATTCGGGCCAAAACCATAATAATGGTGGCGGCAAAAATAATCGCAAGAATAATAACAAAAATCGCGGGGGCAAACGCGGCGGTTCTAGTGGCGGTTCCGGTGGTCAACAAACAGACGGTGGGTCCCAGCCAGGGTACAGTGGCCCGCCACCGCCATGGGCCCGACGGTGGGGCCAATGGCGGTGGAACCCGTACCCTCCGGCAACGGTTTCCGGCGGCCGGTGGGGGGCGGCCAACGATCCCGACCAATACCCAGCATTGGCGGCCCACAGGCCAGTGGCCCAGCAACGGCAATAACAGCAGTTACGACCCAGTTCCAGCACGGCCAGGAGTTCTTGGGCCCCGACCTCCGCAAGCCCATCATGCAACAGGCCCCACTCAGACCGATATCGAGGCCGCGATGCACACGTTGGGATTGACTCAACCGGACCCAAATTGGTACATGGACACCGGGGCCACTACTCACATGACTTCCGAATCGGTACTCTCTCCTCTTATTCCAATTTGAGCACCCCTCGGGGGATAATTATTGGTAATGGCAGTTCTATTCCAATTCTAGGGTATGGTCAAAAAACGTTGTCTCCCCCCAATCCACCACTCCTCTTGAAAAATACTTTACATGCTCCTAAATTGATTAAAAATTTAGTGTCTGTCCGAAAGTTCACAAATGACAATTCTGTTTCATTGAATTTGATCCTTTCGGTTTCTCTGTGAAGGATTTCAAGACGGGGAGTCATCTCATGAGGTGTGATAGTAGGGGGGATCTGTATCCTATCATGCCCGATTTCAGTCCATCGAGTTCAGCCTTGCCGTCAGCTTTTGCAGTCATCTCTCCTTCCATGTGGCATGCTCGTCTGGGTCATCCGGGATTTTCTATTTTATCAGCTTTAGATAAAAATAGCTTTATTTCTTGTAAGGGTACGAGTCGTACTCCAATTTGTCAGTCTTGTTCATTAGGAAAAATTGTTAAGTTGTCATTTGTAGACTCCAATTCTCATACTTCTATGCCATTTGACATTATTCATAGTGACTTATGGACGTCTCCTGTTCTAAGTTCAGTGGGTCATCGATATTATGTTCTCTTTTTAGATGATTATACTAGATTTTTGTGGACGTTTCCAATTGCAAATAAATCACAAGTATTTTCCATCTTCATCAAATATAGAGCGTTCATCCGTACTCAATTCGAAAGAGACATAAAAAATATTCAATGTGATAATGGGAAAGAATATGACAATAGGGAGTTTCGGGATTTCTGTGCTAATAATGGGATCAATTTAGGTTTCCGTGTCCTCATACATCTCCACAAAATGGTAAGGCCGAACGCAAAATTCGTTCCATCAATAACATTGTCCGAACTCTCTTAATTCATGCCTCCATACCTCCATATTTTTGGCACCATGCTCTATAAATGGCCACATATCTTCTTAACATACTTCCTTCTAAAGGACTGACATATTCCTCCCCCCTCAAAATCCTATATAATAAGGACCCTTAGTATTCTCATCTACGGATTTTTGGGTGCTTGTGTTATCCGTTATTCCCATCCACTACAATTAACAAACTTCAGGCTCGGTCTACCCCGTGTGTGTTTTTGGGATATCCGTCAAATCATCGTGGTTATAAGTGTTTTGATTTATCCTCCAAGAAAATCATAATTAATCGCCATGTCATTTTTGATGAAACTCAATTCCCGTTTACGAAAGTTCATACTCCCGAACCTAAGTCATATAATTTTTTGGATGACCAAATATCCCCATATATTATTCGGAATTTTTCGGACAACTCCCGTACCCAAAATCCCCCAGCGGGCCCACTGCCCGCTGGCCCCACAGTACCGTCACGCCCTACTGGTACAACCACTGGAACAGTTCCAGCTATTGGGCCGATCCATTGGTCTGAACCGGTCCGAAACCGAGCCCGAGTTTTTACCGATTTGGGCCGGCGGAGCCCAGCCGCCCGCTGCTTGGCCGGTCCGCCCCGAGCCCAGAAAATTCCCAAAATTCCCTCAATTCTTCCTCGAGTCATAGACCGGTCACTCGTAGTCAGCGGGGTATTTTTACACCTAAAAGACATTTTAATTTACATTCGGATGTCTCTAGATCCTCCTTGCCCCGCAATCCTGTGTCCGCATTAAATGACCCTAATTGGAAACTTGCTATGACTGATGAATATAATGCTCTTATTGCTAATAAGACGTGGGAGTTGGTGCCCCGTCCATATGGTATTAATGTTATCAGGTCTATGTGGATTTTTGCTCACAAGGAGAATTCCGATGGGTCCTTTGCTCGACATAAGGCGCGACTTGTTGGTGATGGTAAGACTCAGCAGGTTGGAATTGATTGTGGTGAGACGTTTAGTCCGGTGGTCAAACCGGCTACCATTCGCAATGTGCTTAGCTTGGCTCTTTCAAAGACTTGGCCAATTCATCAGTTGGATGTCAAGAATGCTTTTCTACATGGTGACCTCAAGGAAACAGTCTATATGCATCAGCCGTTGGGTTTCAGGGATCCCAACCGCCCTCATCATGTCTGTTTGTTGAAGAAATCATTATATGGGCTTAAGCATTCTCCACGGGCCTGGTATACACGATTTGCTGACTTTGTTTCAACTATTGGGTTCACTCATAGCAGGTCAGATAATTCCTTGTTCATCTACCGCTGTGGTTCGTCCTTGGCCTACATTCTGTTATATGTAGATAATATCATCTTGACTGCCTCTTCCGATGCCTTACGCCAGTCTATCATGACCATGCTCAGTTCTGAGTTTGGTATGAAAGACTTAGGGCCTTTGAGTTATTTTTTGGGGATTGCCGTTAAACGTCATTCAGGTGGGTTGTTTCTGTCTCAACGGAAGTATGCTGTTGAGATTATCGAGAGGGCTGGGATGTCATCCTGTAAGTCCACTTCCACGCCAGTTGATGCAAACCCAAAGCTAAGTGCCACAGCAGGTGCACCATACGAGGACCCGACCCGCTATCGCAGTCTTGCAGGGGCCCTCCAGTATCTTACATTTACCAGACCGGATATTACATATGCGGTTCAGCAGGTGTGTTTATTCATGCATGATCCCAGAGTTGAGCACATGAATGCAATCAAACGCATCATTCGGTATATTCAGGGGACACTGGATTATGGTTTGCACTTGTATCCCTCATCTACATCCACACTTGTCTTCTACACGGATGCTGATTGGGGTGGTTGTCCCGACACCAGAAGGTCGACTTCGCTCTTTGTATGTTCCTTGGCAACAACTTGGTCTCCTGGTCGGCAAAGCGTCGGGCCACTCACACGCTCAAGTGCAGAGGCAGAATATCGAGGGGTGGCGAATGTGGTCTCTGAATCATGTTGGCTACGTAATTTGCTTTTGGAGCTTCATTGTCCCATTCAGAAGGCAACCTTGGTATATTGCGATAACATTAGTGCCATCTACCTTTCAGGTAACCCGGTTCAACACCAACGCACCAAGCATATCGAAATGGACATTCACTTTGTCCGTGAAAAGGTTGCTAAAGGTCAAGTTCGCGTATGCCATGTCCCGTCTCGTTATCAAATTGCAGACATTTTTACCAAGGGTCTACTCGCGGTACTTTTTGAAGATTTTAGGGACAGTCTCAGCGTTCGAAGACCGCCCGCTATGACTGCGGGTGTGTGTTAAACAACCCATCACAGCCCATCACGGGCAGAAGCCCATCTTGGCAGTGTGCAATAGCCCATCACGGGCAGAAGTATATATGGAATATTAGGAATGTATATTGTAGTATATTGTAATGAAAAGGATACCTTAATTAGTGTTATACACTTACCATAATTGTATAGTTAGAATTATGGTAGAATAAGGATTTAGAAGTAGAATAGGAAAAGGATTTTCCTATTATGGAAATATGTAACTTGTATATATATATATTCAATCAATGAAAATAATCAAGGGGATTATTTCTTTCACTGTCCTTTTTTTAATTTTTCTATATTTAGAAATAATTTAATTTTTATTTTTTATTTTTACACCAATGAAAAGCTTATGAAAAGTTATAAGTATTGATTAAATCTAATATCAATCAATTACCGTAACAAAAATTGAATGGGAGAGTAAATATTTCAAAAAGGGATGAGGGGTTCAGGGACTTCTCAAGTTCCAAGATTTATGTAATACATAGATATACTTCTTGTTGGTAGTTTAATTGAGCAAATGCAAACGGTTTAATAGTTAGATACAGCTCAACATACTACTGATTTTACCAATTAATCAAGTTGAATAATAATTGTCATTTTCAGTGACTACATCTATGATTAATGCAACTCATATATATACCGAATCGTTTGCCTTTATTTCATTTTCAATAGATTTTGCATTTATTGTAAAGCCTAATGGAATTTACAATATGAATATCAGGAAAAAGTCGAATTAATAGACAGCTACTATGGTTCCTCGTCAGTTTTATTATATCAATCACTAATTAATCATTATGTGGGTGAGATTTTGACTGACGTTATGATTGTTTCAAAAGGTATTTTTTTGGACATAGATTTGTTTTTTTTCCCCCTCTTTTTCTTTAAAATATTGTATTACACATTTGACATATTTTAATTAGTTTTGAGAGTGATTTTTTTCACTTACAAAATTTTAAAGTAAATTGCATGTCCAAACACAAATTCAACTTCAAAATATTATTTTACAACTTCATTTTTTTTTGTTACATTTCAACTAACTCTCTATCCAAACGTCTGCACAGTAGTATTTGTTTTCTGGTTTTGGAAATACCTAACTTTTTTATAAACCATTTCAGAAAACATGAACAGACATGGAGAATCTAAACGAAGACCACATGAGGAAGCACGTAATTTCTATTCTTTTTTTAGTTGAGATAATGCATGCGAATTTTATTTCCAATGCAATGCATTTATAATTATAAAAATTATTTTAGGTATTGCTCATGAAATTTAATGCCCCTCCCAGAAACTTTTACAAATGGAAAAAAAAATGGAAAAAAAATCCATTTTTTTTAAAAAATAAATCCATCTTGAAAACTTAGCTAAAATACTTTTCTGAGAAAAAGTTGTTCAGAAAAATTGGAAGTAATAAAAAAAATCTAACACTTATTCATGAAGAAAGACACGCTACTTAGCAAAAGAAGTTGCTATCAGGTAACAATTGAAATTTAATTTTACAGTAATGTAATTAACTCACGCTATACGGGGAGAAATGAAAGAAAAATCGTTTGAATCTTAATTAATGAACTGGGAATTATAGCTCACTCTCTAAAGTTGGAAAAGATAAGAGGAAGGGGAGAGCTGATCTATGCTTTACATTTATGCATTGTTTTGACATATAATATTTGCTTAAACGTCATTTCTGTTGAAGAAAAACAACTAAAGTCTCAATAAATTAAATTAACTACAGGTACTGGATGAGGAAGTCAATAGAAAGAAAGACCAAAATAAATAAATAAAAGATCCCTACTTTTAGGATTAAATTTATCAAAATAAACTAAAGAATCAACTTAATTGGTAATTCCAATTGCAAATTGTGATGACAGAATTTTAAAATCATGAACTTTGTATGGTCCAGAGATGGCATGTATAAATGTCTCCCCTTAATCAGATATTTTGACTTCGAGTCAGTTGACCAATATGCTATAAATCTGAATTAGTCGGATTAGTGAATATTAAATGTGATTATAAAAAATAACAGTGAATGTTATTTCAGAAACTAACACACTTAAATTGAGACGAATGAAGTAAGTGTTAATAATATATAAAAGTAGAAACATAATATAATTTTTTAAAATATTAAATAAAATAAGATAAAAGTTTAGTAACGAGAAGGTAGCCCCCAGGGGCACATGCGAGTTGGTAAGTGGCAAGGTGATTGGGGTACAACCACTCCGACGTCGCGGGTTCGAATCCGTGTGGTGACAGTCTTTGCTGAAATATTGCGAGGGCTGTTGCTTTGGGTTCGTATCCCGTTGGTCCTCTCCCTTGCAAGGCTGCCACTCGCACATATACCTCGATTTACATTCCACCTGGCCAAGAAGCCTCTGGTACAGGTGGGGCGTTTCGCCTTCGGGACTTTTCCATTCACAAAGATATGATGGGCTTCATTTGACTGACTGGTGATCTTCCAAAAAGCCTATTTGTGTACCCCAATTGATTAGTTGGCTAACTTTTTAGAGTTTTCTATAATAATTTATATATCCTTGGAAATCTTGCTTTACGTGTTGAGAAACTTTAAACGTTAAAGTTTTAGCTCTTTCATTGGTTTGGTTGATAACCCTCCAAAACCAATTTGTTTCCTCCCAATATCTCATGCACGCATAAAAGTCATCATGCTTTCCTTTTATTTAATTTAATAATTTGTTATGTCATATACTTCTTTTCCATGCAGGGAGGAGCAGTTCTTTTTCTTTTTTACTCTTTTAGTTATACGGGAAAAGGGGAAGAGAACGATGAGAATTGAATTTATATTTATTGTGTGAAACACTCTCGCCATACTATAAGATTATAAGTATTGATGGGAGAAGCAATTCAAATTAAAATCACTTTCTTGAATATTCGGATTTCAATTCTACCTCTTTTATAGAATTTGATCTGACTTTTATATAGAAATAATAAATTACTTGGTTTACTTTCAAATCTTTGAATCAAATCACTTGATTCAACTATGTATGTTTCTCTAGTTTTTATGACCCATCTTCTTTTGTTAGAGAAAGAGTTAAAATGATGAGAAAATATAAGTGAAATTTATTAAGTACTAATATTCTCCATAAAAATAACAAAAAGGAGTTATTTCTTTCAAATTTTTATGTGTGTGGGTGGGGGTGGGGGTGGGTGTGGGATAGAGTGAGGTCAGCTTTAAGCAAATATTAGGTATGGTTGACCAACTAGTTAAGATTTGCATCTGGTGGAATAGAGAATCATGAGTAGTCATAACTCATAAGACTCATAATGCTAAAGATGATATTATATAGGTGACCTTCATTTTGGTCCTTTATTTAGATTTAATTAACAATAACTGCATCTGTAGGCTAAATAATTCTACAAACATATATTTTAAATAAATAGAAAAGGACCAAATAAGTCCCTAACATTTTAAGAACATTTAAAGGCTAGCAATCTGATAAGAGTCCCACATCGGATATGGAATGAGAACATGAATTCCTTATATGAAATTGGACAGTCCTCACCCTACAAGCTAGCTTTTGGGTTGAGTTAGGCCAAATATTCATTCTTTACATGGTATCAGAGCCAAACTCATTCTAATTATTTGTTCACCGATGTTGGACTCCTAAATTATATTATCCACGCTCCAGTTAACAAGGTCTGGGCGTGCGGGGGAGTGTTAAGAGTCTCACATCGGATATGAAATGGAAACATAGACTCCTTATATGGATTTGGACAATCCTCACCCTACAAGCTAGCTTTTGGGGTTGAGTTAGACCCAAGATTCATTATTTACAATCTCAATATGCATGTCCTTGAGCAATTGTAAAAAAGTCAAAATTTACTCTTTCATTACTTCCATTGTTCATGCATGGGACATAATTGAATTTTTAAAAATTGTTTAGTGGGGGTATTTGAGACAAAAGATAACAAGCTTCTATGAGCTGAGAGGCGGAGATAAAACCCTAGATACGGGTTCGATCGAACATGATAATTTTTACTCAATTAGTGTATCTGTGTTAAAAAAAAAAATTGAATTTTAAACCCATTAACTAGTATCACTTGAAGTCGTGTTCTAAATTTTAGAATCCATAAAATTAAAATCCTGACTCTTATCTCTGTAACAGCCTTGAATAAATTAATGAAGGACATATAAAATAAATCACAAAAGTTAATGATATTTTTTAGCTCTTTTCGGTAGTTATATTAACAAAGCGTTTTCTCTCTACATGACACACGTAGTGTAATGCAGATAATAACTCGTTTTATTTCGATAACTATCAAACTGTTACTGAGAAATAACGGTGAACTATCAACTTATAGCAATTTTATAAGCTAAAAATTGTTCTTAGACCAATTGGGTTCAACACATCATTCACCATATTACATTAATTATTCAAGTTCAACGACTTCCATTTTCGCATTTTCTTTTTACCAAATTCAAGTGTAGAGACTAGAGATCATGTCTCAAATACCAAATTCTTACCGTTGTCTTACACCATACGATAATCACAACCAAATTGCTGAATAGTATAAGTTCCCAGTCTTTAACTCGACGAAGAAATAGAGATCTTACCTTGAATAACCGCTCACTAAAATAATAGGGGACAAATATATGTTTTTTTATATATTAATATATAATGTACATAATAGTATATACATTATATATATATATATAATTAGCTAGCAAATATAATTATTTTCGCCCATCAAATCTGACCTTTTTTTCTCCATGTACTAAAAAATAGCAAAGTGATTTCTTTCCATAGAAAGAAATATAAAAAATTGCAAATGCCATGTCACTTAGTAAAAAAAACAGGGGAAAACGAATGTATAATACTTGATTCATGTCAAATCCACATGAAGGTTTCCAAGCCTTGTCACAATCATGAATAGAGCTTCCATACTTTTTATAAATTCTGTTTTGGCATAATTACTTACTTTTGATAGGGATCTTAACATTTTTAACCAACCAAAAAAAAATCACCCGCTAGTTGCTTATACTTGGTGTGTATAATATATATTAAGTGTACATATTGATTATAAATATTATACCGTGATTATATATTGATTATATGCTGCATCCTTAAAATTGGTAAAAAGAATAAAATAAAAAATATGATTATCTTTTTGTCATGAGCTTTATTGGGCTGTTTGTAATGTAAATATCTCTATTTGTTCGATACCCTTCACTGGAGCTAAAGTTTATTTCACCAAGTAGCAGGCATGAAATACTTGGAATATACTATTCCACTTGATCATGTAATAATTTGTAACTTCACTACATTAGGGGACTCAGAATTATTATATCAAGGTGTGCTATGGTTTTGATATTGCAAGAATGACCTCATTAAAAAGGGATTTTTACACTGTATAGTTGCCGACTAAAATAATAGCCGATAAATATATAATTTTTGTATATAATATATAAAATCATAAAATATAAATAGTTTTGTACATAAATAATATATATATATATATATTTTTATATATTTAGATAGCAAATATAATTATTTTGACAGACTGATCAAATGTGTAACTTTGCCGATTTAAAACGAATGCAGTCCTTTGTTCTGCTGGAGAACTTGTTCGAGGCTTTGGATGAGGTGGGCTTATTTTAGGCTGTTAGGCTCCAATTAGTCACGGGCCGAAAATTCATTTGGCCCACACTCACAAGCTTGTCGGGCTTGATCATAATTCGAAGAGCAAATTAGGTGGGATGGCCATTTCGGGTCATTTGCACTTTTTCCACCTTAAATGGAACTTATGCCTATCGAGACATAAGTTCTTTAAGAAATCTGACACAACATGTGCCGGACCCTTTAAAGAACTTAATGCCCAATAGGTATATGTTCCATTTAAGGGGCAAAAATTAAAGGGAAACTTACACAAATGACCATATCCGTAGCTATTTTTTTCTTATTTACCATTCGTAGCTAGTTTTAGACAATTCACATGTTTTTGAGTGTATTTTAATACACTGTTAAATTGTATTCAAACTTATTTAATGTCGCGTGTATTTGAATGTATTTAAATACATGCAACCTTATTTTCTTTGAATACATGTGTATGCAAAATGATTGTATTTCAGTTTATTTATATACACGAAGGAGTTGTGTATTCCATTGTATTTATATATTGATGCATCCTTTTGTTTGACTGTATTTGAGTGTATTCGAGCTCCAATCAGCAAAATTGCCGCCGGACGTCGCAAGGTTGAATGTATTTGACAATATTTAAATGTATTTCAATAAAATTTCAGAATTCAATGTCACTACAATAATTTTAGTAGTTCGGTTCCTGACAATGTCAAGTTTACTTCGAGCAACTCTCTTGGTAATCAACGATTACATAGAAGGCCATTGGCAAGAAAAGTTTCACTATAGCTACCTCCTTCGGTCTTTATCTTGTCTTATGCTATTTTTGGGACGATTATCATAATTCAACTTGCATAAATATTTTTTAAGCACAACAAGGAGAAAAAGAGCAAGAATGCTCTAAAGAAAGATCCGTCCAGATCTGAGAAGATCTGTCCAGATCTGACATGCCGGAGCCGAGGGATCGAAAAGAGAGGAAACAAAGAGAGAGGGGTGAGAGTCGAGGGAGATGAGAGAGAGGGAACGAAGAGAGAGAGGCGGGGGAGAGAGGGAGAAGAAAGAAGGAACAGAGAGAGGGTTGTGGGAGAAGAGAAAGAGGTGAGGGAGAACTACAAGCCATTAACCATATGTATTAGGTATAACTATGATATGTAAATTAAAAATATACTGTAGTTACAAAAAATAATTAAATTAAATAGTAATTATTAATCATAAATATCTCTTAGAGTTAGCTATGACAAGTAAATATTTCAAAATTAAAGACCAATCCATTTGAAGAGCAAACCGTGCAATTAAATGGGTCATTTCTTAGACCATTTATTAGTACTCAACCATTATTTGAAATGTAATGGTGCAATTACAGTGATTCTATGAGATTTAACAAATTCTAAACTCCATGAATTATTCCTAGAATTTGAATTTCATGAATTATTTATGGGGTTTGAAATTTCAAAAACTCTTTTAAACTCCCAGCATGTTTAATTGAGGTTCCACTTGTCAAAAGCACCGATTTCTGAAGTTGTTCGGTGTTTTAAACAAAAAAATTATCGTGTCAAAAGAGCGGTTAAATGTTCCTTCTTCCATTCCGATTTATATGATGTTTTTTTCTTTTTAGTCGATCTCATATTACCCTTAGTGAGATAATTTATAGTCATACATATATCTATAGTTTATCTTGGACAATAAATCTCAAATGTCTTCATTTCATTGTTAATCTCTGTGCCAAATCAAATACCTTCGCATAAATTGAGACGGACGAAGTAGTTATAAAATAATGGCTAATATTTAATAGCATTTGTTGAGAGTGGCTATTTCCAATTTTATCCTAATTCAGACACAAGAAAAATATCTAATATACATTAGGACACACTTTATTTACTTAATTAAATTCTCAATATGCTCCCTCACGTGTGGGTATGGTTCTTTTTTTTATGGACTAAACACGTGAAAATTCTCTTTGATAATAAGTGGCGGTGAAATTCAATCCCAAAACCTCTGCATGCTCTAATATCATATTGAAGTGCGTGATCACCTCATCTAAAAATTTAACATGTAAGAGAAAACACACTCTATTTACTTAATTATAGTCTCAACAACTTGGACATATAAATGTCGGAAATGAGCATATGCATGTCTAAAACAATTGTTTAGATTTTGCCATGATTTTCTTATCATATTTGAATTTTACTCTTTTTTAAAGGAATGATGAAGAGTTTACCATAACTGATTTTACTTTTCCCAAAAGGAAAATATAAAGCTTCCATATTTGAATAACCCCTTTCTTGGAGAAAAAGTTCTTGACATCTATAAATTGAAGACCTCTTTCTCACAACTAGAAGACATAGTAAAATATCCACAATGTAATCATTAAGGAGTCTTATTTAGGGGGAGATTGTTCTCTCAATAGGCTTATGCTTTCTATATTAGGTTTTCAATATGTAGGTCACATGACCATATTTTATTATAATATTATGCCTTTTAGTGTATTTTCTTTGTCTTCTGCTTTATAATCGCTTAAGGTTTGTAATTATTAGCTTTCGTATAATGTCCTGATTATTTCGATCCAAACAAGTGGTATCAGAGTCAATGGCTCAACCAACGATTCAACGGATTGAAGACATGCTCCAATTTCACGATAATGAAGATTTTATCCAGAATACTACATGTGGAGAAAATTTTTTAGCCATATTTTCAACATCCCTGCTACTACATCTTTAAAAATACAGCAAAATTTTTTTTAAACCAATTTTAACTCATAATATTTTTAATCTTATTTTTAACCATGACAACCAACAGTGATGAAGATTATGTGAAGATGACGGATAAAGTTTTGACAAGAAAATCCAGGCCAAAAGGGGAGATTTGTTAGGATTTTGCCCTCATTTTCTTACCATATTTTTGGATTTTACTTTTTCTTGAAGGAAGGGAAAAAAGTTTACCATAATTGATTTTACTTTTTCCAAAAGGAAAATATAAATCTTCCATATTTGAATAACCCCTTTCGTGGAGGAAACTTTTTGGACATCTTTAAATTGAAGACATCCTTCCCACAACTAGAAGACAGAGAAAAATATTCACAATGTAGTCATTAAAGAGTCTTGTTTGGAGGAAGATTATTCTCTCAATAAGCTTATGCTTTTTATATTAGTTTTTCAAATATGTAGGTCACTTGACCAAATTCTATTATAATATTATGTCTTTTAGTGTATTTTCTTTGTCGTCTAATTTATCATCGCTTAAGGTTTATAATTATTAGCTTTCGCATGACGCTCTGATTATTTCGATCCGATGCCAATTTGTTATTTACTATAATTATGTACGTAAAGGTCTGAAATACCCATTGCAAACTTGGGGCAAATTCTCACAAACTTCTTATGTTGAAACGAGTTTTAGACAGTGGCAAATTGAACATGCAATTGATAAGATAGTATGCCACAAATTGCTACATGCACCAACTTTCTTATAGTTTTTAATGAGCAAGGGGTGCCCAGTAAAATAAATCCGAACGCAGAGTGGATCAATTCTTAACTACTAATTTTGTAGCTGATTAATATTATATATATATATATATATTGTATTCAATAGCAAATTTGTGTTAGTGATATTTCATCAAATTGCTATAAAGTCATAGCGCATTATTACAGGTTATTGTCTACAAATGGTCCTACCACTTCTTCTGCAACACAAATCTGGGATTTAACTTCTATTATGTGAGGTGATACCATTTGCCTTCAATTAGTTTTACGATTAGATGTTCCTCTACTTTCCACTCTCATAGTTGCTTTATTAGGCCTTATCAAGTCATAGCGCATTATTACGAAGAATCAGGCAGAGTTATTTGATGGAATGGACAACCAAATAGAATAGTGATAGATTATGGAAATAATCTTTGATTATGTCCATAATCAAAGTAAATATTTTATATTTAGATTGTAAATATTCTGAGTATATTCTACCATAATTATAGTCTAAACTTAGCTTGTAAACATGTATATATTATTACATTCAAGGAATGGAAAGATCACGGAAAAATTTGGGTGCATGTAGGACATTATTTAAATATAAAGGTGGGTAAGGAGGGGGAGGTTTGATCTGCCTCTGTCCAACCATGGATCTGCCTAAGGGGAGTTTTTAATATACTCACGGAAAATATACTCACCCACACAAATTCTTTATCATCGTGTTCCTTTCTACACACATTTGAGGGTTTTATGGTGTTTGTGTTATCATCTCTTTCCTTCCACAACAATAAACAAACTTCAAGCCCGTTCCACCCAATGTGTATTTTTGGGATACCCACAAAATCATCGGGGCTATAAGTGTTATGATATGTCTAGTGGAAAAATTGTCATCTCTCGTCATGTTATTTTTTATGAGTCTGAATTCCCGTTTGCCAACATACACACGTCTTCCCTGCCATCGTATGATTTTCTGGACACTGAGCTACATTCCCTATTGCAATATCATTTAAACAACCCATTGCCCACTGCTCCATCTCCCTCGGTCCAGTTAAATAACCGAACTGGTCCATCCTAAATGAGGGAGCCCACTGCTTCCTCTCCCTCTCCATCGGTCCAGTTAAATGGCCCATTGATTCAAGCCCAACCGAGGGAGCCCACCACTCCCTTTCCCGCAGTCTAGTGGGTTTCACAAGCCTACCCTCGGCCTAACCCATAAATTCTTGGAACCGGTTCAGCTGGGCTGAGCTCTTCTCCAGCCGAGACCAGGCCCAATAACCACCAGACTACAAACTCAGCCCACAACAACCCGACACCCCACTGCCCCAACAGTCCATTTCGAGTCAGGCCCCAACCCGGTCCAACCATCCCCATTCCCCGTAACTCGAAACCTACCCTATTGGACCCGAATTGGAAGGCCGCCATGTTAGATGAAATTGATTCTCTTATTAAAATAAGATGTGGGAGTTGGTGCCCCGTCCTTCTAATATAAACATAATTCGTTTCATGTGGATTTTTTATCATAAAAAGAAATCTGATAGTTCCTTTGAGAGGTACAAAGCCCATCTTATTGGTGATGACAGGTCTCAGTAGGTTGGAGTGGATTGTGATGAAACCTTTAGCCCAGTTGTTAAACCGGCGACTATCCGGATAGTTCTCAGTTTGGCTCTGTCAAAATCATGCCCCATTAATCAATTGGACGTAAAGAATGCATTTCTACATGGTCACCTACATGAAACAGTTTACATGCACTAGCCTTTGGGATTCTAAAATCCTATTCATCCTGATTATGTTTGCTTTTTGAAGAAATCTTTATATGGTCTCAAACAGGCCCCTGAGTAGAGATGGCAATGGATCTTGGACCCGGTCCGGATCCGGTGGATCCAGATCCGTTTTATAGGATATGGATCTTTAAAATTTGGACCCGACGGATCCGGATCGGACCCGGATCCATTTCGACGGATCGGATCCGGATCCGGATCTTGTATTTGAGATCCGTATCCGATCCGGATCCGACCCGTGGATCCGTTTTTTATTAAATATATTCATAACCTAGAATGTAATTTTATAAGTATTTTCTTAAAATTGCTAAGCACATCCTTGCAAGTTTAATTCTCAAAACAAGTTTAACTTATCCCCGCGTTAACTCAAAAACCCAAAAATAAATAGGTAACTTCGATTATAAAATCAATGTTATATTAGTGAATGACTAACATCTCCATAGACAAGTAGTTAAAATTATATTCACTTCATTTGTGAAGATTTCAAGCACATGCAAGTTACGTTGTGGAAATACTAGTCGAGATTTTCCACAACTATTGTCATTGTCCAACATTTTCAATTAATAGCTCATAATCAAAACGAGACAACGAACAAAATATCTCATATGAACATTTCAAAATTGAAACACAGTAAACTGTTAGCTAAGTAAATATCGTTTGTCAGTTTAAAAAAAATTGCAAAAAAATTCTTAGCAAGGCAATTTTTTTTATATGTGGATCCAGATCCGATCCGTGGATCCGATGGATCCGGATTTGGATCTGATTTTTATGGATCCGACGGATCTGGATCCGGATCTGGATTCAGGTATGAAAACCGGATCTGGATCTGGATCTAGTAGGATCCTATCCAGATCCGATCCGTTGCCATCCCTACCCCTGAGCATGGTATAACAGGTTTGCTGAGTTTGTTTCCACACTGGGCTTCTCACATAGCAAATCCGATTAGTCTTTGTTTATTTATCAGAAAAGGAATGACATGGCATACATTCTTCTCTATGTTGATGACATCATCCTCACAACATCATATGCTTCTCTTCGCCAGTCTATTATGTCATTTCCTGTATCTGAATTTGCTATGAAGGATTTGGGTCCTTTGAACTATTTTTTGGACATTACTGTAACTCAACATGCATGTGGTCTATTTCTTTGTCAAAAAAATATGCCTAAGACATAATTGATAGAGCCGGAATGTCTTCTTGTAAGCCGTCACCTACGCCGGTGGATACCAAAACTAAGTTGAGTAACTCTTCAAGGTCTCCATACGGCGATCCGACACATTACCGCAGTTTAGCAGGGGCATTGCAATATCTCACCTTTACGAGATCTGATACATCATATGTTGTTCAACAAATATGTTTACATATGCATGACCCGAATGAGGAACATATGGGTGCTCTCAAATGAATTATGCGGTATATTCAGGGTGCTCTTGATTTTGGCTTACATCTGTATAAGTCAACCATTTTTGGTCTCACGTCTTATACCGATGCTGATTGGGATGGATTCTCGGATACCAAATGCTCCACCTCTGGTTATTGTGTATTTCTCAGAGACAATTTGATCTTGTGGTCGCCGACGCGCCAACCCACGTTATCTCGGTCTAGTGCTGAAGCCTAATACAGAGGGATTTCGAATGTTGTCTGTGAATCGTGTTGGCTCCATAATCTATTATTGAAACTCCATTGTCCAATAAAAAAGGCAACTGTCATTTATTGTGATAATATGAGTGCGATATATCTATCAGGGAACCCCGTACAACATCAACACACTAAATATATAGAGATAGATATTTTATTTATCCGTGAAAAGGTTGCACATGGACAAGTCTGTGTTCTCCATGTCCCGTCCCGCTATCAGATTGCCGATATATTCACAAAAGGTCTTCCGCGGATACTCTTTGATGATTTTAGGGACAGTCTCAGCGTACGAGAGCCTCCCGCTAAGACTGCGGGGGAACGATAGATTATGAAAATAATCTTTGATTATGTCCATAATCAAAGTAAATATCTTATATTTAGATTGTAAATATTCTGAGTATATTCTATCATAATTATAGCCTAAACTTAGTTTTGTAAACATATATATATATATTATTACATTTAAGGAACGGAAAGATGATGAAAAATATTTCCTTCAAATAGACTGTCTAACATGGAGATGGTACGATAAAAAAGTTTCCCTACAGAATCAAATTTAAGATTTAATTATGATGGCTTTAACTTTCATAGTTTTTAATATTGAACTTGTACTTTTGAAATTTCGTATCCAGATTAAATATTTATTATAACTTAAGTGATTTTTCACATATATATTTTAACTCATTATTCTTTTATTATTTTATTCTTTCATTTTATTATTACATGTACACGTTTCCTCAAATTCAGTTATCATATTGTTTATTGTTGCTATGTTCTTTTCTTCATTATTTTCAACTTTACATCTTCTCTCCTGTATTTTCTTTTTATACCTAATTTGATACGTTTTGCTTGAGCCAAGGGCTATCAGAAACAACTTCTCTACCTTCATAAATCACAAGGTATAGGTAAACATGTATGCGACATTCCCCAGATCCTACTTGTGGGATTACACGTTGTTATTGTTATTGTTAATGTTTTAACTCTATATTAAAATATTGAGTTCAGTTGAACTCGCAGCATAAAGACGACATTTGACGTGGTTCCAAGCAGAGGCAGATCCATGTTTGAACTTTATAGGTTCCTACATATCAACCTTAGGTTAATTAATATGCAATAATAACTAGGTATAATAAAATATTTATAGATATTTAATGAATTTTTTAATAAATATGATTTGAGCAATAATATTGCTTTATAGTCCCATGTAGTTTGATTTATGCTGCTATGTGTTCTTTAGTGTACTTTGTTTATCTTGTTTAGATGTGTTAGCTACTGCTTCATGTTCTTAGAATGCATTATCATGGCGTATTCGATTTTGTTATCAGCATGTTCATACTGTCCATACTGCTTTAATTCTCTGTCTGAGTCTGACTATTTCTCTTGCTTTGCTTTGCCTTGCTTGCTTTGCTTGTGATTATGCTTTATCTTGAGCCGATGGTCTCCCGGAAACAACCGCTCTACCTATCAAGGTGGAGGTAAGGTCTGCGTACACTCTACCCTTCCCAGACACCACATTGTGAGATTTCACTAGGTATGTTGTTATTGTTTGTTGTATGATTTGAGCAATAATTATCATATTCACATGAATCCACATATTATGTTGTTGATCTGCCTCTATTTCCAAAAAGGGCAAGATTCATTATTATTATTATTTTTTTATATAAAAAAGTGTGTCATATACAATGAGACAAAAAATACTATTCCTATTTGACTGTAGGTATGGTAAATGTAACATATATAAATAAGTGTCATGTTCATGGAAAACATTTACTCCTTTTGTCCCAATTTGTTTGAAGGTTGACCAGTTTAAATAGTCAAAAAAACTTTTTTACTACGATTTTCTCTAGTTCTTTTTATATATTGTGAATTATTAATTACAGAAATTTATAGTACTTTCTATGTAGTTTTCAACTATGAAAATTTTATTATAAAATATTTAAAGAGTTTATATTTAAAATTAAGTAAAAAAAAGATATTTGACTCCTCAAACTGGTTAACCTTCAAACAGGGAATGATCGGATCTGCTGTGTGAAAGATCGATAGAGGAGACATAATCGGCAAACCGCTGGTACCATGCTTGAGGAGCCTGTTTCAGTCCATAGAACGATTTTCGCAACAGACACACATAATCCGGATGAATAGGATCCCTGAAACTTATAGGTTGGTGCATATATACAGTTTCATGAAGATCCCCATGTAAGAAGGCATTCTTGACATCAAGTTGATGAATGAGCCAAAACTTGGATATGGCAATGCTGAGGACGGTCCGGATGGTTGCGGGCTTTACGACCGGGCTGAACATTTCATCACAGTCCACTCCCACATGTTGAGACCTTCCATCACTTACAAGACGAGCCTTGTACCTCTCAAAAGAACCATCAAATTTCTTTTTATGTCTAAAAATCTACATAGAATGAATAATGTTAGCATCAGGTGGACGTGATACTAGGTCCCACGTCTTATTATCAATAAGAGCATTATATTCGTCAATCATTGCAGCTTTCCAATTAGGATCGGACAAGGCATCCTTCGAGTTACGAGGGATAGGGGAAGGGACAACTAAAACAGAAAGGTTGAACAACTGTTTAGGTTTATTAATTCCGTGCATGTCACGGTTTTCCATGGTCCGAAAGTGTATCTCAGGATGCGGAACGGGAGGGGTGTTTACCGCGGGACTACCGGGAAGAAGTGGAAGGACAGGGGTGACGGTACTAGGCTGGCCGAACCTCGATTTGCCGAGAGATGGATACGGAATCACCCTGATGTGGGCTGTTTCGGGCCACCGTTGGTAGAACCGGGTGGGCAGCTAGTCCCGGACTGGCCGAGGTGGTAGTGGGTGCCATGGTTTGGGACGACGGACTATGTAAATGGTGAATTAGAAGAGGGTTTTGGCCATCATTTAGGAAGTCATAGGAATGTCGATGTGGCAAGTGTAGAGAGGCAAAGGGGAATTGAAACTCATCAAATAGAACATGACGTGAAATAATAACTTTACGGCTCGACAAGTCATAACACGAGTAACCACGATGATTGATAGGGTAACCCAGAAACACACACGGGGAAGACCGCGGTTGGAGTTTGTGAGTGGTCGGGTGAAGAGGGTAACAAAGACATCCAAAAATACACAAGTGTTGGTAGGAGGGGTTCCTATGAAACAGAACTTGGGTGGGCAACCGTTGAGCTAGAAACTTGTTTGGGATTATGTTTAGGAGATATGTGGTCATGGAGAATGCGTAATGCCAGAATTGAGGCGTGAGCAAGTAGGGCATGAACGAGGTTGTTTATGGTTCGGATTTTCCGTTCGGCTTTACCATTTCGGGAGGATGTGTAAGGGCAGGAAAAATGAAAGGTAAGACTGTTTTTGGAGAAAAACTGTTTGAATTGGTTATTATCGAATTCTCTGCCATTGTCACATTGAAAATATTTAATACTCTTTAAAATTGTGTTTTTATGAAAGCACTAAATGAAGAAAAAATGGGGTAGACCTGAAATTTATTTCCAATTGGAAAAGTTCATAGAAAATTGGAATAATCGTTCACAAATAACACATAATATCGATGGCCAGCCGTACTCAAAATAGGGGATGTCCACAAATCACTATGTATGATATCGAAAGGCATTAAAGTACAATTTGTGGATGCAGAAAATGGTAATTTGACATGTTTTTCAAAAACGCAAAATTCACTTATAGGAGTCTTAGAAATACAGTTGTAATTAATAAAATTATTTTTCTAAGGGAGAGTAAAACAGAGTCTCCCGAATGTCCAAATATTGAATGCCATAAGGAAGATGAAAGAGCAGCAAAGGTTGAGGGAACTGAGGCTGGATTGTTGACGGCGTTTGAAATAGGGTAGAGATCTCTGGTTCTATCACATCTCATTATTCGTCTCCCTGTCGTAAAATCTTGTACAGTAAAACCAAAAGGATCAAAGTCAAGGAAAACCCAATTGTCAGTTGTGAAACGTCGCACGAAGATTAGATTCTTAATGAGTTTAGGGGCATGTAGGATATTTTTTTAAGAGTGGTGGATGTGGTGGGGATAGAAAGGAATGACCATAACCACGGATGGGAATGCCTTGTCCACAACCAACAATATTATTCCGATTTAATATACTCAAATTGAAATAAGACGAGAGAGTATTTTATGATGTCGTAATGTGAGATGTGAAGCCTGTGTCCATATACCAATTTTCGTCTGAGTGTTGAGTGACATTGTGCTCATAGCTGCCTTAATGTGAGTCGGTGCATAAGTCGATGACGGGGGGACCTGTGTTGTGTAGGCCTGTTGTGGACGTGGGCTAAGTATGCTAGATTGGGCATATCGGTTCTGAGGTGGAGTCCACGAGGATTTTGTATACAGGTAAGGAGGGAGGCCCATGACGGTAGGGCCCATGCGGCCTACGACGGGTAGGCAGCCCACAACGGAGGCTGCTGCCAATACCGCGGTCGTTGTTGGCTATTTCCGGTCGGTGGGGACTGCCCTTTCACGCTGCCGTTGTTTCCAGAATTTCTTTCGCTGCGGCCCTTGCCGGACTGCCTGCTCCAGCAGTTGTTACGGGAGGAAGTGGATTGTTGCGGTCCTCTGGCCGACGGTTCTGGTTGTCAAACCGGGAGGCCCCGCCGTCGGCGGAGGGCCCGATGGTGGTGAGGGCGGTGTCGGTAATGCTTGCCTGAGTGGTGCTGCACTTAATTTTCTGGGTTTCCTCAAGGATGAGCTTCGAATAGGCATCATAAAATGGAGGTAACAGAGTGCATTGCTAAAGGATGGTGGCAACGCCGTCATAGGATTCGTTCAAACCTGCAATAAGTAGGGTTCCGTCGTGGGAAAATAGGGGGCGAGAGAGGTCGGTGGCTAGGGTTCCGACGTGAGCTAGGTGCCGACGTGGAAAAAAGGTGGCGGCCGAGAAGGTGTATCGACGACTAGGGTAGGGTTTGTAGTTTTAGGCTACTGATACCATAAAAGAATATGTTCCTTGATTTTATTGATGAATGATTTACAATATATATAAGGTTACAAGAATATTTACTTTGATACAAACTAGGTAACTAATTAACCTAATTACAAAATGATTATAATTCTACCTAAAATAAGAGATATACAGTTAATACAATTAATGAAAGAATATTGAGAAATATTCTATTACTATGTATTATAATTTTTGATACATAAAATATATTGTCTACATGTATATTTATTCGATTCGATTTGATATATTTTTGGTATTTTTATAAACTGAAAACCTAATTCGGTACGATTATAAATATATATTGAAACCTTCAATTTATTAGAAAAAACCTATAAATCAATTTAATACGGTACGATTGGGTGGATTCAATAGTTTTTTGAAAAACCATTGACCCCATATTCTCCTTAAATTGTGTGGGTGTAAAATCTACAACCGTACTATGATAGAAAAGCATGTCTCTGATCCAAAGTGTTTGGCCCAATGGCCAATACATTAGGATATTGCTGTCTGAGGTTCCGTGTTCGAGTCCTCTGATCAGCGAGAGTGGAACTGTGTTTCCCAAAAAAATTCCTCCATACGCGTAGGGCCAAGCGGTGTATACTAATCCGTAGGGCCAGACCGGAGGTGGGGTTTTCTGGGGTATGGGGCCGTAATGCGGTGGGACCAATCACTTTAAAAAGTTTACCCTACCTTAGTTTTGTTCGCTTGGGCAGCTCAATTGGTTTCAGTGGGGTTTCTTCTTGAAATAAAGGAGGGCCCCTTATGCGCAACGTGGTACTGGTTTAACATTTAAAATCAATTGAGCCACCATGATTTATCTCCTTCACAGACCTGTCGGACCGGGATGTGGGGGCTCCTGGGGTGGGAGATTCCACCTTTTGAGTAAGAAAAGCATGTCTCTGACTTGACTTCTGTTTACTTATTGTTCATTAATTTAAAATCTGGTCGTGATTGTTTATTTGACAATGTTCATTATTTAAAATGTAATGGCGTCCTTTCATAATTCAGTAATCAAATCAGTGGAAGAAAATATTCTCCGTAGAAATGAAGAATCATGATTCATGAGGCCATTTGTGTTGCAACTAGACTAATTGTTCTTTATTTATGATTCATTACAATAAATTAATTTTATATTGTTGGGCTGCATTAGGTGTGAATTTAAAATTTAAATTTAATGGAATCAACTTTTAAATGTTTTACTATTGCATTCATTATCTTGTTAGAATAATGGGTTAAAATATAATATCTTGATATTTTAGTAAGCTTATATATATATATACCTTTGAACGGGAGGAAGGTTGTCTTCTCTAAAATTATTATTTTTCTCATACTGAGGAAGAATTAGTAAACAAAAAGATGCCATTAACTATTCAAAATTAAATCTTATGAGTTCTCTAATACAAAAGATATGTGTGAGAATAATCAAAACTAAAAGAAGAAACAATTTCCTATTATTCAATTATTTGACTAGCCAAATTAGCCACTTTTCTTTTGCATGAATTTTCTTTAATTAATTGTTCGAACAACTTTGTGGCTGGCAATTAATAATTTCGTCTTATATTTCATCCTACGTTGGACGAATATGGACTCTTCGTGATACTGAATAAACTAGTTTTATTTCTTTATTTACACTACAAAAGAAGAAATTAAAGGCAAATGTAGAAACAAATGTAGTACATACGACCCTCAAGGATACATGCATACTTTAAGAAGTAAAATTAATTAAATACAACAACTTTGATCATTAAATACCAACTATGTTTCAACCAAAAATTTAGTTCCTATTAGTTTGGGGTAAATCTCTCAAAGTACATTGTGAGGAAATTTTAAAACAAGAACAAAAATGAAAATGTAGAAATGTAAAAAGGTGTTGTACAACATGTTTAAAGCAATCTAAATAAAGTGCCTTTGTGTCACAATGTTTTGTGTAGGAAATTAGCGGGTTATATTTTGTTCCATCTTTGAGTTTGACATGACCCAAAATTGGAGGATTGTGATATTAGGCTAATTCAGGATTTGAGTTTATAAGTTTAGGATATCAGTTACACGTTAACTATTTGAATTACTAAGTTAAATTTTAATATTTGAACATATTTAGTAGATCTCTTAACATAAATATAGAATTTGTGACAAAGCTAATGGATTCAGCCGAACTCGAAGGTCCACACGTTGGCATAAACCTTTTTGATAATGCAAATAATAAAGAATTTTGTTGGTCCTTTTTTCTTCTCTTGCTTCTTTGTCTTACGTGAACGACAAAAGTCCCTCATTGATTAAGAAGAACTCTGTTTTCTCTTTATATTAAATTGTTCTTTATTGAACTTGTAAAGAGATAATAAAAGACAGTTATATCGCGCACATGAGAAATGAGTTTGAATGCAAAATTAATCAATTTGCACCTTCCTGCGCGCGAGATATACGTGAAACATAGCTTAAGTATGATATGTGCAGGTCACCTCCAACATTTGTGGCATATAATAGACCAGCCTTCTTTGTGAATAACATTAGTGCAAACTTCCAACTTTCATCCATGAGTGAACGTATTTGGATTTACTGTGCAACCTTTGGGAGCGGTTAAAACGATTTGCATCCTAGTCGGACCGGAACGCTTTCAAGGCAATTTGTGATAAGGTTTTTACCTTTTTTGTTTCTAACACCATTGTGAATACCCCCTGGTTATTATTAGCATTAACTCTTTCCCATATTTCTTTTGTCCCACATTGAAAAAACACATTTGTATCTCATGTAATAGACCCTATATAAAGGGCTTTACCTGCTTTTCTTTTACTTGCACTTTTAGCTCTCAAGAATAATATTATTTTATTATCTTGTTATTTCTTTGTAAGAATTCACGTTATGAATAAAAGACTTTCACGAATTCTATCATGGTATCAGAGCCAAGAGCGCAAGTTAATATTTTTAGCTCGATCGCGGATCCAACTCCGTGGTGAGTTAGTTGGGGGTTCGCATGCAGCACGCCTCTGGTATTAGTTAAAAAAAATTTTGGCTTGTTCTTGGCTTATTTTGGAAGCTCGTGCTCGTTCTGATCTTGGCTTCCGCATCTGGGTTTCATCTTCTTGGCTTCCTCATCTGATTGGTGAGATTTGCCCTTTATTATTTTGTTGCTTGTTATTTGATATTGCTGCTTGTTATTTGATATTGCTGCTTGTTATTTGAGATTTTTCTGTTTAAAATTTATAATGGTGGAGGTGATGATTCTTTGCAAACTATTGGTGTTCGGTTAGATGAAAAAAATTATTCCTATTGGAGCTATGTCATAGTAAATTTTTTTGAATTGAAGGGGCTTTGGGATTATATGTCTGGAAAAACCAAATGCCCTAAAATTGGAGATGAAAAATTTGATGAATTATTTAGGACTTGGGAGACTAATAATTCAAAGATTATTACTTGGATTAATAACTCTGTTGAACAAAGAATTGGTGTTCAATTGGCTAAGTTCAAAACTGCTAAAGAGATTTGGGATTATCTGTCAAGATTGTTTGTGCAGAATAATTTTCTTTGTTAAATATCGCTACAATATGAAATTCGTGCACTAGTACAGAATGACTTGGGCATTCAAGATTATTTCTGGGCAATGACCACTTTGTGAGATCAGTTAGCTATGACGGAATCTACTGAATTGTAAGCATGCGATGCTTATATTAAATGTAGAGATAAAGATCGTCTTGTTCAGCTATTGATGGGTCTTCGGTCAGAATTTGAGAATTGTCGTTCAGGCTTGTTGCACCGCAAACCCTTACCATTTGTTGAAGACGTGGTAAATGAACTTATGGCTGAAGAAACATGTTTGAAGACTCTAAAAGGGGTACATAAGGCTTCTACTTTCGTATTGGCAGCTCCTTCATCTGCACCTGTCCTTGCAGCCCCTACACACCAGTATAGAACATCTATCATGGGTAATTGTAATTATTGCAAGAAACCAGGACACTAGAAAAATCAATGTTCTGAGCTACGAAAGACGTTAGGTTCTAAGCCTCCACATTCGGGACAAGGACAGAAGCCTTCTCAACAGAAGCCATATTCTGGGGGTCAATTCCAGAACTTGTATCCACCGACTCAGGCTGCCTTTGTGCCCTCTCTTGATCACCCAGCTTCAGGACCCTC
Source organism: Anisodus tanguticus (assembly GCA_034509755.1). Lineage (NCBI taxonomy): Eukaryota > Viridiplantae > Streptophyta > Magnoliopsida > Solanales > Solanaceae > Anisodus > Anisodus tanguticus. The sequence continues at coordinate 52,937,300 of CM067542.1, read as the reverse complement.
TGTGAGTCACAATACTGATTCTGTAGCTGACCAATTTCAGAAGTTCCTCGCCTTCCAACAGTTTTCAACAAAATTCTCAGTCTTATACTCTTTCTGCTCCTTCCGCTCATCACCATCTATTGGTTCATGTATCATTTCATCTTCTTGGATCTTGGACTCTGGAGCTAGAAATCATATGTCTCCTGATTCTTCCGTCTTTGTATATATGTCTTCTAACCCCCCCCCCCCCCCCTTTCACTTCAGTTGTGACTGCTGATGGCACACCTATGACATTGACAGGCATTGGCACCATTCATACATCCACTATATCATTACCGATGTTTATTGCATTCCAAAATTACATATGAATCTTGCTTCGCTGGGTCAAATATGTGACTCGGATGTTTTATTGGACTTTTCCCTAATTCTTGTTATGTGCAGGATCTAAAATCCAAGAGAGTGATTGGGACAGGGCGTAGAAAGGGGAGAGGTCTCTATGTTTTGGATGAGCTGCATCTTCCTACTCATGCAACAGCTATGCCTGTTAATCTGTCTTCTTTTCATTTAACACCTTCCTCTTCGAAGTTTTATTTGTGGCACTCTGAACTTGGTCATGTATCAGGTTCTCGCCTGCGTTTTATGTGTATACTGGTGTTCTTAGTTGTTTACAATCTGATGATATTTCTGATTGTAGTGGATGTAAACTTGGAAATTTTTTTGCTTTTCCTTTTAATCTTAGTACTTCTACTTTTTCTGCACCATTTGATCTAGTTCATTCAGATGTTTGGGGGCCAGCACCTATCCCTACTAAGCGAGGCTCCAGATATTATGTTTCCTTTATTGATGATTATACTCGTCATTGTTGGATTTATTTGTTGAAAAGACGCACTGATTTTGTTCATACTTATGCTGAGTTTCAAGCCTATGTGAAAACTCAACATTCTGCCATTATTAAATATTTTCGGGCTAATTTAGAAGGTGAATATACTAGTGGGGATCTTTCTGGTATTTTCAAAGCTGATTGTACAATACATCAGTCTTTTTGTACTGATACACCACAACAAAATGGGGTAGCCGAGAGAAAACATATGCATATTGTTGAGACAACTAGATCCATGCATTTGTCCGCTAGTGTACCTAGTGAATTTTGGGGAGAAGCTGTCCTTACATCTGTTTATCTTATTAATATGATCCCTACCCCTCATAATTCTAGGATTTCTCCGTATGCTAGACTATTTGGTCACACCCCACTATATTCCTATTTGAGAGTTTTTGATTCTACATGTTTTGTTCTACGTCCACATGCAGAGCGTACTAAGTTATCTTCTCGTGTCGCCATTTGTGTTTTTCTTGGATATGGGGTTGGGTAGAAAGGTTATCGTTGTCATGATCCAGTTTCTGGAAAATTGTAAGTGTCTCGTAATATTTTCTTTATTGAGCATGTTCCTTTCTTTTCCATCCCACCTACCTCACATGGCATGACAAAATCTGACCTTATTGATATTGATCCCTTTGATGCTGATTGCCCATCTGATTCTACATCTATATCATATGTTCCTTCTCAGTCTTCTGGCACGTCCCATGATATTGATACTCAGCCCCCTCCTACGCCTATTTCAGAACCTCTTGTGGTTGCAGATCCAGATCCACCTCGCTATCCTAAACGCACTCTGCGATCTACTTAGGTATCCGATTTTGATTATTCTTGCTATGCTCCATCATTCGCTTCCTTTTTAGTTTCTATTAATTCTCTCTGTGAGCCTACCTCCTACTCTAAGGCAGCTCGTGATCCACTTTGGCAAGAGGCTATGAATGATGAACTGGCTGCTTTAAACAAAACTGGTACTTGGGATTTGGTTTCTCTACCGACTGGTAAGAAAACTATTGGTTCTCGATGGGTGTACAAGATTAAGACAAAGTCTGGATGGTTCTATTGAGCGATATAAAGCTCGTTTGGTTGCAAAGGGTTTTGCTCAAGAATATGGTATGGATTATGAAGAGACTTTTGCACCTGTTGCAAAGATGACATCTGTCCGGGTTCTTATTGTAGTGGCCTCTGTTCGTCATTGGCATATTTCACAAATGAATGTTAAAAATGCTTTTTTTGAATGGGGATCTTCAAGAAGAAGTCTATATGGTCCCTCCACCTGGTGTTTCACATAGTCCAGGACAGGTGTGCAGGCTTAAGAAAGCTCTGTATGGTCTCAAACAAGCTCCAAGAGCTTGGTTCGACAAGTTCTCCACTGTAGTATCATCTCTTCGGTTTATTTCCAACTTTCATGATTCAACGTTATTTGTTAAATCATCCCCTGCAGGTTGTATTTTGCTTTTGTTGTATGTTGATGACATGATCATTACAGGTGATGATATTGATGGTAATGCAAACCTAAAATCTACTTTGTCTCGCCGTTTTGAGATGAAAGATTTAGGTCATCTACGTTACTTTTTAGGCATTGAGGTAGCTTATTCTGAGAAGGGATATCTTCTCTCTCAGTCTAAGTACATTGCAGATAATCTTGAGCGGGCCCGTCTCACAGATACTCGTATAGTTGACTCTCCTCTTGAGGTTAATGTCCGATATATACCTACTGACGGGGATCCTCTTCTTGATCCCACTTTATATCGTTCAGTTGTAGGGAGTCTGGTGTACCTCGCCATTACTCGCCCTGACATTGCATATGCTGTTCACATTGTCAGTCAGTTTGTTTGCTCTCTTACATATGTACATTGGGCTGCAGTTATGCATATTCTTCGATATCTTCGAGGAACGATTTATCAGAGTCTCTTGTTTCCATCGACCTCATCCTTGGAGCTTCGTGCATTTTCTGATGCAGATTGGCTGGTGACCTAACTGATCGGATATCAACTACTAGTTATTGTGTATTTTTAGGAGATTCACTCATCTCATGGAAAAGTAAGAAACAAGATGTGGTTTCTCGCTTTTCAACTGAGGCAGACTATCGTGCTATGGCTTCTACTACGTGTGAGATTGTATGGTTATGTCGGTTATTGGTTGATATGGGTGTCTCTCTTTCTTCACCAACACCGATGTACTGTGATAATAAGAGTTCTATTCAGATTGCTCACAACACAGTCTTTCATGAACGTACCAAGCATATTGAGATTGATTGTCATATTATTTGATATCATCTTCAGCAGCGCACTCTATCCTTGCCATTTGTCTCATCTTCGATGCAACTTGCAGATTTCTTCACAAAAGCGCATACCTTAAAGCGTCACCGGTTCTTTCTTGGCAAACTTTCGATGCTTCTGTCTACACCATCGCGAGTTTGAGAGGGGATATTAGCATTAACTCTTTCCCACATTGCTTTTGTCCCACATTGGAAAAACACATTTGTATCTCATGTAATAGACCCTATATAAAGGGTTTTACTTGCTTTTCTTTTACTTGCACTTTTAGCTCTCAAGAATAGTATTATTTTATTATCTTGTTATTGCTTTGTAAGAATTCATGTTATGAATAAAATACTTTCATGAATTCTATCAGTTATGACTGCAGTGGCAGATTTCAAGATTTGAATATTATGGGTTCGAGTTTAGAATTCTGTCACAACTCATTTAATTTACTAGGCTCAAGACATTTTGTACTTATTTAGTTAAACTTTAACACAAATACAAGGTTTGAACAATTACTGGATTCGTAACCTGTACTAAAGCACTACATCTTCCCCTGGTTGTGATCCCCCAAGAGAACCCTGAACGTCCATACAGATGCTGTTCTAACTAAAGTAAATGATGGGACTCAATGTTGTCCTGTACCATCAAACAACAAGCAAAATGGAACATGTCCTATGCCAAATCTTGATCGTGCAAAGCTTTATGTTGATACTTAGTTGTGGCCTCCAAAGAAGGAAAATAACACTTGTGCACTGTCCATTATTAACCCCAAATAAAAGAGGTTAAGAGTACATTGAAAGTTCTCTAGCAGCTTCAAACCAATAATATTAGCTTTAAAAGATTAGACACATTGTTCTTCTCCCACTTTCCAAATAAATTAATACATTAAGGCAAAGAAAACTGGACTTTCTTTCCAAAAGTAGAAGGATAATATGCCTAAATTGATGCTTAATGTTGTATCTGTATCCACTTTCAGATATGCTCACAATTTTCATTAATAAATTATAATGCCTTGTTGTGGAAAACCCATAGTGGTTGTGGAGTCAAACTCAACACTCATTGGGAGAAAATTAAAGCATGAGAAACTTTCATATAAATTCTGAGGTCATAAGCTGATGTTGCATAGAATATTAACAAAGAAACTGATTCTGACCAATCGCCAACACGAATGATTGATCAATTAAAAAGTTGTGGAAAGTGTCTTCAAGAACATTATGGAGATATTTGCCAAAACAACAATGATGTGATGTATGAGAATCAATATCATATTCGCTCTGCTTACTATATATGCTGGAGCTCATGTATACTACCAAGTAAGGAAGACACGAATCAGAAAAGACACTGAGTTGTTAGCAATGAGTTTTTTCCAGAAATGGAAGGCAGTAGCTGCAATGATTTTTGTTGAACTTGCTCTGGCTGTTGTAAATGCTCTATTCAAAAAGGTACTCAGTAAAGGAATGAATCAATTAGTGATAAGTACATACAGGTTTTCAATCGCTGCGATTATCATAACCCTCATGGCGTGTTTTCTAGAAAGGTATGGCTTTTTACACATTATGCACTGATCAGAAGAGTTTAATTTCCAAACGAGACATAACAAAATGAGATCTTATTCCCTTTCTCTACAGGAATTTTATATCGAATTTGACAGGTCGCGTTGTCTGTTCTCTATTTTTCAGTGCACTTTTGGGGTGAGTTTTCTCCTCATTCTATATGCTAAAGTATCTTCATCACAATTGTTCCAGTATAGATTACGGTATGCTTTAGCCAATGACGAAAAACTCTGAGAAAGATCGCTCTTTTCAGGGGTACGCTCACTCAATATTTCTTCCTAATTGGACTAAAGTACACCTCAACAACATTTAGTTGCGCCTTCATCAATATGGTTCCCATCAACACATTCATTATGGCATTGGTTCTCAGGTAAGCATCAGACTTGTTATTCAACAGTATGATGACTTGTATACTTGTATCTGATAGAATATAATACATTATTAGAGATCTTGTACATGTGTAATTATGATATTAATTTTGTATTAGTAAAAATGTACATTTGATTTCCCGTAATTATAGGTTAGGTTTACTATTGTATATCATGTATATAAACCCTCTACATTAATGAAAATAATCAATGGATTATTCTCTTTCATGATATAGCAGTCTAGGACAAACTTTTCCTTCTCCAAAAATATACTCCTTCCGCCGCCCTACTCGAACCCTCATTCTCGGCCGACGGCCAACCCCCCATCCCTTCAAATTTTTCCGAATCCCTAATTCTCCTCTTGTTCTTCCATCATGTCTACCACAAAGAATACCTTTCATCCTGCTAATGCAATCTCCAATATCAAGAACAATATCCCTATCGTTTTTTAGATGGAAAACGTCCAATACGCGATGTGGGCAGAACTATTTAAAGTTCACGCAAGGTCTAATAGAGTCCTCCATCACATCGTCAAACCGGAAAAAATCAAGGAGAAGGTGCCTTCCACAGATGATGAAATCGAGTTGTGGGCAACTCTTGATGCTACGGTCCTCCAATAGATCTATTCCACCATCTTTACGGACCTCTTACAGACAATTATCGAACCTGATGCCACGACAATGCAAGCTTGGAATATGTTGCGTGATATATTCCATGATAAAAAAAAATCTCGTGCCGTAACCCTTGAGTAGGAATTCTCTCACATCAATATGGAGGATTTTTCGAATGCCTCCGCCTATTGTAAAAGGCTCAAGGAGTTGCCAAATTAACTCAAGAACGTCGGTGTGCCCGACACAAACGATCGTCTCATTCTTCAAATGGTTGCAGGCCTCTCTGAGGCGTATAATAGAGTTGAAATTCTTCTTCATCAAAGCAATCCTGTCCCGCCGTTCTACCAAACACGTTCCATGCTCACCTTAGAAAAAGCAGGGTTGGTTAAAAAGGCAGAAACCTGAGCCAATTCCGCCATAATGGTGGCCAACACCGATGACCCTCACTCATTTTTGAAAAATTCTGGCCAAAACCCTACCAATAGTGGCGGAAAAAAGGGCCAAAATAGGAAAAATGGTGGCAAAAACCGCGGCGGTGGTCGTGGTGGTAGCGATGGAAGCTGCGGTGGCGTCGGTGGTATCAGTGGCGGAGGATGGGGTGGCGGCGATGGTCAGCAAGGGCCTGGGCCGCAACACCACTGGCCGCAACCTTGGGCCAGCGGGCAGTGGCCCACTCCACTTTATCCGGCTCCTCAATTTTGGGCCAGGCCCAATAACAACCAACAACAGGCTCGGCAGAACCAAGCCTGGCCTACTTGGGCCTTGGCCTCAGCAGGCATTCGCTGCTGCGGACCCAGCAGCAGCCCCGACCCACACAGATATCAAGGCAACGATGCATACACTTGGATTAAATCCTCCGAATGCAAATTGGTACATGGACACCGGTGCTACTTCTCACATGACATCAACACCAGGTAATCTCTCGTCTTATTTCAATTTGAGCAAAAATCGTGGCATAATTGTTAGTAATGGTCATTCAATTCAAATTCGTGGTTATGGTCACACAAATTTACCTCCCCAGAACCTACCTTTAGCCTTGAAAAATGTCCTTCATGCTCCTAAATTAATTAAAAATTGGTGTCTGTTTGGAAGTTTACTACTGATAATTTGGTTTCTATTGACTTTGACCCTTTTGGATTTTTTGTGAAGGATTTTTCGACGGGGATACCTCTATTGAGATGTGATAGTCGGGGCGAGCTCTATCCCATCACCACCACCACCACCACTAAATAAGCCACACCGTCAACGTTTGCCGCTTTAGCACCTTCCTTATGGCATGCGCGTTTGGGTCATCCGGGGGTGTATGTTCTTTCCTCTCTTAAAAATAATAATTTTATTGAGTGTAATAGTATGCGTAGTACTAATATTTATCCTTCTTTTCCACTTGGGAAACATGTTAAATTACCGTTTCTTGCCTCCAATTCTAGTACTATGTTGCCATTTGATATTATTCATAGTGATTTGTGGACATCTCCCATTTTGAGCTCTTTGGGCCACCGTTATTATGTGTTATTTTTGGATGATTATTCTAATTTTTTGGACCTTTCCATTATCTAAAAAGTCTCAAGTTTATTCCACATTCCTATCATTTAGAGCATTCATCCGTACCCAATTTGAACGGGAAATTTAAAATATTTAGTGTGAAAATGGACGGGAATTTGATAATGGGCCGTTTAGAGAATGTTGTAAGGTTAATGATATATCTTTCAGTTTTTTTGTACACATACATCCTCGCAAAATGGGAAAGCCGAGCGAAAAATACGCACAATTAATAATATCATTCGGACATTACTAGCTCATGCTTCATTACCACCTTCATTTTGGCATCATGCATTACAAATGATCACTTACCTTCTTAACATACTCCCTAGCAAAGGATTAGCATACCAATCTCCACTCAAAATTCTTTATCACAAAGATCCGTCGTATTCTCATCATAGGGTGTTTGAGTGTTTATGCTATCCTATCTTTCCCTCCACTACAATAAACAAACTACAAGCCCGCTCTACCGCTTGTGTGTTTTTGGGTTATCCGTCTAATCATCGTGATTACAAATGTTATGATTTATCCTCGAATAAAATCATCGTTAGTCACCATGTCATTTTTTATGAAACCCAATTTCCATTTGCTAAGTTGCATGATTCTGTGTCTAATTCTTATAATTTTATCGATGATGGGCTCTCACCGTATGTGGTCCACCATTTGCTCTGACCCACATCTAAGAATTTGGACCAACAGACACTGGCAAGCGCAATGCCTACTGGCCCAGACCCTTCCCATCGTCTAATTCTGCCAGCCGCCCACTGCTTCTGGCCCAAACTCCCTTCATCGTCCAATTATGCCAGCAGGACCACTGCCTGCTGGCCTATTTTCCACTTTTATTGAGTCCCAGCCAGCAGGCCCACTGCCTGCTGGCCTAACCCGTGACCCACCTCTCGATCCAATCAGTTCGACGTCCATACACCGACCCAGGTCCGGCCCACTTCTATTCCGAGTCAAGAGCCCGTCACTTGTAGCCAACGGGGTATCTTTAGACCAAAATGACATTTTATCTCAACTCTAATGTCACTAAATCACCCCTACCACATAACCCGGTATTTGCCCTTCGTGACCCGATTTGGAAAATGACCATGGATGATGAATATAATGTTCTTATTGAAAATAAGATATGGGAGTTGGTGCCCCGTCTGCCTGGTGTTAATGTGATTCATTCTATGTGAATTTTTACTCATAAGAAAAAATCTGATGGTTGTTTTAAGAGGCATAAGGCCCGTCTTATCGGTGATGGTAAAACTCAACAGGTTGACATGAATTGTGGAGAGACATTTAGTCTGGTGGTCAAACAAGCAACTATTCGCACTGTTCTCAGTCTGGCTCTCTCAAAAGCATGGCTTATTCATCAGCTGGACGTGAAAAATGCGTTCTTACACGGTGATCTCAAGGAGAATGTATACATGTATCAGCCTTTGGGTTTCAGGGATCCCGATCATCCTAATCATGTGTGCTTTCTGAAGACGTCATTGTATGGGCTAAAACAGGCCCATCGGGCCTGGTACAAAAGGTTTGCAAATTATGTGTCTAATATTGGGTTTTCTCACAGCAGGTTTGATCATTCTTTTTTCATCTACAATCGCGGTACTTCTCTGACATACATTATGTTATATGTGGATGATATTATATTAACTGCCTCTCTCGATAAACTGTGCAAGTCTATCATATCTCTTCTCAGCTACGAATTTGCTATGAAAGACTTGGGGTCTTTGAGTTATTTTTGGGTATAGCTGTAACTCATCATGCATGTGGTCTATTTCTATCCCAGATGAAGTATGCACCTGAGATTATTGAACGGGCTGACATGTTATCCTGTAAGTCATCTCCTACTCCGGTTGACACCAAACCAAAACTGAGTGCAAATTCTAGCACACCGTACGAGGATCCCTACCACTATCGCAGTCTTGCAGGGACTCTTCAGTATCTTACGTTTACGAGGCTCGATATTACTTATCCAGTGCAACAGATGTGTTTATTTATGCATGATCTGATGGAAGAACGCATGCACGCTCTCAAACACATTGTGCATTACATTCAGGGCACTCTTGATTATGGTTTACACCTATATCCATCTGTATCTACTCTTATGTCTTATATAAATGTTGATTGGGGTGGATGTCCAGATACCAGATGTTCGACATCTGGTTATTGTATGTTTCTTGGTGATAACTTGGTCTCTTGGTCGGCTAAACGCCAGGCTACTTTAACGTGTTCCAGTGTGGAGGCCGAGTATCGAGAGGTAGCCAATGTGGTGTCTGAGTCCTGTTGGATGCGTAACCTCCTCTTAGAACTTCACTTTCCTATTCAGAAAGCTACCTTGATCTACTGCGATAATGTTAGTGCGATATATCTCTCTGGGAATACTGTCCAACATCAGCGCACTAAACATATCGAGATGGATATTCACTTTGTTCGCGAAAAGGTAGCTCGTGGACAAGTACGTGTCTTGCATGTCCCTTCACGGTACCAAATTGGTGACATCTTCACTAAGGGCCTTCCCTTAGTTCTATTTGAAGATTTTAGGAACAGTCTCAGCGTACGACAATCGTCTCTATGACCGCGGGGGTGTGATAGAATATACGTAGTATATTCCTATTCCCTGATATTATTAGAGATCTTGTACATGTGTAATTATGGTAGTAGTATTGTATTAGGAAAATGTATATTTAATTTTCGTAATTATAGGTTAGGTTTACTATTGTATATCATGTATATAAATCCTTATATCAGTTCATATCGGTTTTGTATCCGAAAATATGAACCGAATAAAAATCATTTAAAAAAAAAACCGAATCCAACTTAAAAAAAAACTCGATATGTTTGGTTTATATCACAGAACGTATTGGATTATATTGGTTTTTACTAGTGGGTCGGGTCGGGTCAAGTCAGGGATTTTTTTAAAAAAAATTGAATTTTCTAAACTGAAATTGACATTCACACCTACACTATCATAAAATTTCGACGTTGAAATCTATTGTGTATCGTGAGGTGTTTACTAAAGAAAAAGGAAAATTAGAAATTGATTGGGAAAACAGACGTTTTTTAAAAAATTGGCTGCGCAAACCGCCTTGCTACGTTTGGCCGGTCCTATCTCGAAAAAATATGCAAAACAAAAAAAAATTGAGTAAAACGGACATCCGAGCTCAGAGTTATGACCATTTAAAGTTTTACCAATTTACAACTACTTTATCTCCCTACATTTTATGTCAATGCTTCAGTGATATGTTAATCAAGTTCATGCCGCATTCGACTTCCATAAAAGCTTCATAGATTGACTTCAATGGCTATGATTCAAGAGATAGTAGTAGACTAAAATAAAAAATAAGATTAATTACATATTTAATTCGGTTCGGTTCGGTTCGTATCTAAAATTAAAAAACCGAATCACTAAATCTTGATTCGGTTCGGTTTTTCAAAAAATCGGTTTTTTTTTATAAAAAAACGAACAAAAACAGCCGGTTCGGTTTGATTTTTTCGGTTCTCCGATTTTTTGCCCACCCCTACCCTTTACATTATGAAAATAATGAAGGAATTATTCTCTTTCAGTATCAACCAAGGTGTATTTTTTTTTTGTTTTCATATTGAAAAAGTAATAAGGATAAGAGTAATTAAACGTTTTATCATCCTGGTGTTGTGAATGATCAAAATTCTTGCAGGCAAGAGAACATAAATATGAAATGCAAAAGTGGGAGAGCTAAGGCATTAGGAACCTTATGTTGTCTTGGTGGTGCCTTAATACTAACTCTATACAAAGGAATGCCATTGATAAACCAGCCAGCACAAGAAGTTGAAGTGAACCATAACACAAAGAGTTGGATTATTGGTTCATTGTTTCTATTCGCGGGGAGCATCGTTTGGTCTTCGTGGTTCCTCATACAAGCTAGGATAGGGAAGGACTATCCTTATCAATATTCTAGCACAGCAATAATGTCATTCCTTGGAGCCATTCAATCTGCAATCTTGAGCTTAGTTATTGATAGAAACACATCCTCATGGTTTATGAAAGGAACTTTAGAGATCTCAACTGTCATATATGCTGTGAGTAATCTCCTATTTTCTTGTTTATTAAACAACAACATACCCAGTGTAGTCCACAAGTGGGGTCTGGGGAGGTAGTATGTACACAAACCTTATACCTACCTTTATTTATTGCTATGTTTTATAATACAGTCAAACCTTTCTATAACAGTATCGTTTGTTCATATATATTTTGACTGTTATAGCGAAATGTTATAGAGAACATATAATATAACATTTCATGAAAGAAACTCTAGTTTCATTCAAGAATGTGAAAATTTGAATAAACTGAATAAAAATGTTTGTCTATGCACAGGGAATTGTGGGATCAGGATTATGCTATGTGGTCATGTCATGGTGTGTAAAGCAAAAGGGTGCAGTATTCACATCTGCATTTAGTCCCTTCATTCAAATTTTTGCTGCTGTGATTGACATCTCCATACTTCATGAACAAATTCACCTTGGAAGGTTTGAACTTAATTAGTTTCTGTATTTTTAACATAAAAATGTAATAAAGAATCAAGAAAATGAAAAGAAAAAGAAACAGCAGGGTCAATGATTTCACCAAAGAAAAAGTATATACTCCCACCGTTTTAGTTTACGTGAGACTATTTTATTATTAGCTCGTTTAAAAAAGAATAACATATTTTTATATTTAAAATAAGATAACTTTAATTTTTTATTTTAACCTTAATGAAAAGATTTGTAGCCACATAAATGATATGGAATATTTAAAATCACAAGTTTCAAAAGTCAATCATGCAACCAGTGGCGGATCCAAAATTTTCACTCAAGGTGTTCGAAAAAATAACAAAAGCTAAACATAAAAAATAATGTTGTCCTTAGAAATTGAACTTGGGACTATAGAAATAATTTTGAACATCTTGAACCACTTGAGCTAATCTTTTGCATTGTTTAGAGTGTTCAAGGTTAATATATATATATACATAAACGCAAGAAGTATACCCTATATATACACTATATTTTTTTGCCGAGGGTGTTCGGGTGAACACCTCGGCACCCTCTAAATCCACCCCTGCATGCAACTTTTATGACATGTTTAAAACTAATAGTTTCAAAAGTCGGCATTTCTTTCTTAAATTATGTGCCGAGTTAAACTAGATGGTAAATCTTACTTTAAAATATTTATCTTCTTTCTGTGAAATGATGGCCAAATATTCAAAGAAAAAGAAACCAGCTAGCATGATTTTACCAACTTGCAAATCACAGTTGGATATTACTACTATTACTAAACATCTTCATTTTTTTCTTTTCTTTAACAGCATTTTGGGGTCCATTTTGGTTATTATTGGCTTGTACATTCTTCTATGGGGTAAAAGCAAAGAAGCAGAGAATTTGAAGAATTCTCCAACAACAGACAAGAATGGACAGGATACACTACCAGTTACTTCCAGTCCATCTCATACTTAACAAGGTTACATGCAACAAAACAGAATTCCTCCCTGAAGCACTAAGTAATGCAATTTTTCTAGCATCTATACAACAACAAATCAATGTCATAATGTCAAAACTGTATATTCAATTTTGATGCTGCTGAAATCACTGGTGCACAATAACAATATGTTATCTTATTAACGATGGTATTCATCGTCTTTCTGTAGGATTTAGTTCAAATATACAACACTTTGAGCGGATATTTAGGCCAGTAACTCAAATTTGTCATAGAAGCTTGCAGCTTGGGTAAAGAATGGATCTTGGACGTAACTCAACCCCAAAAGTTAGCTTAAAGGGAGGAGGATTGCCCAAGCCATATAAGGAGACCAAGGACCATTTATACCACCTATGTTGAAGAACTCAACATCTCGCCTCACGCTCAGGGATGGACATCTGGAGCGTGAACAATATAAGAGGGGGGCCAACATAGAAAACAATGAATTGAGACGGGTCTGACTCTGATATCATGTAAAGAATGAATTTTGGGCATAACTCAACCCCGACATCTGGAGCGTGAACAATATAAGAGGGCGGCCAACATCGAAAACAATGAATTGAGACGGGTCTGTCTCTGATATCATGTAAATGAATCTTGGGCATAACTCAACATTCTTTACATGGTATCAGAGTCAAATCCGTAGTACTAACGACCATGATTATTTAACGGTAACTTGTCATTGGATAGATTATAAATGGTCTATGCAAAAACGTATCTTAGCGTATAAATATATAGATGATAGGCACACTGATACTTTTATTGCAGAAATTATTTATCAAGTGTGCGATTATTACGGAATAACTAATAAAATTATGACTATTACATTAGATAACGCTTCTTCTAATAATTACGCTATTACAATTTTAAAAAATAGTTTAACTCCATCTTTTCCAGATCATTTTCATATAAAATGTGCGTGCCATATATATAACTTAATTGTAAAGGATGATCTATCACTTTTTGAAGACATTCTTAGTAAAATACAATTTGCTATAAACTTTATTTTTAAAAATAATACAATACAACGAAGAAAAGAATATAAAAAAACTTGTCACGATTGCCAACAACCTTATAGAAAAATTTCAGAAGAAGTACCCACAAGGTGGAATTCTTTATACGAGCAACTACTTGTTGCTTATGACTATAGAAAATATATAACTTTATTTTTTAACTCTCATAATCAAGATCCAGCTGATATGGTTGTAGATAGCGATTGGGTAAAAATTTCCGAACTTAATGTATTTTTAGAGAAATTTTTTCAAGCAACAAAAGAATTTTCTGGTATATCTTATCCTACTATTTCAACTATATTGTTTTATACAACTCTAATATTTTTATTACTTAGTGAATATATGGAAAACCCAGCTTATATGGCAGCTATTAAAAAAATGTTTATCAAAATAAAAATTTATTTTATTCCTATTCCCACTATTTATATTATTGGTGCTGTATTAAATCGACAATTAAAATAGGCGGTAGTAAATCACTTATTGAAACTATTTACGATTGTATAGAAGTACTACCACCTCCAAGTCCCAAAAATCCAAATCACTCACCACCTATTGAACAAACTAAAGAAGAAGTGTTGTCTAACGTAGAAGACCAATGCAAAAAAAGTATATAGGTTTTACCAACAAGAAAGTGCTAGTAACCTACCGGCTTCCATACCATCTTCTTCATCTTCAACACAACCTCACAAAAGACATGTTGCTTCTGCGGCTAGAATTGAAAGCCTCAGAAATAGAATGTGCGGTCGTACCGCTACCAACCAAATTAGCGAGTTTGATATTTTTGTTTTGCAGGGTTCTGTACCGTACCAAGCAGTTCTCAATGAAGAAGGATGTGAAGACTTGCTGAAATACTGGAGGGGGAATGAGAAGACCTTTCCGACACTTTTAATGATGGCCCGAGATGTTTTGAACATTCAAGCGTCATCAACGGCGTCTGAAAACACTTTTTCTGCCGACAGATATCAAATAGAAGAGCACATACACTCATTAACCGGAGACAACTTGGAGATTGTAGTATTATTCAGAGAGTGGATACGAGCGGAGCGAAGAAGATGCGGTCAACCGGGATTAACGAAGAAGAAGATGAAAACTACAACGAAATCTTATCCGAAGGTGGTGGAAGCGACGTGGAGCAATTTGACCAACAAATACCAATTTCAACCGAAGAACCACATGAAATTATCAAGAAACTAGAACATGTGTTTTTTCAAATTGTAATTTTTTTTAATTTCAATTTTACTATGTAATTTGCAACTTTTGAACAACACCACAAAGTTGCAATTTTGACAATTGTATTTGTATTACAAAACAAATCATATCTATTAAATAATATAAGAGTCACAAAAACAGCATTGTGATATTTTTATTACACTATCTTGTTTAATTTTTGAGTTTTTTTATATATATGCTATTTTTTAAATTAAGTGCAAAACAAACCGACCCGACCCCGCCCGGACCCAACTCCTACGGGATCGGAAACGGGACGAGACGGCGGCGAATCCCGCCGGTCCCGCCCCGACCCGATCCCGACCCTCCCCCATCCGCCCCGACCCGAACCCGCCCCTCCCCCATCCCGCCCCGACCCGATCCCGCTGATCCCGACACGACGGACCCGATCTGCCACGCCTAGGTGTTGTTTGCGCTCAAGCTCATAAACAGGAACTCATACAAGATTTGTTTAAGACATGGCATGATTCCTGCACGTGGAATAGTTAGTGGTGGCATGATAATGGATCTCCTAATATCCTTCAGAGACAAAAGCCACAAAGGATAATCTTTTATTGGGATGGAGTGAGTGAAGGGAAATTTTATTAAGTACTGCTTTTCGAGCTAGATGCTCTTAGTGACTTTTATGGTCAAGTTCATAATTAAGTGATTTTGGTCCTTGAGTTTCAATTTTGATTATTCTAAATTCCAAGGAAGTAACCTTCTATTAATAAGATTGCTTAGGAAACTGTTTGTTTTGTTCTGATATCCAACTGCACATTCAACCTATTAGTGTTAAAATAGCATCTATTGGTTCCTCCCTTAACAAATAAGTTAAAGATCTTTAATTATTAAACTACATTATAACATTTTTCGTATTGAAAAAAATTATTTTGGTACTTTTACTTTACTTTAACGATGTAATGAATATAAAAATTTGGTAATAGAGACCAAAAACACATATGCTTCTGATTGGTGGTCAAATGAGCTTCTTCGACTACTAATAGAACCAAATAAGAGTTTTCCAATAAGGGACCAAGAAAGCAAGTGTCCTTATTTGAATTAAGAGGTAAGAGATCCTCCACAGCATTGACGCTCTTCACAAAATACATAAAGTAGAACATTAGGCATAGACTAATCTATGACATATCAATAGCTCCCCCCACCCCCCCCTAAAAATAAAAGATAAAAACATTGGAGAGGAACAAAATACAATTACTATGTAATTTGTAATTTTTGAACAACACCACAAATTTGCAATTTTGACAATTGTATTTGTATTACAAAAAAAATCATACGTCTATTAAATAATATAAAAGGCACAAAAACAACATTGAGATATTTTTATTACACTATCTTATCTTGTTTAATTATTGAGTTTTTTATATATATGTTATTTTTTAAATTAAGTGAAAGAAAAAAAAAACTCGGATCCCGACCCGACCCGATCCCGACGGGATCGGGATCAGGGCGGGACTTCGGCAAATCCCGCCTATCCCGGTCCCGTCTGATCCGCCCCGCCCCGATCCCGCCAAACCCTGCCCGACGGTCCCGAGCTCGGCCCGCTGGCCACCCTTAGTACCTGAGAGACTGAGAGTATCCCAATTTCTGATCCCTTAGTAGCCCTTTCTCCGCCAAAATAGATACTACTTTTTGACAAGTTAGCTTAAAGTTCGGAAGCACATGAGAATCTGGAAAAGCTTTCATGAAGTAGTTTAACAGAATTCATATCATCTCTGGCAAACAATAGCAAATCATCAGCAAAGCTAAGATGTGTGATACTCATTTTGGTAACACCTTGGATTATATTTAAACTCGTTCTTCGTTGCCAGTTCATTGAGCGACTTCTATTAAGATATTCCATTGCAATGACAAACAAGAAAGGAAATATTGGTCCCCTTGTTTCAGCCCTTTAGCTACATCAAATGATTCTTGGAGTAATTCACTGTCTTCACATACTCCATTACCCGATCAGTAAATTTAGCTGGAAATTCCAATCCCTACATAACTTGTTCCACAAATACGCATTCAACAGAATCATAAGCTTTTTGTAAATTCACTTCAATTATGCATCTAGGAGAAATAGGTTTCCTAGTGTATACTTTAACAAGTTCACGTGATAAGATTATGTTATATGCTATCTTTTGTTAGGAATGAACCCAATTTGTGCTTCTCTAATTTGGTTCATTTGGCCCTGGATATCTGCTGCAATGCACCCTCCTCTATCAATGACCATGAAAGAAATGTTGGGATACAATTATTGTAGGGAACGGGAAGTAAATAACTATTACAATAGTAGAAAGGATAAACAAACTATTATAATAAAACTGGAAATCAAAACCTTACAAACTGCTTGTGTGATTTGCTGAGTCGAGTGATGACACTCTGTCTTTAAGACAAGATTGCCCCGTATATCTCCTTTTACGGTATTGAGCAATAGTCTCCCAATATACAACAACTTTAACAAGTGAGCAAAGGAAACTCAAGTGTTACTCTTGAAGAACTTTGAGTATAGTGACTTTGCTAGAGAGGAAGAATATGAAATCAGAAAATCTGGAGAATTCTCTAAGTGTTGAGTGTAGTGTGTTTCAATTGAGCCAAAGGCCTCAATTTATAGTGTAAGTAGAAGACCCCTCAACTAGTCAACTAAAGGCCTTCAATAGCCATGTGATTGCACTTGATTGAGGGGTTACATTCAGCCAAATAATGGCTGAATCATGTGGCAAGTAATGGAGAATCAATGCTCCAAAACCAGCCCAAACGTCAGATTTTTCCAACTTCCCGTCGCAGCATTCTGCCTCCGAAGCGCCGCGGCTCCAGTGACTGACCAGCCAATTTGCGCCGCGGCTTCCGACGGTGTGGCGCCGCGGTGATTTCCGACTCGTTTCATTTTACACTTTGTACACTTCTTCATTCATTTACCGACGTGGAATACTTTGTCATTTGGCCAATAACCGTCCATAATTCTATGTCTCAAACATATTACATACGTACTAATATCTCTTTCACTAATGAAATTTGCGATACTTGGCACTACGTGTGCATGTGTGTGGAAACGACGTTTCCGATGCGCTGGCCCAATTGTTCGAGTCATAAATTAATGGGATATACTTAATTCCACATTTAGTAAATTTCCAACAAGAAATAATCCCTTGATTATTTTTATTAATGAAAGAGTATATATACAATTTACAATTTTCCATAATAGGAAAATCATATTCCTATTCTACTCCCAAAATACTATTCTAGTTGTACAAGGATCCCATAATTATGGTAAGTGTACAATACTAATTTAATACAATATTTACACTAACTAAACCTTTCAAAAACCGTGATATAAACGGGTTTGTATACCGTGTATACCACGGTTTCACATATGGTAATTTACCTTGTGAAACCGTGATATACATGGTATACAAACCCATGTATATCACGTGTATAACTAACACACTCCCGCAGTCATAGCAGGCGGTCTTCATACGCTGAGATTGTCCCTAAAATCTTTAAAGAGTACTGACGGAAGACCTTTGATAAAGATGTCTGCAATTTGATACCTGGAAGGGACATGGCAGACGCGTACTTGTCCACGAGCTACCTTTTCGCGCACAAAGTGAATATCTATCTCGATATGTTTAGTGAGTTGGTGTTTAACCGGATTACCAAAAAGGTAGATGACACTAATATTATCACAATAAACCAAGGTAGCTTTCTGAATAGGACACTGAAGCTCTAAAAGAAGATTACGTAACCAACAGGATTCAGAGACCACATTGGCTACTCCTCGATACTCGGCCTCTGCTGAGCCTAATTAGGCTGTTGTCCACTGCCCCGAGGGTCACCGCCGGTGCCACCACTATTTCGGCCGCCGTCGTTGTTGCCGCCACGATTTTTGCCACTATTTTTACGGTTTTGACCCTTTTTGCACCACCGCTGTTGCGATTTTGGCTTGAATTATCAAAAAAACCGTGAGATGGATTTGATGAAGTCATCATGACCACGGAACTAGTGCCGGTAGCCGCCTTTTTTGCCAAACTGACTTTTTCTAACGTGAGCATCGAACATGCTTGATAAAAATGAGGAAGCGGATTACTTTTGACGGAGGAGAGTCCCAACGCCATTATAGGCCTTAGATAGACCTGCAACCATTTTTAGAACAAGATGATTATTGGTAACGGGCTCTCCAACGTTACGGAGTTAGTCTGCCAATTCCTTGAGCCGTTTACAATAAGCGAAAATATTCGGGAAATCTTCCATGCGGACTTGGGAAATTTACTGCTCAAGGATGAAAACGCGAGTATATTGATTATCTTGGAATATATCACGCAATCTATTTCATGTAGCCATAGCCGTAGTGTCAGGCTCAATAATCGTTTGTAAAAGGTCGGTAGAAATAGTGGAGTAAATCCACTAAAAGATGGTAGCATCAAGAGTAATCCATAACTGAGGATCCTCCGCGGGAGTAGGGGTATCGGGAGGAATTATGTGATGGAAGACTTGATGGGAGATTGCGTGAATTTTGAACAACTCTGCCCACATCGCATACTGGACGTTTTCCATCTCAAGAACAATAGGGATGTTGTTCTTGATGTTGGAAACAGTAAGGATATGATGAAACACGTTCTTAGACATAACAAAAGAACGAAGGGATTTGGGAAAAAAATTGGGAAGAGAAGAGGTAAATTGTGACACGAAATCCGAGAAAAGAGGCACAGATTTCGATGATGTCTCGGCCGAGAAGGGTGATCGGAAACCGAGAATAAAATTGGAGAAGAGCGGAATTAATTTAGTCCTAGACTTCTGATACCATGAAGAAATAATCCCTTGATTATTTTCATTAATGAATGAGTATATATACAATTTATAATTTTCATAATATGGAAAACCCTATTCCTATTCTATTTTCAAAACCCTATTCTACTTGTACAAGAATTCTATAATTATGGTAAGTGTACAATACTAATTTAATTACAATAATAATTACCTAAAATAGAAACTCCAATCTATGATATACACGGTTTGTATATCGTGTATATCACTGTTTCAATTATGGAAAAACTTTCTTTTGAAACCGTGATATACATGGTATACAAAACCGTGTATATCACGGTATGTTATTAGTATACATGAGTGTTGCGTGATTTTATCTTGAGTGATACACGTGAGGGAGTGAATTGGTGAGATCACTTTGTTTTTACTTTCTATTGGTTTCAATCATGTCTTCCATAGCTTCGGATGATCCTTGTGATGATGATTTTGAAGATTATGACTATGACGATAGTGAGGGTTACTATGATGAAGATTATGGAGCTAACTTTGAAGATAGAAAAAAATATTATCGTGTGAGTTTATGGAAGAATTCCCTTGTATCTCTTTAATGAACCTCTCTTGGATACTCTAAGTAAGTATTTCCATGTATGAGTTTATTTCTCTTCCCGTGGATTGAAAATGATTAATGCAGTTTAATTGTTAGATTATTCCTTCTTTCTTCTAAAGTATATTCTTCCTCCTTTCTATTTTTTAATCATACCCTTGTTATCTTATCTTTTTTACTTGATTGTGGTTCAATTTAATATTCTTACATCTTGAATTACATCAGTTGTGATGTTGCTCGATGAGTTCTTCATAAATTCATCAAAATCTTTGAAATTCCTCTCTAAGTCTATTTGTCAATCCGATAAATTTATCAATTCAACTTAAACAAGACACAAAAAAGCTAGCCATCATAGCCTAAGCTCCAACCAAAAGATAATCAAATCTCTTCCTTTGATGTGCTTCTTCACTAAGTCTAACACCAAAAGCAACTCTACAAATAATTGTACTAGTTAATTAGTGAAATCATTAAGTTGCTCAAATTTGTAATTTGTGAAGTGACAGCTTGTTGAGATATTTTCTTGATTATTTTTGAGACTTCATCTTCACGAATTGGACTAAATAATTATACTTTCTTGAGACTGAATATGAAGCACCCAAATTTTCCCATTTCTCTCCAATAGTCATTGTAAGGTGCAAAGATTATGTCACGACCATTGTAAGACAAATTTTGTTGGCCAAGAAAAGAAGGTTTACTACAATAGACTAAATCTTGTGTCTTCAATACTTCTTTGCCCAATTTTGCTGAATAAACTACAACTATTGGAACAGAAGCGAGTTTCATTGAGAAGATTTTTCCATATTTTTTGGAAAGTTTACAAAAATAAAGAGGAGGTGTCAAAGTATCATATTGATGCAAATTTCCAATGAATGGTAGGCCTATAAGACCTGGTGGCAATGTGTGTGTCCCACTTTTTTGGCTTTAGGAAGAAGGAAAATAAGAATGACGGGTTAGGCTACAAAGAGTAGAAAGAGCATCATTTTGTTTGTCTAATTACCAAGTCACTTGATATGTCATATATAAATGGAATCTTGTGTATTTACTTTTTTTTTTCCTTTCAATCAGAGTATAATTACTATGCATTGACATATAAATGTTGTTTGTTCACCTAAAATATATGGGATAATTCCAGAGATTCCGCCTCACGTGTTGTAACACTAATCTCAAAATACATTATTATCTTGGCCAAGTTTCTGAGAAGTTAAAAATGTTTTTTAAAAAAAATAAAAAGTGCTTATTTGAGATAGTTGAAGTGTTTGACCAAATTTTTATGGAGAAAATAAATATTTTGAGTAGTAGCATAAGTTGTAGTTTTTTCTAGATGAACTGAACCTTTGATTAAATAGATTAGCCAAATAAATTGCTACTCTCTAATATCTTTTCGGAAAACATTTCTAAGAAAAACACATTTTTTTTTCAAATAAGCAGATATTGAAAGTTTGGCCAAACAAGCTATGTTTGTCTCGCTTATCTTTTTTTTTTTTTTATTCAAATGTGTGTATAACAAATATTTTTACTTTATCATTAATGAAAAAATAACAATATGACTATATTTCCTTTACAAATAAACTTTTTTATTTACTAATACTCGTTTCTAGTTTACTACTACTAGCTTATCAGCAGTAGATATATTAGTAGTAGAAGTAAAAGTAGATGTATTGAGATTGCGAGCCAAACTGTACAATTACATTAATATGCAAAGTAATTGAAAATCAGTAAATTCTGAAATGGAATGATTGATAGAATCGATATTTCATTTCAGAATGACCGAGAACATAAAATCCTTTCACACCCGCACATGTGGCTGAATATATAAGGAAGTTCACACACCCTGAAAAAATCCATCCCGTATCCCTGACTTGCCCTGTTAAGCACACCGCTCAATTTATGGCTTTTATGAGTAGTAAAATAATACCCCTTTGTCTCAATTTATGTGGCACCGTCCAAATTTTAAGAATCAAACTCTTGAATAGTGAATTCGGGCTTATAAATTTTAAATTTTTAAAAATAAAATTTATATATTTTAGAAACTACGTAAAAAGTATATAAATCACAATAATTGATATATAATATGAATTTTATATAAGACATATGAAAAGATCGCGATCAAAGCGAAATTCATTTTCTTATCAAAATCCAAAAGGTTCCACATAATTGAGACGAAGAAAGTAGATAAATTCTAGGATTTCTTGGTCAATAATACGTGTGTGACTTTATTGGAGTTTTATGTGTTTTTTCTTTTACCAAAATTTTAAAAATAATATCCAATCTAATGCTCAGTAGAAATTTATTCTAAACCTAGAAGTTTTGGAGCTTTATATATGATATTATGAGCTATTTCTAGGACTTTCTAACAGTTGTTCTGATAGCATCGTTAGGGTATACTTTCATTTTTCGTTGTACTTTAAAATAAAATATTTATACATAATTTTCCTTCTCGTATTTCTTTTTTAGTTTACTTCTTTCATATAAGACTTGTTTTTTTCCCTTGAAATATCACCGCTATTTTTAATTATTCGGCAATTGGTATGCACTATCGCAACTACTCTAAATTGCATAATTGCATAATGCAACAAGCCAACAACCAACCGTAAAAGAAGAAGTGTTCCTTGTAGGGCGGTTCATTTCGGATTATCCGATCCGATCCCATCCGAATTTCGGATATTCGAAAATTTCGGATCGGTAAAATTATGATCCGAATCCGATTCGAAAAAAAATGGATATCCGAAATTTTGGATTGGATAACCGGATATACGAAATTTATCATACATTCATCATTCTAGCAACTGCCACATAAATATCATGCTCTCTTCAGCAAATTTGTTCAACAGAAATCTCACATACCACTTAAAGTAAATACAATTAAATACTGAAATAACTTCAACCCAACATGTGACCGACCAATATACAACAATATAGTCTTCATTCTTCAAGGATATAAACATGTAATTCCTAACAAATAGTAAAACTTCAAAATGGAAAGTAGAACTTTATAGGTGCAATGTCAATACATTAACTACTAGCTAAAACATCCAATGTCCAACATCCAAATTAATACACCATTACAAATAAAGTTCACAAATTAAAATCACATAAAGTTTCACCCCCATGCAAAATAGCTCATAAGTCTAGAAGACTATTACATCATTCAAAAGTATCCAACGACTCATCAAGATCAATTGTTGGTTGCTCCGTAGTCAAATCTTTCATACCTACAAAACAAGTATCACAAGGAAAAAGATAGTATTAGCATTAAGTAAACAAAAATACAAATGTAATAATATCTTTTAAAAATAATTGAGATAAAACTAACCATCTTCCATATTCTCCAACTCAAGCAAACTTTCCTCTATCACAAGAGGCTCATGAGAAGTTCGAAGCCAACCTTTAGCACATATAACAACCTAACTATTAGGGAAAATAAAAAAATAAAAAATCGGATATTTTGGATATCCGAAAGTAAAGAAATTGTGATCCGTATCCGATCCGATCTGATTTTTTTCGGATATCCGATCCGAAATATCCGAAACATCCGAAACTCAAAAAAGTGGATCGGATATCCGATTTTTCGAATCGGATATCCGATTTTTCGAATCGGATATCCGATTTTTCGAATCGGATCGACCAGATCGGATTATTATGAACAACCCTAGCTCCTTGTCCCCCGGGCATAGCTGGATGACAAAGGAGGTGAACTTAAAATCCAGTTGAAGGCATGCAGCGTGGGTTCGAATCCTAGTGGGAGCATTTTGCTCTCTTATGAGATAAGACCTTGTAGGTGATATCAGTTGCTTTGTTCTCAAACCCTGATTATTCAGGCACATCCCGCTATTAGTGTTGAGGGACCGATACTACTATCTCTAGAAATAGTCTGGCGTAAGTCAGGAAGCTGGATATAAAAAAAAAAAAAATGCTCCTTATTAAGAGTTTTCTTCATTTTTAGAGGTTGCACATGAAACCTCTAATTAAGATACATTTTATTCATCCTGCTACATCCTTTGTCTATAAATATCACACGTGAACTCGGAATAATTTTTTTCCTGGACGGAAGTCTTCTTATTTTTTTTTCGTATATTTTTTGGCATTTTCCACATGATAAAACCAAAACAAGCGATAATAATCACGCAACTAACAAACTTTGATCCTCATCATTACATACATGATTTCGTCCATTCTTCTTTTAATTTTTGTTGGCTCTCCCATAACTGAAAGTCCAAAAATAGAATGTAACATCATATCCTCATCCAAAGTTTTAAAAAGGTGAGATCGCGACATTTTTGATATATCACGCAACTAACAAATAGAAAAGATTCATCAGTGTTTATCAAATAAGGGAACTATAAGCTTAAATGAGCTTAATAGACGAGATTTTAATTAATCTACGAGGTTTGGTGATATGTAAAATCTCGTAAAATTTTCAGAAACGGTCATTTAATATTCATTTGATTATAATTAAAGTCATTAATTTATTTTTTGTAAAGAAAAAATCATTCAACTTTATCAAAGTTTCAACAAAGTCACTTAACTATTTTCTTGTAACCAAAACGTCACTCAAATTTGCTAAATATCACAAAAAATCAGAAAGTTCTTAGGAAAATATAAAAGACACATTTTATATGATACTTAAGAAAAGTTGAATGACTTTTTTGTTATAAAAATATTGTTTAGTGACTTGTTATAATTCTTAGGCAAAGTTGAATGACTTTTTGTTACAGTAACTTTAAAAATAATTTAGTAACTCTAATACAATAAAATAAAAATTAAATGATCATCTATGAAATTAAGTGAAAAGATATTTGCTCTTCGTTTATGTTCCCTACAATTCACGAGGGCACTCCGGCAAAAAGAGAAAAAAACTACAGCTTAAACAATTGACATTTTTTTTTACAACAAGTAACTGACATAAAGCGGGAGAAAAATAGAATGTTTTCCAACAATGTTTTCAATTTCAATTTATTTACATATACAATTCTAGGAAGAAAAGTACCGTGGCTCTATAATATCCGAAACAAAATTAGAATTCCTTAAATTAGCTATCCCATTATTAAATTAGATTTTGATCCATCATATTGTAGCAATAACACGTCGGATTTTATCAGAACTCCGAAGCTAAAAATGTTTAGCAAAAGTAATACTATCATGATAGGTGACCTTTTGAAAAGTCCTCCTATTGCATCCTTATTTAATTCTCGGAAAAAAACACAAAATCAGACTTTTATTTGCCTTCTAATTAAAGAACAACGATGAAACTGAAAAAATGGAAGAAGTTGATGAGGTCCCTTAGATTGCATGGTTTTCCATCAAATAAAACACTATTTACGTCGTCGTCATCAGAGCCACACAAGACACAGATACTACACGTACAATATATGTATACCAAGTGGAGTATATATGAAAGCTTAAGGTCAAACAAAGTGTTCTCCTAATACCAACCTATATTGAATAGTACTCTATACTGCTTCTAGAACATATAATGTATCAATTTCAATCGTCCAAAAAGAGGATTCAAAATTTGAAATTAATAATTTTTTTACTCTGATTTGAAGTTAATACTTGGAGTGAGAAAGTTAGAGTCGAAAAGAAATTTCTCGGCTTCTTTCTCATTCAAAATTGTGCATGAGACTTTCATCCATACACGGCTTCTAAAAAGAAAGAAGGGCTTATTTTCTTTCTTATTGACTACCTTCCTCGCGTATGTATAAGTTTCAATTCATTCGGTTTGTATAAAAGATTACTAATTCTTAATTTTTTGAGAAATCTTTTATTGGTGGTTGTGAATAATTGATTTTTCAATTTTTTTCGACTTGGTTTCGTAGGAACAAGTCAGAGAGATTACGAAATAGAACCATCTAATTTAATTTCTTCTCAATAGTTACGAGATATGTTACGTTAATTATTGATTCACAATCATTTATTTCATAAATATATAGTAATTTTTAATACACATATAAAAACTAGACCAAATATACTAAATTCGTGTGAAAGTTTGTCCCTGCATTCGATTTCTAAGCTTACAGTTAATTGTATCAATAAGAATTTTTCACAAAATAAATATAGGTTCACTTTTGAGCAAACCGGGGTAAGAATACGGATTGTATGGCTGCTGGTACTGGAATGGACTTGGCGTCGCGGCTCTGAACTGGGGCGCCGTGGCGCTGTAGACGAACTGCTGAGGAGCCGCAGCCCAGTTGTTCTGCGATCTCTGTTGCTGTTGTTGCTGTTGGTTCTGTTGACCGCGACCCTTGCCACGACCACGGCCTCCTCTACCGCCGCGGCCTTTTCCACCCTTGCCGCCGCGGCCCTGCCGCTGTTGGGAGTTGTCTGGTGGCGTCTGATCTTGAGGTTGCGTGTCGACAGCTAAGCTGGGCGTGCTCATCCTGCTTATCACGACGGGTTTCTTCGAGCAACAATTGTGAGCGAGCTTTGTTAAAACTCGGTAGCGGATCTGCCTGTTGAATAATGGTGGCCAAAGTATCATATTCGCCCTTAGTAAGGCCGTAAATCATTTGTAGCACCATTTTATCGTCGGTGACGATGCGTGCCGATGTTGGAGAGTTGATCCGCTAGAAGTTTAAGCTGCTTGCAGTACTCAAAGACATTGGAGAAGTTTTCAAGACGTGTTTTGTTGAACTGTTCTTCCAAATACACGGCACGAGTGTGCTTGTTGTCCTGAAAAATTTCCTCCAAACGATTCCACAAGTCAAGGGCTGTGGAGTCAGATTTCATGATAGTAAGGAGCAAATCCCGAGAGATACTACCATATATCCATTGTTTGACGCCGGCGTCGAGACGGTGCCAGATAGAATCATCAACCTCCGTAGGGCGCGGAATAGTGTCATCAATATGGTCAAGCACGTTATAAAGACATGCATGATTGCGAAAAAGTTCAACCCAGGGAGAATATTGATTGTTTTCTTGATCAAGAATAATGGGAATATGGTTCTTGATGTTGGAAATAGTAAGGGCGGGATGAAACGGGGGTGATGACTTTGTGGTGGGATTTGTGGAGGTAGAGGCGTCAGAAAGTGTGGAAGAATCAGGGATAGCCATTTAGAGAAGAGAAGAAAGGAAGAACAAAACCCGAAAAACAAGAAGAAAATCCGGGAGGGCCGCGCGTAGGAGAGGGGCAAAACGACGACTACTGTGGAAGAGAAAGGTTTTTAGGGTTTTGTTTATTTGGCTCTTGATACCATGTAAGATGATATTAATCTCCCTTGAGGAGTCTTTCATTAATATCAAGGTATATATAGAGTACAATATTCATCCCTTATACAATAGGAATCCTAAGCCTATACAAAAGAGGAATCCTAAGCCTATACAAAAGAGGAATCCTAAGCCTATACAAAAGAGGAATCCTAGTCTTACCATAATTATATTTACACAATATATGAAAATATTCTAATTATGGGTAGGGAATATATTTACACGTTTACAAATACTTCTTCCGTCCCAACGTAACATTTTTTTAATCATTTAAAAATGTATATTTCTATATTTAATAGTAATAATATAATTTTAAACT
The DNA here is from genome assembly GCA_034509755.1 of Anisodus tanguticus. Lineage (NCBI taxonomy): Eukaryota > Viridiplantae > Streptophyta > Magnoliopsida > Solanales > Solanaceae > Anisodus > Anisodus tanguticus. The sequence continues at coordinate 52,909,521 of CM067542.1, read as the reverse complement.
TTTCACTTTATTTTAAAATAATTTTATAGGCACACAAATATCTAAAATCTATTTTAGACCTAGTTCAAATTAGAGATCTTCCTTTTATCTTAACATCTGTACTTTAGTCAAACACTTTCAAATAAACTGAAATGAAATAAATATTAAAGTAAGATTGCGTATAAAAGACCTTTGTGATTCGGTTCTTTCCTGGATCCGCGCATAGCAGGAGCTTAGTGCTGCCCTTTTATCTATACTTTAGTCAAACACCTTCAAATAAATTGGAATGAAATAAATATTAAATAATTTTTAAAAAAAATATCCCAGTCGCCTTTTTAGGCCGAGTTTTGGGGCTCATAAAGCATAGGGCTACACTTTGATTAATTAAAATAGGATATATTTCAAAATATTAAATCGGCTGAGGGGTATTTTTTTAATTGCTTAAAAGTATGGCCGTCTCTATGTGTATCATTTCTAAAAGTTTATACTTAACTACTTATCTTAGCATCACCATTATACCATTATCAACGTTTATCCCAGCTTCACAATAAACACATAACATAAACAACATTAAATAGGATTTACAAGACCTATGACACATTAATAAATACTAATGCACAAATGAATATATCTTACATTAAGGTCGACTATAGACGTTAAGATCGTAAGAACGGGAAGAAATCAATCAACATGGGACTCAAAAATTAAGTCTTTTAAGATAAAATATCTAATAAGAAAAATTTCAATTATATGAGAGAAAAAATATCTAATACCTTATAACTTGCTACTCAAGATCGTTAGAGTATCTTGTAGCTTACTAGCTCTTATTTGAGATGCTAAAACTAATTTAATTTCAATATAAAAACATAATAGGCTTTGAGTTTATGGGACTTGGTGTTAATTACATGTTGACTTGAAGTTGTTTCCATCACCCAAAGCCCAAAGAGGAAATATTAATGTTTTATTATTTTAACTCAAATAAAGTATATTTTACACATAAATTTATCCGTATGATTTTATATTTTTTTATTTATTTTTATAAAATTAAAAATCTACTAATTGTTGGGTAAGATTATAAATTTATATAAAAATCTACAATTTTATTTTAATTAGGTACGATTCGATTCGATCAATTTTTATAAAAGAAATTGGCATCCCTAATTATGCCATTATCAACTTTTATCCCAACGTTACAATAAACACATACATAAACAACATTAAATAAGATTACAAGACATATGATACATTAATAAAAATTCATGACACATGAATAAATGTTACATTAAATTCGACTATACACATTAAGATTGTAGTCGCTATATTCCATTCCATGTCTTGGAATAATCATCTTCCAAAAATATTTCCTACAATATTGAGAGAAAAAAAGGTGCATATATATAACCTAAGTTGTAAAATATCTTTCTTTTCACACTAATCTCTAAACAAAAAAAAAGTATTCCCTAAATTATTATTATTTTCACCAAAACAAATAATTAAAATTCTCATCTTGAACAAATTGGTTCTTCCATAATTGTCTCCAATGAAGGCTTCCTCGATCTACATGACAACTTGTACCTCATTTCATGTCCCACCGGAAACCCTTCCACCACATCCAAATTCCGGCCACCTGCACTATTTTCCGGTGTTGACTCCGGCGCCGGCGACAGTTCCGGCGAAATCTTAACATTTCCACCGGAAATTCTCTTAGCAGCAGAATTAGCAGCCAATAAAAGAACCGTCATATCAGCAGCCGTCACAACTGAATTAACTCTCTTCATTGGAAACATAATATAAACATTCCCAAATTCCAAATCTTCATCAGCAGATAAAGCCGAAAATCGACGACCAATATTCAACGAACTCGAATTCACCAAGAAATTATTTGGATTTTCTAGCATGATTTCTGCTGCTTTCACTAGATCGCGAAATTGCCTGATTTCACCACCTGGTAGAACAACTCTAGCTGCTTTTGAATTCTTGATAGTTGGCAAAACACTGCACGAAGTAAAATTTCCCATTCAAAATTGGTGGAAAATATGATCCAACTCAGTGATTAGCGATTTGAATCAAGAAAATTCTGACAAAACTGACCCAATTGTAAAATGAGTTTTTTTTTTTTTTTTTTTTTGACAATAAACGACTATACTGTATTAATGCATAAACGGTCTTAAAATGTTAAAATGAGTATATATTGAATCAAGAAATTTGTGATAAAATTCACCCAATTGAGTGATTAGCAGTTTGAATCAAGAAATTTGTGAAAATTTTGACCCAATTGAATGATTAGTAATTGAATCAACAAATTTTAGTTTTGGATGTGTAAATTGTCTTGGGTTTCTTGAAGAAATTTGTATGTGTGTGTGAATGGGTGTGTGTGAATATATATGGGGAAAAAGCACACGGGTAATTGGAATATATTACATGTTTTTTTGAATTATTAAAATTTCCCACGTTTTGACTGTCGTGTCAAAGGGTTTGACGAAATACACGCAAATTGGAAAGAGGGAAAGGGGGAGGAATGAGGAGAAGCTAATTAAGGTATAAAATTCACCAAGGATCTCGGTATGATCAAGTCACTTACTAACTTGGCGTTTCACCATAGGATTTAGGGCTAAAGTTTAAAATTTTAATTTGATATTAGTATTTGTTTATGAAATGTGAGAACAATCTTACCCCAAGTCCCAATTTGTTTGAAGATTGCTCAATTTGTGATGTCAAACAACTCTTTTTTTTACTACGATTTTCTCCAACTAATTTAATATATTGTGAATTATTAATTATGCAGACTTATAATACTTTTTATATAATTTTTAAATATGTAAATTTTATTATAAAATACTCAAAAAATCTATGTTTTAAATAAAGCCAAACATTATGTTGTTTGACTCCTAAAATTGGTCAATCTTCAAATAAATTGGGACGGGGGAGTAACAATAACTTCAATTTCAAATCATGATTTAAAATTCTGAATTCTCCAAAAAGCAGGATTTCAAATTTCAAGTTGTGATTTTAATTATTTTAATTTTTTTAAAACTTGGCCCATAAATGTATATTTTCCCGAACAAAGACTCATCATTTTAATTTTTGTAAAGGAAAAGACTCATTTCTCCGTGAAGAGATTGTTCGTATCATGTGGGTAAATTCTATTAAAGAATAGTTAGTTACTGTTATTGTTATTGTTGATTTTATTAGATCAGTTAACCTTTGTAAAATTATGTATATTTAAAAGTTTGTAATAATATGTAATCCCAAGCACTTGCTTATAAAGAAACATGGAGATATGCAATTTGTTAATATGACGTCTTAGGATATTTCAATACCTTATTTATAAATTATGATTTGTTCATTTGGTAAGATTGTGTAAGAGTTGAGGTAGTTTTGATAGTTTTCATAAATTGTGAGTTTTCTTGTTTATTAAAAAAAGTTTAACTTTTGATATCCAATCTGCATGTCCAAACAAAATTCAACTTCAAATCAACCTGATTTTAAATCACCGTCAGACGATCCTAAGAAATTATATATAAATCTTTGAGAAAGTATTCGTAATCAAGTAAAAGTAGTTGTTAACCTACTATTACTACAAATTCATATTAATTAGTTGTCAGAGGTGAATTCAAAATTTCAAGTTTAGAAATTCTATGTTATTATCTATCAGCATAGGTAGCGGGTGATGTATGCATCAAGTCTTGGACAGATGGAAGGAAATCACCTAGTGCTTTTGTATTCATTGTTTTGCTCACTTTATTAAGGTAAAAACTTGTCTATACCGAATATTTACACCAAGTTATTTGTATATAGAGTTCTTTTATTAAACCCTAATTAATTAACTTGTATATCTTATTTCATTACGTTACTTATTCAGTCTCAAGAAAAGTCTTGTTATGAGACTCATCATGGCCATTGTCCAACGAAGACCCGCATCCATATTCCTTGCATTCTCCGGCCTCGGAATTTCTAAACAAATAGGGCGGGATGACAACGTCATCCGCCTTAGTCGCGCTTTTATTATTGTTCCTTAATTCCGTCATTTCACTTATTGTTGTAATTTAATTATTCATTTTTTTGTGCGATCCTTAGAAGACTTAGAACAATTAGGCCTTGAATGGTTAATTAATAGGGTAGTTTAAAATTAGAAACTCGTTGTTAGTTTATTTATTTTAGGCTCGGGTAGTTTAAAATTGGAAACTCGCCGCTAGTTTATTTATCTTAGGCTCGCCATTCGTGTTCAAATTTTCAAAATAACTTGGTCTTTTATTCGCATTATTAATCATACAAATAAAGTTTTGTTTCTATCTGATTTGCAACTTAAAATAACTTTCATAAAAAATTACTTATTTGCATTATAAATAATTTACTTTCCTCCTTTACTATCAAATGCAAAAAATATGTATTTTATATATAATGCCATGCAAATACATACTTTATCCAAAAATCAATTTTCTAAGTATTTTATAAATAATGCCATTCAAATGCCTACTTTTCCAAAAATCAACTTTCCATTTATTTTTATAAACAATGCCTTATAAATACATACTTTTATTCAAAAAAATCAGTTATATGTATATTTGTATAAATAATGCCACATATACTTTCGAATTTTACATCGGGAATTTATTCCTCGGAATCACAATCACCTTTGCAAAAATTCTTTATGTTGTCAAAATGCATCTTTTAATTAACTATTTGCAACATCATTTAACCTTATATTTTAAACATACATTTTTTTTCCTTAGCATAATAATTAACCTGAGTTTGACCGGATAATCGCAAATTAGCGGATCTTAAGTTGGAAATCATTAAATGGGGTTTAAAAACCCAAATCCTATCAACCTACCCCTTTTCTAGACTCTAGTCTCTTTTTTTAAGTTTGACTAGAGATAGTAGGCAATAAAGAGATTTTTGCAACCAACTCTTAAACATTAAGAGTGAGGGGTAGTTGAATTCCAAATTAATACACCCATTTCATGTTTATGAACTATCCCAACTACCACATTTCATTATTTCATCACAACCCCAACCTAAGTCTAGCCACTCATATTAACTATTAAATACATAACAAAACAATAAATGAATAGAGACATAATGAACATAAAAGAAGGCATACAATGATTTTGTATAAATAATAGGTTGTCTTTTACACAATGGACCAAGTAAAGCACCAAGAATCTTTGGAATGAGAACTCAAGATAAATAGTATATTATGTTTCCTCAAAGTAAGACAACACTAAGAACAAAGTAAAAGTGGCCAGAATCTAGGGTACAAGGTAGGAATCGATATGTCAAATAAAAAAACCCTAGATTGGCTCTGCGAAATTACAAAAATGTCGCCGCCTAACCACTCTGCGACCGCAGAACATGACTGCAGAACATGTCTGCGGTCTGCAAAGTAGACCTAGGATTCGTAGAGTGATTTCTCGTCTGGAGTGTATGGAACTGCGATTGGAAGTGCAGTCCGCAGAACTGAACTACGGTCCGCAGAAGTGTCTTGAGACTTCACAATCTGAGTTGAACTCGAACTGAAGCAGTGGTTCGCAGACCGGATTGCGGTCTGCACAATAGAAGTGTGGACTGCAATTTGGGTCGCACTTCGAGGATCCGAAATTCTTCTTCTCATTGTCTATATCTACGACATGGCTACAATTCTGCAACCCGCAGTCTGGTTTTGTTGTCCGCATAAGTGGTCTTCTCAGCACTTCTTCCTTTTTCGACACTTCTATTCATGTTTCAGCACATTTCCTCGCTTTTGTGTCCCAATGCAAAAATCCTATAAAAACTAAAATAACATAAGAAACAACTACTACAAATGCATAAAGGACAACAATAATCCATGAAATTGGTATCAAATGTGCCGTAATTTCTAGGCACATCACTTTTCCTCATAAACACTTTCTTCACGTTTCAGCACATTTCCTCATTTTCGTCTTTTCTTTTTTATTTCTCTACTTCTTATCTTCTTTTCTTCCTTTTATTCTTTTTTTTCTTATTTTTTTCCTCTCTTTTTTTCATACTATATTTTATTTTCTTTTTCACCATAATATGATTCCATAATTAATTTTAACTTCTTTCTTTTTCATTTTTTTCTTTTTTCTCATATTTTTATTTTTTATTACTTGTTCTTTTTTAAATTTCATTTGTTTCTTTTTATTTTCGTTTTTATGTCCATAATCTAATTCCATTCACCTTTTTCTATTTTTTTTTAAAAAAATTCAGGTGATTTTCATTTATTTTTTCTCCTTTTTTAATTTCATTTTTTTTCAAATTATTTTTTGTTTTTTTTCATAATCTAATCTACAAACTTTTTGGCTCATTTATCTTTTTCAATAAAATGGATAACTGATATATTATTTTTTCTATTTATTTTATTTTTTATATCTCAAAAAATAATTTATTCTAGCATATAGTATATCAAATCAGTAGTAGTTGAAATATACTGAAATGGTATCATGCAGGACTGTTGCAATCCTTCAATGAAACACCCGTCAACAGTCCTCCATGATACTATCATAGTATAAAAATATATTGAGATGGTATCATGCAGGACAGTTGCAGTCCTTCAATGAAACACTCTTCAATAGTCCTCCATGATACCATCATGGTATAAAACTATACTAAGATGGTATATACCATGATGGTATCATGAAGGAATGCTGAAGTTCTTGAATAAAAGTCTCAGTCCTTCATGATATTGTCATGGTATAAAAGTATACTGAGATTGTATCATGCAGGACTGCAGCAGTCCTTCAATAAAACACTCTTCAACAATCCTCTGTGATACCATCATGGTATAAAAATATACTAAGATGGTATATTTCATGATGGTATGATAAAGGATTGCTGGAGTCCTTTAATAGAAGTCCAAAGTCCTCTATGACACCATCATGGTATAAAAATATACTGAGGTGGTATAATGCATTACTGTTGCAGTCCTTCAATGAAACACTCTTCAATAGTCCTCCATGATACCATCATGATATAAAAATATACTAAGATGGTATCATGAAGGACTGCTGAAGTCGTTGAATAAAAGTCCCCAGTCCTCTATGATACCATCATGATATAAAATATACTGAGATTGTATCATGCAGGACTGCTGCAGTCCTTCAATGAAACACTCTTCAACAGTCCTCTATGATACCATCATGATATAAAAATATACTGAGATGGTATCATGCATGACTGTTGCAGTCGTTCAAACACTCTTCAATAGTCTCCCATGATATCATCATGGTATAAAAATATAATGAGATGATATATAGTATATACTATATACTGACAAGGAATATAGAGAAATGATCAATTCTTTCAAAAAAAATTATCCTCTACGATACATACATGGTATGTATCAAGTTAATTTTTATAAAAATAAATTATAAAAGATATAGACAAAATTAAATCAAGTTTTATTTTATTTTCAAAAACAATTATAAGAATAGATTTTATTTTAATATAAATTTTAATAAATAAATTAGTAACTTTAGCATTTATCCTAATTACTTCTTTTTGTGGTCTGATTATTTAAATTTTATTTATTGTTTTTTCTAAATTTTTATATTAAAATAAAACAAAAACAAATTAAAAGAACAAAACTAGAAAAATACAAAATAAGAAAAGAAGAAAAACTTAAAAATGACTTTAGTATTTTATATTTTTATATTATTTTTAATAAATGAGCTAGTGACTTTAGTATTTTTCTTTATTATTTGTTGTTGTAGTCTAATTTTTTAAATATTTTTATTAATAAAAAAATAGTTAGTTAATATTTTTATCTTTATATTTTAATTTTATCCTTCAAAGAAAAGTAATAAAGATAAAAAAAGGAAAATTAAAAATACACAAATATATAGAAAAGAAAATAATAGAAGAATTGAAATATGCAAATCAAAAGGTACTTTGATGTCAAATACAACATTATAATGAATGTACTTGTCACCTGTTGGGAAAAACGAATAAAGCAAAAACTGCAATTAATGTGTTGCAGGAGAAAAGCAACTACGTACTAAATTATTTGCTTTGGTGGTCATTTTATACATAATTGGTAAATACTTCCGCCAAAATGGTATCAACAAAATTATTTTACAAAGGGGTATTCGATGAAGATAAGATTCAACCCTTAATTAACCAGTATTGGGTGTACCATTCTTTTTCTAACCTAATGAATTTTGAATAAATTATGTATATGTATTAAATTAAAATTTATGATTTTTTCTGAACCTATAACTGCAAAAATAAGTCAATTATTTTTTTATATCGTAACTCAATATAATTTAATCATTTCTTTGTAATTGCGTGGGGGGCTACACTGAGAAAGTCTCGTGGGATTGTGTTGGCTAAATTCTGGATGATATTGTTAATAGTTTAAAAGGAGTGAAAAGGTCTTCTTGATTTTTTCTTTTCTTTTTCTAACTAATGCTTTCTGTACTTTTCTTTGGTTAGGAGAAAACCCTTCGGTTGAAGTGTTCTTGAGGTATATTTGTCAACATGTGATTAATTTTGTCTCCGTAATATTCAATAATAAAATATCATTTTCAAAATTATACAATAAGGGTTGTTTGGTACGCACGATAAGATATATATTTCAAAATTAAGTTTGAAATTAAATTTATATTGTGTTTGATTGATGATATAAATTTATTCATTTATCGTCAATCAAGCAGACTTAATTTTGAATATTCTACCTTATCCCATCAAACTTCAGATTATTTTATCTCATACACCTCCCATGTGGGATACATTTGTTCAAAAATTATAATTGCAGGACTATAATTCTAAAAAAAATTAGTCTGCGGACCAAATGACCCCTAATAGTGTAATACTATCTTTTACATATCAATATATTTTAATCAATATTATAACATGTAAATAGCCTTATCTTTGAAATCTCATCTCATTTATAATTGACAATAATTTTAACTTGTTTATACTAATTATATAAATTAAACTCATTAAAGTAATATTGAACTTCTTTTTTTTAAGAGCAATATTGTACTTCATCTATATGGAGTATCAAATTATGTTGAGTGTATATTCTTTTACACCATCTAATAAATAAATTTGACAATTTTCATAATATGTGACTTTTCAACTTTTTATTGTTTATTTTAAGATATTTACTTTCATTATGTTTGTATCATTATCACTTTATTGGTTATTTCCTCTCCCATTTTATGTTACATACCTTTTTTAGTTTATTGCAAAATATGATACATTTATAAATTTAGGAACATATTTTAAGTTGGAAGTTCTCATACGATATATAGTCACTCAAATTTCTATAACTTATTCTTGATCACAAGTTTTAAAAATAATTTTTTTGTTAAGCTCTGAGCCTTATTATAGAATACGACCACATAAATTAGGACGGTGGTGTAATATTTTTCAGGGACCAATATTTTATATTTTATATAAATAAGGTGTGAGTTCGTAAAATCTTTGGGAAATCACACGTTATAAGGGAAGTTGTTGAAGTGTTGAAAGACTTTGACTTCAACTGTTGATAGATAAGGATGTGGCAACCATTTTATCTTTACAAATTCAAGGGTCGATTATTAAATTTGGTGCATGTATTTTAGGCAAAGGAAGTATTGCGTTGATGCTCGAATTAAAGCCGACAAATGTCAACCCAAATTTATGAATCAAAGCAATGTACTTAAAACATCTAGAATGCAGTTATTTGAACTATTAAATGAGGATTTAGAATGTGTTCAAAGTGCATTTAAATTCTTTTACTTCTTTTTACATATTTTTTTAAAAAAATTATAATTTAAATTAGATAGCCTTTTGGCCATTGGCCGGCCTCGGTCAAGCCTCAACGGCCACGACCTGATGGGGCTGGGCTTATAAGCCTCATCTTTAAATGAGCTTAAAAATCTTAACTCAATCCTACTCCAGTAATGGGTCTGGTTGGGTTGGTCTGAAGGACCAAACCCATTTTGACGACTCTATTCATAAGTGATTTGATTGTTTAAAAAAATAAAAAATACATCCCGATTGAATTAAACTTAAATTCTTTAATTTAATCAATGGTCTCTTGTACGGTAAATTTTTGGCTGACGTGGAGTTGCGGTTTGATATTTCTTTTTAAAAAATCCCATTCTGAACAATGCAATTGAAAATTTGCCACCAAGGCTAATCAATGTTAGTTTTTCTTTTTTCTAATTTTTGATTCGGTGTTCGGTATTCGCATTGAAGTCTTAGCTTGTAAGACCATTTTGGAGGCAGCGCTCCCAATAACATTTTTTCTTTTCTCAGGACTCGAACTCGAAACTTCTGGTTAAGAATGGTGGAACCCTAACCATCCCGCCATAACCCATGTTGGTAACGTTAGTTTTCATTGGTTAATCATGCAAACAAAATAAACGTTCAAAACATTACAATATTCTTGTGAATAGCAATTGTGTATCGTTTTGCGATATTTAATGTGGATTATTAACTACAATAATTTGATTTCTCAGATAAATTAAAGGTTCACAAGTTGATATTAGTTTGTTGGTATGAAAAAATTAACTGCTTTGACAAGTGGTACACAATTGTGTAATTACTTTGATTTCTTCATGGCGATATAACGAGTACGGACTCCTTCAATAAAGATTCAGTTATTTAATTGTTTTTACTTGTTCAAAATTGTTTCATTCATCCTCTTTTGACACAATTTGGATGTAAGACAGTATTTTTATGTTAAATTTAGAATGGGGATAAACTTCTCTCTATAAGCTACTAGTCATTTTTAAAATATTTAAATGTGTTGAAAGGAGACAAAAAAAAAAGGCTATATGAAAGTAGACACCGACAAAAATTGCAAACTATTGTTCTCTCTTCATGAGTTTTTCCTTTTAAATGGTGCACTTCATGGATTCACGAATTCCATTTTTAAAGGAAAGAAGAGAGGGAGTAGTATGGTAAAATTAGTCTATGAAAATATGAATTACACAATTCGTTCAAGTTAGGGATTATTTTAACCCGCTCAATGTAGCCTATTTAAAAGTTGAGCTGATATATAGCCCAAATTGACTCATAAAAAATTTATCAAAATATTTTTAAAAAGTAAAATTTTAATTTCTTTTATCCATCTCATAAAAAATTGAAATTGTTTTTTTGGTGTACTTATTTATTTTAAATCATTAAAACGTCGATGATTCGATTGATAAAAAGACTTATCTTTTTTCGTAAGATGATCAAAATTGATTTAATTAACAATTTTCTTCGAATAATGAGTTAAATTCATCGTGATAGGAGTTCACAATCTAAGAAAGGGATGGTCATCCAATGAGAAAGGGTAATTCACGTCATCCAACTAAGACATTTATTTATTTGATAGATTAAATTAGTCATAATAAGAAAAATAAAATTTTTATTCGGTACTTAAATAAGTTATAAAAGTTAAATTTAGTAAGAATTAGGGGATTGAGTTATGACCCATTTGTTACCCCATTTCAACCGAATTCATTTCAGTCCAAATAATTTTTTAATGGATCAACCTGCACATTTACTCAATTCATTTTAACTGACCCAATTGAGTCCAACACGTCCATTTAAAATGCCTACTAACAAGATAAAAACAAGAAAAAAGTGAGAAAATGACTCTAAAAAAGAAGCACCAACTGGTTGTTTCATCGTTGCTTTAACAACAAGAAGATTAGGACATAATCCTTAGCCAAATTACTAAAAGTCAATTAACTCACATAGCTCTAATTTATTAATTGTTGAATTTTAAAAAATAGGCAATTGGGTACTTTTCACTAAGTAATACTATGTAGTGCTAGGACGTGTTCACTATTTCTAGATAGCGTGTGAAATTGACCTTATTAGGAGTTAGGACAAGGTTTAGACTTTCCACTGAATTTATAAATGCTGACATTACCAATAAACTTGTTACAACTCCTATGTGGTCCATTAACTTTTTACTTGTTTAAGTTACAAGGAAAATTCTTCTTGTCTTTGATTTATCAAGTATCTGAAGTATTCCATACAGCTGTAATAAATTGTGCAATTTGAACAATATATTCTATGCCTTGCATAAAAGCCATCTATAAATTTAAACACAGTTTGTGGAGTTCCATTACTTAGCTTGCTACGCTGCATTATCCTCAGACAAAGTCTTTGTTGGGTGTGTCTTTAGCATGGGCTGACTTATTCTAATAACCGATAACAGTATCAATAATTCCATCAGTGAGATGAGTATGAAAATGACAGAGTAATTTTGTGGGGCTTGGCTTAATGCCTTTGTCCACCTACAGATTAGTTTACTATCTTTACACGTTGTTTGGAAACACACACATAATAAAAAAAAAATTATGAATTTGGTGATCATAAATATTCGAATGATGTAGGTAGCACATAGTGAATCTCCAGATAAGTAAGTTGTGGTGGTTTATGTGGAACTTTGTTCGAGAGGAGATTGTTGGATGTATGAACAAATTTTATAAATTAAAAGTTTTAGTAAGTAAAAGAAGCTATATATAAAATGTAATGATATTTGTAAGACTTTTAGGGGAAATGGACGAATTTAACCCAAAATAGACAATGTTGAATCTCTTTAGACAGGTTTAGCCTAATGGTCGTGTGTCTTGTCCGATGACTGTATTAATTTAAGCGCAAGCAAAGTGTTAAATATATCGAGTATACATACGATATACACGTTATGCACGTGTATATCCTATGTATACTTGGTCTCGGCTTCCCTCTCGATATTGTCCATATTGTACACAAGTTTGTATAGTTGTAGTGTATCTTAAGTAGTCTTGTACTCTTACCATAATTGTATAGTTAATATCCTTGTAGAATAAGGTTTTAGGAGTAGAATAGAAATAAGATTCTCCTATGATGGAAATATGTAAATTGTATATATAGTCTTTCAATTAATGAAAATAATCAAGGGGATTATTTCTTTCATGGTATCAGAAGTCTAGGTCAAAACAACAATTTCTCTCCCTAAAATTCTTGTTATTTCGGCCAAGCAAAATAGAGCAGCCCTCCTCGATTTTCTACACCTCTTTCCGCTCTCAAAATCTCTCTTCCCAATCCCTCTATCACCTATTGTTCTTTCGTTATGTCTACGTCAAAGAACACGTTTCACCCTGCCCTTGTTGTTTCTAACATCAAGAATCATATCCCTCTAATTCTTGAAATAGAAAACGTCCAATACGCGACGTGGGCCGAGTTGTTCAAAATTCAAGCTCGTTCGCATCAAGTCATCCATCACATAATCCCCTCGCCTGAGAGATAGATAGAGGGATGGTACGAAGATTTATGAGAAAAATGAAAAGAAAAATGAGATATTTATAGTTGAAAAATAGAGCTAAAGTGTAAATATACTAACTTAGGGGTTAAAAATAAATATTAAGGATTAGAGGGGTTTATGGGGTGGGGGCCAAAATGGTCATTATAGACGTTGCACGGCCAAAATCTAAATTTGACTGTTGTGCAACGGTTATGTTTGCAAGGGGGGGGGGGGGGTGTAACTCCTCAAGAATCATGTCATTCACCTGTCACGTGTTGCCACCAATCATAAATACTCAAAGGGGGTCGGGCCGAGGCGGGACGGGCCCTAGTTCGGTCTCGAGTTCAAACCCCGCTACCATTTTTTTGTAAGGGGGAATCGGGGTGGGGCGGTAAGCAAGACGAGCCGACCCGGCCCACCGGACAGCCATACTTGAAAATGTACAAAATAAATTATCACAATGCATTTCCCAATTGAAAATTTAACGAAGTTAGTGTTCCATTTTTAGAAAAATTCCCTATATATCTCTGCAAAATAAAGCAGGGAAATTGGGATTGCAATGACATCCGCAAATTATATGAATTTTTATTGATATGCAAGACCAACAGATAGATCCAAAAGATATCAGATCGCAATTTTTTAATCACTCACAAAATATCAGATCTCATATTGTATTTAGACAGGAGAGTTTTAAATTATTGATCTTGTATTTCGGACATCATACAATATGATTTTACAACGACACCCTGTACATGCAGGTAAAGCGAGCCGTGCTTCATCCGAACTTGCTTACAAAGTATAATAATGTATGCCAAGAGATGGTACTGAAAAAGAAGCTAGCCAGGTCGAATCCACTTGAGAACGGCAAAAAAACTTTCCAGACAAAAATGAACATGAGATGCACACGAAAAAAATATTGGAAAACTAATCATTGCCTGTAATACCCACTCTGATGGGGAGGAGGATGCGGATATGGAGAAGGGGCAGTGTAAGGAGGACGAGGCATAGCTCCAGGTTGCTGTGGAGGTGCATTATAGTATGGACCCCGCCAACCAGGATATGCAGGTTGGCCGTAATTGTGGCTTGGTGGAGGCTGCTGTTGTTGATGTTGAGGATGCGGCTGTGGCTGCAGATGCTGAAATGGTTGACTTTGACCTGGAAAATGGTAAGGCGGTGCAGGCGGTTGCGGAGAACTATAAGGAGGAGGGGTTTGACTATATCCAGACATTGTTGGTTGTTGAGGAGGATGGTATGTAGGAGTCTGGTGGGGTGGAGTGGAATTGGGTATATTTCCAGTGTCGGTTGGCTGCTGGGGATTTGTTCTTGGAGCCTGATGAGCCTGTCCCACTGAAGGATAAGTGTATCCACTCGAATTTTTATTATCCTGGAAACTGAGACCTGAGATTTGCCTCTGTACCTCGTCGATCATTTCTCGGCACTGTATGTTTCTTGTCATCACAAAATCACTACACTGCTGTTTCACATTAGTGATCGCCTCCTGTTCAACAAAAACGAATTTATATGAATTCATTTCCTGGAAATGTGTAAATAGATCCAAGATGTTTGACATATTCAGGAAGGAAAAAGACATCTAGTGATTTGTCACTGTGCACAATTAAAATGAATCTTGAAGTGCAGAATAGCAACTTTGAGCTGCAGTTCTCATCCCCCAGAAGTCCTCCACCAAAGCCTCATACTGACAAACATAAATAACTACGACCGTTGGCATGTGATACAATTTAATGATCCTTGTCAGATTTGCAGGAGTACTTGGGTTTTTGACACCATTGACTAGGCTCTTATATGAGAAGATCCAAAGGGTTCTTTGACTTGCACATTTAAGGGTAGATTATCATACAGTTGAATTAGAGTGAATCGAGAATGTGATTATAATAAGGGATTCTTGGTAAGATTAGTGGGATGCGATTGTCTAATTATCATGTTTGATTCATGGATTAGGTGAGAGATTATAACTTGGATTATTCTTTTAATAATTCGCCTTGATAACTTTTTATAAAATCAAAGAAAAAGGAAGACGAGGTGGTGGAGCTGGTAAAGGACCAAGCAGCAGGACAGCCAGGGGCGGGGGCATGAATCCGATGGAATTGTCACAATCCCAACCCCTCTCCCCCATGGGCGAGGGGTTTAAAATGTAATCCATGGAATAGTCACATGTCAACCCTCTCAATGGGATAAAATAGGCCCCTTGGAGGATGATTGTACTCCTGTCTATATAAGCCAATTGCAGTATAGTCCCATGGAAACAAATGGGTGAGCAAATCTTCCAATTTCCAACCCCCTCCCCTAACCACTCCAATAGAAAGAGATGAAAATTCACATACCTGAAGTGTTACATAGAACTTCAATCCCTCATTGATGTTTTCCTTGATTTCTCGATATTTAAAAATGGCAGCTTCAATCTGCTTATAGATTCTCTCGTGGGAAGCTGTAACATCGAGAAGAAAGAGCTTAGCAAATTAACAGTGACAAGAACATCTGAAATCCACAGCCGTACTTGAAGAAATATGAATAAGCCATGCCGAAAAGAAATGTCAAAGTACAAATTAGATAAACTAATAGAGAATGCAGATAATAAATGGCCAGCATATCATAGTAGTAAGGGCTAGCTAGCACTTAACCATATCAATTTTGAAACTGATAATTGCAACATCACTTTAAGAAGTCATTTTCATATACAGAAAAACAGAATGAAAGGATTAGCCCATCTAAAGTAGCGCACCTAAGTTATTTAGATAGGACAGAAGATGTTTGTGTATCAAATATCTAAGCTTCAATGTTCTTCAGCATATATTGCAAAATGATTATGGGGATTAAAAACACACCTTTATAATCCTCAAGATTGAAAATAGAAGCAAACTCCTCATTTTGAGACTGCAAAAGGAATACCACGTTGTTAGAGAGCATTCAAGGAGATGCAGCTTCAATAATAAAGTCCAGTGCAAGTAGATTGTTCTTCCCAAAAGAGGGACTCTTTTCTCTATGTTTGCACAAAGAAACCTCAACATGAAGTATTTATGGTCCGTAGGAACATAATACTTTGGTTAAGCATGTCTTTATGCCATAATCTTTTTGACATGGAGTCATACCCCTTTTATGCCATAATCTGTGCACCACAACTCTTAAATTTCCAAAATATAACTTCGCCTCCGTCCCAAACAAGTTGGGTTCGGCTATATAAATCTTCATTTACCATATTTCTCCATATAAACTCATCTTAGGCACTAATTATGACATGCAAATCATGGGATTTGAACACTCTGTCCCAATTTATATGACACGCTTTCCTTTTTAGTCAGTTCCAAAAAGAATGATACATTTCCTTATTTGGCAACAATTTAACTTTAAACTTTACCTTTTACGCTTAATGAGATTGCTTATAACCACACAAATATCTTTGGCTTGTTTTAGACCACAAGATTCAAAAGTCTTCATTTATAAACTATGTGCCCTTATTATTATTCAGACCTTAATCGAATCATATGTACTGGTCAGTATAATCTCATATATTCGCCTATTCTCCATGAGAATTCTGATTTATTGTCAAAAAGGCGAAGAAATAAATTCATCATTCCACTACACTCGATTCAAGAAATCGAGAATGAATAAGAAAAGAGACACCACACATATAACTGCAATTAAGGAAATAACAATTATTCTATGATTTTCTTTACCCGCCCACCCCCCACTTCCAAACATTCTCTTCAACAATTTCTAGAAAACAAGTTCAAAGGTCAGATTAACCTGTGTAACTCAAAATAGTTTGGAACGAAAAGACATGCCATAGGTGATATCTCAATTAAGGATAAAGGGGCAGCCCGGTGCACTAAGCTCCCGCTATGCGCGGGGTCCGTGGAAGGGCCGGACCACAAGGGTCTATTGTACGCGGCCTTCCTCACATTCCTGCAAGAGGCTGTTTACACGGCTTGAACTCATGACCTCCTGATCACATGGCAGCAACTTTACCAGTTACTCCATGGCTCCCCTTCGATATCTCAATTAAGGATGCCATTGTATTATGTCTATAACGCTTTCCAGATACATCGTAAGAATAGAAAATGATAGTTGAAAACAAACCACCAGGCAATGACAAAAGGGATTAAAAGAAACAAAAAGGAAAATGTCTTGCATCCCTCGCTTTGTGACCCTCTAAATAGTATTCTGAAGAGCAATCCGGAAGCTGACAATATGGAAATATAAAAGGGAACTCCTGCTATATATACAACCTCAAATTTACCAGGCAAGCTTAAGGTGAAGTCGTAAGTTGAAATGAAAAAAGAGCAGCAAAACTAAAAAGGTCTATCCCTGGAAAAGACGTGAAAATTCTGAACCTGAATTTGCAGTAGCAACTGTTCTTGTGCCTCAATGTTTTGAGAAATTTCTTCACAAATATGATCATATTTTGCAATCTCCTTCCTGAAAAGATCCTCATGGGAGCCCGTGGATGTCATCAATTTCGGAAGTATATCATCCTGAGTAACATCACACAACAGATACAAAATCAAATTGCATATGGTTAAGCAGAGCCAGAGCAAATGCCAAAAAATGAGCATGTCGAATGGATACAGAAATGTCAACTTAGTACAAAGGCAAACTCCTAATTGCATTATCTGCTCCTGAGATGATGAAGAGCAACGACTAATGCCAGTGGAGTAGTCTTAAACCTATGTCACCACTTCTTTATGAAAAGCCCGATCTATCCCTCTTTTTCAAATACTCAGAAGGATTTCTCTTCGAATTCCCTAGGAAACGAAAGTTTCGAGATCACATTCTGAGAAATAACTAAAAGAGCTTATCAAGTTGCATAACCAGATAACCCTCCCTCCCGCCACCCAACAATGAGTTTCTCAATTTAATGAAGAGCTTCCCTTATTGTGATGTAAGCAAACTATCCATTTGAATTTGTAAATAAAATGGATCTTAGGCCTAACTCAACTCCAACAACTAGCTCATGGGGTGAGAATTGCCCAAGACACAGGGCTGGACATCTGGAGCACAAACAATAAAACAATGCAGCCCAACGTTAGATGAACCAAGAACAGGGATAATTCTTACTCTGATACCATGTAAAGTAAAAGAATCACGGATTCATTCAACCCCAAAAGCAAGTTCAGTTGAGGATTCCTCAAAGCCATACAAGGAGACAATAGTTCATTCCCTCAACACACGTGGGATTCTAACAGAATTATTAAGAGAGTGGCCCTCATTCCTACTGTTAGGGAGTAGATTGAAGGGCTTATCGCTTCTACTACTGCGGCTCCCGCCCCGTCACCCCTTCAATAAGATAAGGAAATATGAAATGTTGGACAAAAAGCCAATCCACTGATGGAAGAACCTGCAGAGTGAACCATCTCATCTAAGGATTCATTCTGGGTGGTAACACTGAGTTCTCACACCAAAATATGTTTATCCATGGCTTATATCGTTGAAGTATGAACTTATGTTATTACAATCATGACAATAAACTCAACAACTGTAGAGCAGCAGAATAAGAGGATGTGCAGTGGCAAAGGATTATATTTTCATCACATGCTAGGGTGAAAGAAATAATAATTGTCCAACCCTTCTATGAGAAATTTTAAATGGACCAAAGATGGTCAAAGTTTCATTCCCAAAAAGATGTCCAGCTCTACCTAATTGAATTCAACTTTACAGAGCATATAGTTCAAGAGGAATCTTATTATACCTTCCTCTTCATCTCTTTCAGCATATCTTCCAGACCAGCCCGCTGAGCACCAAGAGTTTCTAGTTGCCTCTGCATATATAAGCAACAATGATTTAAGTTGCAATAACGTAAAGCTTCTACATCTGTAAAGAAATGCATCTTGGGCCTAACTCAACCCCAAAAGCTAGCTCAGTAGGGTGAGGATTGTCCGAATCCATAGAAGGAGACCAATTACCCATCCCATATCCGATGTGGGACTCTTAACAACATAGAAATAAGACCAATAACTCTTTTTAAAACAGATTGGAGTGAAGTTCCGAAGTGTCATTCTACAGTTCATATATCCAAATATTTACAGACAATTTCCTTCGGTACTTTTAAGATAACTTTGTAACATGAATAATATCCTAAACATTTCATGTTACTTAATACCCAAAGATGCCTGCATAGTATAATTGTTTTCTAATTTTTTTTTCAAAGACCACTTCTCAATTGCAAAATGGGCATTAAAGGATTTCAAACTAGAAATAATGTGCAGCAAGTGCTCAAAAATCATCCATGAAGGTTGCTTAAGAAATATGATATTTTTCAATGTTTTGATTAGTAGTATTCACTAATAAAATATTATTGATATTCACTAATAAAATATATTATGTTAATGCACAACTGACATCAATTTGCAAATTTTCTCCTTGTGACAAGAAACAAAAGCAGAACGATATCCTGATAAGAAAATGCCATCAGAAGAAATTAAACACTTCTCAAACTGAAAGAAGTCATGCTTTTATCCCAAAAAAGAAAACAGGAGATGATATATATGTCGACCACGACCAGTAAGACCTTCCGACAGAATAGGCTTTAGTCACTCAAGAAACATGGTTGCAACATAAAGCAACGGCTAAGGAACACAAAAAATACCAAAAAAACAAATGTAACCCCACTAATTGATATTACCAGGCTCTGCTTCAGGGCTCCCACAATGGCATCTTCAGTGGCGTCCAAAGACATGATTGGTCTTGCCAAGGTTGGAAGAGCAGATTCAATCTATCAAAGAGAAAAATGCACATCTCAGGGTTCAACTTGACAGCCATCACGTAGAGAAATAGAAGCACTATCACATTGTAAGCACTAGATCAAGTGATGAACTTCTTTGCAACAATAACATGACATGCATGTACAATAAATCACAGATTAAGCCAAGTTCCAACATGAGATCAAAATTAGAGGATCAAAGACTCCAAATCTAGTTTGCTTTTTAACCTGTTGAAAATCCTTGGAAGTGAACTATGAGAGAAGATTCGAAATATATGGTATAGAAGCATTGACCATATTACTAATCCCTCATAGTGGTACAAGTTTGTCAAGAGATTTATCTAATTCACTATCTTCCTTATCAGATAGGTTTTGATAATTATCCTTAGAAGTACCACTACTATGTGTCTACAAACAAATCCAAGAGCCCCCCTTGACAAAGCCAAGTACCAACTTGAAGTAGCACAATGAGACATGACATGGCTAGTTATGCAAAATAAAGTTCGAACAGAGGTCCAATTAATAAATACGTACTGGACGGAGGTCAAGGATTGACATGAGTGCTACATGATCCCTTACTGATCGCTCAATCCTGGCATCACTTTCTGCAGCTTGCTTCAGGTTAGCTGCAAACCTGTTTAACCTATCCTGCATGTTTTTTGTTAGGGTAGTAGATTGAGGCCTTGTCCATCGGGTTCCGAATTGAGTTCTAAATTGTGTATCCTCCGTAGCTTCTTTTTGCAAAAGCTCCTCGGTTTGGACAAGCAACTCCTGGTTCACCCTCTTCAGATCTCTGAGTTGCTGCAGCTCAGCATCCAGACCAGCTGGACCACCACAAATTTGCACAGCCTCTACATCTTCTTTTAAGGCCACAGGTAGAGATAAATTTCCCTCCAAAGCAAGAACAGAATCTGGCAAGTCCATTTCTCTGAGCCTAACTCGAGCTAGCTCGCTTCCCTGTTGTAACTTCTCGGCTTGAGTCCTGATGACATCATCAACCATCTCAGTGTACCTAGAAAGAGCTTTTGCACTGTTGTCTGGAACAAGACTGGCAAACATCTTCTCCTTGCTTGCATCCAGAATATCATCCATCTGCATAGGCTTGACCAAGGAAAAAGCTGCAAGTGGTGTCAGAGAACTGGCTGGTGGAACCCTCATGAGGTAGACTCTGTCATTTTCCTTCATAGCCCTCTCCAAGTTTAGATTTAAAGTAGCTTCTAGCTTATTAATTGCATCCAACAGCTGCTGCGGTGATCCCCTCGGAGATGTTTTTCTTGCCTCAGACAGGGCATTAACACCACTCTTCAACCTTGCAATTTCCTCTGCAATTTCTTCTTTGTCATGGAGCTCTAGACTGTACCTGTAGCAGGCCTCACCATAAAACAGTGATGCCTTAAGCTGAACATGAGCTAGCCAAGTCTTGTCAAAGTGCTGGTTCAGAGGTGCAACATTTAATGCTGCCAAAGCTTCCTCATAAAACAATCCAACCTGTGTGATAGAACATTCATTCATTTAACATCAAATTTGCATCTTGCTACATCCAAGCACTTAAGTAACGACCCAAAACGAAGATGCCACCGGTTTGGCCTTATTTTGATAAGTTACAACTTATAAGCTAAATGATATGTGTTGAGATGCTATCTACAGGAAATAACATGTGCAATAAACTAACAACCAATATTTGAAGGCACTAGCCAACACCAACTCGGACATGCCTTCTCCAGTGAACTATTCAGAGTTTAAATTAAAATTCGAAAAGAACAAATCCATTATGAAACTGCTCTCACCAAACCCCGAGTTTCTCAAGCTGAATACGCCACACCTGTAAAATTTTCTCTTGCAATTTAGATGAGTTTCTTCTAAAAAAAACTCCAATCCAAGCCTTCATTGCATCTAGGAACTTGGAGGATTGTCATTATCACTTTAAAAAAATGTGCATATAAACAATACAAAAGTTGCACAGACCATAGGAGTTCTCCTTGCAGACAAGATTTTCGATAGAAATATAACTAGTGGTCTTTATTCGTCATAGACTAAATTACTACCTTCTAAGAAACTTAGCAAGATTTTAATTAAGAGAAAAAAAAATTATTAACTCACTCGAGCTAACTAAAAAAAAGGTTGTACAGCAATGTGACTAATGTCAAGAACTCAACTAAATCTCACCGATAATTTTTTTTTCTTTATAAGTAAATATCATACAGCAGTTATTGAGTGGCATAGATTAAAAGATGGAATCGAGAAATAAACCTGTCTTGAAATCTTTGAACAGACACCAGGAGTATTTCCCTTGGCAATGCTATTCTCAAAAACACACTCCTGAGCCTGAGCCAACATGAGTCTTTCCAGCATCCCAGCACATTCAACAGAGACATCAACGGTGGTGGAGCTACCCATTGATGCCTTCATTGCCACATTGTCTCTCAAGAAGGCAAATGCCCCCGCAGCAGCAATAAAAGAATGTGATGCCTGCTTTCGCCCCTCAATTGATGAACGATCAAAACCCAATCCCATCTGACTGTGAACTGCCCCAAGATTGAACAACACTGCAGCTTTTTCTATATGAAGACCCCAAAAAAAAAAAAGATCAGTAGAACTGTATAATGAAATGACAATAGTTCGAGCTTAACATTGATTTCACCAAACTCGTAAGAATTAAGATTGTTTAATATAATCAAATATTCAAAATGTGCTCTCTCTAACAACTTAAGCTTTTAGATGAGATGGTTGCACACTTTAACATGGTATCAGAGCAGGTCAAAGGTCCTGAGATCGAATCTCGCCGTCACCCATTATCGAAAAGAATTTCCACATGCTTGGACCATGAAAAAAAATCAGGTCAGCACGTGAGGGGACGTGTTGAGAATATAATCAAATATTAAAAGTGTGCTCTCTTTAACAACTTAAGCTTTTAGATGATATGGTCACACTTTAACAAAGATCAATGTACCCCCTTTTTCTTTACCAAGTGATAAATATAGCATGCTTTTTTTATTACTAGTAGGCAAATATAGCCAATATGTGTGAAGAAAATAGCAGCGTGTTTAATGTTCATCTAGGTATTGGCAGTAAATTAAGTATTCCCAAGCACAAAAAGGCTGTGGTAGAACAATGACTAGCATAAAAGAAGTCCAACTATGATGAATCCTTTAAATGAGCGATATGTTTTTAGATCTCGCGTTGAAAAACCACCTTCCTTTGTATTATTTGTTGGAATAGATAATACATATATGATCAGATGCATATGTAGTTAAGGGTTGCTTAGAGTTGGACACAAGATTCCAAATTCAAATTGAAATGCACAATGATTTGGGAAATATTAAATTCGTTAGGACATGCCCAACCTAAGTACAGATAAATGGATACATAGGATTCCGATAGCCACCTTATCTAATCTAGAAGCGAGGGATAGTTGATTGATAATACACTTAAGCTAGTAGTTTCCCAGGCCAATGGGGACAATCATTAATTCCCAGATAAAACTGAACTAAAGTTGATCAATAGCTAGAGCAAATTCCAGGAGCATCTTCACTGCCTTCAATCTAAATGATGGTTAGATAATTTGGTTCACAAAAAGGAACAGACGAGGAAACAGCCTCTCTACCTTCCAAGGTAGAGGTAAGGTCGGCGTACACAATACCCTCCCCAGTGGGTGGTGTTGTTGTAAAAAGGAACAGAAGACCAATATTGAAGTTCAGAGCAAGTGCATAGCAATTGAAAGCTATACCCTATACAATATCAATTCCACCAACAACAACATGGCCAGTGTAATCCCACAAGTGGGGTCTCTATGGAGGGTAGGTTGTACGCAGACCTTACCCCTACCTCGGGAGGTAGAGAGGTTGTTTTCGATAGACCGTCGGCTCATAATAAAGCAAAAACAAAGCATGTCAAATAGGATAAAGGAACATTAACTACAATAAAATAGTATGTTAAGCGAAGAACGAGAGACTGTAAATAATAACAGAAAATCAAAGGACAAGAAACTACATGAGAAATATTACGACTACTAGAAAGGAAAGATAAGCGCGACATCTACTACCTACTACTCTACTACCCTAATCTGTGTCCTCCATAACCTCCTATCTAAGGTCATGTCCTCGGTAAGATGCAACTGCACCATGTCTTGTCTAATCACCTCTCCTCAATACTTTTTCGCCCTATCTCTACCTCTACTGAAGTCATTCATAACCAACCTCTTACACCTCCGCACCTTCGCACTAGGACATCCACACATCTCCCCTTCATATGCCCGAACCATCTCAGTCTCGCTTCCCGCATCTTTTCCTCCATCGACGTCATTCCCACCTTGTCCCAGATATATTCATTTCTTATCATATATCTCCTAGTATGCCCACACTTCCACCGCAGCATACTCATTTCCGCAACTTTCATCTTCTGAACGTGAGGGTTCATGACGGGCCAACACTCCACCCCGTACAACATAATTGGACTAACTACCACTCTGTATAACTTGTCTTTGAGTTTTGGTGGCACCTTCTTATCACACAAGACTCTGGATGAGAGCCTCCATTTCATCTACCTGCACCAATACGATGTGTGACATCATCATCAATCTTTCCACTACCTTGGCTAACAGACCCAAAATACTTGAAATTTCATTTCTTTTGGATGACATGTGTATCAAACCTTACTTCCACATCAGCCTCCCACGTCACGCAACTTACCCTCCAAAAATTCTTTCTTGGTCCTACTCAACCTGAATACTTTAGACTCCGGGGTCTCTGTCTCCAAGCCTCAAGCTTAGCATTAACTCCCCAACTGGTCTTGTCAATCAGCACTATATCATCCGCAAATAACATACACTATGGTACTGGTACCTCTCCAAAGACGGATAATGTTGCTCGAACTCTCCAAAAATATCGTCGCACCCGTGTCGAATCCTTCAAATATGCACTACTTTTGGAGGACCGACACGCACCATCGGCATTTTTGAAGAGACCGAGCAACATAAGAATTCATACTGACAACAAAAGATGCAAAATTTAAGACCCGATTGAATGAAAAAAGGATCAAAGAATAAAAACAAAAGATGAAAAATCTCAAGACGCAATTGAATTAAACTTCTTGAACTACGGAAAAGAATAGGGGAAAGGAGACCAATGTAGAAGCTAAGAGCAAGCGTGTAGCAAACAGATAGTTGTACCCTACGCATTAGCAATAGTACCATGCTCAAGAATCAAATGATAAGAACAAAAGACACAATTTCAAGACCCATTGCCTTAAATTGCTGAATAGTGAATAACTACAAGCTCAGAGAAAGTGTGTCGCAATAGAGAAAAGTTGTACCCTACACATTAGCAATTGTACTATGCTCAAGAATCAAATAATAAGAACAAAAGACACAATATTTCAAGACCCAATTGCAAAATTTAAAGACCCAATTGAACAAAATCGCAAAATAATAATACCTAAATGGATGTTCTGCTGAGCAGCTTTATTTTTGTTCTTGAAAGCATCATACCAAGTAAAAGTAACAGAATTAACATGGTCTTGATCAGGTGAAATAGGGAAACGAGACTCAACCGCACAAAGGGCTTTATAGTAATTTTGCAAAACGTCACGGCGAGCAGGAAGAGATGATGATGATGATTCATTGTGGGGTCCACGTTCGATATCGGAACGATATTGCTTAAGTGTTTGAATATCATCTTCGAGATTTTGTGCTTCGCGTTCGGAGTAGTTGTACACTATGTAGTTACGGAGTGGACGGTAGAGATCGAGGGAGATTGTTTTTTTCTCGGTGATTGATAGCATGACGTTGGATGTTGATGACGGTGACGTCATGGTTAACGGTGGTTAGTGGTGGAACAACGGTGATGCTAGGGAGTTTTGTGTGTGTGTGTGTGTGTGTGGAAAGAAGAAGAATGGAAGCTTAGATGAAGAAATAAAGGGGGTTGCTATTTGCTTAATTGGAAAGGAAGACATCAATGTGAAGTTCGCTGGCATTTGTTTACTTGTCCATTTTTAATTTTGGAAAAAAAAATTAACAAGCTGATCACTAAATAGATATAAATAGGTGTAATAAATATTTTTTCTCTGTTAATTTATACAGGCATATTTTCATTTTTAATCAGTCCCATCAAAATGATATATTTTTTTATTTGACAACAATTTAACTTTAAACTTTAATCTTTACACTTAACGAGATGATTTATAAGCACTCAAATATTTTTGACTTATTTTAGACCAGAAAATTAAAAAGTCATCATTTATTTCTTAAACTTCATTTCAAGTCAAACTATATCATATAAATTGAGACGAATGTCGCAATAAATGAAGTATCCCTCCGTCTCAATTTATGTGGCACCTATTTAACTTAGTACTGAATTTAAGAAAAAAAAACTTTTAAGATTTATGGTCCAAAATAAATTTTAGATTTTTATGTGGGTATAAATCATCAATTACCTCTTTGTTTCTAAATGTAAAAAATGACATTCTTTTTTGGGACGGACTTAAAAAGAAATGGTGACAACATAAATTAGAACAGAGAATATATATTTTATTATATTATGTCTATTAATTAGTGTATAATTTTAATAAACTAGAAAAAATATTTTAAAATGAGTAAATAATATTAAGAATGAAATAAGAAAAAAATTGTCTTTCTCTTGATATGCTAAACTGGATAAATAAAAATAAAAATCTATTTTTAATATAACAGACAAGTGAAAGTAAATGGAGGAACAATTTGGTAAGGGGGAAACAACAATTTTTGTTATACTTGATTGTTTAAAATGTTTTGAAAAATAATATTTTAGAAAATAAATTATTTAAAAATGAGAAAAATAATAGTAGAAAAACAAATTTCATAAGTGACATTTCAATATGATATCCTTCTCACTCACCCAACACATCAACCACCGCTCCTTGACCATTAACCCTCCGCCACCTAGGGTCAAATTTATGTGTCAATTTTGGAGCATATGAATCTATTGTCTCTCGGCAAAGCTAGTTATTTAATGTACATATTTTTTAGAATTCATCTAATATTACTTGACGGCACTTGGTTAAAGCTTACTTATTTACATAGAAGTACAAAGATTATATCCCGCTTAATGCATTTTTTGTCCTTTCTTTAATAGTGCACTCGTGCTTTATAAATCCTAAAATTCTCTGTCACCTTCAAACCTTCAGCCCCCACCTCATAATATTTTGCTAAATTATGTATAAATACTCTTAAAACAAAAGAAAAATCACTTACCTATTAAACTGTAAAAATTAAATAAGACACTCACATATTTTTCAATAAAATGTTTTTTTTCATATCGATCAGACCTTTTTTCCCATTTTTATTTTTTAAATAACTGTAGTGCCCAAATTAATTTGGGTGTAGTCACTATTTTCGGGTGTACCCATATCTACATTAGGTCCTTTTCCACATTGGGACTTGAACTCAATAAACCATTTAGAGTTATCTGGTCTTCCTCACTCTACTTGTGAGTTGTGACGATGATTTAATTTTTATTTTTTGCATTTGCATTTAAAGAATGGATTAAAATAATAAAGAAAAGGCAGCTCCGTCCCAATAAGATTGGAGGTTTAAAGTCAAATTTCATAAAAATGTCTTAGTTTTTTTAAAGGAATAATCATCATATATATTTTTGTTTAATTCCTATTTTTTTTAGATATTTTAGATGCGTAGTCATTAATTACTGTTTTATAATCGATTTATTTTAACAAATTATTTTCAATTGATAATATAGCTAATCCATTCAATTTCTTTTGACATTGTTGATCTAAGTAATACTTTATCAATTTTAATTTTGAAAAACTTTTTTCGACTGAGACAACAATTATAGGAACTATTAACATTATTTTGTAAGCAATATATGTATTTAAAAAGAATCAACTCTTTTTGTTTGTAATTTGTAAGCCGCATTAAATTATCGTTTGA
Source organism: Anisodus tanguticus (assembly GCA_034509755.1). Taxonomy (NCBI): domain Eukaryota; kingdom Viridiplantae; phylum Streptophyta; class Magnoliopsida; order Solanales; family Solanaceae; genus Anisodus; species Anisodus tanguticus. The sequence goes on along the minus strand of CM067542.1, from coordinate 52,881,693 downwards.
GAGATTTTTCAATATTGAGAATAAGAATAGTAAAAAATAGAATGAAAAAGATAATATATGAATAATAATTGGATCGATATCAATTTTTATGATATAAATGAGATAATAAAATCGCTACCAAATGTCATTCTCAATTATTGCACTGATCACCACATCATAAAGAAAAAAGTTATTGTACTTTTTCTCTGAAAAAAATTATTCAAATTTAATAATGCACACAACTTCTTTTTAATAATATTATATAAAATACAGCTTTTAAAAAAAAATAGGGCCCAAACAATTATTTTACTAGCCTTATAGTTCGATTGCCTTGAGGAAAGGGAGTAGACGCTTTGGACGATCAATAGTGAGTTTCTTTCCGATTGGGGCTTGTTGCACTGCCATGTTCGGAATAGGCTTTATTCTGTGGAGAGTTTTTTTTTTTTTGAATTTATAACCGTGAAAATTAATCCTTATTGGAGTACTATTCCATGTGTCATCATTTTTTTTTTAATCTGTCTCAAAAAGAATGTAATATTTTTATATGTAGAAATAATTTAACTTTATGAGATGAATTAGTGGTCACATACATTTATATAAAACTTATTTTGGACTATACATTTCAAAATTCATTATTATTTTCTTAAACTATGTATCAAGTCAAATGATGTCAAGACAGAGAGAGTAATACACTACTACTAATCCTAGTATTTCGATGGGTTTTCTTTCTTCTTCGACAAGTTTCAGTAACCCACTTTTGCTTCATGCAACTAAACAATACACAATACCAACAGGGTAACCGACTAATTACACCATATCCAATTCGAATTAGAAATAACAATAAAACTCAATAGGTGTTGTTTTAAACTCGAACCAGACCTGTACAATGAGGAAGATCACAGCGGTGATGTTGTTTAAATGCGATCCAGAAGGTTCAGATCCTGTGATGTTAGCAAAGGCTTGTAATGTTAGCCATATCGGGTATTTCAAGAGATCCAGCTATAAGGAATGGATCATTCAAGTGGGTCGTCCACCCCACCACCTCTCCAACTCGTATCTCTTCAGCTCAAGGAATACAAGGTACATTCATACAATAGAAATGGTTTGTGTGTTTTGGCCATCATGGATGATCAGTATTCAGTTCTACATGCATGTCCACTGCTCAAGCAGGTTCTGGATAAGTATTCGGACAAGTTTGGTGGACAAGTCTTCAAAGGGCCAATGCTCAACTGTGGCTATCAGACCAAGTTAGATGAAATGGAATTTTTTCTCCGTAAGGCTGATAGAATACCGTGTATAGTGTAATTAGAGTATGAAATTAATAATTATCATAATTATAGAATTTTTGTACAAGTAGAATTAAAATATTCGAAGTATAGTAGGAATAAGATTTTTCATATTTGGATATTGTAACTTGTATATATACCTCATTCATTAATGAAAATAATTAAGAGATTATATTTTTTCATGGTATCAGAAGTCTAGGTATAAAATACCTCCCTTCCCAATTTTCTTCCGCTACTCTCGGATCAAATTCCGAGAACCCTTCTCGGTTTCCGGTCGTCTTCTTCCTCCTCCCTTCCCAAATTTTCTTCCAAATCCCTAATTCTCCTATTGTTCTTTCGTTATGTCTACGTCAAAGAACATGTTTCATCAAGCCCTTACAGTTTCCAACATCAGGAACCACATCCCTATTGTTCTTGAGATGGAAAACGTCCAATACGCGACATAGGCAGAATTATTCAAAATTCAGACACGCTTGCATCAAGTCCCCCATCACATAATTCCCTCGACACCTGGCACATAGGAGGTGCCTAACCCCGAGGAAAATCCTATGTTATGGACGACACTTGATGCTACTGTTCTCCAGTGGATTTATTCCACTATTTCTACCGACCTCCTACAAACGATCATTGAGCCCGACGCTAAGACAATGGAAACTTGGAATAGGGTGCGTGATATATTCCAAGATAACAAGAATTTTCGTGTTGTCACCCTCGAGCAGGAATTTTCACATGTCAACATGGAAGATTTTCCTAACGTTTCAGCCTATTGTAAAAGGCTGAAGGATGGCAGACAACTTCCACAGCGTTGGTACGCCAATTACCAATGATCGTCTTGTTCTCCAAATGGTTGCAGGCATGTTTGAGGCCTATAATGGCGTTGGCACACTGCTTCGTCAAAGTAACCCTCTACCACCCTTTTATCAGGCTCGTACCATGCTCACATTAGAAGAAGTCGACTTAGCTAAAAAGGCGGCTACAGGTGTAAATTCTGTCGTAACGATACCCACGTCAGATGACCCTCACTCATTCTCCGAGAATTCTGGCCAAAACCACAACAATGATGGCGATAAAAAGGGTCAAAATCGTAAAAATAATGATAAAAATCGCGGTGGTAACGGAAGTGGCCGAAATAGTGGTGGCAGCGGCAGTGGGCCGCGAGCCAACTGGTCCCAGCCATGGGCCCCCTAGCCATGGAACTGGGCCAGTAGCCATTGGCCCAACAATCCCTATTTTCCTCCCAGCCCTTACCCGGTAATCGGGCCCCGGTTCAAAGAATGACGCCGGGCCCGCATTCTCGGTCCGAATACTAGCAGCAGATTCACTTCTTGGCCGGGGCCGCAGGCAGGTTTGCTTGGGCCTCGACCTCCGCAAGCGTTCCAGGCAGTGGGCCCCATACCAACTCCGACAGATATTAAGGGCGCAATGCATACGTATGGATTAAATCCTCCAGACGTGATACCGGAGCCACTTCTCACATGACGTCTGACCAAGGTAATCTCTCGTCTTATTTCAATTTGAGAGAAAATCGTGGTATTATTGTTGATAATGGCAATTCAATTCATATTTGCGGTTATGGACATACAACTTTGTCTCCCCCACGTCCACCTCTAGTTTTGAAAAATACTCTTCATGCCCCTAACTTAATTAAAAATTTGGTGTCTGTCCGAAAATTCACCATTGATAATTGGGTTTCTGTTAATTTTGATCCCTTTGGGTTTTCTGTGAAGGATTTCAAGACGGGGATACCTCTAATGAGATGCAAAAGTAGGGGCGAGCTTTATCCTATCACAAATACCACCATTTCCACGAGTCAAGCCATGCCGTATACTTTTGCCGCCCTTACTCCTTCCTTGTGGCATTCATGTTTGGGTCATCCTGAATCATCTATTATTTCTTCTTTGCATAAAAATAATTTTATTTCTTGTACGGGTACGCGTAGTACTCCACTTTGTCCTTCTTGTCCGTTAGGTAAACATGTTAGATTACCATTTGTAGCCTCTACTTCTAGTACTTTGATGCCGTTTGACATTATTCATAGTGATTTATGGACATCCCCGTGTTAAGTTTTGTGGGTCATCGTTATTATATCCTATTTTTGGATGATTATTCTAATTTTTTGTGGACCTTTCCTTTATCGAAAAAGTCTCAGGTTTTTTTCACATTCTTAAAATTTAGAGCATTCATCCGTACCCAATTTGAACGGAAAATTAAAAATATTCAATGTGATAATGACAAGGAATATGATAATGGGTTGCAAATGACATATTTTTCATTTTTCTTGTCCTCATACGTCCTCACAAATGGGAAAGCCGAACGAAAAATTCGTATCATTAATAACATTGTTCGAACTTTATTAGCCCATGCTTCTGTACCCCTTCTTTTTGGCACCATGCACTACAAATGGCTACTTACCTCCTTAACGTACTTCCTACCAAAGGATTAGCATATAAATCTCCCCTTAAAGTTCTCTATAATAAGGATCCCTCGTATTCTCATCTTAAGGTCTTTGGGTGCTTATGCTATCCACTTTTTCCGTCGACTACAATTAACAAACTTCAAGCTCGTTCTACCACTTGTGTGTTTTTGGGTTATCTGTCTAATCATCGTGGTTATAAATGTTTTGATTTATCATCTAATAAAATCATAATTAGTCGCCATGTTATTATTGATGAAACCCAATTTTCTTTTCTCGAGTTGTACATCCAATTGCTTTGATTTGAATTATCCGGAGAATGCAATGTCTTCCAGATGACGAACGGGAAGACCCAGAATGTAGAAGATCATAACATGAGTGATTCGGCAGATTTGGATTCATATATTTGCAAAAGTGAGTAGTCATGTGCCGAGTTCATATAATTTTTTAGATAACGAGGTCTCACCATATATTATCCACCATTTTTTTGACTTGTCCCGTAACTAAAATACGCCAGCAGGCCCACTGCCTATTGGCCCACAGTCTACCGCAACCACTGTTCTGCCCATTAGGCCGATGACACGGTCCAGTACCGATCTCGGTACTGTTCCAGTGTTTTAGTCCAATCCCGAGCATGTTACTGTTCCGATTTCAGTTGTTGGGCCAGTAGGCCTAATGCCTGCGGGCCAGTCTGTCACCCACCCAAACATTGCCCAAAATCCACCTAATTCTACCTCAAGTCAAGGGATTGTTACTCGTAGTCAACATGATATTTTTAAATCAAGACTGCATTTTAATCTCAAATCTAATGTCTCTAAATCCCCACTACCACGTAAACATGTGTCTGCACTACATGACCCGAATTGGAAATTAGCTATGACTGACGAATATAATGTTTTTATTGAAAATAAGACGTAGGAGTTAGTGCCCTGTCCATTTGGTGTTAATATTATTTGATATATGTGGATTTTTACTCATAAATAAAATTCTGACGGTTCTTTTGAGAGGCATAAGGCTCGTCTTGTAGGTGAAGGTAAAACTCAATAAGTTGGCGTAGATTGTGGTGAGACGTTTAATCCGGTGGTCAAATCGGCTACTATTCGTACTGTTCTCAGTTTGACTCTCTCAAAAGCATGGCTCATTCATCAGTTGGATGTGAAGAATATTTTTTTACACAATGATCTTAAGGAGACGATATATATGCATCAGCCATTGGGTTTTCGGGATCCCAATCATCTTCATCATGTCTGTTTGCTGAAGAAGTCCTTGTATGGCCTTAAGCAGACCCCACGGGCTTGATATAAAAGGTTTGGAAATTATTTATCTACTATTGGGTTTTCTCACAGCCGGTCTGATCACTCTCTATTTATATATCGCAGTGGTACTTCTCTGGCATACATTTTATTATACATAGATGATATTATATTGACTGCTTCGTTTGATACTCTGCGCAAGTCTATCATGTCACTTCTCAGTTTTGAATTTGCTATGAAAGACTTGGGACCCTTGAGTTACTTCTTGGGTATTGTTGTCACGCGTCATTCAGGTGGTCTATTTTTATCTCAAAGGAAGTATGCTGCTGAGATTATTGAGAGAGCTGGTATGTCATCTTGTAAGTCTACTTCCACTCCGGTTGATACCAAACCGAAGCTTAGTGTTGCATCATGCACACAATACGAGGATCTCACCCACTATCGCAGTCTTGTAGAGGCACTTCAATAACTTACTTTCACGAGACCTGATATTACTTATGCAGTTCATCAGGTGTGTTTATTCATGCATGACCCACAGATTGAGCACATGCATGCGCTCAAACGCATTATACTGTACATCAGGGCATACTTGATCATGGATTGCATTTATATCCTTCTTCCATCTCTACTCTTGTGTCATATACATATGCTGATTGGGGTGGTTGTCCTGATATCAGACGCTCGACATCTGGTTATTGTATGTTCTTGGAGATAATTTGGTCTCGTGGTCTGCGAAACGACAGGCTACATTATCGCGATCCAGTACAGAGGCCGAGTATCGAGGCGTGGCTAATGTGGTGTCTGAATCATGTTGGCTGCGTAATCTTCTATTAGAACTACACTTTCTTATTCAGAAAACTTCCTTGGTCTATTGTGATAATGTTAGTCCAGTCTATCTCTCTGAAAATCCGGTCCAACATCTATATTCTTTTAAAGGCAATTGGCATTGTCTTAGAACGAGGTGCAGAACTAGACAATATCATTGAGGACGCTAAATATCTCAGTGCTTTTGGACAAACGTTCTACAAGGAGGAGGGCGAAGAAAACAAAGATAGCATACCCAACAACAATAATATATCCAGTATTATTCCACAAATGGGGTATGGAGAGTTAGTCTGTACACAGACCTTACATCTATCTTGGAATACGGAAAGATTATTTCGGATAGACCCTCGGATAAGAGAAAGATAACATACCCAGCTGTTAGCAATTACATTGCTATTGCATCTAGCATCCTCCTGATAGGGTGTTATTCTCTGTTTTCTTGCTCTCGGAATTGAAACAGAGATATATACCCAATTTAGGTGCATGTTGCAAGACAACAATGTTTTTTGTAAACGTGTAAATATATTCCCTACCCATAATTAGAATATTTCCATATATTGTGTAAATATAATTATGGTAAGACTAGGATTCCTCTTTTGTATAGGCTTAAGATTCCTATTGTATAAGGGATGAATATTATACTCTATATATACCTTGATATTAATGAAAGACTCCTCAAGGGAGATTAATATCATCTTACATGGTATCAAGAGCCAAATAAACAAAACCCTAAAAACCTTTCTCTTCCACAGCCGCCATTGGCCGCTCTCTCTCTACGCCGCACCCTCCAGAATTTTCTTCTTGTTTTTCGGGTTTTGTTCTTCCTTTCTTCTCTTCTCTAAATGGCTATCCCTGATTCTTCCACACTTTCTGACGTCTCTACCTCCACAAATCCCACCACAAAGTCATCACCACTGTTTCATCCCACCCTTACTGTTTCCAACATCAAGAACCATATTCCCATTATTCTTGATCAAGAAAACAACCAGTATCCTCCCCGGGTTGAACTTTTTCGCAATCATGTATGTCTCTATAACGTGCTTGACCATATTGATGACATTATTCCGCGCCCTACGGAGGTTGATGATTCTATCTGGCATCGTCTCGACGCCGACGTCAAACAATGGATATATGGTAGTATCTCTCAGGATTTGCTCCTTACTATCATGAAATCTGACTCCACAGCCCTTGACTTGTGGAATCGTTTGGAGGAAATTTTTCAGGACAACAAGCACACTTGTGCCGTGTATTTGGAAGAACAGTTCAACAAAACACGTCTTGAAAACTTCTCCAATGTCTCTGAGTACTGCAAGCATCTTAAACTTCTAGCGGATCAACTCTCCAACATCGGCACGCCTGTCACTGACGATAAAATGGTGCTACAAATGATTTTTGGCCTTACTAAGGGCGAATATGATACTTTGGCCACCATTATTCAACAGCCAGATCCGCTACCGAGTTTTAACAAAGCTCGCTCATAATTGTTGCTCGAAGAAACTCGTCGTGCTAAGCAGGATGAGCATGCCCAGCAGGTGTTAGCTGTCGACACGCAACCCCAAAATCAGACGCCACCGGACAACTCCCAACAGCGGCAAGGCCGCGGAGGCAAGGCCACGGCGGCAAGGGTGGAAAAGGTCGCGGCGGTAGAGGAGGATGTGGTCGTGGCAAGGGTCGCGATCAACAGAACCAACAACAGCAACAACAACAGAGATCACAGAACAACTAGGCCGCGGCTTCTCAGCAGTTCGTCTACAGCACCGCGGCGGCCCAGTACAGAGTCGCGGCGGCCCAGTACAGAGCTGTGGCGCCCCAGTTCAGAGTCGCGGCGCCAAGTCCATTCCAGTACCAGCAGTCATACAATCCGTATTCTTACCCTTGTTTGTTAGGCCCACTTCATGCAAGGTCAGGTCCCACAGCCCTCCTCCGGCATGACACCCACTGAGTTGGGTCAGTCGTTCAGCACCCTATCTATGCAACAACCTGACAATACTTGGTACATGGACTCAGGCGCCACATCTCACGTCACCCAGTCTGCATATACTATTCCTAAACTGTTTTGTTTAAAGCATCCTCAATATGTTACAGTTGGTAGTGGACAACGCATTTCAGTTAAGGGTTATGGTACCTCATACACACAACCTCCTCATCCACCCTTCTCCCTCAAAAACACCCTATATGCCCCACACATGATTAAGAACCTCATATATGTCCGCCAATTTACTCGTAATAATTCTGTATCTGTGGATTTTGACCCTTTTGGATTTACTGTAAAGGATCTTCATACGGGGACACCTCTTACGAGATGCAATAGCACGGGGGATCTCTATCCATTCACTTCCACCTCCGCCGCCGCATCTTGCTCTCCCGTCACTCTAGCGGTTGTTTCTTCTTCAACCGGCATAATAGGCTTGGTCATCCAGAGTCCCGCTTTTTAATTTTCTTAGAGGCAACAATTTCATTGCCTGTAATGGAAAACTTGCCCAAAATTGTGTTTCTTGCTCTTTAGGCAAACATATTTGTCTTCCGTTTAAATCATCTACTAGTGTTACATTTGCTCCTTTTGATATCATACATGCCGATTTATGGACATCTCATATCCCTAGTTATCTCGGTCATAAATACTATCTTGTGTTGCTTGATGATTTTTCACACTACGTTTGGTTATACCCTCTTAAATTTAAATCGGAAGTGTTTGTCAAATTTCTTGAGTTTCGCAATTTCATTCAAACACAATTTGGAAAAGGCATAAAATCATTTCAGTGTGATAATGGTCGTGAATTCAATAACTCTATGTTTCACCGCTTTTGTACCAATAATGGCATGGTCTTTCGCTTCTCCTGCCCTCACACCTCACCACAAAACGGTAAAGCGAAAGAATCATCCGCACCATTAACAATATGATTCGCACCCTATTGATTCATGCCTCCCTCCTTCCACCCTTCTGGGTCTATGCTGCTGAAATGTCAGAATACACTCTAAATATTCTCCCTACTAGCACTATTCACAATATGACCCCTACCGAATACCTCTACCATAGAATCCCCTCTTATGATCATCTACGGATTTTTGGTTATCTGTGCTATCCCAACCTTAGCTCCACCGCCCCTCACAAGCTCGCTCCTAGGTCCACTCCATGTGTCTTTCTAGGATTTCCGCCGAACCATAGGGGCTATCTATGCTATGACTTGTCGACTCGTCAGATCCACATATCTCGTCACGTCACATTCGACGAGTCCACATTCCCGTTTTCGAATCTTCCAAAATTCCAAAAACAGGACTACTCATTTCTTGACAAGTCTGTCATCTCTCCCATCATAATCGAACAACTCACATCCTTTGTTCCGTCGTCAGAGCTGCGGCACCCAAACTTCAGAGAAGCCTGTCAACATTCTAGCGCCGCGACTCTCGATCCAGGAGTCGCGGCGCCTCCGACGCCTTCGCCCCCACCTTCTCCTTATCCGACTTTACCCCTCATCTCAGACACCACTCCGCCACCCACTGTCCCTACCTATCCAATGGAAACTCGTTCAAAGCATGGAATCTTCAAACCCAAAGTCCATTTCAACTTGTCTGCCCAAACCATCTCTCCACTTCCAAAGAACCCAAAATTGGCCAAACAAGACCCTAATTGAAATGCGGCTATGTATGAGGAATTCAATGCTTTAACTAAACAGCACACGTGGGATCTAGTACCTAGACCTGATGGGGTGAAAGTCATTCGTTGTATGTGGCTATTTCATCACAAGTTCAGAGACAATGGGGATCATGAGAGGTATAAGGCCCGTCTTGTGGCTAATGGCACAAATCAGCAGGAGGGCATTGATTGTGGTGAGACCTTCAGCCCGGTTGTCAAACCGGCTACCATCCGCACAGTTTTGAGCATAGCCATGGGTAAACACTGGCCGATCCATCAGCTTGATGTGAAGAATGCATTCTTACATGGGGATCTGAGAGAGACAGGTCTACATGCATCGGCCACCAGGGTTCACCCATCCTGCAGTTCCTCACTATATGTGTCGTCTCCGTAAGTCACTATATGGCTCGAAGCGGCCCCCGTGCATGGTATGATCGCTTTGCCGGGTATACCTTGCGGATTGGGTTTGTATGCAAAGAGAGTGATACATCACTTTTCATTTTTCATCGAGGTAGTAGCACTGCTTACTTATTACTTTACGTGGATGATATTGTTCTTACTGCCTCCTCCGATGGATTGAAAAATGAGATTATTGTCTTGCTCAAGTTCGAATTTGCAATGACTGATTTGGGGAAACTGAGTTACTTTTTGGGGATATCAGTGACCAGGTCTGCCAATCATATGTTCTTGTGTCAGCGTAAGTATGCAGAAGAGATTGTGTACAGGGCTAAGATGGAGAACTGCAAAGAGGTGCCTACTCCAGTTGATTCCAAATCTAAGCTCAATGCTATGGATGGTGCTCCAGTCTCTGATCCTACTCTGTATAGGAGCCTTGCAGGTGCACTTCAGTATCTCACATTCACCAGGCCATACATAACTTATGTTGTTCAGCATGTGTGCTTATTCATGCATGCCCCCAATGAGTCTCATTTCACTGCTCTTAAGCGTATCATTCGATACATTAAGGGCACTCTTGATTATGGTTTGCACCTATACCCCTTTGCACCAGACAGGTTGCTTTCATATACGGATGCAGATTGGGCAGGGTGTCCGGACACGCGATGCTCCACCTCCGGCTTTTGTGTTTTCTTAGGGGATAATCTGATTTCTTGGTCTACCAAGCGACATGCTACCCTATCTCGCTCCAGTGCCGAGGCTGAGTACAGAGACGTTGCAAATGTAGTAGCTGAGATTTGTTGGCTCAGAAATTTACTGTTAGAATTTCAGTGTCCTTTGCGTCAGGCATCTATTGTGTATTGTGATAACATCTCTGCCATCTATCTTTCTCATAATCCGGTTCAACATCAGCGAACCAAGCATATTGAGATAGACCTACACTTCGTTCGTGAGAAAGTTGCGTTAGGCCATGTCAGAGTGTTACATGTTCCATCATCCTATCGCATATGCGTACATATTTACCAAAGGACTTCCCGACGCTTATTTCTTGACTTCGAGATCCGGTCTCGCGTCCGGCCTCCTCCCGCTCCGACTGAGGGGGTGTGTAAATGTGTAAATATATTCCCTACCCATAATTAGAATATTTCCATATATTGTGTAAATATAATTATGGTAAGACTAGGATTCCTCTTTTGTATAGGCTTAGGATTCCTATTGTATAAGGGATAAATATTGTACTCTATATATACCTTGATATTAATAAAAGACTCCTCAAGGGAGATTAATATCATCTTACATTTTTTATCTCTTATTTGTCATAAATCTAGTTATGTTACCTCTTATTTGTGCATTAAAAGCGTGGGTATTTGCTTTCATTGTGGCTATGATTTTCTATGTTGGATACATAATATAACTTTAATTTGAGTTAGCAGCCAAAATCAAATTCTTTTGATTGACAGCTTTCCAAGTAATTACTAAATTTTTTTCCACAATAGTTTTCTTATTTATGTGTTTTTAAATTAAGAATTAATCTAAATAGTTGTAGACCCAACCACTTTAACTAAAATAGCACGTGGATGTACAGTTTATGTATTATATGTGTATAATTGTGTATAATTAATGAATAATCTATGAAAACTAAACGGTAAGTACGACCGTGTATAATCGTGTATAATTTATGAAAAGTAAATAGTAAATTCAACTGACTATTTCTATGAAGATAGAATAATTAACTTAAAATAGCGACCGACTGGTTATTTATGTGAAGATAGAATAATTAACTTAAAATAGCGCTCATCCAACTGCTTTATAGCCAGCAAATATATTATATGTGTATAAGTATGTATAATATATGTATAATCTAGGTATACCATCTAGCAAAAGTAAACAGTAAATCCTATCGGTTATTTGTGTAAATAGCGGGAAGGGTTTCTAGTGGGATTTAAAGGCAAAGATGGAATTGCAAAAAATTATCTTCATTTCAGTTATCACAGTAACATTCTAAATCAAAATGTGTGCAGTATATATTCCTGTGTCCACCAAATCCATATACTGAAGGATGATCATCTGCTCTGTACTGTGACAATGTTGTTACATTCAACAAATGAACTGGTTTCCTCATTCTTCTCAAAACTTTCTCCAACACCAATTCTCCTGGATGTGGTCCTTGTGTACTCTTCGATGGTCGCGCTGCCCCGACACAACTGATTTTATAGCCAAATATCATATATACTCAGTGTACAAAACTTTAAATACAAGGTTGTTTTCTTGCTCTTCCTATTTATTAGTGAATATTAGTATAATATTTTTTTGCATATTTTGTAATTATTAGTGATGTATAATTATGGTAGTTATAGGATCCTAATTGTAATAGGACTCCACGTTGTACACACTATATATGTTTGTATTAATGAGAAAGACTCCATAAGGGAGATTAATACAATTCTACATAGTATCAAAAGCCAAAACTTCCTCCCTACCCTAAACCCTTAATTCGGGAGCCCTTCCTTTTTTTTTCCGGCGCCAAAACCGGCTGTATACCACCTATATACGCTGATATTCCTCTAATATACAGCCTTCCCAACTTCACTATTTCTCCAACAGGCCGTATACTACGCGTATACAGTCTCCCTAAGCCGATATACACCTCATATACGGCCGATACTGCCTCATATACACCTCAGCTACGCCCCGAACACCCAATTTTTTTTTCCAGCAAGCCCTCATAGCGGAGAATAACCACGGTGGCATTTGTGGTAGCGGCCGGAGCAATAAGGAGGACTGGGCTTTCAGCAAATACCCAGAACCTGCGGCCCAACAACAACATCAGCGGCCCAGTAGCCTGAAAGCACTACCGACGGGCCACAGTCATCAGGGCCAATTTCCTGCAGCCCAGCAGCGGCCCAACATTCTGGGATCAACACCACCGGGCCACAGCCATCAGGCCCAACATCCTAGAGCCCACCAGTCTGCTCCAGGCCTTGCACAAACTAATTTGGACCAGGTTTTCGACACATTGACTCATCAGCAGCCCGATAATGCGTGGTATATGGATACGGGCGCCACCTCGCACCTCACCAACAATTCTGGTAATCTTTCTCAACTACGAAATTTAATTATTCCCCGTCGCCGGATCCGGCATCCAGTAGCCCCAACCCACCCGATCGGACCAACTCCCCAACCTTACCCAACCAGATCTAAACACCCGATACCACCAATCCCACCCCGTGCTCTGTCGACCACACCCACCACCCACCTGACACTGCTACTTTAACCAGAATCTCTACCCCGACACCAAACCTAAATACCCAACCCACCCTTGCCCCCACGCACCATATGGAAACCCATGCCCAATATGGGATTTTCAAACCCAAAGTCCAGTTTAACATATCCACACAAACCATATCCCCAATTTCCAAAAGCCCAAAATTAGCCAAATTAGACCCTAATTGGAATGCGGCCATGCGTGAGGAATTTAATGCTTTAACGAAACATCACACTTGGGATTTGGTTCCCCGACTGAATGGGGTGAATGTGATCAGATGCATGTGGCTTTTTCATCACAAATTCCGAGACATTGGTGACTTAGAGCGTTATAAGGCGAGACTTGTGGCTAATGGTACTAATCAATAGGAGTGTATTGATTGTGGTGAGACGTTCAGTCAGTTGTTAAACCGGTGACTATCCATATAGTTCTGAGTATTGCTATGGGTAAGCATTGACCTATTGATCAGCTTGATGTGAAGAATGCATTTTTATATGGGGACTTGAAAGAAACTATTTACATGCACCAGCCTCCTGGTTTTTTCCATCCAGCATCCCCTCAGTATGTATGTCGTCTTCATAAGTCCCTTTATGGTTTGAAACAGGCCCCTAGAGCGTGGTATGACCACTTTGCCCAGTACATTATGCAGATTTGGTTCGTATGCAACAGGTATGATAATTCTCTATTTATTTTTTATCGAGGTAGTAACATTGCTTATTTGTTGTTATATGTGGATGACATTGTGCTTACTGCCTCCTCTGATGTATTAAAAAATGAGATCATTGCTCTGCTTAAATCTGAATTTGCTATGACTAACTTTGGGAAGTTGAGTTATTTCTTGGGAATATAAGTGACTAGATCTGCAGATACTATGTTCTTGTGCCAGCGTAAGTATGCCGAGGAGATTGTGTACAGAGCTAAAATGGCGAACTGCAAGATCATGCCCACTCCGGTTGACTCTAAGTCAAAGCTCAGTGCTATTGATGGTGATCTTGTATCCGATCCTACTCTTTATAGGAGTCTTGCCTGTGCACTTCAGTATCTTACTTTCACCAGGTTCGATATTGCTTATGTTGTTCAGCATGTGTGTTTGTTTATGCATGCCCCTTGTGAGCCTCATTTTACTCCTCTTAAACATATTATTCGATACGTTAAAGGGCACACTTAATTATGGATTACATCTCTACCCCTCTGCACCGACCAGGTTGTTATCATATACGGATGCAGATTGGGCAGGCTGTTCGGACACGCGACGCTCTACTTTCGGCTACTGTGTGTTCTTAGGGGGTAATCTCATTTTATGGTCTGGCAAGTGGCAAGCCACTCTATCCAGTTCGAGTGCAAAAACAGAGTATAGAGGTATTGTCAATGTTGTTGCTGAGATCTGTTGGTTCCGAAACCTCATTTTGGAGCTTTAGTGTCCTTTGTACAAGGCATCTTTGGTGTACTGTGATAACATATCCATAATTTACTTATCTCATAATCCGGTTCAGCATCAGCGAACTAAACACATTGAGATGAATATATATTTTGTTCGTGAGAAGGTTGCTATCGGATATATTAAGGTGTTGCACGTGCCTTCTTCGTATCAGTATACGGATATCTTCACGAAAGGACTACCTATACAAGTATTCCTCGACTTCAGATCCAATCTAAGCGTCCGACCTCCTTCCGTTCCGACTGAGGGGGTGTATTAGTATAATATTCTTTGCATATTTTGTAATTATTAACAACAACATACCCAGTGTAGTCCCACAACGTGGGGTTTGGGGAGGGTAGAGTATACACAGACCTTGCCTCTACCTTGGTAAGTAGAGCGGTTGTTTCCGAGAGACCCTCAGCTCAGTACAAGCACAACAGAAAAAAAGTTAAGACCCGATCAAAAATTTAAAGTAGTAAGACAATGTTGCTAGCAAACGCGAATACGTCGTAATAGCGCATCTTGAAAAGAAGCAGTAACTACACAGATAAATGAGATAAATCAAGTACATTCAAGAACACATAGCAGAAGAAATAAAACTACAGAAGACTATAGAGCAATACTACGCCTATTTGTATGATATGCTAATCATGCCTATAGTAATAACACTACACCTACCAGTTTGTAAGCGTAAGTAGAACTACGCTCGACTACCTACTACCCTAATATGTGACCTCCACAATCCCCTATCTAAGGTCATGTCCTCAGTAAGTCTCGCCTGCTCCATATCTCGTCTAATCACCTCGCCCCAATATTTCTTCGGCCTACCTCTACCCCTCCTGAACCCGTCCATAGCCAACCTCTCACATCTCCGCACTGGGGCATTTGTGTCTCTCATTCGCACACGTCCAAACTATCTCAACCTCGCTTCTCGCATCTTATCCTCCACCGAGGACACTCTCATTCTGCCCCAGATATCTTCATTTCTAATCATATCCTTCCTTATATGCCCACACATCTATCTCAACATCCTCATCTCCGCCACTCTCATCCTTTGGGTGTGCGACACCTTGATTGGCCAACACTCCGCCCCATACAACATAGTCGGTCTAACCACCACCCTATAAAACTTGCCTTTTAACTTTGGTGGCACCTTTTTGTTACATAAGAATTTGGATGGAAGCCTCAATTTCATCCACTCTGCCCAATATGATGTGTGACATCGTCATCAATCTCTTCATTCCCTTGGATGATAGATCTGAGGTACTTAAAGCTTACTTGCTTCAGAATGACCTGGGTCCCAAGCCTCACCTCCACGCTTGTCTCACGGTCGCTCTCGTTGATGAACTTGCACTCCAAGTATTCTGTCTTGGTCCTACTCAACCTAAACCCTTTAGACTCTAAGGTCTATCTCCAAACCTCCAGCTTAGTATTCACCCCGCTGCGAGTCTCATCAATCAGGACTATGTCATCTGCGAATAACATACAACATGGCACCTCCCCTTGGATTCATCACGTCAGTCCATCCATCACTAAGGCAAATAAGAATGGGCTAAGAGTTGATCCCTGGTGCAGCCCCATCGTCACAGGAAAATACTTTGAGTCTCCTCCCACTGTTCGTACCCTAGTCTTGGCTTCATCATACATATCATTGATCGCCCTAGTGTACTCCACATGTACACCTTTAGCCTCCAAACATCTCCAGAGAACCTCTCTAGGGACTTTATTGTATGCCTTCTCGAGGTCGATGAAAACCATATGTAAGTCTCTCTTCTTCTCCCTGTACAGCTCCACCAACCTCCTAATAAGATGGATGGCTTCTGTAGTCGAATGCCCAGGCATGAATCCAAACTAGTTCTCAGAAATAGACACGCCTCTTCTCACCCTCATCTCTACGACCTTTTTCCCAAACTTTCATAGTGTGGATCAGCAGCTTGATACCCCTATAGTTGTTGCAACTTTGGATATCACCTTTGTTCTTATACAAAGGAACCATTGTACTCCACCTCCATTCTTCGAGTATTCTCGTCGTCTTAAAAATGACGTTCAACAGCTCAGTCAGCCACTCCAAGCATGCCCTGCCTATGCTCTTCTAAAATTCAACTGGAATCTCATCCGGCCCGATCGCTCGTCCCCTGCGCATCCTGCGAACAACGCCCTTGACCTCATCAATCTTAATGCTTCTACAATACCTGAAATTTCGGTACCTACCCGATTGCTCCAGCTCTTCCAACACAATGTCTCTATCTCCTTTTTTGTTCAAGCGTTTATGGAAGTAAGATTGCCACCTTTGCCTAATATGCGTGTCCTCCACCAGTACTTTGTCGTTCTCGTCCTTGATGCACCTCGCGTGATCAAAGTCGCGGGCCCTCCTCTCCCTCACCTTGGCAAGTCTGTACAACTTTTTATCCCCATCTTTTTCAATTCAACATATAGGCATTCAAAAGCCGCCATTTTTGCCGCCGTGACTGCTAGATTTGCCTCCTTTCTCACCATCTTATATAGTTCTCTATTCGTCCACTTCTCCACCTCATCCTTGCTTTTTACCAGTTTCGCAAATGCCACTTTCTTCACATCCACCTTCTCTTGAACTTCACCATTCCACCACCGGTCACATCGATGCCCACCACGGCTATCCCGCGAGATCCCTAACACTTCTCTAGCCACCTCCCGAATGCAACTGGCCATTTTATCCCACATACTGGTCGCGTCTCCGCTACTCCCCCAAGCCCCCTTGACCGTCAACCTCTCCCCCATCTTCTTTGCACTAACCATGGTCAAACTCCCCCATTTGATTCTCAACCTATCATCCACAACCCTTCTCTTCTTTTCCATATTAATCTCCAAATCCATCACCAAAAGCTTATGTTGGATTGTAAGACACTCTTTTGGAATAACCTTGCAGTCTTTACAAAGACCGTTGTCAACCTTCCTAAGGAGCAAAAATTCTATGTGACTCTTAGCCACCGAACTACGGAAAGTCACCAAGTGCTCCTCCTTCTTCATGAACTTCGAATTGACTATCACCAACCCAAAAGCTCTAGCGAACTCCAAAAGTGAGACGCCTCCCTCGTTCCTGTCCCCGATGCCATAGCCTCCATGCACGTCGTCGTAGCCCCCAAAAAGTGACCCGACATGTCCATTGAAATCCCCTCCCACAAAAAACTTCTCAGTAGGTGGCACACTTGCCACCACCTCGTCCAACTCCTCCCAAAAACGTCTCTTCTCCTCCTCGGCTAAGCCCGCCTGAGGCCCGTAAGCACTAATAATATTCATAGTGGACCCACCAACTACCAACTTAATCTTCATCATCCTATCGTTGACCCTCCTAACCTCAACCACCTGGTCTCTTAGCTCGATGTCTACCAAAATGCCTACCTCATTCCTATACCCCGTCCTACCAAAGAATTATAACTTATACCCGTCCACCTCCTTAGCCTTAGGTCCTACCCATTTACTCCTGGACACATGCTATATTAATCCTCCTCTTCTTAAGAATCATGACTAGATATATGGACTTCCCTGTTAAAGTCCCAATGTTCCAAGACCCTATTGTCAGCCTAGCACCTCCTCTACCCCGCTTACCCCTAGCCCTCGCCCACGTCCCCAACCGAGAACATGGCCCTAGTCTACCATCATTCACCAAATCCACTAGAGCAAAAAAATACTAGTCAGATGTTAACGTTAACACACACGGGAACCAACACTAAAGCACAAAGTCAGGCTACTACAAACCAGAATGATAAAGCAAAGGACAAGAAGAATAAAGGCAAGAATGTAAAGTCAAGATTCAATAAAACACAACACACAATAATTTAACTACAAAGATAAGGATAAATATTGAGTGCGTGCAATGGGAGGTACCAAAACTCCAGAAATAAGAAGAAATATTTATGGTTCCCCAATTCAAAGAATCAAAAGTAGTAAACAAGTAGAAACAATACTCAATAACAATAAATAAGTACAGACGCTCTTCAATACACAATAAGCAAATAGGACATTATTCGATGAACAGTAAACAAATAAAAATACTACTGAAACACTAATCAATGCTCAATAAACAAATAAGCACACAACTCAGAACAATAAAAGTAGGTAATACACTATAATGTTGTTACTTGAAACAATAATCAATAATTAATAAATAATAAACAAATGAAGGAAAATAAGTGAATATGGGCCCCCTGAGGTACCAACTCCAGGTGAATATAATATGTTCGCCGCCGGATGGCACTGTTTACTACCGAAAAATCACTACTGGGTTATTGTTGCCTGCCGAAAAAGTGCTGCTCATCACCGAAACCTGTCGGAAAAGTCGAGTTCTTGTCCAGATATGATCGAAAACCCACTGGGATGGGTTTTCGATTGAGGGGGACGGAAGCTAGGGTGGAAGAGAAGGGAGGGGGGGTAACTGATCGAAAGTCGTTCCAACCAGAAGGGTCTGGCCGGAAAGCTTTGCCGGTAGTAGGACAAAAAGGGGAAGGAGTACCTAATCGCCGGTCACCCTGATCGTCGGTCACAAGCCGAACCGTCGGAGAAGGTGGGGGTGGGGATGCGGTGGGTGGTGTGGGGTTATTATTATCGTTGTGGAGAGAGGGGAGAAAGAGGAGAGAGAAAGTTGTCTGTTTATAGAAATAGTTCAGAGGACTGTAGCTAGGGATGGCAATTGGGTGGGGCGGGTACCCCCTCCCCCGCACCCGTACTCACCAGAAAAATTTATACCCACCACCCGTGGCGGGTACATTTTCAACATCCATATCCGCCTAGGCGGATATATTCCTAAATCCACACCCGCTCCACCACCCAAGTGGATATCCTCAAAATTCATTATTATTGAAAGACTATATATACAATTTACATATGTCCATAATAGGAGAATCATATTCCTATTCTACTCCTAAAATCTTATTCTACTTGGATACTAATTATACAATTATGGTAATACAAATATTATGATAAGTGTACAATACTAATTACACCACAACATTACCTAAACTAGGAGACTAAAACCTTACCTAAACTATACATCATAAACACGGTTACCTCACCTAATCCGAGAGCCAATATACATAATATACACATGTATATTGTGGGTATATTATGTATATTTAACAGTATTAAACTTCAAATTGAGTAAAAATTTACATTTCGCTTCATCATTAGATTTCAAAACAGTTCTTTTAACAAAAACATTCATCGGAACACAAAATCCATACATTTGGCTTCAACATTAGCTGTGTAAAAAAGATTCATTCAGAAATGAATTGTCCAAGACATTCATTGGACAATTCAGTTATAGCTAACTCAGCTATAAGCTTCTCGATTTTGTTTTTTCCAAAGCTAGTGTGTGGTTTGATCAAAGTATAGCCGGATGTCCAGAACTGTCGCATCAAAGCATGATGTTATAGGCTATAAGTCGTGTAATCATATGGAAGTAAATGGGAAAGAGCTCTATTTTTCCTGCCTTGACTAGCCCGGTGGAGGTCTGGTGGAAAGGACTCCTCTACACGCTGCCCCTGAATGGATTCAGATACAACATATCTTAAAGGTAAGAAAGTCATTCAATTATCTGTTCTTCATAGTTTAAGTTAAATTTCATGATTTTGATTAAATAAATTAACGTCCACTGGGCAAATTTTGAACCCCTAAAGTAATTTAAAGGAAGAAACAATATGAGGGAGCAAATGCGGGACAAAATGAAATAAGTGTAGGTTCATTGACGAATGCACAGATAGAGTCAAAGAGCTAAGGAATGAAACTTTCGTAAAAAGGGTCTGAAACCAGAGAAAAGTTATAAACAAGATGTATATGCCAAGAAGCAAAGTTCAGCATACGATAGCTTATGCTTGGGCTTGGCCAAGATTTATCCATTTGAGAGAGGAGAGAAACAGGTGCTTTGAAGGTAGAATAACTTCAGTTCAAATATAAATTGGATAGATCGAATATTATATTTCATTAACTCTCTTAATAATTAGAAACGTTGGTAAGCTTTAGCCACAGTTTTATATTTATGTGATCAATTTGTTTGAAGATCAAAGTGATTGGGATGACGGAAAGTTACCTTTGTTGATAGATGGGAAGTCTGCAGTTTCTTGAGTGCCGAATCTTCAAAGTTGAGTTTTTCTTTTGTTGAGCTTTGCTTTGAAATATCTTTGTATTACAATTTGTTTTCTGCTGGATTTATTGTTTCCTCGGCTAAGAGACTGTAGTTATAGCCTTTTCTGCTTATGTAATATTTATTCATGAATCATTTTCTAATTGTGGTTTTTGACTTATAGAATCTTGATAGCGAATTTTGCAACGGTATAGAGCATGATAGAATTGTCATCAACATTGTGGCGTTTTGAAAATGACTCTGCTGCCTTTCAGTATTGAAGACTGAAGAGGAGTTTTCATACTGCTGTCATGGCAAGTGATGTGAAGCAATTGATTCTTCAACGTCGCATTCCCTGTACGAACTTTGTCATGGACGTGGAGATTTCTATGAGTATTTAAAATTTCAACATAAGTTTGTATGTATGGATGATTTTCAATGCAAGCACAACAACACTCTTTTAGTTGCACCAAAGTATTACTCTTACTTCTTCAAAATCACTCAAAGAATTAATCTGTCTTTTTTCAAAATCATTATGACTATATGAGATCTTGATGGTGAACTAACATGTTGTTTCAAGCATTTTATCAAAATATAAAGTGCAATACAGTTGAGTCTAGCTACATTGTTACCACATTTACAACTAATTTTATTTTGGTTCATTATGATAGCTCGCGATTAAATATGTTGTGATTACTTTTCTTAACTATTAACCTCTCAGGTATGAATACTAGTATTGTTAGGAAAGTCAGATCTTTCACGTAAGTATATAAAGATTCAAAAGTTTTCAACAAAGTAATCCCGAAAACCCTCTCTGCCATACACCGAAATCTCCCATGTTCGCTTTCTTCAATGGCCCCAGCATCAACTGTGGAGTACTTCTATCACGAAGGTGCATTTGTGAAAGAAAAGGCAGAATAAGATATATTCTGTGTTCAAAAATGTGCAATAGTCCTATCAGAAAGGGAAAACAGAATATGATATAGGCTTCAAAGTTATCAGCTATATTGAGACAAAACAGTACAAGTGACTGAAATAGGAAAAATCTTTGCAACACCATCAGGAAATTGGAGTAAGTCAATAATGAACTAGAAAATGATTGTGGCAAGGTTAATTATCCTATGAACTATTGTCATGATCAGCTATTCACCCTATTCTAAGGTAAATTAAAGGGGTAAATAGGAGTAGGTCAATAATGAGTACTAGACAATACTGCAAAGAATGAAGATCTCAATTCTAAGCTATGCACAATGCCCAAATAATAAGGGAGCAGAAAACATTTAAATGTGGATTGAACTTCTCATATAATAATCCCAAAGTAAACGTTGAGCTAGTTGAAACTACTCGGTAGTTCTTGCACGTTTCAACCGAGTTTGCTTCATCCAATCAAGGCATTCTTTAGCAGTACCAGAAGGATACGCGAGTTGCCACCTGCAGCAATTTTTGTTGCCATTCTCCGATATCTGGCCCCCTGCTTTTAATCTGCAACATAATTTCCTTTCCGTCCACCAGTGGCATTTCCCAAACCTTCTCCAGACCTCGCTTTATTACTTCATTCTCTACTGTCCTAAATAATCAGATTCTCTTCTCCACTTCATCCTTCTCATTCGAGAAGCTTGTAGACGACGACAAAATATCAACAGGATGCAAAAGCATACATAGAAGAAGAGCAATGCGCCAAATTCTTTAATCTCCCGAAATAGCAGTCCAGTCAATATTCTAAGTTTCGAAGCAATCGGAACATCAATGATATCTCTTTTCCAATCAACATCTACAACTTAGTTATCTTCTTTAGAAACAAGTGACGGAATTAAGGTAACAAACTTCTTAGCTGCAGTATGCAAGCTTATGACTGTTTCTGCATTGCTGTTCTTCAACTTGAGAGAATCGCGAATAATATAATCGACAACTGGAATCTTTTTCCCTTTTTTTCCACTATCAATAGTCTCACTGATCAATGGCAAAAATAAAGCAGCAAACAGGCAAAGTCTCTTTTGATCATCAGGAAATGAGGAACATCCGATTAAGTTTATAAACCTCCAAGCAATCAACACACGACCTTTCACGTCCCTCAGGAATTGGTGGACGACGAAAAACAGTCCAAAATAATCCCAAGTCAGCAATAGAAGCCATTGCTTTGACGGGTTGATTACCTGCAGTGGCAAAAACAACAATTTCGCTAAGAGTGTCCAAGATTAAATCTATATCTATAAAAAGTAAACAGTAACTTTTGACTTATATATAGTATTATTTTTTTATACATAGTAGTTCATCCTTTCCATTCCAATTGGCACTTTTCACTTACCAATAGTCAATTTGACTAATTTTTTAAGCTAAATTGGATTAGATCAACTAAATATTTTAAAATTGAAATTTTATATATTCAAATACTACATGAAAAATTCTATAAGTAGCAATTCTTCTCATATCAATGTGATGAAAAAATGTGGGATCGAGTATTAAAAACTTTACATAGTTTGGTGGTTTGTTATCATAAGATCAATTTCATGTCCTATGCGTTGATCTTTGCTAATTTCACCAGCAATAGTAGCCGTTACATCCTCATCTACGGGTGTTCAAGATTTAATATATCTCTATAAAAAAAAGTAACTTCTGACTTATATATACAGTATTATTTTCTATATACATAACATAATTTTCCGACTAAAGGTGTTTAGTGATTACCTGATCGTTTGTCAAATATCATAAGATCAACTTCATGTCCAATACGTTCTCTGCTAATTTTACCATCAATAGCAGCCTTCACTTCCTCATCGGAAGCCACCTTCTTTAATTCTTCATCTAACACAAACCCAAACCTTGCACCAAAACGAATTGCTCGAAGTACCCTTAGTGGATCATCCAAAAATGTTCTCATTGGAGGTAATGGGGTGACAATTTTTCCAGATTTCAAATCCGCAATGCCTCTTCCTGTAAAATCTTCTATTCACTTGGTTTCAACGTTATAAAACAAGCTATTAATCGTCAAATCCCTACGTTCAGCATCCACTTTCGGAGTCCCAAAATTCATCGTTGGAATACGAGTGTTGTCATTGTATTCTTTTGATCTTAAGTTGACGAAATCAATCCATAATTCATCGCCTTCTCGCCCTTTTAAACGCATCCTTGCTGTTTCCAAGTGCTTTGATTGTTTAGGGTTGCATGGGATGAAACAAACGTCTAGGTTTTCCTTGTTTATTTCTGATAAGTAGTCATTTACTTTGTTACAGAATTCTAGTCCATGCATGTTGTCTAGAGCAATATCAATGTCATTGCTGGGAATACCTAGAAGCTTATCACGAACCCAACCACCAGAAACACGAACAACTGTTCCTAAATCAAAATGCTCGACGACTTTATGAAGAAGTTCGAATAACTCCTCTTCATTCAAAGTCAAATCAATATGGTCCTTTACCATTGTTGTAACTCCGGCGTAAAACCCTAACGCCGGCGGAGGTTGTTGATCGGAGAAGATAAACAATCTCGAAGAAGCAGAAGGGTTTCGTCGGAGGGTGACGGCGTGCGGCTATATGCAAAGCCTTCAGTTCTTTCTCTTTCATTTAGGCGTAGGATGGAGTTAATAGAATTAAGAGTATTTTTATTTTACAATATTTCAAATTATAATAAATAAGGAAAATAGTTAGAAGTCAACTTAGCCGTATCCTAGTTTCTTCAGCAGCAAGCAATCAATTGCCAACCATGTGTCCAGTATATGTTCAAGGGACAGAAACTTTTTTTTTAGTAATGGTTTCTATTCATGTTAATAAATAAATAAAAGACAGCTCCTTCTACGTGACCCTACATTTTTCTGCATGTTAATAAGAGGTTAATAAATCAAACAAGGTTTAAGACGACGGTGAGTGTTTATCTATACTAATTTTATTTCTTGTCGGTTACTACTTATGCCTTTGTGTTTGATATATTAGATATGTTATTTCAAGATTATCGAATTGTTTCTAGATCCTATTAAGAACTTCTTTCAATATTTATGTCAAGATTTAATGCAAAGTTAGGCAAAATAAAACATGATAAAATATCATAAAGGTTTAATACTGATAGTAGTCGCAGCATTGCCAGCAATTAGAAAGTAGCATAACTTTCATTAGTACTATTTTTTTTTTTTTTGTTGTTGATGAAGTAACCCGCCGTCGCTATCCTCTCGAGTGCGCACAGGGTAAACTCCGGACTGACGCAATAGCTTGCAAACCACGTCAGCCGATTAACCACACTTGGCAAGTCATGTGTGACAGGCTCAACCAAGAAGGTTTATACAGGAGATCGAACTCGGACCGTGCGGTCCCGCGCTCTACTGCAACACCAACTTGGCTTCCCTTGCGGGTTTCATTAGTACTATCTGAAAACATTAACTAGGCAAAATTGGACCAACAAATAATGCTGGAAAAAGTAACGAGTAAATCTCCCAAAGCGTGGAAGGAGTTCAGAGGCCACTCACACAATGGCCACGGAACAAGGTTTAATTTAAACACAACCATGCACATGCTCAAATTACATTTTTTCAAGTTGTAATATAACAAATAAATTCAAAAATATAACTCATGCATTTCTAATATTATTATTTTTTTAGTCTCGTCGATAAGATGATTGCGGCACAAGGAAAGTTGATAACGGGCAAGGAGTGAACCAAATTTGGAAAAGAACGTGATTCACAAGACATTTGATGATTGGGGCATAAAAAATTCTCAATAAGACGTGAAAGTAAAATATACAAGTTCGCCATTTTTACCCCCTTTATTATGTGACATAACAGAGCAGGGGGCTTGGCGACAACGTCCTTGGCTGCAGCATGTCTCTCTATAACTATCCCGCATTGGATATAAAACAAAAATCAGAAATCTGGACCCCTTGGTCCTCCCAAAAAGAATCCAAAACGTGTCACAAACTAAATTATTTTGGCGAAGAGAACAAAAGAAAGTCACTGATGTTTATAATCTATCTAGGCTGCAGATTCCTTGGCAATCTTCTCTGCCTTGGCAATGACCTCGTCGATACCACCAACCATATAAAACGATTGCTCTGAAAGGTCATCGTATTTGCCATCCAACACTCCCTGTCAATAGATATTAACAGAGCATTGATCAAAATTGGACCAAACAGCAACAAAGTTGAACCAACATAAAGAGGATACTAAAGTTGGACACACAACTTCATTCAACAGCAAAAAGCTTTTTTTGTGTGGGTCTGGGGGGTACGAAGAATTGAAAAGGCTTCATCAGCATCATCACAGGCAGGAACAAAGTATCACATACAAGCACTGAACATTCTTGTAGTAGAAAAGGGAAAGTAATGGCAGATACACAACCTCAATTATAAGCAGAAAAAGTATGGATAAGTTGCAATGCAAGAATAACGGAAAAGGGCCAAATATACCCCTGTACTATTGGAAAAGGGCCAAATATACCCCCTCGTTATACTTTAGGTTCAAACATACCCCTACCGTTATGCTATTTGCTCAAATATATCCTTCCTCCATTAAAGTTGTCCACCTTGGACATCTTATCCTACGTGGATGTGACGTTTGATGGGGTGGATGCCACATGGCATTGCCACCTCATCACCCCTAACCCGTTTTACTCCTTCCCTCTTCCACCATTTAAAATTTTCACCCCCTCCACCATTGTCACCATTACTACCACTAAAAAGAAACAGAAACAGTAAGTATTAAACAATTTCAGCAATGTTTGCGGGTTTTTGTCATATTTGCACTAAATTGTACTTCCAGACTAGATTTTGCATACCCAAAACTCCGAGAAAAAGGTAAGAGTAAGTAAAACAACAGATGTACCCAGAAAAAAAAAGATTAAAAAAATATATTTAAAGAACTTTTAGTTCCAATTTTATAGTAGGAGATATTGTGTTACCCATTTTAGAGTTAGTTGGTTTGCTCGTTCATTTTTTTGGGAAATTTTAATTAGGTGGGAAATGGCGAATTCAGTTGAGAAAAATGAAATTGTGTTTCATTGAACTTCCAGCTCCTCATGGTTGGAACAAAAAGGTACTTCTTAAATGATAAATAATGGTGGCAATGGTGGGTGGGTTGGGTGGGTGAGGTGGGGTGAAAAATTTTAGTGGTGGAAGAGGGGAGGAGCAAAATGGGCTAGGGGTGATGAAGTGGCAATGCCACATGTCATCCACCTCATCAAATGTCACTGCCACGTGAGATAGGATGTCCAAGGTGGACAACTTTAACGGAGGAAGGGTACATTTGAGCCAATAGTATAACAGTAAGGGTTAGGGGTGATGAAGTGGCAATGCCACATGGCATCCACCTCATCAAATGTCACTGCCACGTGGGATAGGATGTCCAAGGTGGACAACTTTAACGGAGGAAGGGTACATTTGAGCCAATAGTATAACAGTAAGGGTATATTTGAACCCAAAGTATAACGAGGGGTATATTTGGTCCTTTATTAATAGTACAGGGGTATATTTGGCCCTTTTCCGAAGAATAAATTCAGAATTAACTCGTTGAAGTGGTTTTACTGAATGTTTGACAAATGCAGTAGTTGACCTCATACAGAAGAGAGAGGAACAATTGGATGCAACGAACATACATATCTCATCTTTTAAAGTCCAAACGACAAAGTATATAAACTGACAAATAAGTTGAAGATTGAGGAGATTTATTACCTGGAAACTGTTAATGCTCTCCTTCAAGTCGACATACTTTCCAGGGGCACCCGTGAAAACTTCAGCAACATGGAAAGGCTGGCTAAGGAATCTTTGGATTTTACGTGCACGAGCAACAGTCATCTTATCATCTTCACTAAGCTCATCCATACCCAAAATGGCAATAATATCTTGAAGATTCTTGTAGTTTTGAAGAACTTTTTGTACCCCACGAGCGGTATTGTAGTGATCCTCTCCCAAAATGTGAGGTGAGAGCATACGGGATGTAGAATCAAGTGGATCGACGGCAGGATAGATACCAAGCTCAGAAATCTGGAACTCAAAAAGAAATGAAATGACCAAAGTTAAATCAACTCCATCAATCGTGAAAGTTAATGAAGTTATAGCACCAGATCAAATAATGGCATTATACCTGACGGGACAAGACAGTTGTTGCATCCAAGTGAGCAAAGGTTGTAGCAGGAGCTGGATCTGTCAAGTCATCAGCAGGCACATAAATAGCTTGGACGGATGTAATAGAACCTTTCTTGGTGGTGGTAATACGTTCTTGAAGACCTCCAAGATCCGTAGCCAAAGTTGGTTGATAACCAACAGCAGATGGGATACGACCAAGCAAAGCAGACACTTCTGAGTTAGCCTATTTCAGTACAAGATGCACATAGTTATTTAGCGCCACGGTCAGGTTTAAAAGTAAGCAAAATTATACATGGACTCATAGAGGTAAGCCTACCTGAGTAAACCTGAAAATAGCAAAATTATACATGGACTCATAGAGGTAAGCCTACCTGAGTAAACCTGAAAATATTGTCGATAAAGAGAAGCACATCCTGCCCCTCGGCATCTCGGAAGTGCTCGGCCACGGTCAAACCTGTAAGTCCAACACGAGCACGAGCACCAGGGGGCTCATTCATTTGACCATATACAAGGGCACACTTGCTTTCACTCTGAAATAGTTGAGGTCATAATTTGTCAGTAATATTACGGAAAGCACTATGAGATAAAGAGGTAGAGCAAATAATTTTGATTAAACTAACTTGCTTCTCGCCTAGCTTGATGACACCACTTTCAATCATTTCTCGGTACAAATCATTACCCTCTCGAGTGCGTTCACCAACACCGGCAAAGACAGAGAAACCACCTGTATAGTCAAGCCACCCAATTGATCAAGCTTTGCATCGACTTTTATATAACATTTATAAGGAGGTAAAAAGAAACTGTTCCTAACCATGTGCTTTTGCGACATTGTTAATCAGTTCCATAATAAGCACAGTTTTCCCGACACCAGCACCACCAAACAGCCCAATCTTTCCTCCTCTTTGGTATGGAGCAAGAAGATCAACAACCTGATGAAAGCACAATAATGATAGATAGTCATCATTATTAAGTCTAATGAAAAGCAATACCAGAAGAATCAGTAGTGAATGTAGCATTTCGGATGGAGTGCAAAATTATACTGCCCAAGAAAATAAGAACTGACGGAAGTACCTTAATACCAGTGACAAGAATTTGTTGTTCAGTGGCTTGCTCAACAAAGGCAGGAGCTTCACGATGGATTGGCAAAAAGTGATCGGTTGCTGTAACCATTTTACAGATTAAGATGCAACTATCAGAACCATTAGAATATTTAGATAAGGTCCCATGGAAAATTAGAATATGGCATATCCACAGCAATTATGACTTACTTATTGGGCCTCTCTCATCAATTGCTTCTCCAATGACATTCATGATACGGCCAAGTGTGGATCTACCGACAGGAACCTGTCATCACAAGGAGGGGAAACCATCAAGCTCAAGACAAATTAAATAAATCTAAGTTCAAATATAAGTACACAATCTGTTATACAAGGGAAACTTGGACAAGACAGATGGCAGCAAAAATGAATATACTAAAAACAAAAACAATCAGAAGACACCATCACAAAGAAGCCAAAGCACAGTCGCCATGCTCCAGTATAAATTTTAAAAGAAAAAACAAAATAATGAAAGGAAACATTAGTGATGGATGTCTTTTGTAGATCATAAGCAAAATGAGTGGTTCACTCCCAAGGTAGTAAAATACTACAGCTTATTGATACCAAGTTCTTTCAAACTGTACACTAAATCATGAACAAAGATGAATTCTTCAACATCCTGAATAGTAGCCCACTTTCCACTTCAAAGGTACTACTTTTTTTCAAAACTCTCACAAGAAATCACAAGGATAACTATAACTTTTATGCAGAAAAAACTTTTCTCACATATCGAATTCAAAGGCATATATACTATAAATACATCTACAAGTACACCGTACGGCGCTACTGAGAAAAAGTTTGGTTTTAGTTGTTACTGATGTTTTGGCGACATTTTCATTTGTATAGAAATTTTAAAAGGAAGTATTTTGCTTGGTATAGTCCTCATAATATTGAAGGTGTCAGGACACAATGTGTCGAATAGAAAGGAATGAATACCCCAACTAATTTGGGATTGAAGTGTGATCGATTGATCATTGATTTACTCGTCCTAAACAGATGTCTATAACATTAGATGATTAACCTAATTGCAGTATTAAGGACTACAATACAGCTATTTAATAGTCCTAAGCAGACATCTATAACATTAGATGATTCAACCTAATTGCAGTATTAAGGACTATAATAAAACTATTTACTTGTCCAAGCAGATATCTATAACATTAGATGATTCAACCTAATTGCAGTATTAAGGACTATAATAAAACTATTTACTTGTCCAAGCAGATATCTATAACATTAGATGATTCAACCTAATTGCAGTATTAAGGACTATAATAAAACTATTTACTTGTCCTAAGCAGATATCTATAACATTAGATAATTCAACCAAATTGAGTTTTAAGGACTATAATAAAACTATTACTTGTCCTAAGCAGATATCTATAACATTAGATGATTCAACCTAATTGCAGTATTAAGGACTATAATAAAGCCATTTACTTGTCCTAAGCAGACATCTATAACATTATATGATTCAACGGAATTGCAGTTTTACGGACTATAGTAAATTACAGATCTCATGCATTAAGATCTGAAAGCACTTTCAATCATTGTACAATATCTACATCTCCCACAACGTTAATATAAACGAGAAAAAATGCCACTTTCAAGCAAGTAAAGCACAAATTTTCGAAACTTGAAAAGACGACAAGGAATTGTGATGATTAAACCGAATTGCAGTTTAAAAGACTATAATAAAACTACAGAATTCTTCCATTAAGATCTGAAAGCACTTCCAATCAATGCATAATATATACAGAACATTTCAACCAAAAAAATGCAACTTTTAAGCAAATATAGCACAAATCTATGAAACTGAAGGAAAAAATAGCGATAATGAATTTATGATCACTCACGGTGATAGGAGAACCAGTGTTAAGCACGCGTTGACCACGAACAAGTCCTTCAGTACCATCCATAGCAATAGTCCTAACCATACTCTCACCTAAATGCTGAGCAACTTCCAACACAAGCCTGATCTGATTATCCATCACCTCTAACGCCGTCAAAATTGGCGGCAATCCTTCATCGAATCTTACATCAACAACAGCACCAATAACCTGACAAACCTTCCCGATCGCACCTGCACCTGTGAACTCATCCGTTATTTTACCGCTCGGCTCAGTTCCCGATGACTTTGGCGGCGGCGGCTTGGCTGCGGCGGCGGAGGTAGCGTAGTTTACTGCGCGGTATACGAGGAATCCCGTAGAGGAAGCGCGTGAATATCCACGCGCGGCGGGTCTAGCGATGGAGTTTGCTAATGACGATCGGGAACGGAGAAGAGAGGCGAGAAGCCTCCGGGAAGCCATTTGGTTAGACAGAGAAAGAAGTTTAGAGAGAGAAAAGGACTGCTAGGGTTTGTGTGAAATGTGTAGAGGTGATTTAACAACAGCCCATTCACTGTGTGTGAGAGAGAGAGAGATCCGTTTACTGCTTTACTCTGCTGAAAAAACGAGGAACATTTGAATTGTTTTGTTTTTTCCTTTTTGGCTTTTATTCCAAAAAAATTGGCGAATATCTTATTTTTACTAAATCAATCAATTTAATTTTAATCTACAATAAAACCTCTATATAAATGAATATTCTTGGGACCTGTAAAATTATTATCTTATACGGGGTTATTAATTTATCAATAAATAAATATTTTATTAATTTATTGATAAATTAATATTTATTAATTTATAGAATAATTTTTATTTTGTACATTATATTTCTCAAATTAAATAATTAATTTTTTTGATAACTAAGAAAAGAAAAAAATAAACAATTAATTAATGATGGTGCATTGTATCTAAGTTTATTAATCTTGTCAAAAAGAAGTTTATTAATCTTGGGTTGACGTGATTCAAAATAGAATGCATGTACATTAGAATATGAAGTGTTGTGAATTGTTTCAAGTACACAATATGGAGTTTATAAATAGACACATGTACTTTAACTTCATATACCAAAATATAAAAATTCATTTATTATATCTTCTCTTCCATGACTACTCATTTGAAATGTGTAAAAAAGTCTACGCTAACTGATGAGATGATAAAAGCATTATGTGAGTACAAAAATAAAAATCATCAAGTTATGTAATTTTAGGAAAGCATAAAGTTTGAAATAAAAATTGTTTAGTGAAGTGCTTTATTTTATAAATTATATATGTAATTTTCATACGTATTTAATGAACTATTATTTTATATTTTCAGTGGGCCTTAAGGAATTTTTAAAAAATTATTATCTTATGTATTTATCGAGGTTATTATTTTATCCCATTGACCCAAGTCGGGATCGAAGAAAATTATAATTTAATCGAGGTTATTAATTTATCGAATATTCATTTATCGAGGTTTTACTGTATAGAAAAAAATAATCAATATAACGTAGTAAATAAATTTAAACATGTCATCAACTATCATAAATAACATATTCATGTTATTGGTTGATAGTTGGATATAAAATACCACCTCTATGACACTTTTGACCCTTTCATGTTATTAACCATGTGACACACACATTCGATTTTAGTTAAGGCTGGCCAGTGGGCTGGATCGGTCCGATCCCTACCCGATCCAACCCTGGTCTCGCCTCGATCCCCCTAAAACAATAGTGTCGAGACTCGAAATCGGGACGGGACCTGGCTCGTCCTGCCAGGCCCGTACCACCCTAGACCCGCCCCTCCCCGTCCTGCTGCCGACCCCTCTTTGCAAAAATGACCATTGCACAACGACCATTTTTGCCCCCTCCCCCACCCCATAAACCCCATACCCCCTTAATATTTATTTTTAACCCCTAAGTTACTATATTTACACTTTAACCCAATTTTTAATCTATAAATACTTCATTTTCTCTTCATTTTAATCTCACAAATTTCCTACAACAATCTCTCTAATCTCTCAACTCAATCTATCTCTCTACAAGTCTACAATTACATTGCCTACTAAATATTTTATTTATTTGCCCATTTGTATAATTGTATCAAAGTTCAAAAATTAGGACTGAAGTTGGCAACTAGCTTGAGGATCATCCATCGAGCAAAATTTAAATTTTCAACCTCGATTACAATTCGACGTTACATCGGTGTTTGGTACATTCGTTCTTTCTTTAAATTATTATTGTTACTTTATTTTAATTATCGCACTTAATTTCATTATTTTTAATTATTTATTTGCATAATTAAAATGGAAGGATTAAGAGGTATGTTTAAAAAGGGTAAGGGTGCTTCTTTTATTATGGGTAACAAGGGCATAGTTACTTCTTCTAGTCATCCTATTCCTAGACATGATGATTTGATTGATTACACTTATATAGATGAAACTGAGTTTTTTAATAATATACCATTAGATAATGAGATATATTCTGCAATTGAACCAGACTTTAATTTAGAAGATAATCTAGATGACACACCCACTAGTGCATCTCAAACTGAAACTGGAACGCCTCATATTCCCCTTAGTATGAGATGAAGACCCACACAACGAAAATTAAAATCAGCTGCATGAGATTTTTTTTATAGAGACCAAGAAAATCAAATAGTTAGATGCAAAATTTGTAAAAAAAAAATATAAATTTAAAATGGGAAAAGGTCTGGGTGGGACGGGAGGTTTATTGAGACATGTACACGATGAATGCAAAATAGTATCTATGCATTACCAACAAGAAAGTGCTAGCAACCAACCCAACTTCTATACCATCTACTTCTCCAGTACAACCTTATAAAATACATGTTGTTTCTGCGGCTAGTATTGAAAGCCTTAGAAATGAAATGTTTAGTGGTACCAATGCTAATCAATTTAGCGAGTTTGATGTTTTTGTTTTGCAGGGTGTTGTACCGTACCAAGCAGTTCTCAATGAAGAAGGAGGTGAAGACTTGCTTAAATATCGGAGGAAAATGAGAAGACATTTCCGACACTATCAAAGATGGCTTGAGATGTGTTGAACATTCAAGTGTCATCAATAGCGTCTGAAAGCACTTTTTCTACCGAAAGATTTCAAATAGGAGAACACAGACACTCATTAGCGAGAGACAGCTTTGAGATTGTAGTTTTATTCAGAGATTGGATACGAGCAGAGCATAGAAGTTGTGGTCAACCAGAGATCAATGAAGAAGATGATGAAAACTACAACGAAATCTTGTCCGACGGAGGTAGAAGCAACGTCGACTAATTTGATCAACAAATTCCAATTCCAATCGAAGAACCACAAGACATTGTGAAGAAATTAGAAAAGGTGTTTATAAATATGTGATTTGTTTTTTCCAATTTTGAAATTGTATTACACAAAAATCATATTTCTATTCAATAATATAAGAGGCACAAAAACATCCTTGGAATGTTTTTATTATATTATCTTGTTCAATTATTGAAGTGTTTATATATATTAAGTGTCAAAAGAAAACTCGGACCCGCCCCGCCCCGCCCCGCCAATACCGGTCCCCCTTTTGGCGGGATAAGGGATGGGACGGGACGGCAGCATGTCCCGCCAGTCTCGGCCCGCCAATCCCGCCGGAGGACCGGTCCCGCCCTTCCCCCCGTCCCGCCCCTAACCCGGCCCATTGGCCACCCCTAGTTTTAGTCGTTGGTAAATAATGACATGAAAGGGCCAAACATGTGACGGCGATGATATTTTTGTACTCAACTATTAGCGAGTGGCATGATAGGTCATTGCTAATGATTCGATAATATATTTGAGTTTTTCCCTTTAATTTAAGATTAATAATTAAAATAAAAATACATATAACTTCTTTACTAATTTGATGCAAACAACGAATACGGATTTTAAAAAATTGTATTTGGTACGTGCAATGTTTACTAAGTTTTAGTACAGTTTGTAGTATATGATTAAATTTATAAGTTCATCAAACTATAATTTATAAGCACAGTTTGATTTATTTACATTTTTTATAAATATAAAAAGTGATTATAAATCAAAAGTTATAAGCTGATTTTAGTTTGACCAAGTTTTTATTATGTTATAATTGATATTTTCTAATTTCAAAATTCTAATTTTTCAAAACAAAAGCAATAACTTTCTCTTTAGTTTGTACTTATTGTTTCTTCCTTTTCTTTAAATGATACTTTAAATCTATAATTATTATTAAAAAAATTAAGAGTATTTTAGTAAAAAACAACTTATCACGCTCTTTTATTAAATGCATCAACTATTTAATATCAGTTTCAGCACGTTTATTCAAACACATAATTATGAAAGTCAAATTAGTCAAGTCAGCCACTCAACTGCACGATCGGATCGATAACTATTCGGACCGGACTGGTAAAGGGTACGGGGTTGGATCAACTATGCAAAAGGGGGCTGCTCCGAGTCTTCTTACCAAATAAGGGTGGCCAGAGGGCGGGGTCGGGGCGGGACAGGCTATGGCGGGACGGGGGGTGGCCGGGATCGGGATCCGGCGGGACTGGCGGGACGGGATGGGAAGAGGTCCCGTCCCACATTCCGCCGGAAGAGGGGCCGGGATTTGGGGGGACGGGTTGGGTCGGGTTGCGGGATTTGGGAGATTTTTTTAGACACTTAATTTTTTTTTAAAAATATTTAAATACTTAAATAATTGAACAATATAGTGAATAAAAATATCCCAATGTTGTTTTTGTGACTCTTATATTATTTAATAGAAATATGAATTTTTTTTTGTAATACAATTTCAAAATTGCAACTTTGTTTCGTAGTTCAAAAGTTGCAAATCACATAGTAAAATTGCTATTAAAAAATTTACATAGTCAATCATACTCTTTCTAATTTCCTCACAATCTCTTGAGGATCTTCTGTCGGAATTGAAAGTTGTTGGTAAATTAATCGACGTCGCTTCCTGCTCCCTCGGATAAGATTTCGTTGTAGTTGTAGTCGTCTTCTTCGTTGATCTCTAGTTGACTGCACCTTCTACGCTCCGTTCTAATCCAATCTCTGAATAAAACTACAATCTCCAAGTTGTCTCATGCCAATGAGTGTATATGCTCTCCTATTTGAAACCTTCTAGCAGAAAAAATGCTTTCCAAAGTTGTTGATGACGCTTGAATATTCAACACATCTCGAGCCATCTTTGCTAGTGTCGGAAATGTCTTCTCGTTCTCCCTTCAGTATCTCAGCAAGTCTGCATGTCCACCTTCATTGACAATTGTTTTGTACGGTACAACACCCTGCAAGACATAAACATCAAACTCGCTAATTTGTGAAGAAGTTGAACCACTACACATTTTATTTATAAGGCCTTAAATACTTGAGGCAGAAACAACATGTCTTTTATAAGGTTGTAGCGAAGTAAAAGAAGATGGTACAGATATACCAAGAACAAAGTGCAAATAATCAACCGGCTTCTGTATCATATATATATTTGCATTCAGTGTGTATGCTAGACGTAACTTCTTCTCTAGTTGGTTCTTTGGTTCTTTATTTGGACTTGGAGGTGGAAGTATTTCTATACTTTCATAAATCGTATCAACAAGTGCTGCTTTACAACCGTCTAATTTAATAGTTGGATTTAATACAACACCAATAATATAAATAGTGGGAATAGGAAAAAAGTATATTTTTTATTTTATAATTTTTTTCAATAGATTGAGCGTAAGATGGTTTTTTCATATATTCACTAAGTAACAAAAATATTAGAGCTATATAAAATAACATAATTGAAATAGTAGGATAATAAATACCAGAAAATTATTTAGTAGCTAGAAAAAATTTCTCTAAAAATCCAATAAGTTCTAAAAAAAAATTCCCAATCATTATCTACAAGCATATCCCTTGGATTTTGATTATGGGCATTAAATAATAAAATTATAGGTCTTCTATACTCGTGAGCAACAAGTAGTTGTTCATACAATGAATTCCACATAGTCGCTACTTCTTCTGAAATTTTTCTATAAGGTAATCCACAATCATGACAAATTTTTTATACTCTATGCGTCTTTGTATTTTATTACCTTTAAAAAATAAAGTTCATAGCAAATGGTACTTTATCAAAAATGTTTTCAAAATGTTTTAGGCCATCCTTGGCATGCACATCTTATATGAAAATTATCGGGAAAAGATGGAGTTAATCGAGTTTTTAAAAGGTTTACAGCATAATCATTAGAAGTAACATTATCTAATGTAACAGTCATAATTTTATCAGTTATTTCATAATATTCACAAATTTCATGAATATTTCTTGCAATAAATAATCCAGTGTGTATATCTATATGCTAAAATATGTTTTTGTATAGACCAAGTCTGATCTACCCAATGACATGTTACAATTAAATAATCATTACCGTTAGTACTACAACCTATATCAGAAGTAATAGTCACTTTGCCATTAAAATGATATTATGTATAACATAAATACTATTGATATTCATGTGCAAATTTAAAAACGTATCTTCTAACAGTTGATATAGGAAAACCGTTAAAAGCAGGATTATACGTTTCTCTAATGTAATGAATAAAAAAAGGAGATGAAAAAGGCAAATCCTCCACCACAACTAATTTTGCTATATTTTCCATATCTTTGTGTTTATCATATCCAGGACCTATAATTCCCTCCGTCATTGGGTTAATTTGACCTTGTACTTGGTCGGGGACACTATGTGAACCCGACTCAGAAGACATTGACACACCTGATTTTACAGCCAAGTATTGGTTATACCTTGCTTTGTGAGAGTTTTCTACATGTCTCATTAAACCTCCCGTCCCACCTTGACCTTTTCCAATTTTATATTTATAAACTTCTCGACAAATTTTACATCTAGCTAGTTGATTATCAATGTCCCTATCAAAAAAATTTCATGCAAGTGATTTTAATTTTCGTTGACTTGGGCCTCGACTCATACTAGGGAGAATAAGAGGCATTCCAGTTTGAGTTTCAGGCTGAGACGCAGTCTGAGCTTGAGGTGGAGGTGCACTAGTGGGTGTGTTATCTAAATTATCTTCTAATTCATTTTCTAAATTAAAGTCTGATTCAGATACAGAATATACCTCATGATCTAATGATATATTAATATTAACATCAAAAAATCAGTTTCATCTACATGAGTGAAATCATCGTAATTAGGATTACTAGAAGATGCACCCTTACCCCTAGTACCTCTACCAGAAATAAAACGTTCAATTCGTTATATTATAATTATGCAAATAAATAATTAAAGATAATAAAATTAAGTACGATAATTAAAATTAAGTAACAATAATAATTTAAAGAATGAACGAAGGTACCAAACGTCGACGTAACGTCGACGTGTAATCGAGGTTGAAAATAAAAATTTGCTCGATAGATGATCCTCAAGCTAGTTGCCAACTTCACTCCCAAATTTTGAACTTTGATAATAAATAAACAAATAAAATATTTAGTACACAATGTAGACTTGTAGAGAGATTAGAGAGATGGTAGGAAGATTTGTGAGAAAAATGAAGAGGAAAATGAGGTATTTATAGTTGAGAAATAGGGTTAAAGTGTAAATATACTAACTTAGTGGTTAAAAATAAATATTAAGGGGGTAGGGGGCCAATATGGCCGTTATAGACGTTGCACAATGACCAAAATCTAAATTTGACCGTTGTGCAACGACTATTTTTTGCAAAGGGAGGGGGGTCGGGACGGGGGACGGGCCGGAGCGGGACGGGGGGGGGGACGGGCGAAATCGGGACGAGCGGGATGAGCCCTAGTCCCGTCCCGAGTTCGAACCCCGCTACCATTTTTTTAAGGGGGATCGGGCAAGACGGGGCGGTAAGCGAACGGGCTGGATCGGAATCGGGCCGACCCCACCCACTGAACATCCTTATTACCAAATTGAGCGATAGGGAGGAGTTAAGATCAATTTATGTGAAATCTATTACTTGGCCAGTATAACTAACTTTATTTTATTTTATTTTATTTTTTTACCTTTGAGTTACCAACGGTCCAATAGTTGCCCCAATTACCAAAAATTACATGAATGTTCACATTTGGCCTTCTCTCTTTAAAACTAACCCCCGGCCAATAGGGTTGGCAATGGATCGGAGGTGGATCGGGTGGAGCTCATTCCGCCTCCACCCGCCAACCATCCATCCACCACCCGACCCATCCATCACCCTATTTTTTCTTCATCCACATCCGATCCACCCATCGTTCACGGGTGAATCGGGTGCTTCGCGGATGAAATTTGTTATAAATTTAACCATGTGTTCTAGTTTAAAA
Organism: Anisodus tanguticus; assembly: GCA_034509755.1. Lineage (NCBI taxonomy): Eukaryota > Viridiplantae > Streptophyta > Magnoliopsida > Solanales > Solanaceae > Anisodus > Anisodus tanguticus. The sequence continues at coordinate 52,842,816 of CM067542.1, read as the reverse complement.
TCAGTGATAATGTTAGTAATTAGTGTTCTTAAATCTTTTTTTTTAAATTCACAACAAAAATGGAGTGACCAAAACCAATATAAATACTCTTAGTTCCAACGTAGCAGTGTCTCATCTGATTAGCACCTTAAATATTTTTATTCATATTCCATTTTTATGTTAGCTCAAACAAATCATACTTTACGTTGCAAAATAAATAATAAAATTAATCAGACCTAACAATGAATAATTTTTTATATTTTCATAAATAATCACTAGCTAAGAACATTATAAAACTTTACTGTTATGGAAGTGAACTCTAGGCCAAAATTATGTTATTCTTGATTTGCCAAGTTTCATAAAATAATTTTTTTAAAAAATAATAAATGTTTACTCTTACCCACTTAACACTTTATAAAGCTTGAGTTATCATGGAAGCTGAATGTAAAAGCTATGAGCTTATTTAGTTTACCACTGCAAATTTCATAATAAACTAGCAATTACGACAGCAAATATCGAGCAACATTTTCTCTCAATTCTAACATCTATAGTTTATTAGAATAAAAGAAACATGTTCACAAGTAAAAATAATAGACAACTTAAATTTCAAGAGTGTTTTTTTTACATTCCTTAGAAAAGCAAATAACCAAGACCTATCAATACCATAAAACAAAATACGTAAAGACCAAGTTATACGCTACACACGAGCAAGACTTTGAAGAAGCATGCATAGTTCATATATTAAATAGCTTATGTCAATACACGAGCAAAACTTGAAGAAAAATACATATTTCATATATTAAATAGCTTTTGTCAAACTTTCATGTATAATAAGAAGAATTCTAATTAAATAGGGGTAAGAAGAGTGGAGAGAACATGTTAAATTAAATAGAGCGCAGCAAGATTACCTTTGATGCCGAAAAATGGATAAAGTACGGTAACAAGAAGTGTCACGCCGGAACTCGGAGAAAACCAATACTCAAACTCACCTGAGCTTTCAAAAATCAAAACTCTCCTTTTTTACTAAATAATATGTTGTGCTCATTTCTTTTTACTCTCTATATGTGTCCTTTTACTCTCTATGAGTGTATAATGGTGCAAAGAGTAGTGTTCGTAAATGTAGAAAGTGTTAAACTTAAAAGAGAAGTGACTAGTGAGGGAGCATAAAAAAAATCTTATGACGAGGGATTTTGGGGATTGGTTGGGGCCTTCTTTTCAAACAAAGACATTGAGCATTTAATGTGATGTAAACTATGGCTGAAATGTTTTCTTTTCTTCTTGTTTTGATCTTTCTTTCTTTTATTTATTTAATAAAATATATACAATATAATGATAAAAAGTATTATCTAACTATTTATAACCGGGTGGATGGATGAGTCGGATGGTGGGTTGGATGTATGTCCACCCGAATCCGACCCGATCCGTCACCCGATTAAAATCCTTGTTTTGTCGGATTTTCGTTCATATATTCGGGTCGGATTGATCGGATATCCATCGGGTCATGGTGAAATTGCTAGCCCTACCGGCCAATGCTCATTCCTTAATATTCCGTTCGTCTCAAATTATTTGTCGCTTTTTTGTTTACACATCTCTTAAGAAATATTAATTAGGAGAGTTATTTGACCTATTTTATCCTTATTTATGTCTAAATTATAATCTCTATCCATTGAATATTTACTCTATTTTAATGACAAATGGTAAAACGTGAAAAAATTAATTAATTATGTCTTGAACTTCTAAAACGATAAATAATTTCAGACAAATATTTTTAATAACCACGATAAATATTCTGAGACGGAGGAGTAACACATTTAGCCTTGTAAAAATTATAAATAGCAACCTCCCCACGTACCTTAGCAATTTCTAGTTTTCTTAACCTTAGCTTTAAAGTTCCCTTGGCCGGTGTGCTATGAGGTTCTCTGCGTCCAAAACTGAAACATCACATTTATTACGGCAAACCACTTTAAATTCGGCGCGACTCTGAGCAACATGCAAAAGCTGAAAATAAATCATTTACCTTCACATTCGTTGTCTGATGGCTTATTATCAATTTCATCGCTTTTATCTAAGGGTGGCCGGTGGGCCGGGCTTTTATCCATTCTATTTACGAGGCTTTCAATACTAGCGCGAAACGACATGTCTTTTGTGAGGTTGTGTTGAAGATGAAGAAGATGGTATGGTAGCCGGTACGTTACTAGCATTTTCTTGTTGATAAAATCTATATATATTTTTGCGGTGGTGTTCTACGCTATTCAACACTTCTTCTTTAGTTTGTTCAATAGGTGGTGGGTGATTTAGATTTTTGGGACTTGGAGGTGGTAGTACTTCTATACAATCGTAAATAGTTTCAATTAGTGATTTAGTACCGTCTATTTTAATAGTAGGATTTAATACGAACCAATAATATAAATAGAAGGAATAGGAATAAAATATTTTTTTATTTTGACAAACATTTTTTTAATAGTTGCCTTATAAGTTTGGTTTTTCCATATATTCACTAAGTAATAAAAATATTAGAGTTATATAAAATAACATAGTTGAAATAGTAGGATAATATATACTTAGGAAAATTCTTTTGTTGCTTGAAAAAATTTCTCTAAAAATACAATAAGTTCGGAAATTTTTTCCCAATCACTATCTAAAATCATATCACCGGCTTTTTATTATGAGAGTTAAAAAATAAAGTTATAGGTAATTTATAGTCATAAGCAACAAGTAGTTGCTCGTATAAAGAATTCCACCTAGTGGATACTTCTTGTGGAATTTTTCTAAAAGGTAGTCCACAATCATGACAAATTTTTTTATATTCTTTTCTACGTTGTACTTTATTACTTTTAAAAATAAAGTTTATAGCAAATTGTATTTTACTAAGAATGTCTTCAAAAAGTGATAGACCATCCTTTACAATTAAGTTATATATATGGCACGCGCATTTTATATGAAAATGGTCCGGAAAAGATGGAGCTAAACTATTTTTTAACATTGTAATTGCGTAATTGTTATTAGAAGCGTTATCTAATGTAATAGTCATAATTTTATCGGTAATTCCGTAATAATCGCACACTTGATAAATATTTTCTACGCAATAAAAGTACCGGTGTGCCTATCATCTATATATCTATACGCTAAAATACGTTTTTGCATAGACCATTTATAATCTATCCAATGACAAGTTACGGTTAAATAATCATGGCCGTTAGTACTACGACCTATATCGGACGTGATAGATACTTTGCCATTAAAATGATATAATGAAAAACGTAAATATTGTTGATATTCATGCGCAAATTTAAATACATCTCTCTTAACAATTGACCTAGGAAAATCGTTAAAAGCGAGGATTATATATATCTCTAATGTAATGAATAAAACCTAGAGATGAAGGAAATGAAAAAGGCAAACCCTCCACAAAGAACTAATTTTGATATTGCTTCCCTATCTCTATGTTTGTTGTATTTAGAGCCTACAATTCCCCCGTCATAGGGTTAATTTGACCTGTACTTGGTCCCGGACAAGATATCGGTATGTGAACCTTGTCCCGATGGAGCGGCCGTTTGCGCACCCGGTTTTGAAGCCTGGTATTGGGCATACCTAGTCGGATGAGCACTTACTACATGTCTAATTAAACCCCCGTCCCACCGTGACCTTTTCCGCTTTTAAATTTTAAAACATTTTTACAAATTTTACATATGGCTACTTGATTCTCTACGTCCCTATCAAAAAATGTCCATGCATCGATTTTAATGGTCGTTTCTTGGACCTCGTCTCATACTAGGGGGAATAGGAGGTATTTCGGTTGAAGGTGCACTAGTGGGCGTGTTGTCATCAATATTAGTGGGTGTATCGTCTAGATCATCGTCTAAATTAAAGTCTTCTTGAGTTCCGGAAAATAACTCCTCGTCTAAATCTAATGGTATTGTAGGAAAATGTTGAGTATCAACAAAATCATCTGTGTAGGAATAAGATGACTAGAAGAAGTACCCTTGCCCCGATTGCCCCTACTAGAAGAAGTCTTACCCTTACCCTTAAACATACCTCTAATTCCTTCCATTTTAATTATATGCTAACAAATAATTAAAGTAAATGAAATTAAGTGCGCTAAATAAAATAAACAGACAATAATAATTTAATGAAGGAACGAATGTACCAAACGCCGACGTAACGTCGACGTGTAATCGAGAGGTTGAAAATTGAAACTTTGCTCGATGGAAGATCCTCAAGCTAGTTGCCAACTTCACTCCCAATTCCCAAATGAATTAATAAAATTGAATATTTAGCAAACAATGTAGAGAGATATATTGAGAAATTAGAGAGATTGTAGGAAGATTTGTGAGAAAGATGAAGAGAAAATGAGTTATTTATAGTTGAAAAATTGGGTTAAAGTGTAAATATAATAACTTATGGGTTAAAAATAAATATTAAGGGGTAGGGGGGGGTTGGGGGAGGGGGGGGGGGGGGGGCCTAAAATGGCCGTTGGCCAACGGCCATAATCTAAAATGGCCGTTGGTGCAACGGCTATTTTTGCAAAGGTAAGGTCGGGGTCGGGGTCGGGGTCGGGACGGGCTCGGGGCGGGCTCGGGTCCGGCGCTTTTATCCAATCACATAATTATAGAAGTCTAACTGGTCAGGATCTGTCCGTCAACTGCACGATCGCATCGATAACTATCTAGACCGGACCGATAAAGGGACGGGACTGGATTGGCTATGCAAAAGGGGGCTGCTCCGATTCTTCATACCAAATCGGTCAATCGGGTCCGGTTAAGATTAATTTATGAGAAATCGTTTACTTGGCCTGATATAACGGCAACTTCATTTTATTTTATCTTTGCATTTGAGTTCCCAACCGTTAATTAGGGTAAAAGCGTTATCTCTAACCATGATCTAACAATTGATTACTAGGATTATATTTGATGTTATTGAGTATTTAGCTATATCTTGTGCTTTACAATTTCAATTGACACTTTCCTTCAATTTTCACGCATTAGCTTTCAGTTTCAAATATATTTGTGCTTCATGTACAATTCATGTTTTATCTAAATCAAGTTTCACCACTTAATAGGTTATTAATGAGATTTACTAAGTACTAGACAATGTACTCGCTTGGGAATGCTTACCTTTTTGGGATAGTGATAGAATATTACCATATCATATATAATCATTGATAGAATATTACTATATTTTGTATATATTTTATATTAGATAAATTTATATTCCAATTGTAATTAGGAAGATTTAGTTACCTAGTTTGTAATTATGTAACACTATATATATTGTACACAATAATCAATAAAAGGCAAGTAATATATTCCTACATGATATCAGAAGCCAAACCCTAACTTCTTTTTTCTCCCTAAGCCGCCGCCCCTCCCCCTCGGCAATCCTCTTCCTCTACAGCCCTCTCCCTTCTTTCTTCGACTTTCCTCCATTCATCTACAATTTTTATTGGCTGAACAACCTAAATTTCATCATGCTCGTGCAGTTAACAACATCAAGAATTTCATTCCCATAACTCTTGAGATGGAAAAAGTTCAATATTCATCTTAGGCAAATTTATTTAAGATTCATTGTCGTGTATACAAAGTCATCGACCATATCATCCCTCCAAATTCAATGCCCCTAGAAAGACATGATGATTCTGACGATGAAATTTGGTCCCGCTTAGATGCGGTTGTCCTACAATGGATTTACGACACGATCTCGAACGATCTATTGCATACAATCATTGAAATCGATGCCACTGCACGACAAACGTGGGAGCACTTGGAAAGTATTTTTCATGACAACAAAACACAACGTGCCTTGTATCTGGAAAATCAATTACAGGCCATTCAGCAGGACGATTTTCCTAATCCGTCGGCCTATCGTCAAGAACTTAAGATGATTGCCGATTAACTCTCCAACGTCGGTGCACCAGTCACTAACCAACGATTGGTGATGCAACTTATTGCAGGTTTAAATGAAAATTATGATGGCGTCGCTACCATCCTCCAACAAAGCACGTCATTGCCTACGTTCTATGAGGCTCGTTCGAGACTCATTCTTGAAGAAATCCGGAAAACAAAGTAGGCAGGCAGCGACTAATGCCCGCATAACCGACGCTGCCCTCGTAGCCACCGACGACAACCATATTGACCCGAGAGGCTGGGCTCCCGCCCCATCCCACAGGCAAGACAACGATTCGACACGTGGATCACGTTCCCGGAATAACAACAGAGAAAGAAATTCCAGAAACAGCGGCGGCAGAAGGCAACCCCCGCCGGCTGGCAGCCACCAACAATGGCAGCAAAGGTGGCAACAACCTTCGCCGTGGGCTGCCTACTTGCCATGGGCTGTGTGGGCCCCACCGACATGGGTTGCTCCACCTTGCCCCTACCCGACGTCCTTTTGGGCCCAACCTCCGGCTCGACAGGCCCAGTCGGCATCCTTGGCGCACGTCCACATCAGGCATACAATGCACATATTTCTCCTCCTTCAGCCTACACACCGACGGATATTGAGACAACTATGAACACGATATCTCTTAACGTTCTCGACAATAATTGGTACACGGATAATGGTGCCACATCTCATATGACGGCATCCCAGGATACTCTTTCGTCTTATTTCAATATGAGTAATTTAAATTATAATATTATTATTGGTAGTGGACAAGACATTCCCATTCGAGGTTATGGACAATCATCTATTTCCCCACCACACCCCCCCCCCCCCCCGTTAGCCTTAAAAATATTCTCCATGTCCCGAAACTTATCAAAAATATAATCTTTGTGCGTCGTTTTACATCCGATAATAATGTTTACTTTGAATTTGATCCTTTTGGTTTTTCTTTGAATGATCTTAAGACAGGGATGCAAATACTGAGATGTGATAGCACCGGGGATCTTTATCCTATCACCACATTCGTCAACCATCCAGCCTCCTCTCCATCAACCTTTGCAGCAATTTCATCTCCTTTATGGCATGATAGATTAGGACATACGGGAGACTTTGTTTTACGCTCCCTTAGCAAAAATAAATTTATTGCTTAAAAACATGTCACTTCTCCTGTTTGTGAATCTTGTATTTTTGGAAAACATGTCAAGTTGTCATTTTATTCTTTATCCACTTATACTTTAATGCCTTTTGATATAATACACAGTGATTTATGGACTTCTCCTATCTTAAGCATGGCAGGGCATCAATAATATATGTTGTTTTTAGATGATTATTCAAACTTTATATGGACGTTTCCCATTGGTAATAAGTCCCACGTCTATTCTATTTTTTTTGTCATTCAACACTTTTATTAAGAAATAATTTGAAAAGAATATTAAATGTTTCCAACGGAAGGAAATTCAATAATAATTAATTCAAACTTTTCTGCACCAAACACGACCTTATTTTTCATTTTTCCTGTCCCCACACCTCTCCACAAAATGACAAAGCTGAACGAAAAATTAGAACCATAAACAACTTAGTTCGTGCCCTCCTTGCTCACGCCTCTATCTCATCCCCCATTTTTGGCATTACGCTCTATCAAAGGCAACATATCTCTTGAATATTCTCTCAAACAAGTCTCTCAAACACATGTCTCCTACTCAAGTTCTCTATCTTCGGGATCCTTCCTATAAGCATTTACGAACTTTCGGATGTCTGTGTTACCCCCTCTATCCCTCCACACAAATCAACAAGCTACGACCTCGATCATCCCCGTGCGTCTTTCTTGGCTACCCCCAATAATCGAGGTTACAATTGTTATGACTTATCAAGCCAAAAATAACCATTTCTCGGCATGTCATATTCGATGAGTCCCAATTCCCATTTGCCAAACTCAATTCTCCATCCCCAAATTCCTAAATGATGGCCTAAATCCCCTTATAATTCATCACTTGCAAAATCAGTCGTCACCGACACCAGCAACCGTCCCCACCACTGCCGTCCCCTAGGCGGGCAATCCACCCAGCCCCGTAATGGGAGCCTCGAAATAGCCTGTCATCGCCTTCCATCTCGGATGTCTCTCGGTGAGCCCCCTCTCCCCGACGCCACTGCCCCTTATCGACCCCACCCTATACTCTCGGCAGTCCACCCGGTCCCGCCTCCACTTCTCGGCCACCCCATCCCAATCATGTCCAACCTCCCACGACACACCCACAGACAATGGAAATTTGTGCTATGCATGGCATTTCCAAACCCAAACGGCTATTTAACTTGTCCACTTCGGTTGCCCCTTCCCATGTTTTTCATAATCCGAAAGATGCCTTGTTCGATCCTAATTGAAAAAATGCAATGATTAATGAATATAATGCTCTTATTAAAAATAAGACGTGAGATCTAGTACCTCCTTCTTCGATGCTAATATTATTCATTCTATGTGGATTTTTCGACATTAAAAGAAATCTGATGGTTCTTTTGAGAGGCACAAGGCCCGTTTATAGGTGATGGCAGGTCTCAAGAGGTGAGAGTGGATTATGATGAAACTTTCAGCCCAGTGGTGAAGCCAACGACTATTTGGACCGTTCTCAGTATTGCTTTGTCCAAGTCTTGGCCTATTCATCACCTTGACGTCAAAAATGCTTTCTTCCATGGAAACCTTCATGAAACTGTATATATGCATCAGCCTATGGGATTCAGGGATCTGATTCATCCAAATTATGTGTGTCTTTTCAAGAAATCACTCTATGGACTAAAATAGGCTCCTCGTGCATGGTACCAACGGTTTGCTGATTTTGTATCCTATATTGGGTTTTCACATAGAAAATCGGATCATTCACTATTCATCTATAGCAAACGTAATTACATGGCATACATCATACTATATGTTGAAGATATCATCCTCACCATATTTTCTGATGCACTTCGTCGATCCATTATGTCACTTATTGCCTCTGAGTTTGCTATGACAGATTTTGGCCCCCTAAACTATTTTTGGGCATTCCTGTTACGAGACATGCATGTGGATTATTTCTTTGTCAAAGATAGTACACCAAAGAGATCCTTGACCGGGCAGGCATGACGTCTTGCAAACTGACCCACACACAGGTGGACACTAATTCCAAACTCAGTGCCTCTTCGGGTTCTTTGTATGCCGACCCGACTCACTATCGCAGTTTAGTAGGAGCGTTGTAGTAGCTCACTTTCACGAGATCAGATATATCATATGTCGTGCAACAAATATGCTTACATATGCACAACCCGATGAATGAACATATGAATGCCCTCAAACGTATTTTGCGATATGTACAAGGTACTCTTCATTTCGGCTTACACCTATATAAGTCCTCACTCTCTGGTCTCACACCTTATTCTGATGCTGACTGGGGTGGATGTCCTGACACTCGTCGATCCACGTCGGGTTACTGTGTGTTCCTCGGAGATAACTTGCTTTCTTGGTCTTCTAAAAGACAACCTACTATGTCTCGATCCAGTGCCGAATCTGAGTACAGAGGTGTAACGAATGTTATTTCTGAGTCTCGTTGGATACGTAACCTTCTACTTGAGCTTCACTGCCCACTTCATAAGGCTACAATGATTTACTGTGATAATGTAAGTGCGATATATCTTTCCGACAATCCCGTTCAACATCAGCGCACTAAACACATTGAAATGAATATTCACTTTGTACGTGAGAAAGTTGCTCATGGACAAGTTCATGTTCTTCATGTTTCTTCCCGATATTAGATTGCTGACATAATCACCAAAGGACTTCCGCGCATACTCTTTGATCACTTCCGAGCTAGTCTCAGCGTATGAGAACTTCCCACTTCAACTGCGGGGATGTGATAGAATATTATCATATCTTGTATATTACCATTGATAGAATATTACCATATTTTGTATATCTTTTATATTAGATAGATTTATATTTCAATTGTAATTAGAAAGATTTAATTACCTAATTTGTTATTATGTAACACTATATATATTATACACAATAATCAATGAAAGAAAAGAAACATATTTCTATTCGAGCACAATACTACGAGCTAGATCTCACGTTGTTCTAAGCTTCTTTCACTTGTCTTTCGATGGAAGCTTTCACCCATTATCCTAGTCTTCCCTTTACCTTGGGTATGCCTTGTGTACTAATGTTTTGTTTGGATGGTTCATGACTAGTTTATTGACTTGCAAAATTTATAGTTATAATTATGATACGATGGGAATTTTTTTATGCAGTACTTTTTATTTAAGACTTGTAGTCAGACATTTCTGTATTATATAGTATATTTGACTAAATTTCTAATTTTGCAATATCTTCTTATGTTTGTGAAGTTAATCAGTTAATAGTTTAGTGTTCGGCTCGAGTGCCTACCACACGTCCCTTAACTTTGGGGTAGGACAATTTACAATTTGAAAATCATAGTTGTAAAAATCTAATTTTTGACCCTTTTCTTTTATTTATTTGTTTATTTTTGGGGTTTTAGATTTGATTTCTTTTAAGTTTGTTCTTTTACTTTTATTTAAATTTTTATTTCTGTCGAAGATACCAAAAAAAGATATACAGTTTTACTTTATAACTTTGTCCATTTTAATTAGTATTTACATTTTTATTTTTTATATATAAATAGCCATAGTATATTTTTATTTAAAAGAGGGAGGAATAACTAATTGTTGGATCAAGTTTCTAGTTCTGTTTGATTCTTCAACCCAAAGAATGAGACCACTTTCAGCTAAAGATCAACCCATTTTTGCTGAAAATGGACCAGCCCAAGAACACATAAAAAGGTAAGCCCATAAAGTTAAGTAATTTAATCCCAATCACTAGATCGAACTCCATCTAACGACTCATGTTTTATCCCAGAAATATATACATTCTGTAAGATGATATTAATCTCCTTTGGAGAGTCATTCTCATTAATATCAATATATAGTGTACAATATACAACCCTAATACAAGAGCAATCCTAGTCACAATACAAGAGGAATCCTAGTTTACCATAATTATCTATCGCTAAATATACTTACAATATATGGGATATATACTAATTATGGGTAGGGATTGTAGTGTGCTTATTGTACACGTTTACACACCCCCTCAGTCGGAGTGGGATGAGGCCTAATGCTAAGACTGGATCTGAAATCAAGGAACAACTGTCTCGGGAGGCCTTTCGTGAAAATTCCGCGTATTGATATGAGGAAGGCACGTGCAATACCTTAATATGCCCGAGAACAACCTTCTCGCGAACAAAGTAAATGTCCATCTCAATATACTTGGTTCGCTGATGTTGAACCGAACTGTGAGACAAGTATATGGCGGATATGTTATCACAGTAGACCAGAGGCGCTTTACCTAAAGGACACTGAAGCTCCAAGAGAAAGTTTCGGAGCAAACAGATCTCAGCAACAATATTAGCAACTCCTCTATACTCAGCTTCTGCACTCGAACGGGATAATGTGGTTTGCCGTTTGACAGACCACGAGATGAGATTATCACCCAAAAACACACTGTAGCCGGATGTAGAGCGACGGGTGTCTGGACAGCCTGCTCAATCTACATCTGTGTAGGATAATAGCGAGTTCGGTGCGGAGGGGTATAAGTGTAGTTCATAATCTAGTGTGCCCTTAACTTATCGAATGATACGTTTAAGGGCAGTAAAATGAGGTTCCCTGGGGCATGCATAAACAAGCATACCTGCTGGACAACATAGGCAATGTCAGGCCTGGTGAATGTGAGATACTGAAGTGCACCTGCAAGACTCCGATACATAGTATGATCAGTCACTGGAGTACCAACCATTGCACTAAGTTTGGATTTAGAATCAACTGGAGTGGACATGATTTTGCAGTTGTCCATCTTAGCCCTCTGCACGATCTCCTCTGCATACTTACGCTGGCAAAGAAACATACAATCTGCGGATCTAGTGACTGAGATCCCCAAAAAATAGCTCAACTTCCCCAAATTAGTCATGGCAAATTAAGACTTGAGCAGTGCAATAATCTCGTCTTTCAACACAGCAGTAGAGGCAGTAAGAACAATGTCATCCATTTACAACAGTAAATAAGCAGCATTACGACCATGATGTAAAGTAAAGAGAGAGTTATCACATTTGCTGCATATAAACCTAAGACGCATAATGAACTGTGCAAAACGATCATACCATGCTCTGGGGCTTGTTTTAAGCCATAGAGTGACTTACGGAGACGACACACATAATGTGGGGCTGCTATGGAGCGCCACGACTCCATGGTGGAGCGTCGCGGCACTAATGCATTCCAGAAGCAGAAATTCAGTTTCTGCCTCACTAGCGCCGCAACTCTAATGATTAGCGTCGCGACCCCATCGGTCCAAAAAAAATTCAAAATGTTTAACCCACAATTATTATTATAAAGCATATTATTTGAGAAGTATACTGTTTATGTGTTAAATGTCAAATTATTTGTCATTTAATTACTAGAATAACGTCCGCAAATAACTGTCTGGGTAGGCGACACACAGTATGTGTTTAAACCGCTTAATATCATGATTGACTAAACGGTACCCAATAAGTGCTTAATAGACTTTGTATGATATTTAAGATGTTATATTTGGTATAACATACTAGAGTTGATCTTGGTTAAAACCCTGAATTAAAATTTTCCCTAAAATTTTAATACAAGTCTCATTTGAAATGAACGTGTTGTCTGTTATAATTGATTGTAGTGCAAAATCCTTTTCGGCGAGATGAGTATTTATGCCACATCATTTGCTCTAAATCTACGAGAACTCAAACTCTTTCATAGATGCATGTTAAATGTAGAAGTGGGTGATAAACCTTCATGAGTAGTTACACCACAATGTTTGCTCTATAAGGCAAAACTCACTTAGATACATAATTGCAGTCACATAACGGAGTTGACTTGCTAGGCTGTCTTGGCGCCACAATGTCGGACAAGCCGAGGGACGCAGATCGATTGTTTAGAACATTCGGTCAAACAAGAGTTACAAATTGTTTGTAATTTGTTTGGACACCTACCATGTTGTGGTATTGAAGTTATCAGCCACAGTAAACACGGAGATAACATGAACCTGGATCTTGGCCCATTATGACCATACTTGATATGAGTTTGTATTCTTCTGTGGGGTCGAAGGGTATGTTAAAATAGTGGGAGCTAATTAAACAAAAGGCCATGTTAATTAGTTAACGAATGTGTTCAATAGAAATTATATTAGAGTTTAATTTCAAGTCTATCTATATCTTCAGTTTATACAAAATATCGAATCTATTACTGAAAATCTTGGTCGAGACAAAAAAATCGACTGGAGCAAATTACCCTGACTGGTTAAGAAATCTGCGATTGGTGTTAAGACTAGAAAGAATTGAGTATGTGTTAGACACATTGTTCCCCACAGTCCCTGCTGAATATTCTGCTGAGTATGCTCTGTTTGACAAGGTGGCTTATCAGAAACATCTTAACGATGCTACCTTGGCACAATGTGTAATGTTGTCCTCCATGACCTTGGAGTTACAGAGGCAACATGAAAACATGGGCCCCAATGAAATGTTAGAACACTTGAAGAGTCTCTATGACTCACAGTCTCAGACAATGAAGTATGAACTGTTGATGGACCTTTTCAAGTGTAAGCTGAACGAAGGGGGTCAAGTGTTAGCACATGTTCTGAAGATGATTGGGTTGATAAAATGGTTGGCTTCAATTGGAACGAAGCTGCCTATAAATGTCTCTGTCAACCTGGTCCTAAATTCACTTCCTGGTTCATTTGAGAATTTCATTGTGAACTTCAATATGAATGAGACCAAGGCAAGTCTTCCAGAGCTTCACAACATGTTGAAGACCTTTGAATCATCTACCTCTAAAGGTAAAACCGTGCTCATGGTGGGCTCTTCTAGTAATTTCAAACCCAAGGGTAAGAATATGCAAAAGAAGAAGGGTTAGACAGTTGTTGAACCTACAGTTATAAAACCTAGATGAGGTGTTTAGAAGAAGGAAAAGGTAGCTTCGGATGTGTGCCTCAACTGCAAGAAGAAGGGGCACTGGAAGAATGATTGCACAGCTCCAGGAGGAGGCAAAACACTAGGTGCTCCTGGCTCTACTGGACAAGGTATGTTTGTCATTGAGATAAATATGTCTATAAATAACTCTCACTACTGGGTATTTGATACCGCATGTGGCTCACACATTTGTAATAATGTGCATGGTCTGATTGACAACAGAAAGGCTAGACCTTGGGAGGTAGACATGCGCGTTGGAAATGGAGCACGAGTGGATGCTGAACGTGTGGAAACTTATAGACTAGATTTACCTTCAGACTTTTGTTTAGAACTAAATAATTGTTATTTTGTTCCCTCATTAATGAGGAATATCATTTCTATCCCAATGATAGACATTGAGGGATTTCCCTCATTTATTGCTAATGGCAGTTATGTACTGTCTTTTAATGGTTTTGTTGGTGGAAATGCCCCGCTTGTGGATGGTTTGTATGTTCTAAAATGTAGTCGTGAAATTTTCAATGTGCAAAATAAACGAGCTAAGATAAGTAATCCAAGAAACCCCACCTACTTATGCACTGTAGACTTTGTCACATCAATGAATCAAGGATAGCAAGATTAAAAAAATTAGACTACCTGGAACCATTTGACTTGGAGTCCTATGGTAACTGTGAATCTTGCTTGAGAGGAAAGATGACCAACAAGCCACTTTCTGGGAAAGGAGTGCGAGCCAAAGAGGTACTTGAGTTGGTCCATACTGATGTATGTAGGCCATTTTCAACTCAAGCTAAAGGAGGCTTCCCTTACTTCATCACTTTTACAGACGATTTCACAAGGTTTGGGCATTTGTATCTTATGAAACACAAGTCCGAAGCCTTTGAGAAATTCAAGGAGTACAAGTCAGAAGTAGAGAAACAACTTGAAACAAGTATCAAGACCCTTCGATCAGATCGAAGAGGTGAATACTTAAGTAAAGAATTTATGAATTACTTGAAGCTTCATGGAGTCCAATCACAATGGACACCTCCTGGAACACCACATATGAATGGTGTTGCTGAAAGGAGAAATCAAACCCTATTAAATATGGTTAGATCCATGATGAGTTTCTCAGCTCTACCAACATACTTTTGGGGCTATGCATTGCAAAACTCAATTTATATTCTGAACAGGGTTCCTTCAAAGTCAGTATAGAAAACTCTGTATGAGATATGGAATGGCAAGAAGCCATCACTTAAACACATGTGACCCTGGGGTGCCATGCATATGTAAAGAAGATGCTTACTGACAAGTTGTAATCTAAAAGAGAGAAATATTATTTTGTGGAGTATCCAAAGGAAACTAAGGGATACTATTTCTATCTTCCTGGAGAACATAAGGTCATTGTTTCCAGAAATGCATATTTTCTTAAAGAAGACTATGTCTACAAGGAACAGAGCTGCAATAAGATAGAACTTGAAGAAATTCAAGAACCACAAGATGACACAGAAGTTGAACCCTTGTCAAAAGACCTAGACAAGGATTCAGTGGGAGTATTTGGTGAAGATTAGGTACTTAGAGTACGCCCTTCAGCCAGTGGGAGTGTTGTGAGAGATAGTGCAGAAATGCAAGGCTCTCATACACAACCAATGGAAGATGATACAATGGTTGTACACCATTCCATTCAGAAAATACATGAAAATGACATTCCTGAAAGCTCTCAAGGTGATGGATTGTTCAGCACACAAAGACCTTCTCACAATCAGAATACAACAAACACTGAAACGCAGAATAATCAACTCCATAGGACCACTAGGACTCATCATCCGCCTGAAAGACTTAATATCCTTGTTGAAACACACAATGAGATATATATTCCTGATGACGATGAACCTACAACCTACAACGAAGCTATGTTAGACATTGATTCGCAGAGATGGCAAGAAGCCATGAAATCTGAGATGGACTCGATGTACGTCAATCAAGTTTGGAACTTGGTTGATTTGCCAACATGTGTTAGACCCATAGGATGTAAATGGGTCTTCAAGAAGAAGATTGATGCATATGACAAGGTACAAACTTATAAGGCAAGATTGGTGACTAAATGTTATAATCAACGGCCTGGGGTCGATTATGATGAATCCTTTTCACATGTTGCATAAATTAAGTCCATTCAGATTTTGCTTGCAATAGCCGCATACTATGATTATAACATTTGACAAATGGATGTTAAAACTGCTTTCCTCAATGGTAACCTAATTGAGGAGGTGTATATGATATAACCTAAGGGTTTTACATCCAAGACTAAGCCCAAAGCAGTATGCAAGCTACAGAAGTCCATTTATGGACTTAAGCAAGCCTCAAGGAGTTGGAATATTTATTTTGACAAAGAAGCCAAATCGTTTGACTTTGTTAGAAGCAAAGAAGATCCCTACATTTATAGTAAGCGCAAGGAAGAGAGTATTGTCTTTATTGTTATATATGTAGATGACATATTAATAATGAGAGATAATAAGACTCTCATGCAATCAGTCAAAGAATGGTTATCCAGCACCTTCATGATGAAGGACTTGGGTGAAGCTCACACATTCTTGGAATTAGGATCTATAGAGATAGACCTAATAGATTGTTGGGGCTGTCACAGTCCATATACATAGACAAAGTGCTAAGATGATTTTCTATGTAAAACTCCAAGAAAGGAAGTCTTCATATGGGTCAAGGCATCAAGTTATCAAAGAAGGATAGTCCTTCTACTGTTGCAGAACTTGAACATATGAAAAGAATCTCATATGCTTCAGCTATATGATCTATCATGTATGCCATGACCTGTACGAGGCCAGATGTGTCCAATGCACTTAGTATGACTTGCAAATTCCAACAGAATCCTAGGGAAGACACTTGAAAGCATTCAAGAGTATTCTTAAGTATCTTAGACGAACTAAAGAATATTTCTTAGTCTATGATGGACAAGAGAAGCTAGTGTGTACTGGGTACACTGATGCTAGCTTCCAGACATATCTTGATGACTTCAAATCTCAATCTAGATATCCCTTCATTTTCAATGGCGAGATAGTAAATTGGAAAAGTTTCAAGCAAGCTACAATTGTTGATTCGACAACTGAAGCCGAATACATTGCTAGATCGGAAGCTGGTAAAGAAGTTGTCGTGATATCTGAGTTCCTGAAGGAACTAGTGGTTGTTCCAAGTGCCACTTGTCCAATAACAATTTATTGTGACAACACTGGTGCGATTGCGCAAGCTAAGGAACTAATATCAACAAACAGAAACAAGCATGTACCGAGGAAATACCACATACTCAGGGAGATGGTGGAAACTGAAGAAATAAGATTAGACTATGTTCCCACAGATGATAATCTATCTGACCTGTTTACTAAACCATTAAGCTTAGTTAAGCATAATGGTTATTTTGAAAACATGGGTATTAGATACATCGGAGATTGACTCTAGGTCAAGTAGGAGATTGAAAGTATGTATGTCCTAGAGTCAATCATTATAAGACAAATGTACTTGAACACATTAGTATTATTAATAAGATTAATATTTATGGCATTTGCAATTATTGAATTATTATTTGATTGTTTGTAATTATTCATTAATGTGCATCATTTGAGCTTGCGTTGTCATTAATAGAGTGAGATATTAATGATAGAGCGTAACTCTAAAACGGCATCTAGTAATGATCATCGAGAATGGGATATCGATGATATGTTATAAGTCGACATGTGGTCTCCATCACATTCTTAGAGAATGTAGTATATCTCACCTGCTACTAGTAATGGTTACTAGTGATGGGCACATGGATACTTTTGGAAAGTATTGGTATACCCTGTTGATAAACCATTTGTTATATATGTCTAAAGTGTTATCAGCGTGTGGGAGATGAAAGTCCTTTGACTTGAGGTCAATACACACCTTGTTTACAGAGTAATGTACTTTGACCCTGTCCTAAGCTTAAACTCCTTATAGGATAAGATACGGCTTGTGTTGGGTGCATTATGCTGTAAATTAAGGTGGTAGTTGAGCTAATAATATGATTCATTCCTCGATTGGATATTCGAGAGAGCACTCAACTTCTCAGTGATATTAGGTAGATCAAGTCATTGGCCAATGCAAGAGACATATTTAGAATATGGTCTAGTTGTTGACTAATATAGATGAGATAAAGTGATCAAGCCATTTGGATAGACACATGACAAATCCTAAGCTTGATCGAATATGTCGCGAATGAAAGGAATTTATCATCTCACATAAAGGATATGTTTGCTGGATTCATGTAAACGTACTTCATATATTGAGTTCGTCATACAACGCAATCTAGGAGTTCCATATGGACCTTAATTGGATTAGTGTCGATATATGAAGGCCTATAGGGTCACACTATGTCGATTGTCTCTTCGATCTAAGGGTGTATTGAGAAAGTATTAAATATTCGATTTGGAATCTAGATATTTAAATTGATAATAATTATGGGATAATTTCTATTTAGATGGAAATTATTTAATTAAATCAAAATTGGATTTTGGATTTTGGATTTATATATATATATATATATATATATGTGAAAACGGTAAACATAATTTTATGTAAGGCGTTGTGGCGCCTGCTAGGCTGCGCCGCGGTGCCGACCCAGCGGTGGGCCCAGTCAGACTGACCCACTGCACCTTGGTTTTGGGCCACGCTTGAAGCCCAACCCTAATCAGATTTTTGCCCTAATTTCAACTATAAATACAACACCCCCATTGTTAATTAACACACCAATTCTCATAAACAATTCTAGACTTAGAGTCTAGGATAAAACTCTCTCAAACCTCTGCCAAGATTTCTTGGCTTTCTTGACAGAGGAATACACCATAGCATTGTGCTTGCAGTAGAAGGGTCAGTCGTGTGTAATCCCTAAGTAAAGACTCCAGATAATACAACTTGTAAGTGTTCATGTTTTATGTTACATGTTTTGACTGTCATATAAACCATACCAAAAGAAATTGTTGGGATAAGTAAGAACAAAATTTTAAACTTCCGTTGTGCCTTACTTATGTCTTTTGAACTCGACAAAACCCTGCAATATTGTAGTGAATGGTAGATAGTCTTCATTCTTAATAAGAGACATTTCGAATTCGAGCTCTTAAAATGAAAATCACCTTTGATATGAAACGTTCACCTTCAAAGTAAGATTTTCTCGATGTGAATTCAGATTACTGAGTCTCAGAACAAGTACTGAAACACCTGTTGGGAAATAAAATAAAATACATGTAACGTTGACATGTCGTAGATTTGTAGTCATCGTTAATTCATAAGCAGATGGGTTCATGTGAACTCAGTAGCTTTTGTCTAAATATATATTTATAAATTAATTTATCAAAAATATCTATAAATATTGACTGTCAATTCCATTACTATCGTATATTAACTTAAGATCGTTATAAAAACAACATTTGCATTAGTGTAATTAATATTTGCCCGCATAGGAAATTTACACCAATCAACTCAATTTATTGTGATTAAGTGATTAGATGTAGTGAAAATATGTATTAATTAATTATAATTAAGTGATAAATATATATATATATATATATATATTTGAATATATCATGTATTTATTGATTTGGTAAATACCCAAATTGTCACGGGACAGCTTCTTCCCAACCGCCTTCTCATTTGTCATAAGTGCATCATTGCGAATAAATTAGTGCAACGTCGTTGTATTTGTAAGCAAACAAAAGAAAGAGTGTCGTGTTATTCAACTGTATCAGATAACTTGTGCAGTCCGATCCCTATCCATAATTCATAGTACCCACGTACACAAGTAGTATGATAAAATGATACGATTGAAAATAAGATTTTTTGGCTTCTTACAATTTGAATAGAAAAAAATATTTTTTAAAAATTTCTTATGTGTTTTTCTCAAATTTCTTATGTGTAAAAGATTTTTTTTTTTTTATAAAAGGGTCATAAAACTCAAAACAAATTATAAAACGGTAAAAAAAACATTTCTCCCTACGGACCATATGATTCTTGCAGATTGCAGGATCTCATAAATTACTCAACCAACTATCCACCAAATTATTTAATCTTTGTTTGTTGGGTTTTGTTACTTACGAGATCCCCATCCAGCTCAGCATATCCCACTTCTTCCATAATATCTTATTATTTATTCTCACTTAATTATAATTGATAGAATATTTATTGTAATTATTTAGTCATTATTATAATTGATATTAAAATTATATGTATATGGTATGTAGATTAGATAGTATAATCATATCATAATCATATCATAATCTTAGCTTAATTATATTATAAGATGAGGTTGTATTTATGGTATAATAACCACACTTTTGGAAGATGACAATTGAGAAAAATATTCTTACATGGTATCAAAAGATTAGGAAAAAAGATCCTACCCTAAAAATTATACACTCCACCGTCGGCCCCTCCCCTCCTCCCACCAACCGGCCGACCAACCAAAGTATTTTTTTCATTCTTCTTTTCTTTTTTTCGGTCAATAATGTCTGACTCTAAATCCACATTTCATCTCGCTTTTGCTGTTTTCAACATCAAAACTCATATTTCCATCACTTTTGAGATTGAAAATGTTCATTATGCAACTTGGGCGGAGCTCTTTCAAATTTGTTGCCGCTCCCACCGGGTTATTCATCACATAATTCCACCGGAAAAAGTCAAGGAAAATGTGTTAAAAACCGATGATGAAAAAGAACTATGGCTCACACTTGATGCGACGGTTCTTTCGTGGATTTATGCAACCATTTCTAGTGATTTGTTGCACACAATAATGAAACCCGATTCCACGACGATGCAAGCTTGGAATCGCTACGGGGTATCTTCAAGATAACAATAATTCCCGAGCCATCACTTTGGAGCAAGAATTCTCCACCACTGACATGGCGGACTTTCCGAATGCATCCGTTTATTGTCAACGCCTCAAAGTTTTATCGGATCAACTCAAGAACGTTAGTTCGCCGGTTACAAACAATCAGTTGGTTTTACAATTGGTTGCCGGCCTTACCGATGCATATAGTGGCGTGGGGACGCTCATCCGACAAAGCAATCCTCTACCGCCTTTTTACCAAGCCCGCTCTATGCTTATTCTTGAAGAGGCGGGTTTCGCCAAAAAGGCCGCAACCGTCTCAAATTCAGCCATGGTTGTCGTCTCAACCAATGAAGCAAAGATGGAGGCCACCGGATTTTCGGTGGCAGGGGTAGCGAGGATTTAGCGGCCAACAGACAAATTCTGGTCAATAGTGGCAGCCTCGAGCCCAGTGGGGCGGCGGACCACCACAGTGGGCATGGCATGGCAATGGCCTTGGGCTGTGCCACCATGCCCATTTCCTTTGGGAAATTGGGTCAGGCCCAGTCCAAGGAAAACTGGCCAGCCCACTGTCAGCCATCATCCTATTTTTGGGCCCAGGAACAATGGCAGTTCAATGTCATTTGGGCCACTGTCGAACCTGTGGTAGGAGGCCCATTCGACAGTGGCAAGCCCAACATTTTTGAGTCTGACATGCACACTCTTGGACTTAATCTGCCCGACGCAAATTGGTACATGGACACCGTAGCGACGTCTCATATGACGTCCTCTCAAGGTAATCTCTCGTCCTATTTTAATTTGAGCAAAAATAATGGTATAATTGTCGGAAATGGTCATTCTATTCCAATTCGTGGTTATGGTTCTACCAAATTGTCTCCACCAAACCCACCATTAACTTTAAAGAGTGTCCTTCATGCTCCACAATTAATTGAAAACTTGATTTCGGTTAGAGAGTTTACTACTGATAGTTGGGTGTATGTTGATTTTGACCCTTTTGGATTTTCCGTGAAGGATTTTTATATGGAGATGCTTCTAATGAGATGTGATAGTCAAGGGGATCTCTATCCAATTACCACACATAATCAACGAGCCAAGTTATCATGCACTTTTGCAGTTTCTGCACCTTCATTATGGCATGAACGTTTGGGTCATCCGGGAGCACCCGCTTTTGCCTCCCTAATTTTTTTTTATTTCATGTACTCAAACACGTAATTTAAATATGTGTCGTTCATGTCCACTTGGAAAATACGTTCAATTGCCATTTGTTTCATCTAATTCATGCACACTTATGCCTTTTGATATTATCTATTGTGATATTTGGACATCACCCGTTTTGAGCTCTTCGGGCCATATATATTATTTGCTTTTGCTAGATGATTACTCTAATTTTGTGTGGACGTTTCCCTTATCTAAAAATTACAAGTTTTCTCCACATTTCTCACTTTTAGAGCATTCATCCGAAATCAATTGGAATGGGATATTAAAAATATTCAATGTGATAATGGTAGTGAGTTTTATAATGAGCATTTTTGGAATTTTTGCAATGCTAATGGTTTAAACTTTCGCCTTTCATGTCCCCATACTTCATCTCAAAACGGGAAGGTGGAAAGAAAATTTGAACCATCAATAACATTATTAGAACATCCCTTGCTCATGTCGCACTACCACCATCTTTTTGGCATCATGCACACAAATGGCAACATATATATTGAAATATTTCCCCACAAAAAACTTATCCTATCAAGCTCCTCTCAAAATCCTATACCTAAGGGATCCATCTTATTCTCATCTACGGGTATTCGGGTGCTTATGCAATCTTTTTTTTTCCATCCACCACAATCACCAAACTTCAACCCCGGTCTACTCATTGCGTTTTTTTGGGATATCCTTCTAATCATTGATGTTACAAATGTTACGACCTATCCTCCAATAAAATAATTGTGAGTCGTCACGTAATTTTTTACGAAACAAATTTTCCATTTACCAAAATGCATGAGTCCCGACCTCCTACCTATGATTCTCTAGATGATGGCATACCCTTGTATTTATCCCAACATTTTTTGTATCAACCCAAATCCACTGTTTCGGCCATCCCAAATTTTTTGGGTGAATTGGGCCCAGAAATAGTGTCCCAGCCGCAGACACCACTGCCCAGCGGTCTGGGGCTCCTTCCCTGAGCCCAATTTTGATCGAAGGTACTGGACCGATGCCACACAGCCCACTGCATGGCAGTGGCTTGGTTCACGGCCCAACACCTGGCAGTGTGGGTCACGATTCGCCCACTCGCCAACCGCCAGTGCGCTCCCATCTCTCCCCGTTGTCCAATTCCAATTCCGGCCCAACAACCACTCACCCGTAGTCAACACGCTATTGTCAAATCCAACACCAAATATAACTTCCACACTCGGATTTAAAAATTAATAATGCCTCATAATCATGTGTCTGCTCTTAATGACATATATATATATATATATATATATATATATATTATACTTTTGCTTCCTTTTATGTCTCCATTTATTTTATTCTCTTTCTTTCTCATTTCCACGGCATCTGTCTTTTCATTTAAGTTTAGCTTTAATGTGTCCATACCACGTGAAACAGTACAAAAGTTTCTATTCCAAGCTTACACCGGAAAGGATTTTTTCTTTAGGTACAGTAAAAAGAATTTGTTACCTATCCAGTTTTAAGGTTACGTGCTTTTTGCTTTTTAGTATTTATATTAAATAATAATTGAAAATATCTAAAAATTCATAAGTTACACAAGTGTTTCTAGTACAATCATATAAGGTTCATTATATTAAACTTTGAAGGTTGAAAAACTGGTTTAATTGAAGAGTATTTCAAGTGAAGAAATGATTTTCAATCACAAAACTCTGATATTTTTTACCATGTAAAATTTATGTCCAAACACAATTATATTTAAAATTAATTTTTGTCAGTTTCTCTGCATTCAACTACAGTATTTAATAAATCCCCAATCGCAATGCAAATCATTAATCTAACGCGGATCCATGATTTTAATATCATGGTTCTAAGTAAAAAATTCCACCTCAGCTTCGGGTCTCAAATTATGTCTAAATTACTAAAAATAGTTGTTTTAAATTATTTATTATTTTAAAATTTTAAGGTATAATTAATTATTTTTTCTTCATTTTATCTTTAATAGTGTTTTGTCACCGGTGAAGATGACACATAAATAGAAAATATTTAATGGAGAGAAATTATAACATAGACATAAATAATGGTAAAGTAGAACAACTACATATCTTAATTAATTTCATAAGAGGCCAATAAAACAAAAAATGACCGGTAATTTGAGACAAGAAAGTACTTATTAAGTGAATTTTTAAACACTATCTTGTATTCTAATGTATGTGTGGTAGCAAGTAACTACTTCATTAGTCCCAATTTATTGACATTTTTTTCTTGTTAGTCTAAAAAAGAATGATATATTTTTTTATTTAAAATATTTATATTTACATTTAATGATAATTTATAGTCACATAAATATCTATAAATAAATTTAGATCACAAGCTTCAAAAGTCAATATTTTTTAATTTCTTAAATTCTATGATGTTCAATCAAACATCATCTTATAAATGGGGACGGAGAGAATATCTTATTTATGGTGTTCAAAGTACTCTATATTTCTTTGAACTATTTATTGGATCTTTTACTCCTTTTAAAAATTTGAGCCAAAGTTATGCTAAATATTTTCATGCACATTGAATAATTTAATTTTAGGAATTAAAAATCAAAATAAGTCCACAGATAGTGATAAATACGTGTAGGAAAGATATTTATTTTGCGTTAATTGATTTAGGGTGTGTTTGGTATGAAGGAAAAATATTTTCCTAGAATATGTTTTCTTGAGAAATAAGTAGGTTTCTTATTTATTTTTTAGTAAATGGTAAGTAAACAAAAAAATGAATTATCTAAAACAAATTAAACATAATGTAACAAATTATACTATGGGAGTGGGATGAGGTGGTGAGTGGGGGTTTAGGGATATGGCAGGACGTTGGATGGTCGAGGGATGAGGGTTGGGCGTTGGGCGTTGGGTGGATGAGAAAGATATATTGAACATGGAATGTCACTGATGGAACTTGTTTTTCATACCTTCATTAAGAAAGTAATTATATTTTTTCACTTTAAGCAACTTTTTTTTCCTAAAATAAATCCAACCAAACATAAAAAAAGCAAAAAAAAACCTTCCTAATAAACGCACCCTCAGTGTAAATGCCGAGTAGAGATATGAATTCCTAAGGCGGTAATTACATCCGCGTCAGCCTATACACATACAACTATAATTAGGTCTAGTGGACTCCCACTACACCGTCCTGCAAATTTATGCACTCCTATATAAAGGGTGCTCATTCTATTAATTTTATTTAAAGAAGATATAGTAGAGCAAAAAAAAAAAAGAAGATGGCAAGTTATTTGGAAGAGGGATTGTTAGTAAAAGAGAAATTAGAGGGTACTAATTATAATAACAAGGAGGAAAATAATAGTGTTGAAGTAGTGTTGAGAGAAGAAAATAGTGTTGGATGGGAGGTGATATGGGTGGAGATGAAGAGGATTGGTTATTTGGCAGGACCAATGGGAGCAGTGACATTATCACAATACTTGTTGCAAGTTATATCAATGATGATGGTTGGTCATTTAGGTCAACTATACCTCTCTAGCACTGCCATTGCTATCTCTCTTGCTACTGTCACTGGCTTAACTCTACTTGTAAGTATCCTTTAATTTATCTTCTATTTCCTTCTTTTATTCATGCAAAACTATTATCTATGTATGTTTTTTGTGTGTGTGTGTTTATTGTTTAACAATGGTTAGATTCTGATCTACTTATGTGTACCTAGATTATTTTTAACACCACATATACAATTTTGTTCATCAAAGATTAGGTGGATGATGAAAAGAGTAATTACTGTGCGTTTTTGCCTCATCTCGTATCGGAATTCTTATTTTTCAATGTAGAAGCAAATTCATAATTTATATTTAATGGATTCAAACATTTAGATTCTTACCGCTGAATCTATTGCACTTCTCAAATTATGAGTTCATAGTTTAATATTTGAAAATATTTAATAATTTTCACATATATATTCATATTCGATATCAAAATTATTGAATTTCGTTGAACGGCGTAAGTTTTACTCTCCATCCAACTCATTCTTCTATAATTTCTGTTTTATTAATCGCTAAACAGACCTTTAAGTATTAAACAACGCCCATTGATATTTGTGCTCTGTTCGATGAATCTTTGGAGATGGATTTGGAGTTAAACCATGGAGTATTTTTGCTCCCTAATCATCTTCTTTTCAACATAACAGAGAGAAAAAAAAAAAAAAAGACATAGGCACATGCATGTATTAAGCTAAAATATGAAAGCAAAAGAAGTATGGCTACCTGCGGAGTCATATTATTATTTCACATTTATTCCTCACAGATCACGTGGAGAAGAATAAAAGAAAATCAATTCGGGTTCCTAATTATGTGTGTATTACAGCTATATAAAAGCTGTTTCAGAGATATCTTTTTTACTGTCCCTCTCCTGAAATATTGTCTCAATTTTCATTTAAATGCTCTCAATTTTTTTTTATAATGGTAGTATTTTCAGTTTTTCACTACTTTACCCTCTTACGTATTCCATTCATTTTTACTTATCAACTATACTAAAAATTATTGTTCAATTTTACTTGTCTACTTTAGAAAATTAAATTAAGAGATAATTTACTATTCCATACCTATTTTACCCTAATTATCATTTATTATTAGGTTGACAAGTTTAAAAAATTTTAATCGTTGCACAACTTTTAAAGTGTTTTATTTATTTCAATCATTATGTTACTTAGTAATAATTAGACATAATATATTAAAATTATCATTCTATTTTTTGTTCCTTAATAAATGTGCACACGTCAAAATGTGATAAATAAAAATGGAATCTCTCCTCAATAAATATCTACTTCATCAATAGTGAGAACCTCGTAAATGTTCTAATTAATACAAGAGTAAAATAAAAAAATCTATACTTCTTTTTATCTTGATTAAATAAAATAATAAATATTTTGAAATAAGTATATTTAATAAGAAAGATAAATATTTTGAAAGAGAGAGTATAAAAAAGCTAAAAATTGTTTGGATTGACCTTTTGCTTTATTGTTCGTCATAAATGAAAAGACCCCAAGAATTGTGCTTAATTCTGTTGTCTCCTTTCAAGAAGCTCCTGTTTCTTCGGCAGTCCACACACTTTACCATTAGGGTGGAGCTATGTTATAATTATTCATCAGTAAAATTAATAGCTTTGATTTAAATTTTATATTTATATTATAAAAATATTTAATATATATAAATAATATATTAATTAACAGAGTTAATTATAGTTCAGATTATAAATATCGAATCCACTTCTATACCAGCTCATTGTGGCGAGGTTTATCAAGGGTTCGGAAGGACCACCATTTCACCAAAGTTTAATGTCTAATATTTGTATTATTGAAAGTATCATAACACACTAGATGTTAATTCATTTCCACTACTTTCTCTGTCTCAATTTATGTGATATACACTTTTTTATATAGTTCATCTAAAAAATAATGATATATTTCTATATTTAGAAATAATTTTACTTAGAACTTTCCTTTTTACCCTTAATAAAATAATTTATATGATTTATTTTAGACTATAAATTTTAAAATTTTTCATTATTTTCTTAAGTTTCGTGCCTAATCAAACAGTATCACAATAAATGAGAGAGAAGGAATATTTCTTCTTTGAAATTCTTTTAAAGGAGGGCCCTGGTGGTGGGGGGAGAGGAAGAGATATTTCAAAAAAGATTCAGGCATTCAAGTAATTTCCAAAATTCTAAAATGTTTGGTAGACAAACTATAAGATTTTTGTACGACACAATTGTCACGGTTGTAGCTTTTTCAAGTTCAAATGATTTTGTTCCCGGAACACGTTATCTAATTTATATCTAGAACAAATTCGCCAATTTGAATGACATAAACTAAAGTCACCTAATTCATTGTGGGATAATAAAAGAGTACCAAAAATATGTTTTTTTTTCAAAAAAATATACTCTTATATTTATGTGAGACTGATTCTTTTTTAGGACCAGTTTGGCCATATAATTTATTTTCACTTTTTTTCAACTCACTTTTAACTTTTGAAGTTGTATTTAAATACATTTTAAATATGAACATTATTCTAAATATTCTTTGTAAAAAATATAAGCAAACACAACTCCATCTTCCACCCTAACTCCAAAAATTCCAAATCAAGTGAAAAATATGTGGAGTCTATGACCAAACGCCTACTTAGTATGTCCTAAACTGAATGTCAGAAATAATTAAACGTTAGATTTTTCATTTTATTTTCATAAAAATAATTTATAGTCACACAAATGTTTAAACCAAGTGAAATATCTGTTCTAAGGGAAGAAAGTATGTAATTTTAAGTTGTAATAGTATCTTTTTTTTCATGACATATATACTGAACTGAAAATCCCTTACATGTGAATTTGCAGCTAGGAATGGCAAGTGCACTAGAAACTCTATGTGGACAAGCATATGGAGCTAAACAATACAAGAAAATTGGAACACAAACATACACTGCTATATTCTGTCTCTTCATAGTTTGCATTCCCCTGTCAATGTTATGGATATACGTTGGAGGATTGCTCGTATTCATCGGACAAGATCCTCAGATTTCATATGAAGCTGGAAGGTTCATAATGTGTTTAATTCCTACTCTTTTTGGTAGTGCAGCTCTTCAGCCACTCATTAGATATTATCTAATGCAAAGTATGATACTTCCATTGATCATAAGTTCATGTTTAACAATAGCTATCCACGTACCACTATGTTGGGTGCTAGTTTTTCACACTGGATTAATGAATATTGGTGCTGCATTGGCCATGGACATATCAATTTGGTTAAATGTCACAATTCTTGCTTCGTACATGAGGTACTCCCCTGCTTGTGAGAAAACTCGGGTGCCAATTTCTTCGGAGATTTTCCATGGAACGAAAGAATTCTTTCGTTTTGCCATCCCTTCTGCTATCATGATATGGTACTTGCAATTTCTATGTTACTTGTAGAATTTGTTACTAAGTAATTTTGTAATCTATTTACCAACTTTTCTTGTTTTCGTAGTCTTGAAGGGTGGTCATTTGAGATAATTATCTTGCTATCCGGGCTATTGCCAAATCCAGAGCTTGAAACGTCAGTGCTATCTGTATGGTGAGTTGTGTAGAAACATAATACTCCCTTGAAACTTTAGTTTGATTTTCGCCGCGGAGTTTAAGAAAGTAAAGAAGTATTTTGAATCTTGTAACCTTAAATTAAAGATATATATAATGTAGCAAAATGTCTTTTAATCTCGTGGTCTTCATATGCCATGTGAGATGTTGAAACTAAAGAGTTACTACCAGATTAGTAAAAAGACATTCTTTTTTTAAACAACTAATAAGCGAAGTAAAACAAATAAATTGAAAGAAAGGGAGTAGAATTAAGTAATTAAAAGTTTGCGATGTAACAACTTAAGTTTTTAGATGAGACATTCACACAATTCAATAAGTTCCAAATCAGCATCTTCATTGGTTTATTGATTTAGATAGACAAGAGATATACAACATCGTGGATTTCACTGATTTTCTTTTTGTGACACACTATTTTACAGCCTCAACACTATTGCTACCCTTTATTCAATTCCATATGGTCTTTCTGGTGCTGTAAGGTACGAAAACAGTACTTAATTCAATATTCCACATGTTATGTATGTATATTTAAGCATTAAGGAGGTTCTCACATTCGTTTAATTATCAGCACGAGAGTTTCCAACGAGCTAGGAGCTGGAAATCCACACGGAGCACGTATATCTGTGTTCTCCGTGATGCTCCTCACAATAATAGAGGCTATACTAGTAAGTGCGACCCTCTTTAGTTGTCGGAACATTTTTGGCTTCCTTTTCAGCAGTGAGATAGAAGTTGTGAACTATGTAGCAAAGATTGCTCCACTTCTTTCTTTATCTCTCATTATTGATGCCATACAAGCTTCTCTTTCAGGTTAGACATTTTACTTCGTAAGTCTATGTAGTACTTTGAATCACTCTATTTTGGTTTAAATATGGTCTCTATATATAATATATTGTCAATGTGACATGATGCATTTTCTTTATATGCAGGTGTTGCTAGGGGATGTGGTTGGCAGCATATTGGAGCCTATGTCAATCTTGCTTCATTTTACCTATTTGGAATTCCTATAGCTATTTCATTGGGTTTCTGGTTACAACTTAGGGGAAAAGGCATGTGGATCGGCATACTATGTGGTGCAACTCTGCAAACCATTCTTCTTTCTGTCATTACAAGCTTCACTAATTGGAAAAAGCAGGTACTTTTCTACCTTTTAGTGCTGATTTCTGTTATGTGGCAGAGCCACATGGACCGTAGGGTGGTCAGTTGAACACCCTTCGTCGTAAACTTATGTTGGTTACAAAGGTGCAGGAAACGGAAATTACAAGTAACTGCTAAGTAATACAAGAACTGAAATTACAATTCAACAACAAACTGAAATTACAATAATCTTGAACAAGAAACTGGAACTGTTTTTGTGTATGCTGAGTCGAGTGTTTGCACTCTGTCTTTAAGACAATATTGCCCCGTATGTATCCTTTCTACGTCCTGGACAATTGTCTCCCAAGATAAAACAGCAAATGAACAATTGAGCAAAGCAAACTCAAGTGCTACCATGAAGAATTTTGAGTAATGAAATGATGCTGGAAGGTAGTAGGAAGAACTGATTCTTTGTTTCTGTTTTTTCGTCTGTTTTTCTGTGTGTCAACAATGGTGCAAGGGTTCTTTATATAGTTGAGGGAGAGGCTGATGAACTGCCTCCATAAGTGCCATTACTGACCAAGTAATGGCAATTATGGAGGTAGTAATTCCTCCAAAATAAATAGTGAAGATGTGCAACGGATTGACCATTTAGGAAGAGTAATTCAGCCAAAATAAATGGCTGAATTGAGTGCTGTTGACATTTCTGATCTCTGCCCAATTCTGACTTTCTTGAAACTTCAGGGACCAAACTGTACATATGAAACTTCAGGGACCAAACTGTACATATGAAACTTCAGGGACCAAACTGTACATATGAAACTTTAGAGACCAAACTGTACATATGGCATAGTTCTCTGGTCCAAAAAGATAAAAAAGCCCGTGACCTGACCGGACGGGCGGCGGCGCGCGTGTGCGGGCTTTCCTCGAACCGAAGCACATCTAGGTCCTCCCTCCTTTAAACACATGGGATACTCCTTGGGGTTCCAAACCCCAAGCCAACCTTGAGACTTATAAACAAAACAATTCTTTCTTCCTCCACCGATGAGGGAGAATTGATCTCAATATCACACTTTTCCATGCTTCAAACACCTCACTTCGTGAACCAATATCTCTTTCATTTCTCAATGAAATTTGACGATCCTTGGCCCTACGTTTATCTATGTACTTAGTAGATTATGCACGTGTGAAGAACCGGATTCTCCAACATGCGGAACACTAGTGTTTAAGCCGTTAAAGTTGGTCGGACGCAACCCCGGCCAAAGGCAAATTTCCAACAACTTATAGCGTATATATAAGTCAAAAATTACTTTTTATACTTATATATTAAATCATCCACATTCTTGACGAAATATGTGACTTGCCACACCTTTGGTTTCATTATTTGTTGACGTTTGTAATTCTTTTGCTAAATCTATGTGTTGATTTCATTTAACAGGCAGCAATGGCAAGGGAGAGGTTTCTTGAGGTAAAATGAGTTACAATATGATGGGAAAAAAGACAGCTTCATTTTTGATACCTTATATTTGGAGATTGTACCAAAAAGTTTGTTGTGTGGTCATCAATTTACATCCTCAAGTGTGATCTTGTACAAGTAATATGGTCAATCATTAATTTCTTACAGAGTGTACTTAGATTTTTTATTTGTATAATCACAAATTTGGATCTTGAAGAGTAAGTAAGGGCATCTACAAGTAATAAAGGCTGGACTTATGGAGATTGTAATTTGTGTAGTCACCAAATCTCCAAATTGAAGAGTGAGATTTTTTAAGATAAGTATGGTGTTGTCCTTGTCTGTATACTCATATCACCAATTTGCACATGACACGTTGTAATATGTATTGTCCCCATATATGTTGGATTGTACTTAAAATTAATTATTCATCTACTTGCCGATTTGAGTCTTTAATTAGGAGTGAGATTTGGCATACACTTTTTAACTTTTCTATTAACAATACACCCCCAAAAGGTGGTTACTTTTTAATCAGTTTTTATTAAGACTAAGAACAAAATGCAAAGGCCGGGTAGAATACATCAATACAACCTACACTTTGAGGGAATGAACGCATATCCTCGCTACAAGAAATTATAGAATTGACAATAAAATATTAACAATAATAAATAAATTATTACAAAAAATGTAAATAGCGACAAAAGTTTAATATAATGTTATTAAAAAATGTAAATGGCAAAACCAAAAAATAACTTGTTATAGCAAAAAAATTTGTATCAGAGGTTATTGCAACGGCATACAACAACTTTTGTTGTTGCGAAAAGTACTTTTGACAACAACATCCAACATATGACAACAAAAAATGTTGTTGGCAAATGTCTTTCTTCTTGGAGTGCCTCAAATCTATTTACTTCAACATGTGTTATCTTAATAAAGAGTGATGTCTTTGCGGTTTATCCGTACGTTCTTTAAGAGAACGGTTCAACTGGTTAGGCTGTCTGGCGTACTATTTACTGTGCTTTATTTAAAGCAGTGTGCATCATCTGGAATGATAAAAAAGAACCATACCTGATTGACAATGTCCTTGTCCCTAAAACATCAGGCTACCCTCGGATTCTTCCCTCCAGATATTAATGAGGTGGGCGGGAAGGATAGAGCCCAACTTATTATATATGAATACGGATACTCCTTGTCATTCTAATAGTGATATAGTTCCAACATGCCTATTCTTTGACTCTCCTATAGTATAGTATATTCTTTCCATCTTCATACTAGGATAGATTTCTAACAACAAAATACCTAGCTTAGCTAATTGGCAGCTTCGCACCATGAGCTAGCCTCAGAAAGGGCATCCAATCTCTCTTTTATAGGCTCTTACCCTCCTATCTGACCTATCCGAGTTAGTCCTCCTATGCACAATAACAATTCAACAAGACCATATCTAAAGTTTATATGGATTCGGGTGAATCCGGTAGGTTTGATTAAAACTGTATATGTATAAGAAATTCTGAAAATAAATAATAAATTTCAAATCCAGATATCAACACTTGATTTTGTCTTAAAATTTCGAGCCCATAAAATTTAAGTCCTTAAATACATTAACCATTGAAGAATCAAGATTGAGTTGTTTTCTTATCTCTTGAATGCATTGTTCAATGATAATATCATGTTCATCCTAACAGCCCACAATCGTCTTCTCAATATGCATCATCACTTACAATAAATATAAGACCAAACTCATCGTCAATCCCTCGTGGTCGTTTAGATTTGTCATTTGAACACCTCAAATAACATTTATTCCATATAGACACGTGAAGTAGGGTTCAATTGTGTCATTTAGATATTTTTTACTGACGTGACAACTTGGGTGAGTTGCGCACAATACAGACTCAATGAAGACCTTAAATTTTATAATTTTTTATTTATTATAATCTTTTCTTCCTCCTCTCTCCTTCCAACCTTTCCTCCACCTTAAATCACTACATTTTAGAAGAAATCTCCATTAACAAGAAAAAGAACAGAAGATTCTTTGATTCCGTTATTTTTTCAGTTCTTTGAAATCTCCGTTAACAAGAAAATAAAGTACATACGATTCTTGTGTATATCCACTAATTTTGGCTAATTTTTCACCAATCTCTTTCTTTACTCCCACTATTTTTAGGGAAAAAGTTATTCAAGGAAGGAGATGGAGAACAAATTGATCATATTGGATTCAACAATGGAGATTTCTCACTAAAATTCAGTTTTTCAATGTTTGACCAGAATTTCGCCAGTGGCGGGCTTGGCAGTGATGAGGAAGAGTCGAAGGGGCTGGTTGCTTGTGGTTTGGAGCGATGAAGGGGAAGGGGAGTGCTGGTAGTAGTGTTGTTGCTTGGGTTTCGCCGGAGCCCCGGCGTTGACTCGTCGGAGAAGATGAAGTGTGGGGGTGGCAGCAGGGCGGTCGCTATCGGGTTAATTTATGGAGAAGAGCAGTAACTTTTTTTTTTTTTTTGTTAAAATATTATTGTAGTACTTTTTTATAATTAATTAAATAGTTTTAGAAGTAGATGCGCTACATGTCTTCATTTAATTTGTCGTTTTAACATGACATAATATATATTTCATTGATAGTATAAAAAATGTCTAAATAACACAGAAAAAATCTACTTAAAGTGTCTATATGAAACAAATATTATTTGATATGTTTAAGTGACAAATTTAAATGATCAATAGGGCCGGCGATAAATTTGGCCTTAATATAAAAAACCTCTATTTGCAATGATATGAGAGTGACTGACTTGTTCACATGAGTAGAAATAAATGGTGCAGCAGAGGCTCTTTAAGTAAATTGGTTGAAAGTTTGAGCATTTCCTCTCAAATTCATCATGAACCTGCATCCTCATAAAACACCAAAGTAATTATGGATAGGACCAAAAGATATTCCTTTACCTTTTATAAGGTACTCTCTGGTATTAAATTATTTATCGCGATTATTAAAAATAGTTATTTCAATTTTTTTTTTTAAAAAGTTTAAGGCACAATTAATTACTTTTTTTCCATTTTATCCTTTGCAGAAGTTTGTCATTAATGGAGATGACACATAAATAGAACAAAAATTTAATATAGAGCTTATATATATCCACCCATGTGGTACTTCATTCTACGATATATATAAAGATCCATTACGGTGACAGTTACATTTATAGGACCATTTGTGGTGGTGAAAGTCGAAATAGTAGTGAAAATGAGGGTTCCGGTAGACGAACTCGCACGAAGGGCAGTGATTTAACTATAAGAGAAAGTTCTAATGATCTAGAGGTAACTCAAAAATACAGACAACACCATCATTATGGGAATGTACACGCGGTAGAAAAATTACGTCAATCCATTGAAATATGGTATACTACAAGTGAATATTTGCGACAAGAAATGAATCAGTGATAGTCGCAGCACCAGGAGCTTTCAAGGGAGGGGGCCAGGATCTCTAGTTTTGTTCTGGAATCAAAACCAAAAATGTAACTAAATAGGCAGCGAGCCGTTCAGATGAGACTCGAAGACCAGGAAGAATAAATAAGCAAAGGGAGGTCTGCCTCGCTGCGGGTCAGCACCTCCGAAAGAAACGGAGGACTTCATTCAGTGACCCCGCGATCGCCCTCTGAACGATCAGAATAAGGTAAAGCTTGAAGATAAGTTTTGTACTCAATTAATTTCCCAGTCCCTCTAGTCGGGTGGGCTGGTTCCTTACTTCGACAGGGTACAAATATATAAATTTGATATTTTTAGATACTTTTTCAGACCTATTGCCAATACTAAGTAGCAGTCAAAAATTTGTAGGCTTACGGTGGATACCTAGGCACCCAGAGACGAGGAAGGGCGTAGTAATCGACGAAATGCTTCGGGGAGTTGAAAATAAGCATAGAATGTACCTATTAATTAATATTCCTTAAGCGATATGTAAAATAATAAATTTAATTGGGTGCATAGAAATTGTCCCGAATAATCAGCACATTCTGACTTCTGACCCCCCCCCCCTCCCTCCTGCCCCCCTTAGTTGTTCAAAGTAAAATTAATATCCGCTCTAATGCTTAATGCTGACGTCGCAGAGAAACTGATATCAAGTCACCTTAAGCGCATTAGAAATCCAAAAATTAACCTATTGGCTACCTCCGTGATTATCCATATTGGCTACATCCATGAGGTTCATTTCACACCCAGTAACTGATCCAATATAATAAAATCACAAAATTATAGTCAAAATTATTTTAATTAAATATGTATAAATTATTCAAAAAATGCAAATAACCAGAAAATTAATTTTTTATGGGTTCTCAAACATTAACTCGAGAGTAACAAATGTAAACAAATGTGCAGAATTCTTGTGGGTCTTGAGTAGGGGTGGGCATGGTACGGTATTTAAAATTTCAGTACGGCATTTATGATTTTTGATTTTTAAAAATACTATACCATTATCATACTAAATTAATTCGGTATGGTTCGGTATTTTAAAATTCGGTTTCGGTATTTTGCGATACGGTAAATCGATGACCATAGTTTGTTCGCTTTCGACTTACGCATACTCATATAATAGATTCGGCTATTAAAAAAAATCTCAAATATATTGTAC
The DNA here is from genome assembly GCA_034509755.1 of Anisodus tanguticus. Classification (NCBI taxonomy): domain Eukaryota; kingdom Viridiplantae; phylum Streptophyta; class Magnoliopsida; order Solanales; family Solanaceae; genus Anisodus; species Anisodus tanguticus. The sequence continues at coordinate 52,806,710 of CM067542.1, read as the reverse complement.
TAACACCTTACACATGTAAAAATATTCAAAAGAAAGTAAAAGAAATCCCCTTCATAAATCAATTACACAAAAAGGACATTTCAATCAAGATAGATTAGTCAAAATTCCAACGTCTAAATAATTAATTTTGTGCTAATACTAGTTTATATATTTGTTAGTATTATAATATTAATATATATGAATTGTATATTTAACTATATACTTAGGTATGATATTCGGTATTTCGATATTATTTTTATAAATACCATATACCGTACCAAATATCAAACTTTTTAGAAATGAATACCATATACCGTACCAAATATCATAATACCGAAACCTTGACATAAAAAATTTCGATTTCGATATGATAATCGGTATCTACCATACCATGACCACCCTTGGCTCAATCAAACCTTTAAAACCTCCATTGTCTTGTCTTGTATCATCAGAGCATATCCTGCTAAGAGTCCCACATCGGATATGGAATGGGAACATGGACTTGGACAATCCTCACCCTATAAGCTAGCTTTTGGGGTTGAGTTAGTCCCAAGATCCATTCTTTACATCGTATCAGAGACAGGCCCATTCCAATTCTTTGTTCACCGATGTTGGACCTCCAAATTATATTATTCACGCTCCAGTTAACAAGGTATGGGCGTGCGAGGAGTGCTAAGAGTCTCAAATCGGATATGGAATGGGAACATGGACTCCTTATATGAATTTGGACAATCCTCACCGTATAAGCTAGCTTTTAGGGTTAAGTTAGACCCAAGATCCATTCTTTACATATCCAATGTTTCTATGAATGCTATGTCTCTATTTTAACACCCGAGCCTACACCAAACTTTATATATGGTCCGCTAAACCTTCTAACTTAACTACTGAGGGAAATTATTGTCGAATGAATAAGCAAAAACAAAAACACAATGATCTCCGTCGGTCATAGAAAAGTAGATAACTTGTTATCCTCCAAACTTCTGGGATAACCTTATGGCACACCGTCGAATTCAGGTATGGCTAGATATAAGACACTTTCAGGCAATGGTGAAATTAATTCTAACAAAAAATAAAGTTAGAGATTTGTAACTTAGGGTTTAAAAACAAGTGGGTTGTATCCGATCCGGAGAACCCCTCGATAAGTTCGGTATTAAATGATAGATTACGGATGAGTAAGTAAATAAGCAAGCTAATGAAAGAACAAGTAAATAATATCAAAAAGTAATCTTGGATCTAGATCTGATAGTAGATAATAACGGATAAGTGCTCCTTTCAATATGTTAGCAAAGATCTAGGTTACAAGTGTGAGTTCTAGGAATACAATGTGTCTTTCCTTCCATTCTAAGTCTCTCATATATAAGACAATATTAGACTATTATGCCCTCCTAAAGTTATTACGATGTGAGCAGGATGACGTCACCGTACCCACGCGCGCCGCGACGCTCTGATCTAGGAAGGTTGATTTGATGGGGTTGTTGGGAGTGGAAGACAGTTGTGCGAAGACTTGGAACCGTTGGGCTTCCTGGATACGCTAACTCCACCGGGGGGACATTTCTACCCAATTTAGATAGTCTCCCACTTTTCGGGACCTTGGCTTGATGAGCCTGGGAAGTGGAAGAGTCTACATATTTTTTGAAACTTTACACGGGAATCGAAACATCTCCTCTTTTACCATGATCAAACATTTCGTCAGGTTGGTACTTAATGCGTTCAGTCACTTATTCAACATCGCTCATTCAATGACATTGATTGACACTCGCTGACAGGGCACGCCGCTTCATTTCCTAAGAGAAATGATAACCCCTCCGGCTATATAAACTGATGATCCCGATCACTTCTCCTCACTCTCACTCTTATTTTCCCTTTCCAAGTAATCACAATTTCTTGCTTCCTCAAACCCCATTTTTATTATGTCTACTTTTTCATATTCTTTCGCCTCTTCGTACGACTTTACCCTCGCCAAGATGAGGGAAGAACTTGGTGCCACCTCAGTGACTTTCGTTCACCGCTTTCCATCGCCTTCCGGCATCACCGGAGCTATCGAGGAGGAGAGAATACTTATACCTCCTAGATCATCCCCTCCAATTTTAACTTTGAGAGGAATTTTCGTGTGAACCTGCACTATGAGTCTGTGGAGGGCATCTCTTCACTGATCGACAACTCTACTATTCATCAGGTCCGCATCGACTATTGATGGGACTTGGATGTTGAAGTATTCTCTCCTCCTGCTAATGCGAACATTACTCAGCACATCCCAGGATGTCGCTCGTTTACACTTATACATTCACCATTAGATTTGGCTTTTCGGTTCACTGGGTTATTGAGGCCTTCTACGACCGGGGATGGTATGATCGGTTTCTGATGATTCATACCCACCGCCTCAATGATGTTGATCTTGGTCTCATGTTAGAGCAGTGGAACAGTGCTCGTGAGTATTCGCGCTTTAACTTCCCGTATTACCTTTATTTTATTTTTTATTGTACCATGTTTTCTTTTTCAACGACCCTGGTAGTGCCCGAACCCTTGCCTGATGTCTTCGGCTGGGTGATGGGCATGCTTCGGGCCTCTTATAGGGCTGAGCGAACTTGGAAGGCTATATCTGCCGACAAATAGAGGGGGAAGAGCCATGGTAAGTTCTTTCTCTCCGTCTTTGAGCCTCTATTGGTTAAATTTCAAAATGTCGTTCTCATTTTCTCCTTCCTTCTCTTCAAGGTCTCCCCGCTCGCGGAGATTCTGCTAGGAAGGTTCCTTCCAGGGATGAGGCATGTATTGCTGGGACTGCGACGGAGGCAAGGGAGAGTAGGAAGATGATGCTTCCAAATGAGACTGGGGTATCTTTCTCCAAAATTAGCTCGCGTGTTAGAACATGCCGTCGATTCAATGAGTATTGGAGGGAGGATATATAACATGTGGTACAGTGGAAGATGATAAAGGAGAAGCCACAGAACCCGATGATGCAAAGGTCCCCTTCACCAAAGCCGTCAGGGAGCCGGGAGTCGGTGAAGGACAATCTAGGAGCATAACGGGTGGTGACACGGGTGTTGGCCCTTCGGTTCCTTCATCTCCTGCTGTTGGTTCTGATTTTTGTTTAGAAGCCTCATTGGCCCATATTGCGGGCATCTTTCTTCAGGTAACCCGAATATGTTTCCTAGTACCGTCTATATTTAGAGTGAGCACATGAGCTAAGTTTGTTCCATCTAATCTGCTTTCAGGGTCATATCTCTGCCTCCTCCACCATCGAGCTTTTCAAGAATATGTCTTCATCTTCTCAGGACGTGAAGAGGTCGATGGGTAGAACAAGAGCCTTCGTGACGAGATCGCCCAGCTCTAGTTTGAGATTAGAGATCTTAAGGACCATTCTGGGGCTCCGGTGGGAAGAGGCCAAGCAGGCTTTGGCAATTCTTTATGACCCTTTCCAGACCATGACTCAGGTCTGTCAATTGATGGGGGAGAGATTGGTCCATGTCGAGCTTGATGGTGATGTTGCTCTGTCATGAGCGTAAGCACTTGAGTCTTCCCGTTCGAGGTCTTGGAAGGCGTGGATAAGGGGAATATTGATGTCTCCTAGACCCTTATAGATGCATATGTGGACTTGGGAGCGACTGAGGCAGATATGGATGAGTTACGTAAAGAGACGCCTCTTTCCTCCGACGCTTCTGCTGATTTTTCAGGTGGCGATCATGCTCCCCCTACTTAGCTTTGTATGTCTTGAACCTCTGATCATTGGTTTGGAGACCTTCCAAGGGTCTGTTCTTGCGGCGATGATCAGCAATGATGCTAGTGGTTGGTGCAATTTTTCAGCTCTAATGAATTTGTGACGGGCATGTGCCCTTTTGATAGATGTTTCTGTGATGGACCTACGCGCCCTATGGTGAATGTTTTTTGTTACCGTTTTGGCCTGGGTGCCACATGGTGTTTGATGTATATTTCTGGGGGCCTGTGCCTTTTGCTACTTTAGTTTTGAGCCTCCGTGTTCTGTTTCGCTAGATCACTAGGGTCCGTACACCATTTTAAAAAGAAATGTTTTTGTATGAGCGTTCACGCTCTTTTTGTGTTAATGACAATTACCAGTTTGCTTTCTGTTTTATTTTCTCACGCTTTGACATGCACTTTATTTTTTGCAACAATTATGATCATATAATGACCTGTTGGCTTTTTAATTTGAATTTAACCTTCGGGGCATGACCGTTACGCCTGTCTACCGAAACTATGCTAATATTCGAGTATTTGTTGTTTAAGCCAAGGTTTGACGATCGGTGCACGCGTATGTAATTTTTGCATTTTGTTTTTGAGGTTATCTAGCCTTAACCCAATCCGGGAATGTCACATCCGGAAATGCGTGCGCAAAATTGGAATTTAAGACATCCAATTCGAAATAAATGGGGACCCTTTATTTTCGGTGCTAATGGGGAAAACGTTTCAACCCCATTTAAAGGCACAAGAGGTTTATATAACCTGCACACTCAGAGGTGTCGTGTGTTAGAAGTGGTTTACGGGGCCGTATGGCTTCCGAGTTCAGTTTTACCCCTGACATTTTTTTCAGTGCTAAGCGAGGTAAGCATTTTGCCAACAATGTGATAAAAATGAGTGGAGCCTTTTATTTCATTATTTTGAGATTGCGTGGGACGACTCATCCTGTAAATACATGATCCCTCTTCGGGGGATTTTATAAGATTACAAAATGAAACCGGGTGAATGCAGTGACTGCCAGCAGTCCCAATCCGTCTGAGTCTATCCTCAAGGGGCTCCAATGCCCTAAACAAGCAGATTCATCCTCTCCCTCCAGAATTCAAGTGTGAGATACCGAAGATTTGAGTTCCAAGATATGGTTTGATAGGCCAATCCTGATGTCCATTCCTCCGAGGGAGGATCATGATTTTGTGGGCAGTCCATGTCAAAGAGAGAAAGCCAATTAACCGAAAATAAATGATTTTTTTGAGGATGATACATACTTGTTGTTCTTCAAAGGTAGAATCTCTTCAAGTGACTGACGTTCTAGCTATTCTTCAGTTCCTTCCCGGACTTGTCTTTGATACGGTAGGATCCCTTTCCCGTAATTCCTGTTATTTGATATGGTCCTTCTTAGTTTGCTTCCAGCTTACCCGCATTTGGATCTCTAGTTGCGAGGGTGACCTTACTGATGATGTTGTCCCGATCTTAAAATGCCTCAAATTTGTCTTTCTGTTAAAGTACATCTCTATTCTTTGCTTCTGTGCTACCAAACATATGAAAGAATTATTTGTGCTCTTCCAACAACTCTAACCCTACCGACATGGCTTATCTATTAGATTCCTCGGTGGCCTGGGTGTATCATAAGCTGGATTCCCCAACTTCCACGGGTATCAGAGCCTCGGCTTTGTAAACTAGGGAAAAAAGAGTTTTCCCCGGTGTTTGTTTTGGTCGTGGTTCTGTAAGCGCACTATACCCCTGGTAATTCTTCTGGCCACTTCCCTTTCAAACTTTACAACCTTTTCTTAATACTTTAGATGATAGTTTTGTTGGTCGATTCTGCTTGCCCATTTGCACACGGGTGATAAGGTGATGACATGACCTTTTGATATTCAGCCCCTCCAGAAATTAGATAACCTTTTTTCCCTTGAATTGCCGACTATTGTCACATGCGATCTCTTTCGGTACTTTGAATCGGCAAACAATGTGGTCCCAAATGAAGTCTATGACCTGCTTCTCCCGGATCTTCTTATATGCTTTAGCCTCCACCCATTTTGAGAAATAATCTGTCATGATCAGTAAGAACCTTACTTTTCCACAGCTCCCGCTAATGGCCCCACGATATCTATCACATATTTCATGAATGGCCACAGGACCACCACCGAGTGGAGTGGTTCAGTAGGTTGATGTATCATAAGGGAGTGTTATTGGCATTTCTCACACTTTCGAACATAAGCCTTGGCGTCATCTTCTATCTTCGACAAATAGTAGCCAACCCTTATTATCTTTCTTACCAATGAGTCATATCTGGAATGATTTCTGCAATTTCCCTCATGTATCTCCCTCATCACGTACTCGGCTTTCGCCGGTCCTAAGAATTTATCCATGGGCCCAAGGTAGGATATTTTTTACAACTATCCCTCGTGCATGAAATATTTTCCGCCTTGGTTCTTAAAGCTTGAGCATCCTTACTTTCTTTCGAAAGAGTCCAGGTCTGCAAATAGTTGGCGATGTTATTCTACCATCCCCAACTCATGATGGTAAAATTTACTTCGTGTAGGCCAGGATCTAGGACAGAACACATGAGATTGACTACAAATTTCGGTTCTCCTTTAGTTGCCCCAGACGATGAGCCCAGGTTAGCAAGACATCAACTTTAAAGTTCTTTTCTCTACGGATTTGCACCACTTTCCACTTCCTGAATCGGGTCAGCAAAGTGGTGGATTTGCTTATGTATTCCTGCATCTAGCTATCCTTGGCTTCATATTTACCCAGTATTTGATTAACAATCAGTTGTGAATCACTTTTAAGCTCGATATTTTCATCTCTGAGTCCCTGGGTCAGGTCCAAACCTATAATTGCGGCCTCATACTCAGCCTCATTGTTAGTTAAAGACACACACTTAATGGCTTGCTTGATAGTAGCCCTGATGAAGCAATCAGGACTATCTCCAGCCCAGTATCCTTCATGCTTGTGGCCCCGTTCGTATACTTGATCCACTCCCCGGATGTTATCTCAGTTTCCCAAATTAATTCTAACCAAAAACAAAATTAGAAATTTGTAACTTAGGGTTTAAAGACAAGTGGATCGTATCCGATCCGGAGAACCCCTCGATTAGTCCGGTATTGAATGATAGATTACAAATGCGTAAGTAAATAAGCAAGCTAATGAAAGAACAAGTAAATAATATAAAAAAGTAAGCTTGGATCTAGATCTGATAGTAGAGAATAATGGATAAGTGCTCCGTTCAATATATTAGCAAAGATCTAGGTTACAAGTGTGAGTTCTAAGAATACAATGTGTCTTTCCTTCCCTTCTAAGTCTCTCATATATAAGAAAAAACTATATTATTATGCTCTCCCAAAGTTATGACGACGTGAGCATGATGACGTCACCGTACTCACGCGCGCCGCGGCGCTCTGATATAGGAAGATTGATGTGACGGGAGTTGTTGGGAGTGGAAGATAGCGTGCGAAGACTCAGAACCATTGGGCTTCCCGGATATGCTAACTCCACCGAGGGGCGTTTCTAACCCAATACACAAAGAGTACACTGTAATAAGGACGGACACTGCTAAATATGTGAAATGACGAAAGCAATGCATCTCTATCAGATTTCAATCCTTCATTTGCCATTGTAATGTTAATCAGTGAAGCGATTTATCAGTTACAGACAAAGTGAAGTGATTTAGAAATGAACCATCAATGTAATAGGCCCGCCCCACTTGAATACCAGATTTTGTCTATTATAGAACTCTGTACTTCTGACGTACGCTTAGTTCACACACCACGCGTTATGCTCTTACCACTGGACCAAAATCCTAAAGCTCAGTGCCATCATTCTTAAGTGGGACAATCTTACTTGCTTATAATACACAAAGCAGAGCACTAAATGGGCAAAAGAAGTCGACATAAGAGAACAAGAATATATTACTGCCAATTGACGCGAGGTACACAGAATCTCATAAAACTTAAGTACTAGGAAAAACAACAATAGGCCTTTTCTAATTCAATTAAATGTCATACACTATGAGTATTATTTCTTTAAGTCAATAACAAGAAAAATAGCAGTGCATGCACTTACCGCACAAATTTATGTACCACAGAAGGGCTAGTGCAAACTCAAGAATATTGACCACAACTTTTTCTTAAAAATTAATCGGTATTCAAAAACCATTGGCCGGGCTAATTCGGATTCACACCAAGTAGGCTCACTATAGGGATAAAGGTACCTAAGAGTAACTACACGTATGCAATAGGTCAACAGTGCCTAAAAACTTTTGAGAGCCCTACATCATCACATGCAAAGTAGACACAATATGGATGGGAATAATAAAGCCCAACTGCAATGAAGAGAGAGCAAATATAAGAGTACCTGGATATAAAATTGATATTTAAATTTGGTAACACTTCCAACATACACACTGTAAAAATCATTTAAAAAAGAGCCTGCAAACTGAGGCAGCAAAAACAGGGCACCTACCAACCTGTGACCTAATGATAAATAATTGCAGTTCACTACATTTTTCAACTGTAATACCTAACCTAGGAAGAAAACATGTACAGTTAAAAAGGTAGTTGGTATTTACAAGAGGGTTGGTTACCCGAAATAACACAAAGGAATAAAGAATGGAATTACTGCAAAAACTCATTGCTGCTTTTTCCTCATTGTACGATGTAATTGCCATGACCATGCAGCCACAAATATCACAAAGCCAACGCCGGTGCATGTCCACAAAATTACTATCAACTTGGGCATGGGATCGGGGAACAATCCTGAAGGACAGCAGAAAAGAATGAGATTAACTGTAAGTAATACACAAATTGATGAGACACCACCAAAATGAGAACTTAGAACGGAGTGGAGTACTAACCATGTCCGAACTTGACGCAGATTAGGAGTTCAACAATGCAGATCGCTAGTGAAAGCCAGCAAAATGCTCCCACTTTTTTCACTGGTTTCCTGCATACAATTGTGGAATAACGGGAAAAAGTGATGCAACGAAGAAAAATATACTACAATTCATAATTCTTGTAATAAAATCAGTAGGAAATACCTGTCCTGTAGGTAACTATTGTACTCGCGAATTGTTGGTATTGCAAGTAGCCACCACAGAACCAACCTATACACTATCAGAGGATTTCTGGGAGGAATCCAAAGACAGAACTTCAAAAAGAATGTATTCAATTCTACAGTCAAGAATACAACACAGAGACTGAGAACTTGAAGGAATCGCCAAGGACCAAGGAGGGGATGCCATTCATCTTTATCCCAATGTGCAGGTGTAAATTGACCAAGTGTTCGCTTGACCTAAATAACCAAAACGAAACTGTAAATTTCTAACAATAAACCGTTCATACGACTATCAAACTATATGTTCCTCCTAGGTCTGGAAGAACTGTAGTGGTCAAATACTCCCTCTGTCCCAATTTATGTGATATTCTTTCCTTTTTAGTCGGTCCCCAAAAGAACGACACCTTTCTATATTTAGTAACAATTTTACAATACCCATATTACCCTAATGAGATGATTAATAGCCACACAAAAATCTATAGCTTATTTTAAACACAAGTTTCAAAAGTCATTATTTCTTAAACTCCGTGACCAGCCAAACACCTTCACGTAAATTGGGACTGAGGGAGTATAGAATATGCCAGAACAGAGGTTTAGTGAACAAACAGTTACTCCACAATAACCAACTCAGATACTTTATAGTGTCAGCTTTGTGCCAGAAGATCCAAGCTCCATAAACACAACTAGAACTACTAGCACAGTTATGTCAAAATCAGTCAATCAATCAACTACATCTCAATTCCAAACTAGTTGGTGGATGAATTTGAAGTCCAGAACATAAGAGTAACTCGATGTAAGGCATTGTCGCAGATCTTGATCCAAATTCTTACTCCAAAAATTTGAAAGCATAAGTACAGATGAATATGCGCATAACACCCTGTGAGAGTTATACAATTAAATTAAATCCACGTTCTATGGAGGTTTGATCAAGTCAAAGCTATATCTTGCTTAGAGTATTTGAGGCAGTATGATTAAATAATCACCAATAATTGAAGATTTCATGAGTTCTCGCTGGTTTGAGAAAGATGGACATAGAAATTAAACACCTGGTAAAGACAAATTTTCCCTGAACAATTTGTGTTCTAACTCATGATGGATGTCAACTCTGACAATCACAATCACAATCACCTACCCTTTATTAGAAGGTGATATATTTCCATTATATTTGTAGTTAACAATCAGGGGTGAAGAGGCTATCAGCAAAAATGAGTAAATTCTACCAAACTGAACGTAAACATTCACCCATAGACATATGACCCCTCTACTAGCCAAAATGAACAAGTAAATAGTATTCACAACTAGTTGCAAATACAGAGTTCAAACTCCACACGGGACATTTATCAACAAACTGCTCACATGTTGCGGCATTACCATGTCTCCACACCAAAAGCATTAAATATATAATGCCAATTATCTTTAAGTTTAGACTTATCAAAAAAATTATCTTCAAGTTTAGAGAAAGAAGAACATGCAAACAAGCAAATCCGATAATAGTCAAACCAGACAGACTTTTACAATCAAAGTATACAGTTGAAGGGACACACCTTGCCCATTATATTTGGCTGCCGGCTTATACCAACCCACTCATATGTTCTTCCATCAAAATATCGAACAGTACGCATTCCAGCCCAGATGCCTAAACGAAACAAAAAAGGTAAATAACAAGACAAAAGAACATCATAACCAGATATACCATAGATAAGCTATGCAGAGAATAAAGTTAACAATTGTTTCTTAAAACCACCCCTTGTAATTTCACTAAACATGCAAGTATCGTATTGATGCATGTTACTATAACAACATCTATGATGCCTGGACACCATCAACTGGCATCTCAATTTTTTTTAAATTATTTTCTCAAATCTTCAGACTGGTTCCTGAAATTTGGCTACTGGAATGACACTAAAACTGTCAATTGATCCCCAATTCAATAACATGAGTCCCTAATATAATCATCTAAGTAAATTATTTGAATGTCATCATTGCTCGGATGTGGCATGATCTTTATGGATCAACAAGTTCTGATAGTATATATGTTTATATACAACACTAGGCACTACGCACACAACACAAAACAACAGCATACACAACATATGTACAAATAAATTTAAATCGTCCCTAAATTGAGTAGTGTCCCAGTAACTTGCAAAACTTTTATAGTAGCAAGATTGGAATATACATGTTCGTGCCACAATTACTAACATAATTCATCCCTCATAATAGACATCATTCACAAAGAGCTGTTACCTCAGTAATCCTACGTAAATAACAACAATTCATGCTCATCTAAGACTAAAATAATTCCGGTCCAAAGAGCATTCTATTCTGTGACCCACGATGTACAATAAAGGACAGCGTACACATAATAGTGTAGATATTTAACTCAGCTTTCGAATTTTGCTCACAGGAGTATTTGAAGAAACAAATGTGATATATTCTGTCTCATGATTATTTTTCTGCGAACCAAGATGGCAAGATCTTTTACTTCCATATTCAAAACTATCACTAAATTGACTCATGTCCTAAAAAATCAAAACTTTCATATAGTAGATGTCCACCTCCATCTCATTCCCAAAACTGGAATCCATGTCCGTGACACATTCACTAACATAACTTAATTCCTCATATAGAGATCATTCACAACGAACCATTACCTCGGGCATCTTTTGTAAACAACAAAACTCGTAGTTATCTGCTATTAAAATAACTTTGATCCAAGTAGAAATCAACCTTATGACCCACGACGTACAAGAAAAAGACGCATACACGAGATAACGTAGTTATTTAACTCAGCCGTCATAATTTGCTTTGCTTCAGATAGATTATCATATTTGATACTGACAGTCTTCCATATTAGGGAGGAGGAATGAGATGGAGAAAGGTGACGTGTAGAAAAAAGTGGCATGATCCAAACAGTGAGGAATCAACTGAGTCTCAATCAACTTACAACAGAAAAATAATGAAGGGGGAAGGGGGGCAATATAACTAATTTCCCAGTGATTTGGTATAAAAAGGTGGAATTGAAGCACCAAACAAATAGGACACTATCTTAACGTATGTAACCGTACAGTAGGGCGATAAATATTCATCAGATAAATAGTGGAGCATATGACATAAATTGACTCGACATGTCCAAATATCTCCATCTCATAAAAGCTCAAGAAAATGGCTTCAAGTTTCTTACCAAACCAGTTGCAGATCAATATATCCAGAATAATGCTGTCCCACCAGCACTCATTGAAGTTTGGTAACATGTGGCGGAAAGTAAGCTGAAAAATAGCAGTGTAAAGATAAGTTATAACAAATGAAATAAACAACCACTTGCCTAAAATGGTTATATTTAAAAAAGAACGGCCGCTGCTTAAAGCATTTGAAAGAAGCCATAAAGGATCTGACCTCCATCAACTCGAACCCAATAGATAAGACCCATAAAAGAGGCTGATTACGTATCATGATGGCCTTGCCCCACCACCCTAAAATATGAGCCAGAACGAACTCATCGAACAATGTGTCCTACAAAGCAAATACATCATTCAGAGAGATATCAAAGTTGAGAATATTACCTTTAGCAGGGTCAATAGATACATGCAAAACAAAACTAATAAAATAAAATAAAACTAAAGAGGTAAAGGGGAGCAAGAAGAAATCATACATAAACATTCTTAAACCTGTTCGTGGGATTTTCAGGTACATAGAGTCTGCAATCAGCACCATAGGATTTTTCAGGAAGTTCTGCATAGCAAGTCAAATCTGTTTTAGCTATGCTACAAACCAAAAGATATGAACGGAATGGACCTGCATGAACTGAACCACGAAAAATTTGTACAAGGAGCAGATCAAAATCCTTACCAATGCCAAGATCAGGATGAAGAAATGTCATAAACTGCCGAGCATCATCACGCCTCTGAGAAAAGAAAGGAACAGAGTTTTCATATTCACAATATATTTAAATGGCTGAAATAACACATGAACAGATATCATAAGGATGTAAGAATCTAAAGCTACTGGTTCATAAACACAAAGGTAAGAAAAACAACCTATGCTTACCGACCCACCTGAAAAAGTAGAAATGTCAAAGCAACGAGATAAATGACAGCCATTCCATGAACCAAGCGCCAAATGGCAGGATGTGGTCTAATGAGTACCCTGTAAGAAAGAAAACACAAAATTAAGTGAGTAGAAAGCTATTGCCACAAACTCCGCATAAATTTGCTCATGGCGGTCCACAAGGAGGAAATAAGGTGAATTCTCAACCACACATTCAAAGCCAGAGGAAACTAAAAATTCAAGTTAGTTTATAATAACATGGTAAAAAATTCCAACTTCAAGTTCAAAGATAATGTAAATTTAAGAACACGACTTCCTGGACTCGCCTAGTTGAGAAGTGAGTAAAAGAAGCTCCATAAAGAATCCTGTAGAAATGAAGAGAGAATATCACCCGTAAAATTCTAAATGTGCTCCGGTATCTGAATTTGGTGGGCAAATCCTCACTGCTCACATAGTGAACTATTCACAGGCATTTATACCAGAAACCACAAACTCCTTTTTTGAGGCAAGAAACACCCAAACAGTCTAAAGCAAAAATATCCAAAAATCTTAAACTGTTCATTCTTAGACACACAAAATGTGGAAATAACTTACGTTGAGGGGGCTTGCAGCAAAGAGTAGGCAAGATAAACAGCAACCATTGCCCAAATGCCCCTAACAAATGAAAAACAAAAACAATTCAATTTCTCACACATAATTAAAAAATGATTGGATAAAAAGATGCTTAAAATGTACACCTTTTCACAGAAGTAGCAACATCACTGGAGGAAGTGCTTTGTGGTTCAAGAGCTCCACTTGCCCAGCTGTAATAATGATGACATGAGTAAGTCAAAGCATACAAATATTAACTTCATGTCCAACACTAAATCACATTAGCTTTAAAGTTCGGAACTTTTTAGGAAAAATGAACAAGAAAAAGGTATAGGATTCATAGCCCAAGTACATGCTTTGGCTGTAATACAATAGGACTCAATAAAACCTCAAAGCAATAGGTAAAAGGGTAAGGTTTTATCTTTTCTTCTTTCCCAGAGTTTTGGTAAAGAAAGAGAGTCAAATATGCAAACGCAACCTTCTATTTTCCTCCAAGAAGAGAACTGCCAAATGGCACTTATCAAAGAAAAAGAAAAAAATAATTTTTTCCTTTGTCTTTGACATGTCATACGCTGTGCTCAGGAGGTCAGATTGATCTAATTACCAAGAAGTACACTAAAAGAAGTAGAAATAGACAATAGTTTCAACTAAGTGGAAAGATCCCTGAAAAATTGTACTTATGGACTGAAAATTGGCAATCAGAATTCAGAAACCAAGGACCACCACAAGATAACTCAACTATATCCACTATGAATCTCTTTATCAACAATTTGATAGATTTATCTAGATAGTTTTCTTTTCCTATTCTGCATTGAACGGGAAGGGGGTAAAGTCGATTGCTGTAACGGAGAAACAATGAGACCCAAGGTTCCATTTTCTATACAAAATTCCAGCTCAAATACTGATCTATAATTCTAAACATGAGTGGAATGTCAAAAAGGTAAGTTGAGGTCAGCAGCAGAAGCAGCAATACAAAGAAAAATAATTGCACGACTACCAACAGATCTTAGGGAAATCAAACTGTAGGCAATGCAAGTAAGTTAATGTTGAAAAATGTGGGGGCTAATGCTACTAGATCCTACGAAAGATCATAAGAGAAGAAGTTCTGAAGAGCAAGCTTACTATTTTTAAATACTAAATAGGTGTCCTGCAGATCACTAATAATCACATAATTAGCAGAAATTTGTATTAACAAACTGCATATAAGCTTTGTCTGTCACAGACGTGTTTTCCTCAAAATTCATTAGAACAGGCGAAACTTTCAATATGGATCATAAGAGCTCTGCTATTATATGGTTTGCTTTTCTTCCATCATTTGAGAATGGTAATAGTGCTTTTCTTCCATCATTTCTTTATTTCTCCATATATAATAAAAGTTTTTTTTTGTTGAGGTAATCATATATAATAAAATATTTAGGACAACCAAAACAGATTTGAGAGCTGAAACCCAGAAACGGAAGTGGTTGTATTTGCATTTCACGTGAAATTATAGGCTCCAGATGCAAGCCCTCAGATAAAAGGGACAACAAATAAGCATCAAAATCTTATAGTTAAATTTCTTGCTAAATTAATCCCAAAAAAAAAAATAGACGCAGCATGTAGAATATTAAACTTGATGAAACAGGATTCAATATGGACCTTAGGATAACCAGCGAAGACTAAACAATAATTAGAAACCTTTTAAGAGCCTGTTGACAATTCAGTTTATAAACAATGACTCATAGATCCTGGTGACTAAGCAACTTACATGAGGAAACATGCACCAATAAGCAACAACGTAATAGTACGAGGTTTGTATGCCCAAGCGGTCCATGGATCCAGCTCCTCATCTATACTCAGTGGGCTATGATTACCATTTTGAATGGTAACAAGATTCCTTTTGTTACCCTTTCGGTAACCATTAGGTTCCATATGCCTGGCCTCACAAAATTCAACTCCTTCAGCCTCTTCACTGCACACACAAGATAAATCAGTGCAGATTACATGTCAATGTAGAAGATTTCAGGTTTAGATGATGGGAAAGCCAATAACATAGCAATAAACATCACAAGCAAAGGGCATTCCTATTGAACTAAAGCTCGTCTCTACTTAATGCAGTCCCGAGTTATACCTTCCTAGACAATTACACAATCCAGAATAAGTAGACTTAGTTCCTAACAAACAAAGGTAAGGACACAAGTGATTGAAATAGGCAAAAAGCAAAAAACCAATCTCAAAGAAGATAACGAAGTAAAGATAGGAATCAAAACGATCTCACGACTACCCAAAATTATATTTTACTAGTATGAGTTATAATAAAAACTATTATTAGAAGTCAACCCCAATCAAAAAGGGGGGAAATCAACATGGAACCTTTTTTTCCTATATTGTTTTGGCTTTCTTTTTTATATTACATGCCTCTAAAGAGGCAGAAGCATAAAAATTAAACAGCAACCTGAAAATTACCATAAATATATATCTAGTTTTTGTGATGTGAGTCATTTTCTTCAGCTTCTATCAGTAACAAAAATCTTCAGTAAACAAGAACTGAATGAATGTAATCCATAAAGATAACAGCAAATACACAAATGCAACAAACCCCACAAAGCACAAAAACTCACTTTAATACAAAAATCAAAAGACATTAATGTAATTGGCTATTACAATACCATCACAATCATAACAGCACAAATAACTAATGTAAACAATTGCGGACGAACAGACTCCATAAGCTATGTTGCTTAGACTCTCCAAAAATGTTGTCGTACCCGTGTCGGATTCCCCAAAAATGCATTACTTTTGGATAATCCCACACGCACCCGTCGACATTTTTGAAGAGTCCGAGTACTGTAAGTAAATTCTTTACTAAAACCACAAACAATTATCGATTTCATAATATCAATCTAATTAAATTTGACTCTTCGCCAACGCTTGCAACATAAAGCCCGAGCAACAGAAAGATAGAACACCTAATCTTCTTCTTTAAGTAGAAATGAAAGAGGGTGTCTCCAAAAATCACAAATTGAAGAAAATTAAAACAACAACAACATACTAAGTGAAATTTCACAAGTCGGATTTGTTTCCGAGACCATCGGCTCAAAATAAATCAATAACAGAGCAGGTTAGGATTGAAGAAAATTACAAGAACCCAAAAATTCAACACCATCTCACAAAGTAACTTAAAAGGTGCATGCCAATCACGAATTCCAAAAATTAGCAACAAATAAGTACTAATAAATTCTTTATATACTCTCTTTCTATCTGACACATTTATTGTCTTGAGAGTCAAACAACTTCGTCAACTATTTCGTACACATAGGCAACATTTATTTCAACTAATAAATTAATGAATCAATATCCCATTCCATACCAAAATTTACATTACTCTGAAGCCATTAAAAGTATAAACAAATACTTAACTTACGCAGAAATAAAAAAGAAGACAATTGACAAATCCTTAGTCGTACGATTGAACGAAGAGATGAATTATGACCGTTGGATCAAACAAGGAATGGGAAAAAAGGGGAGATGGAAGAAATGAAATCCTCTTTTTCTCTCTAAAAAGGTGAAGAAAAGGCGGTGAGAGACACAAAACTTCAATTCGGTCAAATGACAGATTCCATCACTGTGTTATTTTTTGGTTTAATACATCCGCGGTTCTCAAATTTATAATTTTTACATGCTTCCGAAGAAATAATAATATGAGGATATTCATATTAATTGATAGATAATTTTAATGAATTTAAAATGAATAATTAATACTATAGATAAAATAGAAAAAGAGAAATTATCTTCTCTTAATGTGAAAATTTATTTTTAATATAATATATAAGTAAAAGTAAACTGAGTAGTAAATTTATAGTCCTATTTTAGTTAATTGTGATATATTTTAATTAAACACTTAAATATATAATAAAATATCTACACGAAATTTACTGATTATTTTAAGAGATTATCAATGTATTCGGACTAACTTTTTCTTTTTATACCTAAAGTACTCTACAAAAGGTTCTAGGGAGGAGAAACAATTGAATTAAGTAAAAAATTATCTCACACTTCAATCATTTCCGCAAACGGATGTGAGTAAATATTTTATCGAACTTATTGTGTCAAAACATCCGTCAATACTATATTAACATACCTAATTAAGAAACTTATTCTGACTTAATTAATCATAGTTAATTGGCAAAATTTATGTGGAAAATAAATTCATAAAGTTTATGAAGGGTTGCATTAGTTTTCCAACTTTATTACTACTTCTTTTACTCATGCTATGAAGTTTTGTTTATAAAGAAATAAGTAATCAAAAAATTTGGAAATTGTAGTAGTATTATATTTTGCCTAAATTAATCAAAGGAAAAAAAATTATGGGGCTAATACACATAGTAAGCTCTTTATATTAAAACTTTTCAATCACTCAGTATATATACCAAATCAATAAATGAATAGCATAAAGTTAATTAATACAAAAATACTATAAATTATAAATTTCTCTCATGTTATTATGATAAAAAAAAATTATATAAAAAGTTATATAATCCAAGATCCTCCATGATGGAGGTGGGTTGCACGAGCGAGAGTCTGATTAAGATTTTGCTGGAACTGCGCCGAGCTCCGGCTCCTCGAAATCTTGTAAGAGAATAAAGGACTTTTTGGGTTGTTTGAAAAGGAAGCGGCTCTTCCTACGTCGGACTCATTCTTCTTTTTTGGACTCTCTTTCTTCTTTTGATCTCAATGTGTCAAATCTCGAAAAATAAAAAAATTGCTTAAATTGGAAAAGAATAAATATTATTTATAAGGGCCTAGGGTGTAAACTTTACTACAATGGGCCCAAAAACAATTGAATGAAGTATTAAAAGCTTAATATCTGTGATGTATACTAGAATTAGTGTAAATCTCCTTGATTGAGTCCTTTTATTAATATATATATATATATGGAATAAGGATCTATACTTTACATAATTACACTAAAATATTAATTACAGAATATATGGTGAATCTATGGAAATATATTCACTATCACACCCCCTCAGTCGGAGCGGGAGGAGGCCGGACGCTGAGACTGGATCTGAAGTTAAGGAACAGTTGCCGAGGAAGCCCCTTAGTGAAGATATATGCGTACTGATATGAAGAAGGAACATGTAAAACCCTAATGTGACCCATTGCAACCTTCTCGCGAACAAAGTAAATATTCATCTCAATATGCTTGGTTCGCTGATGCTGAATCGGATTATGAGATAAGTAGACAGCATATATATTATCATAGTAAACCAAAGATGTCTTACGTACGGGACAATGAAGCTCAAGAAGGAGATTACAGAGCCAACATAGCTCGGCAACAACGTTTGCAACGCCTATATATTCTGCTTCTGCACTCGAACGTGAAAGTGTGGCTTGCCGCTTGGCATACCATGAAATAATATTATCCCTCAAAAATACACAATAGCCCGACGTAGAGTGACGAGTGTCCGAACATCCTGCCCAATCAGCGTCCGTGTAAGAGAGCAATCTAGTCGGTGCTGAGGGATATAGATGTAGTCCATAGTCAAGAGTGCCCTTAACGTACCGAATGATATGTTTCAGAGTTGTAAAGTGAGGCTTCCTAAGAGTGTGCATGAACAAGCACACATGCTGAACATCATATGCAATATCGGGCAGAGTGAAGGTGAGATACTGAAGAGCACCTGCGAGACTCCTATAAAGAGAGAGATCGCTGACCGGATCTCCGTTATTTGCACTGAGTTTTGACTTGGAGTCGACAGGAGTGGACATGATCTTGCAGTTTGCCATTTTTTCCCGGTAGACAATCTTCTCTGCATACTTTCACTGACATAAGAACATGGCATGTGCAGATCTGGTCATTGATATCCCCAAAAAATAACTCAACTTACCCAAATATGTCATAGCAAATTCGAACTTGAGCAGGGCAATGATCTCGCGTTTCAGTGTATCAGAAGAAGCTGTTAGAACGATATCATCCACATATAAAAGAAGGTAAGTCGTGTTAGTACCTCGATGAAAAATAAAGAGTGAATGATCACTCTTACTGCACATGAACCCGATCTGTATGATGTATGTAGCAAACCTCTCATACCAAGCCATGAGGCTTGTTTTAAACCATGTAGTGACTTACGAAGATGACATGCATATTGAGGAACATCCGGATGCACAAAGTCATGCGATTGAAGCATATAAACGGTTCCTTTCAAATTCCCATGTAAGAAATTTTTTTTTACATCAAGCTGGTGAATAGGCCAATTCTTCCCCATAGTTATGCTCAACACGGTGCGAATGGTGGTTGGTTTGACCACCAGACTAAAAGTATCACCACAATCAACTCTCTCATGTTGCCCTGTACCATTAGCCATAAGTCTAGTCTTATGACGTTCAAGCTCACCACTGTCTCTGAATTTGTGACGATAGAGCCACATATAACGAATCACATTCACCCCTTCTGGTTTCGGGACAAGATCCAAAATGTGTTGATTGGTTAATGCATTAAACTCCTCACACATGGCCGCATATCAATTTTGGTCAAGTTTGGTTAATTTTGGATTTTTAGGAATATATGAGATAGTTTGAGTGGATAGGTTAAAGTGAACATTTGGTTTGCGTGTTGTGCATGTGTTTCCATACGGTGGGTTGGGGGGCTGGATCACGGGCAGTGTGGTGGTAGGTGGGGGCTATGGGGAATGGAGCTCGGGTGATATTGCGGGAGGCAGTAGGCTGGCGGGACTGGGCAGTGTGTCGGGTGAGGTAGTGTGTTGGGTGACTGGGTAGTATGTCGGGTGACTGGGCGACAGGATGGGTGACGGGGCAAGGTTATTTGTGACGGGGGCAGTGGGTGGGGGCGACGGAATTGGGGCAATGAGTGGGGCAGTGGGGTCCATAACTGGGGTAGTGGGTGGGGCGATGTTCGTCGAGATGGTATTTGGCCAATGTAGTGCATTTTAAAGGAGAGGTGGGGTATTCGGGTCATCAAGGAATCTGTAATCGGTGGCTCGAAATTGGTTGACGTTGGCAAAGGGAAATACGTTCTCATCAAATGTGATATGGCGAGAGACTATGATTTTACATGTGGACACGTTATAGCATAAGTATCCCCTATGGTTCGACGGGAATCCCAAGAAGACACACTGGGTGGTATGAGGTGCTAATTTGTGAGGGACGGTGGAGGTAAGATTCGGGTAGCATAGACAACCGAAAATCCAAAGGTAATCATAGGTAGGGATCCTACGAAATAAGAACTCGGTAGGGGTCCTATTTTGGAGCGTATGGGTAAGTAGTATGTTAAGAAGGTATTCTGCCATTTTTAATGCATATACCTAAGAGTTAGGGGGAAGAGATGAATGAAAAAGTAAGGTACGAATCATATTGTTAATAGTGCGGAGAATTCATTCAACTTTATCATTTTGTAGGGAAGTATGAGGGTAGGAGAAATGAAAGACCATGCCATTAGCTGCACGGAATTTATGAAATAGAGAATTATTAAACTCACGACCATTGTCACACTGAAACATTTTTATTTCCTTTTCAAATTGTGTTTTAACATACGTACGAAATTCAAGAAACTTTTAGTAGACCTGAGATTTAAAGTGGAGCGGATAGACCTATAGGAAGTGAGAAAAATCATCCAAGAATATTAAATAATATTTATGACCCAGTTTGCTAGTAATGGGAGAGTTCTATAAATCTGCATGAATAATATCAAAAGGAGAAAAAGTAATACTGAAAGATGACGTAAAATGAAGTCTAACATGCTTTCCAAGATGACAAGAGTAGCAATTTTAGGCAAGGTTCCCTTTATTACATTTAATTAAATTGCGATTTCTAAGAAAATAAAAAATATGAGCTCCGGGATGTCCAAGTCTACTATGTCACGTTAAGAAGGAGATTGCAGCTAGAGATGTGAGAGGATTGACACTGCAGCAGACGTGGATGGGAAAGGATAGAGGTCCCCCACACTTTCATCTCGTAAGAAGTCTCCTCGTACGTAGGTCCTTCACAGAAAAACCAAACGGATCAAAATAAATAGATACAGAATTATCAGTGGCGAATTTTCTAACAGAGATTAGGTTCTTGATAATGTTAGGGGCATATAGGACGTGATTAAGGGAGAAAATGAGGTGTGGTGGTGGAGTTAGCGTGTGGCCAAACCCTTGAATTGGAATGCGATGACCTTTTCCGACCATAATAAATTGAGGAGTATTTAAATTGTGGAGTTGAGAAAGATTACCATAATTATTGGTGAGGTGAGACGTGGCACCCGTATCCATATAGAACGCATCATTGGGCTGCTTAATATTTAAAAAACCAAAAACTTGGCCCAAATCCATTGGAGTGAGGCTGGACGTCGGTTGATGGGCCGTTGTGTAGTGGGTTTGGCTGGCGAGCCGCTAGATGGGCTCCTAGAATGCTGGGCCTCAATGGTGCCCACTATTGTTGTTGGGCCTAGCCTGGAAAGGGGTTGGTCGACGGAGCCCAGTGCCCGAACAATTGCCAACGAAGTGGGATGGCCCACTGTGTCGAGTACTGGGCCTGCGGCTGATTATTTGTGTAGTTGGCCCGTTGCCCTCGACCCTTTCCTTTGCCTCCGTAGCCACCTCCGCGGCCTCTGGCTCTGCCGCCACTGCGGTTGTACTGCGGCTGTTGGTGGTCGGAATGTGGTGGCTGGCCAGATGTGGCGGTGGTTGTCGCAGGGGCGTCAACCACCAACACCTTGGAGGTATGGTCATCCTGTTTCGCTCTTATTATCTCCTCTAATAGCAATTGGGACCGTGCTTTGTTGAAACTGGGTAGGGGATCGGCCTGTTGAATCATCGTTGCAAGGGTATTGTATTCACCTTTCGGTAAACCATTAATCAACTACAATACCATCTTCGTGTCCAATATTGGAGTACCAACGTTGGATAGTTGATCAACAAGCAATTTTAATTGTTTGTAGTAGTCGGTCATAATTGCAAAAAATTTAAGACGGGTAGTGTTGAATTGCTCCTCAAGATACACGGTACGTGTATGCTTGTTGTCTTGAAAAAATTCCTCCAACCGTGTCCATAACTCATGAGCCGAAGCTCCAATCTTCATAATGGTATGAAGTAAATCCTTGGAGATAGTGCCATAGATCCACTGCTTGACGATGGCGTCAAGCCTTCTCCACGTTGTGTCTTCGACGTCGGGTGGGCGGGGATATGTGGTATCAATGTGATCAAGCACATTGTAAGCACATGCATGAATATGGAAGAGTTCAACCCACGACGCGTATTGTCCATCCTCTTGATCAAGAATCAACAGGATGAAGTTCTTGATATTGGTTACGGCGAAAGCCGGATGAAAGGTGTTTGGGGTGGAAGAGGGAAGAGGATTTATGACGCCGGGTGTTGAGGAAGAGGAAGCGGGAGAAGCTATGTGGGCCGCGGGTGACACCATAAGGGTATCCAAAATTTAGTAGAGAAATAAAAAGGCGTAGAATTGTTGTATATCAGCTGTTTACCAGGGGTATACGGCTTGTTGGAGAGACAGATAAGGTAAGAATGTTGTGTATCAGAAGTATACCGGCGGTATATGGGTGGTTTGGTGCCGGAAAAGGGAAGAGAAGGGCGGCCGAAATTAGGGTTTAGAGTAGGGAGGGATTTTTGACTCTTGATATCATGTAGAATAGTATAAATCTCCTTGAGTGAAGTCATTTCATTAATACAATATATATAGTAGGTACAATTGTAATTCTAATTAAATAAATGTCTCTACTTTACATAATTACACTAAAATATTTATAAAAGAATATTTCAGAACATAGGGAAATATTATCACGTAATAAACAGCAAGCTTTTCTTTGTACAGTGAAAAACGAGAGATTCCAAACATAAAGAGACAATTTCTTATTCGTCAACTCACTGCTCAACTAATCTTCAACAATAATTGTTTTCTTGTTCATTCAAAACACTTTCATCAAGTCTCAATATTTGTCGTTTTTAATAAATTAAATTTATTTTAATAAAATAAAAAGTTTTTTTCATAATCATTTTTACTGCTCAAATTGAAGTGTTAAGTAAGATATTCTTATAATTAACACCGTTGAATGTTTTCTTAAGAATATATAAAAACTAGAAGACAGATAGTAATATGGACGAAAGACAGTACTAAATCTAGAGAATTGAATAATTTTTATAATGTGAAAAAATAAAATTTGTCCACTCGATTTAAATCACAGTTTATACTACAATCTATTTGATTTCTGGATATGTAAATTTAAAATTTTAAAATTGAGGAATCATGTCAAGACTTAAACCAAAATTTATATATGTATACTATAGATCTTGACATTCTTTCAAAGAGGGAGCAATAATAAGAGTTACTCGTTTTTCATTTATTTTTATGTGTCTACACTTTTTAATTTGGTATCTTTGTAAAACAACTGCGCTGTTGCTGTGAAAAAATTAATTTTACTCTTGGACCACCTTCGAGGGGGTCAGAAGTCGGGACATAAAATAAAAATAAAACTTCAGAAAACATAAAAAAAGAAAAAACCTTGGGAACAGTATCTTATGGCCTAAAGTTTTTTAATGCTTTGATAAAACCGAGAGAAAGTAAATTATAAATATCATCATATATTCTTCGTGAAGGGAAAAGTCCCGAAAATAAATATTGGTCCCTCCCCCAATTTATATGAAACACTTATCATTTTAGTTATTCTAAAAAAGAATGACATATTTTTTATTTAATAATAATTTAATTTTAAATTTTATCTTTTATGCTTAATAAGATGATTTATAACCATATAACTATTTTATTTTAGACTACAAGATTTAAAAATCTTCTTTTATTTTTTAAACTTTGTGCGTAATCAAACTAAATCACATAAATTGGGACGAAAAGAGTATTGTATTTTCTTTATTTCAATTTAAATAATATCTTTTACTTAAACACACTCCTTAAGAAATCTACTCATTACTATTTCGAAGTGATATCAATACTTCCTTCTTCTATTTTGATATCCAGCTTTCCGGTTTATGCCGAACTATTCCTGAAGATAGTAGTCCCGGTCCCTCAGCACGACTACCAGTAAATCGCGGGATGTGCCTGAATGATCAGGGTTTGAGAACAAAGTAATTGATATTACCTACAAGATCTTATCCCAGAAGAGAGCAAACATGGGGACTCAATACTTCCTTATAACGCCTGATGGAGGAGATAGAAGTAATATAATGTCACCTCGAAATAGTTTGGGGGTGGGTGGGGATGGGTACTAGACATCCGCAAACTTTAAGATCATAATTTTAAAAATGGGATTAGTTTGAGGTTTTTTTTAATACTTTCTCTGATATAAAATGTAGGCAGTATAATACTAGGTCCTTCGGTTCAAATTAAAATAAGTGCCCACTTACTAGCTTTTAGCAGTCTTTAAAATAATATTATTATTTTCGTCTCAATTTAGGTGTTTTACTTTCTTTTTTATTTTATTCCAAAAGATTGATTTCTATATTTTGTAAGTTGACAATTCAAACATGTACATAACAAATTTATAACCGCAAGAACTAAAAGACGTTTTAGTACATTACACACATCTTTAATTTAGGATTACAAGATTCAAAAACCTTTCTTTATTTCTTAAACTTTGTGTTTAGTCAAACCAGTGCCGGCTCAATATCCTCGGTGGCCTAAAGCCAATCCTTGATGAGTGCCCAAACTTTTCTTTTAAAGGAAACTTCTTATATATATATTTTTTAATGAAATCTCTTTTTTCTAACCGTTGCAGTCAACCTTAGTAACAAATGTAATAATTTTTAGTTAAAATTATATTTTTTTACTTTTAAATACTACTCATTCCGTCTCAATTTATGTGATACTTTTCGCTTTTCGAAAGTTAATTTGATTAAATTTTAAGCAAAATTAAATTAGATTAACTCAATAATTTAAAATTAAAATTTATATATTCGAAAATTATATGAAATGAACTCTAAGTTACTACTTTATTCATGTTGGTGAAAAATACATCTTAAAATGTTGGTCAAAGTTCATGCAATTTAAATCTCAAGAAGCGAAAAGTATTACATACATTCAAATACTTTTTTTTAAGAAAAAATAATTCATAAACCTATTATTAGTGAAAATGCCCCCCCCCCAAAAAAAATTGGCAGTCTAAAGTCATTGCTTTGGCTGTCTTGCCCTTCACCGAGTCAAACTAAGACAGTTAAATTGAGATGGAGGGAGTATCTCCTAGAAAAAAATAGATATTTTGACTAAATTGTCCTTAATTAAAATTTGCATATGCTAGATACATTAAAATCTAATCACTTAACACTTAATAGAGACAAGTCCTAAAATTAAAATTAATTTCTTCTTGATTGATTATGTAAGTGGACACTTATTTTAGACCAAAATAAAAGAAAGCGTAAACTTATTATGAATCGGAGCAAGTAGTGTGTTTGAATTGACCTAAAATAGTCTAAGATTAAGCTGGATAAATTTATGTGACTTTAGGTCTAGTGAGTTAATGGTGCCTTTTTCTTGAACTGCTGAACACAAATGATTGGCCAAAAAGAAACAAATTAATATTGTGATTATATTAAATCTTGGAGTATTAATTAATTTTTCAGTCTGACAAACCTTTATACCCCCATATGTTTTCATTATTTTAGAGCACCCCATATTAGCATGGCTTAGATTCAAACAAGAAAAGATTTTTAAATCATAATTTGAACGTAAGATACAGAAGTAGTAAAGATGGGGAGATTAGCAAAATTTGCTCTTTCAAAAAGGATATAATGGAACAAAATCAGGAGAAAAAAAAGGTTTTTCATCAGTTGAACACTATATATGTTCTTGTTTGATTCATACCTTGCTTCCAAGAGAGATCGAAATATTATTCGATTTGCAGCGTCACGAGTAGGAATTTCAATAACCTCTTAAATTTAAATCTTTTCCTATAGTTGCTTAAGTGGTTCTTCTAATTTTCCTTAATTTAAATTTTAGTGACCTCTTTGCTAATTGCTTAAGTTTGTTCTTCTCTAGTTTTCTTTAGACTATGTTAAAAGAATAAATTCATAACCTTCTTTCTCACCTTCCGACAAGATAATGATTTTTCTAATCTCATTTTCTATCTCAATAAGGTGGAAATTATACTCTTTTGTTATTTACTTTCCCCTTTTCTTTCATTATTCTCACCTCCCTCTTCTTTTAAATTGTCCGAATTTTTTTGTTTAACTAAGTGACCAACCTCTTCTTGTGTGGTATTTAGAAATTAGAACCATTAATCAACCCGAACCTTGCCTTGTTGTAAATTTTGGATAACTCATCACGTAATACTATAATCTAAATTGTGATCTCTTGATTGTTGAACTATTCCTATAGGATATGTTACAAATTTACTTCTTTTCGGGAAAAAGTAGATACATAATGTTTTTCCTTTAGTTTTTTATTTGTTACTATTATTAATTCGAATTAGTATTTTCTTATTGACTTATGGTTTGTAACTTATATGCCTTTGGAATGAAAACTATCACACTTTACCAAAAAAAACCAGACACGATAGGGACTTCCTAGAAGAAATGATCCACAAACTTCAATTTTACTTGAGAGAAAAGCATAGATGTTGGAGGAAGATAAGGAGGTCCCTATTTTCCCAAGGTTTGTAGGAGGTCCATGTTAGGTGTTTGCTTAGTGTTATCTCAAATGAAAATGTGACTCTTAACTTATAGGGTTGTCATTTGGAACTTATGATTATGAATGTGAATTCTTGTTGTGGCCATGACCCCTTGCAAAACAGAACAACAAGTTGACAAATATAATAGTGTCACCTCAACACTTGTTGGCCTTGACACAAAAGTTGGTATAGTATTTAGATAGCCATTGTGGCCACATCCATTCTTCTCGACTTTAATTATATATATAGTTAAACAGTTTTATAGTACATTCTTGTACAAAAATGATATCAATTGTCACAAAAGAGTAATGAGAGTGGTCATCTCAAAACTTTTTGGTCTTGGCACCAAGGTTGGTATAGTATTTAGACAACCATTGTGATCACATCCATTCTTCTCAACTTTAATTGTATATGTAGTTAAACAATTTTACGGTACATACTCGTACGAAATAACGTAAAATGTCACAAAATAACAATGAGAGTGTGGTCATCTAAAAACTTGTTGGCCTTGTAAAGAAGGTTGGTATAGTACTTAGACGGCCATGGTGGCCACATCCATTATTCTCAGCTTTAATTGTATATATAATTGAGCAATTTTGCAGTATATACCCGCACAAAAATGGCATTAATTTCAAAATAAAAATGAGTGTGATCACATCAAAACTTGTTGGTCTTGACACGAGGGTTGGTATGCCAACAATTTTAAAATACACACTTGTGCGGAAAATAACATCAATTGTCTCAAAAACAATAATGAGAGTGCCGACACACTTCACTCATTGACTTATAATTCTGAATCCACCTCAATCTTTAAAAATATGATTATTATCCCCTTTTTAATTGAATGCCAACTTAATTTTTCCTTTGATTTGATGAAGAAATTGGAAACACCTATATAAAGGACATAAGATGTTGCAAAATTTCAAGGTATTGAAAGACAGCAAGGAACAGACTCTTCCCTGGCTGTCTCAAACTCATATGGTCAGATACCATTCAACTCAACATTATTCACCTAATCCAATTGAATGATTCCGACAGCGAGATCAAATGTCGCATTTCGAGGCATGTTTTCCTTTTTCTTTTCCTCGTCCTAATTGAAAGAAATAAAAGCTAGTATAGAATATTAAAAAGGGGTGGTCCAATTAGCCCTATTCCATAATTTTTTTTTTGCTTCACCATCCAGTATTCAAAATTTACTGTCTTGATTAGTCGAGATTTGTGTTTCAGAAAGTTTACTATTGGGTATTTTTAGCACTCCCTACCAAAAGAAACTTCATTTTCCAAAATTCAAATTCGATATCGTCAACGGAAATCGCAATACGAAGTTTTTAAGACATAATCTCGGCATAAGAAAATTCAAGGAATTTTTTCTATTTAAAATAGAGATAGTCGGATATTCCTACAGAGAAGTCTTGTCGGCCGTGGAGGCTTGAAAACAAGACAGTTCGGGAAAAAAAGGTCATCTATCTACACACTTTCAATAGAATAGTAAGACGGACCGCTAATCAAAGTTGTGTGTGAGGTAGAGAGGCAAAGAGAAGATCAGATGTTTATTGTTAGAAACTTTTCTTTAACCTGTTGGGTTACTAATACTAAATTGCACCAATCCAAGCTATTTGAAGAGTTTATTTGGCCTATCCCATTTTGACCTACCTAAGAACGTGTTGAATCAACCCAACATGTTAGCTCCAGAAAGTTACTTGTTTGGCAAAGTCCCAGCACAACCTAACAATCAATTCATCAAAAAAAAAAAAAGTCCCAGCACAACCTCTCACCACGAGTTCAAAGAATCTATTTCAGGATTGAGATTTTCACCTCGATAAGCCTAACCTAATTGTGATCTTCAATGCTCAACTAGCAGCAAAACGAGCTAAACCCTTGACCCTTATGAAACTAAAAACGCTTTCTCAGCAAAATAAATGTCGTCGATAGTGACTACCATTAGCACAAGTTTTTGCCCTCTGTCTCTACTCTCAAGTTATGTGCTACACTAACATTTCTAAAGATGTCCTTGAATATGTTTCATTCTTTTACAATGAATTTCATAAAGTACTAATGTATAATTTTATATAAGGGTAGATTGGATAGGTATGGAGTTAAATATGTTCTTGAGTGTTGGTGGTAATAGTGGAAGAGAATACTAAAGTAATGGTTGAACAGTTAGTTCTATATAGACATATCAAAGTTTAAAATTTGAATAATTTGAAGTTTTTGAATTCATGAAAGCTGTGAGTTTATAAAAATGGAATCGTGTCAACATCTCAGATGTCCAAAATAGAAAGAGTGTCACATAAATTGGGTCTTATGAAAATAAAGGAATGCCGGTGTTTTGAAGGAAGATGCAGCTCAATTCAAAAGATCTAGATAGTTTGTTTTAATAACCGTGGTGTTCAAGCCAGCTTGAGCGTACCTAGACTAATTCCACGGGGTACCTGCTACAAAAGACTAAGATGAATTGCTTAGTGTTATTTCATTTTTGGTGTAAAGAAAGCTATGTACATGATGCTAACTCTTTACTAGACATCATAGAATCCTTGTAAGATGAACAAGGATATATTTTTGCTTTTTTGGAATCAGTAAACCAATGTTACCTTTCTAAAAAAAAAGTCAGCTAATTTGGGGCAAAGGGCGAAATTTCATTGATAAAAAGGAGAAACCCCACATACAAAATATATAAAAAGAAGTAGCAAATCTCAGACAAAAAACATCTCTACAAAGAGAAACATCTTACAACAATATCTTTCTGACAACTTATGCAAACTTCAACAATTCACATTATTCATATTTCAACATTTATGATCCTTTCCCTACTCTACTAATTTTTTGACAACTATATTAATTTATTTTTATATAATTGTTACAATGTTTTCTTCTAATAATACCAAAATAATATACAGGAGAAATTAACCTTAAACTTTCTGCATAGTCGAGGCCAAGTCTTATCACATAAATTGGGATTCAGGTAGCAACAGAACAAGATGGAGCGGAATGGGACCATTTGCTTAAATTTATGTTGAACATCAATTAAAAACACAATTAATCAACCAACTTACTCACCGGAATGTGGACCAGTGGAGCCCCATCGAAGTATGAAGAGAAAAGCTCTGCATCTAAGGTGGCACTCATCAAAATGAACCTTAACTCTGGCCGGCGAGGGAGTAAATCCTTTAGAACTATTAGCAGAAAGTCTGGTATAATACATACTCAATTGTTAGAAAGTAGATTCCATGAACTCCACAATCTCTTTAAAGACAACAATATACCTTCGTTCATTCCACGTTCATGAATCTCGTCAACAATTACATGTGTGATTCCCTTCAGATTTCTATCAACTAGTAGTCTTCTCAACAAGATACCAGTGGTACAGAAGAGGAGGTGAGTATCCCTTCCTTTAACACCTTCTAGCCTAACTTTATATCCAACCTGCAAAGACATCATAGAAGCAGTGTTATCAAAAGCAAAAAGCGCAAAAAAGCTCTAAGGTCCATTGGGATTTTAAGCGCAAATAAAGCATGGGCTTTAATTAAAAAGGCGCAAATGGGGACAAAATACAAATACATATGTTTAGTCCAAGACTAATAATTATAAGCATGAATAACAAATATATGGACAAAGAAATTGGAAAAAAAATTAGCAATAAAGTGAAATATTAATTGTTTAGTGTCGCTTCTTCAAGATTGGCAAGAAAAATTATGTCTTAGAGCCTTGATGACGACACTGAAGCGCACATTAAGAGAGGCGAAGCGCTCAATATGTTTTGAGCCTCGCTTCAGGGCTTAAGCGCGCCTTTGACAACACTTCATAGAAGACATAATACTTGTTCCAAATTTTAAGTCGTGTGATGGAATATGCCAGTTAATTTGCTAGTACAGAAACTCACTGTTTCACCCAACACCTCCCCTCTCTCCGCAGCAACTCTTTCAGATACAGCCATAACAGATATTCTTCTTGGCTGAGAACATATGATACTGCACATATCTCCACGAACGGACTCAATTTCAGACTCTAAAATAAATTGCGGAATCTGTGTGGTCTTCCCACAGCCAGTTTCACCAGAGATAATAACCACCTGTGCACATGGAAAAGCTTTTCTTAATATCAGCATCATCATGAGAAGTTTCAAAAATATCAAGCCTTTCTCAAGGCATTTAAATACTTCATGTTTTCTTTTACACATTCCATTCTGAACTTTATTAGTTTCCTAAAAAAAATTAGAAAAAGAAAAAACCACCAAGCTAAGAGAAGGCCTCGACACTCTTCAATTGGCAGAGAGGCTATTTGCAGACAAAGCTAACACCCAGTAATGTTAGAAAATGATGTACCAGAATGCTAGATGATTTTTCTTTTATTTTTTTTTGGGAAAATGGTAAATTGTATTCTTATGCTGGGGACCTTCAAAAGAAGAAAGAAATACTTACAGAGATCCTAATAATTCTACCAACTGTACTGTTTGATATAGCTTCAAAGGGCTACAGGAGCTGCATTTTGCTATCCTATTCAATCTTTATGCTTCACCAGGTGTGAATCTTTTCATTTTGCACTTCTTCGCCTAACCCACACCCCCTAAATCTTCCAGCAAGAAGAAGAGATTTACAATGCTGGGACATCTTTCAAAACAACAGACTCCTTTTACGTACTATTTTTCCCATTTCCTCGCCCCTCATCTGCTTTATGCTTGACCAATGAAAAGGATTTTGGTTCTTCCATTGTATGTGAATCCTTTGTTAGATATCTCACACGACAACATTTATGAAGGTTCATTTGGTGTATTGCCAATTCATGATAGTATTCCGCCCAAGGGAGTGAGCAGTCATCTGGGATAAACTATCCTAATTAGGTCCCAAGAGATCATTTTGACATTCACCTATAAACAGGATATCACCAAACACTAGCCCATCTTTCTTTCTTCTGCCATCTCAATCTTACTGTCTTTCTCTCTCACTCCACTATGGAACAACCTTGAACCTCCAATCCCCACCCCTCTCGGGGAACTCTCGCCCCCTCACCTTTTCCTCTTCACCCACCCTGTCAGCGTCCGTCTTTCAACCCCGAGCCTCTCTGTTTCCCCTTCCTACCATTGTCCTCTTTTCCCTCCCGACCCCCCAAATACATGTCATCACCCTCTCTCTTACCCCTTCTCAATCTCCATTCTTATCACATAATCTCATTCTCTATCTATCTCTTTCTCTCCCTCCCTATCTTTGACTTCTTTTTGTCTTTCTTTTCATTTTTTTCTGTTTGCAATAATCCCCTCTTTATCTTTTTTTTTTCCAACTTGATTGAGATATATAACTAGCCCATATCGATTGTGAGAATTTCTGAGGGAATTTATAATGCTCCTGAGCTACAACCATTACCTTAAGAGCTTGAAATTTGAAATTGCACAATAAGAGCTTGCTTCTTAAATGGTTATGGAGGTATATGCTGGAAGGGGATGAAATATGGAAGAAGTTGACCAATGCTATTTATGGTAATAAGGATGAGCGGAGACCTCATTTACACAAGAATGCTAGGGAGGCATATGGAAATGTATTAGTAAATTATGGGAAGAATTTCTAGACTACACTAAATTAGAAGTTGGGAATGGGCAGAGAATCAAATTTTGGACAGATTTATGGATAGGGGAGGAAAGCTTGCAGTCTAAATTCACTAATCTGTTCAATTGCTCTATAAACAAGGCTGGAACTATTGCGGACTTTTATTCAGATTCAGCATGGCATATTGAACTTAGAAAAACTTGAATGATTGGGAGATTGAAGATTACTGTCTGCTACTTCAACAGTTAAATTCAGTCTCTATTGATCAGGGAAAGGTTGATGCACTAATCTGGGCCGGTCGTGAAGGGAAGAAATTTTCGGTAAAAAGTTGCTATGATTTGTTAAAAAATAAGTCTAGTGTTGGAGTTGCTAATTGGCCCTGGAGGATGATTTGGAAGACAAAAGCTCCAGTAAAGGTAGCATGCTTTGGTTGGATAGCAACTTGGGAGGCATGTTTGACTCAAGATAATTTGCAGAAAAGAGGTTTTAGCTTATGCAACAGATGCTATCTAATGTGAAGGAGCCCAGGAAACAGTGAATCATCTCTTCCTGCACCGCAGAGTATCTAGACAGTGTTGGGATCTATTTTTAAGCTTGTGCGGCATATCCTGGGTGATGCCACAGACGGTGAGGAGCTTGTTGGTAGAGTGGCAATCCGTAAGGGTACCCCGAAATCTGAAGCAAATATGGAAGACCATCCCATTGTGCATCCTTTGGACCGTGTGGCTGGAAAGGAACAAGGTTTGTTTTGAAAGGCATAGAAATCATATTTCTAGAATTAAGAATAGTGTAACCATAGTTGTCCAGCGAATGTACATCAGTATTTGGATTTTCTAGATTTGTTAGGAGGGATGTAAGTTTTGTTTTTTGTCTCAGGATGTTTCCTGTAATGTTCTGTACCATCTTGGTACCTTATTAATAAACTTTTACCTTATCAACAACATACCCAGTGTAATCCCACAAAGTGGGTCTGGGAGAGTAGGGTGTACGCAGACCTTACCTCGACCTTTAAAACTTTTACCTTATCAAAAAAAAAAAATCCATTACCTTAATGTTTTGGGTTGGCTACTCAGATTCTTTCATATGATACTAGAATCAAACTTCAGTAGGCTCAATCTATCACCTGCAAGTTCTTTGCCACAACCATTCTCTCACTTCTAATCCAATTTTACATTTGCTCTATTTACTATATCAACATGAGCTTCTCTCTCTACCCAACCGTTTGAGTTACTAACTCTACTTCAGGCCCTCTCTCTACTCTAAGCTCACTTTTCAACGCCCTTCTCTCTCAATTTCAGCCTATTCTTTAACCCTACTCCCTCTACTCCACGTCCACTTTTCTGCATGCTGAGCCAAGCCAAAAAAACACAAACAAAAGAACAAATATTTTATCCCATGTTAACCCTAGAAGAAGTTACATGTTCCGGAAGGTGTTAGAGATATCACTGAAACTGTCCTAAACTGTCTATGGGTTCCAAAGGAATTTATAATCATCCTGATCTTCTCCAACCACTACAATGAGATAAAGGTTGAATTCTCAAGTTTTTTACGTTGTTGCTAATTGTTCCTTTCATCTTCTTCTAAGTTATATGCTATATACTGGATTATTTGCTTCGAGAACTTTGTAGATAACAAAGTACTTTTTATAAAATTTGAAAGAACAAACAAATTTGTATCAAGGGGTTGTGACAGATATACTTTGATAATGAATATTGCAGAAATTTTTTGCAAATAAAAATAAAAGTTGTTTCAAAGGAATCTTGGTATCAAAATTTTTGTTCGAGTTCAAATTGAACGTCGGGATGAATCATTGCCAATTTTTCCAGTTATTTGTCCAATAAACCTAACATTAGACAAATGAAAGTAATACTACATCTAGTCTCCTGATTACCATCCAACGTGCCTGGTTCTAATCATGGGATGTCTTTTTTCCTACTAACGGCCCAAAATGAGTGTAAATTGTTAAATATATGAGAAAGGCATTTTTTTCTTCTAGAATATTGTTTGATGATAGTTTCACAACCACATATTTTATCATCTTCAAAAGTATCATAAAAACAACAAATCAAAAGAAGCTCTCCCTTTCTTCTTTTTCTCCTTTACCAGTGACATAAAATGCACATGGCACCTGTCACTGCTCAAATACAGCTATGACGGGCCAAGTGGCGAGGATAGATTTCTCTAGATCTGACATACCTGGTTCTGTAAAATGGCACTTAATATTGCGTCTTTATCCTTATATGCAGGTAGACTACTTCGACACTCCACCATCTTCCTACCCTCACATGATTCCTGTAACAAACAAGAATGTCATTCCATGAATCAATCTTCCACAGGGAAACAGAAAAATAAATAGATACTGATAAAATTGTGCAACATTTATTAAAACAAGTAAGCAGAACAAACTCAAAAAGCAAAAAAACCTATAAAAAGTTACACTCTGGAGAAACAGCATTTAGAATATAAGTGCGGGAAAGATCTATGTGAAAGATCAAAGGAATGAAGTCACGTCAGACTGTTTACTCACTCTAGCACATATTTTTCTCCCTACAGACAGTTGAGATTGGGTTTCCGTTTACACTAACAACATACCCAGTGTGATCCCACGAGTAGGGTCTTGGGAGGGTGGAGTGCGTAGACCTTACTCCTACCTTTGTGGGGTAGAGAGGTTGTTTCCGATAGACGATCGGCTCAAGAAAAGTGTTTTTCAAAACATGTATGGAAAATACAAGAGTAAAGAAGCTATGATGAAAATATCAAAGAAAGAAAAAAGTTGACAACACAAATAGTAAAGGCAACCAAAGTAAAAGAATCAATACTAGTACTAAAATTGAATAATAATAATAATAATGGTAGGAAGAAGATGGAGCAAATAAGGTGCTTTAAACTAGAACTACTTTCTCCCACAGAAAAGAGATGAAATTGCTTGACTACCTACTACCTTAATCATTGACCTCCATTCTCTCCATTTAGGGTCCTCGGTGAGCTGAAGGTGTATCATGCCTTGTCTAATCACCTCTCCCCAACTCTTCCTCGGTCTACCTCTACCTCTCTTTAGGCCTATCATAGCAAACCTCTCACCCCTCCTCACTGGGGCATCGTGCTCCTCCTCTTTACATGCTGGAACCATTTCAACCTCGCTTCCCGCATCTTGTCCACCACGGAGGCCACTCCCACTTTGCCATGTATATCCACATTCCTAATCTTGTCTCTCCTAGTATTCCCGCACATCCATCTAAGCATCCTCATCACCGCTACTTTCATCTTCTGCACGTGTAGTTTTTGATTGGCCAACACTCTGCCACATACAACATAGTTCTCTATAAAACTTACCTTTTAAGTCTTGGTGACACATTCTTATCACCCAGCACACTGAATGCAAGCCTCCATTTCATCCACCTCACTCCGATATGATGTGTGACATCATATCTTGGGAATGACTTGTGTATCAATCCTCACTTCCAAATCCGCCTCATGGGTTTCTGTTTACATCGATTTCTACAAAGTTTTTAATAGTGGTTGCTAAAGTTGTACGACATATATTGGATTTGAAGATATTATTTTCCTATGAATACAAGTACTGTAGGTTTGCATACAAAATCACTTAATACTAGAGAACTTCCGCCTTTGTTTATGCAATTTAGTTGAAGACCTAGGGGATTTTTGCTTGATACCTTGAACAAGAACCTCTCTTTAGATTTGTTAACTAATGCTAAGTTTTTTATATGAACTAAAGCATTTCATGACTCACAAGCTCCGGCTAGCACCAACATTTATGCCAAATTTTCCATCACCTAATATGTGCTTTTACACTTCCTAAATTGAGACTCTAAACCAAAAGTTTATCCCGTCTATCAACTAAAAATAGAGCACCCAATAATATTTGAATAGGTCCATTAATCAGATTCTTCATAACTCAAATATGATCGATAGTGTTCTCTCTGGGCATCAAATTCACCAAAAATCCAAGATGACTAATATTCTTCTTATCTGAACGTCTAATATTTCCGGTACAACCAAAAAACTGAAGTACAGTCTAAAGTAACGAAGTGAGAGCCCCAAAAGAGTCGAGAAAAGAAAAGAGTAACGGTGGAGAAAGAATGAGAGGATACCTACTTATCAAAAGTAAGGGCACCTTTAGAAAAAGGATGAAGGCAAAAGCAAGGTCATCATGTGTTATATCATAAAACTGCTACACTATTTTTTCAACTAACTGTGAATGTTATGGAAAACCTTTGGAAATAAACACAAAAAGTGTTTCCAAATAAACAACAGTTATAACTTTTTGAGTATGGCGTCCTTATCTTTCACAAATATACCACAGATAACTTCTGCAAGTTAAAGGGTTGTTTTGGCACTATCATTAAGTTCAAAAATCTCCTATCTCTCACCATAAGCAGGTTAGAGGAAAACAGCAAGTGAATAACCAATTTTTTTCCTTTCTTGAGAAGTTAGAGAAAACACAATAATAATTTTCCAACAAAGATGTGCAGAAAAAAAACGAACTACTAGCTACTTATGTGGTTGATATTTTAAGTGCTCCCCCAGCGTGGTTGATATTTTAAGGGCTGCCCCAGTGACAGTAAATTCAATTGCACCTCTTAAGGAAGCATTATAAGATAAAAGTCTTTACTGAGTTTTGCCCCTGCAATAGACTCTGCAAATATTTTAGCACCTCAACTCTTGCTCCTAGTGTCTTACTATATTAACAAGAAAATAATACTACACAGTGTATCTATAAACATTTTGACAGATCAGCTAGTATAACTTTATTCTAGTGTCCTCTATGATATTTGATTAATACATGCACCTACACATATTGTTACACCTTTAGCATGTAATAGGACAGAATGCAATCTCAACACCTATTTTCATTGCTTAGTCCAGAGTGGGAGTGGCCTCGATGGAGGATAAGATGCGGGAAGCGAGGTTTTGATGGTTCGGGCATGTGCAGAGGAGAGACACAAATGCCCCAGTGCGGAGGTGTGAGAGGTTGGCTATGGACGGGTTCAGAAGGGGTAGAGGTAGGCCAAAGAAGTATTTGAGAGGTGATTAGACGGGATATGGTGCAGGTGCAACTTACTGGGGACATGACCTTAGATAGGAGATTGTGGAGGGCACGAATTAGGGTATAAGAGTAGTAGGTAGTGAGCGTAGTCCTACTTACGCTTACAAATGGGTAGTTGTAGTGTTATTATTGTAGGCCTGCTTATCCTATTATACTAATAGGTTCAGTATTGCTTTATAGCCCCCCGACGCTTGATTTCTGCTGCTATGTGTTCTTTAGTGTACTTTGTTTATCTTATTTACTTGCGTTAGTTACTGCTTCCTTTTTCAGAATGCGCCATCATGGCTTATTCGCTTTTGTTACCATCATTTTTCATACTGCTTTAAATTTCTCGTCCGGGTCTGACCGTTTCTCTTGCTTTGCTTGTGCTTATGTTTTGTCTTGAGCCGAGGGTCTTTTGGAAACAACCGCTCTACCTACCAAGGTAGAAGTAAGGTCGGCGTACACTCTATCCTCCCCAGATCCCACGTAGTGAAAAGACCCCACGTTGTGGGATTTCACTGGGTATGTTGTTGTAGTAGTCCAGACTTCAGACAAAATAAGAAGCATTAGGTACAGCATGTTTTATTCTCACTCCATGCTGAGATTTCAGGCAGCAAAAACATCAATTATCATGGCTGACCTATAGAAAGTAGACCAAGAAAACTAAGCATCTTATTTGAAGAGAAAACAAGGTTGGAAGAGGGAGATAATTCTTAATTTGCACAGATGTCAGTATGCTTAAAAATAATTTAGGTGATTGAACCTGCCAAGTTTGCTGCTTTGTTTGCATTTGCATACTCTTTTCCCAAAGGATTTTCTTCATGGCAGCCATACTTTTAGGGAGTGCCTCTGACTGCTCGAATAGACCCTCATCAGTAGCTATACTGCCATTACTGCTTGATCGTGACATGCTCCTTGGCTTACGAGACAAGTATTCTCCAAGAAAAACATCTACTCGTCTTGGTAAACCCGGAGGCAGGATTACCTGACAATTGTTTAAAGATCGCAGTCTTATCATTAACGAAATAAAGGACAGGAAAGAGAGGTAGAAGGGGAGAAGAGGGAATACAGGAAACAGGCATCAATTAAAACCAATAAATCCTGACCAAGTAGGAAGCAACAGGAATGTAAATCCAGATAAAGACAATCAAATAAAAAAAAGGGCAGTCCGGTGCACTAAGCTCCCGCTATGCGCGGGGTCCGGGGAAGGGCCGGACCACAATACGCAGACTTACCTTGCATTTCTGCCGGAGGCTGTTTCCACGGCTTGAACCCATGACCTCCTGGTCACATGGCAGCAACTTTACCAGTTACTCCAAGGCTCCCCTTCAAATACAATCAAATAAAAGAAAATAAAAGTGGAAACATTGGTGTTGAGTTAGAAATTTGCTGAATAAGTAAGAATATCTAACAGGTCAAGAACATACCTCTCTCTGAGGACGCTTATCATCCAAATCAAACCTGTAGTTAGGTAATGGAAGCTTGCTGACAACAACTACTTTTGAATATAGGTTGCTGCAAAGGATGATGGCATCTTAAAGTCCTCTACCAAAACAAATGCAGAAACAAGACACTTCCTGATCAAAGATACCTGTATAAACCCATTTTGCTTGCTAAAGCTGCTATCTGCTCATAATCACGCCTATCCTTTTTCTCCCTTGAGAGTACCTCTTGTTTATCATTGTTGTGTAGCAGAGCAGTGAGCTTCCATTTCCATGCTTCAGCGTTATCAGATGCGGCAGCACCCTGGAATCCGTTTAATGTTATAGAACAGTCAGGTGGCTTATATTTGTGATACATGAAGGAATTAGCTGTAAATGCATGCAGCCATAAATATTTAATTATATGATAAAAATATCTGCACGCCATAACATGGATAAGATTGTATATGCAATTGAAAGTGGCTGGGCATGGGAAGTTATTTTCCATGAAGCAAACATTCGCTGACACGTATAAAAACCTCATCATCAGATAAAAAAGAAAGTCTAAGAAGTAAAAGCCTCATCCATGTCAGGAATGATCCACATAAAAGAGATGCCAGTCAAGCCTAAACCTATGGGTTAAGGTTGAGTCCTTCAGATTAAATGGTCAAGTTCAAGTCTCCACCACGTGTGCCTATCATCTAAGTGTACGTTGATTCATTCATCATATGTCCAGATCAGTGATTCCATCAATTCAGCAACAGAGAAATGCTGACAACATAAATGTGTGGTTAAGTTGACGCATATCAAGACACTATTTGTATACTCAAGACAACACGAAGATGCAATGTCCACGGAATTGTAGATTAGTTTATCAGTTGTCACCTATAAACCAAAACCAAATGACAATATTTTCCTGTCCTTAAATAAAGTAACTACTCAAGTAAGCTTACATAATACTATCATAACCCAAATTTGAGCTTCAAATCCACTTTAACATACCATTGAAACTTTACGAAATTAGGCAATTATCTTTTTTCAATAAAAAACTAGGCCATCATTGTGATTTCCACATTTAGTCATTTCCTAAGAACAATTAACTTGTTCCTACTAAGTCAAACTGAATCATTATACAATAATTCAAACACATCCCAATAAAGGGGAAAAACTGATAGGTATCGCACAGAAACAATCGTCAAAATCAATTGTATAAACAGCAATACTAGGCATTGTGAATACTGAATTTGGACCCGAAGATTCTTTCAACTAATTCACACATTTAAATGCTCAAGCTAACTCAGTATATTATAAGGATAGGCATAATGCTTTAACCTTCCCAGCAGGTAAATTTTTAGGCGTCTAGTTTTGCGAAGAATTTTATTATGCCCGAAACTTGGGTTATAGCATTTTCACCTGAGCTGAGCTCCTTTCGCTTCGACTTGTGACACTTTTTTTCTTTCTATCCATTAATCTTTATCTGAACCAAAAGGAATTCTCTTTTTCTAGTCTTATTTCATACTAATACAAGACGAATGCTGCAAGAGGTTACTAATCATGGTATTCCTTCAGCGAAAACGGCGGCTTTTGAAAGCCTGTATGTGGAATTAGAGGAGAAAGGCGGGGATAAGAAGTTGTACAGACTAGCCAAGGCAAGGGAAAGAAGGGCCCGTGACTTGGATCACGTGAGGTGCATCAAGGACGAGGACGGCAGGTACTAGTGGAGGAAGCGCATATTAGGCGGAGGTGGAAGTCTTACTTCCATAAACTCTTGAATGAAAAAGGAGATAGGAGACATTGTGCTGGAAGATCTGGAGCATTCTGGTAGGTACCGAGATTTTGGGTATTGTAGAAACATTAAGGTTGAGGAGGTTAAGGGTGTTATTCGCAGGATGCACAGGGGACGAGAGACCGGGCCTGATGAGATCCCAGTTGAATTTTGGAAGAGCGCAGGCAGGGCAGGTTTGGAGTGGCTGACTGAGTTGTTTAACGTCATTTTTAAGACGATAAGGATGCCCGAAGAATGGAGGTGGAGTACAATGATTCCCTTGTACAAAAACAAAGGTGATATCCATAGTTGCAACAACTATAGGGGTATCAAGCTGCTGAACCACACTATGAAAGTTTGGGAAAGGGTCGTGGAGATGAGGATGAGGAAATACATGTCCTGCCTGAGAACCAGTTTGGATTCATGCCGTGGCATTCGACTACCGAAGTCATTCATCTTATTAGGAGGTTGGTGGAGCAGTATAGGGAGAGGAAGAAAGATTTACATATGGTTTTCATCGACCTCGAGAAGGCATACGACAAAGTCCCTAGGGAGGTTCTATGGAGAGGTTTGGAGGTTAGAGGTGTACATGTGGCGTACACTAGGGCGATCAAGGATATGTATGATGGAGCCAAGACTAGGGTAGGGTACGGTCAGTAGGAGGAGACTCGGAGCACTTCCTAGTGATGATGGGGTTGCACCAGAGATCAACTCTTAGCCCATTCCTATTTGCATTGGTCATGGTCGGACTGACGCGGCAAATCCAAAGGGAGGTACCATGGTGTATGTTATTCGCAAACGACATAGTCCTGATTGATGAGACTCGCAGCGGAGTGAATGCCAAACTGGAGGTTTGAAGACAGACTCTGGAGTCTAAAGGGTTCAGGTTGAGTAGGATCAAGACAGAATATT
This sequence comes from Anisodus tanguticus, assembly GCA_034509755.1. Taxonomy (NCBI): domain Eukaryota; kingdom Viridiplantae; phylum Streptophyta; class Magnoliopsida; order Solanales; family Solanaceae; genus Anisodus; species Anisodus tanguticus. The sequence continues at coordinate 52,765,048 of CM067542.1, read as the reverse complement.
TGGAGTGCAAGTTCAGCAACGGGAGCGTCCATGAGACAGGCGTGGAGGTGAGGCTTGATACTCAGGTCATTCCAAAGAAATGAAGCTTCAAATACCTAGGGTCTATTATCCAAGGGAATGGAGAGATTGATGACGATGTCACACATCGTATTGGGGAAGGGTGGATGAAATGGAGGCTCGCATCTGGAGTCTTGTACGACAAAAAGGTGTCAACTAAACTTAAAGGCAAGTTCTATAGGGCGGTGGTTAGACCGACTATGTTGCATGGGACAGAGTGTTGGCCAGTCAAAACTTCGCACATACAAAAGATGAGAGTTGCGGAGATGAGGATGCTGAGATGGATGTGTGGGCATACAAGGAGAGATAGAATTAGAAATGATGTTATCCGGGATAAACTGGGAGTGACCTCGGTGGAAGATAAGATGCGGAAAGCGAGGTTGAGATGGTTCGGGCATGTGTAGAGGAGAGACACGGATGCCCCAATGCGAAGGTGTGAGAGGTTGGCTATAGACGGGTTCAGGAAGGGTAGAGGTAGGCCAAAGAAATATTAGGTTGAGGTGATTATACGGGATATGACGCAGGTGCAACTTACTGAGGACATGACCTTAGATAGGGGGTTGTAAAGGACACGGATTAGGGTAGTAGGTAGTCGAGCGTAGTCCAACTTACGCTTACAAAATGATAGTGTAGTGTTATTACTATAGGCTCGATTAGCCTATCACACTTATAGGCGCATTATTGCTCTATAGTACCTTGTAGTTTGATTTCTGCTACTATGTGTTCTTTAGTGTAATTTATTTATCTTATTTAGTTGTGTTAGTTGCTGCTTCCTGTTGTTAGTATGCGCTAACATTGCGTATTTGATTTTACTATCTGCATGTTTATAATGTTTTAATTTCTCGTCTGAGTCTGACCGTTTCTCATACTTTGTTTTGCTTTGCTTGTTTAACCTGATTATCGTTTGTCTTGGCCGAGGGTCTCCCGGAAACAGCCGCTCTACCTACCAAGGTGGAGGTAAGATCTGTGTACATTCTACCCTCCCAGACCCCAAATTGTGGGATTTCACTAGGTATGTTATTGTATACCTTAATCCTAAACTAGTTGAGGTCAATAATATGAATCCTATATATACATTCTGCTCTATTCATGCCATTTCGTTGGAACCTTTGTCTATTAACACTTCAGTTGGGTACCAATCTAATGCATGTCTAGGAGAGCACGTCCCAAAAAAAAATCTTTCTTTCTACTTCGTCATTCCCAATTTATCTCAATTTACCTGACATTCCTTTTTGATCAATTCGAAGAAAAATAACATCTTTCTATATTTAGTAAGTAATAATTTAACTTTAAACTTCTCATTTTGGTGAGTTTTAGCCGCACAAATATACTTATTTTGAAGTATTGAACCAAAAGTTTCAAAAGCTTCTTTCATTCTTACCCCTCCGTGCCCTGTTAAACACTTCACATAAATTTTCTTTTCTTTTTTATTAAAATTATAGGTGCAACAGATAGACGTGCCTCACCTACCTGATATGGTGTAAGCTCAATATCCTCAGAAATCTCATCAAATTGTGAACTTATCTTATTTAGCGGTCGCATTGGCTGCTTAGGTAGCAAGTAAGGATAGGAGTTGAGAGTGTTAGGATTACTAGGTTTTTGATCGATTGCTGTAAGACGTAAGCCGCCGGATTGTGGAGAAGTAGCAGCAGAGGGAACAGTGATTACTGAACGGAGGCGTTGATGTGGAGGGACGTAAACGGACGATAGCGGCCGGTTCTTCATCGTCAACGACGGCGGTGAAATGCGTAAGGGTTTAAGGTTTCTGTAATGTGAATTGGAGAGGATAAAGGCTCATAAACTGTTCGAGTCAACTCCGGAGAAAAGGTAACGGAGTTCAACCTTATCGCGGCGGCGGTCGGCGGTTGGTCGGCGACGGCGGCGGTCGGCGGTTGGTCGGCGGTTGGTCGGCGACGGCGGAGGTTGTAGAGTGGACAGATGAAACTGAAGCTAAGAATTTCCCGGAAGACGGAAAGTGAATATGATGTGTAAATTAGGAAGGAAACTTAGTAGACGTTTGGAATAGAAATGAAAAACAAATTCACTTAAATTTTTGAAGTCGGAGTTGGAGGGAGGGGGGTTGATCATAATTTGTTAACAAATAATATTTTATTATTGAAATATACTTTTTTAATAAGATTTTAGTTATTTTTCACATTTTAAATACAATTTCAAATTTTTATTTAAAATTTATATGATCAAACACTATTTTTTTTTAAAAATAAGAAAAAAGAATTAGTACTTGGAAGGGTCAATAACATTTTTGATCCCTTAATTATTAATAAAAAATTTATTTTTATTTTTGTGATATCTGATTAAGCATATTAACTTTCAGTTAATTGGAATATGTACTTTTGATCTCATTGCTTATGGATATTCATAAATTTATCATAATTATTATTATTCTACTTAATTACTCATGTATTACGTTAAGCTTGTATTGTTATTCCAAATTTAATGATAATTAAATTATAAAATTAGTTCAAATACTATATATACTTCTTCTTATATAAAAGGACTAAAAACACATATTTTGATTAATTAAAAATTAAATGTACTTTATCAAATATTACAAAGACCAAAATTATAATACACCTATAATATACAAACCAAAATGCTATTATCCCTTTTTTGAATATGCATTCATTTAAAAGACATAACTAAAAGATCTTTGTTCTGGACATTTGGTTTTATACGGGGTAAAATTCGTATTATACAGCTTGACGAATTTTGTAATTACACGTAACAAAGAGGATGCGTCAAGTTCAAATTAGCAACAAGTGTCTCCGGAGGCTCTTACACCGGAGGCACCATAAGGTTGCTTGTACCGGGAAGCCGTACGAGAAGACTTTGCATCTCTCACGGGGCATTAATAGGCATTATTGTCACCTTTATTGTCCATCATTATTACAGCATTAATAATAAAAACTAATCCTCCAGAAGTAATGTACCAGCAATGAAGGCTAGACCTTACCTTACGAATGGAGGACTAAGAGAAGGACTGAAGTAATCCTCCATGATACCATCTCAGTAAATTTATATACCAAGATGGTATCATGGAGGACTATGAGAGTGTCTCGTTAAAATACTAAAGCAGTTCTCCATGATACCATCTCAATATATTATATATATTATAATGGTATGATGGAAGACTGAGGAGTGTCTCATTGAATTATTAAAGCAGTCCTTCGTGATACTATCTCAGTATATGTGTATAACATTATGATATCATAGAGGTTTTTTTTTAGAAAAGTGTAGTTTTTTAATAAAAGAACATGTTCTTCTATGATACCCTATCAGTATATGTCACGCCCCGACTTTTCTCAAGTCTTCCCTTAGGGCGTGATGACACCTGGACGACTATCCCTTTCCAGGCGAACCATTTAATTTCTTTTCATCCTAAATTATACATAGATCTAGGTGCAGAAATAATATAATTATGTACTTCTTTAATGAAAGCACGAGCTCATACTCGAGCATCCCCAATTTTTCTAGACTCGATGAAAGTTCAAATACAGAATAAAAACATCTGAATCTTAAAAGAAAACAGTCTCATGTGGGGCATTCTTCAAGATAACAAAAACTTGGTTCTTCAAACCTACTCAATCTAGAACAACTTTCACCATCCGAAGTAATGGATTGGTGGGACAATAAGACTGCGAGACGATCGCTAGCCCTGTTGCGGAGCTTTTCCTCTATCGCGCTTTCCTGAAACATGTTAAATAAAAGAGTCAGCCCTACCATCGGGAGCTGAGTGAGAACCTCGCTCTACAACTAAAAGTAATCTCACAATATTCTAAGTACATTCATATTATGAATATAATAAGCATTTCATGAAAAACAGGTTTCAATACTGTCAGTGTACAAGCCCATACATATTCACACACACAAAATCTCCTCCCAACTCGTCCTAGGGAATACTTAGTTAACCAGTACACCTACTTTATCTCATATCACATATTATATATATTTGTTGCGGTGTGTACAACCCGATCCAATACATTTCAATTATAGCCCCGAAGGCAAGTGTGTTTAAATAGCCCCGAAGGCAAATATATATGAATAGCCCCAAAGACAAGTGTATTTGAATAGCCCCGAAGGCAAGTATATTTGAGTATCCCCGAAGACAAGTATATTTGAATAGTCCCGAAGGCAATTATATTTGAATAGCCCCGTAGGTGATAACAAAATTATTTATCTTACCAAGATTTCTATCATCTAGACCATATGATTAAACTTACACTCTCTCCCTCTCTCCCTCTCTCTCTCTCTCTCTCTCTCTCTCTCTCTCTCTCTCTCTCACACACACACACACACACACACACACACATATATATATATATATATATATATATATATATATATTGTCATATTTCAGAAGATTCAAATAATGTTCATTTCTTTCAACTTTTCGCTCTTACCACTTGTAAGGGTTATAACTCTCAAACTGTAACTTCAAATAAGGTGTTTCTTACGCCAAATCAAAGATAACACGGGGATATTATCACTATCCCAAGTTTCCTCTGGAAATACTTAGTGTAACTAGTACAAATTCATGCAAGAACAACCCTATGAAAACTGCCTCGCCATGAATATTTTGTAAAAAGGCCACAATCTTAAAACAGTCGTAACTTCTTATCCATAAGTCGGATTAATCTCTGTAAAGTCTCAAACTATCGAGAACAGAGAAATATAGAACTTTTATTCAACACAACTTTTCAGATTCCTCATCGAAACATTCAATTCTGTTATTTTAACAACTCTCATAAAACTATTTCACCGGATATTTTGTAAAACAAGACACAATCTTAAAACAGTCATAACGTTTTATCCATAAGTCGGATTAATCTTTGTAAATTCTCAAACTGTTGATAACATAGAAATCTAAAACTTTTATTCAGCACAACTTTTCATATTCCTCACCAATATGTACAGTTATTCCGTTATACGTTCGGCCCTCCGGATTTCTCTCGATCCGAGGCAAAAAATTTGAACTGCGATAACTCTCAAATCGTATGTCGGGTTTAGCCCTACTTGGGCTCAATATGATCATGATGGAGAGATGTACAACTCTGTAAATTTCATCAAATTCTAACAAGCATAACTCAGCAAAACAGATTGTAAATTTCATGACCCAAACTAGTTATTAAATAACCTACTAACAATAATTTCATAATCATTCTTTCAACATCCGGATCATATTCTAATATGAATTGTAACTTAAAAATAAGGGATTTTACTAAGAGTTATGAGTTAGAGAACTCACCTTCTGTTGCTTCGTACTACAAATGAACTTTCAAACTCCAACTAATCATTTCCCTTCTTTCACTCTTGGTATTTTTCTTATTTTTATTCTTTGTGCTAAATACATTCTTTTGTGCTATGTAGAATATATAGTGAGTTGTGTGTGTGTAACTTGTGGGAGGTGGAAGGAGAAGAAGTTGAGGGAGATTAAAAGGGAGGGGGACGTGCAAGTGAGGGAGAACAAGGGGGGAGGAATGTGCAGATGATTTTTATTACTATTATTATTATTATTATTATTGTAACAACAATTTGGGACTTCACATTATATTATATACCATACGAATTTTGTAGAGAGCTGATGAGTGTTTATGAAGAAATGAAAAACGTCTTCCATGATACCATGCTATATAAGAGACAGGGTGATACCATATTGATTTCATTATTTCGGGGGCATCCAGGTAAATAGTTTTGATGACATGAAAGTAAGGGATAGGGACATATAGTTATTTTACTTGAAAGGGGCACGTACGTTCTTTTCCAGGTTGAAAATTAAAAGGCCCATTAGGATCATCATACATTGTTCTCGTGTCACGAGGGAGAAGGCCTCAACAAAAAGGGAGAGCGAGCAAATTCTTTATCATCACTGATAGCGAATATATTTTATATATTATGTAATTAATATTTTAGTGTAATTATGTAAAGTAGAGATCCTCTTTCTATTAGGATTATCATTGTACACTCTATATATATTGTATTAATGAAAGGACTCCATGCAAGGAGTTTTACACTATTCTACATGGTATCAAGAGACAAACTCTAAACACTATCTCTATAATATTTCTCTCTTGTTCGCCACCTCTAAAAACCCTAGAATTCGTTTTTTCCACCCAAACCAACACAGTAATGGCTACTCCCGAATCTCCCACGGGTTTCTCCTCCTCCCCCGTCGTCACACAAAATACCACCCACCCATCCATCCTCCTCTCCCAACTCCTTCCATCTGGCTTTTACCGTCACCAACATCAATAACTTTATTCTTGTAGTTCTTGATCAAGAAGATGGACAATATTCATCTTGGGTAGAACTATTTCATATTCATGCATGTGCATACAACGTGCTTGATCATATTGACGACAAACACCCTCGCCCGTTCGACGTCGACAATTCGACGTGGCGCCGGCTAGACGCAATCATCAACCAATGGATTTATGGCACCATCTCTAAGGATTTGCTTCATACCATCATGAAAATAGGTGCTTTGGCTCGCGAGTTCTGCTTACGATTGAAGGAAATTTTTCAAGATAATAAACATACACGTGATGTGATTCTCGAGGAGTAATTCAACATCACTCGTCTTGAAAATATTTCCACTATGTTTGATTACTGTAAACATCTTAAAGTTGTGGCCGATCAATTGTCTAATGTTGGCAATCCTATTTCTGAGACGAAGATGGTCTTGCAACTCATCAATGGGTTACCGAAAGGTGAGTACGATACGCTGACCACAATGATACAATAGGCCAACCCACTACCTAACTTCAACAAGGTCCGGTCACAATTATTGTTGGAAGAAACTCGATGCGCAAAACAAGACGGACATCACCAATATGCGTTGGTAACCAACGTCTCACCGACTGCCACTACACCCACCGGACCACCAATACCTATAAAAAATCAACCCCGCCGCGGTGGCCGAGGCAGTGGGCACGGTGGAAAAGGCAAGAGCCACAGAGGCAAACCCAATTCCAATGGCCCACCACCGCAGAACCCTTATCAAGCAACTTAGATCAACTACAAAAATTAGGCTGCTCCTTACGGCCCCTATCAATTCCACCAGGCCCGGCAACTGGACCAGTGGAAAAGCCCAGTGTGTTGGGCCCTCGTCCAGGCTCATGTCCAGTAGCCTCCGCTGACCAGACCCACCTTGCAGCGGCCCAACAACAATATCCCACCACGGGCCTTCTCACCCCAACCGAATTGACACATGCCTATAGCTCGTTGAATATTACGCAACTCGATGATGCTTGGTACATGGATACGAGTGCATCATCCCACCTCTGGTAAACTTCCTTGATTATTTAATTTGTAATATCCTCAACATATCTTGGTAGGTAATGGCAATCGCATTCTAATTCACGGTTATAGCACTACTCATACACCTAAGCCTCACCCTTCATTTTCCCTCAAACACATCCTTTATGCTCCCATCATCATTATAAATTTAATATATGTTAGAAAGTTTGCTAATGACAATTCCGCATCTATTGAGTTTGACCTTTTTAGTTTTTCTGTGAAGGACCTACATATGGGGATACCTCTTATGAGATGTAATAGTGGGGGGCACCTTTATCCTTTCTCATCCACTTCCGTTGCTCGTGTCACTCCACCTACCTCTCTAGTTGCAATCTCTCCGTCAACCTGACACAGTAGACTTGGGCACCCAAGAGCACCTGTTTTTAACTTTCTCAAAAATAGAAATTTTATTCAATGTAATAATGGGAAACTGACCCAAAATGGTCATTCTTGTCCTTTAGGGAAACATGTTCGACTTCCTTTCAAATCCTCTTTTAGTGTTACCTTTTCTCCTTTCGATATTATTCATGTGGATTTATGGACATCCCCTATTACTAATAATTTGGGTCATAAATATTATTTGATGTTCTTGGGTGTTATTTCTCACTTTCTTTGGGTTTATTCGTTAAAATATAAGTCTCAGGTTTACTCCACTTTTCTTGAATTTCAAGCTTATGTTAAAACTCAATTTGAAAAGACCATTAAATATTCCAATGCGATAATAGTCGTGAGTTTAACAATTCCTCATTTCAAAAAATATGTGCCACAAACGGGATGGTATTTCGATTCTCGTGCTCTCATACATCACCTCAAAATGGTAAAGATGAGTGAATTCTCCGCACCATAAACAATATGATTCGCACCATACTATTTCATGCCTCTATCCTCCATCCTTTTGAGTTTATGCACTCTACATGGTCGCATACCTCCTTAATATATTACCCACTCGTACTAATCAATTTAAAACCCCAACCGAAATTTTATTTCGTCGGATTCCATCATATGACCACATTCGGATTTTTTGGGTGTATATGCTATCCTTATCTCGCCTCCACGACTCTTCACAAATTGGCTCCTAGGACCACCTCGTATGTCTTCTTAGGTTTCCTATCGAATCATAGGGGGTACTTGTGCTATGATCTGTCCACTCATAAACTAATTATCTCTCGCCATGTCACGTTTGTAGAGTATGTCTTTCCATTTGCCTCCATACATAAATTCCAAGTCATCAACTATACATTCTTTAATGATTCGGATACCTCACCTATCATCTAGAACGACATTCAAATCACCCCGTACCTGCCCCTGTCCCATCACGCCACTGCCCCGACACCCGCCCCCTACCCTATCGGTCCCGTCCCTACCCCAACCCCGGGTCCCATGATGGACAATCCCGTAATGGACCATCCCATCATGGGCAGTCCTATGCCTTCACGGCCTAGCCTCCCGCCCCACATTCCCGAGACCTTTCCTCCCGTCACCCAGCCCGCACTACCAGTGACAAATCTGCCACAACCCTAACCCACCATTCTGCCCCGACCCATATCATGGAAACCCGTGCCGAACATGGGATTTTCAAACCTAAAGTCCACTTTAACCTATCTACTCAAACTTTCTCACCCATACCCAAAAACATGAAATTATCCAAACTTGACTCGAATTGGAATGCGGCCATGCGTGAGGAATTTAATGCGCTCACTACTCAGCGCACTTGGGATCTTGTCCCGAGACCAGAGGGGGTGAATGTGATTCGATGTATGTGGATTTTTCATCATAAGTTCAGAGATAGTGGTGAGCTTGAACGCCATAAGGCCAGACTTGTGGCAAATGGCACAAGGCAATATGAGGATAGTGATTGTGGTGAGACATTCAATCTGGTGGTTAAACTGGCAACCATCCGCACCATTCTAAGCATAGCTATGGGTAAGAACTGGTCGATTCAACACCTTGATGTGAAAAATGTGTTCTTATATGGACACTTGAAAGAAACAGTTTACATGCATCAACCACCTGAATTTGTGCATCCCGAGGTTCCTCAGTATGTCTGCTGTCTCCGTAAGTCATTATATGGTTTGAAACAGGCCCACAGGGCTTGGTATGAGCGTTTTGCCACACACATCATGCAGATTAGTTTCGTGTGCAGCAAGAGTGACAATTCTCTATTTATTTCTTCATCGAGGTACTAACACTGCCTACCTTTTGTTATATGTGGATGATATTGTTCTGACTGCCTCTTCAGACTTGCTGAAAAATTAGATTATTTCCTTGCTCAAATCCGAATGTGCTATGACTGACTTGGGGAAGTTGAGCTATTTTTGGGGAATCTTTGTGATCCGATCTGCCGATGCTATATTCTTGTGCCAGCGTAAGTATGTCGATTGGGCAAGCTGTCCAGACACACGTCGTTCCACTTTCGGATATTGTGTATTTTTTGGAGATAACCTTATTTTATGGTCTGCCAAGAGGCAAGCCACATTATCACGTTCGAGTGCCGAAGTAGAATATAGAGGCATTGCGAACGTTGTTACTGAGATCTGTTGGCTCCGAAACCTTCTTCTGTAGCTACATTATTCCCTGCATAAGGCATCTATAGTCTACTGTGACAACATTTCTGCGGTCTACTTGTCTCATAACCCGGTTCAGCATCATCGAACCAAGCATATTGAGATGGATATCCACTTTGTTCGCGAGAAGGTTGTCATGGGTCATGTTAGGGTATTGCATGTTCCTTCTTCGTATCAGAATGCAAATATCTTCACAAAGGGGCTTCCACGTCAGCTGTTCCTTGACTTCAGATACAGTCTCAGCGTCCGGTCTCCTCCCACTACGACTGAGGGGGTGTGATAGCGAATATATTTTATATATTCCACGTATATTCTGTAATTAATACTTTAGTATAATTATGTAAAGTAGAGATCCTCTTCCTATTAGGATTACAATTGTACACTCTATATATATTGTATTAATGAGAGGACTCTAGACAAGGAGATTTACACTATTCTACAATCACGAGCTCCATCACGAATATATACATGAACATCTTTGTATATTCCTTTACTATATATTTCCATGTACATCTTTGTATATTCACCAATATATATACATGAATATGTGTCGCAATTGAAAGTATATTTATGTCCTAGAGACAATCTGTATTAGGACAAATGTACTTTATACACATTCATATTATTATTAATGGAGATTAAAATTTTGGCATTTGCAATTATTGAATTATTATTTGATTGTTTGTAATTATTCATTAATGTGCATCCCTAGAGCTTACGTTGTTATTAATAGAGTGAGATATTTTATGATGGAGCGTAATTCTTAAAAAGGCCTCGACTAATGATCATCGAGAATTGGATATCGATGATATGTGATAAGTCGACATGTGGTCTGTATCACATCCTTAGAGGATGTAGTATGTCTCACCTGATACGAGTAATGGTTACTCGTGATGGACACATGGATACTTTGGAAGTATTGGAATACCCTGCTGATATACTATTTGTTATACTTGTGTAACGTATGATCAACGTGTGGGAGATAGAAGTCCTCAGACTTGAGGTCAATACGCGCCTTATCTACAAAGTAATGTACTTTGATCCCGTACTAAGCTCAAATGCCTTGTAGGTTGAGATACGGCTTGTATTGGGTACATTACGATGTGGATTGAAGGTGGTAGTTGAGCCAAGATTAGGATTCATTCCTCGAATATATATTCGAGAGAACACTCGGATTCTCAGTGATATTAGGTTGACTAAGTCGTTGGCCAACACAATAGACATATTTAGAATATGGTCTAGTTGTCAACTGATATAGATGAGATACAATGATTAAGCCATTTGGATAGACACTTGACAAATCCTAAGCTTGATCGAGTGTGTCGTGAATGAAAGGATTTTATCTTACCACATAAAGGTTAAGTTTACTGGATTCGCATAAACGTACTTCACATATTGAGTTCGTCTTCCGGCGTCGTCTAGGAGTTCCGCGTAGACCTTAATTTGATTAATGTTAATATGAGAAGGCCTGTAGGGTCATACTACGTCGATTGTCCGTTTCGATCTAAGGATGTATTGAGAGAGTAATTAAAATGTTTGATTTGGAATCGAGACATTTAAATGAATAATGATTACATTAATTAAGTCAAAATTAGATTTTGGATTTAATTAAGAATGCACGGAAATTAAATCGAGGCAGTGCAACTGCACGTCGAGCGTCGCGACGCCCATACCCTAGGGCCGCGGTGCAGTGCAGAAATTCATCAAGCGCCGCGACACCCATGCCCTAGGGCCGCGGCGTCTCTGCATCGATATTTGGGTCCGGGCCCAAGGTCAAACCCTAATCTAATTTTAACCTAATTTCCAACTATAAATAGAGGCATTCCCTTTCATTATTTAGATACTAATTTCAGAAAACATTCTAAGCCTTAGAGACTTAGAATCAAATACTCTCGAACTTCTGCCGGATTTTCTAGCTTTTTGAAGGATGAGTACATTGAAGCTTGGAGCTTGCAATCGGAAGGGCAACTGCGTGTGCAGCTTATAGTAGATAAAAATTCCAGATTATTATACTTATAAGTAAATATTTTATGTTACAAGTTCCAATTGTTGTATAACCATACCAGAAATTATTGTTAGGGTAAGTAAGAAACAAATATTTTAAAACTTCCGTTGTGCCTTACTTATGTGATTTGTACCCAACAATTCCCAACAGTGGTATCAGAGCTCAAGCTGGTTTAATGGTTATATAATAATTGAATAGAATAATAATATGGGTTGAACATAAAATTGGATTAAAACGAGGTTTCTTGAATCCTACGTATCTTGAACAAATGTTGATTTTTTGATGTTACCTTAAATTATCTCCTACACTAACTCGAGGAAGTCATTCCAATCTAACTCAAACTAAGCCAAAGTGCGTTGTCCGGCTCATTGCACGACGCACGGCTAAGAACGAGTAAGAACGGATGATGGTCGAATGAGTGTTATTGATAATAGTGGGTGATGATTAAGGACCTGTGAATTGATCCCTAAATTGGATTTAGGGGTTGAATGATTTTTTGAAAATCAACACAGAAACATTTGTCAGGACGTCGGCGCCGCGACCCTTTGATAGGTCATCACGACGCTGGCTAGGGTTTCAAGGCGGCGCCGCGGCGCTGATACATTGTTTTGGAAATTATAAACTCACTGGACAACAGGCGCCGTGACTCCATGGTGGAGCACCGCAACGCTAAATCAATTGCAGAAGCAGAAATGTTACTGCCTTTGAAGCGTTGCGGCTCCATGGTGGAGCACCGCGACGCTAGTGAATTTTTCAGAAAATTGGGGTTACAGCCTCAGTGGCGCCGCGACGCTAATCAAGCGTCGCGCCCCCACCGGTCCAGAAACAAAAAAATTGAGTCCAGAATGTTTAACCCAAGATTATTATTATACAATATATTATTTGATAAATATACTGTTTATTTGCTAAATGTCAAAAATGTTTGTCATTTACATTTCTAGAATATCGTCCTCTATAACTGTCTGGGCAGGCGGCGCCCAGTATTTGATTAAACCATCTTATATCATGCATATTGGGTTGACGGTTCCCAAACTATATGTGTCATTAGTTTTGCATGATATTAAGATGTCATATTGGATATGACGTAAAAGTATTGATCTTGGTTAAAACCCTGAATTAAAATGTTCCCTACAATTTTAATACAAGTCTCATTTGAAATGAACGCGTCGTCTGTTATAATTGATTGTAGTGCAAAATCTTTTTCGGCGAGATGAGTATTTATGCCACAACATTTGCTCTAAGTCTACAAGGACTCAGACTCTTTCATAGATGCATGTTAAATGTAGAAGTGGATGATAAACCTTCATGAGTATTTACACCACAATGTTTGCTCTATAAGGTAAAACTCACTTAGATGCATAATTGCAGTCGCATAACGAGGTTGACTTGCTAGGTTGTCTTGGCGCCATAGTGTCGGACAAGCCGAGGGATGCATATCGATTGTTTAGAACATTCGGTCAAACATGAGTTACGAATTGGTTGTAATTGGTTTAGAGATCTACCAGGTTGTGTTGTTGAAGTTATCAGCCACAACAAACGTGGAGATAACATGAACCTGGATCATGGTCCATTATGACCGTATTTGATATGAGTTCGTATTCTTCCATAGGGTCGAAGAGTATGTTAAAATAGTGGGAGATAATTAAACAAAAGACTTTGTTGATTAGCCTAAATGAATGTGTATACTAGGAAATAGATTTTGAATTTGATTTCTGGTCTATCTAATTCTTCAGATTACTAAAGATGTCGAGATTATCATTGAAAATGTTGATTGAGATGAACAAACTTACTGGACCAAATTACCCTGACTGGTTAAGAAATCTACGATTGGTGTTAAAACTAGAAAGAATTGAGTATGTGTTAGACACAATATTCCCCACAGTCCCTGTTGAAAACTCTGATTAGTATGCCCTGTGTTGACAAGGTGACTTATCAAAAACAGTTGAATGATGCTACCTTGGCAAAATGTATAATGTTGTCTTCCATGACTATGGAGTTACAGAGGCAACATGAAAACATGGGCCCCAACGAAATGCTAGAACACTTTGAAGAGTCTTTATGAAAAACAGTCTCAAACAATGGAGTATGAACTGTTGAGAGACCCTTTCAAATATAAGCTGAACGAAAGGGGACAAATGCCAACGCATGTTCTAAAGAAGGACTACACAGCTCCAAGATGAGGCAAAACACTAGGTGCTTCTACCTCTAATGGACAAGGTATGTTTGTAATTGAAATAAATATGTCCACAAGTAACTCTCACTGCTGGGTATTGGGTACTGCTTGTGGCTCGCACATTTGTAGTAATATGCAAGGCCTAATTAACAGCAGAAAGGTTGGACCTTGGGAGGTGGACCTGCGTGTTGAAAATGGAGCACGAGTAGATGCTGAACGCGTGGGTACTTATAGACTAGATTTACCTTTAGGCTTTTGTTTGGAACTAAATAATTGTTATTTTGTTCCCTCATTAACGAGGAATATCATTTCTATCCCAATGTTAGACATTGAGAGGTTTTCCTCGTTCATTGCCAATGACAGTTATGTACTGTCTTTTAATGGTTTTGTTTGTGGAAATGCTCCGCTTGTGGATGATTGTATATTTTAAACTGTAGTCGTGAAATTTTCAATGTGCAAAATAAATGAGCTAAGATAAGTAATCCAAGAAACCCCACCTATTTATGGCACTGCAGACTTGGCCATATCAACGAATCAAGGATAGTAAGATTGAGGAAGTTAGACTACCTCGAACCATTTGACTTGGAGTCCTATGGTAACTGCAAATCTTGCTTGGGAGGAAAGATGACCAATAAGTCACTTTCTGGGAAAGGGGTGCGAGCCAAAGAGGTACTTGAGTTGGTCCATACTGATATATGTGGGCCATTTTCAACTCAAACTAATGGAGGCTTCCCTTACTTCATCACTTTTACAGAAGATTTCACAAGGTTTGGGCATGTGTATCTTATGAAACATAAGTCCGAAGCCTTTGAGAAATTCAAGGAGTACAAGTTAGAAGTAGAGAAGCAACTTGAAACAAGTATCAAGACACTTCGATCAGATCGAGGAGGTGAATACTTAAGTAAAGAATTTCTGGATTATTTGAAGCTTCATGGAGTCCAATCACAATGGACACCTCTTGGAACGCCACATTTGAATGGTGTTGCTGAAAGGAGAAATCGAACCCTATTAGATATGGTTAGATCCATGATGAGTTTCTCAGCTCTACCGACATACCTTTGGGGCTATGCATTGCAAAGCTCAATTTATATTCTGAATAGAGTTCCTTAAAAGTCAGTAGAGAAAACTCTATATGAGATATGGAACGGCAAGAATCCAACACTTAAACACATGCGACCCTGGGGGTGCCCTGCATATGTAAAGAAGATGCTTACTAACAAGTTTGAATCTAAAAGTGAGAAATATTATTTTGTGGGGTATCTAAAGGAAACTAAAGGATACTACTTCTATTTTCCTGGAGAACACAAGGTCATTGTTTCCAGGAACGCAACTTAGCTTGAAGAAGAATATGTCTACAAGGAACAAAGCTGCACAGAGATAGAACTTGAAGAAATTCAAGAACCACAAGATAACACAGAAGTTGAACCCTTATCGAATGACCTAAACAAGGATTCAATGGGAGTATCTAGTGAAGGTTAGGTACTTAGAGTACGCCCTTCAGCCAGTGGGAGTGTTGTGAGAGATAGTGCAGAAATGCAAGGCTCTCATACACAACCAATGGAAGATGATACAATTGTTGTACCTCATTCCATTCAGGAAATACATGAAAATGACATTCCTGAAAGCTCTCAAGGTGATGGATTATCCAACACACAAAGACATTCTCACAATCAGAATGCAACAAACACTAAAACGCAGAGTAATCAACTCCGTAGGACCACTAGGACTCATCGTCCACCTGAAAGACTTAATCTCTTTGTTGAAACATACAATGAGATAGATATTCCTGATGACGATGAACCTACAACCTACAACGAAGCTAAGTTAGACATTGATTCACAGAGATGGCAAGAATCCATGAAATCTGAGATGGACTCGATGTACATAAATCAAGTTTAGAACTTGGTTGATTTGCCAACAGGGGTTAGACCCATAAGGTGCAAATGGGTCTTCAAGAAGAAGATTGATGCATATGGCAAGGTATAGACTTATAAAAAAAGACTGGTGGCTAAAGGTTATAATCAACGGCCTGGGGTCGATTATGATGAAACCTTTTCACATGTTGCTAAGATTAAGTCCATTCGGATTTTGCTTGCAATAACTGCATATTATGACTATGACATTTGGCAGATGGAACGTCAAAACTGCATTCCTCAACGGTAATCTAGTTGAGGAAGTGTATATGAAACAACTTGAGGGTTTTTCAATTGAGTCCAAACCGAATGCCGTATGCAAGCTACAAAAGTCCATTTATGGGCTTAAGCAAGCCTCGAGGAGTTGGAATATTTTCTTTGACAAGGCTATCAAATCGTTTGATTTCGTCAGAAGCAAAGAAGATCCATGTGTTTATAGTAAACGCAAGGATAGGAGTATTGCCTTCACTATCATATATGTAGATGACATATTAATAATGGGAGACAATAAGACTCTCATGCAGTCAGTAAAAGAGTGGTTGTCCAGTACCTTCATGATGAAGGATTTAGGTGAAGCCTGCTACATTCTGGGGATTATGATCTATAGAGATAGACCTAACAGATTGTTGGGGCTGTCATAGTCAGTCTACATAGACAAAGTGCTTAGACATTTTTCTATGGAAAATTCCAATAAAGGCGGTCTACCTATGGGACAAGGCATCAAGTTATCTAAGAAGGACAGTCCTTATAATTCTATAGAACTTGAACGCATGAAAAGGATCCCATATGCTTCGGCTATAGGATCGATCATGTATGCCATGACATGTACTAGACCAGATGTGGCTTTTGCACTTAGTATGACTTGCAAGTTCCAGCAGAATCCTGGGGAAGAACACTGGAAAGCAGTCAAGAGTATTCTTAAGTATCTTAGACGAACTAAAGAATATTTCTTAGTCTATGGTGGACAAGAGAAGTTGGTATGTCTTGGGTACACTGATGCTAGCTTCCAGACAGATGTTGATGACTACAAATCTCAATCAGGTTACACATACATTTTCAATGGTGGAGCAGTGAGCTGAAAAAGTTCCAAACAAGCTACAACTACCGACTCGACAACATAAGCTGAGTACATTGCTGGATTGGAAGCTGGTAAAGAAGTTGTCACGATATCTGAGTTCCTGAAGGAACTAGGGGTTGTTCTAAGTGTCACTTGTCCAATAACGTTTTATTGCGACAACACTGGTGTGATTGCGCAAGCTAAGGAACCAAGATCAACCAACAGAAACAAACATGTACCAAGGAAGTACCACATACTCAGGGAGATGGTGGAGACTGAAGAGATTATATTAGACTATGTTCCCACAGACGATAATCTAGCTGACCCATTCACTAAACCATTAAGCTTAGTCAAGCATAATGACCATTTTGACAATATGGGCATTAGATATGTTGGAGATTGGCTCTAGGCCAAGTGGGAGATTGAAAGTATATTTATGTCCTAGAGACAATCTGTATTAGGACAAATGTACTTAATACACATTCATATTATTATTAATGGAGATTAATATTTTGGCATTTGCAATTATTGAATTATTATTTGATTGTTTGTAATTATTTATTAATGTGCATCCCTTGAGCTTACGTTGTCATTAATAGAGTGAGATATTTTATGATAGAGCGTAACTCTTAAAAAGGCCTCGACTAATGATCATCGAGAACGGGATATCGATGATATGTGATAAGTCGACATGTGGTCTACATCACATCCTTAGAGGATGTAGTATGTCTCACATGCTACGAGTAATGGTTACTCGTGATGGACACATGGATACTTTGGAAGTATTGGTATACCCTGCTGATATACTATTTGTTATACTTGTGTAACGTATGATCAACGTGTGGGAGATAGAAGTCCTCAGACTTGAGGTCAATACGCGCCTTATCTACAAAGTAATGTACTTTGATCCCGTCCTAAGCTCAAATGCCTTGTAGGTTGAGATACGACTTGTATTGAGTACATTACGATGTGGATTGAAGGTGGTAGTTGAGCCAAGATTAGGATTCATTCCTCGAATGTAAATTCGAGAGAACACTCGAATTCTCAGTGATATTAGGTTGACTAAGTCGTTGGCCAATGCAATAGACATATTTAGAATATGGTCTAGTTGTCAACTGATATAGATGAGATACAATGATTAAGCCATTTGGATAGACACTTGACAAATCCTAAGCTTGATCGGGTGTGTCGTGAATGAAAGGATTTTATCTTACCACATAAAGGTTAAGTTTACTGGATTCTCGTAAACGTACTTCACATATTGAGTTCGTCTTCTCGCGCCGTCTAGGAGTCCGACGTAGACCTTAATTTGATTAATGTCATTATGAGAAGGCTTATAGGGTCACACTATGTCGATTGTCCGTTTTGATCTAAGGATGTATTGAGAGAGTAATTAAAATGCTCGATTTGGAATCAAGACATTTAAATGAATAATGATTACATTAATTAAGTCAAAATTTGATTTTGAATTTAATTAAGAATTCACGAAAATTAAATCGAGGCAGTGCAACTGCACGTCGAGCGCCACATCGCCTATACCCTAGGGCCGCGACGCCTCTGCATCGATTTTTGGGCCTGACCCAAGGTCAAACCCTAATCCGATTTTGACCTAATTTCCAACTATAAATAGAGGCATTCCCTTTCATTATTTAGAAACTAATTTCTGAAAACATTCTAAGCCTTAGAGACTTAGAATCAAATACTCTTGAACCTCTGCCGTATTTCCTAGCTTTCCGAAGGAGGAGTACATTGAAATTTGAAGCTTGCAATCAGAAGGGCAACCGCGTGTGCACCTTATAGTAGATAAAAATTCAGATTATTATACTTGTAAGTAAATATTTTATGTTACAAGTTCCAATTATTGTATAACCATACCAAAAATTATTATTAGGGATAAGTAAAAAACAAATTTTTTAAAATTTTCGTCGTGTCTTATGATTTGTACCTAATAATTCCAACTGAAAATTTTCAAGTGACTGTAAATACTTTGTTTTTCTTGCAAGTATAAGTAGGGGTGAGCACGGGTACAGGGTACCCAGATACCCGACCGGAACCGACACTAACGGGTAGGTTCCGGTAGATATATTATAATAACGGGTAGGGTCCGGGTAGTAAAATTAGGAACCGATCAATGTCGGGTCCGGTTCCGGTTTCGGAAAATAGAGACGAGGTACCGGACCGGAACCGATACCCGGAACCTATAAAATATTAAATATTTTTACTTTTTTTAGAAACATTTGGACCACTTTTAACTTTCTCCAAAATTGTTTGTTGCACGCCTACACATTGATTTTCCCCATCCCAATACGTAAATATTTTAGTTTTTTCACCCCTTTATTCTAGAATGCTCTTTGTGCCATAAGAGAAAACACCAAAAACTCTCTCAATAACAATGGCGTTTTAGCTACACCACCGAGCTTCATCGTCGTCGTTGTTGAAGCTTTCTCTCAGGTACTTTCATCGTTGTCGTCGTTGAAGCTTCACCTTTGCCTCTTTCTCTCCTTGGTTGTGTTCACGTCATTCCTAAAATGCATATTGTTCATATCTAACTCTTTAATTTCTTTTTAATATCATATGCTTCTGTTCTATTTCAGGCGATACTCATCTTCAATTTGTATTTTATTTGAAATGTAAATCTATTTTTAAAATTTGTGTATATTTTTGTAGTTGTGAAGATGAAATTTAGGGATTTACTAGCATAATTAAGCTTTTCTTTTGTATCGAAGAGCTTATGAACACGAAAGTAAGTTTAATTCAGATATTTTCAAATTTATTTTGAAATCAACACGTTCAATTAATTGTCAAATTTGGCTTGCAATTTTAGGTTTTGGTTACGAATTAGCTTTTCTACAATGAATAAGTTTTCTAAAACTTCTTATAAGGATACTAAAAACTCTGATTGCAGGCTAAAAACTACTTGATGAAATTATTTTAGAACTCTTTTTTATTCTCATAGGCTTAAAATTGTTGCTTAATTTGTATTTTTTATTTACAGGGTACCCGGGAACCTACCCGGACCCTTCCGGATGATGATTGCTACGGGTAGATTCCGGGTAGTAAATTTAGGAACCGATCTTTTATCGGATAGGGTTCGGATAGTTAAAAAATGTTAGGATACCCGGACCCGCTCACCCCTAAGTATAAGTTCCCTTACAAAAAGGGAATTGAAGCTACAAACTTTTTTGTGGTCCCAAGAAGGCGGCCCCTGAGAAAGGAAAAAGTCGTAATCAATTCATGTGATTATGTGATAGACGCTGGAGAAGCGGGGATTGATTATTATAGCACAGCTTCTACTTCTTCGTAAATCGTAACCACTCTCCATTTGCTTGCCTACTGGTCCAATTTCAATAGTGTTAAGCCAATTGAAACAACATAGACGTTTCACCAAATTTGAAACAACAGACCAGAGAATGAAAAACCTATTCATAAGTGCCCGGATATTTAATTTTAATGCCGTCAATTCACCTAATTTTAAAATATTTTGCATAATGTATATACCCAGACAATTTCAAATATACGATATCTGAAGTTCATTTTGATAATTAACTTTAGACACAATATTCAATTTTATATGGCTAAGTTCTATATTTTTAATTTAACTTCAGCCATTTTTTGCTCGACTTCAATATATGCCTGAAGTTTAGTCATTTTTGTGAAAGATGGCTGAAGTTCGGTTATTTTTACTATCTCAATTAAGATTCATGCATGTATGAGTGAAGTTCAAACAAGAATACTGAATTAAAATTATTTTACTGAACTTTAATTATATATTGTTAAGTCTAGACAAAAATAATTAATGTCCAATTATCTTTTTAACATCAATCAAAAACCTATAAACTTCAATCATATGTAATTTTGAGCACTACTTCCTCTGGTTCATAACAAGTGTCTACTTAACATTTATATTTTGATTCAAAATAAGTCTTTATTTACATACTAAAAAAGAAATTAATTATTTTCTTTAAATTTATTCCTAATTAAGTAAGTGAGTTTTTATGTATACTAATTTGATAGTGTTTAATTATGAGTAATTTTGTTAAATACTTATTTATATCTTAAAGTTAGTATTTTGATAAAGAATATGCTAAAAACTAAGATAACACTTATTTTGGACCGAAGGAGTGCTTGAGCATAACTTCAAACACTGTACAACAATTAAAAGTAAATGAACACAAATTAATATAACGATCTCAAAATAGGCGGCAGCGTCAAATTTTTGCTTTCGACTTACCACCACAAATTTAAATAAGTTGGGCTGGCACATTTTAAAATAAATTGCGATTATCAAATGATTAAATAAAAGCAAGATGGCTAAATCGAACACTTTCTCTTCCGCCTTCTTTTTCTTTTCTTCCTTGTTTTTGGGCACTACTAAAAATGATAATTTTGAATTCTTTTATACTTCAGAATTACAAAGGTGTGTGAGAAAAACATATTCTCTTATGTCGCATTTTTTTTCATTCATTTATATGGGACAAAGTAAGAACAACCTATAACTGAAAGTCCTCATTGATAATGCACTTTCCTAACAGAAATTGCTGAAATAAAATAATGTTTCTCAAAAACAACAACTATTTGACTAACTTTTATTTGTTATATAATTTCTTTATTTAAAAAAAAAAAGATTGTCCAAAGGCAAAGATTGAAAAATGTTGAATTGTATTTCATTTATACACAACAACACTAAAATATTCAGTATAATCTATAATTACACCAGATAAGGTCTGAGAGGGTAGAGTGGATGCAGACATTACTCCGCTTTTTTAAGGATAGAGAAGATAGAGAGGTTGATTGCATTTCATTTGTAAGTCCCTATAACTAGTACTGCTATGATATAATTTTAAAAATGTTTAAAAGAAATAAAATTTCCAAATTATTATCACAATAAATCTGACAACATGGAGCCAATTAAAAAAAATAAAGAAATCCAATTACTCACTCCGCCTCATTTTAAATGTCTTATTTGTGTCTCTTTCTATACAAAAAGATACAAAAGTGTCTCTTTTATATAAGAAAATTCAAAAGATATTTTATTACATTACACACATTATTAAATTAGAATCACAAGATTAAAAAAACTCTTTTATTTAATAAACTCTATATCTAATTAAACTGAAATACTTAAATTGAGATGTGGAGTACTAGATAAATGTTTTATGCCATAAAGAAAACAAAATCAAAATTGCAAAATAATAAAAATATTACTCCCGTCAAAAACTACCAATAAAAAGGAACCTCTTTTTTTTTTTTTACAGGAGTTGAAAAGAACTTCACATCAGGCTCTTCAAAAACTGGAAAATAATCCCCAAAAACTATTTAAAAAAATTGTAAAAAAAAAACTCATCACGAAGTTCATCATAGACCAACGTGTTAATTATTCACCTCAACGAAAACTAGTCAAGCACATCCCACACCACGCGCCGGTGCGTGATCCCCACGCGTTCATCGGAAACCAACGGCGACCGACAAATCGGGCAATTAAAATTAAACGTATCTAACCAACCATCAAAACACTCCTTATGGAACACATGCCGACAATCCAATTTCCTCACATGTTCACCATCACCCAACCGGTTCAAGCAAACAACACAACTCGAACCGGCGGCTTCATCACCCTGATCATCAAATGTGTAGGAAAAAACCCGGTTTAAATTGAGCTGTTCAGCTAACATAACAAGTCCGGTTAAACCGGACCCAACGGCGACGTATAAAGTGTCTTCTATTTGAATTGGATCCAATTGGGAAGTTGATAAGCCGATAAATTGAAGGAAAGTGAAGATAATTGAACGGAGATTGGCTAAGCAATTAGCGAGTAGGGTTACGAGTAATATTGGGATTGATTCGGTAGAAACATCAGTTAATTGATTTTGTAATCCCATATTGTTGGATTAATTTTTATTTTTCTTTATAGCGGTTACATAAAGTGGATGTGTGGAAAGAGTGTATATATAGTGCTATTTCTTGTGGGGTGGAAGGAGTGGGGGTTGGGGTTTGGAGGGCTGGGTTACGTGGGAAGGGATAAAGAGGGACAGGCAATTAGGTGTTTTCAGTGTCGCAGCGTTTATTGCAATTTCAACTTTACGTTACTTGTTTGTATTGGTGAAAAGTTGTAACTTCGTAATTACTAGTACTAGTATATACATTCCAATTATGTTTGTTCTCGTATATATCTGCAATTTGTCTTTCATAATATAGAGATATCAAGTATTCTGAATAGTATTATACCATTAATATTACAGGTGAAGATGAGTGTGGCCTCGATGAAAGATACGATGCGGGAAGTGAGATTTAGATGGTTCGGACATGTGAAGAGAAGATGTGCGATGCTTCAATGTGGAGGTGTGAGAAGTTGACTATGGATGACTTCAGAAGATGTAGAGGTAGACCGAAGAAGTATTGGAGAGAGGTAATTAGACAAGACATGACGCATTTATAACTTACTGTGGACATAACCTTAGATAGTTGGTTCTGCAAGATTAGGGTAGAAGGTTAGTCGTAGTATTTCTCATATAGTTTTTTATCCTTCGATTTCTATTATTATCTACTATCTCTTGTATTTGATTAGCATACTGTATTGTTCCGGCTACTGTTCTTTTTTCTTTTTGACCTGTTTTGTTTTGCCTTATCTTAAGTCAAGGGTCAATCAGAAACTATCTCTCCACCTTCCAAGACGAGGAGTAAGGTCCGCATACACTGTATCCTCTTCAAACTTCACTTGTGAAATTATATTGCGTATGTTGTTGTTTTCAACATATAGTTTTTTGTCCATAAATCGAGGGAATAATGTGAAATGAGAGAGATTATCACTTTATGAGGGAAGTTACGTGATCTTTAAATCGTAACTTCAAATAATTAGATTAATATCAGTTTTAAGATTATTTGTATTTGAAAGGCGTAATTAGGCATTTTAATTAATATTTAACTATTATAGTACATATAATTATATTTGTATTATGTGTGTAACGTC
Source organism: Anisodus tanguticus (assembly GCA_034509755.1). Classification (NCBI taxonomy): domain Eukaryota; kingdom Viridiplantae; phylum Streptophyta; class Magnoliopsida; order Solanales; family Solanaceae; genus Anisodus; species Anisodus tanguticus. Next base: position 52,740,995 of record CM067542.1, on the reverse strand, counting down.
TTAAAGAACATAAACATTATATATTTTCTTCCCAATTTTTCCTTAAAGCACATAAACACTTTTTTCATCATGTGTTTTTCGGCTTTACTAGGATTCACCACGAATTGATAAATTTCAACGTAAGGATCTTGTGATACTTTATTCGGATATTTTGGGTCTAACAATGTAAGGATCTTGTGATACTTTATCTAGAGAAATCATATGGTAGAGTATCACACAATGTCCTCTGGTGGATGGTGAGTATCACACCATTAAATGTTACAAAGTACAAAAAGGAGTCATCAATATGTGATACAGAGGAGTTTTCCATGCCTGTGGGTTTACACCATGGGTCAACATTGAGTCCCCACAATTGTTTACCTTAATTATCGACGAGCTAATCAACACAATACAAGAGAAGGTTTCATGGTGTATGATATTTATTGATGATATTGTGTTAAGTGACAAAACTAATGAAAGTGCCAACCAAAAGTTTAAACTATGAAAAAGCACTTTAGAGAGTAAGAGTTTCCGAATAAGTGGAAGCAAGACAGAATGCATATATTGTAGGTTTAGTCAGCATGATGATAAGAGAGAAGTTGAGATGAGACTAGATGAGATTGTAGTGCCAAAATGTACATAATTTAATATCTTGGCTCGTTATTTTTGAAAAATTGAATGATAAATAAAGATGTTATTCATAGGATTAAGACCAGATGGTTGAAACTGAGAAGTGCTACCGGAGTGTCATGCGATAGAAAAATACCTACCCAAGTGAAATGTATGTTTTATAGAATAACTATAAGATCGATAATGTTACATGATAGTGAGTGTTGAACTGCTAAAATTCAAATATATTCACAAGATGAGTATTGCGGAGATGTGAATGCTAAGATTAATATGTGGTTATAGACTAGATAAGATTAGAGATGATCATATTTGTCAGAAGGTGCAAATAGCACATACTGAAGATATAATGCAAGAAGATCGCTTGAGATGATTTGGGCGAGTTTTACGTCAATCTATAGATGCATCGGTCTCCATATGCGAAATTATGGTAAGTGAATGTGATAAAAGGAGAAGAGTAAATCTAAAAGTACATGGAAAAAAGTGGTCTCAAAAGACTTGGAAATGCTTGGGTATTAATGTAAACTTAGCTAAAGATAAGACACAACTAAAAAAAATCTATATAGAGAATAGCTACTAGTTGAAGATAGATTTTATACTTGTTCATAAACTTTTTATTTATTTATTTATTTATTATTATTATATATTTTTAATGTATTTATTCTATTTAATATGCTGATAATATGGTACGAATTTCAATAAATGAATAAGAATTTATATAGACCATCTCAATTTATTTGAGATCGAGGCATATATGTTTAAACATGTACGATATTCTATCTCAATATATATCGATACTTTAATTTCATGACTTAATACTACTATCTTTTATATATAATGCTAGAACATTTAATCTTGCACACGAAGATAGGAAAAAATTAGCGACCGGGAGCGTGGAGGTAACGTGAGGGGCAAGCGGGTGGGTTGATTTGAGGAATAGTAGTAGTCCTATTTTTATTTTTATGAAGAAAGAAAGGGGGTGGCCAAAATAGTTGGAGAGTTTCACTAGTATAATCAAGTGACATGTGGGTGGGTCAGGTTTTTGGGGATAAAGATGAGGCTATAGCTTTGTCGACGTTATCTTTTTTAATTTTTTATTTGGTGTACATATAAGTATTGGAGTATGAATATATCGGGATTTAAGCCCGGACTTATTTGGTGGAAATATTTTTTATTAAGGATTTTTCTAAACACAAAATTCGAATTTTAAAATTTTAATTAAAAAAGAATCACTCCCTTCGCTGCACTGCATTTTTTTAATGATGCTTTGTCAACTTTATAATGTTATCAGCATTTTGAGATTTTCTCTTCCTCTTTCTGTTTTCTGTTTCCTTTTTGCTATAGATAGATATTGATAAAAAGAGTGAGGTAAACACAAAATTATAGTGGGGAAGAATTGCTTTAGGATACCTATTTTTCTCCGTCCCAATTCTATTTATATGAGGTTGATCAATTTTAGGAGTTAAATAACTTTTTTTATTCAATTTTAAATATAAAATTTTAAAGTTATATATTTAAAAACTACATAAAAAGTATTATAAATCTGCATAATTAATAAATTCATAATATAATTAGAGAAAAACATAATAAAAAAAAGAATTGTTTAACTCTTCAAACTGTCAACCTTGATATAAATTGGGACGGAGGAAATATCATCTTTTAGAATTACTGCAAATTTAATTGAACCAAAATATCAAATTAACAATTTTACCTCAAAAGACCTATAATCTCTTACATTTGAATTTAGCTAAATTGAAAAAGAATTGACGGTAAGGATTTATGTAGGCAATACTAGCCGATTGAGAAGAAGTCTTTCGCCGTTGCTTTTGCCATGGATCTTTTAGTTAGAATTAAATACGTGTATATCTATATATGGATAAGTGAAAAATAAAGAACAACATACACTCTTGGTTTAAAGAACTTTGTTTTTGCCTTAAAAAGATGGACAATTTAGTAGTAATTTAGATAAAATAAACATGATATAGCATTATATATTAGATTCTTATAACAAATCCCAGCTAATTTGATATCATATGATAAGACAATGAAGTATAACATTGTCACTTGATGGTTAAATTGATAATGATCAATAAAAGTTGCAACAATTTTCAAACTAATTTTGCAAAATTTGAATTATTCTATCTAACAATATTGATATTTATTATATTTCATAAAGAATGACGGTTTGGATATGTAGGGTCAGGCTATCGAATATCAATTAGAACATCAAATTCTTAAAATAAAATTCATATGTTTTATGAACTACATGAAATTAAAATATTACACTCCATATATTTATAATTAAAAGTACTTTTAAAATGTATAAATAACTGTAGTCAACTAAAAAATTGTCTGGCTCATCAATTAGTAATTATTTTTATGTTGAAACATATCAATTATTTAAGTTAGTAAACACCGCATTTGACAAGGTAGATTTGGTTTAACTTAAAACGAAGAAATTGCCACAATTTAAAAGAAGCATTCATGTTCAAGGACTTACCTTCAGAAGATCTTAGAGAACTATAGAAGTCTCATCTTATTCAAAATCAAGGAGAAATTGATATTGAACATGGACACGAAATGACAATACGTGATGGATGATTATTTAATAAATTTAATCTAACAATATAATAATTCATCAACAATTCTAATAAATTGCATCCTCAATGTCACGTCTTAAAACTAGGATGAGACGTAATTGACTCTCGAAACTAATGTGAAATAAAAAGTCACTCAAGGATAAAGCTACAAAATAGCAAAGAAACATGAAAGGTCATATAAGGCTGGAATATATATATATATATATATATACATTTTGATTGAGGATATTTTAGATTCCTTCTTGTATAAGGTCTAGACAGCACTCCTTGTTGACTGTGACCATTGTTTTGAAACAAATAAAGGTCTAGACAGCACTCCTTGTTGCATATGCAAATGGTTCCCTAGCAGAACCAAAAGAGCAAAATGCAAGAAGTGTTACGTAGAAGGATGCATAAATTGCCTCCAAAAGGAACTAGACATAATAATTAGCCCAAAACTAGACAGTCATAAGATAAAGGAAGAAACTTTAGTTGACTCAACCCTTCCTTTAAGAATAATTACATTAGAAACTAGAGTAAATAATCTAGAACTTAGATTAAATAATCTAGAAAAAGGAAAACAGCCAGTAGTAGATCTTGGCGCTGAATCAGAAGAACAGAATGAGACTGAAGTAGCTTCTGAACTGTTAAACTCACAAGATAAAATTCTGATTTGTAATGAAGACAAGAAATTCAGTGCAATAAGATTAATGACTAAGATTAGAGTCAAAGACTACGAAATTACAACTTTAGCTTTAGTAGATACAGGATGCACCAGAAGCATCATAAATAGAAAAATTGTCCCAGAACATCTTGTGAAGACGCTGGAAAAACCCTCTTCAGCTATACAAATGGATGGGACCTTCAACTTCTACAATTTTTACCTACAAGAAGCTAATATTAGTTTCATAAATTCCTGCACTAATAACCCAAGTTATAAATTAGACAAAATATATGTTAGAGACCTGAATATAAATACAGATTTTGTGATAGGTTTAGACTTTCTACTAAATAATAACGGAAGCTGTACTATCTATAGGGATGGAGTAATCCTCCAAAGAAATAGTACGTACACCCCTGTGCATACGCAAAAAATGGTTACGAATATCATAAAACTCCCTACGCTAGACCTTACTAACAACGACAGTTGTTGTAACAGTTGTAGTGCACAAGCTTCAGAAATGTTATTAGAAGAATTAGAAAAAGATTTAGAAGATTTTTTGCTTAACAAAAACTATACATTAATAGAATTAGAGACAGAATTCTATAATTTTAAGACAGGAATAGAAAAAATAGGAGTAATCAAAGATAAAAAGGATTTAGAAAACATAATAAAGATTTTAGACGAGCTAGAAATAATCGGAGAAAAAACCATTAAAACATTGGAATAATAATAAGATCCTCTGTGAGTTAGACATTATTAATCCAGAATACATAATAAGAACAGCTTCGATTGAAGCTACTAACCAAGACCTAGAAGATTTTAAATCTCAGATTAAAGAATTATTAGATTTAGAGATTATAAGAAGATCCACTTCTAAACACAGGTCGGCAGCCTTTATTGTAAGAAATCATTCCGAAATTGTCAGAGGCAAGGCAAGAATGGTGATCAATTACAAGAGGTTAAACGATAATACTAGAAGTGATGGCTATAAACGGCCAGACAAGACTGAACTTATCAATCGGATCCAAGGAAAAAACTTTTTTAGCAAATTCGATTGTAAGTCTGGTTACTGGCAAGTAAAAATGCATCCTAACAGCATTGAATGGACAGCTTTTACTTGCCCTGAAGGCCACTTTGAATGGCTAGTAATGCCTTTCGGCCTAAAGACCGCACCACCCATTTTTCAACGAAAGATGGATGAAATTTTCGCAGACTATAAAAGATTTACTATAGTTTATGTAGACGATATTCTTGTTTTCAGTAGCAGTATGGCAGAACACTTAGGTCATCTGCAAACAGTTTTTAGACTTTTTGTTAAAAACGGTATTATAATTAGCAAGAAAAAAATGGAGTTATGCAAGACTTATATTAATTTCTTAGGAGTAATTATAGGCGAAGGAAAGATAAAACTTCAGCCACATATAGCAAAGAAAGCCTTAGAAATGCCAGACAAATTAGATAAAACTAAAGACTTACAAAAGTTCTTAGGTATATTAAATTATGCCAGGACCTTTATAAAAGACTTAGGAAAAATAGCTGGACCTTTGTATTCTAAAACAGGGTCTACAGGACAGAAGAAGTTTAATGCAGAAGACATTAAAATTGTAAAACTGCTTAAACAACAGATTCAGAACATCCCAGACCTAAACTTGCCACTAGAAACAGACTATTTAATAGTAGAAACAGATGGCAGTTTTGAAGGATGGGGAGATGTCCTTAAAGCTAAAGCTAATAAATATAGTAGTAAAACTACAGAAAAAATTTGTGCTTACCACAGTGGGAAGTACAAAGAGAAGGGAAATATGAGTAGTATAGACGCCGAGATATTAGCGGTAATCTACGGTTTGAATGCTTTCAGACTATACATCTTAAATAAACCCGAAACTTTAGTTAGAACAGACTGTGAAGCTATTGTTAAGTTTCACCAGAAGATTAATGATAAGAATAGTAGTAGACGTAGATGGTTGAATTTCCTGGATACAGTATCTATATATAATCTAGTATTCGAACACATAAAAGGAAAAGATAATCATCTAGCAGACCAATTGAGTAGGTTACAAATAACTAAATCAGATAAGGGTAGTGTAAAGCTGTTTCCGAAAAAACTCTAATAATCTTTGTTTATTCTTAGCAGCATGAACACTTCAAAAGCCCAGACATCTAAAGACAAAGGGAAAGGCCCGGCCAAACCCGCAGACTCATATAGACAATCAGTTTTGGGGAACCTGAATTTCAGGCCCACCACTGCTCTTGAGACACCTCAATTAGAAAGACTGGTGTTCGGTAAGAATAACTTAATTTCCTACCCACCATCTAACATGACTTTCAAGGTTTTACCTGAGCATGTTATAGACAAACAATGAGAAATGTCGCTAGACAATTTATGGATTTCACACTCCAGAAAAGACAACAGCCATTTTGTGGCTACTTTAAATAGTACAAGTTTTTATTTTCATCAGAAAAATTTAGACAACCGTTTTAAATATTACGTGGTAATACACGGCAAGACAAAAGGAGTTTTCCAAACTTGGATCGAAGTAGTGGAGTCGATTAAAGATTTCAAAACCCCACTATTTAAGGGTTTTAATGATTTCAACGAAGCTTTAGATTATGCGAAAGGTATACTAGGACCAAACTATTACCTTTCTCCAGCCTTGAGATATAACCCCACTCAAACTCCCCAGTACAACATTCAGAAAGACACAGACAAAATAATTTTTTGTGACCACTGTACTTCCATGACAGAGTCATTTAAAAGACTCAACCAGACTAAAGAAGAGCTCCAGCTCCAGAATATAAGCCTAATAGAAAAGACTACCCAATTGGAACTCTTACTCAGACAAGAAAAACTTAAACGACTCAACAGAGTTCTCCAACTCCTCAAAAAATGGATAAGACAGGTGTGCGTTCCCTATTGAATGCAGAAAGACCTATTGTATCAGGTATAGATACAACTAGTCCGGTACAAACGGTCGCCGGTAAAGACTCCTCAAATCCGTTAATGGCTGTCACTTTGCCAATAAGTGAAAAAGAGGAAGCAAGCTCCTCTCAGAACAGACGAAGGCTCCCTCAAACTTTCTCAGGAACCACTTCCAAAACAAGGAGCAAACAGACTAAGAAACAGACAAAAAAAATTGAACAAATAATAAAAGAGACAATAGAAAATTTGTTCAAAGAAAAAATGGTTAACAGCTCCCAAGAACCGGAGACGAAACATGTTACATCTATAGAATTAACTAGACCAGTCCCTGCCGGTAATCCACAACCAATTTTGTCAGGGGAAAACGAAGACATAGATCATGTTTCTGAGACCAGTTCAGACGAGGAATTCAGACAGTCCAATTATGCCCAGGAGGCCCAAGATCCTAACGGATATGACTCTGGGATGAGTTTCGACTCAGTAGCAAGACATAATTTGGACACGTAGATAAAGAAGAAAAGCAACGGCCAGCGTTTAAAGCAGGACGATGTAGACCCAAAGAAGACAAATGCAGACATAAAGAGGACACCTTTTTGACTAAAGGAATAGCTTTCCAAAAAAGGAAGAGCCAGCAAACAGAAGACGACAAAAGAAAGGACAAATTTTCAAAAGATAAAGTGACGATGGGGCCCACAGCGCACCCGGCGGAAACTTTTGAAGATTCTTTTTTCAAATTGAAATCCGAAGTTTGAAGTCCGAAGACTGCTATAAATATCAGACTCCCTCAACACACAGAAGACAGAAGAGGAAAGACAGAAAGAGAGAAATACGTAAAACCTCCCTCAAATCCTTTTTTATGTTTACCTCTACCACTCTCCCCCTTGTATAAACACCATCGCATGTAAAGCTAAGCTTGTTGAGTAGATTCCTAGCAGTAGCTGTAGCAAGTCGGGACTCCCGAAAGGGAAATTCCCAGATACCTCTAGACATGTAAGTTTATCTTTCAAATAGTTTATCTCCTGTAAATTATGTTTTTTCTGTAATATCAAATCTTGCAGGATTGCAAGAAGTTATGTTAAAATTATGTTAATATACAGTTGTTATTTTCATCATGAATCTTGAGCTACTGTTATAATCTCCGCCATAAATGTCTGAAATTACTGTTTAAAGCCTTTAGCATAGCATGCCTAACATGGTCGACTTCTTGATTTAGTATATGGTTATCTGACAAGCTCCGTTATGAACTCTATGGATTAACCTGTAAATTCCTATGTCAACGGTGGTTGATAATTGGCCTGTTGAGGTCCGCTGAAGGACTGTTGTGGCCGCTTTTGGGTGTGGTTAAAGATGAGTTACATAATAGGGGTAAAGCTTAGAAGAAGAGATGAAAAATCAAGAAGGAGAAGCAAATAGGTACACTATACTAGAGTATCTAAATAGTAACTAAAATACGAATGACAGGGATGATGAACAGTAACCTAGGACTAGTGACTGGACAGAGTCCGGATTGTTAAAAAAAAAAAAAAAAAATGTTATATGAAAGGAGATAGACTTTGAATTAAGATGCTTATATGACTAGTTGTTATTTGGAAAGAGTACCGAGTAGGACCACACAATATATTTACCCCCACGATATTGAGACAATCCATTGAAATACCATACCCCACATTGTTATTGGTATATACATTTTGATTGAGGATATTTTAGATTCCTTCTTGTATAAGGAAATCATATGTATATGGGATGTAAAATTCTCTATGACACACACACATATATATAGAACTAGGAAAAAAGCTCTTTAATAAACTACCTGGAGCTTTAGGTAGAGAAATAGAAGACCGATGGAGTAAACGAGACGGAGTAATTCAAAACCCTAATTTTATATGGTCAATAGGCCATAGAATACAACATGTCATGGACATACTACAAGAAAAGTGTACTAATTTGCAGATTCAGAAACAATTAAAACAAAACGAAATGAATTTCAGCAAGAGTATAGTGTACACTACTCAAAGTTATGATAAGGATAACCGTAAAAAGAAAAATTATAAGAGGACATATTATAGGAAAAACTATCCTTAGTATAAAAGAAGAAAATACTATCTTAGAAAGTCCTCAGCAAGAAAACCGTATTTAGACAAAAATAGACATATAAGAAAATACAGGACAGACAGAAACTACAAGAATAAATTAGAATGTTTTACTTGTGGCAGTATAGAACACTTAGCTAATACGTGCCCAAAAAGAATTAATAATAATTCTAGAAACTCTCAACTAATTGAAGACTTTCAGGAGACTTTAATTAACGTAGACGAATATATGTCTGATACTGAAAGCATATATTCTATAGTTAGTATAGAAGCTGGAGAACAAAGTAAAAAAGACTCTTCTGACTCTGAAGCAGAAGAATTTATAAATGAAATAGGATTAGAACAATTAGATTTAGAACCTTTACAAAATAACAAATTTATGAATATATCAGAAGACTGTAATCACACGTTTGAAAGAAATAAAGGTTTAGACAACAAAGCATGTTTCTCTTGTAAATGGTTCCCTAGTAGGGGAAGAAGAGCAAAATGTGCAAACTGTTTCTTAGAAGGATGTATAGACTGTATACAAAAAGAATTTAAAATAATAATAACTCAACCAAACAAAAATAAAAGAACAGAAGATCCTATAGCTAATATGAGGTTAATGACTTTAGAAACCAGAGTCAATGAATTAGATGTAAGACTTTCTAAACTAGAAAAAATTAAAGAAATACCAGAACCTCAACTAGAATCCCGACAAGACATACTAGAAACTGAAAGAGTAATACCAGACATATAACACTCTCTAGATACACCAGTAGGAGTAGCAACAGAATTAATGAATACAGATACAGAAAGAGATAGAACTTTAGTATGTAACGAGGATAAAAGACTAGGAACATTAAAACTACTAATGGTAATTAGAATAAACAATTATGAAATTAAGACTCTAGCACTACTAGATTCAGGATGTACTAGAAGTATAATGAATAAAAAGATAGTTCCAGAAAAATTAATTAAAGACTTAGATAAGCCTGTGGCGGCCATGCAAATGGATGGGACGCACAATATATACCACCATTACATAGAAAAAGCAACCATAAGTATATATATATATATATATATATATATATATTGACAAACTATCTTATTATTTTTCCAGTGTTGGAGGGGTTTTCCCCTATGATTTCTATTTCGTCTAAGATTTTTATTATATTATCTAAATCTTTTTGATCTTTTATTACACCTATTTTGTTTATTCCTGCTTTGAAATTGTATAATTCTGTCTCTATATCTATTAGAGTGTAATTTTTATCTAATATATAGTCTTCTTCTATAATTTCTTCTAATATCAGATTTCTCTCTTCTTTCTTCTTATTGCAGCACAGATCCCCATCTGCACAATCTTGACAGCAATTTTTCTGTTGTTGATTGAGAGCTGATATTTGTGTAATTCTAGTTACTACTGCCTGAGTCTGTACTGGAGTATAAGTACTATTTCTTTGGAATATTACTCCATCTCGAGTAATTGTACAACTTCCATTATTGTTTAGAATAAAATCTAATCCTAGAATAAAATCTGTATTTATATTTAAGTCCCTTACCCATATTTTATCTATAGAATAACTTGGGTTGTAGAACTTTGAGCAACTATTTATAAAACTTATGGTTGCTTTTTCTATGTAATGGTGGTATATATTGTGCGTCCCATCCATTTGCATGGCCGCCACAGGCTTATCTAAGTCTTTAATTAATTTTTCTGGAACTATCTTTTTATTCATTCTACTTCTAGTACATCCTGAATCTAGTAGTGCTAGAGTCTTAATTTCATAATTGGTTATTCTAATTACCATTAGTAGTTTTAATGTTCCTAGTCTTTTATCCTCGTTACATACTAAAGTTCTATCTCTTTCTGTATCTGTATTCATTAATTCTGTTGCTACTCCATCTGGTGTATCTAGAGAGTGTTGTATGTCTGGTATTACTCTTTGAGTTTCTAGTATGTCTTGTCGGGATTCTAGTTGAGGTTCTGGTATTTCTTTAATTTTTTCTAGTTTAGAAAGTCTTACATCTAATTCATTGACTCTGGTTTCTAAAGTCATTAACCTCATATTAGCTATAGGATCTTCTGTTCTTTTATTTTTGTTTGGTTGAGTTATTATTATTTTAAATTCTTTTTGTATACAGTCTATACATCCTTCTAAGAAACAGTTTGCACATTTTGCTCTTCTTCCCCTACTAGGGAACCATTTACAAGAGAAACATGCTCTGTTGTCTAAACCTTTATTTCTTTCAAACGTGTGATTACAGTCTTCTGATATATTCATAAATTTGTTATTTTGTAAAGGTTCTAAATCTAATTGTTCTAATCCTATTTCATTTATAAATTCTTCTGCTTCAGAGTCAGAAGAGTCTTCTTTACTTTGTTCTCCAGCTTCTATACTAACTATAGAATATATGCTTTCAGTATCAGACATATATTCGTCTACGTTAATTAAAGTCTCATGAAAGTCTTCAATTAGTTGAGAGTTTCTAGAATTATTATTAATTCTTTTTGGGCACGTATTAGCTAAGTGTTCTATACTGCCACAAGTAAAACATTCTAATTTATTCTTGTAGTTTCTGTCAGTCCTGTATTTTCTTATATGTCTATTTTTGTCTAAATACGGTTTTCTTGCTGAGGACTTTCTAAGATAGTATTTTCTTCTTTTATACTAAGGATAGTTTTTCCTATAATATGTCCTCTTATAATTTTTCTTTTTACGGTTATCCTTATCATAACTTTGAGTAGTGTACACTATACTCTTGCAGAAATTCATTTCGTTTTGTTTTAATTGTTTCTGAATCTGCAAATTAGTACACTTTTCTTGTAGTATGTCCATGACATGTTGTATTCTATGGCCTATTGACCATTTAAAATTAGGGTTTTGAATTACTCCGTCTCGTTTACTCCATCGGTCTTCTATTTCTCTACCTAAAGCTCCAGGTAGTTTATTAAAGAGATTTTTTCCTAGTTCTTGGTCAAATGAATTACCGCTTATAGTACAGTAGTAAAAATAATCATTTAAAAAGTGTTTAACATAAAACCAACTACTTATACTTAATTGTTCTAATTTTTCTAAACTAATAATTTGATGCTTGTGATTTTCTTTTATATTTTCACTTAAGTTTATAATTATATCTACTATAGTATTTAACTGTTTTTCTTCACTATGTAGTATATGTTCTCCTGTGCTAAAGTTACACTTGACTATACTATGATCGTTTAAAATTCTATATTTCTTTTCTGGAGTGATTCTAAGATCTAAATATTCTAATTGTTTTAAGTGAGCTATGTTTATCCTAGAGGTATAATTATTTTATAAATTCTTTCGTTAAAATCCAGATGATCTCTGTAATAAGTTATTTGGCTTTGTAGTCCTTGGAGTTCCCAATCTATACGGGATATTAGGTCTTTATTTATTAAATTAAGTAAAATGCTTCCTTGTATAAACTGAGATATTCTTTCTGAACCTACTAATTCTAGGTGAGGACGTATATCTAGTCTATACTTATATCTAGTCTATATCTAGTCAACGATAGCATAGAATGGACAACTTTTACTTGCCCAGAAGGCCATTTCGAATGGTTGGTGATGCCATTTGGTTTAAAAACGGCTCCACCAATTTTTCAAAGAAAAATGGATAGCATATTTGGAGACTATAAGAGGTTTGTTCTAGTATACGTAGACGATATACTTGTTTTCTTTAACTCTGTCACATGATATCAAGAGGCACACTCTAAATTTTATTTTCAAAAACCCTAGCTAGCCTCCTTGCCACCCTATTCTTCGTCAGCTTTCATGACATCTCATGGAATTCCTACCCCGTCCTGTTTCGGTCTTGAGGCCTCAGTCATCTCCACCAACACAACACATCCTTCAATGCCAATCCCCACCCTAACTTTGTCAGACAAACTCCTCCAAGTCCTAACCCGTTTGATGAAGCAACACCTATTTTCTCCTCTTCTTCTTCAACTTTTTATACTATGCCCAACACATTTCTATCCACATCCAACAAGTTGCCCGCTTTTCTCTCCGGTACTCAACCTTCACCCTCTTTCCCTCCCTAGTTTTATATCTCTCATTTTCATCACAACATTTTCCCTTACAATTAGTTGTCACTTCATCCATCTCTTTAGATCCGCTCGCGCCTTCATCTAGTTCCACACTGTATCTTTTTGTACCAGCTCGATATGCACTTCTGAGCCTCACCCTAGCCCTTTGTTCTGTGCCTTCGAAAGAAGTGTCTTCCGCACATTCTCTCGCTGAGTCATCTAATCTCCTGAGTCTAAATGAGTCAACGACATCTTCAACTTCTTCACCAATACTTAATTCTGATTGTTCTATGTCGAGTTCACCAAACATTCCTAATTTACATTCATCTTCGTCTGAGTCTCTTGTCTAAGTCTCACATCCAGTTATTGCTTATACTATGCAGACCATGCCGAAATCTGAAGTGTTTAAGGTTCAAGTTATTTTGTCTTTGCATATTACAAGTTTAAGTTATGAAGCAAATACATATGCACATGTTGTTAAATTTAAATGTTGGGAAATTGCCATGGCAGAGAAATTTAATGCGCTTGTTCAAAATAAGACTTGACATTTAGTACCTTATCAACCTTATATGAATTTGCTCTCTTATACATGGGCTTATCGAGTAAAATATCATTATAAGGGTTCAGTTGAGCATCATAAAGCTCGACTGGTTGTACGACATTTTGGGTAGCTGGCAGGACTAGATTATCATGATACATTTAGCCCCGTAGTAAGCCACTACGATTCGTATTATTTCATCTCTTGTCATTACAAATGATTGGGTCATTAGACAGTTAGATGCTAAAAATGTCTTTTACATGGTGATTTAGCTAAAGCTGTTTATATGACTCAACCTTTAGGTTTTATTTATCCCGACTATCCTAATCATGTGTGTAAATTAGATAAATCTTTATATTAGTTGAAATAGGCTCCTTGGGCCTGGTTTCACAATTTTTTTACCTTTTTATTTTCTTTGAGATTTACTTGTAGTTGGACTGATTCTTCGATGTTCAATTATCGTTCTTCGATTGATATTCTCATTTTACATCTTTATGTGGATGATATTATTTTCACTGGGAGCTCTGCCTTTTTACTCCACCATGTTATTTCTCTTCTTTCTCATTAGTTTTGAATGAAGTATCTTGGTGGGTGTAGGTTGTGTGGTCTATAGAGTCTATGTTTCTTTCTCAAACTAGATATGTTTAGGACTTGTTCAAAATATTTAATATTTCAAAATTTAAATATGTCTGCACACCCTTATCATCCAGGACCTCGTTATCATTAATGAAATGAGAACTATTATCTCATCTTTCTGAATATTGCAGTATGGTCAAAGCATTGCAGACTTGACTATGACTAGGCTCGATATATCTTATATAGTGAATCTTGTTTCTCTATTCATGCATGCCCCTCGTACTGCTCACCTTCTTGCTGTGAAATATATCTTTAGATATCTGCAGGGTACCACAGATCATGGTCTTGTGTTAAAGCGAGCGAAGGGTCTTTCTGTGGTGGTGGCTTATTCAGATGTTGATTGTGCTGGGTGTCCGGACACTTCTCGGTCCACTATTGGTACCCCTTTTTATGTCGAGTGGATCCTCCAGGTGGATCCCTTACAGTCTTCATGGGTCCAAAATTGATTTTCTGACATTCTAAGAAGCAACCAACAAACTCAAAATCCTCTAGTGAAACATAATATCGTGTTGTTGCTTACACAGTCATTGAGACATTATGAATTCAGTATCTTTTAAATGAACTAGGTGTGATTATTCATCAACCTGTGAAGGTCCTGTGGTGACAATATCTTTGCTACTTATATTGTTGCCAATTTAGTTCTCCATGATCGCAATAAGCACATCAAGGTTGATTATCACTTTGTCAGAGAACGTGTCTCCCATGGTAATCTAGTTATCCGTTATATACCTATTTAGCTTCAGCTAGCAGACATTTTTACAAAGTCATTGTCGGCAACTCAATTCTTGTTCCTCAAAAGCAATTTGTATGTGCATCCGCCCCTACAGATTGAAGGGTCGTGATAAAGGATATTTTCGAGTCCTTGTATGAGAAAATCATATGTATATTAGATGTAGAATTCTATATTATGTATATGAGACACTGGGCTTCCAATTGGTAGAGCCTTCCAACCATCTTTGACTCTGTCACACACATATGTGCGTGTGTGTGAGACTGTAAATTTGTAACTGAAGACAGAAGGGGGACAATCGTAACTTGATGGTAAGCTAAAATATAAACTTAATATATTGTCCATGAACATGGTTGTTGTAATAATTTCAGCAGTATATGATATTTTGTATAAATATTCATAATGTGATTCATCTATACATGAGATCTAGCCACACATATGAAAGAATGTCAGCCTATCTCCCATTACATACAATAGCCTCGTATACATAAGGCTAGTTTCACCATGCCTTTGAGATGTACAACAAATAAAGCAAAGTTGTGATCTTAACCTTGATCAAGTACTGATTTAACTTATATATAATAGTACAGTAAAATTAAATAATTCTCCTTCCATTTTAATTTAAGTGTCTTATTTTTTTTGGTCTGGTTAAAAAAAAGTCTCTTTATAAATTTAGTAAGTTGACAATTCAAACATCATACATGACAATCATATAACCACTAGATTGAAATAACTTTTTGCTACTTTACATATCTTTAATTTAAGGCCACAAGATTAAAAAATCTCCCTTTATTTTTTAATCTTTACGTCAAGTCAAAGTGGGTGGCCAACGGGACGGGTCCGGGGCGGGACCCGTACCCAGCGGGACGGGGGGTTAGGGTGGGATCGATACCCGGCGGGACTGGCGGGTTCTGCCGATGTCCCGTCCCGGTTCTGGTCCCTTCGGAAAAGGGTACCGGTATTATCGGGGCGGGACGGGGTCGAGATCGGTTTTTTTTTTGTTTTGTACTTAGTTTTAAAAAATAACATATATATAAATAACTCAATAATTGAATAAGATAGTGTAATAAAAATATCTCAAGACTATTTTTATGCCTCTTATATTATTAATAGAAATATACAAATACAATTGTCAAAATTGCAACTTTGTGGTGTTGTTCAAAAGTTGCAAATGACATAGTAAAACTAAAATTGCAATTAAAGAAATTACATTTTCAAAATAACCTTTTCTAGTTTCTTTATAATTTCATGTGGTTCTTCGGTTAGAATTGGTATTTGTTGGTCAAATTGCTCCACGTCGCTTCCACCACCTTCGGATAAGATGTCGTTGTAGTTTTCGTCTTCTTCTTCGATGATCTCCGGTTGATCGCACCTTATCCGCTCCACTCGTATCCAATCTTTGAATAATACTGCAATCTCCAAATTGTCTCTCGCTAATGGTGTATGTGCTCTCCTATTTGAAATCTGCCGGAAGAAAAAATGCTTTCAGACGCTGTTGATGACGCTTGAATGTTCAAAACATCTCGGGCCATCATTGAAAGTGTCGGAAAGGGCTTCTCATTCTCCCTCCAGTATTTCAGCAAGTATTTACGTCCTTCTTCATTGATAACTGCTTGGTACTGTACAACACCCTGCAAAACAAAAACATCAAACTCACTAACTTGGTTAGTAGTGTTACCTCCGCACATTCTATTTCTAAGGCTTTCAATACTAGCCGCATAAACAACATGTCTTTTATAAGGTTGTGTTGAAGAAGAAGAAGAAGAAGAAGAAGATGGTATGGAAGCCGGTTGGTTTCTAGTACTTTCTTGTTGGTAATACCTATATACTTTTTTGCATTCATCTTGTATGCTAGACAACACTTCTTCTTTAGTTTGTTCAATAGGTGGTGGGTCATTTGGATTTTTAGGAGTTGGAGGTTGTAGTACTGCTATACAACCATAAATAGGTTCAATAAGTGTTTTACAACCGTCTACTTTAATAGTCAGATTTAATACAACACCAATAATATAAATAGTGGAAATATGAATAAAATATTTTTTAAATTTGATAAATATTTTTTTAATAGGTGCCTTATATGTTGATTTTTCTATATATTCACTAAGTAATAAAAATATTAGAGCTATATAAAACAACATAGTAGAAATTGTAGGATAATATATACCGATTCTTTTGTTGTTTGAAAAAATTTCTCTAGAAATACAATAAGTTCTGAATTTTTTTCTCAATCGCTATCTACAACCATATCATTTGGATTTCGATTATGGGCGTTAGAAAAATAAAGTTATAGGTCTTCTACAGTCATAAGCAACAAGTAGTTGCTCGTATAAAAAATTCCACCTAGTGGGTACTTTTTCGGGAATTTTTCTATAAGGTAGTTGGCAATCGTGACAAGTTTTTTTATAATTTTTTTTCGTTGTATTCTATTACTTTTAAAAATAAAATTTATAGCAAATTGTATTTTATCAAGAATGTCTCCAAAAAGTGTTAGACCATCCTTTACAACTAAGTTATATATATGACACACGCATTTTATATGACAATGATTTGGAAAAGATGAGTTAAAATATCTTTTAAAAGTCCAATAACATAATTATTAGAATATGCATTATCTAATATAATAGACATAATTTTATCAGTTATGCCATAATAATCGCAAATTGAAAAAATATTTTCTGAAATAAAAGTACCAATGTGCCTATCATCTATATATCTATACGCTAAAATATGTTTTGGCATAGACCATTTATAATCTATCCAATGACATGTTAACGTTAAATAATCATGGTCGTTAGTACTACGGCCTATATCAGACGTGATAGATACTTTACCAGGAAAATGATATAAGGAATAACGTAAATAATGTTGATATTCATGTGCAAATTTAAATACATCTCTCATAACAGTTGATCTAGAAAAACCGTTAAAAGCAGGATTATACATGTCGAGGAAATGAAAAAGGCAAACCCTTCACAACAACTAATTTTGCTATTGCTTCCCTATCTCTATGTTTATCGTATTTAGGGCCTACAATTCCCCCCGCCATAGGGTTAATTTGACCCTGTACTTGGTCTGGGACAGTATGTGAACCTTATCCTGATGGAGATGACATTTGCGCACCTGGTTTTTCAGCCAGGTATTGGGCATACCTAGCTGGGTGATAACCTTTGTACGTGTCTCATTAAACCCCCTGTCCCACCCTGCCCTTTTCCCATTTTAAATTTAAAAATATTTTTAAAAATTTGACATATAACTACTTGATGTTCTACGTCCCTATAAAAAATTCCATGCATCTGATTTTAATTTTCGTTGTGGTAGGCCTCGTCTCATACTAGGGGGAATATGAGGCGTTCAGTTGGAGGTGCACCAGTGGGTGTGTCATCTAGATTAGTCGGTGTGTCATCTAGATCAAGTGGTGTGTCATCTAGATTATCTTCTAAATTAAAGTCTTGTTGAGTTCCAAAAAATAACTCTTCGTCTAAATCTAATGGTATTGCAGGAAAATGTTCAGTATCAACAAAATCATCCTCTCTAGGAATATGATCATGTCTAGGAATAGGATGACTAGAAGAAGTATCCCTTCCCTTGTTACCCCTACTAGAGGAAGCCTTACCCTTACCCTAAACATACATTTAAGTCATTCCATTTTAATTATGCTAATAAATAGTTAAAGATAATGAAATTAAGTGTGTTAATTAAAATAAAGAAATAATAATAATAATTTAATGAAGGAACGAATGTACCAAATGCCGATGTAATCAAGAGGTTGAAAATTGAAACTTTGCTCGATGGATGATCCTCAAGCTAGTTGCCAACTTCACTCCCAAATGAATAATAAGATTGAATATTTAGTACACAATGTAGACTTGTAGAGAGATAGATTGAGAGGTTAGAGAGATTGTAGGAAGATTTGTGAGAAAGATGAAGAGAAAATGAGGTATTTATAGTTGGAAAATTGGGTTAAAGTGTAAATATAATAACTTAGGGGTTAAAAATAAATATTAAGGGGGTTGGGGGAGGGGGAGGGGGAGGCCAAAAATGACCGTTGCACAATGGCCAAAATATAAAATAGTCATTGTGCAACGGTTATTTTGTGCAGGGGGGGGTTATCGGGCGGGACATGGGGCAGGATCAGGGCGGGACCGGGGCTGGCGGTCCTGTAGCGGGCCGGGCCCCGGCGGGACTAGCCAAGGTCCCGTCCCGATTCGAGTCCCGTTACCAATTTTTTTTTTAATAGTGGGGTCGGGTCGATCGGGCCGACCCGCCCCGTTGGCCAACTCTAAGTCAAACTAAAATACTTAAATTAGGACGGAGAGAATAATTATTTATATTTCAATTTTAGATAAGTTAAAATTATATGAATTCTCACGGATCATATTTCTATTCAAAATCAGAGTGAACCATAAACTAATATATATATTTTGATAATCAACCAATGATTTTGAAAGAAAAAGAATATTAGTATATTATTAATGGAGGAAAACAAATTGCCGACGTTCGTCCTGTGATCTCAAGA
This sequence comes from Anisodus tanguticus, assembly GCA_034509755.1. Classification (NCBI taxonomy): domain Eukaryota; kingdom Viridiplantae; phylum Streptophyta; class Magnoliopsida; order Solanales; family Solanaceae; genus Anisodus; species Anisodus tanguticus. Next base: position 52,721,681 of record CM067542.1, on the reverse strand, counting down.
AACTACATACGTAGTGACAATTCATGTAAAACAAAATGAAAAGATCCTAAGAGAACCTTATCATGAGAGGCAAAATGCTAACGGCCGCAAAAGGCACAATTGGCAGAAAATCAACATGTCAGTCATGATTTCTATCAAATGTTTCATTAGCGGACACTTGCGGCTGTTGCCACATACTATTTAGATTCTGTGTAAGTAAATAAAATCTCTCCTTACTTTATGTTTATGATAGGAATAGGATACACATAGTGCGCACCTTGAATTGCTAATTGTGTTACACACAGAATTGTGTACAAAACAGTAGTATAGTTTATAAAAACTTTTTTTTATCTTATCCTTGTTTGGATGGTCGGTAAATATAATACTTCTTTCAATTTATTTGTCTAGTTTTAATTTGTTATAGTGTTTAAGAAAATAAAAAAAAATTGAGTCTTGTGATCTTAGACTAAAGATATGTATAATGTAACAAAACATTCTTTAATCTTGTGATCTTAAATATGTCACGTAAAAAGTTGGAATAAAGAATTGCAAAATATAGAAAAAAACATTCTTTTTGAAATGGACTGAAAATGAAAATAAGACAAACAAACTGAAACAAAGGGAGTATAATGTGTCATATTATAATATATTATATTGTATGTATCATATCGTATTGCATTGTTCTGATGAATATAACGTTTGAATAGATAGTATAATTTCCCATTGTTACATAATGTCAAACATTAGCAATTTTAAAAGATACCTATAAAAAAGTAGGGTACGAAATAAAGATACTATAAAACGGTAGGGTAAATGATAAAATAGGATTATTAGATTATAAATAAATACAATTTTTTTCGAAGTCTTAACCGTTTCACCATTTAAATACCCGGTGTGTTATGTTATATTACATTTAAGGATAATGTACTTCAAAATTAGTCTAAATAAAATATATTTTCTATATGGAGGGATCAAACGCATATATTTTAATTAATTAAAATTTAAAATGTGCTAATTCATACATCATAAGCACCAAAATCAAAATTTATCTATAACTGAGAGACTAAATACTATTAATCCTATTTTTTTATTTATTAAAATATATATTTTCTTTATTCTATTTTATGTGACAAATTTCAAAAAAAATTATACCTTTTTATCTTTGAAACTAATTTACCTTTAAACTTCAATTTTACCCTAATGATATATATAAATGTATAGTTTCCTTTGTTTTAAATACGTGTTCGTTCAAATATCATCATATAATATAAGCGCGCTCTCTATATATATATGGGTTGTGTGTTTTCTTTTTATTTTTACAAAATCGACTCTAACTTTGGCATCTGCCACTGATTTTTCATGCTTTCAATATTATGAATGCCGTAATGCATATTCCGTGTCCTACATACCGGGATTCTAGGGAACGTTAGTAACATGTTACTTATGTACTGCAATTTCATCATATTCATCTAAGCCTATGACAACACAACACATGCAATGATGAGAAGCCATGTAAAATTGCATCTAACAACAAGCTGCAAGTCGCTCAATACTTCAATTGTATTTTCCACAAGTAACTTTTAGCAGTATATAGGAGGGTTTATGGTTCGGTTTGGATCGGGGTTTGGTGAAAATTAAAATTAAACTAATGTAATCAGATTTTTAATTATTAAAATCAAATCATATCAAATATAATACATATTCATCGGTTTGGTTGTTGTCTGGTTTTGGTTGGTTTTATTTAATTTTTTGATTTTTAAGAAATTTAGTGGTGTTTCTCGCTTTCATTTCCCCCTAAGATTAAGAAAGACTTTTTTATTTTTTTCAACTTATAATTTATTATTATTACTATTTTATGTTAAGAAACACAATCCTTTTAGGTAAATCTCCGAAATGTTTTTTAGGATTAATGAGATTGGATTTTATGGATCTCTTTTAGTTAGAAATGGGCTTAAGGTGTAGTTCATTAGCCTATTAAGATTAAGATAATTTGATAAAAAAGTAAATAAAAGATTTAAAATTACTTATAAAAATCAATATATCTTATATGTATAATTATAAAATTATGTATATGATTTGTCGGTTCGGTTCGATTATTTCTTCGGTTTTTTTTTAATAAAACCAAAATCAAACCAAATATTATTGTTTTTTAAAATTTAAAACAAAATCAAATCAAACCCAAACAACTATTTATTTATTTGATCGATTTGATTCGATTTACATTTGGATCGATTTCTAACCAAACCGTGAACACCCCTAGCTGTATATTAAAAAAAGAAAGTTTCAATATCAAGTATTGATTGGCATGTTACAGAATTCTTTGAGAAGAAACAATAATATTGCCACTCAATCCTAGCAATCATGTAGGGAAGGAGGGTTGGGTGACCTAGAAGGGATAAGATGGAATGATGCTGCAGTAGCAAAACATGTATGGAATGTGGCAAGTAAGGCTGATAACCTATGGGTTAAGTGGATTAACCCCCCACATATATATAATATATATATATATATATATATATATATATATATATATATGTGTGTGTGTGTGTGACCTATGGGTTAAGTGGATTAACCCCCCCCCACACACACACACACACATATATATATATATATATATATGGTGGGAATATCAACCTCCCAGGAATTGGAAGAAGATGTTGGAAATTTGCTTTTGGTGGGGAGGTGCGCCCACCCATATTTAATGACTTAAACACTAGGGTTCCGCATGTTGGAGGCTCTGTCTCTTCACACGTGCATAATCTACTAAGTGAGTAGATGACCGTAGGGCCAAGGATCGTTAAATTTCGTTGAGAAATGAAAGAGATATTGATCCACGAAGTAAGGTGTTTGAGGCATGGAAATGTGGTGTGGGACAAAGAGCCATCTCTCGACTCAGCCCACATTTGTAACAATCCAGATTTAATGGTTCTTGATTTCAGGTTATCAAGATTCAAGACTCAACAAGTTTGCGGTTGTTTCTGAATTGTCTATTTGTTTATCCTTTCGAACACTTGTAATATTTATTTACTTCCCGTACTGCTTTACATATCCAACAGAAGATATGTACAACAAGAGATAAAATGGTAGCAGGGTATGTACAGGATGACTGGTTAAAAACAGGTGGGAAATATACCATACATAATGGGTACAAATGGCTAAGGGGAACAATAGAGGAACAACCATGGAGGAGATGGATTTGGAATTGAATGAATACACCTAAACACAGTTGTATAGCATGGTTAGTAGCCCACCAGACGTTGCAGACCAAGGATAGACTGTATAGATTTGGCATCTCCCCAGATAATAAATGTGTGGTATGTGACAATGCTGAAGAGACAGTGACTCATATGTTCTATGAATGATGTCTATCCATAACTTGTCTAGATAAAATACTACAATGTTTGCAGCTGAATGTACAAATCAAAGAAGGATAGGAATATGGAAGAGGATGGCCAGACAAGCAAAAGGAAGAACGTGCAGAGAATTCATACCGGCAGTGTTAACAGCTCTAGTGTACTAAATATGAAAAGCAAGGAATGAAGCTTTCCGGAAAAACAAGGTCATCCGACCTTAGGGGATTGTTGGAAATTTACTAATGTGGACTTAAGTTTATCCCATTATTTATGACTCGAACAATTGTTGGTTACAAAGGTGCAGAAAACGAAAATTACTAGTAACTGCTAAGTATTACAAGAACTGAAATTACAATTGATCAAACAAACTGAAATTACACAGAATTTGAATAACAAACTGAAATTACACAGAATTTGAATAACAAACTGGAAGTTTTTGGTATGCTGAGTCGAGTGTTTGCACTCTGTCTTTAAGTCAATATTGCCCCGTATGTATCCTTTCTACGTCCTGGACAATTGACTCCCAAGATAAAACAACAAGTGAACAAATGAGCAAAGGAAACTCAAGTGTTACCGTGAAGATTTTTGAGTAATGAAATGATGCTGGAAGGTTGTAGAAAGACTGAGTTCGTTTCTGTTTATATGTGTCTGCTTGTGTTTTCGTGTACCTCAATAATGGTGACAAAGGGTCCTTTATATAGTTGAAGGAGAGGCTCATGAACTGCCCACATAAGTGTCATTACTGGCCAAGTAATGGCAATTATGGAGGTAGTAATTCCCCAAAATAAATGGTGAATTTGATGTGCAACGGATGACATTTAGGAAGATTAATTCAGCCAAAATAAATGGCTGAATTGAGTTCTGCTGTTGACGTTCTATTCTCTGCCCAATATGACTTTCTTGAAACTTCAGGGACCAAACTGTACATATGAAAGAATTTTGGTCCAAACTGTACATATGAAACTTCAGGGATCAAACTATACATATGGCAAAGTTCTTTGGTCCAAAAAGATAATATCAGAAGAAGCACAGCCCATAGCCCACAGCCCACGACCCGAGACCCGAACCTGGACCCGGACCGGACCGGACAGGCGGGCGGCGGCGCGCGTGTGGGCTTTCTTCGAACCGAAGCACATCTAGGTCCTCCCTCGTTTAAGCACATGGGATACCCCTTGGGGTCCCAAACCCCAATCCAACTTTGAAACTTATAAACAAAACAATTCTTTCTTCCTCCACCGATGAGGGAGAATTGATCTCAATACCACACTTTTCCATGCTTCAAACACTTCACTTCGTGGACCAATATCTCTTTCATTTCTCAATGAAATTTGACGATCCTTGGCCCTACGATTATCTACTTACTTAGTAGATTATGCACGTGTGAATAATCAGATTCTCCAACATGCGTAACACTAGTGTTTAAGCCATTAAAGTTGGTCGGACGCAACTCCCGCCAAAGGCAAATTTCCAACAACAATTGGGGCCCCGCACGTCGGAAAAGTCGTTTCCACACACGTACACATGTAGTGCCAAGTATCGTAAATTTCATTAGTGAAAGAGATATTGGTACGTAAGTGAAACGTTTGTGACATAGAATGATGGACGGTTATTGGCCAAATGACAAAGTATTCCACGTTGGTAAACGAAGGAAAAAGTGTAACATGAAACGAGTCGGAAATCGCCGCGGAGCTGCGAAGGCCGCGGCGCAGCCCCGTCGGAGCAGAGGCGCCGGAGCGCCGTGACGCTAATTGGGTCTTTAGCCACTGGTGTCGCGTCGCTAATTCGCAGAGCCGCGACACTTTGGAGGTAGAATGCTGCGACGGGAAGATGAAAAGTTCTAACTTTTGGGCTGGTTTTGGAGCATTGAATCTCCATTATTTGGCACATGAATTCAGCCATTATTTGACTAATGTAACCCCTCAATCAAGTTCCATTACATGGCTATTGAAGGCCATTAGTTGGCTAGTTGAAGGGCCATCTCATTACACTATAAATTGAGGCCTTTGGCTCAATTGTTAAACACACTAAGAAAGACACTACATAATTTTCTGACATCTTCTTCTTCCTCTCTAGCAAGTTTACTATACTCAAAGTTCTTCAAGAGTAACACTTGAGTTTTCTTTGCTCATTTGTTAAGTTGTTGTTGTATCTTGGGAGACTATTGCCCGACAACGTAAGAGGATATATACGGGGGAATCTTGTCTTAAAGACAGAGTGCCATCACTCGACTCAGCAAATCACAAGCAGTTGGTTATGTTCTTTATTCTAGATTGTTGTAATCTTTAGTTTATCCTTTCTAGCAATTTGTAATATTTACTTACTTTCTATTTTCTGCAATTATTGTAACCACAATTTTAAGAAAAGATTGTTGTAAGTGCTTAGAAAGATGACTGGAGGAGAATAACTCGCTTCTGATTCTGCTACTGCTGCTACTCAAGGCAACCCTCTGCCTTCCCCACTGCTCAAGGCACACCCAATGCCTTTTCGGTTGCTCAAGGCTCATCCAATGCCTTTCTGGCTGCTCAAGGGAACGTTACAGTTCCTCCACTCGCTGGATTCCACCATGAACGCCCAGAAAAGTTCATGGGCTCCAACTTCAAGAGATGGCAGCAGAAGATGCTACTTTATCTGACTGTTATGAGAATAACTCATTTCCTAACAGAAGATCCTCTACTAGCTGGAGATGAAGTGGGCTCTTCGCCTACTAAAACGGTTGAAAGGGGCCAAGGTATCCATGTCATTAATGACATGAAGATGGTTCTTGATGCATGGAGTCATAGTGATTTCATGTGTAAGAACTATATTTTGAACTGCCTGTCAAACCCACTCTACACGGTGTATTGCACCGTAGGCACCGCCAAAGAGTTATGAGAGAAGCTGCAGAAGAAGTACAACGCACAAGATGCTGGTACAAAGAAATTCATCATTGGGAAATTCCTGAAGTTTCAAATGGTGGATAGTAAAACAGTGATGTCCCAAGTCCAGCAATTCCAAATGATTCTACATCACCTAGATTTGGAAGATATGAAATCAAATGAGCAGTTTTTGGTTACATCACTGATTGAAAAGTTACCTCCCTTGTGGAATGAGTTTATGAGTTACTTAAAACTCAAGACAAATGAGACAACCTTTGAAGAACTTATTATCAAACTCCAGATTCAGGAAGATAATAAGAAGGTTTTGCTTAGGGGAAAACAACCCGCTGAGGCAAAGGCAAATCTGGCTGAGGCCAAAGGGAACCCAAGCAAGAAACGTAAGTCCAGAAAGACGGCAAGACCCAAGCGGCAGAGAAATTCAATGGAAACTGTCACCACTATGGGAAACCTGGTCACATGATCAAGGACTGCCCTAAGCTCAAGACTGAGCAACAAGAGAAGGCCAAAGCCAAAGGCAAGGCTCAGGCTAACGTCGTGCTGGGGGTAGAAAAGGTAACAATGCTTCTTCTGACGTGCTGGGGTAAAAAAGGTAGTCCTGAAGATGACTTCTGGAAAGGAGCTCACTCTGAAGGAGGTGATGCATGTTCCTAAGATTAGGAGAAATTTAATTTCAAGTCATTTATTGGTTAATGCTGGTTTTAGGCTAGTATTTGAGTCCAATAAGTTTGTAATCACCAAGAATGGAAATTTTGTGGGAAGAGGCTTCGTCTGTGAAAACTTCTTCAAAGTTAACGCCATGTTTGTAATACGTGCAAGCAATAATATTGAAGCTTCTTCTTAATTGCTTGAATCCTCTAATTTATGGCATCATAGATTAGGACATATTAACTACAAGTCCATCCAAAGGTTGGTTAAGTTGGAGTTGTTGCCGTCTATCGACGTAAACCCTCAACATAATTGTGAGGTGTGCGTAGAGGCAAAACTCACAAAGCTTCATTTTCGATCCGTCGAAAGGAATACCGCTCCTCTAGAACTTATTCACATAGATATATATGATTTGAAGTTTGCACAAACTAGGGGGCACAAGTACTTTGTGACATTCATTGATGATAGCATAAGGTATTGTTACCTTTACTTGTTGAAAAGTAAAGATGAAGCCTTTGGAGCTTTCCGACGTTACAAAGCAGAAGTTGAAAACCAACTTAGCATGCAGATTAAATCCATTCGTAGCGATAGAGGGGGAGAATACGTAGCACCGTTTGAGGAATATTGTGCCAAATCGGGCATTGTTCATCAAACGACGGCTCCATACTCACCTCAGCCGAACGGTGTTGCGAAATGCAAGAACCGCATATTGAAGGAAATGATGAATGCCTTGCTCATCAATTCTGGTCTTCCCCAAAACATGTGGGGAGAAGCCGTCCTTATCGCTAATACGATTCTTAACAGAGTCCCACATAAGGGTAAGGACAAAACTCCATATGAATCATGGAAAGAAAAGAAACCCACCTATAAATATTTAAAGATGTGGAGTTGTTTGGCAAAGGTCGAAGTGCCCAAGCCAAAACAAGACAAGATTGGGCCTAAGACTGTAGATTGCATTTTCATCGGATATGCAAATAACAGTAGTGCTTATCACTTCTTAGTGCATAAGTCAGATATTTCAGATATCCACGGGGGTACAATCATGGAATCAATGAATGCTCAATTCTTTGAAGATACCTTTCCTAGAAAGGAAAAAGACATAAACTCTCGCAAACGAAGTTATGAACCAAGCTCTCAGGAACCGGGAGTCGTTGACTGCCTGGATCTAGATGGTTCAGATCTAATGGACTTCGAAGTGACTGAATATCCAGAATCTAGTATTCCAGATTCTCAGAACTTGGAGACTTCAGAGATGGAACCAAGGCGAAGTAAAAGGGCTAGGAAGGATAAATCCTTCGGTCCTGACTTTGTAGCTTATATGGTTGATGATGACCCAAGGAAAATTGCTGAAGCATTATCAACTTCAGAGGCACCGCTCTGGAAAGAAGCTATTGAGAGTGAAATAGACTCCATTCTGCATAACCATACTTGGGAGTTAGTTGATCTTCCTCTAGGAAATAAACCGCTAGGTTGTAAATGGATACTCAAACAGAAGTATAATGTAGATGGGTCTATAGATAAGTACAAAGCTAGGTTGGTAGTCAAAGTGCTATTGGTAGAAAGAAGGCCTTGACTATTGACACGTACTCCCCGGTGTCTCAGATGACGTCCATATGGGTATTCATTGCGATCGCAGCGTTGCGTGACCTTGATATACATCAAATGAATGTCAAGACAGCCTTCCTAAATGGTGATTTAGAAGAAAAAATCTATATGGAACAACCCGAGGGGTATGTGGTTCCAGGGTAGGAGAAGTAAGTTTGTCGGCTTCTCAAATCTCTATACGGGCTGAAACAAGCCTCGAAGCAATGGCACAAAAAATTTGATAGTACTCTACTATCGAAAGGTTTCTCCATTAATGAGTGTGACAAATGTGTCTACATGAAAGATAATTCTGACTCGTTCGTCTTGATATGTCTGTACGTAGATAACAAGTTGATCGCAGGGAGCAGTCCTAGCTTGATTCTAGAGCTAAGAACATGTTGAAACAATGCTTCGATATGAAGGATATGAGCTTCACATATGTCATCTTAGGGATAAAGATCTCTAAGACGTCTGACGGACTGGTCTTATCTCAGTCTCACTACATCGAGGATGTGTTGAGAAAGTTCGAGATGTTTCACAGTTCGCCTATGAAGTCACCAATGGATAGAAATAAAAAACTTGATAAAATTGTGGTACACCCTTATGCCAGGAGCAATATGCACAAGTGATTGGGAGTTTGATGTACATAACAAACTGCACCGACCTGATATTGCTTATGCAGTCAATAAGTTGGTTAGGTTCACCCGTAATCCGAGTAATGATCATTGGAAGGCGTTGAATCGGGTAATACGATACCTGAAATACACGCTAACTTACGGGTTGCATTATTCAAGATATCCAGTTGTACTAGAGGGGTATAGTGATGCAAACTAGATATCTGATATAGAGAACACCAAGTCCACCAGTGGGTATATATTTACAATTGGTGGTGGGGTTGTGTCTTGAAAATCCTCTAAGCAAACTTGCATCGCCCGATCCACGATGGAATCAGAGTTTATCACTTTAGACAAAGCAGGAGAAGAAGCTGAGTGGCTTCATGACTTCTTAGAGGATGTCCCTTGTTGGAACAAACCCGTACCTTCTGTAATGATCCACTACGAAAATCAATCGGCTCTAAGAAGGGCATGCAATTCTATGTACAATGGCAAGTCTCATCATATTCAACGAAGAGATAAGACCGTTAGACAGCTGATCACTATGGGTATAATATCCATTGATTACATAAAATTAAAGGATAACATAGCGGAGTCGCTGACAAATGGCTTACCCAAAGATCATATGTTTTGCATGTCTAGGGGAATGGGCTTAAAACCCAAGCTATAAGGACCAATACGGTGGTAACCCAACCTTACTGATTGGAGATCCCAGGAATTAGGTTCAATGGGAAAACTAAGCTGTAAAGGTTCAATTGAGCACTTTGGTGGAAGCATGAGCACTTCAGATAGTGATTTCTGTAAAGAAACATCAAATCTAATGCCGTTCCCGCGATAGACATTAAGTGCTATATGTAGTGTGGGTAAATGTTAATTTTCCAAAACCTTTAATGATCCTCAACGATTGAGGTTAGGTTTGGGGAAACTTTTAATGGTTCCTGACACTTGTAAAGTGGGGTATAAAAGGATACCTTGTAGGAGACCACCTATTTAAGTGCGAGGACAGGCCGCCTCAAATGAATGTACTTAAGAATCCAAGAAGTGTCCACAGCCACAACGGACAAAACATTTCGAAGAACAGAGTAAGAGAAGTTGTTGTATTGGTACCGTTGACTTGGCTTACACTAAACACTGACGGTTCAAGACATCACGTTCACCACACAGTAAGTAAGTCCGATGGTATTCAACTATGGAAGGTTCAAAGCTGAAGCTACCTCTCCTGATGCAATATCGGTCCGCTGAAAGATTGCTGGAAAAGGCACCATGTGAGTGCACCAAAATCTCTTTCAAGAGGGGATTGTTGAAAATTTACTAATGTGGAATTAAGTTTATCACATTATTTATGACTCAAACAATTGGGGCCCCGCACATCGGAAACGTCATTTCCACACACGTGCACATGTAGTGCCAAGTATCACAAATTTTATTAGTGAAAAAGATATTGGTACGTAAGTGAAACATTTGAGACATAGAATGATGGACGGTTATTGGCCAAATGACAAAGTATTCCACGTTGGTAAATGAAGGAAGAAGTGTAAGATGAAACGAGTCAGAAATCGTTGCGGAGCCGCGAAGGGCCGCGACGCAGCCCCATCGGAGCCGAGGCGCCGGAGCGCCACGACGCTAATTGGGTCTTCAGCCACTGGAGCCGCGACGCTAAATCACAGAGCCGCGACGCTTCGGAGGCAGAATGCTGCGACGGAAAGATGGAAAGTTTTGACTATTGTGCTGGTTTTGGAGCATTGAATCTCCATTATTTGGCATATGAATTCAACCTTTATTTGGCTGAATGTAACCCCTCAATCAAGTGCCATTACATGGCTATTGAAGGCCATTAGTTGGGTAGTTTAAGGGTCATCTCATTATACTATAAATTGAGGCCTTTGGCTCAATTGTTAAACACACTAAGAAAAACACTACAGAATTTTCTGACATCTTCTTCTTCCTCTCTAGCAAGTTTACTATACTCAAAGTTTTCAAGAGTAACACTTGAGTTTCCTTTGCTCATTTGTTAAGTTGTTGTTGTATCCTGAGAGACTATTACTCGATAACGTAAGAGGATATATATGGGGCAATCTTGTCTTAAAGACATAGTGCTATCACTCGACTCAGTGAATCACAAGTAGTTGGTTACGTTCTTGATTCCAGATTGTTGTAATCTTTAGTTTATCTTTTCTAGTAATTTGTAATATTTACTTACTTCCCGTTTCCTGCAATTATTGTAACCACAAGAGGTTGATTGAGAAATGATAGCGAATATATTACCATATATTCTACGTATATTCTGTAATTAATATTTGAGTGTAATTATATAAAATAGAGATCATCATTTAATTATGATTCATCTTGTACACACTATATATATTGTATTAATGAGAAAGACTTTCCAAGGGAGATTAATACAATTCTACATGGTATCAAGAGCAAAATCCTAAAACACCTAAATTCTCTTATGTTCACCCCGTATCTATCTCAGCCGGGGCCTTAAACCCTAACCCTACCTAAATAATTATTTCTCTCTTCTCTTCCTCAACAAGGCCCGGTCACAACTACTTTTGAAGAAACCAAACGTGATAAACAGGAGGAACATAATCAAAAGGCGTTGGTGGTTGATGCTTCAGAGACCACCATCACACCCGCAGGCCCCACCGACAACCAGCAGCAGCGGGGAAGCCGCGGCGGCGGCAGAGGCTGCGGTGGCGGACGCGGCGGCAGAGGCAAGAGCGGCTCGGGTGGTCAGCCACAACCGACTCGGTACCCGATCCAATGGGCTGGCCCAATGCTATGATAGTTTCCCGACGGTTGGGCAGCACCACCCTGCCCGTACCCAACTGTCAGGGCCCACTGGCAGTAGCCCGATCTATTGTGCCCGGGTCCAGCCCCTTGGCATTCGGGTTAATACCTCAGACCCATCTCACAGAGGCCCAACTGGGGCAGTCCCAGTCCGGTTTGCTTACCCCGATGGAATTGACCTAGGCCTACAACATGATGAATATACGGTAGCCCGACGATGCTTGGTACATGGACAAGAGCGCCACATCTCACCTCACTCGCAACTCTGGTAAGCTTCCACGTATTTTTAACTTGCGCTCTCCTTAATCTATTTTGGTTAGAAATGACAATCGCATTCTAATTCATGGGTATGGAACCACACATGTACCAAAACCTCACCCTCCTTTCTCCCTCCGTAACATCATATAGGCCCCCAATATCATCAAAAATCTAATCTCTGTTAGAAAGTTTGCTATTGATTATTGGGTTTCTCTTGAATTTGACCCCTTTGGTTTTTCTGTGAAGGACCTACGCACGGGGACACCTATTACGAGATGCAATAGTGTAGGGGATCTCTATCCTTTCTCATCCACTTCTGCTACCAGCATCAACCTTCACGTATCCCTTGCTGCGATCTCTCCATCCACGTGGCACAACCGACTTGGACACCCATGAGCTCCCATTTTTAATTTCCTTAGAAGTCACAATTTTATTTCATGTAATAAGGGGAACCTTACCCAAGTTGCTTTTCTTGTCCTTTAGGCAAACATGTTAGACTTCCATTTATGTCTTCTTTAAGTGTTACTTTTCTCCCTTTGATATTATTCATGCTGACCTATGGACATCTCATGTTGCTAGAAAACTTGGTCATAAATATTACTTGGTTTTATTAGATGATTTCTCGCATTTTCTATGGGTATATCCGCTCAAATTCAAGTCACAAGTCTACCCTACGTTCCTTGAATTCCGCACATATATTAAAACTCAGTTTGAAAATGACATAAAATCTTTCCAATGTGACAATGGTCGTGAGTTTAATAATTCACTCTTTCATACATTCTATACGGATCATGGCATGGTGTTTTGATTCTCGTGCCCTCATACCTCTCCTCAAAATGGTAAAGTCGAAAGAATCATACGTACCATTAACAATATGATTCATACCTTGCTCCTTCATGCTTCTCTTCCACCAACTTTTTGGGTATATGCATTAAAATTGGTGGAATACATACTTAACATATTACCTACCAGTACTCTCCGTAATCGAACCCCGACTGAAATTCTATTTCGTCGTATCCCCACATATGGTCACATACACACTTTTGGATGTCTTTGATATCCTAATCTAGCCTCCACAACTTCTCACAAGTTAGCACCGAGGTCCACTCCTTCCATCTTCTCACAAGTTATCCCATTATTTATGACTTGAATAATTGGGCTCCGCACGTCGAAAATATCATTTCCACACACGTGCAATCTTAGTGCAAGTATCATAAATTTCGTTAATGAAAGATATATTGGTACATAAGTGAAATGTTTGAGACATAGAATGATTGATGGTTATTTGCAAAATGACAAGTGTTCCACGTTGGTAAACGAAGGAAGGATTGTGCGAAGTGTAAGATGGTACGGGTCAGAAAAGGGCCACGGACCCGAGAAGGGCCGCGGCGTTGGAGCGCCACGACGCCCCCCTTGCAGCGTCGCGGCGCCGGAGTGGTAGTAAGGTCTATGTTGAATTAGCGCCGCGGCGCTAATGTGCCAGAGCCGCGATGCTTCATTGGTTGTGACTGCTCGACTAGAATCTCAAAAGTTTTGGTTGTTGAGGGGGTTTCAATGGCATTGAATCCACCCAATAATGGTCATTACTTGGACCATTATGTTGCTGCATTACTTGGGGGTTAAATTTCATCTATTGCATGGCAATTGATTGCCATTATGGGGCATTTGGAAGGACCATCTTGCACACTTATAAATTGAGGCCTTTGGCTCAATTCTATAGATGAAGAAATGAATATAAATGAACATATGAACATAAAAACAAGTTCACAACACCACAAAGAGATCAGATTTTCCTGATGGCAATCCTTCTCTTAGCAATATTCATTATTCGTGTTCTTCACTGAGATCATTTGTGTAGGCTTTGCACACTTGATAGTTTGTTGTTTCATCTTGGGAGACTATTGTCCACACTTTCGTAAAGCCTATATACGGGGACAATCTTGTCTTAAAGACAGAGAGTCATCTCTCGACTCAATCGATGGTGTTGTTGTTTATCTAATTGGTTGCTAAGTGTTTCAGGTGTTAACTTAACAGACGAAGGACTCTAACCGTTCATATTCTCAGCGGATCTATAAGCCACAAGTGTAGCAACTCATGTTCTTGTATTTCCGAATACAAGATCCATATTTGAAGTTTCAATCTAAGATCAAGATATTGACAACTTGTTATTGTCCTCTTTGTTGTTTATCCTTTCGATCATTGTAATAGTTATTTACTATTCACGTTGTTGCTTTACATATTCCAATAATTTTAAGACAAGATTGGTATTAGTGATTCGAAAGATGTTGGTCAACAAGTGTGTGACCAAATCTGGTTGTGGTTTTCTTCTTAAAAATAGTTCTGTTGAGAGTTTTGCTAACAGTTCAAACCACTACTGTGCTTTCAAGATTGGGCCTAGTTATGATTCTCTCTTTGACGACAATTACAAATTTGTTTCCGTCAAAGGAGGGATCTCTGAATCTGATGCTGAGCATCAAGATACTGCTGATAGTCATGCTAGTACGGCTAAAGATCAAGGATGAGTTGGTGTCACCGCTCCCGAGGATAGTGGAAACAAGCGCCCACGAGAGGCTGAGGATGTCAACTGGGACAAGAGGAGAAGGCTAAAGATGATGTTCTATCATATAGCAAAAGTCCTTTATCTATCCTAGACAAAGGATCCGAATTATGGTAAGGAGGATATGGACACTCATTCTAACTGAAGTGGGCCAAAATCCAAAAGGTCTAAGTTAATCCTTCCTTATCAATAAAATGTTTAGTTAATAACTGAATAAAAGTGTGTAAAGCAAGACTGGGAATATGAAAGTATTTTCATTAAAATCTTATATTTCCTACACTCTAAAATCAAATATTGAATCTCTTTCCTTCCCGGTTAAAGATTGGACTATTGTAAACAAAACTTAAAAGATCCATTCTTTTGGGTGTAATTATTAAAAGTGTGTAAAGTATGTTCGCACATACGAAGGAGAGAGATCCACTAACTGTGTGAAAACTGTTACCACTCTTAAGTAAGCGCTAGAGATTTCCCTGGGCACCAATCATAAGGGAAGAAGACTAAAAGATAATGGCTTATCTTAAGACGTTAAACCTGTCACACTATCTGACAGAAGATCATTCATTTGATAGGATGATTTTTGACACTCAGTCGTACATAGCCTACGGGCAACTGGAGTGGGCCACAATACATTTGATAAGATGATATTGGACACTCAGTCATACAAAGCCTACGAGCGACTGAAGTGGGCCAGAATTCAGTTGACAGAAAAGTAATGGACACCTAGTGAGGTGGGCCAGAGTTTTCCAGGTCTTAAATGATCTGAAGGCCAAAAGAAAGGCAGAAAAGAAATTGGACACTCAGTCTGCCAAAGCAACTGGAGTGGGCCAGAGTATCCAGATCACATATGATCCGCTTACGCCCTAACCACGAGCAAAATGTTGTTCATGTGAAGCAACGCCACCTCTAAAGTAGAAGGGGTTGGAGAGATTGTCCTCAATAGGACTTCAGGGAATGGGATCACTCTAAAATGAGGTGATACATGTCCCAAACTTGGTTTAAGGGACGTTGTTGGTCAAGCTGGTTTGAGACTAGTCCAACAGGTCTGTAATAACTAAGAATGGTACAGTATGTCTATAGCCAAATGAATGATATATTTGTAGTCCGTGCATCTATGCCATCATAGATTAAGACACGTTAAATAAAAAGTCATTCAAAAGCTAATGAAGTTGAGATTGTTGCCTTTTGTCGACATAAACCCTTAAAATGAATGTGAGGTAGGCGAAGAGGCAAAATCACATTTCCGAGTTCCGTCAAAGGAATAGCGAAAGAAGCACCGCTCCTCTAGAACTTAGTCACACCTACATGAGTGATTTGAAGTTTATACAAAATAGAGGGGGGAGACAAGTACTTTGTGACCTTCATTGATGATGGTACAATATATTGCATCCTTTGTTTGTAGAAAAGCAAATATGAAGTTGTTGAAGTGGATAAGCACTACAAAGCAGAAGTTGAAAATCAACTAAGCCTACGGATTGAGGAATTCGTAGTGATAGAGGGGGAGAATGTGAAGTATCGTTCATTAAACGACTGCTCATTACTCACCTCGGTCTAACGGTGTTAGCCAAGCGCAAAGCCGTACGCCCAAAATATATGGGGCAAGGAGATCCTTACTGCTAATACGATTCTCAACAGAACTACGCATAAGGATAAGGATAACTCTCCGTATGAAACATGGAAATGATCTCACATACAATGTTGTGATGTGAGGTGGCTTGGTAGAGGTTGGAATACCGAAACAGGTCTAGTTGGACCTAAGACTCTAAATTGCATATCCACTGGATCTATAAATAACAGTAGTGCTTATCGCCTCTTGGTGTAAAAAAATGCTGAATTCTTTGAAGATAACTTTCCTTGAGAAGGGAAAAGAAGTAATTGCTCGAGGTTAACAAGAACCCACGAGTGCCTGACTGTCCGAAACCAGGCGTTCCAGAGCTACAGGACTCGGAAGTTGCTGATTATCCGAAACTTAATGTTCCAGATCTACAGAACTCGGGGATTCTAGATGTTGAACCAAGACGGAGCAAAGAGGGGACAAAGACTTGTTCCAGGCCTTCTAGCTTGTATAGTTGAGAACGAACCATGGAAAATTAACAAATAATTGTTATCTCCAGAAGCGCTGCTTTGGAAAGAAGCTACAAAGAGAGAAATAGATTCCATCATATAGAACAATACTTGTGCAATGGTTGATCTTCCTCCGGGAAAAGAACCTTTGGGTTGTGAAAGAGGATACTCAAAAGTAAGTACAAAGTAGATGGATCTACTGACAAGTATAAGGCCTCGACTACTTGTACATGTGCTTCCCTATGAATAGCTTAACATCCAGGGTCATTGCAGTCTTGCGCGACATGGATGTTGAAACATCCTTCCTAACCGGAAGAGTTGGAAGGGGAGGATCGAGTTGGTTTGCTGGACTGTTGGGCTTCTTCCTGGAACTTTCTTTTTGGTCCCTGAAATGTTTACATTTTGGTCTGGAAAGTTTCAGATAAAACAGAAATAATGAATCTGACAATAGAAACATTGACTCTGAAGTTAGAAAGCCAACAGTTGAAAAAATCAACAGTCTGAAAGTGGAAGTCATATTGAAATAAAAGTCTCGATATGAAAGATATAGGTATCACAAATGACATCGAATTGGGATTTCAAAGACATCTAACGGACTGAGCGAACTCCAAACTCAGTTGTGACAGTCTCATTGAAGCCACCAATGGATATGAATTATATAACTGATTGGAATCATGGTGCACCCATATACAAGGAGTGATATGCGCAGGTCACATGTAGTTCAATGTATTGTACACACTACAACGTACCTAATATCGGCTTACAAAGCGGATCAGTTGAGCTAAGGTTCACTCGTGATTCTGGAAATGATCGATAGAAGGCGTTAAGTCAGATATGACGATATCTAAAATATTCGCTTATCTACGGATTATGGTATTCTGGATGTCCAGCGGTTCTGGAAGAACATAGTGATGCAAACTGGACATCAGATATGAAGAACACCAAAGCCACAAGTAAATGTGTATGGTGGATCTTGGAAAATCCTCTAAGCAAACTTGCATCGGCCGATTTATGATAAAATCGGAGTTTGTCGCTTTAAACAAAGCATGAAAGAAGTTGAGTAACTTCACGACTCCTTAGAGGACGTCCATTATTGGGAGAAACCCGTGCTTTCAGCAGTTATACACTGTGGCTAGCTGGTCGACTTCAGGAAGGGCACGGATGACGGCGTCTGGACATATCTGTCGGATCTATCGGAGACATGAGACCGTATGGCAGTTGATCATCACGGGTGACACTTCCTTGATTACAAATGAAAGGATATAGTGGACCCTTTAACTAAGGGACTACCCAAAGATCAAGAGTTCTGCCTGTCTAGGGGAATGAGCTTAAAAACCCAAACAATACGAACCTTTGCGGTGGTAACCCAACCATATTGACTGGAGATCCCAAGAATTTGGTTCAATGGGAAAACTAAGCTGGAAAAGGTTCGGTTGAGCGCTTCGGTGGAAGCAATAGCATTTTGGATTATGGTTTCTGTTTAAGAAACATGAATCCAAAGTCGTTCCCGCTATAGACATTAAAGTGCTACCTGCATGGTGGGTAAAGGTTAAGCTTCTAAACCTTTAACGATCCTTAAACAGTTGAGGTTAAGGTTGGGAAAACTTTTAATGATTCCTAACACTTGTGAAGTGGGGTATAGCAGGATACCTTGTAGGAGATCACCTATTTAAGTGCGAGGGCAGGACACCTCAAGTGAACACACTTAAGAATCCAAGTGTGTCCACGGCCACAACGGATAGAACAAAAGGAGAAACGAATAAATGGGAGTTATTGTGTTGGTATCGTTGTCTTGACTTACAGTAAACACTGACGGTTCAAGACATCACGTTCACCACGCAGTAAGTAAGTCCGATGGTATTCACCTAGGGTAGGTTCAAAGCGGAAGCTACCTCTCCTGATGCAATATGTTTTCACTGAAAGATTGCTAAAAGTAGGCACCTTGCGTGTGCACCAAAATATCTTTCAAAAGGGGATTGTTGGAAATTTAATAATGTAGAATTAAGTTTATCCCATTATTTATGACTCGAACAATTGGGCCCTGCACGTCGGAAATATCATTTTCACACACGTGCAATCATAGTGCCAAGTATCATAAATTTCGTTAATGAAAGAAATATTGGTACGTAAGTGAAATGTTTGAGACATAGAATGATGGATAGTTATTTGCTATATGACAAGTGTTCCACGTTGGTAAACGAAGGAAGGATTGTGCGAAGTGTAAGATGGTACGAGTTGGAAAAGGGCCGCGGCGCGCCACGACGCCCCCTTGCAGCGTCGCGGCGCGCGCGGGAGTGGCAGTAAGGTTTGTGTTGAATTAGCGCCGCGGCGCTTAATCGTGGCAAGCCGCGATGCTTCATTGGTTGTGACGCGGAATCTCAAAAGTTTTGGCTGTTGAGGGGGTTTTAATGGCATTGAATCCACCCAATAATGGCCATTACTTGGACCATTATGTTGCTGCATTACTTGGGGGTTAAATGTCATTCATTACATGACAATTGATTGCCATTAAGGGGCATTTTGAAGGACCATCTTGCACACCTATAAATTGAGGCCTTTTGCTCAATTCTATAGATGAAGAAATGAACATATATGAACATATGAACAGAAAAACAAGTTCATAACACCACAAAGAGATCAGATTTTCCTGATAGCAATCCTTCTCTTAGCAATCTTCATTATTCGTGTTCTTCGCTGAGATCATTTGTATAGGCTTTGCACACTTGATAGTTTGCTGTTTCATCTTGGGAGACTATTGTCCACACTTTCGTAAAGCCTATATACGGGGGCAATCTTGTTTTAAAGACATAGAGCCATCTCTCGACTCAGCCGGTGGTGTTGTGGTTTATCTAATTGGTTGCTAAGTGTTTTAGGTGTTAACTTAACAGACGAAGGACTCTAACCGTTTGTATTCTCAGGGGATCTACAAGCCACAAGTGTAGCAACTCATGTTCTTGTATTTCCGAATACAAGATCCATATCTGAAGTTTCAATCTAAGATCAAGATATTGACAACTTGTTATTGTCCTCTTTGTTGTTTATCCTTTCGATCACTGTAATAGTTATTTACTATTCCCGTTGTTGCTTTACATATTCCAACATATTCTGTAATTAATATTTGTATGTAATTATGTGAAATAGAAATTCTCATTCAATTAGGATTCATCTTGTACACACTATATATATTGTATTAATGAGAAAGAGATTAATACAATTCTATAAAAAAGTTCAACAGTAATGCAGAGTGATAGTCATGGAAATTTTGCAGAATAGAGGATCTAATATTGGGAAGGAGTGGATAGGATCATTGTATAGGGAGATTACTGTATAGCATAGACAGGAAGAGGGGGTGATAGAGAGGAGGAAGAATAGTAGGCAATTTTGAGTTATTTTTTGTTTGTTGTTTGCTGTAATTAGATGGAGTCTTTGAAGTAATAAAATGTTCTGTTTACCAAAAAAAAATCCTAGCAATCATAATCAGAATAAGAGTATTGTGACAAACGATTTTCGAGGTAAAAAACGCAATACAGGATATCTACAGGTTACATTTCATCAAGTTACGTTAGAAGCTTATTACTTTGAAAAAGAAAAATTGACGGATAAATTCTGTCGCTAAATAGCAAAATCCTTCGCTAATAATATATAACGACAAGATTTGAGACGGAATATCATAAAATTTTACTAGCTACGAGTAATTTAATGACGGATTATCAAAGAAATTCGTAGCTAATTTCAATCTTTTTTGTAGTATCTGCTTAATAATATACACGCTATAAATGAGGATAGTGTAGACATCGAAATGTTACCATTTTTAAGATGGACCTTTATAAAACGAATTTAAATCATTTTTCTTCAATTTTTAAGATCCAAAAGAGTTTCTTCGAGAATGCTTCACCCTAGCTTAGACCTATACATCTCGAATATTCCATCAACTATTGAGAATTCAGAAAGAGAACAAGACATCAAAATGTCAAATATTATCATTCTCAAAGCCGAAGTGATCAAGAGACGGTTTTTTTAAGATCACAAGGAGGTTTAAATCATCATACATTCGAGAAATACAATACATATCAACGACACTCGAATCACGAAAAAAATAAGAAAGAAAATATATAAAATTGCACTCACAATCTTGATAAATAAAATTACTTCCTTTTATTTATTTTGTAATTGCAATTTATTTTCCACACTTCAGAAAATTTATTGCAAACACTAACAAAGCAAAATGGTGTAGTAAAATTCTTAAGTCATCTTAATGTTTTAAATCCCACGCGTTTCTTCGAATCACCGTAGCGATTAGAGTTTACAAATATTTGACATTTCTTTGAAAAGACCAAATTCAGCAACACTCCACGTTTGGCTACTAATAATAATTAGGAAGAGATTTATTATGATTAAAACGCGTTGGGCGGTGGATGATTAGGCCGTTCTGAAAGCGACCATCTGACTGAAAACAAGATTTGCCGCGATCTTCGAACGCAAGTTGCAAGATTTAATTGTACTTGAACAATTAATAATACTCATGAATCAATTATTTCAAATTTATTTAACAGAATAAAGAAAAAAATAGTATTCTTTACTCCCTTTGTGTCATAATTGTTTTTAGTCCATCTCAGAAAATTTTCATATTTTCTTACTTAGAAATAATTTAATTTTAAAACTTTTTATTTCATTTCATTTTTCAATGACATGATTATATTCCGAACAAATGTTAATAATTTATTTTAAATGAAATTAAATTTATATTTAGTCAAATACCGTTAGATAAATTAGGATGAAAGAAGTATATTGGAGACATGAGATGAATGATCATTGAATGTACAAAAAATTCGTCACCGTGTGAGAAGATTTCTATATCCACCGACCCTCACGTTTGATGACTACACAAACCCCACTCCACCCCCCCACCCCCTAAAACTAACGCTAAAAGGAAGAAGTAGAGAAAAACCCAATATATATATTTTTACTTTATTTTGCAGGTATGTATAGAATTTTCTTTTATATTTTCTTTTTGATTGTTATCCATGCCATGCCATGCCATATTCGACATGAACTAATGCATATACAGGAAATGTTCTCTCTTTCTTGGTAATATGTCAGCAATCATATTGTATAGGGCAAAATTTATATAAGATAATAGTACGAATTATATTATGATACGTGGAGTACGGTGTTGAGTCAGGACCATGTCAGCCTAAGGCACTACCAACTAAATATGCATGGTACCGGGAGCGACACAAGCATGACTGATACTGGTAATACAGAAGGTTGAGAACCGTTTGAATTGCAACGGATGGTCGTTACTAAAACCGGCCATGCAGTCCAATGGTGCTTTAATGACATTTATTGAGATATTGATTATCCAATTATTACAACATTCATTCTCCTGTATTAATGAGAGCATATTTTGTAGCGTGTAGCTCATGTATAAATAGTGCACATTGTTCCATTGTAAATCATCACATTCTAGTTATTACAAGATACTTGCTCATATTCTCTTGATTTCTGTGCTTACATACAAGTTATTGTAGCTTTGCCCGGAAGCTGTCACAAGGCTCAGACTAATCATTACTTTACTTTGTCTTATTATTACTTGTTTTCAGTATAATTCATCTAGAATTCTTATCTAACGTGTCACTTAAGATTCATGTGTCCTTGACCACGTATACAAATTCAATTATACCGCTTTACGGGTAAATAGTTTGACGCTCACCGTGGTGCTTGGACAATTATGGTGTCACAAGTGACCCCTTTACTAATCTAATTTTTTCTTTAAGTCTTATTCTTTGTTCAGATCAGTCAGATGATAGGAATAGGAGAAAGCAATCGCAACATTGGGGACAACACAAATAATTTTGGGCCGGATGATTTGCCGATAGGAATCACGAGATCCGAAGACCCGATGTATACAGATGAAGTCACATCAGGAGAAAAACATACTCGACATGAGGATGTTCCCACTGACGAAACATCTAAAGAAGCTATACAGAATCTTCGGGCGCAGAACGCCGCAATGAGTGAGGAGTTAAAGCGTCTAAAGCAGTTTCAAGAGGAGTTCATGTGCAAAAATGCCGGCAGTACTCCAACAGGGGAACCAATGCCTCCACCGAATACAAATGGAGAAACCGATAATGATCAAGGCAGATCAGGAAACGATGGTTCAGAGAGTGAAACTGCCCCTGAAAATTAGTTTCAGGAAAAGGTCTTGAAATTCATGAAGGACATGACGAGCAAAGTTGATACCAATGCAGAAAAGGCAGAAAAAACCGCCAAGGAGTTTAGGTGCCAGTTCAACCAAATGCCGGGGGCTCCGCCTATGGTTGATGGTACGGACACAAAAAAATACATTCAGTTGGCATATAATCCATAAATTGCGCCCGAATTGATCCCCTAAAGGTTCAAAATGCCTTTTGTAGCCAAATATGATGAAACTACTGATCCACAAGAGCATATAATGGCCATACTACGGCCGTGAAAGGAAACGATATAAGAGAACACGAAATAGAATCAGTTCTGATCAAAAAGTTCGCTGAAACAATTGCTAAGGGAGCTTTGACATGGTATCCACAACTCCCTAAGCATTCAATCGGCTCTTTCGCTCAGCTCACCGACATGTTCACAAAGGCAGATATCTTTCGCATTGCGCAAGAAGAGTCAGAACTCCTTAGGGACTTTGTTACCCGATTTCAGAAGGAACGGATCCTGTTATCGATAGTCCTAGACGAATGGGTTGTGGAGGCATTCAGAAAAGGTTTGAATCAACAAGTTCAGATGCCTCTCGGAAGCTCAAAGAAAATCTCTTGAAGTTCCAGGCGACAACTTGGAAAGATGTGCACAACCAGTATGAGTTCAAGATCCGGACTAAAGATGATATGCTCGAAACTAGGGCAGGAATATCTTTGCCAAGTCAGATAAAGGAACCATAACTGACTGAAATTCCTTAAAAAGTTGTTACCAACCTTATCCTACCCCCGGGAAATAGGGGGTGTTGACACCCAATTTTGTCCCATCTTTTATGATTTTATTTGTAATTTTTTTCTATTTTTGACACTTTAAAACAATTTTAAAATATAGGCATATATATGTATAAATATATATCATTATTATTTGCATTTTTATTGTCATTTGTATTTTTATATCATAATTATACTTTTATTATAATATTATATGTTATTTTATTTTGACAAAACAACATCGCATTTTTTATTTTTTATTTAAGCATCAAGCGTTTCACAAATATTATATTTTTATCATATTGTCATCTTTACAATTTATAAATTTTGCAAAGCTTTCTTTTTATAGAAAAATCACTTTTTATATTCTAAACCCATAACCCATTTATTTTCCAACCCAACACCCTAATTTCTTATTTCCTAATTCCCTAACCAAACCAATCCCCCAAGCCCAATACCTTTTATTCCCTTCCCCTTTATTTCCCCAAGCCCAACCGGCCAATTCCCCAAGCCCAAACCGAACCGGCCCATCGCCCCTTTTCCCTTATTTCCCCCCAAACCAAAACACTTCTAGAAAACAAAAACTAATACCCACCAAACAAAAACCCTAGCCTCTCTTCAACTCTCCTCTCAACCCCACGCCCTCACCGCCGCACACCCCTATACCCCTGCCCCATCCCATCGTCGGTCACTTCAACCCACACCCTTATCTCCGAAAATCCGCCCCAAAAATCATTTTTTTGCCCACTTTTGTTTGAAATTCAAACCCAATTTTTCATCTATAAAAACCCCATTGTTCTTCATTGTAAAGGGGTCGTCGGATTTTTTTTTTGTTCTTGATTTGCATTACATCCTTTGTTCTTCATATTTTTAAAGAGGGTCCAAAAATCCGGAAAGAAAAGTGAAAAAATCGAGTCTGAAAAAAAAAAAAGATTAAAAAAAAAGTGCAGAAATTTTCTGCAGAAAATTCATGGGGAGCAGCCAACTTCTTTGGTCGATTATCGCTTCGTTCCTTGTCCGATTGAGCTGATATTTGGACAGGTGTTCCTCTCATCTCAGTCTTTGATTGGGAACTGACAGAGGTGGAATCGGAGATCTGTAGCTCCAGATTGTCGTCGGTGAACAGTTTATAATTTTCTTCCAATCTTACCTTCTTTGATGTTTGTTCTTGTTGTTATTATTTCTTCATTTTGGCGTTGATGCCATTTTGGAGAATGCTTTGTTCAGAAAATTTTAAATTCGGGTCGGATTTCTGTTTCGGGTCGACCCGGGTCTGGTAATAATTTCATATTTATTGTGTTTAATATTTTGTTGTTGGTTATCTGAAAATTTTAAAAAAATGTTTGATTCTGGGTCAGCACTGTTCCGGGTCGGGTCGACCCGATTCGAATGAATTTCCAGATTTCAATATTTTGTTGTTTATTATCTGTAAAATAAAAAAAATGTTTGATTCCGGGTCGGGTCAACCCGAAAATCCGGGCCGGACCACTGTTCAGTGACCCGACTCGGGTCACTGTTCAGAACCCGGGTCTGATTTTTCCGAATCCTGTTTCAGTCCAAAAATTTTAGAATTCGGTCGGACGTTTTAATTGCAAACTGTTGGTTTATTTTGGCATTTAAATATTCATACACGAAATTGAATTGTTTTATCATTTTAACTAATACTGCTTTAGGCTGATGAAATTGAATTCGAGGCCGCACTTTTTTCTCTTTTCTGTTTCAGTTTACTGTTGACATTTAAACATCCGTGCACAGATTGCCTTACTGATTTACTGATTTATATAAATACTGCATTTAGGCCGATGAAATTAAATTCGAGGCTGCGCTTTTTTTTTCTTTCGTTTCTTTCTTTTCTGTTTTCTGTTTTAAACATCTGTGCCACGGATATGTACTGTTTTACTGTTTTTGAATTAAGTACTACATTTAGGCCGATGAAATTGAATTTGAGGCCGCACCTTTTCTCTTTTCTGTTTCAGTTTACTGTTGACATTTAAACATCCGTGCACGGATTGTCTTACTGATTGATTTATATAAATACTGCATTTAGGCCAATGAAATTGAATTCGAGGCCGCGTCCCTTCGGATATCATTTCTCAATTTCTGTTTTTCTTTTACTGTTTTCGACACTATTTTACTGCTTTGAATATTATACTACACTGGCCGATGAAATTAAATTCGAGGCCGCGCTTTTCTTTTCGTTTCTCTGTTTTTTTAATTTACTGTTTTAAACATCCGTGCCATGGATATGTACTGTTTTTTACTGTTTTTTTTTAATTAAATACTGCATTTTGGCCGATGAAAAAATATCCGTCGATTTTTGAGGCCTCCACAGTTGTAAAGACGGAAAATAAAACTTCTGGGCAATGATGAAACTTAAATCTTTTTCACCCGAGAGACCAACATGTTCGGTAGGCAAGGCAACTAAAATGACCAACGAGTCATATGTTAGCAGCCATGATGTGATTGGAATGATCTTTTCAAAATTTAAGTCTGAGTCCTCCGTAATCAAAACATTTATTGTTTTGGATACGGATCCGAAGTTATGTATATTCAATTGTTTCTAACCTTTTATTCTTGACAGCTTGCAAAGATAAAGTCAAAGAAGGCAAATACCCCTCGGAGATTATTTATTTTTGTTGTTGTCTTTTACTTTCTTTAATTCAAATTTATTTTCATTCTGTATTGTAATATTATTGTACTCGTGAAATTATTGAAATATTTAGAATAGGTAGACATAGAATTAATTAATAGGGTAGTCTAAAATTGGAAACCCATTACTAGTTTATTTATTTTAGGCTCGGTTAGTTTTAAAATTTAAAATCGCTAGTTTATTTATTTTAGGCCCGTTGCCCATAATAATTACTTTGCATACATTCTTATCAATTTTGCATACTTATATTTTTTTTTCCAGCTTTACATGTATATTAATGCCTTACAAATGCATACTTGTACAAAATGCATCATTTTATTAACACCTTGCAATATTATTTTTTATATGTATAGACTATAGAACATGCATTTTTATTAGCATAACAATTAACCTGAATTTGATCGGATAACCGCAAGTTAGCGGATCTTAAAGGATGCCTAACCCCTTCCTTTAGGATAATAAAGAACCCTTACCCAGAATCTCATTAGTTTTCTAGATCATAAAATCGGAGTTATTTTGCAGTATTTAGTTAGCAATCAGGTGCCCTAATTCACCTTAGAATAATTAGGTGGCGATTCCTCAAAGCAAGCATTTTTTAATCAATCCAGAGAGGGAATCGACGCCATCCCGTCGCGAAGCTCGCAGGTCAAAAATCGGGTGCGACAGGGGGTGGACAAGGTTTTCGCTCATTTGAAAAATAAAATAACAAAAGAGGTTCTGGACGAAACAATCAGGTATTGACGAATTATGATAAAGAAATTCATCTAACACTAATAAGGGTGCCATGTACCCGAAGTTATCCGAGTACAACTTCAGTATAATTGAAGAGCAAATGGTGGCGGTGTTGAGAACACATTCTGCGTCCCGACCACAACAATCAGATTCTAGCAAAAGAGACCAGTTTGTTGGTGTGATTTACACGACACACACGAGCATAAAACTGCAGACATCTACGAGAAGATGTGGCAGGAATGCTGAGCAGAGGGCCACCTCCAAGAGTATTTGAGCGAAAGGGCTTGCAATAATTATGAGTGCGGACTTCCCGCAGAAAATAAGTCAAATCCGATTGCACCACCCCATGTTATAAACATGATTTATTGTGGGTCAATGATTACCGCTACATCTTTCTGGGAGAAAAGATTTTGGGAGATACTGATGAACATACTATCACGTTCACCGAAGAAGATGTCGGTGTGAGTTTCCCTCACAATGATGCATTGGTGGTCACGGTACCTATTGATTGCTTCCAGGTAAAGAGAGTTATAATTGATCCTGGAAGCTCATCTAATATAATGCGGCTGAAGGTGGTGGAAGAAATGAACATGACAGATAAGATAGTTTCTGCCGCCAGAACTCTCTCTGGCTTCAATATGTCACGTGAAACCACAAAAGAGTAAGTAGATCTATCGGTGGACGCGATGAGAGTTATTAAGTTGACAGTTTTTATGTCCTCGACGGGGACATGAGGTATAATGCAATATTCAGAAGGCCGTGAATACGTGATATGAAGGCGGTCCAATCAACACTGCATCTGTTGGTGAAATTTCCTACACCAGAGGGAATTAAGCAAATCCGGGGTAAACAACTCGTTGCAAAGGAAATGTACGCCATAGAAGAACCAGAGGAGGCGACAGAACTCAAATAGCAATTATAGGAAGTGGAACCGGTACTAGAAGATATTCACTAGTTTCCGCTAGTGGAAACAAAATCAACCTATCCGAATGAGGAGTTTTCGGATCGGTATCAAGTACCTAGATATTTTCAAGTATCGGATGAATCAGATACATTTTAGAGAAACTGGAGCAGATTGCACTAATCCGAAAACCTTTGATAGAAAGGTATACCTGGGCACCGGATTAACCCCGGGACTCGAGATTTTATTCTTAAATATCTTATGTCTAACGTTGATTGCTTTGCATGGTCTCATTAAGATATGACAGGCATTCCTCCGGAAGTCACAACTCATACGTTGAGCCTGGATCTCAGTTTCCCTCTTGTAGGACAGAAAAAATGGTCAATCGCCGAACTCCACAATATGTTTGTTAAATAAGAGGTAGCTAGATTAATTAATATAGGGTCAATCCAGAAAGTAAAATATCCGAACTGGTTAGCAAACGTAGTCGTAGCCTAAAAAGCGAAGCAAATTTAAAATGTGTATTGATTATAAGGATTTGAATAAAGCATGTCGTAAAGACTCATTTCCGCTATCGAACATAGATAAGATGATTGATGCTACGGCCGAACACGAGATCATGAGTTTTCTCGATGCGTACTCCGGGCATAATCAAATAAGGATGCACCTGGAGGACCAAGAAAAAACATCTTTTAAACTACTTTTGGTACTTGTTGTTATAACATTATGCCTTTTGGATTAAAAATGTCCGGGCCACGTATCAAATGTTAGTAAATAAAATGTTTGAAAAACAAATAGGAAAAATAATTGAAGTATATATAGATGATACGCTTGTAAAGAGTCTTCATGCATAATACCATTTAAGCCACATACAGGAAACCTTTGAGGTGCTGAGGAAATACAATATGAAGTTGAACCCCGAGAAATGTGCTTTCGGGGTGGGCTCCGGAGAGTTTTTAGGTTACTTGGTTTCTCAAAGAGGGATCTAGATAAATCCTGACAAAATAAAGGCTATCAGAAATATACCGGACACACTTGAAGTTGTGAAAGTAGTACAATGGCTGACCGAGCGAGTGAGGGCCTTAAGTAGGTTTATTTCCCGCTTATCAGAAAAATGCCATAGGTTCTTTTCACTTCTGAAGAAGAAGAATGACTTTATTTAGATGCCTGAATGCCAGCAAGCCTTACATGACTTGAAAATTTACTTATCCATCCCTCCGCTCATATCAACGCCTAAGGATAGAGAACAACTATTGATATATTTGGCAGTCTCATAGGTAGCGGTAAGTGCAATGTTGGTACATGGGGAAAAAGATACACATTTTTCTATCTATTACGTAAGTAGAGTAATGCTAGGGGCCAAAATCTGTTACTCGTTACTCGAAAGACTGGATTTTGCCTTAGTAATGTCATCGCGAAAGCTTCTACCATATTTTCAATGCCACCTAATTACCGTAGTAACTACATTTCCTCTTAAAATGTGTTGTTTAAGCCCGAGCTTTCCGGGCGCTTGGCTAAATGAGCGGTAGAACTAAGTGAATTTGACATTAAATATCGACCCCAAACTATGATAAAGTCACAAGTCCGTGCAGATGTTTTGCCGATTTCAGTCTGGAAGTAACCTCCAGGCAGAAAATGAGGCTATCTTGGTCTCGGGGACTGCCCTGGGATCTGAACACTTTATACAGATAGTGTATCCGATGTCAATGGGACCGGTCTGGGAGTGGTATTGCGAACTCCCACCAGTGAAACTTTAAGGCAAGCAATACACAACCCTCCGTTGACTAATAATGAAGTAGAGTATGAGGCTTTGGTTGCAGGTTTAGAACTAGTTTGAGGATTAGGCTCACAAATCATTGAAGTCAAGTGCGACTCACTGCTGGTAGTGAACCAAATCCACGTTGTGTTTGAAGCCAAAGAAGAATGCATGTCAAGATACCTTGAAAAGGCCTTGAAGCTTTTGTCTAGTTTTCAAGAATGGACGATGGTGAATATACCCCGGGAAGAAAACATAGAGGCAGATGCACTCACAAACTTAGGGTCCAACACAGAGGTCGAAGGTTCTAAAACCGAGTCAGTTATTCAATTGTTGCATTCGAAGCTGGATCCCGTCGGATACGATGAGATAAATTCAACCAGCCTAACTTGGGACTGAAGAAATGAATTATTGGACTATCTTGTACCCAAAAAGCTCCCGAAGGACCCGAAAGCATCCAGAGCTCTGAGGACTAAAGCTGTCCGGTACTGTGTCGTAGACGGAAAACTTTATCGTACGTGTTTTAATGATCCCCTAGCTCGGTGTGTGGGCCCCGACGAAGCTGATTATGTGATTAGAAAAGTCCATGAAGGCATTTGTGGAAACCATTAGGGAGCGGCGTCCTTAATGAGAAAGCTCATGAGGGCCGGTTATTATTGGTCCCGGATCGAAGAAGATACAAAAATATTTGTACAGAAATGCGATAAGTGTCAGTGTCATGCAGAACTGTTACACCGATCGGGAGAAGAACTGCATCCGGTGGTATCCCCATTGCCGTTCATGAAGTAGGGGATGGACATTGTCAGATCCTTGCCAGCGGCACTAGGACATGTATATCAGATTATATTTATGACTGACTATTTATCTAAATGGATTGAAGCTTCAGCTTATACAAAGACTAGATGGCCGCACGAGCTCTGCCTAACATTGTTGTATAAAAGAGGTCCGACACTGATAAAGATAAAAGAAACTGAATGGATCTATTTTCTTCTATGGAAGGAGAAATCAATAGCCTTAGGTAAATAATTGGAGGAACTGTAACCTGTGGTAAAACATAATGTCATATTTTATAGTGATCAATCATCAGTCCATCACAACAATAGTTGTCTGCTAGTTTTTCGTTACGAACATTGTCAATCCAAGGCAAAGTAGCTTTTGTTCACTATCCAACTTCAAGCTGAATACCAAGGTTGTTTTGTCAACTATCGCACACGAATGAGAGAGCCATGAAATGAGAAATATAAATCTATTATGAAAGGGCAATGACATAATTATAATTGATTAATTTTGTTTCTCCAAATAAAATACATAGTAATTTTTAACCAAATCAGATGAAGGGATATCAAAAATTTTCACTTACCAAAAAAGTTGTTCAATTGCTTTCAATATATTCGTCCTCTTCTGCCTTGTCTTAACTGAATCAAATTAGTTGATATGCTGAAAGTATATGAAGCATATTTCACTTGTAACAGTGAGGGTAAATTTTATATAAATAGATATATTTTCTGAAAGTTATTTTTACAATATTTTCTCCAAGTCAATAACAATGAATACTACATCTATGATATGGTAGAGCGAGACCAAACACATTTGACCTTTGAAAACTATCTTTTCTGATTTTTCAGTTTTGATAACCACAAATAAATTGTCAAGACTACCTGTTGGTAGAGCACAACAAATCACTAGATTCACATAATTTGTTGTTTTGGGTCTAATAAAAGGTACAGTAAATTGAAAAACCCTTCATATCCTACCATTAGAGATGCATACTTCACTTGAACCATGGTAATTAGTAAAGAATATGTTTCCTTGATTGTATTCATCAATAATATACAATATATATAGTAGTAGAAGAATATTTAAACTAGGTAACTAATCAACCTAATTACAATAGAAAATATAATTCTACCTAAAATAGGAGACCTAATTACAATAGGAATACAATTTTACCTAAAATAAGAGACAGGTTTCACAAGCGGCATTCCAAGTTCATTATCATCTCTCCATCCACTCCTTAACCATCCCACCCTTGAACCTGGACCTCATCTCACCCACATAGTGTTCTGCGATATTACATATAAGTGTTCTTGGGATAACATGTTTTTGCTTACTTATAAAACATTAGAAAAATAAGTAAGAAATCAATTTATTTTCCAAAAAAATATTTTCTAGAAAAATATTTTCCTTTATACCAAACACACCCTAAAGCTATAATTTTTCGGGGAGTAGCTGTGGATGACAAAAATTAACCTTTTTACTGGCCGTTGGCCAACGGCCATTTTAGCCCCCCCCCCCCCCCCCCCAACCCCCCCTACCCCTTAATATTTATTTTTAACCCATAAGTTATTATATTTACACTTTAACCCAATTTTTCAACTATAAATAACTCATTTTCTCTTCATCTTTCTCACAAATCTTCCTACAATCTCTCTAATTTCTCAATATATCTCTCTACATTGTTTGCTAAATATTCAATTTTATTAATTCATTTGGGAATTGGGAGTGAAGTTGGCAACTAGCTTGAGGATCTTCCATCGAGCAAAGTTTCAATTTTCAACCTCTCGATTACACGTCGACGTTACGTCGGCGTTTGGTACATTCGTTCCTTCATTAAATTATTATTGTCTCGTTTATTTTATTTAGCGCACTTAATTTTATTGTCTTTAATTATTTATTATCATAATTAAAATGGAAGGATTAAAAGGTATGTTTAAGGGCAAGGGTAAGGGTGCTTCTTCTAGTAGAGGCAACCAGGGCAAGGGTACTTCTTCTAGTCATCTTATTCCTACACAGATGATTTTGTTGATACTCAACATTTTCCTACAATACCATTAGATTTAGACGAGGAGTTATTTTCTGGAACTCAAGAAGACTTTAATTTAGACGATGATCTAGACGATACACCCACTAATATTGATGACAACACGCCCACTAGTGCACCTTCAACCGAAATACCTCCTATTCCCCCTAGTATGAGACGAGGTCCAAAAAACGACCATTAAAATCGATGCATGGACATTTTTTGATAGGGACGTAGAGAATCAAGTAGCCATATGTAAAATTTGTAAAAATGTTTTAAAATTTAAAACTGGAAAAGGTCACGGTGGGACGGGGGTTTAATTAGACACGTAGTAAGTGCTCATCCAAATAGGTATGCCCAATACCAGGCTTCAAAACCGGGTGCGCAAACGGCCGCTCCATCGGGACAAGGTTCACATACCGATATCGTCCCGACTCAAGTACGAGGTCAAATTAACCCTATGACGGGGGAATTGTAGGCTCTAAATACAACAAACATAGAGATAGGGAAGCAATATCAAAATTAGTTCTTGTGGAGGGTTTGCCCTTTTCATTTCCTTCATCTCCCGGTTTTATTCATTACATTAGAGATATATATAATCCTGCTTTTAACGGTTTTCCTAGGTCAATCGTTAAGAGAGATGTATTTAAATTTGCGCATGAATATCAACAATATTTACGTTTTTCATTATATCATTTTAATGGCAAAGTATCTATCACGTCCGATATAGGTCGTAGTACTAACGGCCATGATTATTTAACTCAGTAACTTGTCATTGGATAGATTATAAATGGTCTATGCAAAAACGTATTTTAGCGTATAGATATATAGATGATAGGCACACCGGTACTTTTATTGCAGAAAATATTTATCAAGTGTGCGATTATTACGGAATTACCGATAAAATTATGACTATTACATTAGATAACGCTTCTAATAACAATTACGCAATTACAATGTTAAAAAATAGTTTAGCTCCATCTTTTCCGGACCATTTTCATATAAAATGCGCGTGCCATATATATAACTTAATTGTAAAGGATGGTCTATCACTTTTTGAAGACATTCTTAGTAAAATACAATTTGCTATAAACTTTATTTTTAAAAGTAATAAAGTACAACGTAGAAAAGAATATAAAAAAATTTGTCATGATTGTGGACTACCTTTTAGAAAAATTCCACAAGAAGTATCCACTAGGTGGAATTCTTTATACGAGCAACTACTTGTTGCTTATGACTATAAATTACCTATAACTTTATTTTTTAACTCTCATAATAAAAAGCCAAATTGATATGATTTTAGATAGTGATTGGGAAAAAATTTCCGAACTTATTGTATTTTTAGAGAAATTTTTTCAAGCAACAAAAGAATTTTCCGTATATATTATCCTACTATTTCAACTATGTTATTTTATATAACTCTAATATTTTTATTACTTAGTGAATATATGGAAAAACCAAATTTATAAGGCAAATTATTAAAAAAATGTTTGTCAAAATAAAAAAATATTTTATTCCTATTCCTTCTATTTATATTATTGGTTCTCGTATTAAATCCTACTATTAAAATAGACGGTACTAAATCACTAATTGAAACTATTTACGATTGTATAGAAGTACTACCACCTCCAAGTCCCAAAAATCTAAATCACCCACCACCTATTGAACAAACTAAAGAAGAAGTGTTGAATAGCGTAGAACACCACCGCAAAAATATATATAGATTTTATCAACAAGAAAATGCTAGTAACGTACCGGCTACCATACCATCTTCTTCATCTTCAACACAACCTCACAAAAGACATGTTTGTTTCGCGGCTAGTATTGAAAGCCTCGAAATAGAATGTGCGGCCGTACCTCTACTAACCAAATTAGCGAGTTGGATATTTTTGTTTTGCGGGGTTCGTACCGTATCAAGAAGTTATCAATGAAGATGGACAAGAAGACTTGTTGAAATACGGAGGGGGGAATGAGAAGACCTTTCCGACACTTTCATTGATGGCTCGAGATGTTTTGAACATTCAAGCGTCATCAATCGCGTCGAAAGCGCTTTTTCTCGCAGCAGATATCAAATAGGAGACCACGTACACTCATTGGCCGGAGACGACTTGGAAATTGCGATATTCGTAGATTGGATACGAGCGGAGCGGAGAAGGTGCGGTCAACCGGAGATCAACGAAGAAGATGATGAAAACTACAACGAAATCTTAACCGAAGGTAGTGGAAGCGACGTGGATCAATTTGACCAACAAATTCCAATTCCAACCGAAGAACCACATGAAATCATCAAGCAATTAGAACAGTTTTTTTGAGAATGTAATTTTTTTAATTGTAATTTTATTATGTAATTTGCAACTTTTGGACAACACCACAAAGTTGCAATTTAGATTTTAGACAATTGTATTTGTATTACAAAAAAATCATATGTCTATTAAATAATATAAGAGGCACAAAAGGGATGTTTTTATTACACTATCTTGTTTTGTTTATTGAGTTTTTTTTATACATATGTTATTTAAAAAAAAAAAAAAAGGAAAACCCGACCCCGAGCCCGACCCGAGCCCGCCCCCCCGCCGATACCGACGGATCGGGATCGGACGGACCGGGAGCAGTCCCGCCCGCACCCGACCCCGCTAGGCCCGCTAGTCCCGATCCCGACCCCCGGATCGTCCCGCCCCGACCCCGACCCCGCCAGACCCGGCCCGCCAGACCCGAGCCCGGCCCACTGGCCACCCATACTTTTTACTGCGAAAGGCTATCTTAGCATTTGAAATTTTGATCTGTGTTTGATAAAGGTTTTCAAATAGTAAATGAAGCATTACATGAAGTCATATGATAATTTAAGTTTTTTTCCTCCCAGAAGAATTTGATGATCATATCCATTTTTGAGGTGCTCCACTACAAATATAGCAATAATTTTCTTTTAGTAATAATCTTATTTTAGTATTTGCAATCGTTGGAAGTATGTCATTTTGGAACCAAATTTATATGCCACTGTTGCCCAATTGCTGGGCGTTGATCCTTCTTTATGTCGAACTTGAGATAAAAAGAGGAGTGTTTCTAATGAACAAGGAAATAGAACGTGTCAAAAGAAATCATCAAAGTATAACAACAAGAATAACTTCCTAGTGACGTGAACTTTGAAGGTGCTAGCTAGTCGCTAGAGAGTGTTTTCTAGAGACATTGTTTGAATTCTTAAACAATGTTTGGAATTGCGAATCGCCAAACATAAGGGAAATTGGCAAAAAAAACAAGGTAAATAAAACTTCACTGATGATAAACAATTGACACCATTATTAGCACTTTTAAAGTTGACTTGCAGTTCATAAGCCATAAAACACATGTAAATTAAGCATTTAATCGTTTGGTTCAAAGACAAGTTATGCTGGGATTTATCCTGGCACTATTTTCTATCGACTGTTTGATTTATTGTATTAAAAATAACATGCATTGCAAAATTTCTAATTAGTACTTGATAGCGTGTATAAGTGTAAGAATAGTATCGGTGTTATTAACGCTATAATTTACTATGTATAAGAATAGTACTGAACACGGTGTATGAGTAATACTGATATTAATTCTACTTGACTTAAATTTGCAACCAAATATTGTACTAAAACTTTTTACTAGCGTTATTCTACCTAATACACCATACCAAACAGTCCCTAAATGTTTATGTTTCTTATATTAAGAGTATTTCAGTCTATAGACCATTTATTATTGTTTATGGTTACAGGAAATAAGTAGCCAGCAAGAGTACTTGAAGCTTAAAGCACGTTACGAAGCATTACAGCGTTCACAGAGGTATATGACAATCGTAATAAGAAGAAAGCTTATTTTAATTTGTTCATTTATGAAATGTGTTCTAGCTAAAAGTACTCATTTTGATGTTTTCTCAATAGGAATCTTCTTGGTGAAGATCTTGGTCCTCTGAACAGCAAAGACCTTGAATCACTTGAGAGGCAGCTTGATATGTCACTGAAACAGATCAGATCAACTCGGGTAAATTTCATATATAGTTATCAATAATTACTATTAATGGAAGAAGCCTAAATACCTAGATAGGATAGTTCCTTAAACTTGACATGTTTTGTAAGATAGCAACAAATTTAGTCAATGACCAAATAGATACTTGAATATAATAGAAGTATATTTTTATTAACGTGTACGAATCCTTGTACAATTCCGATACCATAGTTAGAATACATCCAATATAGTGTAAATATTTAATGATATATAATTATGGTAAATCTGTGATTCTTATTGCATTTAGGGTTCCACATTGTACACTATATATATTTGTATTAATGAGAAAACCTCCTCAAGGGAGATTAATACAATCTTACATAGTATCAAGAACAAAAATTCTATTCCTACCCTAAACCCCTAAATCGGCCGCCCTTCCCATTTTTTTTTTCGGTGCCAAACCGGCCATCTACCACCGGTATACCGCTGATATACACTAATATACACCTCGTATATACATCAACCTAGACCTCCACGGCCTAGTATATATCTAATATATCACCAATATACGGTCCTCTTCCCTCTAATAAATCTCCAAAAGGTCGTATACTACTAGTATACAACTCCTCGAAGCCGATATATACCTAGTATACGGACAATTCTGCCTCCCATCCACGTCATCCACACCAAACCCCCCTCCTCTCCCAACCCCAATTTTTTTTTCCCGGCAGAACTTATGGTGAACACCACCCTTGGTGGATTTTCTAGCAGCAGTGGGCACATACATGAGGGGGCCTGGGCCTCCAGTAGCTCCTCAGAGCCTACAACCCATATGTCAAATTGGCTGCTTCATCGGCCCAGCAGCCTGGGCACAACACCGTTGGGCCTCAGCCATCAGGCTCTAATGCCCGCAGCCCATCAGCGGCCTAACAGTCTGGGCGCACCAACAGCAGGCCACAGACTTCAGGCCCACTATTATGGAGCCCAACAGTCCGCTCAAGGCCTTCCCCAATCCAGTTTGGGCCAGGCTTTCGGCATGTTGATTCCTCGGAAGTCCGATAATGTGTGGTATATGGATACGGGCGTCATGTCTCACCTCACCAACAATTCTGGTAATCTTTCTCAACTGCGTAATCTAAATACTCCACAATCTATTCTAGTTGGAAACACTCACCGCATTCCAATACAAGGTTTTGGCCACATTTTAGCTCCACCACCGCATCCCCACTACTCCCTAAATAACGTTCTCTATGCCCCACACATTATCAAGAACCTAATTTTCGTTAGAAAATTTGCTATAGATAATTCTGTCTCAATTAATTTTGACCCGTTTGGGTTTTCTGTAACTGACCTACGTACCGAAAAACTCCTTACACGATGCAATAGTGAAGGGGGCCTCTATCCTTTCCTATCCACGCCCGCTGCCAGTGTCACCCCTCCCACATCTCTAACTTCCCAAGTCACTCCTCTCATAGCCTTAGCAACAATCTATCCAACTACTTGGCACAATAGACTTGGACATCCCGGAGCCCCTATTTTTAATTTTCTTCGGAACAATAATTTAATTCGTTGTTCTAGTGGGAAACCTGCCCAACAATGTTTGTCTTGCCCTCTAGGCAAACATGTTCGCCTTCCTTTTCAGTCTTATTTAAGTGTTATATTTTCTTCGTTTGATATTGTTCATGCAGGTTTATGGACATCTCATGTTATTAGTTCACTGGGTCATAAATTTTATCTTGTGTTGTTAGATGACTTTTCTCACTTTATATGGATTTACCCTCTAAAGTTCAAGTCTGAAGTCTATACCAAGTTTCTTGAGTCTCATAACTTTATCAAAATACAATTTGAAAAATTCATCAAATCATTTCAATGTGATAACAGTCGTGAGTTTAATAATTTCGCGTTTCATAATTTTTGCACCAATAATGGCATGGTCTTCTGTTTCTCCTGTCCCCACACCTCACCCCAAAATGAAAAAGCCGAACGAATCCTCCGTACTATCAATAACATGATTCGTACCTCTCTTTTCCATGCCTCCCCCATCATTCTGGGTCTATGCAGTCAAAATGGTAGAATATATCCTTAATATTTTTACCTACCACTACTCTTTACAACAAAACCCCCACCAAAATTCTCTACTGTCGGATCCCCTCATATGACCACCTTAGAATTTTCGGTTGCCTGTGCTACCCGAATCTTGCCTCCACTGCTCCTCATAAATTAGCACCTCGTACCACCCCGTGTGTCTTCTTAGGTATTCCTTCTAATCATAGGGGCTATATGTGCTATGACTTATCCACTCGTAAAATTTATGTCTCTCGTCACGTTATGTTCAACAAGATAATATTCCCATTTGCAAACATCCAAAAATTCCAAAACACGGACTATATATTTCTAAAAGAGTCCGGCATCTCCCCTGTCATACTCACGGAACTTAGTCGTACTGCTACCACTAACCAAGCATCTCCATCTCTGCATACCACCACTGGCGCTACTGTTGGTCACTCTCACTCACCTGCCCTACCTCTGTTACCACCGACTGCCACCACTACCGGCAGTCGGCCCCCCGTCTCAGAAACTACACCGGTCACCATTCTCGTACCTATGTCATCTCCACAATATCACCACCAAGCCGCAGTTATTCCAACCACCAACAACCAACCACCTAACCACATTATCGTACCCCTCCCACCTTCGACACCATACCCCACTTTAATGTCCCCAGCTAGTCTCGATATACCAAGACCGGCGACTAAACCCAACCCAGAAATTGCTCCCGACCTTGATCCACCCAGATCGACAACCACACCACCAATCATCAATGTACTTATTAACCTAAATGCCTCTCTCACCCTACACTATATTCAAACCATAGACCTGAACCAACCACGAATTCGAACAACAACAGTGCACCCGACCCAACACCCGACACCCTTACCCAACCCAACCCCCCTCACACCGTATGGAAATCCGTGCCCAACACAGAATTTTCAAACCAAAAGTCCAATTTAACTTGTCCACCCAAATCATTTCCCCTATTCTAAAAAGCCTAAAATTAGCCAAACTGGACCCAAATTGGAATGCGGTCATGTGTGAAGAGCTTAATGCTTTAACAAAACAACGTACTTAGGATTTTGTTCCTCGACCGGAAGGGGTGAATGTGATCCGTTGCATGTGGCTTTTTCGTCACAAGTACATGGATAGTGGTGATTTAGAAAGATATAAGGCTAGGCTTGTGACAAATGGTACTAATTAGTAGGAGGGCATTGATTGTGGTGAGACATTCAGTCTGGTTATTAACCTGCTACCATTCGTATAGTCCTGAGCATTGTTATGGGTAAGCATTGGCCGTTTCATCAGCTTGATGTGAAAAATGCATTCCTCCATGGGGATTTAAAAGAAAATATTTACATGCACCAGCCGCCCTGGTTTGTCCATCAAGAAGCCCCTCAGAAAGGTTAAACCAAAGAAATGATGAGTCGAGAGATGACTCTCTGTCTTTAAGACAAAATTGCCCCGTATAAATGATTTTACGGTATTGGGCAATAGTCTTCCAAGATAAAACAGCAACTAATCAACTATACAAAGCAAATACAATTGATTCTAGCGAAGAAAATGAATAAGAACAGATTGCTTGTTTGAGTTTCTGGTTCTCTGTTTTCTGTATGTTCTGAATAGAAGAGAAGATTTTGCGTTGTGTGTATTTCGTACTTTATAAATAGTTAACATTTCAGTGACCAAAAAGAAAGTTCTGGAAGAAAGCCATGGCCCACATGGGTTACCCCTTGGGGTCCCAAACCCTTACTCAAACTTAGAGTTTATATATATCATAAACTTTCCATCTTCTACCAATGAGGGAGATTTGTCATTTTTGGCCAAAGACACTCCATCTTTTCATGTCTCAAACACCTTACTTTGTGTACCAATATCTCTTTCATTTCTTAACGAAATTTGACGATACTTGGCACTAACATTATCTACTCACTTAGTAGATTAAGCATGTGTGAAGAAACGATATTTTCAACATGTGAAACCCACGTATTTAAGTCATTAAAGATGAGAATAACTCAATCCCACGTTAGTAAATTTCCAACCATCAGTACCACTATCAATTGGCTAGGCAGATTTGGATTATTGAAACTTTTTGCTACCTTCTAGACTGACATATCCTGATATTTGAGTTTAGAAAATTTAAAACCTTCGTATATCTTATCATAATACAATTGTTACCCGAGAGTAGGGGAATATGGAAAACACTTCTCAAATATTGATCTTTTAAATCATCTGATATGACTAGTCTATGACTTAAATTCAGTCATATACATTTAATTTTGTCTTTAACTTCAGTCATTTTTGTCTGAAGTTAAACTATTTCTACCTGCACTAATTCAGTCATTTTGTCTGAAGTTCAACTATTTTTACCTACACTTCAGGCATAAATGTCTGAATTTCAGCCATATGAAACTTTAGACGTTAAAGTTCAGTTTTTTATCAAGTCTAACTTCAGACACTGCATATCTAAAGTTATTCCAACAAAGATAAATATTTAAAAATTTAGTTACAAATTAAATAGTTGTATTCAAATAAGATACCCGTAACATTTTTACTGCTTCGAGTCAAAGATAGTGTGTGCACTCTAAATATATATATAGACTATTGCTCGCAAGGGAGAAAAAAAAAGTAATGAATGAAAGAAGTGGTACCACTGACTGATGATCAATTGGACACCAACAGCCAAAAAACATAGTGGTTTTCAACACACTCATATAAAGATGCTGACAAAGAAGAACAAATTAAAGCAACTCAATCTCCAAATGTTTTATAGGTTTCAACAGGGCCCTTTCAGCAGACACCTATGGCTATCTATTGGATAAGATGTCCCTCTAATGGTCCCAAGAAGCAATATATATAGTTGTCCATGAATTTGGTCTTCAAAACCTTTCACTTGAATACCAATAAAAATAATTCATACATATAGGGTTCAACTCAATAATAATCTGTTACATTTACTAGATTTTTGGTTTTCCTTTTAGGAAAATTTAAATGGGTAT
This sequence comes from Anisodus tanguticus, assembly GCA_034509755.1. Taxonomy (NCBI): domain Eukaryota; kingdom Viridiplantae; phylum Streptophyta; class Magnoliopsida; order Solanales; family Solanaceae; genus Anisodus; species Anisodus tanguticus. The sequence goes on along the minus strand of CM067542.1, from coordinate 52,680,152 downwards.
TTGCCTTTTCCTGTTTCGATGAGAATAAAAAGTGGTATTCTGATCCACGAAACATCCGTGTTCATACAGGGTTCATAGAAGGGCCTCGCCTCAAAGGGCGTAACATAGATAACCTATTCTGATATACAAGCATTGATGACTGATTCTACGTATTGTTGGAAATTTACTAATGTGGAATTAAGTTTATCCCATTATTTATGACTCAAATATTTGGGCCCCGCACGTCAGAAATATCGTTTCCACACACGTGCAATATTAGTGCTAAGTATTGTAAATTTCGTTAATGAAAGAGATATTGGTATGTAAGTTAAATGTTTGAGACATAGATGATGGATGGTTATTTGCTAAATGACAAGTGTTCCACGTTGCTAAACGAAGTAAGGAATGTGTGAGGTGTAAGATGGAACGGGTCGGAAAAGGGTCGCGGAGTAGAGAAGGGCTGCGGCGCCCCCTAGCAGCGCCGCGGCGCCTGACGGCAGTAAGCTTCGTCGGCTTTCTGGTTGAATTAGCACCGCGACGCTAATGTGGCAGAGCCGTGGCGCTTCATTAGCAATGAGTGCTCGTCGGAAGTCCAAAAGTTTGGCTAATTATGGAGAGGTTTTGGAGCATTAACTTGGCAGTTTTTCCTCCATAACTTAGCCATTATTTGGCTGCATTAGTTGGTAGTTTAAAGGGCCATTACATGGCATTTAAATGACAATTACATGGGCACTTGAAGGGACCATCTTGCACACCTATAAATTGAGGCCTTTGGCTCAATTCTATAGATTACCATGAACAGAAAAATAAGTTAACAACACCACAAAGAGATTAGATTTTCCTGATAGCAATCCTTCTCTTAGCAATCTTCATTATTTGTGTTCTTCGCTAAGATCATTTGTGTAGGCTTTGCACACTTAATAGTTTGTTGTTTCATCTTGGGAGACTATTGTCCACACTTTCGTAAACTCTATATACAGGGGCATTCTTGTCTTAAAGACAGAGAGTCATCTCTCGACTCAGCCGGTGGTGTTGTGTTTATCTAATTGGTTGCTAAGTGTTTCAGGTGTAAACTTAACAAACGAAGGGCTCTAACCGTTCGTATTCTCAGCGGATCTACAAGCCACAAGAGTAACAGTTCATGTTCTTGTATTTCCGAATACAAGTTCAATATTTGAAGTTTCATTCAAGATCAAATTTTTTTGTTTATCCTTTCGATCACTGTAATAGTTATTTACTATTCCCATTGTTGCTTTACATATTCCAAGGGTTGGTTTGTTGGACTGTTGGGTTTCTTCCTGAACTTTCATTTTAGTCCCTGAAATGTTTACATTTTGGTCCTGGAAGTTTCAGATAAAACAAAAATAATGAATCTGACAACAGAAACATTGACTCTGAAGTTAGAAAGCCAACAGTTGGAAAACCAACAGTTGGAAAACCAACAGTCGAGAGTGGAAGTTATATTGAAACAAAAGATATGGGTATCACCAGATGACATCTTTGGAATTGGATTTCTAAGACATCTAACGGACTGGTCTAACTCCAAACTCAGTTGTGAGATAATTAACAGTCTCGTTGAAGTCACCAATGGATATGAATCGTAGAACTGATTGGAATCATGGTGCACCCATAGACAAGGAGTGATATATGCATGTCACATGTAGTTCAATATATTGTACACACTACAACCGACCTGGTATCGGCCTACAAAAGCAGATCAGTTGAACTAAGATTCACTCGTGATTCTGGAAATGATCGATAGAAGGCGTTAAGTCGGATATGACGATATCTGAAATATTAGCTTATCTACGGATTATGGTATTCTGGATGTCCAGAGGTTGTGGTAGAACACAATGATGCAAACTGGACATCAGATATGAAAAACACCAAAGCCACAAGTAAATGTGTATGGTGGGTCTTGGAAAATCCTCTAAGCAAACTTGCATCGATCGATTCATGATAAAATCAGAGTTTATCGCTTTAAACAAAGCATGAAAGAAGTTGAGTAACCTCAGGACTCCTTAGAGGACGTCCCTTATTGGGAGAAACTCGTGCCTTTAGCAGTTATACACTGTGGCTAGCCGATCGGCTTTAAGAAGGGCACGGATGACGGCATCTGGACATATCTGTCGGAGGCATGAGACCGTATGGCAGTTGATCATCACGGGTGTCACTTCTTTGATTACTAATCAAATAATATAGTGGACACTTTTACTAAGGGACTACCCGAAGATCAAGAGTTCTACATGTCTCAGGGAATGGGCTTAAAAACTCAAACAATACGAACCTTTGAGGTGGTAACCCAACCATATTGACTGGAGATCCCAAGAATTTGGTTCAATGGGAAAACTAAGCTGCAAAAGGTTTAGTTGAGCGCTTCGATGGAAGCAAGAGCACTTCGGATTATGATTTTTGTTTAAGAAACATAAATCCAAAGCGGTTCCGCGATAGACATTAAAGTGCTACCTGCATGGTGGGTAAATGTTAAGCTTCCAAACCTTTAACGATCCTCAAACGGTTGAGGTTAAGGTTGGGGAAACTTTTAATGATTCCTAACACTGCTGAAATGGGGTATAGCAGGATACCTTGTTGGAGATCACCTATTTAAGTGCGAGGACAGTCCGCCTCAAAGGAACGCGCTTAAGAATCCAAGTGTGTCCACAGCCACATCGGACAGAATAAAAGAAGAAACGAATAAATGAGAGGTATTGTGTTGGTATCGTTGTCTTGGCTTACATTAAACACTGACGGTTCAAGACATCACGTTCACCGCACAGTAACTAAGTCCGATGGTATTCAACTAGGGAAGGTTCAAAGCGTAAGCCACCTCTCCTGATGCAATATCATTTCACTGTAATATTGCTGAAAGTAGGCACATTGTGTGCGCGCCAAGTATCATAAATTTGGGCCCCGCATGTCGAAAATATCATTTCCACACACGTGCAATCTTAGTGCCAAGTATCATAAATTTCATTAATGAAAGAGATATTGGTACGTAAGTGAAATATTTGAGACATAAAATGATGGACGGTTATTTGCTAAATGACAAGTGTTCTACGTTGGTAAACGAAGGAAGGATTGTGCGAAGTGTAAGATGGTACGGGTTGGAAAAGGGCCGCGGAGCCGAGAAGGGTCGGGTGCCTCTTGGAACAGGGCCGTGGTGCCGAGCGCCGCGGCGCCCCCAGCAGCGCCACGGCGCCTGACTAGCAGTGAGCGTCGTGGGTTTTCTAGTTGAATTAGCGTCGCGGCGCTAATGTGGCAGTGAGTGCTAGACGGAAGTCCAAAAGTTTGGCTGATTATGGAGATGTTTTGGAGCATTAACTTGACAGTTTTTCCTCCATAACTCAGCCATTATTTAGCTGCATTAGTTGGTGGTTTAAAGGGCCATTACATGGTATTTAAATGACCATTACTTGGGCACTTGAAGAGGCCATCTTGCACACCTATAAATTGAGGCCTTAGGCTCAATTCTATAGAAGAACATATATGAACATAAAACAAGTTCACAACACCACAAAGAGATCAAATTTTCCTGATAGCAATCCTTCTCTTAGCAATCTTCATTATTCGTGTTCTTCGCTGAGATCATTTGTGTAGGCTTTGCACACTTGATAGTTTGTTGTTTCATCTTGGGAGACTATTGTCCACACTTCCGTAAAGCCTATATACGGGGGCAATCTTGTCTTAAAGACAGAGAGCCATCTCTCGACTCAGCCGGTGGTGTTGTGTTTATCTAATTGGTTGCTAAGTGTTTCAGGTGTAAACTTAACAGACGAAGGACTCTAACCGTTCGTATTCTCAGCGGATCTACAAGCCACAAGAATAGCAGTTCATGTTCTTATATTTTCGAATACAAGTTCTATATTTGAAGTTTCATTCAAGATCAAGATATTGACAACTTGTTGTTGTCCTCTTTGTTGTTTATCCTTTTGATCACTGTAATAGTTATTTCTATTTCCGTTGTTGCTTTACATATTCCAACACGTATAACTCAAACCCGTTATTGTTAAGAGTCCATATTACCTCTTCATATCCGATGTGAGACTCTTAACATTCCCTCGCACGCCCAAACCTTGTTAACTGGAGCGTGAACAATATAATTTGGGGGTCCAACTGAAAGAAATATTGCCCTTAATTATTTTCATTAATGAAATAGTATATATACAATTTTCCATAATAGAAAAATTTTATTCCTATTCTACTCCCAAAACCCTATTCTAGTAGTACAAGAATCATATAATTATGGTAAGTGTACAATACTAATTAATACAATATTTACTTAAAATCTACCATAATACTGTGATATACAAGCTTACCAAATCTGGAATATACACGTGATATACACCCCTTATGGTAAGTGTATATTACGTGTATATTTAACACACCGCCGCAGTCATTGCAGGCAGTCTTCGTATGCTGAGACTGTTCCTAAAATCTTCAAACAGGATCGAGGGAAGCCCTTTGGTAAAGATGTCTTAAATTTGATATATGGAAGGGACATGACAAACACGTACTTGTCCATGAGCTACCTTTTCACGAACAAAGTGGATATCCATATCGATATGTTTAGTGCGCTTGTGCTGAACCGGATTACCAGAAAGGTAGATGACACTAACATTATCACAATAAACCAAGGTAGCCTTCTAAATAGGACAATGAAGCTCTAAAACAAGATTACGTAACTAACAGGATTCAGAGACCACATTGGCTACCCCTCGATACTCGACCTCTACACTGGAGCGGAATAATGTCGACTGACGCTTTGCAGACCATGAGACTAAGTTATTACCAAGAAACATACAATAGCAAGAAGTAGAGCGTCTGGTGTTTGGACAACCACCCCAATCAGCATCTGTATACGAGACAAGTGTAGACGTCGATGACGGATATAAATGTAAGCCAAAGTCAAGTGTCTCCTAGATGTACCGAAGAATGCGGTTGAGTGCATTTATGTGCTCAATCCTAGGATCATGCATAAACAAACACACTTGTTGTATGACATACGTAATATCGGGTCTCGTGAAAGTAAGATATTGAAGAGACCCTGCAAGACTGCGATAACGGGTAGGATCCTCGTAATGTAAGCCAGCCTCAGCACCCAACATGGGTTTAGTATTAACTGGAGTGGAAGTAGACTTGCATGAGGACATACCATCTTGCTCAATGATCTCAGCTGCATACTTTTGTTGGGATAAGAACAACCCACCTGCATGACGAGAGACATCAATCCCCAAAAAATAACTCAAGGGCCCCAAGTCTTTCATAGCAAACTCAGACCTGAGCATTGTCATGATAGACTGGTGTAATGCATCAGAGGAGGCAGTCAAGATACTATCATCCATATATAATAATATATAAGCCATGAAAGAACCACGACGATAAATGAACAATGAAATATCAGACTTGATGTGAGAAAACCCAATAGTCGAAACATAGTCTGCAAACCTCTTATACCAAGCCCGTGGGGACTGCTTAAGCTCATACAAGGACTTCTTCAATAAACAGACATGATGAGGATATTTGAAATCCCCAAAACCCAAAGGCTGATGCATATAGACTGTCTCCTTAAGATCACCATGTAAGAAAGCATTCTTCACATCTAACTGATGAATGGGTCATGCCTTTGAAAGAGCCAGACTGAGAACAGTGCAAATGGTAGCCGGTTTGACCACCAGACTAAATGTCTCACCAAAATCCACACCAACCTGCTGAGTCTTACCATCACCTACAAGACGAGCCTTATGCCTCGCAAAAGAACCGTCATAATTGTCTTTATGAGCAAAAATCCACATAGACCGAATAATATTAACACCAGATGGAAGAGGCACCAACTCCCATGTCTTATTATCAATAAGAGTATTATATTTGTCGGTCATAGTAATTTTCCAATTCGGGTCATTTAAATGAGACACATGATTACGGGGTAGAGGTAATTTAAGAACATTAGAATTTAGATTAAAATGTCTTTTGGGTTTAATAATACACCATTGACTATGAGTGACCGGTCTATGACTCGAGGGAGAATTGGGTGGATTTTGGGAAATTTCAGGACAAGTGACGGACTGGTCTATTGGCCCAGAATTGGAAACTGTAGTAGTGACTGAAGCCGAAACTGGCCCGTTTTGTATTGGGCAGGGCAACTGGCCTAATTATGGAAACTGGGGCAGAAGCTGGCCCAAGTACGGGATTGGAAACAAAGGGGTGAGACGGGCCTGTAGGTCCAGCGGGAAGTGGGCCCGTTGGCGGATTTTGGGTGCGGGATAGGTCCGAAAAATGACGGATAATATACGGAGAGACAGTGTCGTCCAAAAAATTATACGAACTAGGCACGGGACTACTCACGTTAGCAAAGGGAAATTGGGTTTAATAAAAAATAACATGGCGACTAATGATTTTATTAAAGGATAAATCAAAACATTTGTACTCACGATGATTAGACGGATAACCCAAAAATACACAAGGGGTAGAACGAGCCTGCAGTTTGTTAATTGTGGTGGATGAAAACAACGGATAACATAAGAACCCAAAGAACCTAAGATGTGAATACGAAGGAGTTAATTTGCGTTCAGCTTTCCCATTTTGTAAGGACGTATGAGGACAAGAAAAATGAAAATTGATTCCATTATTAGCATAAAACTCCCGAAACACCCCATTATTGTATTCTTTGCCATTATCACATTGAATATTTTTGATTTCCCGTTCGAATTGGATTCAGATGAATGCTCTAAAATTTAAGAAAGTGGAAAAAATGTGATATTTTTTTGCTATCGGAAAAGACCATAAAAATTTAGAATAACCATCCAAAAATAGAACATAATAACAGTGACCCAAAGAACTGAAAACAGGAGATGTCCATAAATCACTATGAATAATATCAAATGGCATTAAAGTACGAGAATTAGAGTCTACAAACGACAATCTAACATTTTTTCCTAAAGAACAAGATTGACAAATCGGAGTACTACACGTACCCTTACAAGAAATAAAATTATTTTTATCTAAGGAAGATAAAATAGATGACCCCAGATAACCTAGACGAGCATGACACAAGGAAGGAGCAAGGGCTGCAAAAGATTATTGCAAGGCTGGATTTGAGAGACCGGAGGTGGCGTGATAGGATAAAGATCTTCCCAACTATCACATCTCATGAGAGAATCCCCGCCTTGAAATCATTCACAGAAAACCCAAAAGGATCAAATACAACAGAAACAAAATTATAAGTGGTGAATTTACGAACATACACCAAATTTTTAATTAATTTAGGGGCATGAATGGTATTTTTCAAGACAAGAGGTGGATGGGGGGGGGGAGACAATGTTTTATGATCGTAACCACGAATCAGAATTGAATTGCCATTACCAACAATTATACCACGATTACTGCTCAAATTGGAATAAGACGAGAGAGTACCTTGATCGGACGTCATGTGGTAGTGGCTCCGGTGTCCATGTACCAATTTATGTCCGGGAAATTTAATACAAGTGTGCATCACTGCTTCAATGTCGGTAGGGGTGGGTCCCGGCATGGTGGGTATGGTAGGGCCGAGGCCTAAGCACACCGGCTTGCTGCCCTGGCCCAACTGTAGCTCTCGGGTTCCAGTTGCTTGATGGACTAGGCCTGCTAGAATTTTGAAATTGGGCCCATGTCGGATACGGAGCAGGTGGAGGGTAATAGGGGTTGTTAGGCCAAGTCCACGCCTATGGCCCCCAGGACTGTGGTTAGTTGGCTTGCACCTCAGTTTCCGCCATAATTTTTACCATTATTTTTGAGATTCTGACCCTTTTTGCCGCCACCGTTGTTGCATTTTTTTCCTGAATTATTAGAACCGGAGGGAGAGAAATTGGACTTGGTCATCATGATGACAGACGGGGCCTAGTGGCCGCTTTCTTAGCCAATCCGGCTTCTTCGAGCATGAGCATGAAACGGGCCTGATAAAATTACGTAAGAGGACTACTCTGATGAATTAGCGTACCGATGCCACTATAGGCCTCAGAGAGGCCTACAACCAACTGAAGAACAAGACGGTCGTTGGTAACGGGCGCACCAACGTTGCGGAGTTGATCCGCCAGTTCTTTCAACCTTTTGCAGTATGCTGAAACATCGGAGAAATCTTCCATATTAATGTGGGAGAATTCCTGCTGAAGGGTAATATCACGAGAATTTTGATTATCTTGGAATATATCACGCACTCTATTCCAAGCATCCATCGCCGTAGTGTCTGGTTCGATAATTGTTTGCAATAGGTCGGTAGAAATAGTGGAGCAAATCCATCGAAGAACGGTAGCATCAAGGGTTGTCCATAACTTAGGATCATCATCGGTATCCGCAGGAACCGCTGGGATAATGTGATAGAGGACTTGATGCGAGCGTGCGTGAACTTTGAACATTTCGGCCCACGTCGCGTATTTGACGTTTTCTATTTTAAGAATGATAGGGATATGATTCTTGATGTTAGAAACAACAAGGGCAGGGTGAAACGTGTTCTTAGCCATAATAGCAACGCAAGACGTGATGTAGGGATTTGGGGAAAATTTGGGAAGAGAGGAGGTACCATCGGGTACAAAATCCGAGAAAAGAGGCTTGGAACTCGAGGGAAGGTCGACGGAATTTGGGAGGAAAATATGAAACCTAGACTACTGATACCATAAAAGAAATATTCCCCTTGATTATTTTCATTAATGAAAGAGTATATATACAATTTATAATTTTCCATAATAGAAAATTTTTATTCTTATTCTACTCCCAAAACCATATTCTAGTAGTACAAGAATCATATAAGTATGGTAAATGTATATTTAACACCAACATCGGTGAACAAAGAATTTGAATGAGTCTGACTTTGATACCATGAAGAATGGATCTTGGGCCTAACTCAACCCCAAAAGATAGCTTGTAGGGTGAGGATTGTCCAAGTCCATATAAGGAGTCCATGTTTTCATTCAATTTCCATGTGGGACTCTTAACAGTTATCTATAGGTCACACAAACATAACTGTACCTATTTTCCCGGTTGATTTTCTGTTTTGATAAGAACAATTGGAAGGGAAAAAAAATTCAGAGAGATTGTGATTGATTATTGCCAATTTGTTTGCTCTATGATCATGACAAAACTTAATAGATGAGTATTAATCAAGAGTGAAAATTGACAGATCCATGCACCTCATCTCTCCAATTTCAGACCTACCTGATAAACATATTTCATTTGAGACAAGAAAGAGACATGGTGATAATTAATACAGGCATCTCCAAGGCTCCTAGAAGAAATAGTATATTGTGAAAGAATAAAACCGTAATACATACATCACAGTGAAATGAAATCCATCATAAAATCATCACAAATCTGTCATAATTTTGTTACAAACTTGTCCGTTATAAATATTTTATCACAAAATCTGTGTTTTTCTTGTAATTTGCATGACTAACTTATACGTTAATCTCTACATTATTTTATATTGGGTACATATATATAGTAGATAGTTATGTGCCTATATGTCTAAGAAAGTGAGCCTGAAAGGCTCAAAAAGATTGTGACCAGCTAGATTTGTTTTCTTCTATTACATATTCACACAAAAGTGAAAGTGAAAGAAGAAACATGCCATAACTCATGAAAATAGGAACAATTAATGGTGTCAACTGTCAAGTAATCTTCAATAGAAATAATCAGCAAAGTTGCGGTGAAGTGGTAAGTACCCATTTATCCTTAATCAGAGAAAATTTCGAATTCAAGCACTGAATATGAAATTGCCTTTGTAAAGGAGCATTTTACCCCAATATGAAACTTTCCAGCGTGAATCTAAATTTAATCAAGCCTCAATGCGGATATCGGAAATTGAATGAGAAATGAAAAAAATGTACAATAGAATTAGAATGACAGCCAAAACTTCTCCTTTTGGCACTGCGACAAACAAATATTTAACTGTCTGCAACTGTTAGCATCTTGACAATCAAGAAAAGAATCATCTATTAAAACCAAGAGCAGACACAAAATTCAATATCTATATATGCCATAATGCAACCAAGATGTTGAACCACCATAAATAATATAATTTAAATGAAAATGTGACAACTAGATTTTTTAGGCTCCTCATCCTACATAGACATTAATTGAACAATTTTTCATATGGTCCAATATCTATGGGACCACAGACCTGATATCAGAATGGACCATTTTCTTAGCATTATTAGGAAGCTGAAATTAAAGGTCAAATTCACAAATAACCATTTTTCTGTCTTTGAATTGAAAAATAGTCATTGTAACGGGTTACGATTTCCACGGGTGAAATAGGTGAAGTTTCATGTTGTGGAATTCAAACTCCATGACAATAGTTATTTTTCAAAGACAGAAATGAAAAGTAACAATTGAACGCTATTTCTACAAAATTAGAGAAAAGCAAATGACTCCATTACATTTATTGACAAGTTTAGATGAAACCAAACTAATATACAACCTATACAAATAGTTTATTATCAAACTTGTCTTGAAGACAAATATCTAAGACATTAAAGTTGAATGCTCAAATCCACAGAAGGAAAACTGGAAATCAACCACATTTTCCCAGTTCATTCGCTACACTCAATGTAATGTAAATAAGTAGCAATCACTAGACATGAACATTCGAATCACTTCAAGAAAAAGAAAAAAAAGAAGGTATGTTTTGTTTATTAAAGAAACATCGGGGAACTAACAAATCTTCTCATAGTTCACATTAACGATCTGATACCATCTCGATGGAGAAAAAAAGAGTGAGGGAGACACAGAACATAGAAAAATATAGAGCAATAAGAAGTAAGAACATTTATCATGATACAAGGGCTTGAATCCAGCTCCACTGAAAAGTAGCTCAAATAGCAAGTAGTAATTAAGCAATAACTAAAAGATTGTTCTTTAATGGAAGGCAAACACTACATTCAAAATATCATTATTAACCAACACTGGGCTTATTATTGGCATTAGGTGCTGTATATCTTTGAATGTCCTCTGAGGATCCTAAGTAAAGCAATTGCTTAGGGGCTCCAAAAAAGTTACTCCCTTTATCTCAATTTATGAAACATTTTTTATTCAATTAAAAAAAGAATGACATATTTTTTTATTTGATAATAATTAAACTTTAAATTTTATCTTTTACGTTTAACGAGATGATCTATAACCACACAAATATCTTTGACTTATTTTAGACCACAAGATTCAAAGTCTTCCTTTATTTAAACTTCGTGTCTGAAAGAAATAATGCCTTGATTATCTTCATTAATGAATGAGTATATATACAATTTACAATTTGCATAATAAGAAAAATTCTATTCTTATTCTACTCCCAAAACCCTATTCTATTTATACAAGAATTGTATAATTATGGTAAGTGTACAATGCTAATAATATACAAAATTTATTACCAAAAACAGTTATATACACGGTGTGTATACCACACCGTGTATATTGTGTATGCTAGATATGGTATACTTTCACACCCTCGCAGTCATAGCGGGCGGTCTTCGTACGCTGAGACTATCCCTAAAATCTTCAAATAGGACCGAGGGAAGACCCTTTGTAAAGATGTCTGCAATTTGATATCTGGAAGGAACATGTAAGACACGTACTTGTCCAGGAGCTACCTTTTCGCGAACGAAATGGATATCCATCTCAATATGTTTAGTGCGCTGGTGTTGAACCGGATTCCCAGAAAGATATACGACACTAATATTATCATAATATACCAAGGTAGCTTTTTGAATGGGAAAATGAAGCTCCAATAGAATATTACGTAACCAACATGATTCAGAAACCACATTGGCTACCCCTCGATACTCGGCCTCGGCATTAGAGCATGATAAGGTAGCTTGTCGTTTGACAGACCACGAGACCAAGTTATCACCAAGAAACATGCAATAACCTGACGTAGAGCGTTTGGTATCTGGACAACGACCCCAATATGCATTGGTATACGAGACAAGTGTAGAGGCCGATGATGGATATAGATGCAAGCCATAGTCAAGTGTCCCCTGGATGTATCTGATAATGCGTTTGAGCGCATTCATGTGCTCCACCCTAGGATCATACATAAACAAACACACATGTTGTACGACATACGTAATATTCGGTCTCGTGAAAGTAAGATACTGAAGAGCTCCAGCAAGACTGCGATAGTAAGTGGGATCCTCATAAGGTGAGCCAGCCGCAACACCCAGCTTGGGCTTAGTATCAATTGGAGTGGAAGTAGACTTACACGAGGACATACTAGCCCGTTCAATTATCTCAGCGGCATACTTCCTTTGTGATAAGAATAACCCACCTGCATGACGAGAGACAACAATCCCCAAAAAGTAACTCAAGGGCCCCAAGTCTTTCATAGCAAACTCAGAACTAAGCATTGTCATGATAGACTTGTGCAAAGCATCAGACGAGGCAGTCAAGCTAATATCATTCACATATAATAGAATATAGGCCAAGGAAGAACCACGACGATATATGAACAATGAATTATCAGACCTGCTGTGAGAAAATCCAATAGATGCAACATAGTCTGCAAACCTCTTATACCAAGCTCGTGGGGCCTGTTGAAGCCCATAAAGGACTTCTTCAATAAACAGACATGATGAGGATATTTGGGGTCTCGAAAACCCAAGGGCTGATACATGTAAATGATCTCCTTAAGATCACCATGTAAGAAAGCACTATTCACATCTAACTGATGAATGGGCCATGCCTTTGAAAGAGGCAAACTAAGAACAATGCGAATGGTAGCCAGTTTGACCATCGGACTAAATGTCTCACCACAATCCACGCTAACCTGTTGAGTTTTACCATCACCTATAAGACGAGCCTTATGTCTTGCAAAAGAGCTATCAAAATTATCTTTATGAGTAAAAATCCATATAGACCGAATAATATTAACACCAGAAGGATAGGGGACCAACTCCCACGTCTTATTTTCAATAAGAGCATTATATTTGTCGGTCAATGTCAATTTCCAATTCGGGTCATTTAAGGCAGACATTGGGTTACATGGTAGGGGGATTTAGAGACATTAGAATTGAGATTAAATGTTGTTTTGGTTTAAAAATACCCCTTTGACTACGAGTAACTGACCCTTGACTCGAGGAGAAAGCGGGAGGATTTTGGGCAGCGGGTGGGCTGGCGACGGACTGGCCAGCAGGCAGTGGACCTGCTGGCCCAATAATGGGATCACTGGCTGGAACAGAGACTGGAACAGTACCGAGATATGTACTGGGCCGAGTGTCTGGCCCACTGGACAGAGGTGACGGAACAGTAGATTTAGCGGGCAGTGGGCTCGCTGGCGGAATTTAGGTGTAGGAGAGGTCCGATAAATGATGGATAATATACGGGGAGACCTCGTCATCTAAAAATTATACGAACTAGGCCCGGGACTACTCACTTTAGCAAACGGAAACTGGGTTTCATAAAAAATAACATGACGACTAATTATGATTTTATTAGATGATAAATCAAAATATTTGTAACCATGATGATTAGATGGATAACCCAAAACACACAAGGGGTAGAACGGGCTTGAAGATTGTTAATTGTAGTTGACGGAAATAGTGGATAACATAAGCACCCAAAGACACTAAGATGGGAATACGAAGGATTCTTATTATAAAGGATTTTAAGAGGGGATGAATATGCTAATCCTTTGGTAGGAAGTATGTTAAGAAGATAAATAGTCATTTGGAGAGCATGATGCCAAAAGGAAGGGGGTACGGAAGCATGGACCAATGAAGTTCGGACAATATTATTAATGGTACGAATTTTTCGTTTGACTTCCGCATTTTGTGAGGATGTATGAGGACAAGAGAAACGAAAAACTATGCTATTAGTATCACAAAAATTCCGAAACAACCCATTATCATATTCTTTGCCATTATCACGTTGAATATTTTTTATTTCTCGTTCGAGGGTATAGATGAATGCTCGAAATTTTAAGAATATGGAAAAAACTTAAGATTTTTTCGCCAACGGAAAGGTCCATAAAAAGTTAGAATAATCATCCAAAAATAGAATATAATAACGATGGCCCGCAGAAATTAAAACGGGAGAAATCCATAAATCGTTATGAATAATATCAAATGGCATTAAAGTACGAGAAGTAGATGCTACAAATGGTAATCTAACATATTTTTCTAAAGGACAGAAATGTCAAATTGGAGTACTACGCATACCCTTACAAGAAATAAAATTGTTTTTATGCAAAGAAGAAACAATTGACGACCCAAGGTGATCCAAACGTGCATGCCACAAGGAAGGAGCTAGAGCTGCAAAAGTATATGGCAAGGCTTGACTAGAGAGACTGGATGCGGGCGTGATTGGTTAAATATCTCCCCCACTATTACATCTCATGAGAGGTATCCCCGTCTTAAAATTCTTCACAGAAAATCCAAAAGGATCAAAATTAACAGAAACAAAATTATCAGTGGTGAATTTACGGACAAATACCAAATTTTAATTAAGTTAGGGGCATGAAGGACGTTTTTCGAGACAAGAGGTGGATGGGGAGGAGACAAAGTTGCATGACCGTAACCACGAATTAGAATTGAGTTGCCATTACCAATAATTATGCCACGATTTTTGCTCAAATTGGAATAAGACGAGAGAGTACCTTGGTCGAATGTCATGTGAGAAGTGACGCCGTTGTCCATGTACCAATGTGCATATGGAGGAATCAATCCAAGTGTATGCATGGCGGACTCAATATCTGTAGGTGTCGGGATCAGATTAGGGCCCGTAGCATGGTAAGCCTGGGGGGTCGAGGACTAAGCAGGCCTCCTTGCTGCCCCGACCCAGTCCTGCTTCGGAGCCCACTGGATTGATGTGAAAAATTAGGTCGGAACTGCTGTTGTGCGGCCCACTGGCCAGGATAAGGTGAGGCTGCAAAATAGGGGTTGTTGGGCCACTGCCCACTGGCCCAGCCCACTGTCGGGGGCCCATGGCTGGGACCAGTTGGGCTGCGGCCCACTGCCACCGTGACGAGGTCCGCCGCCACTGTTTTGGCCTCCCCAACCACCACTAGAACCCCCATGATTGCCACCGCGATTTTTGCCATTATTTTTACGATTCTTCTTGCCTCCACCATCATTACGGTTTTGGCCCAAATGGTCAACAAAACCTTGAGAATTATTGGATGAAGTCATCATCACCGCGGACCGGCGCCGGTAGCCACCTTTTTGGCCAAGCCGACTTCTTCTAATGTGAGCATCGAACGGGCTTGATAAATAAGTGGAAGTGGATTACTTTGATGGATGAGAGTCTCATTGCCATTATAGGCCTCAGACAGGCCTGCAACCATTTGTAGAACAAGGCGATTATTGGTAACGGGCGCTCCAACGTTACGGAGTTGGTCCGCCAATTCCTTGAGTTGTTTACAATAAGCTGAAACATTCGGGAAAATCTTCCATGCAGACTTGGGAGAATTCTTGCTCAAGGGTGACAACTCAGAAATGATGGTTATCTTGGAATATATCACGCAATCTATTCCAAGTAGTCATAGCCGTAGTGTATGGCTCAATGATCGTCTGTAAAAGGTCGGTAGAAATAGTGGAATAAATCCTCTGAAGAACGGTAGCATCAAGAGTAATCTATAACTGAGAATCCTCCGTGGGAGTAGGGGTAGTGGGAGGAATAATGTGATGGAGGACTTGATGTGAGATTGCATGAATTTTGAACAACTCTGCCCACTGTCGCGCCCGTTTTTAACCGACCCCGCGAGAGGTCAGAAGTGGAGCACAACGTGTTCGGTGATTCCTGGGTAAATGGTTAAGGAGTCGCTACCTAATTATTTTACGGTCAATTAGGACACCTGAATATTAAATAAATGCTGCAATATAACTCCAATTTTAAGATCTGCGAAACTAGCGAGATTCTAGGTAAGGATTCTTTATTATCCTAAAGGGAAGGGGTTAGGCATCCTTTAAGATCCGCTAACTTGCGGTTATCCGGTCAAACTCAGGTTAATTATTGTACTAAGAAAAATGCAATTTTAAAATAGGAAGTTAAACTAATATTGCAAATATTTAGTAAAAGAATGCATTTTTGTACAAGTATGCATTTGTATGGTATTTAAAGAGAAATACATGTAAAGTTGAAAGTATGCATTTTTTAACAATTAATAGCAAGGAGAAAAACGAGCTACTTATATGCCAAAGAAGTAATTTTTTTGGAAATCATTTTGAGTTGTACAATTAATAAAGTGACCAGAAGATGATCAAAGTTTGTTTTGAAAATTTTAAAAAAATGCATGGCGAGCCTAAAAATAAATAAACTAGCGAAGGGTTTATAAGTTTAAATTACCCGAACCTACAAGTAAATATACTAGCGAAGGGGTTTCAAGTTTTAAACTACTCCATGAATTAATTCTAAGTCTGCCTATTCTAAGCATTTCAATAGTTACATAAGTGCGATAAATAATATTACAATACATAGCGAGGTAAAAGCTGAATTAAAGAAAGTAAATAAAATAAATAAACTCTGAGGAATATCTGCCTTTATTTACTTTATTCCCTGCAAGCTGTCAAGAACAAACGGTTAAAAACAGTTAAATACAAATAACTTCGGATCCGTATCCAAAACAATGAGTGTTTTGGTCACGGAGGGCTCAAACTTAAATTTGAAAAGACTATTCCAATCACGTCGTGGATGCAAACGTATGACTCAGTGGTCATTTTGATTGCCTCTCCTACTAAACGTGTTGGTCTCTCGGATGAAAAAGAAAAGATCATTATAATCACGTCGTGGCTGCGAACATATAACTTGTTGGTTATTTTAGTCGCCTCGCCTACTAAACATGTTGATCCCTCGGATGAAATAAAAAGGTTTAAGCCTCATCCTTGCCCAGAAGTTATATTTCCGTCTTTACGACTGTGGAAGCCTCAAAATCGACGGATATTTTTCATCGGCCAGTGTAGTATCGTGTTCGAATCTGCAAAATTAAATCGGAACAGTAAGCAGCAACAGTAAGCAGTAGGCAAAAATAGAGAGGCAATTCCCGAGAAGACGGGATGTTTAGTAAAAACAGTAAATATCCGTTGTCCGGATGTTTAACCTAGTAAACAGAAAACAGAGAAACGAAAGAAGCGCGGCCTCGAATTCAATTTCATCGGCCTAAATGCAGTATTTGTAAAAATGATAAAACAATAAAACAGTAAGATATCCGTTGCACGGATGCTTAAAACAGTACTGAAAACAGAGAAACGAAACAACAACAAAAAATAAAGCGCGGCCTCGAATTCAATTTCATCGGCCTGAATGCGATTTAGTTAAAAACATGTAAAATGAACAACATAGCCGCATATAATAGTAAGTAATGAAATGTCCAACCCGGATTATGAACAGTGATCCGAATGAAACAGTGAATTAATTCTGAAAATAGACCCGGAATAGTGACCAGAATCGAAATCAAAAATTATGATTTTTCAGATAACCAACAACAGATAAAAAATGCAATAATCTGGAATTATACCCAAACCGGGTCGACCCGATCCGGGTCAGTGACCCGACCCGAATCAGATATCAAATCCGAAATCAAATTCTTCTCAGATATTTCAGATAACCAATACACAAGATATAAAATGCAAGAATCTGGAAATAATACCCAAACCGGGTCAGTGACCGACCCGAATCAGGTGTCAAACCCGAAATCAAATATTTTCACCAATTTCAGATAACCAACATACGAGATACGAAATGCAAGAATTCTGGAAAATATCCAAATTAGGTCGACCCTACCCGAATAAGAGACGCAACCCCGAAATCAAATATTTTCACCAATTTCAGATAACCAACATACAAGATATGAAATGCAAGAATTCTGGAAAATATCCAAATTGGGTCGACCCGACCCGAATCAGAGATGCAACCCGAAATCAAATATTTTCACCAATTTCAGATAACCAACATACAAGATATGAAATGCAAGAATTCTGGAAAATACCCAAACCGGGTCGACCCGACCCGGGTCAGTGACCCGACCCGAATCAGAGATTCAAATCCGAAATCAAATATTTTCACCAATTTCAGATAACCAACATACAAGATACGAAATGCAAGAGTTCTAGAAAATACCCAAACCGGGTCGACCCGACCCGAATCAGAGATTCAAATCCGAAATCAAATATTTTCACCAATTTCAGATAACCAACATACAAGATACGAAATGCAAGAATTCTGGAAAATACCCAAATCGGGTCGACCCGACCCAGGTCAGCGACCCGACCCGAATCAGGTGTTCAACCCGAAATCAGATATTTTCATCAATTTCAGATAACCAATAACAACAACAACAACAACAACAAAAAATGGTTCTTACCCGACCCGGGTCGACCCGACCCGACCCGAAATTAAAAAAAAACAAAATCAAAAAACAATGAAGAACAACAACAATATGTCAAACAGATTTTTCAGATTCGGCTTTACAAAGCCAAATAGAAGTATTTAAAATCGAAACTCACCCATTTTTTTCGGATTTTGGACTTGTTTCTTGAACAACAAAGAAGGCAAATGCTTAAAATCAAACTCAAGAACACAATAAGTATTTATTCTTTCTTTTTTTTCGGTCTTGTCCAACGATCGTCCCCCTTTAACAGTGAACAAAGGGGGGGGGGGGGGGGTTATAGGTACTCACCCGACGTTCACCCCTACCCATTACAAAATCGAATTCGAATTTCAAAATAAAGAGGGAGACAAAATCTGATTTTTGGGGCGAATTCTTGGGGCATGTGTTGCGGAGAGGTGATGGGGTAGGTTGGTGGTGTCAGGCGGCGGTGTCGGCGATTGGTGGTGTCAGGCGTAGGGTGCGGCGACGTAGGGGTAGGGGTGTAGGGTGGGCGGCGTTTGGGAGGGTTAGAGGTGTTAGGTTTTTGATTTTGGGGTTTTTGGGTTTTGTTTTGGTTTTGTTTTGGTTTAAAGGGGAATGGGTTTGGGCTTGTGGGTCGGCCGATTGGGCCTGGGGCGAGCGTTGGGCTTCGGTTGATGGGGTTTCGGGTGATGGGTTTAGGGAATAAGGGGTGTTGGGCTTTGGTAAGGGAATTTCGGGTGGGTTGATATTTGTTTGGGTAGAAATTGTTTTTGGGTTGGGGAATAAATGGGTGATGGGTTGGGCTTGGACGAAATGGGTTTTAGTTTGGGTAGAAATTGTTTTGGGTTGGGAAATGAATGTGTTATGGGTTTAAAATATAAAAAAGGTGTTTAATATTAAAAAAACATTGAAGAAAAAATGTAAATTATTTTAATAAAAACATAACGATGTGATAATAATAAAGATATAATATTTGCAAAATGTTTAATGCTTAATAAAAAATGGAAATGCGATGCAATTTTGCGAGAATAAAATAACATAGAATTTTCGGATAAAACTTATGATTATGATAAAAAATGCAAATGAGAGTAAAAAATGCGAATAATAATAATAATAAGAGAATAATAATATATATATGTATATAGATTAAAATTGTTTTGAGGTGTTTAAAAATATTTAAAATTGCAAATAAATTGGAAAAGACGAGACAAAATTAGGTGTCAACACCCACGTCGCATATTGAATGTTTTGCATCTCAAGAACAATATGGATGTGGTTCTTGATGTTGGAAACAGTAAGGGCAGGATGAAACACATTCTTAGATATAACGAAAGAACAAAAGGTGAAGTAGGGATCCAGAATAATTTGGAAAGAGAAGGGAGAAGAAGGGCACGGAAACCGAGAAGAAGGCTCGGAAACCGAGAGCCTGCGGAAAAACAAAAGGAGAGGTATGAAAAACCTAGACTTCTGATACCATGAAAGAAATAATTCCTTGATTATTTTCATTAATGAATGAGTATATATACAATTTACAATTTCCATAATATAGAAAATCCTATTCCTATTCTACTCTCAAAACCCTATTCTATTTGTACAAGAATTGTATAATTATGATAAGTGTACAATGCTAATTATATACAAAATTTATTATCCAAAACAGTGATATACACAGTGTGCATGCCGTGTATATCACGATCTCCCAATTGCCTTGAGTTTCCTTGATATACACGGTATACACAAGATAATATACCGTGTATAATGTGTATGCTAAATATGGTATACTTCCAGTGTCCAATCAAACTACATCATATAAACTGAGACGGAGGGAGTACTAGTATTTTATATATTATCCCTCTGTCCCCAAATACTTATCACATTACGCTTTTCAAGAGTCAAACTATATGAACTTTGACCAACATTTTAAGCTATATTTTTTCATCATATTAATATGAGAAGTATTGCAACTTATAGTCCTTTTCATATAGTTTCCGAATATCTAAATTTCAATTTTAAAATATTGAGTTAATCTAATCTAATTTAGCTTTAAAATTTAGTCAAATTGACTTTTAAAATGAAAAACATGACAAGTATTTTAGAACGAAGGGAGTATAAAATTATGAATAAACAAGACTAGATTGTATATTTCTTTTCTTGAAATGTGATATTGATATATAATTTGAGTTTTATACTCTTTTCGTCCCGACATTCTTTTCTTTTTTAGTTAGTAAAAAGTTTTTTTCATATTTAATATAAGTCTAATTTTAAACTTCTCATTTTACCCTTCATGAGATAGTTTATTTTTATGGCTTATTTTAAACCAACAACAATAACATACTATTGAAATCCCATAACGTGGGGTCTGGGAAGGGTAGAGTGTACGCAGACCTTACCTCTACTTTGATAGGTAGATCGGTTGTTTCCGAGAGACCATCGGCTCAAGATAGAGCATAAGCACAAGCTTGTTTTAAACCAAAAGTTTCAAAAAAACTTTCTTTATCTCTTATACTTCGCGTCCAGTCAAACACTTTCACATATAAACATTATGCAATATATAAAAGTGAGCAAATTAATTACGACTTTGATAATTTAAAAAAGATGAAGTTTCTTGTAGAGTTGATTATTTCTTATAAATAGTGTACTTCAAAATAGACTTGAAATATTCTAATGTATGAAATTATTTTTACATTTACTTAGTGGTATAAAGTTGAGATTATTAGATTATGAGAATTTATAAAAATATTATCGTAACTGTTTATATATGTTTCTTATAGAAATATTTATTTATATTTTATTAAATAGAGTTACTAAATATCTCTAATGGTGGAAGCTAGCATGTAACTGAGTGAATAATTACGATCGGTACATGATGGTCCGTATACAATCTTCACAAAAAAAGGAAAAAAATATTTAAAAAATTTAAGGCATCTTTTAGAGGTTTGGCTTTAGGCCACCAATTTCGTTTAGCCGCCCTGGACTAAGACATCCTTCAGGAATTGTACTTTGGACATAACAAAATAGGTTACGATAAGTTGTTTATGAATGTCATCACAGTGAGCTTGATTATACGAAAGATAATGAGAAGGGGAACTTTCAACCATTTATGCATCAGAGAGATTATTTCTTATTTTGTACTGAAGAAATATGTAAAGCACAAAATGAAATAGGTGACATCCAAGGGCATTAGACGAATACTACTGAGGTAGTGCGATGAAATGATCAAAAAGAGTTGGTATTTGCTAGAGAATTGAACGTTTCACTCATAATGCATGACTTAACTGTCAGTGCCACAATAGACCCTGAAAAAAAACAAAAAGACCAGCATACTAGACCCTGCATTAGGGAACAGTTGGAAAATATGAACAACAAGCAATGAACAATTAATAACACCAAGAAATATAGTAATCTGGTCACAAGGGAAAGCAACACAAGTTTATTAGAGATAATAACACAAAAGATACTCAACTATGGTATTATTCTCTCAAGGTTATGTTTATTTGTTTTGTAACTATAACGTCATTCAACTTTTCCTATATCAAATTTAAAGTCACCCAATTAATATTTAAGCAATAAAATATGACATATCATTTAATTTATTTCACCTAACATTTAATTTACGAAAAAGGATCCGATTTTACCTTGTACCATTTCCATCTTTATTTTCCTATGTCTATGTGGCAATTTTTTTTAAAAAAAATGGAAAATGATTTTTTTTTAAATAAAAAAACATTTTTTTAAATATGAAAAAACTGAATTTTTTTCTTAAATCAGGAAAAACTGATTGTTTTTAAAAAATGTGAAAAACCCATTTTTAAAAAACAAATCTGAAAAAACTGGATTTTTTTAAATCAGGAAAACAGATTATTTTGTTTTAGATTTAAAAAAAATCTTGTTTTCCAGATTTTTTTTTTTATTAAAATCCAGTTTTTTGAGATTTTAAAAAAAAATCCATTTCTGTATATTTTTTAAAAAATAATCTAATTTTTTAAAAAGAAAATGTTTCCTAAAATATAAAATCATGAAAATCTAAAAATTTTAGGACACTTTCTTTTTTTTTAAAATCCAATTATTAACTCAAAAAAAACTTTTTTTCCTTATTTTTGAAGACAAAATCCAATTTTCCAGATTTTCTTTTTACAAAAATGGGTTTAAAAATTATTTTTTCCAGATTCTAAAAAAACACAAATTTTCCAATTTTTTAAATAAAAAATCCAAGTTTCCAGTTCTTTTTAAACGAGTTTTTAAGAAGTCATTTTTTTAGATTTAAAGAAAAACGTTTTCATCTTTTTGTTTAAAAAGATCTGTTTTTCAGATTTTTTAAAAATTGACACATAGGCGCCACATATGAAAATTTAGCTGAAAATAGAGATTTAACCAAGTAGGATTAAATAAGGGGTTTTAAAGAGTATAAGGGCAAATATGATTTGGAAGTTGGATGAGAAGGGAAAATATATCAAAAAAGTATAACAAAGGGTAAATATAACTTATTTGTGAGAATACATGTGCAAATCTTACCCTTTTATGTAAATTAAATGTCATGTGAAATAAACTAAATGTCATGTTGAATAAATTAAATGACATGTGAAAAAAATTAAATGACATGTCATATTTTGTTGCCCAAATTATTAGTTGATTGACTTTAGATGTGATATAGGAAAAGTTGGATGACCTTGTAGTTACAAAACAAACAAACATAACATTGAGAGAACAATACCCATAGTTCAATACCCATAGTTGAGTAACCTTCGGTGTTACTACCTCAAGTTTATTAACCCCCTGTTTGGATGGCTGTTTCCTGTAGTTGATTATTGTATTGTTTTTTATGGAACTATGTTTGTTTTCATTGTTCTTAAAATTATGTTGTATGGTGTTGTAAATCCGTTGTAATTCCGTGGTTAAACAACCATGAAAAAATTCAGTTTTTATAACCATGTATTTGATAATTTTTGTGTGATTTTGTATTTCATTTTCCCATTATCACACTCAAATCCACCCAACCCCCAAACCCTCCCGCCCGCCACCCACCCCCACCCCCCACCCCACACAACCACCCACCCCACCCTATCACACCCAAACCCACCAACCCCCACCCTCTACCACCCACCCCCACACTACCACTCACCACCACCAACCCTACCAACCACTGCCCCCACCACCTCCCATGACCCTCACCCCACCACCACCCACCCCTCCACCACCTACTTATTTTTTAAAGTTTTCATTTTATCCTTTACCTTAATTTTATTAATATATAAAAATTAATTTGTAATTAAGGGTGAAGAGTATTTAGTAAACTTACATGTTATTATACAGTAACATACATTCAAACCAAACAATAAAAATATCATTAAACCACAACAAACGATACAGTCTATCCAAACATTGTGTTCATATGTTATTATACAGTAACATACATTCAAACCAAACAATAAAAATATCATTAAACCACAACAAACGATACAGTCTATCCAAACATTATGTTCATTAATACAGAATAATACAATACAACACTATACTATACCATATCATACTGTATATTAATGAACCACGGAAAACAACCATCCAAACAGAGGGTAAGACAATTGAGCAATCTTCGCCAAACATAACACATACGACACATATAAAGTTACAACAAAGAACTCAGAGCCATCATCTTGATTTCCTTAGATTCGAGTAAACACCAGTCTGCCAACAATTTCAAGTATCTACGTGTAGTATGAAAAGTATACAAAAACAGAAGGTAAACCAGTGTGATTATTCTGTATATTAAGGGTAGTGTACCCTAAGATTACTGAGGAAGAAGAAGAAGAAGAAAAGATGAATAGGAGGAGAGATCAATTCATATTCAATGTAGTTGAATCCAGAATAAAAGAGTGCACAGTTATATACCTGAAGTTAAGCTAATACTATCAACCAACTTATGGTTGTACCTAACTCCTAATTTGTTAGTACTAGAAGGTAGCAATTACATAATTTCCCTTGCTTAGCTTAGTGTTATTCTCTACGCTCCCTCTCAATCTAGGTACTAAAGAAGATGTTGAAGGTTCCTAGCTTGGAACACAGATATTCATGTTGTACCATGTCAAGGCCTTTAGTTAACTAATTTGCTGGTTGACCTCTGGCAATAATGTAGTTTCTTGAGATCTCCTTGTAGTATTCTCTCCCTTATTTAGTGACAATCAATTTCAATGTGTTTGGTCCTTTTATAATATACTAGACTTGCTGCAATTTGCATAGCAGCTTTACTGTCACTATAAACACCGATTGGAACCTTAACCTCAATTCCATTTTTTTCAATAAGCCTAGTAGCCAAACTCATTCTGCAACTGTGGTTGTTATACTCCTGTATTCTGCTTCTACAGAGCTCCTGGATATTGTGGTTTGTTTCTTGGATTCCAAGAGACTAAAGAATCTCCAATCTTGACTAGATAGCCCGTGATAGATTTTCTGGGGTACAAGATTCCCAGTCTGCATCACATTAGGTAGTGATAGACTCTTCAGATCTGCTAGATAACAAGATGCCTTGACAAGGTTAATTTTATACATATCTCACAATTCTGGAGCAGCTTCTATCTGTTACTTCTTAGGATGTTGAAGAGTCTTCATTGGACAAATCCATTTTGAGAGTTTGAGATTTTCTAGTTCTAAGAATTTGAGCTGAGGGAATTCATTACCTCTCACTTCTGATTCGTCCCTTTCGAAGACAACTTCTTGCAGTTTAAGTACCTCAAGGTTGAGAAGGTTGGCAATGGTCAAAATTTCAGCAGGTGGCAGAGGAAATTTGCATAATGTTAATTTCTTGAGATTCATTGGAAAGTTTAATCTTGAAGGACCTAATAAAATATAATGAGATTTCTCATGAATCTATCCCAGTTTTAGGGTTAACCAAAAGAAAAATAGGTTAATTACACAAGTTTCAAACATATCAATGGAGACCATTTTTAGCGTTTCAAGTCGAGATAATGAGTTTAATAAAGGAAATCGATTTTCTTTCTTTCCCCAACATCCTAAATCAGCAAATATACATCTTAACTTTCGAAGATTGGGTGTTCTTACTATCCTCTCCATATTGTCCGCCCTGTCGAGGAAAGCATTGCCAAATTGTCCAGTTTTAAGGGGCTTCCATTAAGGGATTTTCGTGCACCACACATATTAAACAAAGCGCCATCACTAATGAAAAAACGATTGATTTCTAAACTTACTCAGCTTCCAGAAAGTATCTGGCAACAGTACATGTCCTCCATTTCTTTTGACTATGAACGTTGAAGATTCCAAAGGTTTTCTATGGACGCCAGATAGAATCCTCACAAGTTTGAATAGCAAGGTGCCTCAGATGATTTAGTTCAGTGGGAAAAGATTTCACATCAACAAACTCCAAATCCAACACCCTAAGAAATTTGAAGTTGCCAAAGATGATAGATGCATGTCCCACTGAAGAACATGTACTATCACTAACCTCCCTGAATAATATTGAACGAGCATGTGAGCATGATGTCCCTCCACCGAGCAAGATCATCCCGATTAGAGCAAAATGATAAGCGGCGGTGCACAGGCTTTTCAGAATAAAAATGTGGAGGTTTGGCATCTTGATATCTGCAATGGAGAATTTAAGAAGGATAAGGAACAAGAGTAAAGTACGAATTAATAAAAATTACCGAAACATATAAAGAGGTAAATACCTATTCAGCCACAACAGGAAATTATCTTCCTCAGCTTTTTCCTTGCAGAAATCGAGCATTAGGTCATGCACACAACATGCTTTGTTCTTCCCAATAGATCTCTTCTTAGTTACCATGATGAGGTTTCTCCCAATAAGATCCTCTAACTAATCTTCTGCAGTTCCTCCAAACATTTCTCAGCGATCCATAAGCTTGTTAATTTTGAGACTGGAATTTCTCTGTCCTCCAAAAATGCTCCAAAATATAAAAACCACGGTTTCAGTTTATAAGGTAAATCATTGTAACTTAATTTATTGAATCCTTCGTGCCATCCTGCACTCTTTCCCCAAAACATCTTTCTATCTTATCCATCTGTGCGAGAAGACCAGCTACTAAAACAATGGAAAGTGGTAGCCCATTACACTTTTTTGCCATGTTTTGCCCAACTTCGTTCAGTTCTTCTGGGCAGATTTCTTCTCCAAATACCTTTATTTTGTAATAACAACCAACTTTCTTGCTTGCTCAGAGGAGGTAGGTAATGGGGTTCAGTAGCACATTTAGCGTAAACAGCAACTTCTTTAAGTCTGGTTGTCAAACTGATTCTGCTACCATTTCTAGCATCACGAAAGCATAATTTTAAATCATCCCATGCTTTTACTTCCCACACATCGTCAATAATTAAAAGGTATCTCTTCGTCAATAAAATTCATCTTAGTCTATCAGCTAATTCAGCATCAGCTTCTTTACTAAGTTCAGTAGGCTCATAACTAGCATAACTCAAATTTAAAGTAGCAAGTCTTTACGTGTGTATTCCTGTGAAACACGACACTCTACTCAGAAATTGAAACGAGAAACAATTGAATCTTCATTGATGAAACTTCGAGCAAGGGTCATTTTACCTGATCCAGCCATACCAAAAATAGAAACATCATCTAGCTCTGAGGACCCTCCAACTAGTTGACCTCTTAAAGTATTCCTCACATATCCAAAACCAGCCAGTTCTTCGTTGGCAGCATGAGAAGCACCTGTCATGTTCTTTTCCATGGATTTGATCAACTCCGTCTTTATTAGCTCAATCTCCCTTTGATTTCTTCTAGCCACATTTGTAAGATAAGAAATCCATCTGATGCACCAGGTTAGTCAAAGAAGGAACACTTGTAGGAAGAGATAACATTTCATTTGAAAGCAAAATATAAGCATGAGACTATGTAAGATACGAATTAAAAGTTGTATGAGATCAAAGAAGGAAGGCAGTCGAAGTTAATTATCAAAAATAAGAGGGGGGTGGAGGCAGTTGAAGTTTACTAAGATTTAGTTAACCTAAACAGCTTATGCTAGCTTATTGGCTGTGTTCTAACTCTATCCTCTGAGATATCAGGTCAAGTTAGTTTAGGCATTTAGACTCAATTATATGTGAATGTAGCTAAGAGTAGAGAAGAGAAAAACTCTGCAGGCTTATTTCATCAGACACAAAACTAAAACATAACAGATACACCATCGGGGGGAACCAACTCCACAGGGATAATATCATGATGATTGCATATAAAGCTAAACTGCAAGGGATACAACAGCTTGTGTGTGAAACTAAGAATTCACCAGAGGAGCAACAGTAATCAAATTATTCCATGGAACAGCTGTTCCCGCTACAAAGTATCCCAAAACTAAATTTCAGAGACAACCAAGCATATCACACTGATGGAGACGAACTTTAAGACAACCAAGCATATCAAACTTCTTATTGAAAACATTACATAAATGAACCACAATAACAATCTATCTTTCAAATGGTATGACATGAACTAAGTTGTGTCGTCCTTAAAAAAACGTACTGTACTAAATTTGTAAGAACAACATACATCCAATCAGCTTGGGTTACACTTGCTATTACATATTTAATTTGAACAGTTGTGAGAACTTATTGAACTTATTGTTGAGTTGAGAAAGGCTTGTAATGCTTGACATCAGTGGCAAGACCCTTGATAGATCCAGCAGCTGCAACAAGTGATACGATCAGGCAAGTCCAGCTCAGTATTTTCAGACATACCCATGTGAAAGAATACTTTGGTATCTTTTTCTGGGCAATGTGCATCTCTATTGGGAAGTAGACGGTTAAACGACTGACCCGATCAAACCCAAGAAGTCATTGAAGAAGGGGAATATCATGGCAATCACTGTTGTCACTACAACATATGTTGTTCTCCACACCAACCTGAACAAGTTGAGGTTGTAAGCACCACACCATGGAACTTGTACAACGTGTTCAGAGTTGATGAATTTGCTGTGTGGCCATCGCTGGCTGCATCGAGCCTCCACAAACCCATAAAAAGATTGACAGAAAACCTGGTAAGCTCCGATAAGGTGGATGGTGTTAGAAAAAGAGATCTGTATGATAAGAAATGAATTGTAGAAACTAGATTAGGACGAGATGATTCTCTGTCCTTAGGATAATATTAGCCCTCACTATATTGCTGATGGGATTAACTTGCTAATCGAGCCTAATCTTAAGAATGAATTTTACACAACTTATTCGTTCTTCATGAACATGAATTGCTTGAAAGAAAGAAGGTTTTCTTGGTTGGAAGATATAAATTGCAAGTGATTTTTTAATCATGTGCCATTTCATATTTAAAGGAATCAAGTACCCTTTCATGAACAATTGTAATCTTTCTTGAAACAATGTAATCTTTCATGAAGAATTGTGACTTTTCATGAAATCAACGTTTTTTTTTTTAAAAAAAAACAGCAAAAGATGATATTTAAGCTGTGATGCACGTGCAAAGTGCTTTAGAGTGCTAGTCTTTGATTAATAATATATTAGCATATTATTAATCAATTATAAGGCCCAATGCATGTTTGGCCTAACTAAATGAACTCTTTTCAATTTAATATACCAAGTACAAAAGTACTTATAAACACATCAAGCTTTTCTTATTCTTCCAATGTGGGACAAACTCCCATACACATCTTCCTAACAAACACAATTGAAGACTATATACAACAGATGGTAATGCAGATGTTGGACAAGTCAATTAGTCAAAAGGGTTCATAGAAACCAAAACCAGTGAGGAAATTTCCTAGAGCTTTGTTTCCAAAGTCTGCATAGCCTATGGTACCACATAGTATATAGAACAAGGTTGTGGTGGAAACTCTGGTTAGTGATGCTCTCTTCATTATCTTGTTTTTTGGAGGTGATGATCTCAGTATGTCCTGTATTTCAATGAGAATGGTGGAATAAGCATAGGCAAATGAAATATCTCCAATGGCTTGGAAGCTTTTCCATACTTTCTCTTATCCAAATACAATATCCACCCCAACTACCACCCCTGTTAGTCTTTTGTTTACATGGTTCCCCACACCTGCAACTTTGGCTATGGAGAGTCCAAGACCAATAGAAGCATAAGAAAAAGACATTACAGCAGCAAGAATTCATAGCCATGAGAGCTTGTGAAAGTTTGGTATTTGGCTAAGAATGATTTGAATCACTGCAAATATGATCATATATGGGTAGCTGTCAATTGTGCAGCTAGCCTCGTGGCCATTTTTGTGAAAACAATTTGACTTCTTTACTGCCACCATACTAATAGATGTTGTTATAGTGTATCCGATGGTAACTCCGACGAGGTTAGCATATTGTGCGATTCCACATAATGTCACCTTCACACCTCCTAAGTGAGAGCGGATGACGTCCATGTAAGTATAATTTCTCTCGCCGGAAACAGGGCCCGGAGAACAGTAACAGTCGGCAAGAAGTGTAGAAGTCAAGTAAGTGATGAAAGAAAAAGCAAAAGAGAACAGCAAGACCAGCCACCCATCCTAATTGAGTTATTGCCCATGCTAGAGATAACACTCAAGAACCAATCACAATAGTAATAATATGTGCACTCGCAGTCAGCAAAGTCCCTGTTCTTTTTTCTCGTCCATCATCATCGAAGTTTTCTTGAACATCTCCACTTTCGACTTCCTTTGGCCCGTACCAAGCTAAGACCTTAGACGAAGAGAGTGTCCAACCAATCACTTATGTATCATGCAAATGTCCAACACATAGGTGCTTTCGAACCCGAAATAGGCCATGGACTTGGATCTACCAAATGATAAGAATGCCTCTGAGATTCAATCATAAACCACTCTGCCTCGGTTCTATGTAAACCCCCCTTTCACCCCCACCCCTTAAAGTAGTAAAGTAAAGAAGGGCTCTTTGGGGTCACATTTTCTTTCTATCTGACAGGACAAACAAAGAAATAGGAAGGGATGGTTCTTTCATTCCATTGATAGAATTCTAACTAGAAAAAAACTATCCCTATTACTTTGAGAAGAGACTCGTTGGTTTGACCGACGAACTACGTGGGAAAATAAAAAGAAGGATAGTTATACTGATTCGGTATATTCTCAAGACGCCCTCGGTACAATATTGTGTTCTTCTGAAACTCGATTCCATATTCAAAGTGTTCTTCCAAGTGTGTGTTCTTTTTTCTCATCCATCATCATCGAAGTTTTCTTGAATGTCTCCACTTTCGACTTTCTTTGGCACGTACATAGTGTTCTTATGAAACTTGAGTTCCATATTCAAAGTGTTCTTCCAAGTGTGTGTCTGGTAATGAGAGTCTCAAAATTCAGAGTTTCTTATTTTATGAGTCTTGGTTTGTTGTAGTACTCATAATGCTTGCTATGGAACCCTTTATATAACATCATCTATAAACCCTTTTCCTATTTGGTTAAGGATTAGAATTAGTAATTGTGAGTACAACAAGTGCAGAAAATGAGAAGTAAGTAAATATTACAATTGCTTAGAAATGATAAAATACTATAGACTACTAAGATTACAACAAAAAACCTATAATCGTCAGTTAGCAAAAATGGAAACAAGAACAAACATGAACTCTTTGTCTTGGCTAAGTTGAGTGATGACACTCTGTCTTTAAGACAAAAAATTTCCGTATTATCCTTTTACGTTATGGGCAATAGTCTCCCAAGATAAAACAACAACTTTACAAATGAGCAAAGGAAACTCAAGTGTTACTTTTGAAGAACTTTGAGTATTGAACGGATGCCAAAGGGGAAGATTTCGGAAAATATTTTCAAGTGTTGAACAATTGAGCCAAAGGCCTCAATTTATAGTGTAAGAAAGATGGCTACTCAAGCCCAGCCCGGACCAGGCGGGTGGGTGGTGGCGGCGCCCGTGTGGGTCTAACCATGAACCTAATCACACCTAGGTCCTCCCTCATTCAAACACATGGGTTACCCCTTGGGGTCCAAACCCTTATCCACTTTTGAGGCTTATAAAATGAAATATTCTTCCTTTCCCCACCGATATGGGAGATTTGTTCCACATCATATTTTTCATGCCTCAAACACCTTACTTTGTGGACCAATATCTCTTTCATTTCTTAACGAAACTTGACGATCCTTGGCCCTACGATCTTCTACTCACATAGTAGATTATTCACTTGTGAAGAACCAAAGTCTTTAACATGCGGAACCCTAGTGTTTAAGTCATTAAAGATGGGTGGACGCAACCCCCATCAAAGGCAAATTTCCAACAATCCCCTCTTGAAAGAGATTTTGGCGCATTCACAAAGTGCCTATTTCCAACAATCTTTCAACGGACATATGTTGCATCTGGATAGGTAGCTTCCGCTTTGAACCTTCAATAGTTGAGTACCATCGGACTTACTTACTGTGCGGTGAACGTGATGTCTTGAACCTTCAGTGTTTAGTGTAAGTCAAGTCAACAGTACCAACACGTCAACAGTACCAACACAACAACTTCTCTTACTCTTTTTTTCTTAATGTTTTGTCTGTTGTGGCCGTGGACACTCTTGGATTCTTAAGTGCGTTCATTTGAGGTGGCATGTCCTCGCACTTAAATATGTGGTCTCCTACAAGGTATCCTGCTATACCCCACTTCACAAGTGCTAGGAACCAATAAAATTTTCCGCAAACTTAACCTCAACAGTTGAGAATCATTAAAAGTTTTGAAAACTTAACATTTACCCACACTGCAGATAGAACTTAATGTCTATCACAGGAAAGGCTTTGGATTTACGTTTCGTTACCGAAATCATAATCTGAAGTGCTCTTGCTTCCCCCGAAGCGCTCAGCTGAACCTTTACAACTTTGTTTTCCCATTGAACTTAATTCTTGGGATCTCCAGTTAGTAAGGTTTGGTTACCACCGTATTGGTCCTTAAAGTTTGGGTTTTAAGCCCATTCCCCTAAACAAACAGAATATCGTATCTCTGGGTATGCCCTTTGTCAGTGGGTCAGTTATGTTATCCTTTGATTTTATGTAATCAATGGATATTATAACCGTGGTGATCAGCTGCCTAACGGTCTTATGTCTCCGTCGTATTTCGACGGGACTTACCGTTGTACATAGAACTCCATGCCCTTCCTAGAGCCAACTGGCTATCGTAGTGGATCATTACAGAAGGTACGGGTTTGTCCCAACACGAGACATCCTCTAAGAAGTCGTGAAGCCACTCAGCTTCTTCTCCTGCTTTGTCTAAAGCGATAAACTCTGATTCCATCGTGGATCGGGTGATGCAAGTTTTCTTAGAGGATTTCCAAGACACAGCCCCACCACCAATTGTAAATATATACCCACTGGTGGACTTGGTGTTCTCTATATCAGATATCCAGTTTGCATCATTGTACCCCTTTAGTACAGCTGGATATCTCGAATAATTCAACACGTAAGTTAGCGTGTATTTCAGGTATCGTAGTACCCGATTCAACGCGTTCCAATGATCATTACTTGTATTACGAGTAAACCTATCAAACTTGTTGACTGCGTAAGCAATATCAGGTCGGATGCAGTTTGTTATGTACATCAAACTCTCAATCACATATGCATATTGCTCCTGGCATACAGGTACACCACGATTTTTATCAAGCTTTTGATTTTCTATCCAGTGGTGACTTCATAGGCGAACTGTCAAACACCTTAAACTTTCTCAAAACATCAACGATGTAGTGAGACTGCGATAAGACCAGTCCGTCAGACGTCTTAGAGATTTTTATCCCTAAGATGACATCTGTGATACCCATATCCTTCATGTCGAAGCATTGTTTTAACATGTTCTTGGTCTCTAGGATTAAGCTAGGACTGCTTCATGTGATCAACATGTCATCTACGTACATGCATATCATGACGAACGAGTCAGAGTTACCTTTCGTGTAGACACATTTGTCACACTCATTAATAGAGAAACCCTTCGATAGTAGAGTACTATCAATTTTTTCGTGCCATTGTTTCGGGGCTTGTTTCAGCCCGTACAGAGATTTGACAAGTCGACCGACTTTCTTCTCTTGTCCTGGAACCACATACCCCTCGGGTTGTTCTATATAGATTTCGTCTTCCAAATCACCATTTAGAAAGGCTGTCTTAACATCCATTTGATGTATCTCAAGGCCATGCAACACTGCAATCGCAATGAATACTCGTATGGACGTCGTCCTAGACACCGGGGAGTACGTGTCAAAATAGTCAAGGCCTTACTTCTGCCGGTAGCCCTTAACTACCAACCTGGCCTTGTACTTATCTTTAGTGCTATCTACTTTATACTTCCGTTTGAGTATCCATTTACACCCCAACGGTTTATTTCCCGGAGGAAGATCAATCAAATCCCAAGTATGGTTTTGCAGGATGAAGTCTATTTCACGAGCGGTGCCTATGGAGTTGACAATGCTTCAACAATTGTCCTTGGTTCATCATCAACCATATAAGCTACCAAGTCAGGACCAAAGGTTTTATCCTTCCTAGCCTTTTTACTTCATCTTGGTTCCATCTCTAGAGCCTCCAAGTTCTGAGAATCGGGAAAACTGGATTTCGAATAATCAGCCACTTCGGAGTCCACTAGATCTGAATCATATAGATCCAGGAAGTCAACGACTCCTGGTTCCTGAGAGCTCTGTTCATAACTTCGTTTGCGAGAGGTTATGTCTCTTTCCTTTCTAGGAAAAATATCCTCAAAGAATTGGGCATTCCTTGATTCCATGATTGTACCCCCGTGGATATCTGGAATAACTGACTTATGAACTAAGAAGCGATAACCACTACTATTATTTGCATATCCGATGAAAATGCAATCTACAGTCTTAGGCCCAATTTTGACATGCTTTGGCTTAGGCAATTCGACCTTTGCCAAACAACCCCACACCTTTAAATATTTATAGGTGGGTTTCTTTCCCTTTCATGATTCATA
Source organism: Anisodus tanguticus (assembly GCA_034509755.1). NCBI lineage: Eukaryota > Viridiplantae > Streptophyta > Magnoliopsida > Solanales > Solanaceae > Anisodus > Anisodus tanguticus. Next base: position 52,646,014 of record CM067542.1, on the reverse strand, counting down.
TGGAGTTTTGTCCTTACCCTTATGTGGGACTCTATTCAGAATCGTATTAGCGGTAAGGACAGCTTCTCTTCACATGTTTTGGGGAAGACCGGAATTGATGAGCAAGGCATTCATTATTTTCTTCAATGTACGGTTCTTGCGTTCAGCAACTCCGTTCGACTGAGGTGAGTATGGAGCCGTCGTTTGATGAACAATGCCCGATTGGGCACAATATTTATCAAATGGTGCTACGTATTCTCCCCCTCTATTGCTATGAATTGATTTAATCTGCATGCTTAGTTGGTTTTCAACTTCTGCTTTGTAGCGTCGGAACGCTTCAAAGGCTTCATCCTTACTTTTCAACAAGTAAAGGTAACAATACCTTGTGCTATCATCAATGAATATAAGAAAGTAATTGTTCTCCCTCTAGTTTGTGCAAACTTCAAATCACATATATATGTGTGAATAAGTTCTAGAGGAGCGGTATTCCTTTCGATGAATCAAAAATGAGTCTTTGTGAGTTTTGCCTCTACGCACACCTCACACTTATGTTGAGGGTTTACGTCGATAGACGGCAACAACTCCAACTTCACAAACCTTTGGATGAATTTGTAGTTGACATGTCCTAATCTATGATGCCATAAATTAGAAGACTCAAGCAAGTAAGAAGAAGCTTCAATTTTATTACTTGGACGCATTATAGACTGGGTGTTAACTTTGAAGAGGCCTTCACAGACGAAGCCTCTCCCCACAAAAGTTCTATTCTTGGTGATTACAAATTTATTGGACTCAAATACTAGCCTAAAACCAGCATTAACCAATAAATGACCTGAAATTAAATTCCTCTTAATCTCAGGGACATGCATCACCTTCTTCAGAGTGAGCTCCTTTCCAGAAGTCATCTTAAGGACCATTTTTTCTACCCACAGTACGTCAGAGTAAGCGTTGTTACCCATGAATAGATTCTTGTCTGTAAATGGTGTATATGTGGAGAAGTCATCTCTATTGGAACAGATGTGTCTGGTAGCACCCGTGTCCATCCACCATTGCATGGGATTCTCAACAAGGTTTGCTTCAAGCACTACCGTCGAGAACTCCTCAATCATGTCGTCAAGAAGCGTGTCTTCAACGACGTTAGCATGTGCCTTGTCTTTGGCCTTCTCTTTTTGCTCAGTCTTGAGCTTGCGGTAGTCCTTGATCATGTGACCAGGTTTCCCACAGTGGTGGCAGTTCTCCTTGAACTTCTCCGTCGTCTAGGTCTTGCCATTTTTCTAAAACTTGCGTTTCTTTCTTGTGTTCCATTTGGCCTCAGCCAAATTTGCCTTTGCCTCAGCGGGTTGCTTTCCCATAGGCACGACCTTTTTATTATTTTCCTGGATCTGGAGTTTGATAATAAGTTCTTCAAAGGTCATTTCCTTTGTCTTGAGTTTTAAGTAACTCATAAACTCATTCCACAAGGGAGGTAACTTTTCAATTAGTGATGCAACCAAAAACTGCTCATTTGGTTTCATACCTTCCAAATCCAGGTAATGTAGAATTATTTGAAATTACTGGACTTGAGACATCACAATTTTGCTATCCACCATTTGAAATTTCAGGAGTTTCCCAACAATGAATTTCTTCGTACCTGCATCTTGTGCATTGTACTTCTTCTGTATTTTTTCCCATAACTCTTTGGATATGCCTACGGTGCAATACACCGTGTAGAGTGGGTCTGACAGACAGTTCAAAATATAGTTCTTACACATAAAGTCACTTTGATTCCATGCATCAATAACCATCTTCATGCCATTAACGACATGGATACCTTGGCCCCCTTCAGTCGTTTCATTAGGTTGAGGGTCCATCTCATCTCCATCTTGTAGAGTATCTTCTGTTAGGAAATGAACCATTCCCATAACAGTCAAGTAAAACAACATCTTTTATTGCCATCTCTTGAAGTTGGAGGTCATAATTTTTTCTAGGTGTTTATGGTGGAAACCAGAGGGTGGAGGAACTGTCACGTTCCCTTGAGCGGCAGGAAAGGCATTGGGTGTGCCTTGATCAGTAGTGGGGAAGGCAGAGGGGCTGGCTTGAGTAGTTTTCGCAGAACCAGAGGCCACATGTTCTTGTCCAGTCATCTTTTACAACAGTCTTGTATAAAATTTGTGAGTACAACAAGTGCAGGAAACGAGAAGTAAGTAAATATTACAATCGCTTAGAAATGATAAACTACTATAGACTACTAAGATTACAACAAAAAACTTATAATCTTCATTTAGCAAAACTGGAAACAAGAACAAACACGAACTCTTTGTCTTGGCTGAGTCGAGTGATGACACTCTATCTTTAAGACAAGATTGTTTCGTATATATCCTTTTACGTTATGGGCAATAGTCTCCCAAGATAAAATAACAACTTTACAAATGAGCAAAGAAAACTCAAATGATACTTTCGAAGAACTTTGAGTATTGAACGGATGCCAAAGGGGAAGATTTCGGAAAAATATTTTCAAGTGTTGAACAATTGAGCCAAATGCCTCAACTTATAGTTTAAGAAGGATGGCTTCTCAACTAGCCAACTAATGGCTTTTAATTGCCATGTAAAGGCACTTAGTGAGGAGTTACATTCAGCCAAGTAAATGGTTGAATCCATGTGCCACGTAATGGAGATTCAATGCTCCAAAACCAACCCAAAAGGCAGAAATTTTCTGCTTTCCGTCGTGAGCTGGAACGTTGGCGCCGCAGCTCTTCCCAATTTTATCTTTCCTGAAACTCCAGGGACCAAACTGTAAATACTAAGCAATTTGGGGTCCAAAAGATAATATCAGAAGAAGCCCCGCCCAGCCCAGCCCAGCCCGACTCGACCGACCGGATTGGGCGGGCATGTACGCGTGTGGGCCTAACCTTGAACCTAAGCACACATAGGTCCTCCCTCCTTCAAACACATGGGTTACCATTGGGGACCCAAACCCTTATCCACTTTTGAGGCTTATAAAATGAACAATTCTTCATTTCCCCACCGATGTGGGAGATTTGTTCCACACCATATTTTTCATGTCTCAAACACCTTACTTTGTGGACCAATATCTCTTTCATTTCTTAACGAAATTTGACGATCTTTGGCCCTACGGTCATCTACTCACATAGTAGATTATTCACGTGTGAAGAACCAAAGTCTCCAACATGCGGAATCCTAGTGTTTAAGTCATTAAAGATGGGTGGATGCAACCCCCATCAAAGGCAAATTTCCAACAGTAATTAGGGTAGAAGTAGGCCTGGCAATGGATCGGAGGTGGATCGGGTGGAGCTCAATCTGCCTCCACCCGCCAACAATCCATCCACCACCCGACCCATCCATCACCCTATTTTTTTTAATCCACATCCGATCCACCCATCATCCACGGGTGAATCGGATGCTTCGCGGATGGAAGCGACGAAGACTTATGAAAATTGGTCGATACTCAAGTCTTGTAGGTAATTTATGACAATTAATAAATATGTCAGTTCAAATTTCACAAAAATGAACTTTACTTTGTTCACTTTATTGGAAGTAGAGAATTGTACGAATTAATTTGAGAATGGCATGGTCTGGTAAACCCACAAAGTTGCATTTGATTATATCAACTGTTAAGATAAAATAAATATCATCAATCCTCCTAGTATTGTGAGTTCATATTTTTATGTGAAAACAATCAACATTTATTTTTTTCCTTTCTTATGTTGTTCAATGTACGTTTTCCTTGATCAAACTTAGAGTGGTATAATTAGCAGATAAAAATATAATTTGTTCAATATGTTTAAATTTGGACGAGTTAGTGACCCACATATTTTTTAACTCAAGTTATTTTGATTAGCCTGATTAGTCAAATTAAAAATAGCATTTATTAAGCGGTTGGACATGCAATTTCATCTTATGAGATGAAATCATCGTTTGGACATGCGATTTCATCTCATGAGATGAAATTCCAAATCATCCAAAAAGGCATGATTTGAGATTTCAAATTTTAAATGTAAAAGTGGACACAAGTTTATATTTTGTAAAAATAGATCCATAAATTGGTAGATATAATTAGCAATCATGTTTATCAATTATTTATATCAAATATTAAAAGATCTACAAGATGGGTGGATTGAAAATAATTAATTTATAACTGGTGGATGGGTGGGTCGGGTGGTGGGTTGGATGTATATCCACCCGAATCCGACCCGATCTGTCACCCGATCCATCCACCCGATTAAAATTCATGTTTTGTCAGATTTTCGTCCATATAATCGGGTCAGGTGGATCGGATATCCATCGGGTTAGGGTGAAATTGTCAACCCTGGGTAGAAGTTTAATTTCCAAAAATAAACTTCATGGAAATTTTTCCAATGGAAAATAGGAGTAGCAAATCCCAATCCAATTGGGTATATGCTTGATCACCGTGGGTAGCACAAGCCCAACGCATCATTCTTAGGCAAATATATAGGACGGTATCCATCTCAGACTGTCGTAGCAAATCTTTGTTTTGACAAACTTAATCTTGTTATAGAGAAGAAGCAATTCTTGGTCCCAATCATTCTTGCTGCTGTCACACAACTAGTAGAGGACACTCTCAAGTAGTTTTAAGAAATCAATCATTGCCGATTCTGCCCTCATCAGTTTTGCAGAAGGAAACTAAGGGTGTGTCGTCCCTCTACTCCATTAATTAAGAGTCCTACGTGCTATTGAAGCTGCTAAAATGGAAAGGTACCAGATAATTAAGGAAGTTGGTAATGGCACGTTTGGAAATGTTTGGCGTGCCCTTAATAAACAGACTGGTGAAGTGGTTGCGATTAAAAAGATGAAGAAGAAAAATTATTCGTGGGAAGAATGCATAAACTTGAGAGAGGTCAAGTCTCTGAGAAGAATGAACCATCCCAATATTGTGAAGCTCAAGGAAGTGGTTAGGGAGAATGACATTTTGTATTTCGTGTTTGAATACATGGAGTGCAATTTATACCAGCTTATGAAGGACAGAGCAAAGCTTTTCTCAGAATCCCAAGTAAGAAATTGGTGCTTCCAAGTATTTCAGGGTCTTGCTTACATGAATCGACAAGGATATTTTCATCGTGACTTTAAGCCAGAGAACTTGTTGGTGTCGAAAGATATAATTAAAGTTGCTGATTTTGGTCTTGCTCTGGAGATCAACTCTCAGCCTCCATATACGGAATATGTATCAACACGTTGGTATCGTGCTCCTGAAATTCTTCTCAAGTCACCAATCTATGGTCCTGCTGTCGATATGTGGGCAATGGGTGCTATAATGGCTGAGTTGTTTAGTCTTCGTCCTCTGTTTCCGGGTACAAGTGAAGCAGATGAGATCTACAAAATTTGCAGTGTTATAGGGACCCCAACCAAGAGGGACTGGGCTCAGGGACTTGAACTTGCTAGTGCTATTAACTACCAACTTCCGCAGATTGCTGGTGTAGATCTCGCCTTGCTAGTTCCATCTGCCAGTGAAAATGCTATTAGCCTAATCAGGTCACTTTGTTCATGGGATCCTTGTAAGAGGCCGACGGCAATTGATGCACTTCAGCATCCTTTCTTCCACAGTTGCTTTTATGTACCTCCATCACTACGTGCAAAGGCTGCTGTTGCTAAGAGTCCTCCTTCTGCTTGCATGAGGGGTGCATTGGAGCCGAAGTACTGTTGGAAATTTGCCTTTGGCGGGAGTTGCGACCGACCAACTTTAACGGCTTAAACACTAGTGTAACGTATGTTGGAGAATCCGGTTCTTCACACATGCATGATCTACTAAGTACGTAGATAACCGTAGGGCCAAGAATCGTCAAATTTCATTGAGAAATGAAAGAGATATTGGTTCACGAAGTAAGGTGTTTGAAGCATGGAAAGTGTGGTATTGTGTGTAATTCTCCCTCATCGGTAGAGGAAGAAAGAATTGTTGTGTATATAAGATTCGAAATTGGTTTGGGGTTTGGGACCCCAAGGGGTATCCCATGTGTTTAAAGGAGGAGGACCTAGATGTGCTTCGGTTCGAGGAAAGACCACACGCGCGCCGCCGCCCGCCCGTCCCGTCGTCAGTCCGTTCCGGCTCCGAGTTCCGGTTCCGGTCACGGTCACGGGCGTGGGTCTTCCGATATTATCTTTTTGGGCCGAGAAAACTTTGCTAGAAGTACGGTTTGATCCCGAAGTTTCGGATATACGATTTGGCCCAAAATTCTTTCGGATGTGCGAGTTTGGTCCCCGAAGTTTCAAGATGTACAGTTTGGTCCCCGAAGTTCGAATTTCGACGGTCAAGACAGAAAAGCCAAGCACTCAATTCAGCCATTTATTTTGGCTGAATTACTCCTCCTATAATGGCCAAATCCGTTGGTCTTTCACCATTTATGTTGGTGACTTTACTACCTCCATAATGGCCATTATTTGGCTATTATGGAGGCGATTTTCAGAATGTAAACAGCCCCTCCCTCTCCTATATAAACACCCCATTACACCATTGTTGAGAACTAACAAGAAGCTAACGAAAACAAGATGAGGCAACACACGAAAATACACAACTAGAAATTTCTTCTTCCTATAACTTCCAAGCATCATTTCGTTACTCAATATTCTTCACGGTAGCTCTTGAGTTTCCTTTGCTCAAGGGTTCCATTGCTGTTTTATCTTGGGAGACAAATTGTCCAGGGACGTATAAAGGATACATACGGGGCAATATTGTCTTAAGGACGAGTGCTACACTCGACTCGGCAAAAACAATTTACATTTTTCCGTCTTCACAAAACTGGAATTTCCGGTTTTTTACTTATGTAACGATTGTAATTTCAGATTCCATGTTGAATTATTGAAATCTTTGTTTATCCTTTCGAATACTTGTAATAGTTAAATACTTTCCGTACTGCTTTATAAAGTACCATAGAGCAAATCTCCCAACAACTTAAGACAATATCTGTATTGTATTACTATTAGTGTTCGAAAGATGTCGGTCAAAAGTTGTGTGACCAAATCTGGATATGGAAATGGTTTTCTGGTAGAAGAGAGTGATGATGATGAACGTGTTCATGGTCTCACCACTACAAAGACTGGTGGGAACAAGCGCTCACGAGAGCCTGAGGATGTCAACTGGGACAAGAGGAGAAGAGTGAAGATGGTATTCTATCTTGTAGCAGAAGGCCTATAACTGTCCCAGACAAAGGATCCGAATAATGGTGAGAAGGAAATGGACACTCAGTCTGATGAAGTGACTGAAGTGAGCCAGAATCCGAAATTGGAATAAGTATTTTTCTTACTTGTCAAGAATAAGGATTAAATGATAAGTATTTTTCTTACTTGTCAAGAATAAATATTAAATTATGTCTGATTAAAAATGGATTAAAGTAAGGAGGAATATGAAAATAATTTATATTCCTTATGCTTTAACAAATCAGAAGTTTAATCTCATCTTCTTTTCCGTTTAAAGATTGGATTTTGTAAACGACTTAAGAAGATCCGTTCTTTTAAGTGTAATTACTAAAGTGTGTAAAGTATGTTCGCACATACGAGGGAGTAAGATCCACTGACTGTGCGAAAACTGTTACCACTCTTAAGTAAGCGCCAAGAATTATCTGGGCACCAATCATAACGGAAGAAGTCTAAAAGTTAATGACGTTGAGCCTGTCATATTATTTGACAGAAGATCCTTCATAGGATGATATTGGACACTCAGTCATACAAAGCCTCCGGCGACTAGAGTGGGCCAAAATTCCTTTGATAGGATGATATTGGACACTCAGTCATACAAAGCCTCCGGGTGACTGGAGTGGGCCAAAATTCCTTTGATATGATGATATTGGACACTTAGTCATATAAAGCCTCTGGGCGACTGGAGTGGGGCCAAAATTCATTTCATAGGAAAAGTAATGGACACCTAGTAAGGTGGGCCAGAGTTTCCAGGTCCTGAATGATCTGAAGGCCTAAAGAAAGGCAGTAAAGAAATTGGACACTCAGTCTGCCAAAGCAACTGGAGTAGGCCAGAGTATCTAGATCACAAATGATCCGGTTACGCCCTAACCACGGGCAAGAGGTTGTTCATGTGAAGCAACGCCACCTCTAAAGTAGAAGGGGCTGGAGAGGTTGTCCTCAATAGGACTTCAAGGAATGAGATCACTCTAAAAGAGGTGATACATGTTCCTAACTTGGTTAAAGGACGTTGTTGGTCAAATCTGATTTGAGACTAGTCCAACAGGTCCGTAATAACTAAGAGTGGTACAATATGTCTATAGCCAAATGAATGATATATTGTAATCCGTGCATCTATGACATCATAGATTAAGACACGTTAAATAGCAAGTCATTCAAAAGCTAACGATGTTGAGATTGTTGCCTACATGTCGACATAAACCCTCTAAATGAATGTGAGGTAGACGAAGAGGCAAAATCACCTTTCCAAATTCCGTCAAGGGAATAGCGAAAGAAGCACCGCTCCTCTAGAACTTAGTCACACCTACTTGGGTGATTTGAAGTTTATACAAAATAGAGGGGGAGACAAGTACGTTATGATCTTCATTGATGATGGTACAACGTATGGAATCCTTTGTTTATTGAAAAGCAAAGATGAAGTTGTTGAAGCCTACAAAGCAGAAGTTGAAAATCAACTAAGCCTACGGATTGAGAAATTCGTAGTGATAGAGGGGGAGAATGTGAAGCATCGTTCATTAAACGAATGTTCATTTCTCGCCTCAGTCTAACGGTGTTAGCCAAGCGCGAAGTCGTACGCCCAAATTATGAGGGGTAGCTTGGTAAAAGATGGGCTACCGAAACAGTCAAGTTCGACCTAAGATCGTAGATTGCATATCCACCGGATCCGCAAATAACGATAGTGTTGATCGCCTCTTGGCGTCAAAGAATGCTTGAATTCTTTGGAGATAACTTTCCTTGGAAAAGGAAAAAGGAGTAATTGCTCAAGGTTAACAAGAACCCGCGAGGGCCTGACTGTCCGGAACTAGACGTTCCGTATCTTCATGACTCGAAAGTTGCTGTCTATCCGGAACTTAATATTCCAGATCTGCAGAACTCAGGGATTCTAGATGTTGAACCAAGACGGAGCAAAGAGGGGACAAAGACTTGTTCCAGTCCTTCTAGCTTGTATGGTTGAGAACGAACCATGGACAATTAACAAATAATTGTTATCTCCAAAAGCGCTGCTTTGGAAAGAAGCTAAAGGGAGAAATAGATTCCATATATAGAACCATACGTGTGTAATAGTTAATCTTCCTCCGGGAAAAGAACCTTTGGATTGTAAAAAGTGCTCCCCTGTGAGTAGCTTCACATCCAGGGCCATTGTAATCTTACATGGCATGGGTGTTGAAACACCTTCCAAACCGGAGAGTTGGAAGAAGAGGATCGAATTGGTTTTTGAACTGTTGTTGGGCTTCTTCCGAACTTTCATTTTGGTCCCCGAAATGTTAACATTTTGGTCCCGAAAGTCTCGGATAAAACGAAAACAATGAATCGATCACGAAACATTGACTCTGAAGTTAGAAAGCCAACGGTTGGAAAACCAACGGTCTTAGAGTGAAAATCATATTAAAACAAAGTCTCGATATGAAAGATATGAGTATCACCGATGACATCTTAGGAATTGGATTTCTAAGACATCTAACGGACGGTCGATAGTTGACAGTCTCGTTGAAGCCACCAATGGATATGAATCATAGAACCGATTGGAATCATGGTGCACCCATAGACAAGGAGCGATATGCTCGGTCACGTGTAGTTCAATGTATTGTACACACTACAACCAACCTGGTATCGTCCAACAAACAGATCAGTTGAACTAAGGTTCACTGATGATCTTAATACATGATCAATAGAAGGCGTTAAGTCGGATATGACGATATCGAATTATTCGCTTATCTACGGATTATAGTATTCTGGATGTCCAGCGGTTACGAGAGAACACGGTGATGCAACCGGACATCGGATCCGAAGAACACCAAAGCCACAAGTAAATGTGTATGGTGGTTCTTGGAAAATCCTCTAAGCAAACTTGCATCGACCGATTCATGATGGTATCGGAGTTTATCGCTTTATACAAAGCATGAAAGAAGTTGAGTAACTTCACGACTCATTAGAGGACGTCCCTTATTGGGAGAAACCCGTGCCTTCAGCTTCTACACTGTGGCTAGCCGGTCGGCTTTAGGAAGGACACGGATGACGGCGTTTGGACATATCTGTCGGGATCCGTCGGAGACATTAGACCGTATGGCGGTTGATCATCACGGGTGTCACTTCCTTGTTTACAAACTAAGGGACTACCCGGAGATCAAGTGTTCTACTGTCTAGGGAATGGGCTTAAAACCCAAAATATACGGACCAATACAAAGGAAACCCAACCTTACGAACCGGAGATCCCGGTAATTTGGTTCAATGGGAAAACTAAGTTGTAAAGGTTCGGTTGATCGCTTCGGTGGAAGCATGAGCACTTCGGATAGTGATTTCGAAAAGAAACACCAAATCCAAAGCCGTTCCCGCAATAGACGTTAAGTGCTATCTGCAGGTATGGGTAAAGGTTAAGTTTTCAAAACCTGTAATGATCCTCAACAGTTGAGGTTAGGTCTTTGGGAAACTTTTAATGGTTCCTAACACTTGTGAAGTGGGGTATAGCGGATACCTTGTAGGAGACCACCTATTTAAGTGCGAGGACGGCCGCCTCAAATTGAACGCACTTAAGAATCCAAGACGTTGTCCATGGCCAAAACGGACAAAACATTACGAAGAAGAGAGTAAGGGAATTTGTTGTGTTGGTACCGTTGTCTTGGCTTACACTAAACACCGACGGTTCAAGACATCACGTTCACCGCGCATAAGTAAGTCCGATGGTATTCAACTATGGAAGGTTCAAAGCTAAGGCTACCTCTCCTTATGCAACATCGGTCCGCTCGAAATATTGCTTTGGAAATGAAAAGACACCATGTGAGTGCACCAAAATCTCTTTCAAGAGGGGATTGTTGGAAATTTGCCTTTGGCGGGAGTTGCGACCGACCAACTTTAACGGCTTAAACACTAGTGTAACGTATGTTGGAGAATCCGGTTCTTCACACATGCATGATCTACTAAGTACGTAGATAACCGTAGGGCCAAGAATCGTCAAATTTCATTGAGAAATGAAAGAGATATTGGTTCACGAAGTAAGGTGTTTGAAGCATGGAAAGTGTGGTATTGTGTGTAATTCTCCCTCATCGGTAGAGGAAGAAAGAATTGTTGTGTATATAAGATTCGAAATTGGTTTGGGGTTTGGGACCCCAAGGGGTATCCCATGTGTTTAAAGGAGGGAGGACCTAGATGTGCTTCGGTTCGAGGAAAGACCACACGCGCGCCGCCGCCCGCCCGTCCCGTCAGGTCCGTTCCGGTTCCGAGTTCCGGGTTCCGGGTCACGGGTCACGGGCTGTGGGTCTTCTGATATTATCTTTTTGGGCCGAGAAAACTTTGCCGGAAGTACGGTTTGATCCCGAAGTTTCGGATATACGGTTTGGCCCAAAATTCTTTCGGATGTGCGGTTTGGTCCCCGAAGTTTCAAGATGTACGAGTTTGGTCCCCGAAGTTCGAAATTTCGACGGTCAAGACAGAAAAGCCAAGCACTCAATTCAGCCATTTATTTTGGCTGAATTACTCCTCCTATAATGGCCAAATCCGTTGGTCTTTCACCATTTATGTTGGTGACTTTACTACCTCCATAATGGCCATTATTTGGCTATTATGGAGGCGATTTTCAGCAAGATAAACAGCCCCCTCCCTCTCCTATATAAACACCCCATTACACCATTGTTGAGAACTAACAAGAAGCTAACGAAACAAGAGAGGCAACACACGAAAATACACAACTAGAAATTTCTTCTTCCTATAACTTCCAAGCATCATTTCGTTACTCAATATTCTTCACGGTAGCTCTTGAGTTTCCTTTGCTCAAGGGTTCCATCTGTTTTATCTTGGGAGACAAATTGTCCAGGGACGTATAAAGGATACATACGGGGCAATATTGTCTTAAGGACAGAGTGCTACACTCGACTCAAAGAAAAACAATTTACATTTTTCCGTCTTCTACAAAACTGGAATTTCCAGCTTTTACTTATGTAACGATTGTAATTTCAGATTCCATGTTGAATTATTGAAATCTTTGTTTATCCTTTCGAATACTTGTAATAGTTAAATACTTCCCGTACTGCTTTATAAAGTACCATAGAGCAAATCTCCCAACAAGTACAAGTAGTCGTCTAGGTTGTTACACAACCCCAAACCTAGCAGCAACTTCTCTATTGTCAAGTCACGGGTGCCGTTTAATGCAGGTGTACAAAGGAAGCATGATATGAATTATCAGGATGCAACGAGGAACGATAAAACCCTGCAAGGCTCTGTTAACCAACAACCAAAATATAGACCTCCTGGAAGGAACGTTCCAAGTGCTCTTTGTGAAGGTCGGAGAGAAAGTGCCCTAACAAATTCTATTTTGTGTAACTATTAATTTGGTGTAATCACGTCATTACTACCCCCATTTTTTCTTTACATGTAATCTAATAATCTTATTTTATCTTTTATTTTATTTTTTATAATAGTTTTACCTCGTACACTACTTTTCTTATAGATTTATCCTTCAAATTGTTGATGTGTGATTTCATGTTACGATGAGAAACAATACAATGTATTCAAAAGTTGTGTTAATTAAACAATATAATACGATACAACACAATATAATACGATATATTATAACACAATATCTAACAACCATCCAAATAGAGTTTACGGGTTTGAGCAAATTCAATATTTGGTCCAAACATTATATTTGTCTTCAGAAATCTGAATATGTACAAATTATTTAATTTAGAATCTAACAAATTAAAAAGAACTAGAACACCGATTCCATAAGCTTCACGTCGCTACGACTTTGTAATGGTTGGAATTAAGAAAATTTGTACCTAAACTAAATCTCCCGTTTCAAGTCTCACCTCACCACGATTTGTGCGATTCATTCATTAATTGTCCTTTTTATTTTTTTCCCATCTAAAGTCTTGCTACTTTGTTAATTACTCAGGTCTTTTTCTGTATTTTAGTAGTAGTACTTATTTTTGGATCAGCAATGATGAAGAAATGCGCTTTTAAAAGCACATGAAACATATAAATTACCTACATTGTGTCTTAAGCTAAGATTCCAGTCCGATCTGGTTCACCACTAGAGTAATGTGCTCTTTCCACAAACATGAAGCAATTTCTACATTGTCTCTATAAACAATTCTATTCTCAACTTGTCTATTTTTGTTTACCAGAATACCTAAAAACAACTCTGGAATTATTAGTTTCCTCCTTAAGCTATGTCTACCCCTAATTACTCCTCTACTTGGATATATGAATGCCTTTACCCCGTCACGACCCAAACCGGAGGGCCGCGACGGGCACCCGGACCTTACCCGTCGGGTACCACTAACGGTACGGTTAACACCTAGTCATAATTAAATACGGACTAAGCCGAAAAATGACTATATAAAATCTTAACCAGAAAGTTCAACTTATATATATGTACCAAGGCCGACAAGGCCATACAAGACTACTACACAGGACACCTGTCTACAAGCCTCTAATGAGTATATGACATCAAAGGTCGGGACAGGGCCCACCATACCCGTATATACAAGTAAAAATATACCGTACCAAGATTAGACCGACACTCCGAAACAAGGGGAGTACTCCAAAATCCGCAGAGTCAGCAACCTACTAACGTGGATCGTCTCCTTGCCTACGTGGACCTACGGGCATGAAACGCAGCGTCCCCCGACGAAAGGGACGTCCGTACGACTGATGTACTGAGTATGTCATGCATGAATAATAACATAACAGTGATATAACAATAACTGAAACAGAAACAACCGACCAGCAGTAAATGCCTCTGAGGGCCTAATACATATGCCTAAATGTTATGCACAATGCAAATGCGGTATACATATAAATATTGGTCACACAAGGGCATCTTCCTGTTCATAACAGCCTCTGTGGGCATCATTTCATTATCATATTGGCCACACAAGGGCATCGATATTGGCCTCTTCAGACTCTTTCGTGATAGTTTGTACCAGTTGCAGGTGGTGTGCGTATATAACGTCTGCCCTTTCCCCATATCCCCTACATATATACAATATTTACCATATAGTAGTGTGCGTAGCACATGTGGGTCCAGGGTAATATATGAATATAATGCAAATGAAAATGCATAAATGACAATAAAATATTTTCACAATTTATCGGATGACATAATATCCTTGTATCCCCGGCTAACGTTGTGAATATCAACATCTTTCACATACACCTCAATAAGGTCTTGGAAACATATTTAGACATGCTTTTATCATAGCCTTCGGCTAACATTGAGAATATTAACATCTTTCTCATATACCTCAATAAAGATTTAGAAGCATATTTATACATGTTTTTAACATAGGTATCAATAACATGAATATTCTTAACTACTAGAAGTAGAATAATTTATGAAATAATATCACAATTATGTTTCATTACATGGAACATGCCAAAAGAAATAAATAATTTGTCTTAACATACTTTGATTCCACTTAAAAATTAATCACGTTGCTGTTAGAAGAATTAGAATCACGTTGGTGTACAACTGTTAATCACAAGCAATTAGAAAGGAGCTGAAAGAAATAATCCCCTTGATTATTTTCATTGATTGAATAGATATATATACAAGTTAAAATAGGAGAATCATATTCCTAATCTATTCCTAAAACCTTGTTCTACCATAATTCTAACTATACAATTATGGTAAGTGTATAACACTAATTTATGGTAATAAATATACTACAATATACACACAATATACTTTCCTTAATATACAATATTTGTAACTGATTTTCTGCCCATAATTGTATGTGCAGTAGCCACGTTGCTTTGGGCTTGGACGAGAGGCCCGGTTGGGCCACACAATGCAGTCTTTGGGCCGCACCGTGTCTATTGGATTGTTTCTTCTTTGGGCTGCTGGATCGCAGCTTTTTGAAATTTGAAATTCTTTGGATCGCACTTCGTTGCTTTTTTATTCCATCGATATATATGTGATATACACTCTTGCTATATATTCGGTGTATTTCACATGTATATTGCTCTATTTAACACACCCCCGCATGATCATAGCGGGCGGTTTTCGAACACCGAGATCTGTCCCTAAAATCTTCAAAGAGAACCGCCGGTAGACCCTTTGTAAAGATGTACGCAATTTGATAACGAGACGGGACATGGCATACACGAACTTGACCCTTTGCAACCTTTTCACGGACAAAATGAATGTCCATTTCGATATGCTTAGTGCGTTGGTGCTGAACTGGATTACCTGACAGGTAGATGGCACTAATGTTATCGCAGTATACCAAGGTTGCCTTCTGAATGGGACAATGAAGCTCCAAAAGCAAATTACGTAGCCAACATGACTCGGAGACCACATTCGCTACCCTCGATATTCGCCTCTCGCACCGGAGCGTGACGAGTTGCTTGACGTTTCGCCGACCATGAGACCAAGTTGTTGCCAAGGAACATACAAGAGCGAAGTCGACCGTGCGGTGTCGGGACACCCACCCCAATCGATATCCGTGTAAGAGACAAGTGTGGATGTAGATGAAGGATACAAGTGCAACCCATAGTCCAGTGTCCCCTGTATATACCGAATGATGCGTTTGATTGCATTCATGTGCTCAACTCTGGGATCATGCATGAATAAACACACCTGCTGAACCGCATATGTAATATCCGGTCCGGTAAAGGTAAGATACTTGGAGGGCCCCCGCACATCGCGATAGCGAGTCGGATCCTCGTATGGTGCACCTGCTGCGGCACTCAGCTTTGGGTTTGCATCAACTGGTGTGGAAGTGGACTTACAGGATGACATCCCAGCCCTCTCTATGATCTCAGCAGCATACTTCCGTTGAGACAGAAACAAGCCACCTGAATGACGTTTGACGGCAATCCCCAAAAAATAACTCAACGGCCATAAGTCCTTCATAGCAAATTCAGAACTGAGCATGGCCATGACGATCGACGCAAAGCATCGGAGGAGGCAGTCAAGATGATATCATCCACATACAACAGAATATAGGCCAATGACGAACCACGGCGGTAGATGAACAAAGAATTATCTGACCTGCTGTGTGTGAACCCAATAGTCGAAACAAAATCCGCAAATCGTGTATACCAGGCACGTGGAGACTTCTTAAGCCCATATAAGGACTTTTTCAACAAACAGACATGATGAGGGCGGTTGGGATCCCTGAAACCCAACGGCTGATGCATATAGACTGTTTCCTTGAGATCTCCATGTAGAAAAGCATTCTTGACATCTAACTGATGAATTGTCCAAGTCTTTGAAAGGGCCAAGCTAAGTACCGTGCGAATGGTAGCCGGTTTGACAATCGGACTAAACGTCTCACCACAATCAATACCAACCTGCTGAGTCTTACCATCACCAACAAGTCGCGCCTTATGCCGAGCAAATGACCCATCCGAATTCTCCTTATGAGCAAAAATCCACATAGACACGATAATATTAGTACCATATGGACGGGGCACCAACTCCCACGTTTTATTATCAATAAGAGCATTATATTCATCGGTCATAGCAATTTTCCAATTAGGGTCATTTAATGCGGACACGGGATTGCGGGGCAAGGGGGATTTAGAGACATCGAAATGTAAATTAAAATGTCTTTTAGGTGTAAAAATACCCCGCCGACTACGAGTGACCGGTCTATGACTCGAGGAAGAATTAATGGAATTATGGGAATTTTCTCGGGCTCGGGACGGACCGGCAAGAAGCGGTGGGCTCTTGGCCCAAATCGGAAATGGCCGGACTCGGCTTCGGACCGGTTCCGGAATCGGGCTGGATCGGCCCGATTCTTTGGAACTGTTCCGATGGTCGGAAGAGCCGGGTGTGGCGGTACTGTTGGGCCAGCGGGCAGTGGGCCCGCTGGAGAATTTTGGGTACGGGAGTTGTCCGAAAAATTCCGAATAATATACGGGGATATTTGGTCATCCAAAAAATTATACGACTTAGGCTCGGGAGTATGAACTTTCGTAAAAGGGAATTGGGTTTCATCAAAAATGATATGACGATTTATAATAATTTTCTTGGAGGATAAATCAAAACACTTATAACCACGATGATTCGACGGATAACCCAAAAATACACACGGAGTAGACCGAGCACGAAGTTTGTTAATTGTGGTGGATGGGAATAACGGATAACACAAGCACCCAAAAATCCGAAGATGAGAATAAGACGGGTTTTTATTATATAAGATTTTGAGAGGGGAAGAATATGTCAGACCTTTAGACGGAATTATGTTAAGAAGGTAAGTGGCCATTTGTAGAGCATGATGCCAAAAATACGGAGGTATGGAGGCATGGATTAGGAGAGTTCGGACAATGTTATTTATGGAACGAATTTTGCGTTCGGCTTTCCCATTTTGTGAAGATGTATGAGGACAGGAAAACCGAAAATTTATCCCATGAGTAGCACAAAATTCTCGAAACTCCTTATTGTCATACTCCTTCCCATTATCACATTGAATATTTTTTATTTCTCTTTTGAATTGAGTACGAATGAACGCTCTAAATTTTATGAAGACGTAAAACACTTGTGATTTATTCGCAATTGGAAACGTCCACAAAAATCTAGAATAATCATCTAAGAAGAGAACATAATATCGATGACCCATTGAACTAAGAACAGGAGATGTCCATAAGTCGCTATGAATAATGTCAAATGGCATAGAAGTATGAGAATTGGAGTCTACAAATGGCAACTTAACAATTTTTCTAATGAACAAGATCGACAAATTGGAGTACGACTCGTACCCTTACAAGAAATAAAGCTATTTTTATCTAAAACTGATAAAATAGAAGATCCCGGATGACCCAAACGAGCATGCCACATGGAAGGAGAGATGGCGCAAAAGTGATGGCAAGGCCGGACTCGATGGATCGAAACCGGGCATGATAGGATATAGATCCCCCTACTATCACACCTCATGAGATGACTCCCCGTCTTGAAATCCTTCACGAGAAACCGAAAGGATCAAATTCAACGAAACAAATTGTCATTTGTGAATTTTTGGACGACACTAAATTTTTAATCAATTTAGGAGCATGTAAAGTATTTTTCAAGAGAAGTGGTGGATTGGGAGGAGACAACGTTTTCGACCATACCCTAGAATTGGAATTGAACTGCCATTACCAACAATTATTCCCCGAGGGGTGCTCAAAATGTAATAAGATGAGAGAGTACCTGATTCGGAAGTCATGTGAATAGTGGCCCCGGTGTCCATGTACCAATTTGGGTCCGGTTGAGTTAATCCCAACGTGTGCATCGCGGCCTCGATATCGGTCTGAGAGGGGCCTGCTGCATGATGGGCTTGCGGAGGACGGGGCCCAGGACTCCCGGCCGTGCTTTGGAACCGGGTCGGTTTACCTCTGTGGGGGCCGTTCTTTGGGCCACCGGCCGGGGCCGCCAATGCTTGGTATTGGGCTCGCTTTGGACCGGCCAGCCACCTGGCCCGGCGCCGCGGCTAAACGGAGGGTGCGGGTGCCACCGCCACGGCCCCACCGCCGGGCCCACGGTGGTGGTGGCCCACCGTACCCCGAATGGGACCCACCGCCCTTGCTTGTTGCTCACCGAAACGCCACCGAACCACCTCGTTTGCCCCCGCGTTTTTGTTATTTTTGCGATTATTCTTGCCGCCACCATTATTATGGTTTTGGCCCGAATTATTAACAAAACCCGAAGAACTAGGAGAGGATGCCACCATGACAATCGGGCTTGCTCCGTAGCCGCCTTTTTAGCCAAACCGGCTTCTTCCAACGTCGGCATGGAGCGGGCTTGATGAAAGTCGGGAAGAGGGTTGCTTTGGCGAAGGAGAGTTCCAACACCATTATAGGCCTCCGAAAGCCCGGCAACCAACCGTAGAACTAGACGATTATTTGTCACCGGTGCGCCAACATTACGGAGTTGATCCGCCAATTCCTTTAGTTTCTTGCAATATGCGAAAACGTTCGGAAATACGTCCATTCGAACGAGAGAGAATTCTGCTCGAGTGTGACGATACGGGAATGTTGGTTGTCTTGGAATATGTCACGCAATCTATTCCATGCAGCCATAGCCGTGGTATCGGGCTCCATAATCGTCGTAGAAGGTCCACCGAAATAGTGGCGTATATCCACCGAAGAACGGTAGCATCAAGTGTAATCCACACCTCGGGATCCTCCGCAGAAGGGGTCTAGCGGGAGGAATTATGTGATGAAGAACTTGATAAGAGATAGCGTGAATTTTAAACAACTCCGCCCATGTTGCATATTGAACGTTTTCCATCTCAAGGACAATAGGGACACCGAGCTTGATATTGGAAACCGTGAGGGCGGGGGTGAAAATTGTTCTTAGACATATTTGAAAGAGCAAAGAAGGAGGATAAATTTAAGAGAGGTTTTTGAGAGCGGAAGATGAGATATTTGGAGAGAAAAACCCGAGGGAGGGGGGGGGGGTTCTCGGCCAAAGAGGCAAAAGTTTGAGAGAAGAAAACTTTTGGTTTAGACCTAGTCTCTTGATACCATGAAAGAAATAATCCCCTTGATTATTTTCATTGATTGAATAGATATATATACAAGTTAAAATAGGAGAATCCTATTCCTAATCTATTCCTAAAACCTTGTTCTACCATAATTCTAACTATACAATTATGGTAAGTGTATAACACTAATTTATGGTAATAAATATACTACAATATACACACAATATACTTTCCTTAATATACAATATTTGTAACTGATTTTCTGCCCATAATTGTATGTGCAGTAGCCACGTTGCTGGGCTTGGACGAGAGGCCCAGTTGGGCCACAATGATGGTGGGGCCGCACCGTGTCTGGCTGGATTGTTTTGTTCTTTTTGCAGCCCTTCTTGCTTGGACTGCACTGCTGTTGCTTTTATTCCACTGATATATATGTGATATACACTGGTATATATTCAGTGTATATCACATGTATATTGCTCTATTTAACAGGAGCAACCTTTTTTTTTTCTTGTTACCGGAACGAAAAATGGACATTGGTATTTCTTTGAAATGAAAAAGATTTCACCGGAACGAAATGGGCATAGTATGTCTTTGAAATGTGAAAGATCTCTTGCTTTATGTCACGTCTATAAAGGCTACTCCTATGTCCTATCTCAACAATTCTTTAAGTAATCACTTAAGACATACGTACTTACACTCCCTCCTTTACCCGTGTACACCCTAGCACTCCTACTCCTTAATGTAATGCCATCTAATTAACACGTAACACCCCTCTTATTTTACATGCATATTAGTGGAATGTTGTCACTTAAGTGATTCTCCCAATTACTACACTTATACGCCTCCACTAATCTTTTTTCCCCCTCCCCACCATAATTAATTAATCACACACATAATTAATTTTGAATCCCACTTCACTTAAATCTTAATAATTTATAAGATTTTCATATACTCAATGTCATAATTTTGTGATATGACACTAGTCCATAACCTCTTTGGGGATATACAACTGTTATTATTTATCCTCGTTATCACACTTCTTAAGTCCTAAATTATTTCGAGACTTCATCCTTTTATATACTAAGCTCTTTATTAGCATACGTAAATATGACCAAAAGTTTTCCAACGCTCGGGTCTATTTACACACGCCTAGCAATTTTACATACCTAGCGATTCAAACCGTGACTCGAAAGTATGTGATGTTACACCCCCCCCCGGGCCGGCCCCGGTCTCACACACCTTACAACTTGTTTGGAGGTTGTCATATGACGTCAGTAATCTAAAGAATAAACTCACAAAATAAAAAAGACAAAAAATAAAGTATGGAGTAGAGTTATTATTAAAAAAAATCGAAATACATATACGACCCTTTAAACTTGTATAAACTGAACACTCGATATATACTAAAACTATGTATACTAAACACATATTCCTAACACTTGCACATAGTACCTTTTATGTAATTTTTAAATATCTAAATTAAAAAAATGAAGATTCTATATTCAAATTGCATTAGTTAATTTGACAATCATACTCCGGATCAAGCCACATAAATTGAAAGGTGGAGTTTATATTACTCCATCTATTCTGCTTTATGTGACATAATATAATTCAGAGTCGGAAAGTCTAACTGACTAATTCTTTCTGTAACTTCGGACATTAAATCTTTAATTTTTTGAAATAATATTGGCATACTTAAAACAAGTCATAATAATTAACAATTTAAAATATTTAAAAAATATTTGCAAAAATACCATCAAAGAATACTTATTTGACTCTTCAATGGTAAATGTGTCACACAAAATGGGACAACCAAAGAGTCAATTCCACACCTGGTCACTCAACTTAAGTAAATTACCTAGTAAAGTCATTTATCTTTTTTGGTTCCCCATATGGTCATTCAAGTTTATACATTTGTATTACAAAGTAATAATGACTAAAATCACTTTAAAATTTAAAGAAGGGCCAAAATAGTCCCTTAAATTTGTACTTTGAGTTAAAACATCCCTTATTTTTTAACACACACCATAATAGTCCTCTAACTATTTTTCACCTTTTTACGTCGTAAGTTAGATTGTTTTGATCCTATAGATAAGTCCACATTATAGTTTTTAAAAAATAAAGAAACAAATCATAATTTTTAAAAGTAAAACAGAAATGAAGAGTGTTAATAGAGGGTAAAATAAGTACTAAATTTTTTAATTAAGCAGGAATGGAGGGAAACAATAATTTTCACCCAAATAATATTACAAGATTGACAAAAATAATATTTAAAAACTTTTAAAAAATTTAGTACACAATGATGACATAGATTCTCCCAATTTAAGTGATATCAAATGATTTATATTTATCATGATGTCCTTCAAGATGCATCTATATTTTTTTCTTTACGAAACCCCTTTAAAACCTTTATATATGTTTTTTTTTTCTATTAGGACCTAGTCTTTTTTTGTTTGAAGGAATTCATCGCCTTCCTTATTAATTATGAATTTTTTGGTAATAATTTCTAGCGTAGAAGAAACTAACAACTAATTTAAAATATTCTATTAACATAAAAATTACTCATAAAATGAATAAATAGAACGCGCTATTTTATTGTTGATCTCCTAAGTTCTCAACAATTGGATAGGCTAGTTTATCGGTCACAATTTTTTTATGGGTTCCTTTACTCTTAATACCACAATTAGAGTTGAATTAAAATTGTACTATTTTGTATAATTAAAAGGTTGTTAGTGTTTTATGTTAAAAATAAGTATTATTTTAATTGAAAAATCAATCTTAAGGGACTACTTTGGACCCTTTTCTTTTATTTTTTAAGTGACTTTTAGTCATTGTTATTTTGTAAGGTAAATGTATAAACTTGAATAATCATATGAGGAAACAAAAAAAATTATTAAGTATTTTTACTAAGTTGAGTGACCATTTGAGTAATTGACTGCTTTTATATTTTGGGTCATTTCAAGAGGACCGGTAGATAACAGTCTCAAAGTTAACGAGGTTATGGGTAGCCGACGGATTCATTAAAAATATAATGAGAAGGCTTTGGAGGATATTGTTGAAGACTACTTGAAAGATCTTATTTGGGAAGATCAATGCATGTCATGTACATGGCCTATTGCTTGTATTTTGTAAAGAAAAAGCACAAAATTCCCTTGTGTAACATAAAAAGGTATTTATCACTTCAAATACTTCTCTTACTTTATATTGACTCAGACTTTTGACTTTTTTTTTTTTTTGATAAGGTAAAATTTATTAAAAGGTACCAAGATGGTACATAATTACTAGGGGTGAGCGGGTTCGGATACCCTAATTTTTTTGAATTATCCGGACCCTACCCAGTAAAAGATCGATTCCTAAATTTACTATCCGGAACCTACCCTTAGCAATCACTACCCGGAACCTAGGACCCTGCGGTTCCGGGTAGGTTCTCGGGTACCCTGTAAATCCAATTCCTTAATTTCATGGAGTAAAATATTAATCAATTTATCAATTTAGTTAACTAAGCATATCAATAATCATATAATGCACATAAACAGTGAAATTAAAAAATACTTAAAGGGAGGGCATTTACCTTTTGTGAGGGCAGCCTAGGATTCGAGGTAGGGGCTTGAATCTTCTGCTTCCATACTCAAAGCACTCGCACACACAGAAAACACAAGTTTCAGTTTGAAAGGGTTAATTAGGACTAGTTTAGGATCCACCAAAGGGCTTGGTTCCAAGTTAAGCGACAATGAAATCGGCCAATAGGAAATCTTTTTTTTTAAAAAAAATCGGATGGGACAAAACCCATTAATAATCACAGAATAGAAAGAGAAAGGGGGAAAGTATTATCTACGCGACATACTATCAGAGAGGGAGGAGAAGACAATGGTCAATAAGACCCTTGCCAGATTTGACTATGCACAATCTGGCACTGGCGAAAATCCCCTTAAGCTTTTGCCATTTTAGACGAAAAAGGCGAAAGGGTGGGGTGGTGGCTACTAGGGTTCACAACCCTTGGAGAGTAAAGAAGTGAAGTGAGGGTGTTTGCCCTTAGCCACTCGTTTAAAGGGCGATTGGGCTGGGGCTAGCCCTTATTGGACTAGGCTCAGCCGATTTAAAAAGAAAAGGGGCCCAAAATTATTAATTTAAAAGGTTGGGGGTATTAAAGAGGAATTATTCAAATGTAACCACGAGATTAATTTAAAATGTGGCCACTTTGATATTCATAGGTTCCGGGTAACGGTTCCGGGTCCGGGTGCCCTGTCTCTATTTGCCGGAATCAGAACCGGACCCGACATTGATCGATTCCTAATTTTACTACACGGGACCTACACGTTATTATAATATATCTACCCGGAACCTACCCGTTAGTGTCGGTTCCGATAGGGTATATGGGTACCCATGCATAGGTATTATTCGATGCAGTGGGGACGAGACGACGTGACATACTACGATCACGTACAGAAGTGCTATCCTTCGTCTCGGCAATATGGAACCTCTCAACAGCTCCCGTTCTTTTATGGGGTCCTATCGGGATAGGTAGGCCCAAGCCTTTTCCCGGAACCGAAAAGAAGGTATCAGCAACAACTGGTTTTATTACGGGGCAGCTCATGATGTTCATATCGATCTATTATGCGCCTCTACATCTTGCATTGGGTAGACATATGCCCGTGCTCACCCCTAATAATTACAACAAAATCAGCCCCTGTTATAACTGGGCAGCTACAAACCCCATATCTCGTCTAGGAAATCCATATATTGCTCCATATTTTCCATAACTTGTCTTTTACACTAAAAATGCAAATTTAATAAGCATCTATTTTTAATCCTGGACACGTGCTGCCTTTTCTCTTTAAAGCAAATCATGTTTCTTTCCGGCCATATTGTCTAGAACACATGTAGAGGAATTGTTCTCCAAATTAACTTTTGCATATGTTTCTTAACATACTTAATTTCTTCATTGCGAGAGATTATGTGTCATTCCTCTACATTTTTATACTCAAAAGCCTACGCCGTGCCAATTTTTATTCCATCTTAATCGCGCGGGACAATCTTGGTGGATGGATACCATCATGCTCGCATGCTCGTTATGTACTATTTAGGGAGGTGAGTGCAAATACATTCTCTTCAATGCATGGGAAATGTATCTGTCATCATAGGCACTTAAAGTTTCTTAGGGTGTTGGATTTGGGGTTCGTGGTTGTAGATTCTTTCCTACAAAACTTAATCATTTAAAGTACCTTGTTGTTCAAACAGATGAGGACTCTGTCCCATCTTCAATAGATAAATCATTGCAATCTTGAAACTTTTGTAGTAAGAGGATTTGGAGGACTAGTTGTTGGAGTATGTAAAGCAACAACGGGAATAGTAAATAACTATTACAGTTATCGAAATGATAAACAATAATGAGGACAACAACAAGTTGTCAATATCTTGATCTTGAATGAAACTTCAAATATAGAACTTGTATTCGAAAATACAAGAACATGAACTGCTACACTTGTGGCTTGTAGATCCGCTGAGAATACGAACTGCTAGAGTCCTTAAGTTAACACCTGAAACACTTAGCAACCAATAAGATGAACACAACACCACCGACTGAGTCGAGAGATGACTCTTTGTCTTTAAGACAAGATTGCCCCGTATATAGGCTTTACGGAAGTGTGGATAATAGTCTCCCAAGATGAAACAACAAACTATCAAGTGTGCAAAGCCTACACAAATGATCTCAGCGAAGAACATTAATAATGAAGATTGCTAAGAGAAGGATTGCTATCAAAAAAATTTGATCTCTTTGTGGTGTTGTTAACTTGTGAGTATGTTCACTTTCTCATATATGTTCTTCTATAGAATTGAGCCAAGACCTCAATTTATAGGTGTGCAAGATGGTCTTTCAAATACCCCATAATGGCAATCAATTGTCATGTAATTGATGACATTTAACCCCTAAGTAATGCAGCAACATAATGGTCCAAGTAATGGCCATTATTGGGTGGATTCAATGCCTTTGAAACCACCTCAACATCCAAACTTTTGGGATTTCGTCGAGCAAACACTGCCTAGGAAGCGCCGCGGCGCTGCAACATTTAGCGCCGCAGCTCCAGAAGGCAAACAACCAATTAGCACCACGGCTCAGCTAGGAGGCGCCGCAGCTCTAATTAGCCAGAAGGCCCACTGCCGACCAAGCATCGCGGCCCTGCTACAAAAGTTTCAAGATTGCAATAAGTTTCTTGACTTTCTTCCAGTAAGATCTGTTGGGTTATGTAAATTGTACGAGAAGTAAATAAATATTACAAGTGTTCGAAAGGATAAATGAATTGCCAATGTTCAGAACTGCCGCAAAGTTGTTGAGTCTTGAATCTTGATAATATGAAATCAAGAAACACTAAATCTGGATTGTTACAACTGTGTGTTGAGTCGAGTGATTGCACTCTGTCTTTAAGATAAGATTGCCCCGTATATATGCTTTTACGTTAACGAGCAATAGTCTCCTAAGATAAAACAACACTTTAATCAACACTACAAAGTAAATAGGTTGATTCTGATGAAGAAAACAAATACAAATCGACTTGCTGAAGAAATGGAAAAGGAAGGAAGAGTTTTCTATTTTTGTCCCAACGTTACTGCTCACGTTTTGGACTGTGTTTTACTCTTATGTTTGTCTCTGTGTATATATTTCTATCTCATTTTTCTGTGTCATATTCTGTATGTTCTATATTTTCTGTATCACACAATTGAGCCAAAAGGCATCAATATATAGCATAAGGGATGCTTCTCAACTGCCAAAACATGGCTGTTAATGACCATTGAAGGAGGGAGTAAGCCAAGTAATGGTTGTTTATGGCTAATGAAGGAGGGAGTAATTCAGCCAAGTAATGGATGTTAATGGAGGGAGTTAATCAGCCAAGTAATGGCTAGTTAATGCTCAATAACGCCCCCAAAAATCAACTCCAACGGTAGGCAGAAACTTTCTGCCTTCCGTCGTTCCCAAATTCAACATTCCAGAAACTCTAGGGACCAAACTGTAAATATTAAACAATTTGGGGTCCAAAGAGATAATACCAAAAGAAGCCCAAGACCCAAGACCCGTGACCCGTGACCCAAGACCCAAGCCCGAGCCTGGATGGGACGGGACAGACGGGCGGCGGCGGCGCGTGTGTGGGCTTAGGCTTGGACCCAAGCACATCTAGGTCCTCCCTCATTTAAACACATGGGTTACCCCTTGGGGTCCCAAACCCTTAGCCAATTTGAGACTTATAAAGAGAGCAATTCTTCTTTTTTCCACCGATATGGTAGATTTGTCCCATACCATATTTCCATGCCTCAAACACCTTACTTCGTGGACCAATATCTCTTTTATTTCTCAACGAAATTTGACGATTCTTGGCCCTACGGTCATCTACTCACTTAGTAGATTATGCACGTGTGAAGAGATAAAGCCTCCAACATGCGGAACCCTAGTGTTTAATTCATTAAATATGGGTGGACGCACCTCCCCATCAAAGGCAAATTTCCAACAATCCCCTTTTGAAAGAGAGATTTTGGCGCACACACATGGTGCCTACTTTCAAAGAATCTTTCAAATAAAAAGATATTGCATCAGGAGAGGTAGCTTTCGCTTTGAACCTTCCCTAGTTGAATACCACCTGACTTACTTACTGCGCGGTGAACGTGATGTCTTGAACCGTCAGTGTTTAGTGTAAGCCAAGACACTGATACCACACAATAACTCTCCTTATTCGTTTTCTTCTTATGGTTTTGTCCGTTATGGCCTTGGACACACTTGGATTCTTAAGTGCGTTCATTTGAGGCGGTCTGTCCTCGTACTTAAATAGGTGATCTCCTACAAGGTATCTTGCTATACCCCACTTCACAAGTGTTAGGAATCATTAAAAGTTTCCCCAACCTTAACCTCAACCATTTGAGGATCGTTTAAAGGTTTGGAAGCTTAACCTTTACCCACCATGCAGGTATCACTTTAATGTCTATCGTGGGAACAGTTTTGGATTCATGTTTCCCTACAAAAATCATTATCCGAAGTGCTCTTGCTTCCACCGAAGCGCTCAACTGAACCTTTTTACAGCTTAGTTTTCCCATTGAACCAAATTCTTGGGATCTCCAATCAGTATGGTTGGGTTACCAGCGCAAAAGTTTGTATTGTTTGGGTTTTAAGCCCATTCCCCTAGACAGGCAGAATACTTGATCTCCGGGTAGTCCCTTAGTTAAAAAGGTCTGTTATATCATTTGATTAGTAATCAAGGAAGTGACACCCGTGATGATCAACTGCCATACGATCTTATGTCTCCGACAGATCATGACAGATATGTCCAAACATCGCCATCCGTGTCCTTCCTGAAGTCGATCGGCTAGCCACAATGTATAATTGATGAAGGCACGGATTTCTCCCAATAAGGGACGTCCTCTAAGGAGTCATGAAGTTACTCAACTTCTTTCATGCTTTGTATAAAGCGATAAACTCCGATCCATCATGAATCGGTCGATGCAAGTTTGCTTAGAGGATTTTCCAAGACCCACCATACACATTTACTTGTGGCTTTGGTGTTCTTCATATCTGATGTCCAGTTTGCATCATTGTGTTCTCCCAGAACCGCTGGACATCGAGAATACTATAATTCGTAGATAAGTGAATATTTTAGATATCCTCATATCCGACTTAACGCCTTCTACCGATCATTTATTAAAATCATCAGTGAATCTTAGTTCAACTAATTTGCTTTGTAGGACGATACCAGGTCGGTTGTAGTGTGTAACATACATTTAACTACATGTGACCTGCGCATATCGCTCCTTGTATATGGGTGCACCCTGATATCAATCAGTTATATGATTCATATCCATTGTCGGTTTCAACGAGACTGTCAACTATCTCACAACTGAGTTTGGAGTTAGAACAGTCCGTTAGATGTCTTAGAAATCCAATTCCTAAGATGTCATTTGTGATACCTATATCTTTTGTTTCAATATAACTTCCACTCTCAGACTATTGGTTTTCCAATTGTTGGCTTTCTAACTTCAGAGTCAATATTTCTGTGGTCAGATTCAATGTTTCTATTTTATCTGAAACTTCCAGGACCAAAATGTAAACATTTCAGGGACCAAAATGAAAGTTCAGGAAGAAGCCCAACGGTCCAATAAACCAACTCTGATTCTCCCCTTCCAACTCTCCAGTTAGGAAGACTGTTTCAACATCTATGCCACGCAAGAATGCAATGGCCCTGGATGTTAAAATACTCACAGGGGAGCACATGTACAAGTAGTCGAGGTCTTGTACTCGTTAGAAAATCCATCTACTTTGTACTCACTTTTGAGTATCCACTTTTACAACCCAAAGGTTCTTTTCCCGGAGGAAGATCAACCATTACACAAGTATGGTTCTATATGATGGAATCTATTTATCTCTTTGTAGCTTCTTTCCAAAGCAACGCTTTTGGAGATGACAATTATTTGTTAATTGTCCATGGTTCATTCTCAACCATACAAGCTAGAAGACCTAGAACAAGTCTTTGTCCCCTCTTTGCTCCGTCTCGGTTCAACATCTAGAATCTCCTAGTTCTGTAGATCTGGAATATTAAGTTCTGGATAATCAGTAACTTTCGAGTCCTGTATGTAAGGAACGTCTAGTTCCGGACAGTCAGGCCCTCGCGGGTTCTTGTTAACCTCAAGCAATTACTCATTTTTCCTTTTCAAGGAAAGTTATCTTCAAAGAATTCAGCATTCTTTGACGCCAAGAGGTGATAAGCACTACTGTTATTTGCAGATCCAGTGGATATGCAATTTACAGTCTTAGGTCCAACTTGACCTATTTCGGAAGTCCAACTTCTACCAAGCCACCCCACATCACAACATTTGTATGTGAGATCATTTCCATGTCTCACACGGATGGTTATCCTTATCCTTATGCGGAGTTCTGTTGAGAATCGCATTAGCGATAAGGATCGCCTTGCCCCACATAATTTGGGCGTACGTCTCTGCGCTTGGCTAACACTGTTAGACTAAGGTGAGTAATGAGCAGCCGTTTGATGAACGATGATTCACATTCTCCCCCTCTATCACTACGAATTCCTCAATCCGTAGGCTTAGTTGATTTTCAACATCTGCTTTGTAGCGCTTATCCGCTTCAACAACTTCATCTTTGCTTTTTAACAAACAAAGGATACAATACGTTGTACCATTATCAATGAAGGTCACAAAGTACTTGTCTCCCCCCTCTATTTTGTATAAACTTCAAACCACCCATGTAGGTATGACTAAGTTCTAGATGAGTAGTGTTTCTTTCGCTATTCCTTTGACGGAATGGAAATGTGATTTTGCCTCTTCGCCTACCTCACATTCATACTTCGTTAGCTTTTGAATGACTTTCTATTTAACGTGTCTTATCTATGATGGCATAGATGCACGGATTACAAATATATCATTCATTTGGTTACAGACATACTGTACCATTCTTAGTTATTACAGACCTGTTGGACTAGTCTCAAACCAGCTTGACCAACAGCGTCCCTTAACCAAGTTTTGGGACATGTATCACCTCCTTTTGGAGTGATCCCATCCCCTGAAGTCCTATTGAGGACAACCTCTCCAACCCCTTCTACTTTAGAGGTGGCGTTTCTTCACATGAACAACCTCTTGCCCGTGGTTAGGGCGTAACCAGATCATATGTGATCTGGATACTCTGGCCCACTCCAGTTGCTTTGGCAGATTGAGTGTCCAATTTCTTTTCTACCTTTCTTCAGGTCTTCAGATCATTTAAGGCCTGGAAACTCTGGCCCACCACACTAGGTGTCCATTACTTTTCCTATGAAATGAATTATGGCCCCACTCCAGTCGCTCGTAGGCTTTGTATAACTGAGTGTCCAATATCATTCTATCAAAGGAATTTTGGCCCCACTCTAGTCGCCCGGAGGCTTTGTATGACTGAGTGTCCAATATCATCCTATGAAGGATCTTCTGCCAAATAGTGTGATAGGCTCAACGTCTTTAGCATTTAGTCTTCTTCCCTTATGATTGGTGCCCAAACAATTCTTGGCGCTTACTTAAGAGTGGTAACAGTTTTCGCACAGTCAGTGGATCATTCTCCCTCGTATGTGTGAACATACTTTACACACTTTTAATAATTACACTTAAAAGAACGGATCTTTTTAAGTCGTTTACAAAATCCATTCTTTAAACGAGAAGGAAGAAGAGATTAAACTTCTGATTTTAAAGCGTAAGGAATATAAATTATTTCAGAAAATATTTTCATATTCCTCCTTACTTTAAGCCATTTTTAATAAGAAATCATTTAATCTTATTTTTGACAAGGAAGGAAAATTACTTATCCCAATTTTGGATTCTGGCCCACTTCAGTCACTTCATCGGACTGAGTGTCCATTTTCTCCTTACCATAATTCGGATCATTAGGCCTTCTGCTACAAGATAGAACCACATCTTTAGCCTTCTCCTCTTGTCCCAGTTGACATCCTCAACCTCTCGTGGGCACTTGTTCCTACCACTCTCAGGAGCGGCGACACCATGAACATGTTAACCTTCAACATCATAATCACAACTCTCTTCTACCAGAAAACCACAGCCATATCCAGATTTGGTCACACAACTTTTGACCGACATCTTTCGAACACTAATACAAATCTTGTCTTAAATCTGTTGGGATATGTAAATTGTACGGGAAGTAAATAAATATTACAAGTGTTCGAAAGGATAAATGAATTGCCAATGTTCAGAACTGCCGCAAAGTTGTTGAGTCTTGAATCTTGATAACCTGAAATCAAGAAACACTAAATCTGGATTGTTACAACTGTGTGCTGAGTCGAGTGATTGCACTCTGTCTTTAAGACAAGATTGCCCCGTATATATGCTTTTACGTTAACGGGAAATAGTCTCCCAAGATAAAATAACACTTAAATCAACACTACAAAGCAAATAGGCTGATTCTGACGAAGAAAAAAAATATGAATCGACTTGCTGAAGAAATGGAAAAGGAAGGAAGAACTTTCTGTTTTCGTCCCAACGTTACTGCTCACGTTTTGGACTGTGTTTTACTCTTCTGTTTGTCTCTGTGTATATATTTCTGTCTCATTTTTCTGTGTCATATTATGTATGTTCTATATTTTCTGTATCACACAATTGAGCCAAAAGGCATCAATATATAGCATAAAGGAGGCTTCTCAACTGCCAAGATATTGTTGTTAATGACTATTGAAGGAGGGAGTAAACAACCAAGTAATGGTTGTTTATGGCCATTGAAGGAGGGAGTAATTCAGCCAAGTAATGGTTGGTTAATGCATAATAACGCCCCCAAAAATCAACTCCAACTTTCTGCCTTCCGTCGTTCCCAAATTCAACATTCCAGAAACTCCATGGACCAAACTGTAAATATTAAACAATTTGGGGTCCAAAGAGATAAAACCAGAAGAAGCCCGAGACCCGAGCCCGGACGGGACGGGCGGGTGGCGGCGGCGCGTGTGGACTTAGCCTTGAACCCAAGCACATCTAGGTCCTCCCTCCTTTAAACACATGGGTTACCCCTTGGGGTTCCAAACCCTTAGCCTTTGAGACTTATAAAAAGAGCAATTCTTCCTTATTCTTATGAATAAATCCATTAAATGTTTTTAAGGGGTCAAGAACCTTGTATTAGAACATCTTTTACGTGGACTAGCTAGGGTATTAAACGAATCTTATATGAGTTGTGTCCATATTCATTACGTATAATTATTTATTTTTTTGTTATATAGGCAAATATAAGATGTATGCAATCGTATAGTAATAGTGTAATACTAGTAAAGTTCACACCAAAAGTTGTAGTATGACTTATGAGTCATTGATTAGACTTGAGAAATGAAAGAAGACTTTGGTAAAGTTATATACGCGGAATACTTCAATTTTACGTGGAACATACTTTTCTAATTTTGAAATATAATTTGAAGTGACAACATTATAATGCAAATAAGGATTTTGTTTCCATTTTAAGTTGGTTTCTGAGAGGCTTTTAACTTATTTTGGCTTAAATTGATTTGATATTTTCTAAAATTTGTAATTGCAACTATTAAAGAATTGAAAAGGACGTCTTCAAATTTGATATAACAAGCGCTCGTAAATTGTTACAACACCACCTGCAAATTGCTATTGTTTGAACTATTGTGGATTTTACCAATTACGTAACTAATGATTTTTATTGTCGTTGATGATGAATTGAAGATCATATACTCTCTCTATTCCATATTAATTGTCAACATTACTATAAATATTTGTCCCAATATACTTATCATGATCAATATGAAATTAATTAATTTTGTCTCATTTTACCCTTAATATTAAGTGTCCTTCAAAGTAATTAATATTGATTAGGTTGCATATTTATTAAAGAGAAATAAGGTTAAATTAGTAAAAAATATTTTTATTTATAATTTTCTTAAAAGGTGTGTAAAAGATAAACATGACAACTAAATAAGACATATGGAGTATAAAGTAAGGCCGAAAATTATAATCACCAAAAGTTGTAATGGGATGACAATTAAGTCCTCCATCATGCTTAATTAGACGTCTGAGATCAAGCATTTTGAATAGAATAGTTTGTTGCAGGCAATGTTTTACTCTCCAAAAAAGTAAAATTTTCTAGTGCAAATCCGAATTAGAAAACTCCAAAGCGATGCCGAATGATAGAGAGAAGGAAAAAAAATCATATTTTTATTACAGATGCACCAGTGATTTTTCTTATCCTTCATCAGTTGAAAATTGCTAGTCCCACCTTAATGTGTGCCTAACCCTAACATGATTAGAATTATTTTGACATCACCAAAAACATCAATTACATTCTAGTAATGTTGCAATCAGTACATAATGTGTGATAATTACTTTTGCTAAAAAACATTTTGCAGTCTAAATTCAGATAAAGTGAAATTGGCTTATATTTATAACATACTGTTTCGACTTTGGTTATGAAAAAATATACTCTCTCTGTTACACTTTTTACGTGACAAAATATGGGCATTGAGTTTAATAAATGAAATGAACTTTAAAAGGGCTGCGTAGCTCAATTGGTAAGGCTCTTTATTTTGGAAAATTTAGTAGATGCGCAAGTTAGGAGGTGTGAGAGATTGATGATCGTAGGAGTTAGGAGAGGGAGATGTAGAGGTAGACCGAAGAAAAACTGGGGGAGGTGATTAGACATGATATGACTCTATTCCAGTTGACTGAGAACATGATCTTAGATAGAAAGAATTGGTGGTCGAAGATTATGATAGAAGGGTAGTAGATATTTAAGAGAGGTGGGGGGCTCACTACTAGAAAAGCTAGAATGAAATGGAAATTTTACATGCGGATTTTTTCCGCAGATAATTCCTGCGAATTTTCATGTGAAAATCTAAAATTTCCTGAATTGTAGAATATTTACTTGCGTATATGATTTCCCCAAGTTAATCCGCAGGTAATTTTGGTGCAATTTAGTGCCAGAAATTTACATGGGATTTATTTGAGGAAAATAATCCTCAGGTATCACTTTCATAGGTAGTTCCGCATGTAACCGATAAAAATATGAAAATTTTATTTTCTTTGTTAAATCATAGGAAACTTCCTAGGTATAGATACCTTGTGGATTTACATAGGGATTATTTCTAGAGGATTTACTTGGGGATTATATTACTTAGAAATTTATCTGGAGATTTAGTTACTGTGATTTTACTTCGGATTATTTCATGGGAACTTACCTGGGAATTAAATTACCTTGAGAATTACCTGGGGATTTTGTTGCTGCAATTTTACCTGGAGATAAATTCTTGGAGATTTACCTTAAAATTATATTACCTAGGGAATTACTGAAATTTTAGTTGCTGCAATTTTACTTGGATATTTTCTCATGGGGATTTACCTTAGGGTTATATTACCTAGAGAATTACCTAAATATTTGTTGCTGCAGTTTTACATGAGGATAATTTTTTGGAATTTACCTGAGAATTTTATTATCGGGGACATATCTTGGAATGAAATATTATAACTAATTAAACATGATAAGTCGGATACTAATTTAATTAAAAAATAATTGTCATAAATCTAATATAATTATAGTATGTTACTTAAGTGAAATTAATTATAAATATTAGTATTAAGACTAATATAAATGATCTTATGATCCTATTTTCAATTATCATCTTGACTAACTTTTAACCTTAAAGAAATAACTTTATAACGTATTTATTGCTGCAATTGGTGAACAATTCTAACTGATTACTTAACTATGTACTGCATTATTGCATGTTTAGTTCTTGTTCAATTAAGGCATTTTTTATATACAAGAAAATAATTTAGTGCATCATTCAAAGCTAATTTATTTATTTTATGTACTTAAGTGAGGAGTATTAATTTATAAATTGTTAGTATTAAGACTTAAGCATCAAATGATCTTATAATTCTATTTTCAATCATCGTCTTGATCAACCTCTAATCATGCATTCGTTGCTAGAATTTCATACAGTTAACCATGTATAATATGTTTAAGTCTTGTTCAACTGAAGTATATATATATATATATAAGAATTTAATGTATCATTCAAAGTATATAATCAGGATTTGTTGAAAAATAAATGATACTATATTCGTTTCAATTTATGTGAACGTATTTAATTGGAAACAAAACTTTAAAAAAAATTGGATGACTTTTGAAATTTGTGACTTAAAACAAATCATATAAATTTGTATGGTCATAAAATCATCTTATAAAATGAATTTGTTTCCTTAGAAAGAAGTCTTTTGAAACTAATTTGAAAAAAACATATGTTCATATAAATTGAAACGAATAGAGTAATATTTTCAAAATAAAATAATGTAAGTGTGTAATTTAGTTCACTTGCTATACTTGAAAAAACATTTCCACTATAAGTAAAACAAATTATTTAATGGATCCATTCTCAAACAAATTCCCCGTGTATTTCTCATACAAGAAAAGAATCTTGATGTCTTATTCAAGGCAAATCGATGGAATTTATTGGGAAAAAATAGGTATTTCTACAAAAATAAAGATAATATAATCATATTTTAATCCACTTGCTTGTACTTGAAATATATAAATCAGCTATGAATTAGAATAATCTTATTTAATGCATCCTCATCACAAAGAAATTATCAAAAGAAAAATAAAAGATTAAGTGAAAGAGAAAATTTTAGGAAAATGATTGTAGTTGGCTGAAACCATTTAGTCCATGTACCACGTTGACTGAAAAGAAGATTTTCGTCCACTTTATAAGCTAAGCGCCAGTAGCAGTTCGAGTTCGACAGTAGAGGTGATTATTATTCTCTTTTTTGTTTTCGACTTACGTTCGGATTATTTCTAGAGATAATAATCTCAATCCATCAGCACTATTATCAATAAATTACGTGATGTGCCTGAATGACGAGGATTTGAAAACAAAATAACTGATATCATCTACAAAGTCTTACACCAGAATAGAACAAATTACTTTCACTAGGGTTCAAACCCACGGTACAGATTTCCAGCTGGATTTTGAGTTCCCTCATTTGTCATCCAGCTATACCTACCGGACCGAGGTGATTATTCATTCTTAAACGTTAGTGATTATGATGATAATGTTAATATCTAATAATTAATAGTAGTAAGTTAAGTTGTCAGTGCAAATTTGTATAACGTGGTGTTTTATGTATGGAGTGTAGATCTGTAATGAGAAATTCCTTGTCGGGAGAGAGTGCATATTATGAATATAATAAAGGTAAAATACATAAATTGCACCCTAAAATATTAAATTTACACTTCAATTAATCAGGTGATGACCTATAAAATTTATACCACCAGCAAAAAAAAAAAAAAAAAAGTGGGCGTATATGAGTTAAATAAAAACAAAAAAAATCACACTTCAACTAATAGGGCGACAAAATATAAAATTTATACCACCCAAAAACTGATCCGGCAAAAACATTTATAAAAAAAAAAAAAAAAAAAGAGGCACGTATATGAGTTAAATAAAACCAGAGAAAAAAGGAAAACTACATTCAGCCCTCTCTTCTTCTTCAAACTACAACAAATTTTCATTCCCCACAAATAAAACAAACAACGTCTCTAAAACGGAGCTATCACAGAAAACATAACAGAACGGGTAGCCGAAGAGTGAATAGTCACCGAAAAAATTAGAATCAACCCAAAATCAATTCGCCAGCAGAAATAATTAACAGAAGCGAAAATAGTAGAAAAAAATATAGAAATAATCAGTGAAGATCGAAATTGATTTTTTTCAATAAACGGAGCCATATCAATTCTCTGCTTCAGTTGATTGGGAGAAACAGTCTTTCTCGCTGTATCGAGATTTGATTTTTCTCGTATTATTCGCTCTCTTCTTCCTCATTCGATTCGTACTCGATAAATTTGCTTTTGAGGTAAACAAAAATTTGGGTTTGTTTTCTCTAATTTTTTTTTGAAAATCTGAGATTGATAAGGATATTTCGATAGTGGGTTTGATGGTGGTGGTGACATTTTTGTGGTGGAGATGTGATTTGGGTGATGATCGCGGCAATGGTGGGTTTGGTAAGGTGGTGTACAGTGAAGAATCAATTGAATCTGATGTGCGGTGGCAAGGTGATGATGTGGTGCGAGTGTAACCCCTCCCATGTGACTGGTTATATGAGTATTAGGGTGTTATAAATTTCACTTTAAATAACGATAGGGGGCTAATAGGTCACTTGCTTAGTTTGGGGGGTGTGAACTCGAATTTTTTAATATATTTTAGGGTGTAATTTATTTATTTTGTCTATACTAAATGTATACTGATAATAGGAATTCATAAAAATAATTTATAATTTTGCCTATTCTTACTAATTTACATGAAAATGTTCATGTGGAATTAGCTGCCCATTTCAACGGTAAAAATCTGCAGGAAATTTCCCCATTTTCTCGATTTTTTACCAAAAATTTCTTGCGAATTTATCATATTTCTTGGGCAAATTTTCGCAAGTAACTTCATGTGAATTTTGAATCCGCATGTAATTTATCTGGGGATATTTAAATTCACAGGTAATAATTACCCACGAAAAGTTTTTCATCGATTTTTTTTCCATAGGAAAATCCCTAAAAAACTAAATTATCTACGGATTTTTCTACATAATCCCCAAAAAATTCCCATGTAATTCGCATTTTTTAGTAGTGGCTTCTCCTTTTCTTAGTTGTAGTATTTTGGTATCGCGTCAATTATTATCGTTATCTTTATATGAGTATTACTATGTTGTACCATTTGTTTTGTATTTTGTTGTCTTATTTTTCATGCAACCCTACATTGATTACGTTTCTTTTTAGCCGATGGTCTATCATAAACAGTCTCTTTACCTTGCAAAGGTAAGGTTTGCATACATCTTACCCTCCTCAGACACCACTTTTGAAATTACACTGAATATGTTGTTGTTAGTAGTTCAATTGAGTGGTTACCTGAATTCTCACTTTGTGAGGTTTAGATTCCCTACCCTATAAAATCCCCTCCCTCATTTCCTCTTTCCCTTACCCCTACATAATGAAACAAATTTTTAAATAAAAAATGATTATGATTTTTTTAACGTGCAGTCATAAATATATCATACTACTATTTGTATAGTTAAAAAAATTCTAAAACTTATGATCTAATATTTCATGCCTTTTTGGGTAGCTATAAAAAAAAGTTTCATTATCATAAAATAGAAAGTTTAAGTTAAATTATTTTTAAATCTCTCATTCTTTTTGGAATGTCTGGTAATGAAATTGATGTTGCGACATTAGCTTTAGTGGTTCTATTTCTGTTAGTGAGACTGATTGTATGGATCAAGTTGAATGCAAAGATGATATGATGAATGAATTACAAAGCATTTGTAAAGCCTTAATCATAGAATTCAAGCAACTTGACACAAATGTAAAATATTTAACTCGTGAGAATGTAGATTTAAAAGGCACAATAACCCGACTAGAGGTTGCACTTACCAAAAAGGATACTGAATTTGGTAAGGTTCATGCAGAACTAGATTTAGCTGAAGCAACCTTCCGCAAGCTCAACACAGTGACTTTGAAACTGAATGAGATACTCAACTTTAGTAATCCTTCACATGCAGGTATTGGATACCAAAACTCTCTTAAAATCATATGCTCTAATCTCTTTGATAAAAATGAGAAAATACGCTTTGTAAAAGAAATAAATAATAGGTTCTCATATATGTCAAAAAATTTGAAGTTTGTATGTCATCACTGTTACTCTCCTGGACACCTAAAACCATATTGTTTCAAACTTCAAAATTCTGTGAGCAAAATGTTGCCTAAATTGTTGTCCAACATTTCGGATAACAATCGGAGCAACATTTCTGAGCCGAAAGGTAAAAAATGTCTTAAGATAGTTTGGGTTCCTAAAATAAATTTATCTTGTAATGTCTGTATAACTGTATTAAAAACTAACATTTCAGGTTCTTGGTACCTTGATAGTGGATATTCCCGCCACATGACAGGTACATAAGGATTTCTAAAGAACTATGAGTCATTCAATGGAGGAA
Source organism: Anisodus tanguticus (assembly GCA_034509755.1). NCBI lineage: Eukaryota > Viridiplantae > Streptophyta > Magnoliopsida > Solanales > Solanaceae > Anisodus > Anisodus tanguticus. Next base: position 52,606,982 of record CM067542.1, on the reverse strand, counting down.
ATGTGACTTACGGAGGTGGTAGTAAAAGCAAAATAATTGGAAAAGGGATCTTGAATGTTCCTGAATTTCCAGCCTTAAGAAATGTCTTACTCGTTGAGGGCTTAATGACTAATTTGATTAGTATTAGTCAACTGTGTGATGACAATCTTAAGGTAAAGTTCAATAAGAATGCATGTGAAGTTACGAATAGCTAATGAATGTGTCATAACATATACTAGAACATGTGATAATTGCTATTTTGTTATAAGGCAAGAAATATGAAATAATGCCAAGATTGATGACACAACACTGTGGCATCAAAAGTTGGGGTATGTCAACTACCGCAATTTAGAAAAAGTGGTCTCATATGAAGTGGTTAGAGGCTTACCCAATCTTAGCCATAAAGGTAAAATTGTCTGTGAAGATTGTCTGAAAGGTAAGCAAACTCGTGTCTCTCATAATATTTTCCAACACGAAGGACAACATCCAGATACGTCTCACTGTTTTCAATTACTGCATATGGATCTAATGGGTCCAATTGAAGTAGACAGTCTAGGAGGCATGAGGTATTCCTATGTGATAGTAGATGATTTTTCTAGATATTCATAGATATATTTTTTGAAAGAAAAATCACAAGCTTTTGACATGTTTAAAATTTTGCACTCTAGAATTAGGAACTTCTTCTATTCTCCTATTTTTCGGATTAGATCCGACCATGGAAAAGAATTTGAAAAATAGCTCATTCACAAATTTTGTGAGCAAAAAGAATTTTTCATGAGTTTTCCACTCCCAAAACTCCTCAACGAAATGGGGTAGCAGAAAGGAAAATAGAACACTGCAAGAAATTACTAGAGTTATGCTTAGTTCAAAAAAATTGTCAAAATGTTTTTGGACTGAAGCCTTAAATACTGTTTGTCACATCTCTAATAGAGTCTACTTAAGGTCAGGAACAAATATGACTCTCTATGAGCTTATTAATGAAAAGAAACCTAACTTGCGCTACTTTCACATTTTTGGATGTGTCTGTTACATTCTAAATGATAGAGATCATTTGGCAAAGTTTGACTCTAAGAGTGACAAAGGAATTTTTGTTGGCTATTCTAAAAATAGTCATGCTTATCGAGTGTACAATCTGAGGACCAGAACTGTACAAGAGTCTGTAAATGTTATTTTTGATGATTTTTCTGATTATACAGGAAGTACAACTGAAAATAACACTATAGTTTCAGTGGAAAATATGCAGACTGCTAAAGAATCAGATGTTGCCCCAAATGTTGCCACATCCAAAGCAACATCTGAACCTGAAATAGAGACCGCAGAGGTCATAGATGAGGAGTCAAATGTTGAATTTCTATATCAGGTTCGAAGGGACCCCTCATCAAGGATTAGGAATAATCATCCCACGGGCCAGATAATAAGAGGAGTTTTTGAAGGAGTTAAGACAATAGGGAAAGAACCACTCAACTACAGAGATATGGTAAGGTATGTGTGTATGTCTACCATATACCGAGAGGTTAGTCTTTCTTGTTTATATCTATATTAGAACCAAAAAATATTTTAGAAGCATTCAAAGATAATTTTTGGATTCAAGCAATGCAAGAAGGGCTTGAACAATTCTCTCGAAATGAAGTCTGGGACTTAGTTCCACGTTCAAACAATACAAATGTGATTGGAACTAAGTGGATCTTTAAAAATAAATCAGACGAATCGGGAACAGTTGTAAGAAACAAAGTTCGTCTAGTTGCACAAGGCTATACTCAGGTTGAAGGAATTGATTATCACGAAATCTTCGCACCTGTGGCTAGAATTGAGTCAATTAGACTTTTACTTGCTATTGTTTGTTGTCTCAAAATTACTTTACACCAAATGGATGTAAAAGGTGCGTTCTTAAATGGTTATCTAGATAAGAAAGTCTATGTTGAACAACCAAAAGGATTTGAAGATCCTTACCATCCACACTATGTATACAAGCTCAAAAATGTTTTGCATGGGTTGAAACAAGCTCCTTGTGCATGGTATGGTCGTTTAACTAACTTTCTTTTTGAATTTGGTTTTAACCGTGGCGAAGCTGATCGTACTTTATTTATTAAATGACACGGTGTAGATATTATAATTACTCAAATCTACGTAGATAACATAGTTTTTGGGCCGACCTCACAATCGTACCTAAATTCGTTTGTTGAAGCTATGCAATCAACATTTGAAATGAGCATGATTGGGGAACTAACTTTTTTCTTAGGTTTGCAGCTAAAGCAAAGTGATGGTGGAATTTTCATCTCACATAGTAAATATGTCAGGAATCTAGTTAAGAGATTTGGATTGGAGAATGCTAAACAAATTAAGACACCAATGGGTTCGTCATAGAAGGTATGTAAGGATAATGTTGGTGAAAATGTCGATCCAACATTATATCGATCTATGATAGGTAGCCTTCTTTACCTTACTGCTAGTCGTCCATATATTATGTTTAGTGTTTGTGTGTGTGTCTATTTTCAAGCTTGTCCCAAAATATCTCACTTAAATGTCGTAAAACTCATTATTCGATATGTCGCTGGCACATGTGAGTTGACAATTTGGTATTCCAAAGACACTAATCCTAACTTAATAGGATTTAGTGACTCGGATTGGGCTGGAGATGTGGATGATAGAAATAGTACAAGTGGATGATGTTTTTATCTTGGCAATAATTTTGTTTCATGGTATAGTCGTAAACAAAACCGTGTCTCACTTTCAACTCCTGAATCTGAATATGTAGCAGCTGAAAGTTGTTGCTCTCAATTAATATGGCTAAGACACATGTTAGACGACTATGGATTTACTAGCAACATTTTGATTTGGTATTGTGATAATTTGAGTGCTATAAATATTTTTAAAAATCCAGTTCAGCACTCACGTACAAAATATATTGATATTAGACATCACTTTTTAAGAGATATAGTTGAAAAACAACTAGTTAAAATTGAACATTTTGACATTCTTCATCAACTAGCTGATATTTTTACAAAAGATTTGGACCATGAGAGATTTTCTAGTTTGAAGAAATCTCTTGGTCTTTGTAATCCCTAAAAAGAAGGCATTTTTGGTGAATGTCAGTTGAAATATTTTCTAACATTTTGGGTGACATTTACCTATGTAATATCACTAACTGATTATTGTTGTTGTATAGTGCATAACTTTTTGTCACACAAGCATGATCCTTCAATAAGAATATGTTATAAGAGTGATATTGTTCTCTGCGATGATACATATATCATAAAAAGGGAGTATCGAAATAAGGCAAAGCATTTACAAATATCTGGCAACTGTAAAAAAATGGGCAAAACCCTTGAAAAGATAGTGTTCCTATTCTATAGGAGTATCGATTACTTCAAAAGGAATTTAGAATATCATAAAAAGTATTCTTATTTTTTTACACGAAAAATTTGCTTATATGTGCTATATGATTAAACCAAGAACACGATGGAAAAATGTTACATTGGTCCAGTGGTTAAACTCATAAAAATACATATAAAACGTGTCTTGATTTGTTGCCAAAATGAAAAAATTCTTGAAGGATCTAAATACTTGTGTCGTCCAAAATGTTGACAACATTGTTGTTGACATTTTCAGATCGTGATATTTGTTGGGATGTTGTGCTTATCTGAATTATCAGATTCTCCCTATTTTTTGTGCCTTATTTTAATAGGAATTTCAAACTTTAAAATGATAAGATTAAATTGAATTACTACCGTGATGTTCATCTTTTTATCCCAAAATTTTAGATGCAAGTTGTTAGATAAATCTGAAACTCCTAAAACTAAGAAATTTTATTGCTATGAAAGGTTAGCCATGTATATAAATATTCCTCTCATTTGCTATTTTTTTATTATTTTCAATTTTCCCCAAAAAATTATTAAAAAAGAGGGAAAATCACATCACACCTCGGGTATAACCCTACCTACCCGATTGAACCATCGCCATTCAAAACTCCATTCACAATTTCAAACCCTAAATTCCCAAAACCTTCTCCACAATATTCACCAATGAAAACCTCTCCAATGTCAGCACCAATGACAACCAACACTCCAACCAACAACCCAATGAGTACAAGCCCTCCTATGAACACTGAATCGTCTGAGCAGAATGAACCGCAACAACACTGGTGGTTATCTTCTTCACCATCCACAAAGGACTTGTCCAAAGCTATAGTATTTAAAGGTTTAGATGAACCTTTAGATATTAGTTATCCTGAAGATGATAATAACCCTATAGATGTTGATCAAACTGTTGATTTTTCATCTTTGGGTAAAAGGCCAAGGTCCTCTACCTTCTCTACTCATCGATTAAGTAGAGTTTCTTGCCCTGGAAGAAGGAAGCTGAAAGTGAAAATGTTGCCATAAATGTCACCAACATTCTGGGCAACACTGGTCCAAGACAATCTACACTGTCTACAGAATGGCTTGTGGATCAAGTTGGAAAAATCAACCAACAAATTTCTAAGGTTGATGCTGCAAGGAATGTCCTGATACAAGCTAGAGACCATTTTATGATGTTACTTTCTTCACAAAAAGGGGGAGATGATGTTGATGCATGGGGAGGAAGTTAAAGATGCTATGCTGCAGGGGGATGAAGCTAAAATTGCTATGCTGCAGAGGAAGCTGAAGTTGTTATACAGGGGTAAAAAGCAGCTGGAAGCTGCTGCTGCTGTATGATGAGCAAGGAGGAAGTTGAATGATGTTGTTGAACCTAAGCTGTAAATATTTGATCAATGGGTTAATGGATTGATATGGATATTTATTGACAATGGTTTATTTCTATTCGTGTTTTGTATATAATGGATGGTGTGTGTATATATATGCTTATAATTTTCTTCTTCTTCTAATCCTATAGAGTGGTATACACTTGTTTGCTTGTATACCATCACATGTTAAGGGGAAGCAGTTCTGTAACCACAAGTGTTGGACAACATCCGTGACAAAGCACTAAGTCGTCTGTACATTTTATAATGTGTTTTGTGAAGAAAGGCAAAAAGGGGGAGATTGTTAATATTGGTTTGGTGCTGTGACATTTGACCCAACATATCCTCTGAAGTACTGTTGTTGAATGCATAAAATGTTGGGACAAATGTCACAACATTCAGACCAACATTTTTATATAACAATTTTGCCTTACTTCACAGTAAGCAGTAATATTTTAATGTGGGGTAAAAATGACTTAGACTTGGTGAATTGGAGCTGTATAAGACGTGAGAGAAAGAGTCAAAGCTTGGGAAAGAAGTCGAGTGAAGAAAAAGTCAAAGTTGGTGAGATTTCGACTCCATGATTTTCTCCAACAAACACACTAGTTGTCCACCTTTCCCTCAACCTCCTCAACTAATCGATGAGCTTTTCAAGGAAGACCCTCTACTATAAATAGAGAGGCCACAACAGTGAATCGATCATCCAAAATTAGATTGCAAAAATATCAAGAGACCTCTTGGGATTTCAACTCAGAAATCTAGATCACAAGTGTTGTCTGAGTGTGTCGACAACATTCTATCCAACATTACAATTGCTATTTGATTCTAGATTAGTTTTGTATGGAGCGATTGTAATGAGAGGTTGTCTATGTCTACGTAGTTAGATTTTTCAGGCAGAAGTCATCTGCGACTTCAACTTTTAATTCCTTTCCATTTCATATTGTAAATCTGTAAAGAAAGAAATTTATAATTTGTATATAATATATATACAATACTTCTGGTAATTGACCATCATAAGTTATATCAATATATAACTTATGAAAATATAAAACTTTGTGTTCTTTATTTTTCCGCTGCATTTTACTCTTAAAGGTTTTCTGTTTTATCGAAGTGTTGTCACTTATGTCAGACGACATTATCGCTTATATTCGAAAACAGAATTGACATTCGATTTATTTCATCTTTCGTTTTTACTTTCGGTAGCTTTTGACACCCTTCAAGCATAAGCTCCTAGGTCTTGCAGATTTTAAGGCCAAAGCTGCAGAATTCATATAATGATCAAGCTAGTACTTTCAAAATAAATTCGTTAACCATATATCTTTGCATTATAGTTATAATTCTTCATCAATTTCCATGTCTAATAATCATAAACTTCAAGGCTAATATTGATCCATAGTCCATGGTGCTACCAAAGAGAGTTTATATATTATACTACTAAATTTCAGCCTAAATTTTTAATGTTACTTATAAATAGTGAAAATTCAGTAACTTGATATCAAGAAAATAGATCAAGGCCAACGTATGCCCTCATAGTAATTTTTGTAACACTTGGTATTACTAGAGACGTAAAGCTCCGTATTTAGGGTAAGGAGTCAAGTAAATGTTGGAAATTTGCCTTTGGCGGGAGTTGCGACCAACAAACTTTAACGGCTTAAACACTAGTGTTATGCATGTTGGAGAATCCAGTTCTTCATACATGCATGATCTACTAAGTACGTAGATAACCGTAGGGCCAAGAATCGTCAAATTTCGTTGAGAAATGAAAGAGATATTGGTCCACAAAGTGAGGTGTTTGAAGCATGGAAAAGTGTGGTTTGGGATCAATTCTCCCTTATCGGTGGAGGAAGAAAGAATTGTTGTGTTTATAAGGCTCAAAATTGGTTTGGGGTTTGGGACCCCAAGGGGTATCCCATGTGTTTAAAGGAGGGAGGACCTAGATGTGCTTCGGTTCGAGGAAAGCGAACACGCGCGTCGCCGCCCGCCCATCCTGGTCAGGCCGGGCTGTGGGCTGTGCTTCTTCTGATATTATATTTTTGGGCCAAAGAACTTTGTCAGATGTACAGTTTGATCCTAGAAGTTTCACATGTACAGTTTGGTTCCTGAAGTTTCAAGATGTACAGTTTGGTCACTGAAATTTCCAGAAAGTCAGAATTGGGCAGAGAGATCAGAAACGCCACAGCACTCAATTCAACCATTTATTTTGGTTGAATCTCCTCCTATAATGGCCAATCCGTTGCACATCTTCACCATTTATTTTGGTGGTATTACTACCTCCATAATGGTCATTACTTGGCCAGTAATGACACTTATGGAGGCAGTTCTTCAGCCCCTCCTTCTACTATATAAAGACCCCATTGTCACCATTGTTGAACACACTTTACACTAGACGAAAATCAGAAAACAGAATTCTTCTTCCTACAATCTTCCAAGCATCATTTCGTTACTCAAAATTCTTCACGGTAGCACTTAAATTTCCTTTGCTCAATTGTTCATTGCTGTTTTATCTTGGAAGACAATTGTCCAGGACGTATAAATGATACATACGGGGCAATATTGTCTTAAAGACAGAGTGTCACACTCGACTCAGCATACACAAAACAGTTCCAAGTTTTTGTTCAACATCATTGTAATTTCAGTTCTTGTATTACTTAGCAGTTATTTGTAATTTCTGTTTCCTGCACCTTTGTAACCAACAGTAAATAGGACAAACTAAAAGGGAAATCGGTCAAGTAAACAAGGAAAGAAGAAGTTTTACTTGTATTGGGGAACAGTATAGACATTTTTCTGTGCACAGCTGAGAATATTTGAACCTTTTGCTGAGGAATCATTACGGTTTACACTTCAAGAGTGGAAAATAGGACTTCGAGGTTATATATCAGTCCTACTTAGTGGACCCTAAATATTTAACATGAACAAAAAGGAGAACACGTAATATTCAAATGTCAGCTAGAAAATCAATCATACTGCAGCGACAAAAAAAACTTCCGTAAATGATACTTCTAATAAATTAATCTCTTTTGAAGTTTATCATGTAAATACCTTCGTTTCGAAGCATAACTATTCTAATTAAGTTGATGATTTTATGTTAAGCTTTTTTACAGCACATGTAAATTCATATTCTATAGCTAATTGTGCTCTGTAAGATAATGAAGTTTTTTGCCAATATAGCAGCAACTGAAACAAGACATGTGAAAAAGAATTACTGCATATGACGCAAGTTGAAGGATCAATTAGAGAAATCTTATGCTTTAGCTGGTATGTTGTAGACAGTGTCCACGAGATGAAATATGTATGTCTCAGTGTTCCTTCCATCCATTCCTATAGATTGCTAACATGAACTGATTACAACAGAGAATCCCCTTAATGAAAAATGTGAGTGCCGGTTTTCCTTGCATCCCTTCTGACAAATTGCCAACATGAACTAAATACACAGACAAAAATAAAGAAGCACGAGAGACTTTTAACATCATGCAACAAAGCCTTTGCTGGAAAATATACCAGATAGGACTTTTAACATTTCCAGGAAACAATAGAAAACGATAACTTCAGCTTAAAACTGAACGAAGATGAATTTTAGTCTAGTTACATGATCAGACGGGTTAAGAAGTAACCTATGTGGGAACCAACTACACCTTACTTTGAAATTTGCAAATGCATTCTTGTTTCTGTCAACTTTGACAACTTTAGGCTACAATTTATTCCGGAGACAAAATAATATCTTTGATATAGGTCCAATACTAGGGAAGCATCTAATTTAAACAAGTCATCATATGCTTTCTCTGGGAAGAAATCTTTCCCTTTTCTCTCCATCCCTACCTCTAGAAGCCTTTAGATATTCTTGTTATTTCTCAGATTTGGGGTGGGGCATGGTTTGTAATCAGCCATGAGAATGTTATGGAACATGCAAATAAAACCTTAAGGGGTCGTTTGGTTGCTAGTTAGAATTATGCAGGTATTAGTACTGCTGACATTAGTTATGCAAGTATTAGTAATGAAGGTATTAGTTATATAGGGATTAATAGTTATGCTGTACAACAACCAATCCACCCCTAAATGTGTGAAGTGGGACAAGGGAGAGAATGACAGAGAGTAGCAGCAGACCTGATTGCTCTGAACCGGACTTTTACATTCCCAAAACGAATCTCCATCTGGCAATGATAATGGAAAAGATTCAGCAACTGGACTTTCATGAGTACTTCCCCAATCCTGAAGTTCAGGGCCAAGATCAAGTGACCGCTGCAAGCGATCAAATTTGTTATGCATATCCCACGATGCACCATTTTTCAATGAAGAAACATTATTTTTACTTTCTCCACTTGTTAAATTGTTACTGCCCTCAGTCAGCTGAAGTCTTTCCAAGTCAATAATCTGCTGTAGAATGAGAGAAGTGTTCTCCCTCCGTTTACGCAACACCTAAAGCAATGCAGCAAGTAACCATAGCGGAAAGTATGCCATAAGTGACAATAATAAAGAACCAGATATTTCAAGGAAATTATCTAAGAAGAAAGTAGGAGGACTTTACTCCTTAAGTTGACCATATTAACCATTGGCTTAATTGATCTTTGGCAATCACTCAACATGATACAGTAAGAAAGTAAGAAATTGATCACTGATCCAATTTGAGTACATTGGCAGGATAGACCTCAAGCTGACGAGTGAGACCGTTTAAAATTATTGACTCTAGAGATATCGGAACGGAGTGAGTACTATCTACCTTAGTGTAGTTACTAGTTGATCCCACTTCTGATACTGCAGAGCCTCCAGCTGACGAGTGAGACCGTTTAACAAACTTTGGAGTGACCTTGGCTCCGTCTACCCTTCCATTCGACATTGAGATTCACTGATCCGGTGGATTAGTATTTTCCAAATCCTTCAAGCCAAAACCCCATAAAGCTGCCAAATCGTTTGCAGAAGGAGAGCCCATATAACTAGTGATCACTTGTCTCTGGTGTTGAGAAGAGAGATCATGATGCCGGCGGTCACAGTCGCGACACATGAACATTTGATGATCCGAACATCGAATATAAGCAAGGTTGTATCCACAGGGCTCACAGACAAGGGTACGAGGATGCCGGTTAGAGAGGGCATTAGCTGAATGAACCTTAGCATCACAGGGAAGACAAAGGTGTGCTGCATCAGCCTCACAATACACTACTGGCTTCAATAGCATGCAAAATTCACATGTTTCTCCATTTCTATCTTTACTAATCAAAACGACCCTCGAAATAGTTGTTCTGCACATCTAAGCCACATTATAATTTGAGGAAATTTTTTCTAAACCACCAAAAGTAAAATGGATAAACTTCAGTTCATAGTAAGATACTTTTATGCTAGATCAGCCATAACTTTCAACATGGAGTATAGATATATATGTAAAAGCCTACTAAAATATCAAGAAATATAAAATTTGAACCCATAATTTAACCGTACAATGGGTGCAATACTAAGAATCTTAAAAGTTGAACCTATTAAATATAAATTCTGGATCCGACTCTGTGCTAGATCTTTATCAGAAAGTTTCTCAGAATTACTGCAGAATTCAAATGACAATTGCTGGAAGAAATTAGTGCAAGAACATAAGCTAAATGTTGGATTAGTTATCTGTTCTTATCAACTAAATATTCTCAGTGATGAATGGAAATCATTAATAACTACTTGTACCAAATTCCTAGGAAAGTAGGAATTTGTACCTCACTTTGCCAAAATTTGGTAGTGTTGCACACATTATGCATAATTAAACAGTTCACACTTTCACAAAGCACAATCAGCAACACCTTTATGCATAATCAAACTACTCATTCCTCAGCTATGTTGCTCGGACTCTCCAAATATGTTGTCGCACCCAATGGCGGAAGGAGTCCTCAAGCACAGGGTTCATATGAACCAGTTACTTTCAATGCAGAGTATAAATTTATGTGTAAAATTTGACCAAAATGCACTATTTTTTTGTCACATGAATATGTATCTTATCATTCATGAACCCATGCCCATAAAATTCGACCAAATTAAACCCATAAAATTTAAATTTTGGATCTGCCTCTGCCGCATCCGTGGTGGATCATCCAAAATGCACTATTTTTTTAAAAATCCAACATGCCCCTGCAACATTTTTGAAGAGTCCGAGCAATGTAGCTCCCCAGTAGGTTATTATCCTAATAAACATTCAAAAGATTTCAAGAACTCCTCAATGAAAATCACAACAAGCACTAGTAAAACATTAAAAGCAAGAACAGAATTCCAGTAAATGTTAACCAAACCACAACTTACTAGTAACATCAATTGTTCTTGAATGCAATTTCCTAACAACAATTACTGCCTAGATACCTAAATACACCTAAATTTCTACTAATCAAAGTACTTAGAAAGGAAATTCAAGTAAAGTAAATAACGTGATTAATGTCTGCAAGAAGTCAACTTTCTTGATTTATCAGCAAAAAAAAAAAAAAACTTATTTTATAAAAGAGAAAAAAGATTGAACTTATATGGATGAGAATTACAGGAATATGTATCTTATCATTCATGATCATCCATCAGCAGTGGCTTTGAACTTGTCTTGATGTACTTTTCATGATGTTATTCTTGTTATCTACTTTTCTAGAAAGACAAAAGTGGCATTTAACTTTTTGGTATGACGTGGCACTTTTTAAGTATGGGTTTATCTGAGGTGGAGAGACACGTCAGCTAAAAAGTGGGCCCAAAGGCGTTATCTATTATAGTTTTTGCACGTGAAGTGGAGTGATCCAATAGCTGGTAGATAAAGCGAATATAATGTTGCCACGTCAGGAGGAACAGATTAGATATGACTGCTTACAGTGGAGAAATGTGGCCGTACGAATCTAGAATGAGGAGTGGATTTAATATTTAAATTCTATAAGTTCTAACTTTTATATTTTTACCAATTTATTGTATCTTTTAAGTTATTAGTTTCAATCGATTATTTGTTACTGTTATAACACTTTTTATGCATAAGTTTGTGCTTTACGTAAAAAATATTATATTCAAGTGAATTCAATGTTGTAACATTCCATTGGCCTTTATCCAGAGTCATCCAGCTTAGGAGGAAGACCTGTCCAAAGCTCGAATTGGGCCGGTTCAGGGTCGGGTCAAGTGATTTTGGTTTTTTTTTTTGCCAGACGCTGATTCTATTTTTTTTAAAAAAAATTTCAACCTTGACCTTGACCTTGACCCGCTCTACAAAATAAAATAAAAATATTTTTTTATTTTTTTATTAAAATAACAGTCGTCTAACTTTAATGTTTATCACACAAAATTACTTTTCTATATCTTTTATCACATAAAAGGCATTCAACTTTAAAATTTATTACTTATTTTTTAAGGTGTTAATGAAAGTTACTATACAAATGAACATATTAGTAACGAAAAAATAGTCAAATCATATTAGTAACGAAAAGATTCTTCTTCGTTTGTCCATTCACCTATATTAGTTATCAAAATTATTAATTATAATCTTTTAAGTGCACAAATTGGGAGTAAAATGTATAAACACTTCATAGAATTTCGTAATAAAATATCTGTTAAACTCATATTTGTATTTCATTATCACTTTGCAAAGGAAAATAATAATACATTGGGATTAAACCAAAGATAATTTAGTATCATTTCAGTTTATTACATAGACATAGTATGATCAAAATTTTGACTTTAAAATCACAATCACCATTAAAAATATACCTTAAATAAACATTAATAAAATAAAAAATAATATGAACGGGTCGGGGTCGGGTCACTGGCCGGGTTGGCCCGACGATGACCCTAATCGGGTCACCGCTTTTTCGGGTTAGGTGGCTCACGGGTCCCCGACCTGATGGACAGGTCTAGGAGGAAGGGACAAAAGAAAGTTCTTAGAGACTAGCCACACGGTGATCAAAACTCTTCCTTCTCTGCTTCAATGTAATTGATTGGCGCATGAATAAAGTTGTAACGGAGCATGTCCGCGACGATCAAACACAGCTTTGAAAGACTAAAATTCTTTAATGATAAATCAATATTCAAAATTATTTCATTTAAGATCTTTCAATCTAACAAAACATCGAATATATATTCTATTACTTCCTCCGTTTTAATTTATGTGACACCATTTAACTTGGTACGAAGTTTAAGATAGAAACATTTTTTTTAAACGTGTGGTCCAAAATAAATCTTATAAAAATATGTGGTTGTAAATCATCTCATAAAGTTAAATTGTTTTTAAATATAAAAATGTGACATTCTTTTTAGGACAGATCAAAAAGGAAATGGTGTCATAAAAATTGGACAGAGGGAGTAGTTCTTTAGAAATTTCTTTGAATAATGCTCGTAAATTGGATTCTTTATATTCTTAAAATTATGAATTCTTACCTACTATTTGTTATAATTTTAATTTATATATTAATTTATATTCCTTATAAAAAAATATGAACATACTATCACAAAGCTTCATTCGCCTCTATCAGCTAGATGGAAGTGATAAAAGAAAGTTCTTGAAAGATAGTTTTTACTAAGGCTGACCAGTGGGACGAGATGAGACGAGACGGGATTTGGGGGGACGAGGTGGGGGTCGGGATCGGGATAGGGCGGGCCGGGATATGGGGAACGGGAAGAGGTCTCATCCCGTCCCACATCCAGCCGGCGAGGGGACGGATTTGGGGGACGGGTCGGGTCGGGTTGGTGATTTCGGGGACTTTAATTTTTTTTTAGACACTTAATTTTTTTTAAAATATATACTTAAACACTTAAATAATTAAATAAGATAGTGAAATAAAAACATCCCGAGACTTTTTTTTGCCTCTTATATTACTTAATAGAAATATAATTTTTTTGTAATACAATTTCAAAATTGCAACTTTGTTTCATAGTTCAAAAGTTTCAAATCACATAGTAAAATTGTCATTAAAATAATTACATATTCAACCATACTTTTTCTACTTTTCTCACAATCTCTTGAGGATCTTCTGTTGAAATTGGAAGTTGTTGGTCAAATTGTTCAACGTCGCTTCCTGCTCCCTCGGATAAGATTTCGTTGTAGTTGAAGGAATTGTTGGATACAAAACATATAAGTAAGGCACAACGAAAGATTAAAATTTTTTATTCTTACTTACCCCAACAATAATTCTGGTATGGTTATACTACAATGAAACTTGTAATATAAAATATATACTTACAAGTTGAAAAATCTGGAGTCTTTTTCTATTGTTAGGTGCACACGCGATTGCCTTCCAATTGCAAGCTCCAAGCTTCAATGTACTTCTCCTTCGGAAAGCTAGAAAATCCGGCAGAGGTTCGAAAGAGTATTTTATTCTAAGTCTCTAAGGCTTAGAACCTTATTCTGAAAATTCGTGTAGTATAATGAAAGTGAATGCCTCTATTTATAGTTGAAAATTATGTCAAAAACCGGATTAGGGTTTGACCTTGGCACTGGCCCAAAATTGACGCAGAGGCGCCGCGGCCCTAGGGTATGGACATCGCGGCGCTTCATGAATTTCTGCACTGCACCGCGGCCCTAGGGTATGGGCGTTGCAGCGCTCGAGGTGCAGTTGTACTGTCTCGATTTAATTTCTGTGCATTCTTAATTAAATTCAAAATCTAATTTTGACTTAATTAATGTAATCATTATTCATCTAAATGTCTCGATTCCAAATCGAACATTTTAATTACTCTCTCAATACATCCTTAGATCGAAATGACAATCGACATAGTGTGACCCTACAGGCTTCTCATATTGACATTAATCAAATTAAGGTCTACGCGGAACTCCTAGACGGCGCCGGAAGCCGAACTCAATATGTGAAGTACGTTTATGCGAATCCAGTAAACTTAACCTTTATGTGGTAAGATAAAATCCTTTCATTCACGACACACCCGATCAAGCTTAGGATTTGTCAAGTGTCTATCCAAATGGCTTAATCATTGTATCTCATCTATATTAGTCAACGACTAGACCATATTCTAAATATGTCTATTGCGTTGGCCAACGACTTAGTCAACCTAATATCACTGAGAATCCGAGTGTTCTCTCGAACATACATTCGAGGAATGAATCCTAATCTTGGCTCAACTACTACCTTCAATCCACATCGTAATGTACCCAATACAAGTCGTATCTCAACCTATAAGGCATTTGAGCTTAGGACGGGATCAAAGTACATTACTTTGTAGACAAGGCGAGCATTGACCTCAAGTCTAAGGACTTCTATCTCCCATACGCTGATCATACTTTAGACAAGTATAACAAATAGTATATCAGCAGGGTATACCAATACTTCCAAAGTATCCATGTTTCCATCACGAGTAACCATTACTCGTAGCATGTGAGACATACTATATCCTCTAAGGATGTGATGCAGACCATATGTCGACTTATCACATATCATCGATATCTCATTCTCGATGATCATTAGTCGAGGCTATTTTAAGAGTTACGCTCTATCATTAATATCTCACTCTATTAATGGCAACGTAAGCTCAAGGGATACACATTAACGAATAATTACAAACAATCAAATAATAATTCAATAATTGCAAATGCCAAAATATTAATCTCCATTAATAATAATATGAATGTGTATAAAGTATATTTGTCCTAATACAGATTGTCTCTAGGACATAATTATACTTTCAATCTCCCACTTGGCCTAGAGCCAATCTCCAACATAACTAATGCCCATATTCTCAAAATGACCATTATGCTTGACTAAGCTTAATGGTTAAGTGAATGGATCAGCTAGATTATCGTCTGTGGGAACATAGTCTAATCTAATCTCTTCAATCTCCACCATCTCGCTGAGTCTGTGGTACTTTCTTGGTACATGCTTATTCTATTGGTTGATCTTGGTTCCTTAGCTTGCGCAATCGCACCAGTGTTGTCACAATAAACCGTTATTGGACAAGTGGCACTTGGAACAACCCCTAGTTCCTTCAGGAACTCAGATATCGCGACAACTTCTTTACTAGCTTCCGATCCAGCAATGTACTCAGATTCTGTTGTCGAATCAACAGTTGTAACTTGTTTGGAACTTTTCCAGCTTACTGCTCCACCATTGAAAATGAATGTGTAATCTGATTGAGATTTGTAGTCATCAACATCTGTGGAAGCTAGCATCAGTGTACCCAGTACATACCAGTTTCTCTTGTCCACCATAGACTAAGAAATATTCTTTAGTTCATCTAAGATACTTAAGAATACTCTTGACTGCTTTCCAGTGTTCTTCCCAAGGATTCTGCTGGAACTTGCAAGTCATACTAAGTGCAAAGGCCACATCTGTCCTAGTACAGGTCATGGCATATATGATCGATCCTATAGCCGAATCATATGGGATCATTTTCATGCGTTCAAGTTCCATAGTATTAGAAGGACTATCCTTCTTAGATAACTTGATGCCTTGTCCCATAGGTAGACCGCCTTTCTTGGAATTTTTCATAGAAAAATGTCTAAGCACTTAGTCTATGTAGACTGACTGTTACAGCCCCAACAATTTGTTAGGTCTATCTCTATATATCCTAATCCCCATAATGTAGCAGGCTTCACCTAAATCCTTCATCATGAAGGTACTGGACAACCACTATTTGACTGACTACATGAGAGTCTTATTGTCTCCCATTATTAATATGGCATCTACATATATGATAATGAAAGCAATACTCCTATCCTTGTGTTTACTATGGATCCTCTTTGCTTCTAACTAAATCAAATGACTTGATAGCCTTGTCAAATTAAATGTTCCAACTCCTCGAGGCTTGCTTAAGCCCATAAATGGACTTTTGTAGCTTGCACACAGCATTTGGTTTGGACTCAATTGAAAAATCCTCAAGGTTGTTTCATATACACTTCCTAAACTAGATTACCATTGAGGAAAGCAGTTTTGACGTCCATCTGCCAAATGTCATAGTCATAATTTCCAGCTATTGCAAGCAAAATCCGAATGGACTTAATCTTAGAAACAGGTGAAAATGTTTCATCATAATCGACCCCAGGCCGTTGATTATAGTCTTTAGCCACCAAACTTGCTTTATAAGTCTGTACCTTGTCATATGCATAAATCTTCTTCTTGAAGACCCATTTGCATCCAATGGGTCTAACCCCTGTTGGCAAATCAACCAAGTTCCAAACTTGATTTATGTACATCGAGTTCATCTCAGATTTAATGGCTTCTTGCCATCTCTGCGAATCAGTGTCTAACATAGCTTCGCTGTAGGTTGTAGGTTCATCGTCATCAGGAATATCTATCTCATGTGTGTTTCAACAAGGAGATTAAGTCTTTCAGGTGGACGATGAGTCCTAGTGGTCCTACGGAGTTGAGTATTCTGCATTTCAGTGTTTGTTGCATTCTGATTGTGAGAAGGTATTTGTGTGTTGGACAATCCATCACCTTGAGAGCTTTCAGGAATGTCATTTTCATGTATTTCCTTAATGGAATGAGGTACAACCATTGTATCATCTTCCATTGGTTGTGTATGAGAGCCTTGCATTTCTGCACTATCTCTCACAGCACTCCCACTGGCTGAAGGGCATACTCTAAGTACCCAATCTTCACCAGATACTCCAACTAAATCCTTATTTAGGTCATTTAACAAGGGTTCATTTCTGTGTTATCTTGTGGTTCTTGAATTTCTTCAAGTTCTATATCTGTGCAGCTATGTTCCTTATAGACATATTCTTCTTCAAGGAAAGTTGCGTTCCTGGAAACAATGACCTTATGTTCTCCAGGAAGATAGAAGTAGTATCCCTTAGTTTCCTTTGGATACCCCACGAAGTAACATTTCTCACTTTTAGATTCCAACTTGTCAGTGAGCATCTTCTTAACATATGCAGGGCACCCCCAGGGTCTCATATGTTTAAGAGTTGGCTTCTTCCACACCATATCTATAGGGTGTATTTTCTATTGACTTGGAAGGAACTCTGTTCAGAATGTATATAGAGGTTTGTATAGCATATCCCCAAAGGTATGTCGGTAGAGTTGATGAGCTCATCATGGATCAAACCATGTCCAATAAGGTTCGGTTTCTCCTTTAGGCAACACCGTTCATCTGTGGCGTTCCTGGAGGTGTCCATTCAGATTGGACTCCATGTAGCTTTAAGTAATCTAGAAAATCCTTACTTAAGTACGCACCTCCTCGATCCGATCGAAGGGTTTTGATACTCGTTGCAAGTTACTTCTCTACTTTCGACTTGTACTCCTTGAACTTCTCAAAAGCCTCGGATTTGTGTCTCATAAGATGCACATACCCATACCTTGTGAAGTCGTCAGTAAAAGTGATGAAGTATGGGAAGCCTCTTTTAGCTTGAGTTGAGAATGGCCTACATACATCAGCATGGACCAACTTAAGCACCTCCTTGGCTCGTACACCTTTCCCAGAAAATGGTTTATTGGTCATCTTTCCTCTCAAGCAAGATTCGCAGTTACCATAAGACTCCAAGTCAATGGTTCGAGGTAGTCTAACTTCCTCAATCTTGCTATCCTTGATTCGTTGATATGACTAAGTCTGCAGTGCCATAGGTAGGTAGAGTTTCTGTTACTTGACTTGGCTCATTTATTTTGTACATCGAAAATCTCTCGACTACAGTTCAGTATATATAATCCATCCACAAGAGGAGCGGTTCCATATATAACATTATTAAAAGATAGTATGTGACTGCCATTAAAAATATAAGAGGAATAACCCTCTATGTCCAACACTGGGATAGAAATAATATTCCTCGTTAAAGAGGGAACATAAAAACAATAATTCAATACTAAACAATAGCCGGAAGGTAAATTTAATCTATAAGTCCCTACGCGCTCAGCATCCACTCGTGCTCCATTTCCAACATGTAGGTCTACCTCTCTTGGTCCAACCTTCCTGCTATCAGTTGGCCCCTGCACATTTGTACAAATGTGTGAGCCACAAGCGGTATCCAATACCCAAGAATGAGAGTTGTTTATAGACATATTTATTTCAATGACGTACATACCTTGTCTCTGAAAGACAGGAGCACCTGGTGCTTTTCCTCCTCCTGGTGTCGTGCAGTCCTTTTTCCAATGTCCCTTCGTATGGCTCTTGAGGCATTCATCCTTAGCCACGTTCATATTCTTCTTTACACCACCCCTGGGCTTCATAGCTGCGGCGCAGTGATTGCCTTACCCTTCTTTTTCTGTCAATCCTTGCCTTTCGGCTTGGGTCGGCTAGAAGAGCTCACCATGAGCACAACTTTGCCTTTGGAAGTGGAGGACTCAAAGGTCTTGAGCATGTTGTGCAGCTCCGGCGAAGTCGACTTCGTTCCATTCATGTTGAAGTTCACTATGAAGTTCTCAAAGGAACGAGGGAGAGAGTTTAGGATGAGAGTGGTAGCGACATATTTTTCAAGCTTCGTTCCGATTAAAGCAAGCCTCTCTATCAGTCCTATCATCTTTAGCACATGCTGCGAGATCGGGCCCCCTTCATTGAGCTTACACTTGAAGACTTCTATTAGCAACTCATATTCCATTGTCTGAGATTGAGGGTCATAGAGACTCTTCAGGTGTTCGAGCATCTCATTGGGCCTCATGTTCTCATGTTGTCTCTGAAGTTCCATCGACATGGAAGACAGCATTACGCATTGTGCCGAAGTGGCATGATCTAGATGTTTCTGGTAAGCATCTTTGTCAAAGGAGGCATATTCTTCAGAATCTGTCGCATGGACTGTTGGGAACACTATGTCCAACACGTATTCAATTTTCTCATGTCTCAATACTATTCGCAAATTCCTTAACCAGTCAAGGTAGTTCGGTCCAGTAAGTTTATTCATCTCAATCAACATTTTCAACGACAATCTCGACATCTTTTATAATCTGAAGAATTAGATAGACCGGAAATCAAATTCAAAATCTATTTCCTATTATACACATTCATTTAGGCTAATCAACAAGGCCTTTTGTTTAATTAGCTCCCACTATTTTAACATACTTCCACGACCCCATGGTAGAAACATACCTACTTTAATTTAGGTCATAATGGGCCAAGATCCAAGCCTATGTTATCTCCGCGTTTGCTTTGGCTGATAACATCAACAACATATCTTGATAGGTTCTAAACCAATTGCAAAACTTATTCGCAACTCTTAGTTGATCAAATTATTACATTTAATCTTGCGTCCTTAGATTAGGCCGACACTCTGGTGCCAAGATTTGTCTAAGAAAGTCAACCCCATTACACAACTGCGTTTATGTATCTAAGCAAACTTGACCTTTGTGAGCAAACACTTTGGTGTAAATACCCATAAAATTTTATCATTTGCTTTTACGTTAAAACACATCTATGAAAGAGTCTGGGTCCTCGTAGACTTAGAGCAAATGCTTTGGCATAAATACTCGTATCGCCGAAGAGGATTTTGCACTCTAACAATTATAATGGACGACACATTTATTTTAGACTTGTATTTAAAGTTTTGGAGAACATTTTAATACAGGGTCTAACCAAGATCAACACTTTAATGCCACATCTAATATGACATTTTAACATCATACAAAACTAATAACACATATAGTTTGGGAACCGTCAACCCAATATGCATGATAGAAGAAGGTTTAATCAAACACTGGGCGTCGCCTACCCAGACAGTTATAGCGGACACTATTCTAGAAATGTAAATGACAATATTTTGATATTTAGCACATAAACAATATACTTATTAAATAATATACTGTATAATAATAATCTTGGGTTAAACATTATGAACTCTGGTTTTTTTTCTGGACAGGTGAGGGCCGCGACGCTATTGATTAGCGCCGCGGCGCCACTGAGGCAGTAGCCTTTCGGCTTCTGAAAATTTGCATTAGCGCCGCGGCGCTGCAAAGGCAGAAACATTTCTGCTTCTGCAAATGCATTAGCGCTGCGGCGCTCCACCATGGAGTCGCGACACCGCCTTGAAACCCTAGCCAGCGCCGCGACGCCCTATCAAAGGGTCGCGACGACGACGTCCTGACAAACGTTTCTGTGTTGATTTTCAAAAAATCATTCAACCCCTAAATCCAATTTAGGGATCAATTCACAGGTCCTTAATCATCACCCACCATTATCAATAACGCCCATTCGACCATCATCCATTCTTACTCGTTCTTAGTCGTGCACCGTGCAATGAGCCGGACAACGCACGTTAGCTTAGTTCGAGTTAGATTGGAATGACTTCCTCGAGTTAGCGTAGGAGATAATTTAGGGTAATATCAAAAGGTCAACATTTGTTCAAGATACGTAGAATTTCAAGAAACCTCGTTTTAATCCAATTTTATGTTTAACCCTTATTATTATTCTATTCAATTGTTATATAACCATTGAACCAGTATGAGCTCTTTATACCACTGAAGGAATTATTGAGTACAAAGCATATAAGTAAGGCACAACGGAAGTTTAAATTTTTTTATTCTTACTTACCCCAACAATAATTCTGGTATGATTATATAACAATGAAACTTGTAATATAAAACATATACTTACAAGTTGAAAAATCTGAAGTCTTTTTCTACTGTTAGGTGCACACGTGATTGCCCTTCCAATTTCAAGCTCCAATCTTCAATGTACTTCTCATTCGGGAAACTAGGAAATTCGACAGAGGTTCGAGAGAGTATTTTATTCTAAGTCTCTAAGGCTTAGAATCTTATTCTGAAAATTGGTGTAGTATAATATAATGAAAGTGAATGCCTCTATTTATAGTTGAAAATTAGTCAAAAAATGGATTAGGGTTTGACCTTGGGCCTGGCCCAAAATCGACGCAGAGGTGCAGCGGCCCTAGGGTATGGGCGCTGCGGCGCTCGACGTGCAGTTGCACTGTCTCGATTTAATTTCCGTGCATTCTTAATTAAATCCAAAATCCAATTTTGACTTAATTAATGTAATCATTATTCATTTAAATATCTCGATTCCAAATCAAAAAATTTAATTACTCTCTCAATACATCCTTAGATCGAAACAGACAATCGATATAGTGTGACCCTACAGGCTTCTCATATTGACATTAATCAAATCAAGGTCTACGCGGAACTCCTAGACGGCGCCGGAAGACGAACTCAATATGTGAAGTACGTTTACGCGAATCCAGTAAACTTAACCTTTATGTGGTAAGATAAAATCCTTTCATTCACGACACACCCGATCAAGCTTAGAATTTGTCAAGTGTCTATCCAAATGGCTTAATCATTGTTTCTCATCTATATTAGTCGATGACTAGACCATATTCTAAATATGTCTATTGCGTTGGCCAACGACATAGTCAATCTAATATCATTGAGAATCTGAGTGTTCTCTCGAACATACATTCGAGGAATGAATCCTAATCTTGGCTCAACTACCACCTTCAATCCACATCATAATGTACTCAATACAAGTCGTATCTCAACCTATAAGGCATTTGAGCTTAGGGCGGGATCAAAGTACATTACTTTGTAGACAAGGCGAGCATTGACCTCAAGTCTAAGGACTTCTATCTTCCACACGCTGATCATACATTAGACAAGTATAACAAATAGTATATCAGCAGGGTATACCAATACTTCCAAAGTATCCATGTGTCCATCACGAGTAACCATTACTCGTAGCATGTGAGACATATTATATTCTCTAAGGATGTGATGCAGACCACATGTCGACTTATCACATATCATCGATATCCCATTCTCGATGATCATTAGTCGAGGCTATTTTAAGAGTTACGCTCTATCA
This sequence comes from Anisodus tanguticus, assembly GCA_034509755.1. Classification (NCBI taxonomy): domain Eukaryota; kingdom Viridiplantae; phylum Streptophyta; class Magnoliopsida; order Solanales; family Solanaceae; genus Anisodus; species Anisodus tanguticus. The sequence continues at coordinate 52,584,619 of CM067542.1, read as the reverse complement.
TTAATATCTCACTCTATTAATGACAACGTAAGCTCAAGGGATGCACATTAACGAATAATTACAAACAATCAAATAATAATTCAATAATTGCAAATGCCAAAATATTAATCTCCATTAATAATAATATGAATGTATATAAAGTATATTTGTCCTAATACAGATTGTCTCTAGGACATAAATATATACTTTCAGAAGTTGTAGTCGTCTTCTTCGTTGATCTATAGTTGACCGCACCTTCTACTCTCCGCTCTAATCCAATCTTTGAATAAAACCGCAATATCCAAGTTGTCTCCCGCCAATGAGTGTATGTGCTCTCATATTTGAAACCTTCCAGCAGAAAAAGCTCTTTCGGAAGTTGTTGATGACGCTTGAATATTCAACACATATCGGCCCATCTTTGATAGAATCGGAAATGTCTTCTCATTCTTCTTCCAGTATTTCAGCAGGTCTTCACATCCATTTTCATTTGCAATTGATTCGAACTGTACAATACCCTACAAAACATAAACATCAAACTCGCTATTTTGTGAAGAACTTGAACCACTATACATTCTATTTCGAGGGCCTTGAATACTTGAAGCAGAAACAATATGTTTTTATTAGGTTGAAGTGAAGTAGAAGAAGATGGTACAGAAGCCGATTGATTATTTGTACTGTGTTGTTGGTAATACATATATATATATATATTCATTTTGTTTGTATGCTAGACATAACTTCTTCTTTAGTTGGTTCGTAAGTTGTTTCTTCAGTTGGGTCTGTTGGAAGTATTTCTAAGCATTCATAAATCGTTTCAATAAGGGCATTACAACCGTCTACTTTAATAGTAGGATTTATTACATCACCAATAAAATAAATAGTGGGAATAGGAATTTTTAACATTTTTAATAACTCTCTCGTAAGTTGGTTTTTTCATATAGTCATTAAATAACAAAAATATTATAGCTATATAAAAAAACACAGATGAAATAGTAGGATAATGAATACCAGAAAATTCCTTAGTAGCTAGAAAAAATTTCTATAAGAATACAATAAGTTCCATAATGTTTTCCCAATTAAAATTAAGTACGATAATTAAAATTAAGTAACAATAATAATTTAAAGAAGGAACGAAAGTACCAAACGCCGACATAACGTCGACGTGTAATCGAGGTTGAAAATTGAAACTTTGCTCGATGATCCTTAAGCTAGTTGTCAGCTTCACTCCCAATTTTTGAACTTTGATAGAAATTAGCAAATAAAATATAATATTAGTGCGCAATTTAAACTTGGAGAGAGAGAGAGATGGTAGGAAAATTTGTGAGAAAAATGAAGAGGAAAATGAGGTATTTATAGTTGAGAAATAGGGTTAAAGTGTAAATACACTAACTTAGGGGTTAAAAATAAATATTAAGGGGGTAGGGGGGTTTATGGGGTTTGGGGGGGGGGGGGGGGGGGGGGATCGTTATTAGCCGTTGCCAACAGCTAAAATCAAAATTGGCCCGTTGTGCAACGGCTAGTTCTACAAAGGAGGGGGTCGGGGCGGGCCGGGGCAGGTCGGGACGAGGGCCAAGATGGGTCGGGATAGGGATGCGCTTGTCCCGAGTTCAAACCCCGCTACCGACATTGTACATCCCGAATTTTTTTTTGCGGGTCGGGGAAGGTAGCGGGACGGGGCGGGATAGGGGCGGGTCGTAGCGGGACGGGGCGCGATCGGGCCGTCCCGGCTCACTGGACAGCCTTAATTTTTACTAATAATTCAATATTCAGAATTATTTCATTCTTGATCTTTTAATTTGACAAAATATTTGGGTATATAAATTTTGTAAGTTCTTTTTAAATTCCTTAGATTAATCTTTATGAATTTTTTATTTCAATTAAATCGTGGTAAAACTCATAATGAATAAGTTTACGAAAATCTAATTTTATTCTGAAAGGTCGTATCATTGGTAGAACGCGTACACATTTATTTTAATAGCCTCGTGGCTACTGTTATTTTTAGATGTTGTATATCTAAGTTTAGTTATGAATTCACTCTCTTTCTCACTAAAACCCTTGAACGACACGATTTATGATATAGTAACAATGTAGGCAGAGGTGATTTTATGCATAAAAAATGGATCACGTTTATCCACGGTCATTCAACTAAACTCGATATATTATGTGTATAATTATTAAAATATACTATCTAGTATTATCTGAAGGAACTCATGATCAAAAGAGATTGAGTGGTGCAATGTTTAAAGTGTTGGTCCTAACTCCCTAAGGTTGGGGGATTGAATCTCACTAGCTGTCCCTAGGGCTGGCAATGGATCGGAGTTGGATCGGGTGGAGCTCAATCCGCCTCCACCCGCCAACCAACTATCCACCACCCGACCCATCCATCACCCTATTTTTCTTCATCCACATCCGATCCACCCATCATCCACGGGTGAATCGGGTGGATCGGGTGCTTCGCGAATGAAAATTATAGCACAATCAGTTTGATACTTTTAGTTTATTTTTCAGTTTTCATACTATCTTGTTTTTCATACTATTTTGCTTTACCATTATAATTTGATCTTGATCCCATTGTAATATTCCTCAACCTATTATATTGCTAACAGTTATAGTCATATATAGAGTGATGTTCAACATAGAAAATATCAATTATGTATAACATAGTACAAAAATAACATTTTGATACTAGGAATCATCGTTATTGTCATGTTGAAATTGAAAAAGAATTTCCATTCACTTTAGAAAAATAAAGACAACTATTGGAAATAAAACCAAGTACTAGTAACGACATGAGTCAGGGGTATGTTATCACTGAACTACACAAAAAATAACTAATTTATAAACGGGTGGATGGATGGGTCGGGTGGTGGGTTGGATGTGTGTCCACCCGAGTCCGACCCGATCCGTCACCCGATTAAAATCCGTGTTTTGTCGGTTTTTCGTCCATATAATTGGGTCGGGTGGATGGATATCCATTGGGTTAGGGTGAAATTGCCAGCCCTAGCTGCCCCTTTTGTCTTTTTTTTTAATATCTCGTCTTAAAAGCGATGATGCATTCATCCTATTGAAACCCTGAATTCATCTCTGAAAATAGGATACACCGTAGTGCCAATAAGTGGATACGTATAAAGGTTTGTTTCTAATGTTATTTATCACTATCGTCTGTCAATAAAAGTTATCAATATGTTAGGTCCAAAAATAAACAAAGAGGAGACATTTGACGAGGACATGTTGCAATTTAATAAATAAAAATGCTCTAATCCCCTTATTTTTTAGATTAAGTGATTTACATAATTCCTTGTGAACATTTCCTTTTTCATGTTAACTATTTGTAAAAGAACAAGCTAAGTACGTAGTCAAGACTCAAGAGAGTGATAGATGGAAAGGCCCAAATCTTTAGTAGAAGGCCCATATTTGCAACCAGTAGTTTTGGCCCACCTACAATCGCCAGATAATATGGTTAAAAGGAGCTTATATGCACAACTAGGATCTTCGGGTGTCATCATTTAAATTTTAGCCTCGTTAAAGAAAATTAATATTCGAGTAGCATATTTGTTGTGAGTTCTTTAATGGTTGAATTGCAATCTCCCTCGTCCACTTTTCTCCAAAACAAAACTCTTCGTTTTCTATTTATTTGGAACAATGAATGTGTTAATTGGTATTTTGTAGAGATAGATTTTAAAGCTTCTATTGTGAATCATGTTAGATTCCATAAGGGCCTATTGATTCAGTTGAGATTATTAGGCGGAGTAAAATATTAGAGAGTTTTATTTCTGATCCAGACCCAATTAGCAATTGTTAATAAAGATTAAGGGTTAGAAAGAACGGTTATGCAAATTATGATGAAGTATTTGTATTCCCTCGTCTCTTTTCTCTGAGTTCTGCTTCTCGTCCCATTCTTCCTTCTATGTTGTACTTAGCAATTTACCTTTCAGTTCGTAAATTCCTTTGTATTGAAATACATTGTCGGTAACACTGAATTGAAATTTTCTCAATATTGATCTTCTTAACTTAGTGACTAATACTCTTACATTGTTTTTTTACTGTTGATGTTCTTTGTATTAATTATTCAATTTATTCTTGTTAATTAATCAGCAGAATATGTTCGTGAAATCATGAAGAGAATATTGAATTTTCTAATATTTTGTTAGTTATGGAGTAGTTGAATATGACCATACAGTACTAGTCTTTTTGGACTTCAATGGTTAAACTTGGCGACTTACCAATCCAGTGACTTTGGCGCTGAACGTTTCCAAAATGGGACTATCGTATAAATTCAAATATAATAGTTCATTTTCCTTTCAAAGTCTATTCGGAAGAAAATTATGTACATCCTGATCGTGAATATCTGAACTAATCGTTTGCTATTAAAAAATTCTGTTTTAAGTTCATATCATTCATATATAGTGTTTTGATTTAAGAATTCAATTTTATGTGTTTTCAATCTCCGATAAAATAAATATATCAATAATTGTTGGGAGTTGTATATAAATATCAATATCCCAACTTGAGAATACATTGGACTTCTTACGTATTTGAAAGACAGTGTATACACAGTCAAACCGTGTACATCACTTAGTCTGATTGTGTATCATAAAATTATTATTCTTAAGAGAAGAAATAATAGACGACCCTGGATGACCCAAATGTGCATGCCACAAAGAAGGAGCAAGAGCGACAAATGTAGAAGGTGTAGCTTGATTCGTGAAAGATGGTGGTGGTGGTGAATGGATAAAGTTCTCTCCGACTATTACACCTCATTAGAGGTATCCCCGTCGTGAAATTCTTCACAGAAAAATCAAAAGGGTCAAAGTTAACAGAAACTCAATTATCAGTTGTGAATTTTCGGACAGACGCCAAATTTATAATTAAGTGATGGGCATGAAGGACATTTTTTAAAATGGGAGGGGGGGAGACAAATTTGTGTGATCATAACCACGAATTAGAATTGAACTGCCATTACCAACAATTATGCCATGATTATTACTCAAATTGAAATAAGACGAGAGATTACCTTGGGCGGACGTCATATGAGAAGTGGCTCCGGTGTCCATATACCAATTTGCATCCGGGGGATTTAATCCAAGTGTATGCATCGCGGCCTCAATATCCGTAGGTGTCGGACGGAAATTGGGCCCCCATCAGCGAAGACCTGCTGAGGCCGAGGCCCAAACAGGCCAGCCTGCTGCCAAGGCCCAGCTGACTTCTTGGGCTGGTACTACTGGCATTGGAAATTGGGCTCTGGCTAGCCCAATTCGCTTGAACGCCTGGGCAACTAGGAAAGGCCATGTTGGGCCACTGGCCACTGGCCCAGCAGCCCTGCGGGCAATATGCAGTGGCCCAAGACTGCGGCGCAGCTGGCCCACTGCCACTACTGCCACCGTCACTATTGCCACCGCCGCTGCTGTTCTTGCCACCATTGTTTCGATTTTGACCATTTTTACCGCCACCATTGTTATGGTTTTCGCTAAGTTGGCCGAGAATGAGTGAGGGTCATCGGACGTAGTCATCACCACGACGGAATTAGCTCCGGTAGCCGTTTTTAAGTCAAGCCAACCTATTCTAATGTGAGCATGGAACGGACCTGGTAGAACGGTAGAAGGGGATTACTTTGACGAAGAAGCATCCCAACGCCATTATAAGCCTCTGATAGGCCTGCAACCATATGAAGAACGAGACGATCATTAGTAGCGGGCGCACCAACGTTCTTGAATTGATCCGCCAATTCCTTCTGCCTTTTACAATAGGCTGAGACATTCGGAAAATCTTCCATATTGACATGGAAAAATTCCTGCTCAAGAGTGACGGCACATGAATTTTTGTTATCTTGAAATATATCACGGACATTCTATATGCTTAAGGAAAATAGGATTTGCAGAGGGCCGTAGTTATTTAGGTGGTATTCCGAGATCGAATTCCCGATTCCACGTTTCCATCGTCGTGGCGTCGGGTTCAATAATCGCCTGCAATAGGTCCGTAGAGATAGTAGAATAAATCCACTGGAGTACTCTAGCATCAAGAATCGTCCATAACATAGGATCATCATCGGCGGTAGGCACCTTCTCCTTGCTTGCTTCCGCGGGGATGATGTGATGAAGGACTTGATGCGAGCATGCGTGAACTTTAAATAATTCTGCCCACGTCGCGTAGTGGACATTTTCCATCTTAAGAACGATAGGGATGTGGTTCTTGATGTTGGAGACTATAAGGGCAGGATGAAACGTGTTCTTTGAGGAAGACATGAGGAAAGAACAAGAGGAGAATTAGGGATTTTTGGAAGAGAAAAAAAAACCACACGTTGAAGGGAGAGGTTGGCCGATGGCCAATGGCAAGTAGGGCAGCGGAAGGAGGAATTTTGGAGAATGAAAAATTAGCCATAGACTGCTGATACCATAAAAGAAATAATTCATTGATTATTCATTAATGAAGAAGTACATATACAATATATAATATCTAAATATGAAAAATAAATCTACATTTTTATAATACAAGACTAATACTTTTTCTTACTATAATACTAATACCATAATTGCACTTGTACAAGAATTCTACAACTATGGTAATCTATGATACACAATCGGACTAAGTGATATACACGGTCAAACCGTGTATACACTTTCAGTATTATCGACATCATCCGTTCTTGAACATCCAAACCAATCCACCTATGAGTAGCCGGACCTGTGCCAATCAAAGACCAATTATTTACCCATTATTTAACTAACAAACGAATTTAGTTCAACTCCTTCATTATTTACCCATTATTTAACTAACAAACGAATTTAGTTCAACTCCTTCATGTAATATTATTGTAATGAGAGAATACACACCCAAAAAGTTATTCTACAGATTATTAATTTGCAAATAATTCTATTTTTCATTAGTAAGGAATCTTAGATATAGTTGGCAATTGGCAAAGCCGGCTGTTTGTTCTATTTGTAATTTTGTATACATTGACTGAAAGAAATAATCCCTTAATTTATATACAATTTACAGATTTCCATAATAGGAGAATTCTATTCCTATTCTACTCCTAAAACCTTATTCTACTTGGATACTAACTATACAAATATTATGATAATACAAATATTATGATAAGTGTACAATACTAATTACACTACAACATTACCTAAACTAGGAGACTAAATTATATCCTATGTATTGTGTACAATTACCGAAACCGAGAGACTAATATACACACGTGTGTATATTGTGTATATTTAACACACCCCCGCAGTCATAGCGGGTGGTCTTCGAACGCTGAGATTGTCCCTAAAATCTTCAAAAAGGACCGAGGGAAGACCCTTTGTAAAGAAGTCGGCAATTTGATATCTTGACGGGACATGGCAGACGCGTACCTGACCACGAGCAACCTTTTCGCGAACAAAGTGAATGTCCATCCGATATGCTTAGTGCGCTGGTGCTGAACCGGATTACCAGAAAGGTAGATGACACTAATATTATCGCAATAAACCAAGGTTGCCTTCTGAATGAGACAATGAAGCTCCAAAAGCAAATTACGTAACCAACCTGATTCCGAGACCACATTACCTACCCCTCGATATTCAGCCTCGGCACTTGAGCGGGATAGAGTCTACTGACACTTCGCAGACTAGGAGACCAAGTAGTTGCCAAGAAACATACAATAGCTAGACGTAGCCGGACTGGTGTCTGGACAGCCACCCTAATCAACATCCATATACGAGACAAGTGTGGACGTCGAGGAAGGATATAAATGCAACCCATATTCAAGTGTACCCTGAATATACCGAATGATGCATTTGAGTGCATTCATGTGCTCAACTCTGGGATCATGCATGAACAAACACACCTGCTGGACAACATACGTAATATCTAGTCTCATAAATGTAAGATAATGAAGGGCCCCTGCGAGACTACGATAGAGGGTCGAATCCTCGTATGGTATGCCGGCCGCGACACTAAGCTTGGGCTTAGTATTAACTGGAGTGGAAGTGGACTTACAGGATGACATCTCAACCCTCTCAATGATCTCTACTGCATACTTTCTTTGAGATAAGAACAACCCATCTGAATGACGAGTGACAGCAATCCCCAAAAAGTAACTCAAGGGCCCCAAGTCTTTTATAGCAAACTCAGAGCTGAGCATGGTCATGATAGACTGGCGTAAGGCATCGGAAGAAGCAATCAAAATGACATCATCCACATATAACATAATATAGGCCAAGGACGAACCACGACGATAGATGAACAAGGAATTATCCGACCTGTTGTGAGTGAACCCAATACTCGAAACATAGTATGCAAACCTCGTATACCAGGCCCGTGGAGATTTCTTAAGCCCATATAAGGACTTCTTCAACAAACAGACATGATGTGGATGTTTAGGATCCCTGAATCCCAAAGGCTGAAGCATATAGACTGTTTCCTTGAGATCCCCATGGAGGAAATCATTCTTTGCATCTAACTGATGAATAGGCCATGCCTTCGAAAGAGTTAAGCTGAGCACAGTGCGAATGGTAGCCGGCTTGACCACCGGACTAAACGTCTCACCACAATTCACACCAACCTGCTGAGTCTTACCATTGCCCACAAGCCGCGCCTTATGTCGGGCAAATTACCCATCTGAATTTTCTTTATGAGCAAAAATCTACATCGACCTAATAATATTAATACCAGATGGACGGGGCACCAACTCCCACGTCTTATTATCAATAAGAGCATTATATTCATCGGTCATATCAATTTTCCAATTCGGGTCATTTAATGCAGACACATAATTTCGGGGTAAGGGTGATTTAAGAACATTAGAATGTAAATTAAAATATCCTTTTGGTGTAAAAATCCCCCGTTGACTACGGGTGACTGGTCCATGACTCGGGGCAGAGGCGGGTGGATTTTGGGAATTTTCGGGACTCAGGACGGACTGACAGATCGAGAACTGAAATCAGGAACTGGGCCAATACTGGACCATAAACATTACTTGGAACTGGGCCGAACTGGGCAGAACGGATGGCCCAGTTGCTGGACCCAAATTTGAAGACGACACTGTGTGGGGAGTACCAGCGGCCGTAGTGGGCCCGCTAGAGAATTTTGGGTGCAGGATACGTCCGAAAAATGGTGAATAATATACGGGGATATACTATCATTCAAAAAATTATACGAACTAGGCACGGGAGTATTAACTTTAGCAAATGAAAATTGAGTTTCATAAAAAATTACATGGCGATTAATGATGATTTTATTGGAGGATAAATCAAAGCATTTGTAACTACGATGATTAGACGGAAAACCCAAAAACACACATAGAGTAGACCGGGCCTGAAGTTTGTTAATTGTGGTGGACGGGAATAACGAATAACACAAGCACCCAAAGACCCGAAGATGAGAATAAAAAGGAGTTTTATTATATAAAATTTGAAGAAGGGAAGAATATGTCAGACCTTTGGAAGGAATAATGTTAAGGAGATATATAGCCATTTGAAGAGCATGATGCCAAAAATATGGGGGTATGGAAGCGTGAATTAATAGAGTTCGGACAATGTTATTTATGGAACGAATTTTGCGTTCGGCTTTCCCATTTTGTGAAGACGTATGAGGACAAGAAAAATGAAAATTGATCCCATTATTAGCACAGAATCCCCGAAACACCCCATTGTCATATTCTTTGCCATTATCACACTGAATATTTTTTATTTCTCATTCGAATTGGGTTCTAATGAATGCTCTAAATTTTATGAAGACGGAAAAAACTTGAGATTTTTTCGCTATCGGAAACGTCCATAAAAACTTAGAATAATCATCCAAAAAGAGAACATAATACCGATGACCCAAAGAACTAAGAACAGGAGACGTCCATAAGTCGCTATGAATAATATCAAATGGCATTAAAGTATGAGAATTTGAGTCTACAAATGGCAACCTAACAATTTTTCCTAAAGAACAAGACTGATAATTTGGAGTACTACTCGTACCCTTACAAGAAATAAAATTATTTTTTATCTAATGACGACAAAATAGATGATCCCGGATGACCCAGACGAGCATGCCACAAGGAAGGAGAAAGGGCTGCAAATGCGGATGGCAAGGCTTGACTCGATAGACCGGAACTGGGTGTGATAGGATAAAGATCTCCACTACTATCACACCTCATGAGAGGACTCCCCATCTTGAAATTCTTCACAGAGAAACCAAATATATCAAATTCAATATAAACGGAATTGTCAGTAGTGAATTTACGGACACTTTAATCAATTTTGGGGCATGTAGGTGTTTTTCAAGATAAGAGGAGGATGAGGGGGAGATAAAGTTTTATGACCATAACCACGAATTGGAATAGAATTACCATTACCAACAATTATGCCGCAAGGGGTGCTCAAATTGGAATAAGACGAGAGCGTACCTGAATCGGATGTCATGTGGGTAGTGGCACCGGTGTCCATATACCAATTCGAGTCCGGAGGATTTAAACCAAATGTGTGCATTGCGGCTTCGATATCGGTAGACGTGGGTGCCGTTGCGTGATGGGCCTGTGGGGGCCGAGGCCCAAGTACTCCTGCTTGCTGCCTCGGCCCAGACGACTGGTTGTATGTGGTCCAGGCAGGATTGGGCCTGGACTGCTGCTGGGCCGCCCACTGCCAGTGGCGAAAATTGGCCTGGCCCAAACTGTGGTTGTGAGGCCCACTGCCATGGCATAGGGGCCCACTGTGGGGGCCCAGAACTGTTGTTGTTGTTGCTGACCACTACGGGGACCACCACTATTCAGTCGGCTACCGCAGCGGTTTTTGCCATTATTTTTCTTATTTCTACCCTTTTTGCCGCCACCGTTGTTGCGGTTTTGGCCCGAGTTGTTGGAACCGGTAGGATAAATCGTGGACTCGGTCATCATGACTACGAGACTAGCATTGGTAGCCGCTCGTTTTGCCATGCCTGCTTCTTCGAGTGTAAGCATAGAAAGAGCCTGATAAAATTGCGGAAGCGAATTGCTTTGCCGAAGAAGCGTTCCAACACCATTATAGGCCTCGGAGAGGCCAGAAACCATTTGGAGGACCAAACGATCATTCAAAACTGGCGCGCCAACGTTGCGAAGTTGGTCCGCCAATTCCTTTAATCTTTTGCAATAAGCCGAAACGTTATGAAAATCTTCCATATTGATGTGGGAGAAATCCTGCTCAAGAGTAATGGCTCTAGAATTTTGATTATCTTGGAATATATCACACAGTCTATCCCAAGTTGCCTGTGCCGTAGCGTCTGGCTCAATAATTGTTTTGCAAAAGGTCGGTAGAAATTGTGGAATATATCCATTGGAGGACCGTGGCATCAAGAGTCGTCCACAACTTAGGATCATCCTCGTGTTTTGGCACCTCCGTATCCTCAGGAGCCGTGAGGATTATGTTATGGATGACTTGATGCGATCGTGTGTGAATTTTGAACAATTCGGCCTACGTCGCATATTGGACGTTTTCTATTTCAAGAACAAGAGGGATGTTATTCTTGATGTTAGAAACTATAAGGGCAGGATGAAACGTGTTCCGGGATGTAGACATATTGATAGAACAATATGTGATTGAGGGATTTGAGAGAAAAAAATTTGAAGAAAAATCGGAAGGAAGAACAAGCAAACCGAGAGAAGGGATTTCAAGTTTGTTGCTCGAAAAGAAAGAAATCTTGGGAGAGGAAATTTCGAACCTAGACTTCTGATACCATGAAAGAAATAATCTCTTGAATTATTTTCATTGATTGAAAGAGTTTATATACAATTTACATATTTCCATAATAGGAGAATCCTATCCCTATTCTACTCCTAAAACCTTATTCTACTTGGATACTAACTATACAATTATGGTAATACAAATATTATGGTAAGTGTACAATACTAATTACACTACAACATTACCTAAACTAGGAGACTAAATTATATCCTATGTACCATGTATAATTACCGAAACCGAGAGACTAATATACACAATATACACATGTATATTGTGTGTATATTGCGTATATTTAACAATGACGTTGAGTGGTTGCAGTAGTTATGGTCGAATTTGCTCGAAAAGTAAATTGTGTTTTGTATACCACAAGACAAAGTGAGTAATGTACTTTGACAAATAATTCAAGAATATGGAAATAAAAATTACTTTTAGGTCCAAATATTACACAAGAAATCACCCACGTAAATAGATAAGATAATAACTTAGTGAGAGTTAATATGAAATGTTGATGCAACTTGGCTATCTTATCAGTTTAGACAGCGTCAATAGAAGACATTTTTCTATTTTTAGCATTGGTCAATATCACACAAAAGAGAGAGGGGGGGGGGGGGGGGATTTAGTCCTTAAATGGATTTGATTTTAAAATATTTTATAATTTTCTCATGGTTGATCAAAATTTTGAAAAATATTTTTTTTAGGAAAATAAATTTCTTAAAAATGAGGAATATGACTTCCTTAATGAAAGTAGGAAAAACAAGTTTTACGAGTGTCATTTCACATTGATTGTCTACTCAAACACACCTCATCTTCACCCTAACTCCTACCCTCTACCCCATACACCACACCCCCATCCCACCACCCCACCAACCCACTTCCACCCTAGTAATATTTGTCTAGATTATATACAAATATTTTTAAGATAATAATTTTATTATTATACCGAACATAAGAAATAATCCCATTTATTTTCCTTTCTAAGGAATCATTTTCCACATTTTCCTTCATATTGAACACGCCCTAATACTCGGGTTCTCTTTTCATCCGGTGCTGCTGTAACTAGACTCATCTGACCATAGATTTTGACTTAAAGATTTAATAATATTTGGATATTATTTCAAAGAGTTTGTTTATGAAACTGACATTTTATTTTAACTTCAGACTTAGAAATATATAATATGAAGTTTGAAAAATAGATTTGAAAAGTTTTTCAAATTTTAACTCACAAAACTTCAATTGTATTTTGATATTCAATTACTATTTTTTTATAAATCTTAACCAACTCATGTCCAAACCTTTTGATATACTCGTGAGAAACAAAAATTAAGCAATTTATGCTTTAATATCTACCATTTTACTAGCTCTAGAACCAATTAGAATGTGATCATTTGCACCTAACTTCTATAATTTTATGATGGTGCATCTATATTGTTCAATACAACATGATTAAATGATTAGAATTTTAAGTTGGAACACATATGCCGTAATTCTTTCGTTCCATAATAAGTGATCTTTTAAACTTTTCAATGTTTTTTCAAAATAAGTGGTGTTTTGAGATTTCAAGAAAATTTTAGACAAATTCTTTTAAGATTACCCTTATTTAAATAGTCAAGATTCATTAACTACCTTTTTTTTCTAGAAAATAATAAAATTTAATTAGGGGTAAGTTAGTAAAAATACTTAAAATCTTTTAGAAATTAGCAATTTCTTAAGGGATGGGAATGAGCCTAAAAAAATACTTATTATAGAACAGATGGAGTATATATTACTCCCTCCGTTCCAATTTAAATATATTAGTTTGACTTGACACAGAATTTAAGAAATAAATGGAGACTTTTGAATCTTGTTATCTTAAATTAATGATGTGTGTAGTTTTTAAAATCTTGTGGTCATAAACTTGAAATTAAAATTGAAAAACTTATTAAATATAGATCATGGTAGATAAATACGATCTCTCCATCTTTTATTAAAGTTTTGGAGTTCGAGTTTAATCTTTAGGGGATGGAATATTTTTTATAAGAAATGATTCTTTCTTTAATTAATTTTATATACATGAAATTGAATTAATTAGGACCTGAAAATGGATAATGAGCAGCAAATGTGGGAAGAGAAAAAGGATGTCTTAAAATAAGAAAGCAAATAATGCACAGAAAGTTTCCTTAAAAAGGCAGATGTTAATGTTACACTAAAGAGAGTGCGGTCCTCCTAGAAATGGTGAATTTTCTGTTCCCTAAAGAGTAATTAAAGCCCCACAAGTGTAGAGTAAAATAATAGTACCTTCCATTTCTGGAGTAAAATTCTTTTCCTCGTATTAACCAATCTCAAGATTGTGATTTGTGTGCTTGGTACACAGATAACATCCCGTGAAAGATGACATATTTTACTGAAATATGTTTTTTTGATAATTGTTTCATTGGAGACTAAAAAAGTTTCAGAAAAATATATTTATTAAAAGTTGCTAATAACGTTAGTGAGTAGGATGGTATCTTGATAAAATTTTCGATAATTAAATAACGTACAAGTGTTAGTTAAATCAAGCAGCAATATGAAATTAAAAGTTAAAGTAGTAGTGAAGAAAAATAACTTCCATTCAAAATTGACGTGATCACTTTACCACTTCCGTGAAAGTTATTCTCTATGGTACAATAATAACATACACAGTGAAATCTCACAACGTGGAGTCTGGAGATGATAGAATGTACACAGACTTTATCTCTAACTTGGTAGGTAGAGCGGTTGTTTCTGACAGACCATCGGCTCAAGACACAACATAAACACAAACAAAACAAGAGAAACAATCAGACACAGATAAAAAAATTAAAGCATTATGACAATGATGGTAACAAAAGCGGTAATCAAACACCAAAAGTGACTTACTGGTTTTAAAAGGCAAAATACATCAAATATTTCTTGAATTATACCCGAAAAGTCAAGTTCACATTCAAACTAATCGGACGGCCTATTATCTTCGTGACTTTCGAAAAAGTGAATTTAATACTACCCTAATACACATATAATCAGTTGCATAAAGGGAGGTGTGGCACAATCGCCGTCACATCACCGCTACATCAATGCCACGTTGGAAAAATTCTAAATTTAATTTTATATTCTTTTTCTTTCTTTATTCATTTATTTACTTATTTATTATACTTACACTAATCAATCCCTAATTAATCATTAAAATTCTTCAATAATTATATCTTCTTCGTCACTAAATAATCCCATCATTAAACCGCCACCATTGCCGCCAGCCCGCCACCAACCAAATCCACCAACAGAATCACGCCACAACCACTGCCACCATAAAACCAAGTCATCTTCCCAAGTTCTTTTCTAAGTCAAATCATTACAAACTAAAGATTTTGATTGTTAGCTCAAAGAAATAATTTTCTCAATTGCTGAAAACAAATTCCTCTTCGGCTATGATGACCCGAAAAGTTTTATCACCGGAAAAGAGACTAATATCTCAGCTCCGTTCGCCGGAAACAACAATTTCGGCATCGGATTTTTTCTACTACTGTGTAACCCACTTCCAATCCGTTCAAACAATGAAGAAGACGAAGGGTTTGGGGGTGGCGTGAAGGTGGAGGAGCGGCGGCGGGGTGGGGGCGTAGTGGTGGTGATATTTTGTGTCTGGTATGATTTTTGGTGGAAAAATGAATTAGAAAGAATGGGGGATAGAGCGTGAAGAAGAAAAATGAGGAGGGAGGTGGAGATTTCTGAATTTTTGCTTTAATTTTTTTTTTATATCCAGTTTTCCGACTTACGCCAGACTATTCCAGGAGATAGTAGTTTCGGTTCCTCAGCACTACTACCAGTAAATCACGGAATGTGCCTGAATGATCAGAGTTTGAGAACAGAGCAACTGATATCACCTACAAGGTCCTACCCCAGAAGAGAGCAAATTACTCTCACCAGGGTTCTAACCCACGCTGTATGACTCCAACTGAATTTTAAGTTCTCCTCCTTTGCCATCCATCTATGCCCGGGGGACCTTTTTTTTTGCTTTAATTTTCGACCTCATATGCGCTTGTTTTTATTATAATTAAATTTTTGTGTCACAACAACTTTCAGGGTGGAAATAAATTTACTTTTTAAATAATCGGTGGGTAATTGATCACATGATTAGTTTGAATGTGAACTCGACTTTTCGAGTAGAGTTCAAGAGAATTTTGCCTTTTAAAAAAGATATTTTTATGGCACAGCAAACTCACTAGTTGACATAACATAATAAGCTTTCCAAAAGATTATGTTCCAAGTTAAAAGTACAAGGTTGCAGTTTTTATGAATTTTTAATGTGTTCATATCTACTATTTATAGTAATTTTTATGAATTTTTATCCAAAGATTTATGTTTCACGTTGAAAGTATTAGATTCGAATGAATTTTACATTAGTATTAAATCAAGTAATAATATAAAATTATAAGTTAAGATAGTAGCCAAGGAAAATAACTTCCGTCCAAAATGACAATGATTTTTCCTTTTTGGTAAAAAGATATTCTTTGTGGCAACTAAACACACAAAATGACTTATTTTTTAGAAAAACATTTTCTATCCTACCAAACACACAAATATATCTCAAAAAAAGGTTTGCTAAAAAAATTTGCTTATCTATATCTCTAATCAACGTTTTAAAATATCTTGTTGCTTCTCCCCTCTATTATGACCATAACTAGAACTAAGGTTGTCCAGTGGGTCGGGTCGGTCCGATCTCAACCCGGCCCGTCCCAATACCCGCCCTGATCCCCCTAAAAGAAAGTTTGGTGTCGGGGTTCGAACTCGGGACGGGACCTGGGCTCGTCCCGCCCATCCCGATCTCGATAGGACCCGCCCCAACCCGACCCCGTCCCGCCCCGCTAGCCCCCCTCCTTCTTTGCAAAAATAGTCGTTGCAACAACGATCAAATTTTGATTTTGGCCGTTGCACATAACGATCATTTTTGCCCCCCCCCCCCCCCCCCCTTAATATTTATTTTTAACCCTTAAGTTAGTATATTTACACTTTAACTCTATTTCTCAACTATAAATACCTTATTTTTCTCTTCATTTTTCTCACAAATCTTCCTACTATCTCTCTAATCTCTCAATTTATGTCTCTACAATTCTACATTGCCTACTAAATATTATATTATTTTTGCTCATTTATATCAAAGTTAAAAAAAATTGAAGTAAAGTTGACAACTAGCTTGAGGATCATCCATCGAACAAAGTTTCAATTTTCAACCTCGATTACACGTCAACGTTATGTCGGTGTTTGGTACCTTTGTGCCTTCTTTAAATTATTATTGTTATTTAATTTTAATTATCCCACTTAATTTCATTTACTTTAATTATTTATTTGCATAATTATAATGGAACGCCTTTGACTTATGATTAAGGGTAAGGGTGCTTCTTCTAGTAGGGGTAACAAGGGAACTTCTTCTAGTAATCCTAATCCTAGTCCTGATGATTTGATTGATTTCACTCATATTGATGTAACTGCTTTTTTTTAATGATATACCATTAGATGATGAGGTATATTCTACATCTGAATCAAACTTTAATTTTGACGATAATGTAGATGACACACCCACTAGTGCACTTCAACCTCAGGCTCAGACTGAGTCTCAACCTCAAACTGAAACTGAAATGTCTCTTATTCCCCCTAGTATGAGTCGAGGCCCCACTGAACGAAAATTAAAATCAGCTGCATGAGTTTTTTTTTATAGGGACAAAGAGAATCAAGTAGTTAGATGTAAAAATGTTTATAAATTTAAAATCGAAAAAGGTCAAGGTGGGACGGGAGGTTTATTGAGACATGTATAAGGAACGCACACAGCTAGGTGGAATCAATACTAGGCTAAAAAATTGGGTGTGCCAATGCCCTCTGAGTCGGGACAAGGTTCACATAGTGTCCCCGACCAAGTACAGGGTCAAATTAATCCGACGACGAGGAAATTTTTGGTCCTAAATATGATAAACACAAAGATAGGAAAATATGGCAAAATTAGTTGCGGTGGAGGGTTTGCCTTTTGCATTTCCTTCATCTCCTGATTTTATTCATTACATTAGAGAAATGTATAATCCTTCTATTAACAGTTTTCCTAGATCAACTGTTAGAAGAGACGTTTTTAAATTGGCAAGTGATTATCAACAATATTTACGTTAGGTATTATATCTTTTTAATGGCAATGTGGCTCTCACTTCTGATATAGGCCGTAGTACTAGCGGTAATAATTATTAACGGTAACATGTCATTGGATAGATCATAATTGGTCTATGCAAAAATATATTTTAGCATATAGATATATTAATGATAGGCACATTGAAACTTTTACTGCACAAAATATTAATGAAATTTGTGATTATTATGGAATAATTGATAAAATTATGACTATTGCATTAGATAATGCTAGTTCTAATGATTATGCTATAAGACTTTTAAAAGTTCGATTAACTCCATCTTTTCATGATCATTTTCATATAAGATATGTGTGCCATATTTATAACTTAGTTGTAATGGATGGCCTAAAACTTTTTGAAAACATTCTTGATAAAATACATTTTTGCTATAAACTTTTATTTTTAAAGGTAATAAAATACAAAGACACAAAGAGTATAAAAAAACTTGTCACGATTGTGGATTACCTTATAGAAAAATTCCTGAAGAAGTAGCGACTAGGTGGAATTCTCTATATGAACAATTAGTTGTTGCTTACGATTATAGAAAACCTATAATTTTATTATTTAACGCCCATAATAAAAATCTAAGGGATATGCTTGTAGATAATGATTGGAATTTTTTTTTAGAACTTAATGGATTTTTAGGGAAATTTTTTCAAGCTACTAAAGAATTTTTCGGTATTTATTATCCTACTATTTCAACTATGTTATTTTATATAGCTCTAATATTTTTGTTACTTAATGAATATATGAAAAACAAACTTATAAGACATCTATTGAAAAAAAAATTAAAAAATACTTTTTTCCTATTCCCACTATTTATATTATTGGTGTTGTATTAAATTCGACTATTAAAGTAGATAGTTGTAAAACACTTGTAGAAATGATTTATGATTATATAGAAGTACTTCCAACAGTCTCAACTGAAGAACCAACTAAAGAAGAAGTTACGTCTAGCATACACACTGAATACAAAAAACATATATATGTATTACCAACAACAAAGTGCAAATAATCAATCGGCTTCTGTACCATTTTCTACTATTTCGCTGAAATCTTATAAAAATATGTGATTTCTGCTACTAGTGTTCAATGCCTTAGAAATAAAATGTTTAGTAGTTCAACTTCTTCACAAGTTAGCGAATTTGATGTTTATGTTTTGCAGGGTGTTGTACCGTACGAATTAATTGTCAATGATGAAAGACATGAAGACTTGCTAAAATACATGAGGGGCAATGAGAAGACATTTCCGACACTAGCAAAGATGTCCTGAGCTGTGTTGAACATTCAAGCGTCATCAACAAGGTCTGAAAGCGTTTTTTCTACGGGAAGATTTCAAATAGGAGAGCACAGACATTCATTGGCGGGAGACACATTGGAGATTGTAGTTCTATTCAGAGATTGGATTCAAGCAGAGCATAGAAGGTGCGGTCAACCGGAGATCAACGAAGAAGAAGACTACAACTACAACGAAATCTTGTCCGAGGGAACAGGAAGCGACGTCGAACAATTTGATCAACAACTTCTAATTCCAACCGAAGATCCTTAAGACATTATGAGGAAATTCGAAAAAGTATGGTTAACTATGTAATTTTTTAATTGCAATTTTACTTTGTGATTTGCAACTTTTGAACAACACCACAAAGTTGCAATTTTAAAATTGTATTACAAAAAAATCATATTTCTATTAAATAATATAAAAGGCACAAAAACAGTCTTGAGATGTTTTTGTTACAGTATCTTGTTCAATTATTGAAGTGTTTATATATATTATTTTTTAAATTAAGTGGAAAAAAAATGAAATCCCGATCCCGACCCCGCCTCGTCCCCCCAACACCGGTTCCCTTTTTCGGCGGGATGTGGGATGGGATGGGACATCTGCCTATCCCACTAATCTCGAACCACCTGTCCCGCCGGAGACCCGATCACAACCCTTCCCCCATCCCACCGGGACCCGCCCCGACCCACTAGCCCCCTAACTAGAACACTCCACTACAAGATTTATCCCTACGTGGGATAGTGTTAGTTGGTCAACCACAAGCATCATCAAATTTATAGAAACAAACATGAACATCCCCTTGTTGCTTTCATATGATAATACATATTAGTTGACAAACTTGTATGGGTTCACATGCCCCTCCCCCATAGCCATCACATCTTCCTCTTTCACCCAATAATAAAACTACTTTCTTATCCTATTATATTAGGAAAAACATGATTAGGAAGTTTAATTAGGTGAGGAATAAGTCCAAATTGGGCTTTAAAATAAGCAATTATATTGAATTAGGATAATATGATAATTATTTATTTGGTTAGAGTTAGCGGATCCCGACGAACCATTATCGTGTCATCATGTTCGCAGAGTTGGAAAAGAAATAATTACTACAAATCTATGTTATCCTTAGTGTCTACAAAAATAATGAAAAAGTGAAACATATAGTAGTATATTATAACTTGAATAGTTGATTAAGGCCTACCATTTTTTCTCCCATAAGATTCGATGAGCCAAACACAAAATTGCAAAAATCATACAAAGCAAAATATGTCTACATTCCCTAGTTGTCACAAAGAAAATGATAGCTTTATCAAGTAATGAATTTTTATAGGAGTTATTGAGTCGATAGTTGAAAATTGATGCATCTAGCTAATTTTTAGATCTCATTGTCTGAAAATCCTCCGTATAGTATATATATGGTTTTAAATTCCTTTGGACAAAATGATGTACTTAATAAAGTAAGGGGGGGGGGGGGGGGGATAGGACGCTTTATTATGACCCCTCTATTTCGGCCAATATTTTTGTGTGTTTTTATTTTAGTTAATACTGTATTTGATCTCAAATATTACTTTTTGACAAATATTTCAATTTGTTTTGCTTGATATTTAGAAACATAAAAAGTCTTTTTTCTTAACTTTTTTCATATACCTAACCTTGTTGCTCCAAATTAGTAGAGTGGTGTATGAGATATAGACAAATACTTTTATGATTAAGGTTATACTTTTTTCTTTAAGATTGTACAAGAAATTTTTAAATCTTATTTATGGAATTACACTGAATTTATTGTTATTGTTGTTGTACGAGAAACCTTTAAAAACAAATAATTTAAATTGTAATTCAGAATATATATATGAAAACACAAGAACATGAATCGATTCTTGCACATTATATCAACACTTGAATTTGGCTCAATTTTATCTGAGGTTAATGCTTGACACGACAAGAATACAAAAAGCTAATCTTTTTTATAATAATATGTAAAGTCGAAGTTAAAAAAAGTATTTAGAAGTTAAATTCGCACCCACCTTTTCCAAAATCGTTTTCCATACTTTTCAAAATATCCAAAAGCCAATGTTCTTCTTTACCCTTTTGGAATAGAATATCAGTGATACACAGTAGTAGTTAGACGAACACATAACTAGAAAATAGGTAATGTTCGTAATTATGGGTCCACTACAAAGGACTTCTTAGGTAGGTATCTAAAGATTTGTGGCAATTCGATAGATATATATACCTAACGGTGTTTTAAAGCTAAAATCTCAACTCATATGATATTAATCATGTTTATTTTATTATAATTGGATGAGTTTAAATTCCTTTTCCTCCTTCACGTGTTTCACCAAATTAGGCCTTTTCTATGTTGCTGGCAACAAATTAAGTTGGAGAGAATGATATATAAACATGATAATTAGGTTTATTAACACAATTCTTGAGAATGGAAACCTCATGTTTTATCTCATTTTATGTGAATGCAGGTCCTGATAAGCTAGACTGGCCATCATATACTTATAAGAACACGGTCGTTGATTTATTGGCCAAGAAAGAAGCAAGGAAGAATTTAGGGACGTAATCCATCTGGCAGTTCCTCCTTTGTTTGTTGTTGAGACATATATAGCAGTGTTAAATATACTAAATATACATAAGATATACACGTTATGCACGTGTGTATTCTATGTATATTAAGTCTCGGTTAGTCTCGGTTTTGGTTATTCTTGTACACGGTTTTGTATAGTTGTAGTGTACCTTAATTAGTCTTGTACTCTTACCATAATTGTATAGTTAGTCTCCAAATAGAATAAGGTTTTAGGAGTAGAATAAGAATAGGATTTTCTATTATGGAAATATGTAAATTGTATATATTGTCTTTCAATTAATGAAAATAATTAAGGGATTATTTCTTTCATGGTATCAAGAGACTAGGTCTAAATTGCTTCCGCCTTTGTTCTTCAAATCCTGCTCTCGGGTTTTTTTTGTGCAATTTCTCGGCCAAAACTTGCCTCGATTCCCATTCCATTCACCGGATTTCGTGTTAAATTTTACCTCCACTCTTCCCAAATTTTCCCTCCAATCCCTTTGTTTTTTCGTTATGTCTAGGAACACGTTTCATCCTGCCCTCACTGTTTCTAACATCAAGAACAACATCCTTATTGTTCTTGAGATGGAAAACGTCCAATATGCGACGTGGGCAGAATTGTTTAAAATTCACGCTATCTCCCATCAAGTCCTCCATCACATAATTCCTCCCGCTGCTCCTATTCCCGCGGAGGATCCCCGGTTATGGATTACTTTTGATGCTACCGTTCTCTAGTGGATTTATTCCACTATTTCAGTCGACCTCTTACAGATGATCATTGAGCCGGACACTACGGCTATGACTACCTGGAATAGATTGCGTGATATATTCCAAGATAACCAACATTCACGTGTTGTCACCCTCGAGCAAGAATTCTCCCAAGTCAGCGTGGAAGAATTTTCGAACGTTTCTGCATATTGCAAGAGACTCAAGGAGTTGGCGGACCAACTCCGTAACGTTGGCGCACTTGTGACAAATAATCTTCTGGTTCTACAATTGGTTGCCGGCCTTTCTGAGGCCTATAATGGCGTTGTGACTCTCATTCGTCAAAGTAATCCGCTTCTCGTTTTTTATCAAGTCCGCTCCATGCTTACTTTGGAAGAAGCCGATTTGGCTAAGAAGGCGGCTACCGGTGCGAGCCCTGTAGTCATGATGACATCCTCCACAAATTCTTCGGGTTTTTTTATACCGTGCTCACGGTGGCGGAAAAAATAATCGTAAAAATAATGGCAAAAACCACGAGGGCAAAACGCGGCGATTCCGTTTGTGGTTCCGGTGGACAACATTCCGGTAGTGGGCCCCATCCAATCAGCAGTGGGCCACCACCCCATTGGTCCCAGCTATGGGGCCCATGGTAGTGGGGCTGGGGCAGTGGGTCATGGCCCAACAACCCCTATTTTCTAGGTTGTTCATCCAACGGGCAGTGGGCTGGACAACCCCAATTCAGGCCCAACAATCAAGCCTCTCATTCCCGATTCAGCGCTGGGCCGGGGCAGCAGGGGGGACTGCTTGGGCATCGGTCCACACAAGCATTCTCGGTAGTAGGTCCCACACTCACTCAAATAGACATTGAGGCCGTAATGCACACACTTGGATTAACGCAACCAGATACATGGACACCGGCGCGACTACACACATGACATCCGATCAAAGTACTCTCTCGTCTTATTCCAATTTGAGCAACCCTCGTGGTATAATTGTTGTTAATGGTATCTCTATTCCAATTCGTGGTTATGGTCATAAAACTTTGTCTCCATCCCATCTACCACTTATCTTGAAAAATAACATTCATGCCCATAAATTGATTAAAAATTTAGTGTTTGTTCGTAAATTCACAATTGATAATTCTGTTTCTGTGGAATTTGATCCGTTTGGGTTTTCTGTGAAGGATTTCAAGACGGGGAGCCCTCTCATGAGGTGTGATAGTACGGGAGGTCTTTATCCGATCACATAATGTTTCGGTCTTTCGAGTCAAGCCTTGCCATCCACGTTTGTCACCCTTGCCCCTTCCGTGTGGCATGCTCGCCTAGGTCATCTGGGGTCGTCTATTTTGTCCTTCTTAAATAAAAATAATTTTATTTCTTGTAAGGGTGCGCGTAGTAGTCCAAATTGTCAATCTTGTTCGTTAGGAAAAATTGTTAAGTTTCCATTTGTAGACTCTAATTCTCATACTTTAATGTCATTCGACATTATTCATAGCGATTTATGGACATCTCCTGTTCTAAGTTCTTTGGGTCATCGGTATTATGTTCTATTTTTAGATGATTATTCTAAGTTTTTATGGACTTTTCCGATAGCGAAAAAATCTCAAGTTTTTTCCATCTTCTTAAAATTTAGAGCTTTCATTATAACACAATTCGATCGAGAAATAAAGAATATTCAATGTGACAATGGCAGAGAATATGATAATGGGGTCTTTCAGAAATTTTGTACCAATAATGGAATAAATTTTCATTTTTCTTGCCCACATACGTCTTCACAAAATGGAAAAGCCGAACGTAAGATTCGTACCATTAATAACATTGTCCGAACTTTATTGATTCATGCTTTCGTACCCCCTTCGTTTTGGCATCATGCTCTACAAATGGCTACATATCTCCTTAACATTCTTCCTTCCAAAGGTTTGACATATTCATCCCCTCTTCAAATTTTATATAATAAGACTCATTCGTATTCACATCTTAGGGTCTTTGGGTGCTTGTGTTATCCGTTATTTACGTCCACCACAATTAACAAACTTCAGGCCCGGTCTACTCCGTGTGTGTTTTTGGGTTTTCTGTCTAATCATCGTGGTTACAAATATTTTGATTTATCCTCTAATAAAATCATCATTCGTCGCCATGTCATTTTTGATGAATCCCAATTTCCGTTTGATAAGGTTAGTAATCCCGTGCCTAGTTCGTATAATTTTTTGGATGATGGTATATCCCCGTATATTATTCACCATTTTTCGGACATATCCCGCACCTCAAATCCTCCAGCGGACCCGCTGCCCGCTCGTCCCACTGGTCCATCGCAGGCCACTGTCCCCAGTCTTGTCACTGGGCCAGTTTCAACAATTGGGCCAGTCCAGCCCAATACTGGAACCGGTCCAGTTCCTGCATCCTCGGCTGCTTCTGCTTACCGTGTTGGGCCAGCAGGCCCACTGCCTGTTGTCCAGTCCGTCCCGAGTCCAGAAAATTCCCAAAATTTGCCCAATTCTTCCCGAGTCATAGACCAATCACTCGTAGTCAACGGGGTGTTTTTAAACCAAAAAGACATTTTAATGCAAATTCTAATGTTCTTAAATCACTCTTACCCCGTAATCATGTGTCTGCGTTAAATGACCGAATTGGAAAATTTCTATGACTGATGAATATAATGCTCTTATTGATAATAAGACGTGGGAGTTGGTGCCATGTCCATCTGGTATTAATATTATTAGGTCTATGTGGATATTTGCTCATAAGGACAATTCAGACGGTTCGTTTGCAAGGCATAAGGCTCGACTTGTAGGTGATGGTAAGACTCAGTAGGTTGGTGTGGATTGTGGTGAGACATTTAGTCTGGTGGTCAAGCCGGCTACCATTCGCATTATGCTCAGCTTGGCTCTTTCGAAAGCATGGCCCATTCATCAGTTAGATGTGAAGAATGCTTTCTTACATGGTGATCTCAAGGAAACAGTCTATATGTATCAGCCCTTGGGGTTTAGGGATCCCAAATATCCTCATCATGTTTGTTTGTTGAAAAAGTCCTTATATGGGCTTAAGCAGTCTCTACGAGCCTGATATAAGAGGTTTGATGACTATGTTTCGACTATTGGGTTCACGCACAGCATGTCGGATAATTCCTTGTTCTTATATCGTCGTGGTTCTTCCTTGGCTTATATACTTTTATATGTGGATGATATTATCTTAACTACCTCTTCCGATGCATTACGCCAATCTATCATGACAATGCTCACTTCTGAGTTTGCTATAAAATACTTGGGGCCCTTGAGTTATTTTTTGGGGATTGCTGTCACTCGTCATGTAGGTGGATTTTTCTTATCACAGAGGAAGTATGCAGCCGAGATCATTGAGAGGGTTGGGATGTCATCCTGTAAGTCCACTTCCACTCCAGTTGATACTAAACCAAAATTAGGTGATGTAGCTGGCTCCCCTTACGAGGATTCGACCCGATATCGCAGTCTTGCAGGGGCCTTTCAGTATCTTACGTTCACGAGACCAGATATTACATATGTCGTACAACATGTGTGTTTGTTTATGCATGATCCCAGGATTGAGCATATGAATGCGCTCAAACGCATTATTCGGTACATCCAGGGGACACTTGACTATGGCTTGCATTTATATTCGTCATCAACGTCTACACTTGTCTCGTACACTGATGCTGATTGGGGTGGTTGTCCGGACACCAGACGGTCTACGTCTGGCTATTGTATGTTTTTTGGTAATAACTTGGTCTCTTAGTCTGTGAAACATCAGTCGACTTTGTCCCGCTCCAGTGCCGAGGCTGAGTATCGAGAGGTAGCTAATGTGGTCTATGAATCATGTTGGTTACGTAATTTGCTGTTAGAGCTTCATTGTCCTATTTAGAAAGCGATCTTGGTTTATTGTGATAATGTTAGTGCCATCTATCTTTCGTGTAATCCGGTTCAGCACCAGCGCACTAAACATATCGAGATGGACATTCACTTTGTTCGCAAAAAGGTTGCTCGTGGTCAAGTACGCGTCTGCCATGTCCCTTCCAGGTATCAAATTGCAGACATCTTTACAAATGGTCTTCCCTCGGTCCTTTTTGAAGATTTACGAGACAGTCTCAGCATTCGAAGACCGCCCGCTATGACTGCGGGGGTGTGTTAAATATACTAAATATACATAAGATATACACATTATGCACGTGTATATCCTATGTATATTTAGTCTCGGTTAATCTCTGTTTTGGTCATTCTTGTACACGGTTTTGTATAGTTGTAGTGTACCTTAATTAGTCTTGTACTCTTACTATAATTGTATAGTTAGTCTCCAAATAGAATAAGGTTTTAGGAGTAGAATAGG
The DNA here is from genome assembly GCA_034509755.1 of Anisodus tanguticus. NCBI lineage: Eukaryota > Viridiplantae > Streptophyta > Magnoliopsida > Solanales > Solanaceae > Anisodus > Anisodus tanguticus. The sequence continues at coordinate 52,557,908 of CM067542.1, read as the reverse complement.
AATAGAATTTTCCTATTATGAAAATATGTAAATTATATATATTATCTTTCAATTAATGAAAATAATCTATGAATTATTTCTTTATGAACTACTTTTGTTAGACATGTTTTGGCTTGTAATAGTAACAATCTATTTGACCCCCGACATCCTGTATTTTGTCATGATGCATAATATATGATAAGTTATATATTATGTACCAGAAAAAGAAACAATTCTTGTGAAACCAAAGAATTCATGTACGATGTATTGAATTCTGATGACTCTATGTACAGTGTACTGAATTAACATTTCGCTTTTTCTTTTCCTTTTTTAGATTGTATAGTTAGTGAACTTCTAAAGTTGCATAAAATTTTCACAATCTTATAATTTTCTTAAAGTATGTACAACAACGAGGAACTAATATTGTATCACAACTATGAAAACCTCTTGCTACTTGCTATTGAACTACAACCTTTTTGGATATCGATCGTAGCAGACAGCTAACGTGTATATCGACGAATTCAATGAATTATAATCTTACTTTTAACTAATATAAGTATCAGAAATTCTATCTTGAAAAAAAATAATCCCTTGATTATTTTCATTAATGAAAGAGTATATATACAAATTACAATTTTCCATAATAGGAAAATCTTATTTCTTCCCAAAACCTTATTCTAGTAGTACAAGAATCTTATAATTATGGTAAGTGTACAATACTAACTAATACAATATTTACCTAAAATCTTCCATTAAATCGTGATATACACGCTGTGTATATTACCGTGTATATCACGGGTTGACCAACTTCAAATCTGGAACAAAACCGTGATATACACTCCTCATGGTAAGTGTATATCACATGTATATTTAACACACCCCCGCAGTCATAGCGGGCGGTCTTCGTTCGCTAAGACCGTCCCTAAAATATTTTTAAAAGACCGAGGAAGACCTTTGATAAAGATGTCTGCAATTTGATATCTGGAAGGGACATGACAAACACGTACTTGTCCACGAGCCACCTTTTTGTGAACAACGTGGATATCCATCTCGATATGTTTAGTGCGCTGGTGCTGAACCGGATTACCAGAAAGGTAGATGACACTAACATTATCACAATAAACCAAGGTAGCTTTCTGAATAGGACAATGAAGCTCTAAAAGAAGATTACATAACCAACAGGATTCAGAGACCACATTGGCTACCCCTCGATACTCGGCCTCTGCACTAGAGCGGGACAAAGTCGACTGACGTTTTGCAGACTAGGAGACCAAGTTATTACCAAGGAACATACAATAGCCAGACGTAGGGCGGCTGGTGTCCGGACAGCCACCCCAATCAACATCTGTATATGAGACAAGTGTAGAGGTCGAAGACGGATATAAATGTAAGCCATAGTCAAGTGTACCGTGGATGTATCGAATAATGCGTTTAAGCGCATTCATGTGCTCAACCCTGGGATCATGCATAAATAAGCACACCTGCTGTACGACATACCTAATATCTGGTCTCATGAAAGTAAGATACTGAAGGGCCCCTGCAAGACTGTGATAGCGGGTCAGAACCTCGTAAAGTGAGCCAGTCGCAGCACCCAACTTGGGTTTAGTATCAATTGGAGTGGAAATAGACTTGCATGAGGACATACCAGCTCGCTCAAAGATCTCGGCTGCATACTTACATTGTGATAAGAATAACCCACATGCATGACAAGTGACCGCAATCCCCAAAAAATAACTCAAATGCCCCAAGTCTTTCATAGCAAACTCAGAACTAAGCATGATCATGATAGACTTGCGCAACTCATCAGTAGAGGCAGTCAAGATAATATCATCCACATATAATATAATATAAGCCAGTGAAGAACTACGATAATATATGAATAATGAATTATCAGACCTGCTGTGCGTAAACCCAATAGACGACACATAGTATGCAAATCTCTTATACCAAGCCCGGGGGGCCTGCTTAAGCCCATACAATGACTTCTTCAATAAACATACATGATGAGAATATTTGGGGTCACGAAAACCCAAGGGTTGATGCAGGTAAACAGTCTCCTTAAGATCACCATGTAGGAAAGCATTCTTCACATCTAACTGATAAACGGGCCAAGCCCTTGAAAGGGCCAGACTGAGAACAGTGCGAATGATAGCCGGTTTGACCACCAGACTAAACGTCCCACTACAATCCACGCCAACCTGCTGAGTCTTACCATCACCTACAAGATGAGCCTTATGCCTCGCAAAAGAACCGTCAGAATTATCCTTATGAGTAAAAATCCACATAGACCGAATAATTTTAACACCAGAAGGACGGGGTATCAACTCCCACGTCTTATTTGCAATATGAGCATCATATTCGTCGGTAATAGCCAATTTTCAATTCGGGTCATTGAAGACGGACACGGGGTTACGGGGTAGAGGATATTTAAGAACATTAGAATTTAAATTAAAATATCTTTTCGGTTTAAAAATACCCCGCTGACTACGAGTGACCAGTTAATGACTCGGGGGAGAATTGAGTGAATTTTGGGAAATATCGAGACAAGTAACAGACTGGCCAGCAGGCAGTGGGCCTGCGGGCCCAACACTGGAACTGGAAACAATTGACGCAGAAGCAGAAACTGGGCCAGAATTGGGCTGGAGAGACGACCCACTTGCTGGACCTGTAACTGGAACAGTGGGCAGAGGTGACTGTACTGTATGTCCAGCGGGCAGTGGGCCCGCTGGAGGATTTTGGGTGCGGGAATGGTCCGATAAATGGTGGATAATATATGGGGAGACATCGTCATCTAAAAAATTATACGAACTAGGCACTTGACTACTTACCTTAGCAAACGGAAATTAGGGATTCATAAAAAATAACATGACGACTAAAGATGATTTTATTAGATGATAAATCAAAACATTTGTAACCACGATGATTAGACGGATAATCCAAAAACACACAAGGGGTAGAACGGGCCTGAAGTTTGTTAATTGTGGTGGACAGAAATAGTGGATAACATAAGCACCCAAAGACCCTAAGATGTGAATAAGAAGGAGTCTTATTATATAATATTTGAAGGGAGGGGGGAAAATATGTCAAACCTTTGGTATGAAGAATGTTAAGAAGATAGGTAGTCATTTGTAAAGCATGATGCCAAAAGGAAGGACGTGCGGAAGAATGGACCAATAAAGTTTGGAAATATTATTAATGGTACTAATTTTGCGTTCGAATTTTCCATTTTATGAGGACGTATGAGGACAAGAGAAAGGAAAATTGATACCATTATTACCACAAAAATCCCGAAACAACCCATTATCATATTCTGTTCCATTATGACATAAAATATTCTTAATTTCCCGTTCGAATTGGGTACGGATGAGAGCTCTAAATTTTTAAAAGGTGGAAAAAACGTAAGATTTTTTCGCCAACGGAAAAGTCCATAAAAAGTTAGAATAATCATCCAAAAAAAGAACATAATAACGATGACCCAAAGAACTGAGAAAATGAGATGTCCATAAATCGCTATGAATAATATCAAATGACATTAAAGTACGAGGCTTAGAGTCTACAAACGACAATCTAACAATTTTTTCTAAGGAACAAGATTGACAAATCGGAGTAATACGCGTACCCTTACAAGCTCTGATATCATGAAAGAAATAATCCCTTGATTACAATTTTCCATAATAGGAAAATCCTATTCTTATTCTACTCTCAAAACCCTATTCTACTAGTACAAGAATTTTATAATTATGGTAAGTGTACAATACTAATTAATACAATATTTACCTAAAATCTTCCATTAAACCGTGATATACACGGTGTGTATATTACCGTGTATATCACGGGCTGAACAACTTCAAATCTGGAACAAAACCGTGATATACACTCCTTATGGTAAGTGTATATCACATGTATATTTAACAGATCTAAAGCTTTAACATATACAAAGAAATCATCTTAAAGTTGTTATTAATCTGTATTCCAAAAAACCAGTAAATAATAATAACTGAAAATAAACAGAATCAGTGTTGAAAAATAAGAATAATTTTTCAGAATATAATCGAGCCCACTTAGTCCAAAGTGTGTCCTTAAGGAAATTATTCCCCTCACAGTACTTGAGGTTGATGGAATATCCCCTCCCAGGATAGACGATTATCTTACCAGAATAGTAGTACTCCAAATTCAGGTAGCGGCGAACCACTCAACGACAGTATATCACACAGAATTTATTTATGCAGAAGCGAGGCACTTTACATTCCCTTCACTTTTCATCCCATCATTTCCCATTCACCAATATCAATACCCAACAATCCCCCACATGAATGGGAATGGCTATAATATAAAAGAATGCGCGGACAAGTGTGATATACAAGCGAGGATTGACTGCATCTGGATAAGTAGGTTTCCCTTTGAACTTTTCGTAGTGAACTTATATCGGATATATTCTATCAATCGGTAGATTTGATATCTTTGAACCGTCGAACTTTGTTGTATACCTAGACAACATAAGTCACACAATCAACCCTCAACCATTTATGGTTCTCACGGTTGTGTTCGTTTCAGCCATGAACACCTCCTGGTTTCATGAGTGCATAGAGAATGGACCTTCACTATCATTCCCCTTTAAAGCGGCTTACACTTAACACTCACATAGGTGATTTCTAAACATGTGGTCCTATAGCCACATTATCTGGTCATACACTGCCAGATTTAGATAATCATTAAAGAACCTTAATGCTTTATTAACTCATTAACAAGCCATAAGGTTTTATCCTTATTTCTGAACATTATCTTCATCCGAGAATGGGTTGAGTTATTTGACAATGTTGAACCGTCACTCACAACTTTGTTTGATCTCCTTGAACCTAACTTTTGGGATCTCCAGTCTGCTAGGTAGAGTTACCTCCATGATGACTTGTCCTCGGCTTAACCCCATTCCTATTGATGATCTACTAACTCCCTCTCTAGATAAAAGCCTTTTGTAAGCGGATCCGCCACGTTATCTCTTGACTTTACATAGTCAATCGTGATAACGCCACTAGAGAGGAGTTGTCTAACGGTATTGTGTCTTCGTTGTATGTGACGAGATTTTCCGTTGTACATTATGCTCCCTGCCCTACCTATTGCTACTTGACTGTCACAATGTATACATATAGGAGCCAAAGGTTTGTGCCAGAATGGAATATCTTCTAAGAAATTTCGGAGCCATTCAGCTTCTTCACCGGCCTTGTCTAAAGCTATAAATTCAGATTCCATTGTAGAGCGGGCGATGCATGTCTGTTTTGATGATTTCCAAGACACTGCTTCTCCACCAACGGTGAAAATATATCCACTCGTAGATTTAACTTCAGATGATCCGGTGATCCAATTTGCATCACTATATCCCTCAATTACTGCGGGATATTTATTATAATGCAAAGCGTAGGTTTGGATGTGTTTTAAATACCCCAAGACTCGTTTCATTGCCATCCAATGAGTTTGATTGGGATTACTCGTGAATCGACTCAGCTTGCTTATAGCACATGCTATATCTGGTCGTGTACAATTCATAATATACATCAAACTTCCCAAAACTCGTGCATAGTCCAATTGTGAGTCACTTTCACCTTCATTCTTTTGAAGTGCAAAACGTACATCAATTGGAGTCTTTGCAACATTGAAATTTAAATACTTAAACTTGTCAAGTACTCTTTTAATATAATGAGACTGCGATAATGCTAGACCTTGTGGAGTTTTATGAATTCTGATGCCTAAGATCAAATCAGCAACTCCTAAGTCCTTCATATCAAATTTACTAGCCAACATACGCTTCGTAGCATTTACATCAGTAATATCTCTACTCATTATGAACATGTCATCAACATATAAACAAACAATGACTTCATGATTTGGAGTATTTTTAATGTAAACACATTTGTCACACTCATTAATCTTAAATTCATTTGCCAACATTGTTTGGTCAAATTTCGCATGCCATTGTTTGGGTGCTTGTTTAAGTCCATAAAGTGACTTAACAAGTTTGCACACTTTCCTTTCTTTATCAGGAACCACAAAACCCTCAGTTGTTCCATGTAAATTTCTTCCTCCAATTCTCCATTTAAGAAAGTCGTCTTGACATCCATTTGATGGATTTCAAGACCATATACGGCCGCCAGTGCCACTAACACCCGAATAGATGTTATTCTTGTTACCGGCGAGTATGTGTCAAAGTAATCAAGGCCTTCTTTTTGTCTATAACCTTTGATAACAAGTCTTGCCTTATATTTGTCAATAGTGCCATCAGCTTTCATTTTCCTTTTAAAAATCCACTTTGATCCTAAAGGTTTATTTCCGGGAGGAAGATCAACCAATTTCCATGTATGGTTGTTCAAAATTGATTCAATCTCACTATTGACTGCCTCTTTCCAAAATGTTGAATCAGAAGAAGACATCGTTGCTTTAAATGTTTGAGGCTCATTTTCAAGCAAGAATGTCACAAAATCTGGTCCAAATAAAGTAGATGTCCTTTGACGTTTGCTACGCCTTGCATCCTCTTTACTTGGTGTCTTTTCCTTTGGTTCTTCCCGCGGTCGTTTAGATCTTTCACTTGACGACTCACATTCAGTTTTATACGGATAAATGTTTTCAAAGAATTCAGCATTATCTGATTCAATTACCGTATTAACATGAATTTCGGGATTGTCCGATTTGTGAACCAAAAACCGACAAGATTTGTTGTTTGTAGCATAGCCAATAAAAACACAATCCACAGTTTTTGGTCCGATTTTTACCCTTTTGGACAAAGGAACTTGGAACTTTGCTAAACACCCCACACTTTGAAATATTTCAAGTTGGGTTTTCTTCCTTTCTATAGTTCATATGGAATAGATTGTGTTTTGCTGTGGGGCACCCTGTTGAGTATTCGGTTAGCTGTAAGGATAGCTTCCCCCCAAAAACTTTGCGGTAAACTAGAACTTATTAGTAAGGCATTCATCATTTCCTTTAATGTTCGGTTTTTCCTTTCCGCAATTTCATTTGATTGTGGTGTGTAAGGGGCAGTAGTTTGATGAATAATTCCATATTCTAAACATATCTCTGCAAAAGGAGATTCGTACTCTCCACCCCTATCACTTCTAATCATTTTTATCTTTTTATTCAATTGATTTTCCACTTCATTCTTGTATTGCTTAAAATCATCAATTGCTTCATCCTTACTATTAAGAAAATACACATAACAATATCGAGTGCAATCGTCAATAAAAGTTATAAAATACTTTTTCCCACCGCGAGATGGTATTGACTTCATATCACATATATCTGTGTGAATTAAGTCTAAAGGATTTGAATTCCTATCAATAGACTTATATGGATGTTTAATAAACTTAGATTCAACACAGATTTCACATTTAGATTTATTACACTCGAATTTAGGCAATACTTCTAAATTAATCAATTTTCGCAAGGTTTTGTAGTTGACATGTCCTAAACGAACATGCCATAAATCATTTGACTCCAATAAGTAAGACGAAGCTGAATTTTCATTAATACTGTCAACAACCATTACATTGAGTTTGAAAAGGCCCTCGGTGAGGTAGCCCTTTCCTATGAACATATCACTCTTACTTATTACAATTTTCTCACTAACCATCACGCACTTAAACCCGTTTTTGACGAGTAGTCCTGCTGAAACTAAATTCTTCCTGATTGTGGGAACGTGCAGAACATTGTTGAGAGTTAGCACATTGCCGGAAGTCATTTTCAGAAGTGTCTTCCCATATCCTTCAACCTTGGCAGTTGCAGTATTTCCCATAAATAGTACCTCTTCGGGTCCAGCGGGAGCGTAGGTTGCAAATGTTTCTTTTACAACGCAAACATGTCGAGTAGCACCAGAATCAAGCCACCACTCCTTTGGGTTTCCAACCAAATTGCACTCCGATAGCATTGCACACAGATCATCCATATCATCATTCTTTTCCACCATATTGGCTTGTCCTTTTCCCTTGTTCTTTTTCGGGAGACGACAATCTGGGGCTTTGTGGCCAGCTTTCCCACAATTATAGCAGTTGCCCTTGAATTTTTTCTTGTTGGAATCCTTCTCCTTTCCAGAAGGCCTCTTCCTTTTCTTGTTCTTGTTCTTTTTCAGAGCAACATCTTCAACGATGTTTGCCCCTTCAATTGGTGAAGTCTTACGGTACCTCTTCTCAGCGGTTTTGTTATCTTCCTCGATCTTGAGACGAATCACAAGATCTTCCAACTTCATTTCCTTTCTTTTGTGCTAAAGATAATTCTTGAAATCTTTCCATGAGGGCGACAACTTCTCAATCATTGCAGCCACTTAGAACGCTTCATTTACTACCATACCTTCAGCAATAAGGTCATGTAAGATAAGTTGAAGCTCTTGAACTTGGGTTCCAACGGTTTTTCCATCCACCATTTTGTAGTTTAGGAATTTGGCAACCACAAACTTCTTCAAGCAAGTATCTTCAGTTCTGTACTTCTTTTCAAGTGCACTCCATAGTTCTTTGGAAGTCTCTACTGCACTGTAGACGTTGTACAAGTCATCTTCTAAGGCACTCAAAATGTAGCCTTTGCACAAAAAATCAGCTTTGTTTCCAAGCCTCAGTAACCATGAACTGTTGGTTGTCAGGCGTGTCGGTGGCAGGCACGGGAGGGTCCTCACTGGTGAACTTTTGCATACCAAGGGTGGTAAGCCAAAAGAACATTCTTTGTTGTTATCCTTTAAAGTTGGCACCGGTGAACTTCGCAGGTTTCTCAGCCGGTGGCACATCGGTACGGGTTGTAGGTGTAACCGCTAGTGCAGTATTCGCAGAGGTAGTTCCAGTCTCAATTGCCATTATTCGTTTGTCACTGTCAAATCGACAAACTGTTTTAGTTAATAAAACCAGAATAGCAATTCAATCACAGACTTAAACGATGAAGATTTTATTTCTTCAAATCGCAGTATAATTATGGATCTTTAGTATTCCAACGAAGTTTTTATATCTTCGAGTCAGAATAATAATATTCATATGGAGTAGAAAACTGCACAAGTTTTAATCTCCAAACCAGAATACAGCAACGATGAAGTTTTTATGTTTTTCAAATCGTTGTACAAGTATGAACTTTAATATTCCAACGAAGTTTTTATGTCCTCAAGTCAGAATATGAAATTTCATACGGAGTTGAAAACCACACAGGTTTTAGTCTCCAAAACAGAATACAGATTAATCTAAAAAATATAATTTCCTTAAGATTGTTATTAATCTGTATTCCAAAAAACCAGTAAATAATAATAACTGAAAATAAACAGAATCAATGTTGAAAAATAAGAATAATTTTTCAGAATATAATCGAGCCCACTTAGTCCGAAGTGTGTCCTTAAGGAAATTATTCCCCTCACAGTACTCGAGGTTGATGGAATATCCCCTCCCAAGATAGAACGATTATCTTACCAGAATAGTAGTACTCCAAATTCAGGTAGCGGCGAACCACTCAACGGCGATATCACACATAATTTATTTGTGCGAGAAGAAGAAGAAGTTTTTGTTGTTCAGAAAATTAGTAAGTAAAATTCTGAGGAATCAAACGAATTTATAGCCATGGAAGTACTGTTTCTGAAGGTTTGCAACCCTTCTGAACAACCACAAAAAACTGGTGGGAAATATAAATATGGGAAAGAAACCGGGTCGCGGGTCAGTCACACGGATCCGGGTCGTAGGATTGGATAAGTTAATTAATTTAATTAAATAATTAAAATTAAAGAAAATTTGGTCCAAAAAGATTATCAATCAAATCATTTGACCAAATCCGAATCCGAATCCGAATCCGAGCGAGCGAGCGACGACAGCGCGAGGGGTCCTTGCCCCCTCAACCCTTTTAGTGACTAGAGAAGGTGTAATGTAATATTTACACCTCTTTTCCTTTCTTTTTTCCGATGTGGGACAACTGGTTTACCCAAGGCAAAAGAGACCTTTTACATTCCCTTCACTTTTCATCCTATCATTTCCCATTCACCAATATCAATATCCAACAAAAGTCTCATCTAATTATTCTTGTCCCCCATGAGTCAACGAAAATCACCATTAGTCTTTACTCTTTTTCTATTCTGGGTTGGAGGTCAACCGGAATACCATAAAAATGGAAAATTATTGAAAAATCATAAAGTTACTAAGAAAATTTGGACGTCGAATTTATATGACCTCAGTTACGGTGGAAAAAAAAAGTTGGAATATTCCTTAGCAAAATTGGTGTACCAACTTTACTAGATGCTTTTAAATATTCCCATCATAGTACTATATGATAATAAAGCTCAAACCCAACCAATTTGCAGAATCATCCCTACTTTTAGAATAAGGTGAATTAGTACTCTGAACTTAGAATAGTAACCAGTACAGTATATTTTTCACGGGCAAACCAAAAGCCGAGATTTAGGGTTAATTTGGTACGAGGAATATGGATAATTAATTCTGAAAATAAATTTGAAGTATGTTTATTTCATATTTGATTGGGATAAAATTATGATATAACTAATTCCGAGATTAGTTATGGGATTGTAGTGTTTTTGTTATTCCTATGGGAGGGTGGATAACTAATCCCAAAATTAATTATCCTGGGATAACTTATTTCCAACCAAACAACTCCTTAGTGAATTACTCTTAGCGGTGGAGTTATGTTTTTGGATTTCATGTTTTTTCGTCTGATTTGCGCCTCCGGGAAGGATGATACGTATTGAGATTGTAGCTCATTAACTACTATTCATGAATTAGTTATAATGTATGGGCATTTCATGTTTATGTTTGGTTCATTACATCAAAAAATAAATATACAAGGTATAATCCAAGATTGGTGTTAGATTGAAAGATATTTTGTTTATAATTTCACCCTAATAAAATTACTTATGTTTACATCAAATCAATGAATACAAAATATGTTTGTTTATGTATGAAATGATTAAGTGATATATATTCTTACTTTAATATTTAATTAATAAAGTTAAATTATCTGATTTAATGTAAATATCAAATTAGTATTTGTAATTGCACTCCTACCATTCTTGAAGTGCTTAAGTAAACTAGTCCAACAAGGATATTTTTGATATATATAATAAAGTATAGTACAAATCGTTATCCGAATGTGTATATCCAAACAACAATAGCAACATAACTAGTGTAGTTGTTTAAATAAGGTTTGTGAAGAGTAGAGTATACGCATATCTTGCATTTACTTCATGGAGGTACATAAACTATTTCTAAAAGACTTTCGACTCAAGTGCACTAACTCAAAGAACTTATGAAAAAAAATTCAACAATAAAAAAATATGATAACTAATAAGGAAAGAAAAACAGAGTGTTCAAAAGAAGAAACAGTAATATAATAGTATATCAATATAAGATAATATGGTAATTTATAAAATAAGTTATACATGAATTAGATTTATAAAGGATATGAATACTTTTTATGGTGACTATCATTTTCTATAACTTCAAGGGTAACTTACCTTAACACACAGTTTCAAAATATAATTAGTCAAATATAACTATATTTCACGTGTATTCGGGTGTAATCGAATATACAGTTCCAAAATATAATCAGTCAAATACATATGTATATACAAAATTGACTAATAACTTTTGAACCGATGGTCTATAGAAACAACATCTCTATCTTACAAAATTAGATGTAAGATCTGCTGTTGTTATTGTCGTATACATCGGTCAAACAACACATACATTCAAATACATCTAGTTTCCTTCAAAATCCCTTCGGAACACATAAATACTACATTCAGAAATGCATAATACACTCAAATCGGGTCTCGAGATCGTTGAAAAAAATGAATACAATACATCACGCACGTAGCCGGTGATCTAAAAAATACAAATAGAGATCCGATTTTTTCAAAGAAATACAAATACAGATCTAAAGGGTAGTTCTGTGGAGGAATTCCGGCGGCCAGATCTAGAAGGGAGATCAACCCATATCAAACCAGATCTGATTTTCAAATCCAATCCAACTCCGGCGGCTGGATTCTGACATTCTTATTGAAGAACCGACAATTGAGCTCTTAGTCGATTGATGGATTCCGATAGGCCATGGATTCCTAAACTCAATTAGCCGGAGAAAAAAACTTTGATGGAGAAACTTGAGCTCCTTATCTGCAAAAATGGATTCAAAAACCACCAATTCCTGTTAAGTATACTTTTCAGACGCCGATGACAGAGTAATTTACTCTCACAATTTTCAATCTCACACTAAATTAGTAGCGACTATATATTCGGATAACAGAGAGAGGGATTAGAACTCAATGGGTCACTTGCTATATAGGAATTTGCTCAAAATATTTACTATAACAATGGTAGGTAATTAAATACACCGTATAAATATAATAGAAAATTAATTTTAAATATAATTATCATAAATAAATATTTCTTAGATGTTAACCACGCCATGTAAAATTTTCTTACTTCAAAATTCAAACCAATTAATTACCCCCTGGTAAGCCCCCAAGGGCACAGACGAGTTGGTAAGTGTCAAAGTGATTGAGGTACAATCACTCTGACGTCGTGGGTTCAAATCCATTTAGTGACAGTCTTTGCTGAAATATTGCAAGGGATGTTGCTGGTTCGTGTCCCGTTGGTCCTCTCCCTTGCAGGGCTGCCACTCACGCATATTCTTCGATTTACATCCCACTTGGCTAAGGAGCCTCTGATATAGGCGAGGAGTTTCGCGTTCGGATTTTCCTTTCACAAAATTAATTACCCCTTGGTAAAATGTCAGCAACCCCACCACCCCTTTTTTTCAAGAGATTTTTTGAAAGGTAATGATTATAAATGAGCTCAGTCAACTGACTTTCTCTGTTTAATTCAGCACATTGATTCCTCCAGGCCCCAACTATAAATTACCCTCTATCCAGCTGTCAACTCACATGACAACCCAAAACCAAAAGAAGAAGAAAAGCAAAATCCCAAGTCATATCATTTCTATTTCTCTGAGTATTCCATCCATCCAACTTTTTTATTTATTCGGTCTAAAAAAATAATATTTTGATATAGTTAGTACTTTCTTTGTTCTTTATATTAAAAATAACTATTATTATTTCTCAACGCAATTCATTATTTTTTTCTGTTATTTTTATCATTAAGTGACTACATAAAATATTAGTAATCAATTTTTAATTTTAAAAGCATAATTAATAAAGTTAATTTAGTAAACACATACTCCTAATAAATACTTTTTAAGAGAAGTTTTAAATTAACGTGAGCCAAGAGAAAAAATTGAAAAAAGTAATAATTTAATTTTAAACTTTTCATATTATCTTAAATAAGATAATGTATAGTCTCACAAATATTCATTATTTTTTTAAAATTATATTATCTGGATACAGCCGAAAATGTCATTTTTAAAGATAAATACTCACTATTAAATGTGATTCTATATTTTGATGATTTAAATTCAAAAAATTGATTAAAAATTTAAAAAAATGTACTTGTCATCTTATTACGATCTTTAATGAAATTTTATCAGTTTTATTGATGATTCAATACCGGAAGGACCAGCACTAGGATTTCCACCAAGAGTATTTTTTTATAAAGCATATCATGTCCAATTATAAGTTGAGCTAATCATGATTGGAATTTGCAATCTGACGCAACATGATGGATATAGTACGACCTTGGAATATAAATGAGAGAAAATACATAAATTTCTATAGTGATTTATCTTTAAAATTTACTTTATTAATTTAACTTTATGAATGTTTATGTACCACTTAACAAATTTCAAGTGATTTTTTCTCCCCGCCGCTTTGCCCAGAACAGTTCAAAGCTGGCATTATTGAGCTATTCGCTTTTTGATTCGGCCACGTCATTTAATAATTTTTTAAACTAAAATTTCATCCAAATGAAAAAAATAATTATTAAATTAGTTTGCTTTATTGGATAACATTTAAATTTAATTATTATGCTTTTAAAAAAGAGGAATATTAACTTGTGGAATTATTTTTCCAGATTTCTTCAAGTTCCCTAGCAAATGCTTACAATGGCAACACTCGTCAGATATGGAGGCAAAGAAGCAGAAAACACATAAACGTAGCTACTGAGACGCTGCCAAACAAAGAACACCATCAAGAAGGCTGAATTGGAAACAGTAAATTGGAGATAGCCACAAGATTATTAAATAATAAACATGGCAGTGTTTTGGAGAGAAGTAATCTTTGTTCTCAACAATCTTAACGCGAGCAGGAGGAATTTTGGACTGTAATGCCGTTCTCCTTCCGATCCACCGGTGAACCACCGCCGACAGCTCCACTAGCGAAGAACCCCTCAGTCCCAAAGCATTACCCATTCCAGTCCGTCGGAAATTCTGATTTGGGGTAGTATCTACGAAGAAGAAAGAAAAAAGCAAATTCTAAAAGGAAAAATAAAGTATAATTAAATATAATAAATTGTCATCCAATTAGAAGATGACATATCTACCGTTGGGACCATTTTTAATGTTATTTTTCCCTCTCAGGGGCTTTTCGAAAATGGATCACACTTTCTTGCCACCTCACACATTAAGGAGTATTAATTTTACTTCAAATTAAAATAGGAAAATATATAAACGTCCGTAAAATTAAATTGCTAAAATGAATTTTAATGATAAATTTAGGAGTGTTTTATGTATTTTCTCTATAAATTATGGTAACGAGGAAATCTGATACTATTATACTAACGTTTTAGATTTGCAAGTTGCAATGTATGCAGTTTTTCAACAAATACATTTAATGGTCATTTCGTTTGATAGCTAATAAAAAAATTATTTATGTATTATTTTTATGTATAACTTATATCATGTTTGATAGCTAGTAAAGAAACATCTTATTCATATGTTAATTTATATATATTTACACCGCATTTGGTAGCTAGTCAAGAAATAAGTTATTTATTAATAAAATTAGTACGACAGTTGGTTTGTAATTTAAAACCCAACATAACTAATACATGTATAACTTATGAGGGAATATATGAATTATTTTATGCGGAGTAAAACTGAAATAACTAATATATGAATAAAAAGTTGAGATGACAATATTACCCTTATCACTTCCCATTTAAATACTTTCCTTTTCTAAACAAATACTTTTATATAATTTTTTAGTATTAAACAAATACTTTTATATAATTTTTTTAGTATAGTATTTTAATATTTTATTGATTGATAGGGTCAAGCAAGTCAGAGGATCCACAAAATTCTGCAGAAAATCTTTCGTGTTATGCATGTTACTGAGATAAAGGCAGCAGAGTTGGAAGCTTATTAATTACAAGTTATTGCCAATATCTGGTATGAGTCATAGGAGCAGTCTCGTGGGGAAGATGCATCTTCAACAACTTGGGATGAGTTTGCGAATGCTTTTGTTGAGCACTTTCTTCCAATTAAGGTCAAGGAGAAAATACCATTGAATTCGAAAAGCTCAAGCAAAACAACATGGGTGTGCAGGAGTACTATTTTTAGTTGGTCTCTTTGACAAGGTATGCTCCACATATAGTTCCAGACATGTGGGCCAGAGTTATGCATTTTGTGTATGATCTTGATCCCCATTTGTACGATGAAGCTAATATTACAGCTCAGAACATGGGGATAATTATTACAAAGATGGTTGCTTTCATATAGGGTAATGAGAACAGGTTGAAATAAGAGGAAGCTTTACCAGAAGAAAAGGACGGACTAAGAGTTTAAGAAGAGAGTCAAGTCTTCAGGTCACTTCAATCATGGGGGGAGGTGGAGGCAGACAATTCTTCAAAAATAGGTCATCAGCACCTGCTCCATCTTCAGCCAGTGCCCCAGCCCCAAAATTCAAGAATGATAATAAGAGGCAGAACGTCAGAGCAGCATGCTCACAGTCACAGGTTAGCATGGGCAACATGGGTTTCCAGCATCCTACTTGCCACACTTGTGGTAAGAGGCACTCAAGGGTGTGTCATTCAGGAATGGATGGTTGCTTTGGTTGTGGTCAGCAGGGTCACTTTCTAAAGGATTGCCCATCGGCAAGGCAAGGTACATGTGGTAACGTAGCTCACTCCACAAATTCAACAGTCAATCGCAATTCTCAGGCCCAATCAGGGTGTGGTGCGACTAAGTCTGGTAACGAAAGCAGAGGTCCAAACCGTCACCTTTAGGATACAAAAGCTCGTACAAATATCGTCACGGGTATAAAAAATTGCACATTGTTGTATCGATTATTGGGTTACTATTTTCAAATTTAACAAATCTAATCTTAACAAAACATTTGTGTAAAATGGTTTGAGGAAAGAAACGGATTGTTTGAAGTTGCATTTATCAATTAAATTATTTGAACCATAGTAATTAAACTAGAGCGGCCTGGCATCGGAGAATAGTCTATGTCTAAATGAAAGTGAAAATGGTGAAAATGATGGTCGTCATGGTGGTAGAAATATGGGAGGTGGTAGTGATAGAAGAAGAAGTAGAAGAAATAGGTCGAGTGTGTTGAGCTGACATGCTATGTGTAACTACGTCATTAAAATATCAGTTCATGTAAAATAAAGTGTTCATCTTGAATAGTCTTAATGAAAGAGCAGTATAATTAAACCACTTAGGTAAGGGCAATATTATCCAAAGTGTTTGGCCCAGTGGCCAATACATTAGGGTATTGCTGTCTGAGGTTCCGTATTCGAGTCCTCTGATCAGCGAGAGAGGAATTGTGTCCCCCAAAAAATCCCTCCATACGCGTAGGGCCAAGCGGTGTATACTAATCCGTAGGGCCAGGCCGGAGGTGGAGTTTTCTGGGGTATGGGGCCGTAATGCGGTGGGACCAGTCACTTTAAAAAGTTTATCCTACCACAGTTTGTCCGCTTGGGCAGCTCAATTGGTTTCAAGGGGGATATTTGGAGTAAGGACCAAGGATCGAATTCCGTCAGCGGTAGTGTGGAGGTTTCTTCTTGAAATAAAGGAGGGCCCCTTGTGCGCAACGTGATACTGGTCTAACCTTTGAAATCAATTGAGTCACTATGATTTATCTCATTCACAGACCTGTCGGACCGGGGTTTTTGGGGCTCTGGGTGGAAGATTCTACCTTTTGGAGTAAGGTAAGGGCAAGATTAATTTTAGATCGAAAATTTAATAAAGATTTAAATTGATCATTACCAGAAAGAATAAATTTGACCATTACCAGAAAGAATAAATTTGATCATTTTCCCTTTATTAAATTAAGTTGCACTCTACTTACTATTTCTAACCTCAAAGATGCATGTGGCTCCATGTCATTTCAGTGTGTAAATACTCTCAAGTGGGGCCAACTGTCAAGGAGGAGAGAAAGTGGAGTGACCGAGTGAGGGCCCTAAAGCATGCATGATGAATTTTGCGTGTGGTACACGGTAAACAAATTAACAAATTAACCGTTTTTCAAATATAATTCTATTGTATTATTAAGTTTAAGTTTTATTTCAAGATTAAAAGTAAAAACAAAAACTTTAAGGTTCGAAATAGAGTTAAGTAAATATTGAAATGTCACTGATTATTTTTTGAAAAGTAAATACATTATTTTGTATCAATATAACTTAAATTACTTTTACTTATAATCAAAAGAGATGTTGTTTTTGTTAATTAATGGTGATTTGCACAAATAAGATATTCAAATGTTACCTTTTCACATCATTAAAAAAAATGATGTAAAAATAACCTTTTCATCAAGATTGGAAACAAAAATCCTAGCGAGTCTCGGGTGTTTCTTATTTGATAATGGGCAAGAGTTGTCCTATTAACAAATTATGGTCATTGACGGAAAAAATAACATCTTCACCGTAATTGGAAGCAAAATCAGTGCGAGTCCCTAAAACTTTTTCTTTGATACTGAACATAAATTCTAACAAATACCCAAATTTTTTTTTTACTATTTGTGGTTCAAAATACTAACATCAGTTAATATCTTTGGTCAAATCCAGACAATTACCATAATTTGATAGTGTTGAAATTCAACAACAATTTTTTGCTTTAAAATTGATACAAATCAATTCTAAATAACTCCAAATTTAATACACAACTTTATAATGTATTAAATTTGATCTAAGCTTCGAACATTAATAGATCCACTTTATTTTCTTAATTTCAACAAAAGCAATTAAACCATTAAGGATATATAGTGAAAATTTAATGGAACATCATCCACACAATTACAATTACAGATAATCAATATAATGAAAATTTAATGGAACATTATCCACACAATTACAATTACAGATAAACAATGAGAAGAGGAGAAAAAAATGGACAAAAAGGAGGAAAAATAAGTAATTTATCTAAATCTGTTGAACTTTTATTAATAAGATTAGAAACTAAATGACTATTAGTAAAAACGACACCGGCATAATTTCCTGTTAATTAAAGCTTGAACCCATATGTGCAGTATACTTTTGGTATTAACAATGAGTCGACGAGATAAATTACAAAAAAAATAATTGTATTTCCTCAGGTTCTTTTTATTTGTCTTACTTATTAAAAATAATTGGCAATTTAAATATTAAGATACACTTCCTCCGTTCACTCATTATAATAAAAATACATTTTTATTTTTACTTATCACTTTTAACATATAAGATTTTTTTTTTCCATATTTTACTTTTAGCTTTAATTACTTACTCCCTTCAAAATCTAAAACTAAATATGTTTTATGATATTGTGATAAAATACTCATATTAATTATTATTTTTTAAAGAATGTACAAAGTCAAAATTGAATAACTAAAATTAAATGGAGAGAGTAATTAATTCTTTTATCCTTATTTTTTTTACCTTTAGCCTTACTAAAAAATATGGAGAAATAAATGTGATAAAAAATAGTGTTAAATTTAAATTAAATAATATTAAAGATAATTTAGTTAATTATGTTTTAATTAAATTTTCTAAGTGACGTGCCCAAAAAAAAAATGACAACTAAATCTAAAACAGAGAGGAGTATCAAAATTAGGAACACTGTATATCAGTAGTCATCAGTAGACGTGCACATTAGACTTGACTGTACATTGTTTTGGAATAAATAATTAGTAATAACAATATTATAATAATAAATTTTTAAAAAAAAGTAAGAATAGCAAAACAGCTGGAAAACTATAAGAAACATTCTTCTCAGGCAAAGTATCTTCCTTCCTCCAAGTTTTCACTTTCTCTCTCCACCCCCTCAACTTCCCATTATTCACATGGAGCCCCCACTTCTCCCCAACCCACCGATTTCCACAACCGTCACAACGGCGTCGGTGGCCGCCGGAACTACACCACAGCCACCACCCCCAACATCACATATCAACTATGCCAACTCAGTAGATTCCTCCCCAAAGTCACGCAACACCAACAACTCCTCCTGGGACAACGACCACCACTACCAACAACCACCACACACCGCCGTAAGCGGCGGCGGAAAGATCCGACTTATGTGCAGCTACGGTGGACACATAATCCCTCGACCACACGATAAATCCCTCTGTTACATCGGCGGCGACACCCGAATCTTCGTTGCCGACCGGAACACGTCACTTTCCGACCTATCCTCCCGTCTCTCCAAAACCCTATTATCCAACCGTCCATTTTGGCTTAAATATCAACTCCCAAATGAAGACCTTGATTCCCTTATCTCTGTTACCACCGATGAAGACCTCGAAAATATGATCGAAGAATACGACCGTGTTACAAAAACATCACGTATTCGTGTTTTCTTATTCACGAGTGAGTTTGATAATTCGGTATCTTCAATTGGGTCACTTTTGCAAAGTTCGACTAAATCGGAGGATTGGTTTGTACATGCTTTAAATAATGGGGGAGCGAATTCTATTTCTACAACAAATAAGGTGTTTTCTGAGAGTTCTTCGGTGAATTGTTTGTTGGGTCTTGATGATGATGTTGGGAAATTAGAAGGATCATTTGGTGGTGGTGGTGCAAAAAATGTGCAAATTAATCGTCAAGATGTTCAGTCTGTGCCGGATTCACCTATGGTAGAAACGACGTCGTCTTTTGGGTCGACTAATTCGACTCCGTCGTTGACGAATTTACCTCCGATAAAGGTACACGTGGAGGAGAATAATCAAAGGGTTGGGATTGAGGAACAATTTTCACAGTTAGGTGTTGGAGGAGGTAAAGTGGAGCAGAAGCAAGAGGAAGGTGGATTTATGGGTATGACTTCACCACCTGCACCGGCTGCTCCGGTGACCGGGACTGTGTTTTCCGGTTTGCCGGTAGTTGTTGGTGGGGATTATGGTAGTAGAGTTTTTTCAGATGATGAGAGATCGGACCAGAGTGTTGGTGTTGGTTATAGAAATACTGCTCAAATACAACAGCTACAGCAGCCACAACAGTTGCTGCCAAAGCCTATTGTTCCTTCTGATTTGCCTTCTCCCAATTCAGTTTCAAGGTAAATATTAATAGCTAAAGACTTTTAATTTCCTCAATTTTCAACATTTGCTAATTCAAACATACCAGTTTGCTTTAGAAATGTGTTATAATGATATATGCAGCTCTGTTGTTTGTATAAATGCTCAAATAAAGGGCTCACCTTGTGCACAAAGTGCTCTCCGGCTAGTGAGCTAGTAAGAGGTGGGCGTGGGTGGGTGATGTGTGTGTGTGGGAGAGGGAATTAAGCTCAAAACTTATGCAGCCATCCCCTTGCATTCTGTAAAGATACTTTTTTAAAAATAAATGTCGTGTCCGGGTCAGCTAGCGCGCACCTTGACTAGTTCCATTGTATACCTGCTACCTTCCACTAGGAACATGTAACTTTGTTCACCAAGGTTTAGACAGATGGAAGTATCACTTAATGTTTTTGTGTCTGTTGGGATATGAACCTGAGACGTTCTTGTTCTCCTTCCACTTCATTGACCACTAGGCAACACCCTTGGGTGCTTTATAAAGATACCGTTCTCACACCTTGCAAATTCCTGACCTGGTCTCTATGGTTCTTTGTTAAGTGGTCAAATTGGTAATGAAAATTCTCTGAACAAGGATTGTTATTTTATCTGATGCAGTGAGAGCAGTGTGACGAATCCTTTGTCTGGGCAAAGGCATTTCTTTTATCAAGAACAAGGGTGTCAAATTCAGTCAGGGAACAATAGGGTTTCACCTAATTCAGTTGATATGAAGCATCACAGTGATCCGAATAATAGGGTTCAGGTACAACAACAGCAAGTCCAGGATGCTTCTGGATATGCACTGCCAGTCCAGTATGATCAGCAGCACCAACAAATGTATCAACAACCCCAACAATATGTTCATGCTAGTCAATATATCCACCATACCCCTTCCGGTCCTGTCCCAATGACATCTTATTATCCTATATACCCTTCCCAGCAGCAGCAAACTCGTCCTCATCAGCACCAGTACCCAGTTTACTTTGTCCAATCTAGACCTTCCCAAGCTTACAATTTGCCGGTGCAGCAACCAAATTATAGCGAGTCCGCTCCTTCTAACCAACCCCAAACACCTCCTGCTCCTAGCATGGCTAGAAACGCTCCTGCCTCCAAACCTGAAATGACAGCTGGCACATATAGAACGGCAGATGCAGCGGCCCCTCAATTGGTTCAGATTCCTTCGGGCCAGCATCAGCATCAGCAGCAATATGTTGGGTACTCCCAGATTCACCATCCGTCTCAGCCAATTGCTCCTACATCAGCTGCTACTGCCAATTATGCGTATGAACAAATATACTACTCTCAGGCTCATGCTCCCCAGTCCGCTGCTCAATACCAAACCATGACATCACACAATACATCTTCTTAGCTTCCCACAGAAAAAAAATCAACCAACAAGTAAGGACTTCACCAGCCATGAAAGGTGAGTTTGCACATGAAGAAACAATTGTGGCCATGGATTTGGTTTATGTTTTAAATTTCTGTTATTTCTCATTGTGATTGGTTTGTCAAATGTATTTGTTATAGGTATAAGACAATTGGGTGTTTTTTTTCTTTTCTTTTATTGTGCAATCCATAAATTGCTAGCGGTCTGGATCATACTGTAAACGCTCAAACTCTCATATGATATCTTCCTTGTTCTGTATATGAATTACGGAATAAATGTAATATAGTGATTGAGGCTTCAGTTGACTTATTGAGATGTGTGGCGATATATCTATACCACTATGACATATTGCAACAAGTATATGAGATTTTTGCCTTGTTGAATGGAGCTCCATGCTTTTTGATGCTTGGATAGTTTTAAATTCAGAATAATATATGAATCAGCAAAAAATTATCTGTTTTTTTATAAGTTAGAGATTTCATTAAATGATACCAAGATGGTACATGAAAAGAAACAAAAACAACAGAAAAAAGAAAAAAATAATAAAAAAAGAAACAAGAAACACCCTACTACACTCTTCTTCCTAGCATATCCAAGAAAATCATATACTAGTTCCAACTACCCATCAAGCTACTTTTACACCAAAAGTACAAATTCTGTAAACATCTATCCTTAACTCTGAAAATATTAGTTCTCTGCGCTTCAAAAGAAGCTATGTTCCTTTCCGGCCATATTGTCCATAAGATGCACAATGGAATGGTTCTCCATATCTGCTTTATCTCTTTTGGTATTGCCAGTTGCTGCCAACCTTCCAGCAAACCTTTCACATTCTGAGGCATCACCCACCAAAAAATATTATCTGTTACTTCCCTATAGTCAGAAGCAGTTTGGTTAAATCCTGTTGCTTCTTAGATCCAGAAAGAACTTCATCCCTAATTGTTATGGATATTTTTTGGGACATATTTTAGATGTTTTGCGTCTCTAACTAGCAGCTTCACCTGTCCTTGAAAGAAAAAACTAGAGAAAGTCTCATGTGAGGGGATTCCTCTATTTTCTTATTAGGAAAGAGGGAATAAATCTATTGTTGACATAGTTTTATTATTACAATTTATTACTTATTAAATGAAAGGATCTTGTACAATCATTCTTAATTTGAAGAACTATAAACTATAAGTACATACTAGTAATCTCCTCATCTTCAGAAAAATAAACTAATATAGGCATCAAAGTACAGCAACAGTTTAGCTGGTAAAGTTATTCTATACCATGTTTGAATTTGTGACCCAAGATAATGATTCTGGTAGAGTGGAAGTAATAAATGCCCTCTCATCTCCTATTAATAAGGTCTTTTCAACTATGATTTATAAAGATTTAGTTCATGAATGTTCGTTTCTTATTTAGAATGACAGGAAGAACCTCATTACTACAAATATTTCATCTAATTACGTGTTTTCAGGTTTTAGTTGCGTCAAGTGTCTCTCTTTCTCTATATTATGTTAACAGAATCTTTGCTGGTCGTCCACACAATAATCCTCCTTAATAGTATGTTTCTTTATACAAAGCTTATTTTTCCTGATTTCGGTTTGCTTTTTGTAAGGACCAACATTTCAATATTTAAATTGCAGCAGAAGTGATGATATGACTCTATTTGGCACCATGTCAACTTGTTTCCCTAATCAATGTTCGTACTAACTAAGACGATGAAGAACTATAGGATGCTTTGCTATGAAGTCTGGGATACTTTCTTTAGCTTATTTTGCATGAGAGGTTCCCAGAAAGTTGTGTCTCCTTGGCTGTAACAAATTGATCAAAGACAAACTATTACATCTCTGTTGGGGCCAATTAAGATGTTAATAAAATGTAGACACACCTTATGATAAGGAGCATGTGTGAAACTGCAGTTAGAGTGAGCTCATTTAAATTAAAACCTTCAATTTTTTGCGATTGATATGCAAAATGGGCAAAACAAATTCATAAGCTGTTGACTATGAACGACTCGCATTATTAGTGAGTCATGCATATGTTTATTTAACCACAATTGGCTGCATTTCTTGTGTTCCTTTAGACTTGCCTAAATGCTAGTATCACATTATGTTATTGCATTTCCAGTAAAACTGATTAATTACTTGCTACATTCTCATCTGCGACTGAACAACCTGCTCTAAATGGAAAATGAAAAAAACTCAAATATGTCATCGAACTATCGGAAATGGCTCATTTATGCCACTCGTCAATAGTTTGACTCATTTATGTCATCGCGATAACCAAAGTGGCTCATCCACGCTATTTTTCATTAACACCCGTTTTACAATACCATTTCTAATTAACACCGGCATTAATGAAAAATGACATGGATGAGCCATTTTGGTAACATCGATGGCATAAATAAGCCAAACTATTAACGAATGACATAAGTGAGCCATTTCTAATAGTGAGAAAGCGTTCCTTATCACTTTTATGTCTTATTTTAAACTTCAATTATTGTCAATCTGACTTTAAGGTCTGATTTATGATTCCTTTCAAGTGTTATGGTTTCATCTGCATATTCTTTCTTGCTTTATAACCATTTATATCCGGAACTTACTTGCCCAATTAATCTAGTTTTGCACTCCGTAGTGCCGATTTTAGCGTGAAGCACTTCACCCGATACCTCTAATTAATCGTAGAGGATTTAATTCATTCCACTATATTCCTTGGTGATTCATATATGCAATTAAAACTTCATCATTAACTATCTTTTCTTTCTTTCAGTTCAGACAACTTTCAAGTCTCTAGCTTTTTGTCTCCTCTCCCAAGTGAAACTGAAAAAAGAAAAAAGAAAAATGGAAAACTAGGGAGCGTGAAGGGGGCTGATTAAAGGGTAGCTCGGTGCACTAAGCTTTGCTATGCGCAGGGTTCGGGGAAGGACCGGATTACAAAAATCTATTGTATTCAATTTATCATGCATTTCTACGAGAGATTTCCACGGC
This sequence comes from Anisodus tanguticus, assembly GCA_034509755.1. Lineage (NCBI taxonomy): Eukaryota > Viridiplantae > Streptophyta > Magnoliopsida > Solanales > Solanaceae > Anisodus > Anisodus tanguticus. Next base: position 52,533,217 of record CM067542.1, on the reverse strand, counting down.
TTGAACCTATGACCTCCTGATCATATGACAACAACTTTACTAGTTAAGCGAATGTTATAAAAGTATACCATTCATTCACCAGTAGCTTGATCCTTCTCTCATTTAAAAGCCACAAGTGTCATATGTCAATCCACACAGTAGGAGCCAATTTACTAATTCTGGTACCATGTCATTTTAATGTTAATTTATTCCTAATTCTAGGTCACTTGGTCCAACATAATTGTCTTGCAGGTGGGGCGGACCTACCATGTATTATGGTTAAGTTGAACTTGGTAACTTTTCTCAATTCACACCCACACATATTAAGAAATCCACTAGAATATATATATATATATATATATATATATATATATATATATATATATATCCACTAGATTATCTATATATATTTGGTTGTGAACTATGTTATTATTATTATAATATTAATTTAATATCGATGTAGGAATTTATAAACTTCAAATTTTAAATTTGCGTCTGTTTGTAGGGTTGTAATTAGAACCCTGTACCCTAAAAAATTATAGCAAAAAGTTAATTAGTGAAAAATCTGGGAGGATCGGTTTTTACTTAAAATCAAAACAAATCAAGTTAGTCAATTTTTAAATTATTAGAATCAATCCAATTCAAATATAATACACAATCATCGGTTTGGTTGTAGTCAGTTTTCCGGTTTGATTTGGTTTTTCGGGGTTTTAAGAAATTTAATGTTATTTTTATTTTTTATTTTTTCCTACAACTAGGAAAGAATTTTTCATCATTTTCCAACTTATATTACATTTTTACCCTTCTATTATGGTGGTTATAATTTTCTTGGATTATGTAGAAAATTTCTTAAGAATTATAAGTTTTAATCTAGTGAATAGAGTTTATAAGAAATATAAAAGAAGTTTAGGTAAACTTCGTAATTGTTTCTTTGAATAAATGGGTATGGATTCATGGCTTTCTTTTAAGAAATGAGTTTAGTTAAGGTGTAAGTTCATTAGTGTATTAGAGATAAATAATTTTTTAATGAAGAAGTATACAAAGTATTTGAAATTATTTATAAAAATTAATATGTTGTAGATATATAATTATAAAAATTTATATAAAATTTGTTGGTTTGGTTAAGCTTTTCCTTCGGTTTTGTTCTAATAAAATCAAGCCAAACCAAATGTAATCGGTTTTTAAAAGTTTAAACCCAAACTAAACCAAACTCAAACAAATATCGATTTACTTAATCAATTTGGTTTGATTTTCGGTTCGGATAAGATCGGTTTATAACCAAACCGTAAACACCCCTAATTGAGAGAAAAGAAGTATTCCTGAATTGATGGATACACTTCATTATTGTTTGATGATAGTTTCAAGAATCATCAGAGAAATTTAGGTCATTAACCCAGTCGAAATACAACTTATCTAATGAAGCTTTATGGTAGTGGTAAAATTGAGGTTCGAAAACCTTTTAGTCATTATCATTCGCTCTATAGAAGTAGGATAGCTGAACCTTGCTAATATTTCCAATCTTAGATCACTTAGTGTTAATCAACCATATCTGGTAATAAGTCAAATATTTTTTAATCATTGCAAGAATTATCAGACTTTGGGAATTGGGTTGGCTGGGCTGGGTGAGGGGTTGGGGTTGGGGGAATCAAACAATTTCTTCATGATCCTTATGGATTAATCATCCATTTAAGATAAAAGAATATATCTTTCTCTTAACCATCATAGTTCATTTTCATATCAGGTCAATATTTAATTAGTTGGATCACTATCATGTTGGGAGTTCGATACAATACAAAATACTTATGTTATTGCGGTAGGACTCATGTTTTTAATTTGTTCAAATGAATATGTATGGACACCTAAGTGTAACTATAGAAGGTTTTCAAAAGCTTTACAAGTTTCTTTGTGAGAATAAAAGTTTTAGAATTGGAAATTCTATACTTTCTTAGATTTTATTTTGGTATGAAATGGGTAAGAATAAAACTGATTAGAGATGATACATATTGTCAACCTCTGTATGCTGCTATACAATGCTTTTTATTCCTCTCTTTTCGACACTACTACTTTTGCCGTCAATCATCCTTTCTTTCTCTTTTGACCCTTTGTGGTCATACATCTGCATTAAAATAGTATTATATATCACACGTTCGTCTCTAGCAAAGGCAAATTCAGAATTTCAAGAGAATGAGTTCATCATCAGGGGGCGGAAGGGTGTTGACCCGAACCCCCTCGATAAAAAATTACACGATGTATATAAGGTAATATTTTTATTCTTTATGAACATATATAGATTTTGAATCCTCTAAGCATAATACTAGAAGTTGGTTTAGTGATTTAGGTGTTCAAAATTTACCTTAAGGTTGTAAGTTCAAATCTCAAACACTACATTTTTATTTGTATTAGAAGAGGAGAAATGAAGAAATACCAAATAGAAAGGAGCAGGGATTCAATCCCTCTACCTTTAGGCCCTAAAGACCAGTGGCTAACCGGTGCTCCACTTCCTGTGATTTGACCATGTATTCCTTTAATTAATATTAGACAGAGTTATAAGAACTATACACATAATATACCGAGTTTAGTCGGGTGATTATGGGTTCACATGACCTATTTTTAACACATAGATTCGCCCCTGGTCTTTAGTCCTAGTGGTGTAGGTGGTGAAGAGGTGACGGGGAGAGAGGAAGAGAAAGAAAGATGGTGGTGGAGGTGATAATGACAATGGTGACGAGGAGAGAGGAAGAGAAAGAAAGATGGCGGTGGAGGTGATAATGGCAATGGTGACGAGGAGAGACAAGTAAGAAGAAGGAACAAAGGGTAATTGGTGATGGAGGTAGTAGTAGAAAGAGAGAGAGGAGGGACAAAAAAAATTAAAAACTCAAAAGTAGGGTAGAGGGTCAATTTTTCCTTGAATTATGCAAAAAAGTCTATTTGCCCTTGAACTATGCAAAAGCGTCAAATTTACCCCTAAACTATGCAAAAGGTTCTTATTTATCCTCTATTTTAAAAATCAATCCTTAATTGCGGCGTCACCTGGTGCTAAGCTTCCACCATTTAAAAATGAGAGAAAATTTATTTTATTTCGCATAGTTCAGGAGAAAAGTTTGACCTCAAAGAACACATTTGACCCCAACTATTAACTGAGGGTAAACCTATTCCATTTCGTATAGTTCATGGATAAATTTGACAATGTAGGTGTCTAGAGAGTGGAAAGTACGCAAATCTTACTGTCGCACCCGTTTTTAATCCGAGCTTCGCGACGCGATGGCATCGATTCCCTCTAAATCGGTTAAAAATGTTTGCTTTGAGGAGTCGCCACCTAATTATTCTAAGGTGAATTAGGGCACCTGAATGTTAACTAAAAGCTGCAAAATAACTCCAATTTTGTGGTCTACGAAACTAATAAAATTCTGGGTAAAGGTTCTTTATTATCCTAAAGGAAAGGGGTTAGGCATCCTTTAAGATCTGCTAACTTGCGGTTATCCGATCAAATTCAGATTAATTGTTATGCTAAGAAAAATGCATGTTTTTTACAAATATAAAAATAATGTGACAAGATGTTAATAAAATGATGCATTTTGTACAAGTATGCATTTGTATGGCATTAATATACATGTAAAGCTAAAAAAGGATATAAATATGCATTTGTATGAAAATTGATAAAGATGTATACAATGTGATTTTTATGGGCGACGAGCCTAAAAATAGGTAAACTAGCGATTTTCGATTTTAAAACTAACCGAGCCTAAAATAAATAAACTAGCGATGTGTTTCCAGTTTTAGACTACCCTATTAATTAATTCTATGTCTACCTATTCTAAATATTTCAATAATTTCACAAGTACAATAATTTTACAATACATAATGAAATAAAACTGAATTAAAGAAAGTAAATGAGAACAACAAAAATAAATAATCTCCGAGGGGTATTTGCCTTCTTTGACTTTCATAGATGTCTTGCAAACTGTCAAGAACAAACGGTTAAAAACAAAAGTTGAATATAAATAAACTTCGGATCCGTATCCAAAACAGTAAATGTTTTGATTACGGAGGGCTCAGACTTAAATTTTGAAAAGATCATTCCAATCACGTCGTGGCTGCGAACATATGACTCGTTGTTCATTTTAGTTGCCTTGCCTACCCAACATGTTGGTCTCTCGGGTGAAAAAGATTTAAGTTTCATCCTTGCTCAGAAGTTTTATTTTCCGTCTTTACAACTGTGGAGGCCTAAAAAATCGACGGATATTTTTTCATCGGCCAAAATGCAGTATTTAATTCAAAAACAGTAAACAGTAAAAAAAAGTACATATCCGTGGCACGGATGTTTAAAACAATAAATTAAAGAAACAGAGAAACGAAAGAAGAAAACCGCGGCCTCGAATTCAATTTCATCGGCCTAAATGCAGTATTTATATAAATCAGTAAATCAGTAAGACAATCCGTGCACGGATGTTTAAATGCCAAAACAGTAAACAGAGAAACGAAAAAAGCGCGGCCTCGAATTCAATTTCATCGGCCTAAGTGTAGTGTTAGTTAAAATAATAAAACAGTAATCCATTGCACGGATGTTTAAAACAGTAAACTAAAAAAACAGAGAAACGAAACAAAAAAAGAGCGCCCTCGAATTCAATTTCATCGGCCTAAAATGCAATATTAGTTAAAAAAAGTAAAACAACAAGATAGTTGTTTAACAGATGTTTAAAATGCCAAAAAAAATAGCAGCAGTTCGCAATTAAAACGTCCGACCCATATTCTGAAATTTTACCCGACCCGGAATCACACATTTTTTTTTTGAAATTTTCAGATAACCAACAACAAAAATACAAAAAATGAAATTTACTTGACCCGGACAGTCCCGACCCGAATCACAGGTCCCGACCCGAATCAATTTTTTTTCCAGATTTTCAGATTGCCAACAATAGAATATTAAACATATAAGTATGGAAATTTAACCAAACCGGGGTCGACCCGACCCGGATCAGTGCCCCGACCCGAATCGGATGTTTTCAACCCGAATCGATTTCTTTCCAAATTACAGATAACCAACAACAAATATAAAACATAAAATCTGGAAATTCATTCTAATCGGGGGTCAACCCGACCCGGGTCAGTGACCCGACCCGAATCGGATATTTCAACCCGAATCAATTTCTTTCCAAATTTTCAGATAACCAACAATAAAAATATTAAAACACAAATCTGGAAATTTATTCAAACCGGGTCGACTCGACCCGGATCGATGACCCGACCCGGAAAAGTGACCGACACGGATCAGTGACCGACCCGGATCAATTTTTTTTTTAAAATTTTCAGATAGCCAACAACAAATTATCAAATACAAAAATCTGAAAATTTACCTGACCGGATTCTCGCCCGACCGAACAAAGTGACCGAGATAGAGCAAAGGACCCGACCCGGAAATCAGACCCGACCCTGAATCCGAAAACAATGAAGAATAGCAAAAATTTCAGATTATTCAATACCAAAACCCCAATAATTTTAACTTATATTTTCGGACTCTTTAAGATGAAGAACACATGCAAAGAAGAACAAACACACTTACGAAGATTTCGGATTTCAAAACTTAAAAACTAGATTTTCGGATCTCCAAATTCCCCCCTCTAAAATGAAGAACAAAATGGGGTATTTATAGATGGATTTGGACCCATAAAAATCAAGTTCAAATTTCAAACAAAAGGGCAAAAAATCCAATTTTTTGAGACGGATTCTTGGGGTATGGGTTGCGGATTTTAGGGGATAGGGGTATGGGATGTGTCGGGTGTCAGGGTAGAGGGGTTTGGTGGTGGTGTCGGGTGAGGTGACCGGCGACGTGGGGTCGCCGGTATGGGGGTGTAGGGTCGCGGCTGATGGAGGTTGAAGAGAAATGGTTTTCTTTTTGTTGTGTTGTGTTTTTTTTTATGTTTAAGGGGTGTTTGGTTTTGGGGATAAAAATGCAAATTATAATAATAATAATGATATATATACATATATATGCCTATATTTTAAAATTGTTTTAAAGTGTCAAAAATATTAAAAATTACAAATAAAATCATAAAAGATGTGACAAAATTGGGTGTCAACAGATCTTACCCCTACCTTTTGAGGGGTAGAGAAATTATTTCCGATATACCTTCGGCACAATATATATCTCCTTTTATACGTTTCAAACATACAGACATTCTGATCGCAACCTTAGTTGGTCTAGTAATTAATTTATGATCATAAACAGCACATGATAATTCCTTAAAGAACCATCTAGTTCTTCAGTAGATGATCCCGTGAATTCTTAATTGTTTTCGCATCACATTTCAACTGAATGGCCAATTCGTTATGCCAACTGATATTTTCTCAGTAAAACTTCTAGTTTACTATCACACGTGATTTCATCATCATATTCATATTTGTGTCGTACAAATAGAGAAAATCCGGGTAATATTTCATATTTATAATCTTTACCTAGTATGAGTGTATTAGTATGAAGATATTAAATATTTCCACCATTTATTGTCTCAATATGAATGCCTACTTTGACGAATACCTTTGAAACTCAATAGGTTTCTTTAAGGCTTACTAAAATATGATGCTTTATTGATATCAAAATTATTTCTCCAAAATACTACCAATTATCTCATCTAGAACTCCCATTTATAGCATACTATCACATATTTCATAGTATGATGTCCGTCCTCTTCGAGGAGAAGAGCATATTATTATGTGTCATGGTCAAAACATTTATATGCAAGAATTATTTCTTGCTTTTACCCTTGATAATTCAAGATAAGACATGCTTCATATTTGTGACATACTAAAAGTATGTGATCAATGACTGTTTATGTTAGAATAAAATTATTTTATTTTTTTGCAAACTTTCTGTAGAGGTGAGTTGTGGTATTTAATTATTCAATCATACATGAGCACATCTTTATGCATAATACTTATTACATATTGACACATTCACTTTCAAGAATGGAATGAGCATTCACGATGTTTGTCACATCATATCTTCAAGGAATGGACTATGATAATATATATGTGCTTCATAAATTTTTATTATAAACTCATTGTCATGCCTTGACATTTATATATTTAAATATTTATATAACCCACTTCAACTTCATTTTGAAAGAACAAGTGCGACTCCATATTATATTAACTTCTTTTGATGGAGAATTTATAAAACTTATCAAATTAGGTCGCACAAGAATTATGTGTCCAATGACCTTGATGACAAAAACTATCTTCACCTTTTGAAGGATCATTAATGACTATTATTGTTTTAGACCTCCACGCCCACATTCATATATTCAACCACTTGAGTTTTATTATATATTTTTTTTGGCAATCAAAAATCTGTACAAAGCAAGAATTAGCTAACAAGCTAATCCGTCTAAACAAAACCACATAACCTCCTATCCATCCTACCTATGATCCAAATTTCCTTCAAACTATCAGCCTAACAAAAGTCCTATTTCACATATGCATCCCAGTACACTATTTCCAACTTGCTAACATATTCAAACAACGTCCTATTGTTGCGAACTCTAGTACAGAGAGAAGTTTTAGTATCATGAATCAGCCTCTCACAAGACCTGCTTCTATGTTGATAGAGTTGGTGTTCCTTTCAATCTATATTCCATGGACAATAGTTGCTGTTAATGTTGAGTTTGGTGTTGTGACATTTGATCCAACATATCTTCTGAAGTACTGATTTGAATACATGAAAATGTTAGGACAAATGTCATAACATTCGGACCAACATCTTCGAGTAACAATTTTGCCTTACTTCACGTTATCCAGTAATATTTTACTGAGAGGTAAAAACGACTTAGGCGTGGTGAATTGAAGCTGTGTAAAACATGGGAGAAAGAGTCAAAGTTTGGGGAAGAAGTCGAGTAAGGAACAAGTCAAAGTTGTTGAGAATTTCTCTCCTTAATCATCTACCACAAGCTGCCCACCTTTCCCTCAACCTCCACAATCGATCGATGAGACTTTCAAGGGAACTCTCTATTATAAATAGAGAGACCACAACATTGAATCGATCATCCAGAATTAGATTGCAAAATATCAAGAGAGCTCTCGGGATTTCAACTCAGAAATCTGGATCACAAGTGTTGCATGAGTGTGTCGACAACATTCTGTCCAACATTACAATTGCTCATTAGATTCTAGATTAGTTTTGTATGGAGCGATAGTGATAAGAGGTTGTCTATGTCTACGTAGTTAGATTTTTCAGGCAGAAGTCATCTGCGACTTCAATTTTTAATTCATTTCCATTTATATTATAATTTTTTAAAGAAAAGAATTTGTAATTTTGTATATAACATATATACAATACATCCGGTCATTGACAATCATAAGTTATCTAATATATATTAACTTATGAAAATTTTAAACCTTTGTGTTCATTAAATTCCGCTGCATTTACTCTTTAAAGTTTCTATTTTGCTAAAGTGTTGTTACTGGTGTCAGACGACATAATCGCTGACATTCGAAAACAGAATTGACATTTGATTTATTTTATCTTTTGTTTTTTTACTTTCAGTAGCTTTTGACACCCTTCAAGTGGTATCAGAGCCGACACTTAACACAATAAGTGCTTGGTCCTGTTGTGACTATTGGTATATATTATGGCTATTGGAATTCAATCCGACTATTGATAGACTTCCTATATTAGATGGATCAAATTATGCCTATTGGAAGATTCGCCTACGTTGGCATATCAAATCAATTGATATTCGTGCATGGAGATCTATAACCAATGAGTATGTTGTTCTAATGTTGCCACCAGATGAGGAAGGTGACATTATTGCTAAACCTGAATCCGAATGGACTACAGAAGAAACCAATAATGCTAGCTTTAACGAAAAAGCCTTAGATGCAATTTTTGATGAGTTGATCTCTACATGTTCAAACTCATTCAAAATTGCCCCACGACTAAGGACTCATGAGATACTTTACAAATTCATTGTGAAGGTAGCTCAAGTGTTCGTCGAACAAAGCTGCGTATGCTCATGAGTAAATATGAACGTTTAAGGATGGAAGAAGCGGATGATATTAAATCTTATTTTGAAAAGTTAATTGACATCCCAAATGAATATCAAGTGCTTGGCGAACCATTAACCAACACCCATTTTGTGAGGATGTATGAGGACAAGAAAACCGAAAAGATATGACATTAGAGTCACAAAATTCTCGAAACGGCCCATTATCATATTCCCTTCCATTATCATATTGAATATTTTTAATTTTCCGTTCAAATTTGGTACGGATGAACGCTCTAAATTTGAAGAAGGTTGAAAATACTTGAGACTTTTTTGACAAAGGAAAGGACCACAAATAATTAGAATAATCATCCAAGAATAACACATAATAACGATGGCCCAAAGAACTTAAAACGGAAGATGTCCATAAATCACTATGAATAATGTCAAAAAGCATCAACGTACTAGAAGAAGAGGCTACATAAGGTAATTTAACATGTCTCCCTAATGGACAAAGAGGAAAAATATGAGTACTACGCATACTATTACAATCAATAAAAATTTTATTTTGAAGAGAAGAAATAATAGACGACCCAGGATGATCCAAACGTGTATTCCACAAAGAAGGTGCAAGGGTGGCAAATGTTGATGGAGTGGCTTGACTCGTGGAAATGGTGGTGGTGATTGGATAAAGCTCTCTCCGACTATTACATCTCATTAGAGGTATTCCCGTCGTGAAATCCTTCACAAAAAAACCAAAGGGGTCAAAGTTAACATAAACTCAATTATCATTTGTGAATTTTTGGACAGACATCAAATTTTTAATTAATTGAGGGGCATGAAGGATATTTTTAGGACTAGCGATAGATGTGGGGAGGGGGGGGGGGGTTTGTATGACCATAACCACGAATTGGAATTGAATTGTCATTACCAATAATTATGCCACGATTATTGCTTAAATTGAAATAATATGAGAGATTACCTTGCGCTGACGTCATATGAGAAGTGGCTACGGTGTCCACATACCAATTTGCATGAGGGAAATTTAATCCAAGTGTATGCATCGCGACCTCATTATATGTGGGTGATGATACCGAGGCTGGGCCCGCAGCAGCGAAGGCCTGTTGAGGCCGACGCCCAAGCAGGCCAGCCTGCTGCCAAGGCCCAGTCCTGGTCTCCTGGGCTACCTGTGGTTGCTGGCTGAAATTGGGCATGGCCCAAGATGAAGGAAAAATGGGGTAAGGTGTCGTGGGCCACTAGCCCAGCCCCACAACCACTGTGGAGTGGCCCAAGGCTGCGACCAGTGGTGCTGCGGCCCAGCCGGCCCATTTCACCCTCGTCCGCCACTGCCGCCACTATTCTGACCATCGCCACTGCCATCGCCACTGCTGCGGTCGCCGCCGCGGTTCTTGCCACCATTTTTCTGATTTGACCCTTTTTGCAGTCACCGTTGGTACGGTTTTGGCTAGAATTATCCGAGAACGAGTGAGGGTTATCGGATGTGGCCATCGTCATGACGGAATTAACTATGGTAGTCGCCTTTTTATCTAAGCCGGCCTCTTCTAATGTGAGCATGGAACGGGCCTGATAGAACAGTGGAAGAGGATTACTTTGATGAAGAAGTGTCTCAACACCATTATAAGCCTCGGATAGGCCTGCAACCATCTGAAGAATAAGACGATCATTGGTGACAGGCGCACCAACATTCTTGAGTTGATCCGCTAATTCCTTCAACCTTTTACAATAGGCTGAGACATTCAAAAAATCCTCCACGTTGACATGGGAAAATTCTTGCTCAAGAGTGACAGCACGGGAATTTTTGTTATCTTGAAATATATCACGCACCCTATTCCAAGTTTCCATCGCCATGGCTTCGGTCTTAATAATCGTCTGCAAGAGTTTCGTAGAAATAGTGGAATAAATCCATTGGAGAACTGTAGCATCAAGAGTTGTCCATAACGCAGGGTCATCCTCGGCGGTAGGCACCTTCTCCTTGTCTGTTACCGAGGGGATGATGTGATGAAGGACTTGATGTGAGCGTGCGTGAACTTTAAATAATTCTGTCCACATCGCGTATTGGACGCTTTTCATTTCAAGAGCGATAGGGATGTGATTCTTGATGTTGGAGACTGTAAGAGCATGATGAAACATGTTCTTTGAGGAAGACATGGGGAAAGAACAATAGGAGAATTAGGGATTTGTGGAAGAAAATTTGGAAGAAAGAGGTTTCGGATTCGCGGAATCCGAGGGTGCTAGTCAGCGACGGAAGTGTATTTGGAAAAGGAAATTTTGCCCTAGACTTCTGATACCATTAATGAATATAATCCCTTTATTATTTCATTAATGAAGAGTCTATATATACATGATATACAATAAATAAATCTATCTTTTCCTAATATAACTTTAATACATTTTCCTAATACAAGACTAATACCATAATTAAACTTATACAATAGTTCTACAAATAAGATAAATTATATACAAAATAGAAATAGGTGATATACACGGTTTGCATCTGTGTATACACTTTGTCTTTCACTTTCACTATCCGAGGCAATTTCAAAAAAGTGGTCCAAACAGTTGAAATGATTCTTTTAGCTCATTCTTTTCGGGACAGACGAACTAATCTCACAAGATTCCCCGTTAACCTCCATACTTAACAGTTATCACAACCTCTTGTCGATTGACTTGCGAGGGTGTGCCAATGTCTCTCTCCAGATTGACTTGGCCGAAAGGTGTGGAAGGCTTCATAATTTCAAGCCTTCTTGTACAATTATATGTTAAAAGATTGTAATTAAAAATGAAAGGTAGGAAGTATTTATAGGTGAAAAATGATATTTTTTTCAACAAAACTTAGTATAATCCTATAAATGGGGTCTGAGAAAGGTATAGCGTATGTAGACGTTATCCCTATCTCGTGAAGGTAGAGAGAGATTTTACCGAAGACCCTCAGTTCGAATACAACAAAGCAAAGTAGTTATGAAAAAAGAGTTAAATTGTTTTTTTTTTTTTTAAATATAATTTTGGGGGTTAACTTTTTTTTTTTTGTGGGGAGGTGAGTATGTGGGTGGGAGAGGGGGTAGAGGGTGTTTGGGGGCTTACTTCTTGAGAGCCATTGGGCCCAACGGCTACATCATTCCAAATTTTCTCATTTTAAATTTTGTTTTACATAATTGGGCCAATGCCTCGGTGGGCCACGTATCGATCTCCCAAATGGGCCGGTCTATTGGGCCAAGCCCATCCCCCTGCCCGGTCACCCCTAGCCCAGCCTCCACCTTTCAGGAATGGGGCACTTCCTGTACCCACTACAAGAAAGTATAGAATTGATAACAAAACTTTAGCAACAATAAATATAATGTTACAAAAAAACGTAAATGGCAACAAAATTTAATATATTGTTGCTAAAAAAATGGAAATGACAAAAAAAATAACTTGTTGTTGCAAAAGCTTTTCGTATCGGGGGTTATTCTAACAACATACAACAATTATTGTTGTTGCAAAAAGTACTTTTGACAATAACATCCAACATATGACAACAAAAAAAGTGATATACAATTTGTATACAGTAATATACAACCACCCATAAGGCGTATACAACTGATATACCATCCCTGCCTTCATATACTACTCGTATACGGCTGATATACGACAATTCTACATATTTTTTCTCTATTAAATTTTTGATTCCCTCATGGCGTCACCCGCGGCCCACAAAGCTTCACCAATTTCCGCTTTCGCAACACCGGCATCACAAAAAATCAGCCTCAGGCCCAATACCCGACTCAGTAGGCCAGTGCACGTTCTTGGCAACAGTTCGGGCACTGGGCCCCATCGACCAGCCTAGTTCACAAGCAAGGCCCAACAATAACAGTGGGCACTGCCGAGGCCCACTATACCGCGACCTAGCCATAGTGGGCAATGTTGCCCAGTCCCATTCCAGGCCAGGCAAAGCAGCACCAATGGCCATTGCTGAGGCCCACTGCCAGGCGACCCAGCACCACCGAGCCCCTTTCCGGCCACCAGGCCCACTACACAGTGGCCCAACAACAGTCGTCTTGTCTCAGTACAACATATTTGGGCTTTACTTTTAGTTCTTTAAAATTTCAGCAGTCTGATAATGTGTGGCATATGGATACGGGCACCACGTCTCACCTCACCAATAATTCTGGTAATCTTCTCCAATTGCGCAATTTAAATACTCATCAATCTATTATGGTCGGAAATGGTCATCGCATTCCAATTCAAGGGTTTGACCATACACTAACCCCACCACCGCATCCCTACTTCTCCCATAAAAATGTCCTATATTCCCCTAACATTATCAAAAACCTAATATCTAGTAGAAAATTTGCCACTGAAAATTCTGTATCCATTAATTTTGACCCGTTTGGTTTTTCTATAACGGACCTACGTACTGAGAAACTCCTTGTGAGATGCAATAGTGAGGGGGATCTCTATCCTTTCCTATCCATGTCCGCTGTCAGTGTCAATCCTTCAACATCTCTAGCTATCATCTCCTCCTCAACATGGCATAGTAGACTTGAACATCCCGAAACTCATATTTTTGATTTTCTTAGAAATCACAATTTAGTTAAATGTAATAAATGGAACCTTGCCCATAATTGCTCCTCTTGTCATCAGGGAAAACATGTTAGACTTCCGTTTACGTCTTCTTTGAGTGTTACTTTCTCTCCCTTTGATATTATTCATGCGGATTTATGGACGTCTCCTATAACTAGCAACCTAGGTCATAAATATTATTTGGTACTTTTGGATGACTTCTCTCACTTCCTTTGAGTCTATCCGCTTAAACTTAAGTCTCAAGTTTACTCCAAATTCCTTGAATTTCATACATTGGTTAAAAAGCAATTTGAAAAAGATATCAAAACATTTCAATGTGATAAGGGTCGTGAGTTCAATAACTCCCTTTTTCATAATTGTTGTGCGGCTAATGGCATGATTTTTCATTTCTCCTGCCCCCATACTTCCCCTCAAAATGGTAAAGCTGAAAGAATTCTCCGCACCATTAACAATATGATTCGTACCCTTCGTTTTCATGCGTCTCTCCCCCTATGTTTTGGGTATATGCATTAAAAATGATAGAACATATTCTTAACATCTTACCTACCCGTACGATCCAAAATAGGACACCTACCAATATTCTCTTCCGTCAGATCCCTTCCTATGATCACTTTCGAATTTTTGGTTGTCTTTGTTACTCAAATCTAGCCTCCACGGTCCCTCACAAATTAGCACCTCGCTTCACTCCGTGCGTCTTCTTAGATTTTCTGTCGAACCATATGGGGTACTTGTGCTATGAGTTATCCACAGACAAAATCTTAATCTCACGCCATGTCACGTTTGTTGAGTACGTTTTCCCATTTGACAATATTAAAAAATTTTGAGACACTAATTACGGTTTCCTTGATGACTCGTACACCTCCTCTCTACTCTGAAATGCACTACAAAATTCGCACCCTTCGGCTGTCCCACTACCCATCCTGTCCCGTTAACCCCACCCCACTGCCTGATCCTTGCCCAGTCACTGCCCGAAATAACACCCGACACACTACGCCGATCCCCTGCCCAGTTACTGCCCGAAATTACACCTGGCATACTAGCCGCTGCCCAGACCCTACCCGCCACCCTGCCCAGCCCGTGCCCATCCCACTGCTCGTCACCACTGCCCAGTCATGTCCATCACAACTCAGCCCCCTGCCCAACCCGTGACCGTCCTCATTCATCGCATAGAAACCCATGCACAACACTGGATTTTCAAACCAAAAGTTCACTTAAACCTATCAACTCAAACCATCTCACCCATTCCTAAAAATCCAAAATTAGCTAAACTTGACCCGAGTTGGAATACGGCCATGTGAGAGGAGGTTAATGCGCTTACTTCACAGCACACTTAGGGATCTTGTTCCGCCACGTGAGGGGGTGAAGGTAATCCATTGTATGTGGCTATTTCGTCATAAGTTCAGAGATAATGGTGGTCTTAAACGTCACAAATCTAGACTTGTGGCAAATGGCTCAGCGCAATATGAGGGTGTTGATTGTGATGAGACTCTTAGTCCAGTGGTTTAGCTAGCTACCATCCACACAGTTTTGAGCATTGCTATGGGGAAGAATTGAAATATTCACCAGCTTGATGTAAATAATGATTTCTTACATGGGATTTGAAAGAAAATGTCTATATGCATCAACCACTATGTTTTGTGCATCCAGAGGCTCCTTATCATGTTTATCGTTTTCATAGGTCACTATATGGGCTTGGTATGAGCGGTTTGTCACTCATATCATATAGATCGTTTTCGTGTGCAACAAGAGTGATAATTCATTGTTCATTTTTATCGAGGTACTGACACTGTTTAGCTTCTGTTATATGTGGATGATATTGTACTGTCAGCTTCTTCAGATGGCTTTAAGCATGAGATCATTTCTCTACTCAAGTCCGAATTTGCTATGACTGACTTAGGTAAATTGAGTTATTTTTTTGGGATATCAGTGACCAGATCCGCACATGTCATGTTCTTATGTCAGCGCAAGTATGTAGAGGAGATCTTCTACATGGCTAAAATGGAAAATTGTAAGATCATGGCCACTCCCGTCGACTCCAAGTCCAAACTAAGTGTAGATGATGGGGATTCGGTCAGTGATCCCTCTCTTTATATGAGTCTCGCAGGTGCTCTTCAGTATCTCACCTTCACTCGGCCAGATATTGCATATGCGGTTCAGTAGGTGTGCTTGTTCATGCATACTCATAGAGAGGCTCATTTTACAGCTCTTAAGCGTATCATTTTGTACGTTAAGGGAACGCTTGACTATAGACTTCATTTATATCCCTCAGCACCGACTAGATTGTTCTCCTACACAGACATAGATTGGGCAGGTTTCCCTGACACCCGTTGCTCTACGTCTGGCTATTGTGTGTTTTTGGGGGATAACATCATATCGTGGTCTGCCAAGAGATAAGTCACGCTTTCCGTTCGAGTGCAGAAACAGAATATCTAGGCGTTGCGAACGTTGGTGCCGAGCTATGTTAGCTCCAAAATCTCCTTCTTGAGCTTCATTGTCCCATGCGTAAGGCATCTTTGGTTTACTGTGATAACATATATGTTGTCTACTTGTCTCATAACCCGATTCAGCATCAGCGAACCAAGCATATTGAGATGGATATTCACTTTGTTCGTGAGAAGATTGCAATGGGTCACAATTAGGGTGTTGCATGTTCCTTCTTCGTATCAGTATGCATATATCTTCACAAAGGGGCTTCCTCAGCAACTGTTCCATGACTTCAAATTCAGTCTCAGCGTCCGGCCTCCTCCCACTCCGACTAAGGGGGGGGGGGGTGTGATAGTGAATATATACCATATATTTCACAATATATTCTGTAATTAACATTTAATATAATTAAGATAAAATAGAGATCCTAATTCTATTAGAACTACAATTGTATACTCTATATATATTACATTAAGAAGATAACTTCATCAAGGAGAATTATACTATTCTACGAGAATCACAAAAACATAATTAAATTTAAGCTACATATGACTAAATAATTAAATTTAAGCCACATATGACTAAACGAATTAAAGACATCAATTAAGATATATTGCATGAATTTCAATCACATATATTTAAAATTAATTATATGAATATTAAAATTAAATATTGTCAACTCTACCTTCAGACATATAATTTACATTTCAAAATAAATACACATGCAGAAAGAATTTAAGCGAGCATAAATATGTACAATTCTCTCTATAATGATATAATCACGCAAGAGATCTGACATGTCCACAATATAAACACGTGAAGCCATGAGGGCAAGCATGGCTATGGCAGGTATAAGTAGCATATTACCACAAGTTTCCCACACCGTTCATGTTTTCATGTTTTTGCTATTATCAAAACACGCACAGTATTACTTCTTTCATTTAAATTTATGTGATATTATTTTCTTTTAATTTGTCTCAAAAAAATATCACATTTTTTTATTTGATGATATTATCCCTATTTTATTTTTATTGGATCTATTTGTACTAAAATAAGGATAATTTAATAAATAAAATATATTTTTTTAAAAATTCTATATCCGGTCAAATAATACTCCATAAATTGAGATGAAAGAGTATATATAACTGCAAACAATACGTGCAGCAATTTTAAGCTATAGTTGGACCGCCTGTAATTACAGATTTTGACTTAAAAAATTTATAATATTTGTCAATATTATATCAAAATAAATTAAAAAGTATTTCTAAGCTGATTTTACAAGATTTTAAGCTTATCCAAACGTACTCTTAAATCGTCTCAACTCTTAGTCTTGGACCGATTTCATTCTAGTATTTTGTATTTCTTCACTACGTAAAGATGAAGATCTATAACTTACCAAGTGGGTAACATAGCTAGGAAGATATCAAAATAACATTTATTTATAAAGGCTGTTGTAACATTTCATAATTTTTAGCGGTGAAACTGTTAAATTCTTATTAGATAAAGATAATTCGGGCACAACTTCACTAAAATTAATTTGATATAATTTCACTCATTTCGATTAATGATCAATTTAATTCGATCATTATTATCAAAACCAATAATTTAATAGGACAAGTACGGAGATAATGGAACGAGTAGACGCACGTTGTTTTAGCCCGGCAGTAGTTATCAGAGCTTAAATGAAAATATCAAATATAATGTCATTGCTTGTGTAAGCAAAGAAAAAACAGAAAAAGTCAGGAACGTCAGAACTAAAATACTATAATTAAAATTTACTCGCATGCAGATAGAACTTACTAAATTACAAATAAATATAGTTAAAATATTATTGAGTATGCAAATAAAGTTCCACATCGAAAGTGGAAAGAAAAAAGCATATAAAATGTATGATATGTGAGGTCTTTTGAAAAAAGCGTGTGGATTTAGTCCAAAACAGAGAATAGTGTCTTGAGATTATTTACCCCCAACAGATATGTTATACGTGTCAACGAGTTTTGGCTTTTATCAAATAGCACCCGCATGGTTACAAAAATTGGCAGACTTTATAAATATTAAACCAAAAGAGACAAGCATTTTATGTAATTTGTATTTCCCTTCTTATGTTGTGTCTGAGACACAGAGTACTATGATGTTCCACACGTCCTTAATTCATCCTTTGTTAAGACAATTTTGTTAACACATTTGAATTGTTGGGTCAGAACAATGAGCTCTTATTGAGTCCCCAAGGTTGCCGTACAACAAATTGTATTGTATTTTACTCATACATGCAAACATTTGGTCATTTGGACAATTTCTTGATCCTCTGTTTTGCAAGTGCACAGGAACCATGGTGCTACTCTTTTGGCTATTGCAAATATTGAAAGGACAAAGCAGTAACAAATATGATTATTCTTAGCCTCAAATTTCAGCGTGTTTTCGCTGCATCCCATGTTTCAAGATTTGGAGTATCGGGCGGCTTGCGGCTATTAAGGTTTTAATTGCATTGAAATTCTTGTGATTATTACATGTTTGGAACAAATTTGTTGTGTTTACAAAGTTTTATTACTATTTTTGAGTCTCAATTTATATAATATTTTTCGTTAGAACAAAGTCTCCGCTGTCATAAGCCGCAAAACTTTCTCAAACTGAAGCAAACGTTTTTTCACTACAATTTATCGAGCTATTATTAGAAAGAAAAACATAGGTATCCCAAAAAGACCATTGGAAAGAGTGGAATTAATCTGTTTTTTCAGGCATCAAATCACTGCTGGTATCTTTTGCATCACTCGGAAGAACTTCTTAATTTACTGTTTAATATTCTTAACTATTTTTTTTCACCATAACATTCTTCTTACATAATACGGTGAGTAAAATCGTCATATTAAAATCATGTTATTTGTGCAAATTTATTTTTTTGGTTAGCTATCTATTAGTTCGAGCTCCCTAGAAACCACTGTAATCGGCGAAGGAGGCATGGAATAGAGTATGTGATATATTCCAAGATAATCAGAATTCTCGTGTTGTTACCCTTGAGCTGGAATTTTCCCACATCCATATGGAAAATTTCCCAAATGTTTCAGCATATTGCAAAAGGTTAAAGGAATTGGCGGACCAACTCCGCAACGTTAGCACGCCTGTTTCGAATGATCGTTTGGTCCTACAAATTGCAGGCCTTCAGAGGCATATGGTGGTGTTGGCACGCTTCTTCGTCAGAGCAGCCCTCTTCCGCAGTTTTATTAGGCTCGTTCTATGCTTACCCTCGAAGAAGCCGGCTTGGCCAAAAAGGCAGCTACCGGTGCTAGTCCCGTAGTCATGATGACGTCCTTTCCAAATTCTCCGGGTGGTGTTGATAATTCCGGCCAAAACCATACTCCTGGTGGCGGCAAAAATAGTCGGAAAAATAATGCCAAAAATCGCGGGGGCAAACGCGGTGGTTCCGGAGATGGTCACGGTGGCAGTAGGTCTCAAACTAACGGCAGTTTGCCACAACCAAATTGGTCCCAGCCTTGGGCCCCCTGGCTGTGGGCCTGGGCCAGTGGACAGTGGCCCAACAGTCCCTACGACCCAGCAGTTTTGCATTCTGGCTACTGGACTGCCCAACAGCGTTTTCCAGGCCCAATCCAGTTTGGCCCAGTGGTTCTCACCCCTGTTTTGGGCCGGGACATCAACCTGGTGTACTTGGGCCCCAGCCCCCTCAGGCCCATCATGCAGCGGGCCCCACTCCTGCCGACATTGAAGCCGCGATGCACACGCTTGGAATAAATCCTTCTGACCCAAATTGGTACATGGACACCGGCGCCACTACTCACATGACGTCCGACTCAGGTACTCTCTCGTCTTATTCCAATTTGAGCAACAATCATGGTATACTTATTGATAATGGTAATTCAATTCCAATTCGTGGTTATGGTCATAAAACATTGCCTCCCCCCCGTCCACCCCTTATTTTGAAAAATACCCTTCGCTCTAAAATTGATTAAAAATTTGGTGTCTGTCCGAAAATTCACCACTGATAATTCCGTGTCCATAGAATTTGATCCATTTTCTTTTTCTGTGAAGAATTTCAAGACGGGGTGTCCTCTCATGAGGTGTGATAGTAGGAGAGATCTTTATCCTATCACACCACGTTTCGGTTTCTCGAGTCACGCATTGCCATCCACTTTTGCCTCTCTAGCTCCTTCCTTGTGGCATGCTCGTCTAGGTCATCCGGAATCGTCTATTTTGTCTTCCTTAGATAAAAATAATTTTATTTCTTGTAAGGATGTGCGTAGTACTCCGAATTGTCAATCTTGTTCTTTAGAAAAAATAGTTAAGTTGCCATCTGTAGAATCTAATTCTCATACTTTAATGTCATTTGATATTATTCATAGTGATTTATGGACGTCTCCTGTTCTTAGTTCTTTGGGTAATAGGTATTATGTTCTCTTTTTGGATGATTACTCTAAGTTTTTATGGACTTTTTCGATAACAGAAAAATCTCAAGTGTTTTCCATTTTCTTAAAATTTAGAGCATTCATTAGAACTCAATTCGAACGGGACATAAAAAATATTCAATGTGATAATGGCAAAGAATATGACAATGGCGTATTTCGGGAATTTTGTGCCAATAATGGGATCAATTTTTATTTTTCTTGTCCTCATATGTCTTCACAAAATGGGAAAGCCGAACGGAAAAATTGTACCATTAATAACATTGTCCGCTCTTTATTGATTCATGGTTCCGTACCCCCATCGTTTTGGCATCATGCTCTACAAATGACTACATATCTCCTAAACATTCTTCCGTCCAAAGGTTTCACATATTCATCCCCCCTCCAAATTTTATATAATAAGATCCATTCGTATTCACATCTTAGGGTCTTTGGGTGCTTATGTTATCCGTTATTTCCATCCACCATAATTAACAAACTTCAGGCCCGGTCAACTCCGTGTGTGTTTTTGGGTTTTCCGTCTAATCATCGTGGTTACAAATGTTTTGATTTATCCTCTAATAAAATCATCATTAGTCGCCATGTAATTTTTGATGAATCCCAATTTCCATTTGCTAAGGTTAGTAATTCCGTGCCGAGTTCGTATAATTTTTTGGATAATGGGATATCCCCGTATATTATTCACCATTTTTCGGACATATCCCGCACCCTAAATTCTCCAGCGGGCCTACTGCTCGCTGGTCCCACTAGTCCGCCATAGGCCTCTGTGCCCAACTTAGTCACTGGGCCAGTTTCAGCTATTGGGCCGTCCAGCCCAATACTGGAACTGGTCTAGTTCCTGCATCGTCCACTGTTTCTCGTTATCGTGTTGGGCCAGCAGGCCTACTGCATGCTGACCCGTCCGTCCTGAGCCCATAAAATTCCCAACATCCGCCCAATTCTTCCCCAAGTCATAGACCGGTCACTCGTAGTCAATGTGATATTTTTAATTCAAAAAAGCATTTTAATTTAAATTCTAATGTTCTTAAATCACCCTTACCCCGTAATCCTGTGTCGGCATTAAATGGCCCGAATTAGAAAATTGCTATGACCGATGAATATAATGCTCTTATTAATAACAAGACGTGGGAGTTGGTGTCCCGTCCATCTGGTATTAATATTATTAGGTCTATGTGGATTTTCGCTCATAAGGACAATTCACACGGTTCGTTTGCAAGGCATAAGGCTCGGCTTGTGGGTGATGGTAAGACTCAGCAGGTTGGTGTAGATTGTGGGGAGAGGTTTAGTCCAGTGGTCAAGCCGGTCACCATTCGCACTGTGCTCAACTTGACTCTTTCGAAAGCATGGCCCATTCATCAGTTGGATGTAAATAATGCTTTCTTACATTGTGATCTCAAAGAAACAGTCTATATGCATCAGTCCTTGGGATTTAGGGATCCCAAATATCCTCATCATGTCTGTTTGTTGAAAAAGTCCTTATATGGGCTTAAGCAATCTCCACGGGCCTGGTATACGAGGTTTGCCGATTATGTTTCGACTATTGGCTTCACTCACAGCAGGTCGGATAATTCCTTGTTCATCTATCGTTGTGGTTCTTTCTTGGCTTATATACTATTATATGTGGATAATATTGACTGCCTCTTCCAATGCCTTACGACAGTCTATCATGACACTGCTCAGTTCTGAGTTTGCTATGAAAGAATTGGGGCCCTTGAGTTATTTTTTAGGGATTGCAGTTACTTGTCATGCCGGTGGCTTGTTCTTATCACAGAGGAAGTATGCAGCCGAGATCACTGAAAGGGCTGGGATGTCATCCTGTAAGTCCACTTCCACTCCGGTTGATACTAAACCCAAATTGGGTGCTGCGGCCGGCGCACCATACGAGGACATGACCCGCTATCGCAACCTTGCAGGGGCCCTTAAGTATCTCACATTCACGAGACCAGATATTACGTATGTAGTACAACATGTGTGTTTGTTTATGCATGATCACAGGGTTGAGCACATGAATGCGCTCAAACGCATCATTCGGTATATTCAGGGTACACTTGACTATGACTTGCATTTATATCCTTCCTCGACGTCCACACTTGTCTCGTATACAGATGCTGATTGGGGTGGCTGTCCGGAGACCAGACGGTCTACGTCTGGCTATTGCATGTTTCTTGGTAATAACTTGGTCTCCTGGTCTGCGATACGTCAGTCGACTTTGTCCCGCTCCAGTGCCAAGGCTGAGTATCGATGGGTAGCTAATGTGGTCTCTGAATCATGCTGGTTACGTAATTTGCTCATCATGTTGATTACATAATTTGCTGTTAGAGCTTCATTGTCCTATCCAGAAAGCAACCTTGGTTTATTGTGATAATATTAGTGTGATCTATCTGTCGGGTAATCCGGTTCAGCACCAGCGCCCTAAACATATAGAGATGGATATTCACTTTGTTCGCGAAAAGGTTGCTCGTGGTCAGGTATGCGTCTGCCATGTCCCGCCCCGGTATCAAATAACTGACATCTTTACAAAGGGTCTTCTCTCGATCCTTTTTGAACATAATTATATAATCCAAGACACTTTTAAAAAAATACGAATGTGAAAAATTAATGAAAATAATTAAGGAATACTGACGAAAAAAAATAAATAAAAATAAGAAGACCAGAATACTATGTTACTCCATTTCAGGAGGAAAAACAAAACCTTGCTAGATTGGTATGTATTCGTATATATCTGTCCAAATTTGTTGAATTAGTTATTCAATTTATTGGAAAAATTGAGGCCGGGAGTTCCCCGTTAGAACTAACTTTTGTATTAGAAAATATAATTAAGTGACTTTAGTGAAAAAAATGATAGTTATGTAATGAAATTTACCCCCCAAAAGGGTATGATCATAAGTTAATTAAATCCCACTTGAGTCATATATTTAAAATGTACAGAGATGCTTATTTATTGTTTTAAATTTTATATACATATATGTAGAATTACAAAGAAAATAAAATTATTTGAGATGGTTTATGCTATAGTTTTACTTGGGGCTATTAAATATGATTCAGCGATTTCAAGTCATTTGTTACCATTAAATATTGTCAGTTTACTTTTTGGTAATTAAAGATTTTTATTAATCAATATTATCAGTTTAGTTATTATTCCTACAAAATTTATCAATGAAGTCTCGACGGCGATGATTAGTTGTTAATCAGTCAAACATTCAACAATGTGCTGACCCAAAATAAAAGGTTATTGTCTACCTTATTTAATTTGTCATATATCTTGTTTTCTCTCTCTAGTTTACATCTTTCAGGCCAAAAAAATATAAAATGAAAGGGGGCTTGGTGGTGGATTTCACATTTCTGAGAGGATTTGTTTCTTTAAGAAACAAATTATTCGTTAAATTCTTTATCATGTTTCTTTTGTATGAGGTCATTTAACTCAACTAATTGAAAAACTAGTTGCAGCTGAAATTTTCTTGTAATGGAATATAATACTCTCTCTCAGAATTTATATGACACTTTTATTTTTTGTTAGTCTAAAAAATAAGATCTTTCTTTATTTTTAATAAAATGATTTATAACCACACAAATATTTTTGACTTATTTCAGATCATAAAATTTAAAAAATTTCCTAAATTTTTTCCTTTATTTCTTAAACTTAGTCAAAGATCTTTGTATAAAATAGGACGAGGAGTACACAACATCTAGTTTTGTTCCGTCAATAGGATGGTTGGGGATTACTTGGGGGAAGAAAAATATTTTTTTTGTATTCCGCAAGTAAGCAGAAATATTGCCTGAGCAAGGGTGTAGGCGGTGTGAACTGGGGGCTATGGGGAGTGAGGGGTGGGGTGGGGTGTTGAAAGGTGGGAGGAAACTAGCGGTGCTTATATCCCAATTCGATTTGATTTTGTGTATTACCGTTTTTATTTATCAATTTTTGATTTATGAATACGCTAAATTAATAATCAAATCAATAAGATATTTATTATCGGTTTTTGATTAATCGGTTTTTGATTAATCAGTTTAGAGTTCATAATGGTTCGATTTTCGGTCAATGATAAGAAAATGCTCTAATTTCTTTTGCTTTTTCTTATTTTCATTTGTTATATATATATATGCAAACACACACCTTCATACATAAAAGTCTACACAAATTAGAAGCAGAAACAAATTCAAATATGTTATCGATAAAACAAATTTGTTTTCTTTCTGGTCGAGAAAGGTAGAAAGGCGAGAACCCTAGTTTGATAGAATCCTGGAATGAAAGTAAGAATTTAGAAAAATGGTTTGTATTAAAAATCTAAAGCTCTAATATAATTAGGGACAAAAAATAATTTTAATATAATCTCATTGAGTTATTGATTTAATCATTAACTAAAACCTCAAATCGAAAATTGAACCAATAGTCCAATAAAAACATTTACAAAATCGAATAAAAATCGTTAACCCAATAACATGATACTGATAAACCAATAGCATTTTTTTCGATTGTTTTATCGGTTAAACATGTTTTTGCACACTCCTAGAGGAGATAATCAATGTAGAATGTCATTGAAAGAACTTGTTTTTCTACTCCTACTAATAAGTCATTTTCATCATTTTAAAACTTAATTTTCTAAAGAAAATATTTTTAAAATTTTTTACCAACGAAATACACCATGGCATTGTTATACTGTCAATTCTCTTCTACTCTAACCCATAGTAGACAATATTATAAGAAAGTTTTATCGTTGGGATTATGAAAAATAAAAAATAGTTAAAATAAAATTGGTAGAAAGCAAGGATGAGGTGGAGAAGTGGATGAATAGGGAATTATATAAGATGACTACGGCGAAAAAAACGGCTTTTGAACGTTTATATATGGAATTAGAGTAAAAATGCGGGGATAAGAAGTTGTACAGACTAGCCAAGGTGAGAGAGAGGAGGGCTCGGGACTTGGATCATGTGAGGTGCATCAAGGATGGGGATGGAAAAATACTGGTGGAGGACACGCATATTAGGCGGAGGTGGCGGTCTTACTTCCATAAACTTTTGAAGAAAAAGAAGATAGAGACATTGTGCTGGGAGATCTAGAGCACTCTGGTAGGTACCGGGATTTTGGGTATTGTGAAAACATTAAGGTTGAGGAGGTTAAGAGTGCTTTTTGCAGGATCCGTAGGGGACGAGCGATCGGGCATAATGAGATCCCAGATGAATTTTGGAAGAGCGCAGGTAGGGCAGGTTGGGAGTGGCTGACGGAGTTGCTTTTCCCAGGATGCATAGGGGACGAGCGATCGGGCCTGATGAGATCTCAGATGAATTTTGGAAGAGCGCTGGTAGGCAGGTTGAGAGTGGCTGACGGAGTTGTTTAACGTCATTTATAAGATGGCGAGGATGCCCGAAGAATGGTGGTGGAGTACAATGATTCCTTTGTACAAGAACAAAGGTGATATCCAGAGTTGCAACAACTATTGGGGTATCAAGCTACTAAGTCCACACAATGAAAGTTTGGGAAAGAGTCGTGGAGATGAGGGTGAGAAGATGTGTGTCTATCTCCGAGAATCAATTTGGATTCATGCCGGGGCGTTCGACTACAGAAGTCATTCATCTTATTAGGAGGTTGGTGGAGCAATATAGGGAGAGGAAGAGAGACTTACATATGATTTGAATCGATCTCGAGAAGGCATACGACAAATTCCCTAGGGAGGTTCTATGGAGATGTTTGGAGGTTAAAGATGTACCTTTGCCATACACTAGGGCAATAAAGGATATTTATGATGGATCCAAGACTATGGTACGGACAGTAGGAGGAGACTCGGAGCACTTCCCAGTGATGATGGGGCTGCACCAGGGATCAACTCTTAGCCCATTCCTATTTGCCTTGGTGATGGATGGACTGACGCGATAAATTCAAGGGGAGGTTCCATGGTGTATGTTATTCACACACGACGATATAGTTATGATTGATGAGACTCGCAGCGGAGTGAACGCTAAGTTAGAGGTTTGGAGACAAACTCTGGAGTCTAAAGGGTTCATGCTGAGTAGGACCAACACGAATACTTGGAGTGCAAGTTCAGTAACGGGAGCGACCTTAAGACAGGTGTGGAGGTGAGGCTTGGTACTCAGGTCATTCTAAAGAAAGGGAGCTTCAAGTACCTCGGGTTTATTATCCAAGAAAATGGAGAGATTGATGACGATGTCACACATTGTATTGGGGCAGGGTGGATGAAATGGAGGCTCGCATCTGGAGTCTTGTGCGATAAAAAGGTTTCACCAAAACGTAAAGGCAAGTTCTATAGGGTGGTGGTTAGACCGACTATGTTGTATGGGGCGTAGTGTTGGCGGTTAAGAGTTCACACACCCAAAAGATGAAAGTTGCGGAGATGAAGATGATAAGATTGATGTGTGGGCCTACAAGGAGGGATAGAATTAGAAATGATGATATCCGCGATAGAGTGGGAGTGGTCTCGGTGGAGGATAAGACGCATGAAGCGAGGTTGAGATGGTTCGGGCACGTGCAGAGGAGAGACACAAATGCCCCAATGCGGAGGTGTGAGATATTGCTATGGATGGGTACAAGAGGGGTAGAGGTAGGCCGATGAAGTATTGGGAGAGGTGATTAGACAGGATATGACGCAGGTGCAACTCACTAAGGACATGACCTTAGATAGAGGGTTATGGAGGATACATATTAGGGTAGTAGGTAGTCCAGAGTAGTCCTACTTACGCTTACAAACTGGTAGTTGTAGTATTATTATTGTTGGCTCGCTTAGCCTATCATACTAGTAGGCACATTATTGTCATATAGTCCATTGTCGTTTGATTTATGCTGCTATGTGTATTTTGTTTGTCTTATTTACTTGCATTAGTTATTATTTATTTTTGCTTTTTTTTTCTTTATCGGTATTCGCTATCATGACTTACTTACTCACTTTGTTTGTCTTACTTTGCTTGGGCTTATGCTTTGTATTGAGCCAATGGTCTTTTGAAAATAGTCGCTCTACCTACCAAGGTAGAGGTAAGGTCTGCGTACACTCTACCCTTTCTAGATCCCACATTATGGGATTTCGCAGGGTATGTTGTTGTTGTACAATTTTTTTTAAAAAAAAAGATATGCTGCCTAATTCTTTATAAGCTTCAAAATTAGTGACCAATCTCTATAAGATGTTATGGACAGTAAGATTACTATTCAAGTAAAAGTTGAATTTGTTTTTCCTTTTATAGGCGTTTGTCCATAAGAATCAAATATTTTTTATTTTATTTGAAATTTTTGAAGTTGGAATTAAAGATGTAGTTCTGTTTGGTTATAGTTTTTTGTAAATAATATTTGGTTGTTTGAATGTATCAAAAATGAAAAAAGTGAAAACAAATTTTAAGGTGTTTTCTAAATTTCAAATGCAATTTGAATATAAATTTTTATGGCCAAACACTGATTTTTAAATAAAGTAATTTTTTTTTAAAAAATGAATAATTTTCATGATCAAATGAACACTTTGTTTTTGGAAAAAGACTAACCAAAGGAGGACAGTTCTTTCCGGTTGATTTCGTTGGCTTTGAGAGGGAAGTATTAATATTGTACTCCAATACTTTTACTTCCGTCAACAAATATGTAAGTGGTCTCAATGGGTAAGCACTAGACAAAAGGGAAAAGGTTTATAATTGTTTTGACGTGTTTACAAATAGTCTACTTTTGCTCTCCGTTTAAAGTTGGAGTCTAACCATATGCCAAACCTAATTAACTACAATAAAGTATATATTCCATATCAACTGAATGCCCATGAATATAAGCTGAATAAAACAACATCGTTGATCAAGTTTGTTCGGTGATCATAAGCTTATTAATCTGAATTAAATTCTTCATTTTGTTACATGCCAAAGCCTTCTACTTCACCGAGTTGGAGCCATCAATCACCATAATCGCTTTCTTAGAAAAGAAATTGCTTCCTTCCTAAAAGCGAGTGTGAAATTCCTTGTATAATTTCTTTGAAGCTATACACAAAATATTAATGAGATCACGCCAAAAAAGGTCTCTATCAAACCTACATGTCAGTCCCTCTCCTGGCACTACGTGTCAGTCACGCGCGTATATCTGATCCTCAAGCTTGAGACTTGCTTTGTGCTTGTGCATTGCCCGAGTAGGGAAACTCTTAAGTCCTTTGTCATGTGCCTATTTCATAATGTGACCATGGTATGCACCACCAAGAATATCCCTTGCGACATACTTTCATCCCGCATAGTATAACGTCACCCCACGACTACACGTTTAGGCTAGTGAACCCTTGCTTGCAAGGCTGAATCCAAGCCAAACTCATAAGTCAACACACGAGGCTTTAACAGTGATGCCTCGAGTGCTAAATCAGCACAGAGGTCTTGAGATAGCCTGCAAGGTATATCCGGTCCCTACGTCAAGCCTTCAGCACTCGTTTGGCAACGTTTAGTCCGAAGGCTGAGCGTCGCCCAAAGAGTTGCGTATGGGTACCTTGAACACCCCTTAGAGAAATCCTAGGAAGGCCCTTGAGGTTGCCCCTCAAGGTTTCTCACTTGGTGCAACGTGATGGAAACACGTATGAGGAGGCTGGTTGAGCGTGCAATACTTGTACTATCTTGGCCAGAGAATCATGATGGGTCTCCTGAACTCCAAATAAGGCGACGTGTGTTCTTAAATGTTCGTCTTGACTTCATCACACCTCCATAAAGATTCATCCCATTCTCATACATGTGGAAGAGATATGACCTTCGAAATATTTGGATAATTATGACAATGCCATTGCCTCTTGGCTAAGTCAAGCCTTAAGGTTAACAAACTCAAAGTGACGCCAAACTTGGTAAGCATATGCAAAAACATCCTATGAATGGGAATCTCATCTGAAATCCCAAGATTCCAATTATTTCCTGAGATCATGCGACATTGACACTCGTGGCACGCACGCGGCCGTCGTCCATAGGCTAGATCCTTGGGATCATCCCAAGTCAATGATGAGATACTTTGGCGCTTTTAGGATATGCAACACATTTCTAGATGGTTGTTTCCTCCCGCATTTCCCTTCTGCCTAATGCTCTTTATGACGCATGCATGACTGACATTTGTGTGGCCCGCTTGGGGCCCGCTTGGGGCCCGCAGCACTACGGGCGCTAAGGAACAATGAAAGCAGCCCATAACAATTATCATGCCACAATGATTTCACCACCCTGATATCACCATCCTTATATAGGTCCGTACACAAATCGAGGTCATTATAGTCACACCGTCAGAGTTATAATTAGCCTAACATCCAAAACTTATGGGTTTATATTAACCCTTATTACTAAAGGAGGATGTGGTAACTTACTCAAATTCCTCTTATGACTAATTTAAATCATTAACATGGTAAAAAATATTACATACTCACGTCAGTTAGTAGATAATTATACATAAATTTCTTAATTAATATTTGAAGGGAGCTATGGAACAATAAAAATAAAATGAAATAAATCAAATGCCAATTCTGTTTCTGAATGTCAGGAATTATGTCGTCCGACACCAGTAACAACACTTTAGCAAAAATGCAGCGGAAATTTAAAGAACACAAAGGTTTTAAATTTTCATAAGTTATATATATAATATAACTTATGATGGTCAATTACCAAATATATTGTATATATATAATATACAAATAAACAAATTCCTTTCCTTACAGATTTACAAGATAAAACAGAAAGGAATTAAAAGTTGAAGTCGCAGATGACTTCTGCCTGAAAAATCTAACTAAGTAGACATAGACAACCTCTCATTACAATCACTCCATACAAAACTAATCTAGAATCTAAACAACAATTGTAATGTTGGACAAAATGTTGTCAACACACTCTGGCAATACTAGTGATCTTGATTTTTGAGATGAAATCCCGAGAGCTCTCTTGATATTTTTACTTTCTGGTTCTGGATATCGATTCACTGTAGTAGCCTCTCTAGTTATAGTAGAGAGTCTTCCTTGAAAAGCTCATTGATCAGTTGTGGAGGTTGAGCGAATGGTGGATTGCTGGTGGGATTGGTTGGAGAAGATCAAGGAGTAATAATCTCAACAGCTTTGGCTTGATCCTCACACAAGCAACAACTTTTGACTTAGTCCTCACTCATTTTTTACAAGCTTCTTTTTATCTTGCCAAGTCATTTTTACCTCATAGTAATATTTACACAAATATTACTGCATCGCGTGAAGTAAGGCGAAATCTGTTCAGAAAATGTGAGTCCGAATGTTATGCAACATTTGTCTCAACATACTTACACATTCATACCAAAACTTTAGGAGATATGTTGGTCAAATGTCACAACACCAAATCCAACATTAACAACCTATCCGTTTTTGTCTTTCTTCACAAAACTCATTAAAATGTAAAGTTGACTTAGGATGTTGTCACAAATGTTGTCTGACATCTATGATCAACAATTTCAAGGTCATGCTCCCCCTTAACATGTGAAGGCATACAAGCAAACATGTGTATACCGGTTCATAGGATTGGAAAGGAAAAAATATGAGCACACATATCACATATCATCCAATATACAAATAGAAATATTCATTATCAACAAATATAAATATCAAGTCACTAAATATCCTCATACAACATCGAGAACAACAACAACTCCCTCATTGCTCATCATACATCAACTTTCTACTCCTGTATAACAGCTTCAACTTCCTCCAATCCCACCAGCAAGCCTTTACCTTCCTCCCCCTACATTAGAATCAGCATCCTTAAGCTTCCTCCCCTTGCATCAGCATCAACATACTTTAACTTTCTCCCCATGCATTAGCATCATCTCTCTTTTTTTGTGAAGAAAGTAACATCATGAAATGATCTCTAGCTTATATCAGGGCATTTCTTACAACATCAACCTCGAGAAATCTGTTGGTTGATTTTTCCAATTTGATCCACAAGCCATTCTGTAGACAATATAGACTATCTTGGACCAGTGCTCCCCAGAATGTTTGTGACATTTCTGGCAACATTTTCACTTTCAGCTTCCTTGTTCCAGGGCAAGTCGATGACTTTGTCCTTGCTCTTCAAAATTGATTTGTTTACAGTGTAAAGCTCAGGAGCCTTCCCTAAAGTGTCTTCTCTCTTAGGCTCAAAGCCTTGGGTGGTTAATACTTTATAGATCAGAGAGGGAAAGGGAAGGATTGAAGTTGTTCTTTCTCAGTCAAGTTGACAATTTGATAAAATATCATTTTTCCCAAATCAATTTTCAAACCTTTCCCAACTTTATACAACAGGGTGTCTTGTTCAGATGTCACAATTGACTCATTCGTTGAAGGAAGCCAAATGTGAATAGCAATTTCGTGGAGGGTGGAAAACAGGGTTGTTAGCTTGGAGGCTGGACATCTAGGGATCCACTTTTTCATCATACCTCCAGTGAGATATTCAATCACTTCATCTGTCGCGCCCGTTTTTGACCCTAGCTTCGCGACACGATGGCGTCGATTCCCTCTGGATCGGTTAAAAAATGCTTGCTTTGAGGAGTCGTCACATAATTATTCTAAGGTGAATTAGGGCACCTGAAAGTTAACTAAAAGCTGCAAAATAACTCCAATTTTGTGGTCTACGAAACTAATGAGATTCTAGGTAAGGGTTCTTTATTATCCTGAAGGGAAGGGGTTAGGCATCCTTTAAGATCCGCTAACTTACGATTATCCGATCAAATTCAGGTTAATTGTTATGCTAAGAAATATGCATGTTTTTATACATATAAAAAATAATATTGCAAGGTGTTAATAAAATGATGCATTTTGTACAAATATGCATTTGTATAGCATTAATATACATGTAAAGCTGGAAAAAAAATATAAGTATGCATTTGTATGAAAATTGATAAGCATGTATGCAAAGTGATAATTATGGTCGACGGGCCTAAAAATAAATAAACTAGCGATTTTCAATTTTAAAACTAACCGAGCCTAAAATAAATAAACTAGCGATGAGTTTCCAATTTTAGACTACCCTATCAATTAATTATAAGTCTACCTATTCTAAACATTTCAATAATTTCACGACTACAGTAATATTACAATACAGAATGAAATAAAGCTGAATTAAAGAAAGTAAAAGACAACAACAAAAATAAGTAATCTCCGAGGGTATTTGTCTTATTTGACTTTATCTTTGCAAGCTGTCAAGAATAAACGGTTAGAAACAATTGAATATACATAACTTCGGATCCGTTTCCAAAACAATAAATGTTTTGATTACGGAGGGCTCAGACTTAAATTTTAAAAAGATCATTCCAATCACGTCGTGGCTGCAAACATATGACTCGGTGGTCATTTTAATTGCCTCGCCTACTAAACATATTGGTCTCTTGGATGAAAAAAAGAAAAGATCATTATAATCACGTCGTGACTGCGAACATATAACATGTTGGTTATTTTAGTCGCCTCGCCTACTAAACATGTTGATCTCAGATGAAATAAAAAGGTTTAAGTCTCATCCTTGCCCATAAGTTTTATTTTCCGTCTTTACAACTGTGGAGGCCTAAAAAATCGACGGATATTTTTCATCAACCAATGTACTATAATATTCAAATCAGTAAAATGGTGTCAAAAACAGTAAAAAGAAAAACAGAAATTGAGAAATGATATCCGAAGGGACGCGACCTCAAATTCAATTTCATTGGCCTAAATGCGGTATTTATATAAATCGAAAATCGGTAAGACAATCCGTGCACGGATGTTTAAATGCAAAAACGGTAAACTGAAACAGAAACGAAAAAAAGTGCGGCCTCGAATTCAATTTCATCGGCCTGAGTGTAGTATTAGTTAAAACAATAAAACAGTAATTCGTTGCACGGATGTTTAAAACAGTAAACTAAAAAAATAGAGAAACGAAACAAAAAAAAGAACGGCCTCGAATTCAATTTCATCGGCCAAAATGCAGTATTTAATTCAAAAATAGTAAACAGTAAAAACAGTACATATCCGTGACACGGATGTTTAAAACAGTAAATTAAAAAAACAGAGAAACGAAAGAAGAAAAGCACGGCCTCGAATTCAATTTCATCGGCCCAAAATGCGGTATTTAATTCAAAACAGTAAAACAACAAGATATCTGTTGCACGGATGTTTAAAACAGTACTGAAAACAGAGATACGAAACGAAAAAAAAGCGCGGCCTCGAATTCAATTTCATCGGCCTAAGTGTAGTGTTAGTTAAAACAAATAAAACAGTAATCCGTTGCACGAATGTTTAAAACAGAAAACAGAAAAGAGAGAAACGAAACAAAAAAAAACGCTGCCTCGAATTTAATTTCATCGGCCTAAATGCGATATTTAGTTAAAAACAGTAAAACAAATACCGAAACAGAAATCAGTAAATTATTCAAAACAGCAAAACTGAAACAGTGCAAATAGAAAAGAGAGAATCAATTGCTAAAACAGAAAAACAAAAAAAAAGCGCGGCCTCGAATTCGATTTCATCGGCCTAAATGCAGTATTTATTCAAAGCAATAAAAGAGTAAAGACAATCTGTGCACGGATGTTAAATGCCAAAATCAGTAACAGTTCGCAAGAAAAATGCCCGACCCGAATTATGAAATTTGACCCGACCCGGATCTTGAACACTCACCCGAAACATGATTCAGAATTTAATTTTTTTGATTTTCAGATAGCCAACAACAAAACACTAAAACGCAAAATCTGGAAATTTATTCAAACCGGGTCGACCCGACCCGAATCAGATGTTTTCAACCCGAATCGATTTCTTTCCAAATTTTCAGATAACCAACAACAAAATATAAACATACAAAATCTGGAAATTTACTCAAATCGGGTCGACCCGACCCGTATCAGTGACCCGACCCGAATCGGATGTTTTCAACCTGAATCGATTTCTTTCCAAATTTTCAGATAACTAACAACAAAATATAAACACATAAAATCTGGAAATTTACTCGAACCGGGTCGACCCAAATCGGAATCCGAAAAACAGTGAAGAATAGCAAAATTTTCAGATTATTCAATACCAAAATCCCAATAATTTTAACTTATATTTTCGGACTCTTTAAGATGAAGAACACATGCGAAGAAGAACAAATATCTTTAAGAAGATTTCGGATTTCAAAACTTAACTACGAGATTTTCGGACCAAAAATCCACCAAAAACTGACCTTTTCTTCTCGATTTCGGACCCTTTTGATTTATCTTTTCGGTTCGGACCGGGCCCCCAAAAAAAACCCTCCTAAAATGAAGAACAACATGGGGTATTTATAGATGGCTTCGTACCCATAATAATCAAGTTCAAATTTCAAACAAAAGGGGCAAAAAATTCGATCTTTGGGGCGGATTCTTGGGGTATGGGTTGCAGATTTTAGGGGATAGGGGTATGGGGTGTGTCGGGTTGGTGGCAGGGGTAAGGTGGTGTCAGGGGTTGGTGGCGGCAACGTGGGGTCGGGGGTTTGGGGGTGTCGGCCGAAAGGGTGTGTTTGGTTGAGAGAGAGTAAGGGTGTAGGGTTTTTTTGGTTTTGGGGGGAGAAATAAATGGGTAGTGGGATTGGGCTTGCTGGTTGGCCGGTTGGGCCTGGGGCGAGTTGTGGGCTGC
Organism: Anisodus tanguticus; assembly: GCA_034509755.1. Lineage (NCBI taxonomy): Eukaryota > Viridiplantae > Streptophyta > Magnoliopsida > Solanales > Solanaceae > Anisodus > Anisodus tanguticus. The sequence goes on along the minus strand of CM067542.1, from coordinate 52,498,312 downwards.
GAAAAATGGGGGGTGGCCGATTGGGCTTAGGGAAATAAAGGAGAATGGAATAATGGGTATTGGGCTTGTGGGGTTGGTTTGGTTAGGGAATTAGAAAATAAGAAATTAGGGTGTTGGGTTGGGGTGAAAATAAGAGAGGGGGAGTTGGGCCAATTGGGCCTGGTCGGTTGGGTGGCCGACTGGGCTGAGTTAAAATGGGGGTGGCCTAATGGGCTGCCCCTTTTAAAATGGGTGTTTATGTTGGGGTTGGGAAATAAATGGGTTATGGGTTTAAAATATAAAAGGGGTTTTATTATATAAAAAGAAAGCTTTGCAAAAATTTATAAATTGTAAAGATGACAATATGATAAAAAATATAATATTCGCAAAATGTTTGGTGCTAAATAAAAAATAATAATGCGATGTCTTTTTGTGAAACTAATAAAAAATAACATATAATATTAGGATAAAAAGTATGATTTTGATATAAAATGCAAATGACAATAAATATGCAAATAATATATATATGCCTATATTTTAAAATTGTTTTAAGGTGTCAAAAATATTTAAAATTGTAAATAAAATCATAAAAGATGTGACAAAATTGGGTGTCAACATCATCCCTATTGTCTATGACCTGTTCTGCTTCTCTAACATTATCTCTAGCATCTAATCCCATACATTGATTTATAATAGAAGGCGTAAACATCTAGACCTTGTTGTAGAGATATACCTTCCCAAATTTCTTCGAGGAGGTCTTCTCTATAATAGGGCTCAGATTAGCGTAAAACAACCTTACTACATTGTCAACATACTGTCCTTTAAGAATTCTACCAGTTCATATTCAGTACAAGAGGAAATATCAAGTACTTTCTCAGGCCTGATTACTCTATTTTTGTAACAGTCCCACATATCATAGTTAGTTTTAGAATAGAACTTATCTGAGTAAGCAGATACCTTAAAGTCTGAATCGGTGGATTCAGTACTGCTAGAGGATGTTGTTATATATGTCTCAGCAGATGTTGGCTGAAATGTAGCCTGAGATGTTGTGGCATCAGTGACAACATTTGGAGCAACACTCGACTTTGCAGGTCTGGGAACTCCCTTTGGAAAGAATTATTTCAAAGGAGTGTCGTCTGGGATTTTTCGTATATTCGCTTGCACTGCTCGAGTAAGAGGGTATAGATATTTCATATCTAGACCTGTTGTTACTCGGTCCTTCTTGGACTATTTTCTCAAAAACTCTACTCGATCGACGAGTAGGGAAGGTAGAGGACATTGGCCTTTTACCCAAAGATGGAAAATCAATAGTTTCATCAACATCTATAGGGTTATTATCATCTACAGGATAACTAATATCTAAAGGTTCATCAAAACCTTTAAACACTATTGTTGTACATGGGTTTTCTGGGAGATTGGAGGAAGAGGATGGTTGTTCTGTTTGCTGGGAATCATTGTGCTCGGAAGCCTCCGTATTCATTGGAGGGCTTGTGCTCATTGGAGTGTTGGAGTGGATGTTGGATGACATTTGTTCTGACATCGGTGATGTTTCCATTAGTGAAAATTTGGGAGAGGGTTTTGAGGAGTTATGGTTTCTGGTAGAGATTGGAGTTTGGTTTGGTGATTCCATCGGTTAGGTAGGTAGATGTATACCCGATGTGATTTTCCCTCCTTTATTATTTTTATTGGGAAATCGAAAATGATAAAATAATAGCAAATGAGAGAAATATTTATATACATGGCAAACCTTTTCTTAGCAAAAAAAAATCCCTTATTTTTAGGTGTTTCAATTTTACACAATAACTTACACCTAAAATATTGGGATAAAAAATAAACAACGGTAGGAATAAAATTTAATCTTATCATTTTAAATTCTGAAATTCCATTAAACAAGGCATATAATAGGGAGTAAAATCTGATATTTCAAAAATCAGATAAGAACATCCCAACACATCACATTTTGAAAATGACAACAGCAATGTTAGCAACATTTTGGACGACACAAATATTTTGATCCCACAAGAATTCTCAGATTTGGCAACAAACCAAGACACGTTTTATATGCACTTTATGAGTTTGACCACTGGACCAATGTAACATTTTCCCATCGTGTCCTTGGTCTAATCATATAACATATATAAAAGATTTTTTTCGTGTAAAAAATAAGAATACTTTTATGGTATTCTCAAATCTCTTTTGAAACACTCGATACTCCTATAGAATAGGAACGGTATCTTTTCACGGGTTTTGCCCATTTTTCACAGTTGCCAAATATTTGTGAAGGCTTTGCCTTATTTTGATGCTCCCTTATATATATATATATATATATATCAGTCATATCTATTTCTGTCATTCCTATGATAGATTTTTTCATATCTGTCCATCTATCATCGTATAACATTATAAGTACTTTGCTTCCTAAGTTCTTTCTAGTTAAACCTTTAATTCCTACAACTATCAATCCCATATGCATGAGGGTTCTAGTAGTTCTTTTAATTTGTCTAAAAGATTCTAGGTTTATTAAACTTACATTCTGTGCTTTGTCTCCTAAAACTGATAATTGTTCTTCCCTATAATGTCTATATAATTGAGTTGTTGACGCAAAACGTCCAGCATTATATAAAGTGTTAGGGTTTAACAAATTTAGTTGATTCTGTTGGAAGATACTTATATCTCTATCTACATTTATAACTTCGCTAAGTTGTCTATTTTCTTCTTCTGGGGTTCTTCTATTTATTATTCTAGATAACCAATTATTTCCTATTCTATTTTCTGAGAAACTTGGTCTTGGTTCTAAGTTTTCTCTTCTCGATCCAGTTGTAAAAAGGTCCATTTTTGGGGTTTTCTTACTATTTTAATTTTTTCTTTCTGAGGAGTGATTTCTATCTTATTAAGCTGATCTATTAAATTATCTATTTGTAGATTTGCCGTTTTCTCTTTGTTCTTTTCTCGAGCTATGAAATCGTTTTCTTGTGCTGATTGAACTAAATGTTGGTCTACTATATCCAATCTAGTAATTAATGTATCTATTTTTCGATGTAAATCTAATACTAGCTTTGCTATTACTATATTTTGCTGTAATATTACTTGGTCTGCCTTTTGACTAGGTATATATTCTTTATAGTCTTCTGGTAATGGAATTGACTTTTCTACGATCTTAGCTATTTGTTCTTGAGCAATAGATAGTCTGCTCATGAAAGAACTGCTGTTTTTAATTCTTTAACAGATTCTTCTAATTTTAATAGTTGCTCTGTAAGTTCTTTTTTAATCTTATGATTTTCTTGACTAACTTTTAACTCAATACTTATTAGGTTGTCTTTAAGAAATTTATCTAAATCTTTTTTGGTAGATAATTTTTTAAAATCGCAATTTGTTACTAAACTATTTATATATTCTAAATTCTGTTCTGATCTTTTAAAAATCTTTTCTTGTTTAGAGAGGATGTTTTCTAATCGCTGTAAATTATCTGTATAATTCTTATTAGTTTCTTTTATACTTTCACTTAGGTTGATAATTAGGTCTACAATAGTGTTTAATTGTTTTTTTTCACTATGAAGAGTATGTTCTCCTGTATTAAAGTTGCACTTTATAATACTGTGGTCTTTTAAAATTCTATATTTCTTTTCTGGTATAATTTTTAAGTGTAAGTAGTCGAGTTTCTTTAAATGATCTATTTTTATCCTAGCGGAAAGTATTCTAGTATTTTCTTTTTTCTTAACTCCTGGTGGTCTATCCAACTTTCAGCGTAATCTATATCGCTTTGTAATCCTTCTATGGTCCACTGTAAATCTAGTAAAGTACTTTTATCTATGGTAATGAAAATAATACTTTCTTCTATACTAGCGGAAAATCTCTCGTATTCTATTTTTTGTAGGTGAGGCTTTACGTTGGTATAAAAATATTCTACTAGTTCTGCGTGATCTAAAGTCTGAGTTACTAATACCTTATATAAGCCTTCTAGTTTTCTTTTAGCTACTACGTGTTGGTTTTTCTTTATAACTTCTTGCTGAATAATCCAAGTTATATACTGAAGTCTATATACGAAAGGTAAACTTCTCATTAATAAGGTCTAAAACGTTTTTTATGAGCGTTTTTGTTTTTTAATTCTTTTACTAACTTGTATTCTAAGGCGGAAATTATGTCTATAAGTTCGGAAAGTCTTGACGGATTCTCTTTTATCTTGCTAAGGTGAATATATTCTGGATAAAGAGTCTTTAAATTTTTTCTAATTTCTAGGTATGCTTCCAAGTTATGATCTGTCATACAAGTCTGGTCCAAAAATCTTCTTACGCTCTGATACCAATATAAAGGGGGGTGTTTCAATGAGTTGTTTCAACAGAGGGTGTGTCAATAAGGTTGTGTATCCTACTCAGTACTCCCTTCCTGCTGTGTTTTCCGTTTATATAAGTCGTTTAATTCAAAGTCTATCTCCTGTAAAATATAAATTCAATTTTTTTTAATTCTGGACTCTGTCCAGTCACTAGTCCTTAATTACTATTCATCATCTCTGTCATTCGTCTTTGGTTACTATTGTGTTCTTTATTACACTATGCCTTTTTACTTCTTCCTCTGAACAGTTCATCTCTTCTGTCAAACCTTACCCCTATCATGACAGTCGTCTTGAGCTACACCCAATTTTCAGGCCACAACAGTCCTACATCGGACATCAACAGGCCATAAATCAACCACCGTTGACATAGGGGTAAGGTCTGACAGAAGAGATGAACTGTTCAGAGGAAGAAGTAAAAAGGCATAGTGTAATACAGAACACAATAGTAACCAAAGACGAATGACAGAGATGATGAATAGTAATTAAGGACTAGTGACTGGACAGAGTCCAGAATTAAAAAAAATATATATATCATCGCAAAGAACTGTATCACTTTGATAACATATTCTTATTGAAGGATCATGCTTGTGTGACAAAAAGTTATGCACCATACAACAACAATAATCAGTTGGTGATATAACATAGGTAAATGTCACCCGAAATGTTAGACAACATTTCAGCCGTCATTCACCAAAAATGTCTTTAGAGATTACAAAGACCAAGAGATTTCTTTAAACTAAAAAATCTCTCATGGTCCAAAGCTTTTGTAAAAATATCAGCTAGTTGATGAAGTGTGTCAACATGTTCAATTTGAACTAGCTGTTTTTCAACTAAATCTCTTAAAAAGTGATGTGTGATATCAATATGTTTTGTACGTGAGTGCTGAACTAGATTTTTGAAAATATTTATAACACTCAAATTATCACAGTACAAAATCAAAATGTTGCCAGTAAATTCATAGTCGTCTAACATGTGTCGTAGCCATATTAATTGAGAGCAACAACTTCCAGCTGCTACATATTTATATTCAACTGTTGAAAGTGAGACGCAATTTTATTTACGACTATACCATGAAACAAGGTTATTGCCAAGATAAAAAACATCATCCACTCCAATCCGAGTACTAAATCCTATTAAGTTAGGATTAGTGTCTTTGAAATACCGGATTCCCAACTCACATGAGCCAACAACATATCGAATAATACGTTTCATGGCATTTAAGTGGGAGATTTTGGGACAGGCTTGAAAACGTGCACAAACACAAACACTAAACATAATATCTGAAGACTAGCAGTAAGATAAATAAGGCTACCTATCATAGATCGATATAATGTTGGGTCGACATTTTCACTAACATTATCCTTACATACCTTCTGCGATGAACTCATTGGCGTTTTCATCTGTTTAGCGTTCTCCAAATCAAATCTTTTAACTAGATTATTGGCATATTTACTCTGTGAGATAAAAATTCCATCTTCACTTTACTTTATCTGCAAGCCTAAAAAAAGTCAATTCCCCAATCATGCTCATTTCAAATGTCGATGACATAGCTTCAACAAATGAATTTAGGTACGATTGTGAAGTCGATCCAAAGACTATGTCATCTACGTAGATTTGAGCAATTATAAGATCTACACCGTGTCGTTTAATAAACAAAGTACGATCAGCTTCATCACGGTTACAACCAAATTCAAGAAGAAAGTTAGTTAAACGACCATACCATGCACAAGGGGCTGTTTCAACCCATACAAAGACTTTTTAAGCTTGTACACATAGTGTGGATGGTAAGGATATTCAAATCCTTTTTGTTGTTCAACATATACCTCCTTGTCTAGATAACCATTTAAGAAGGCACCTTTTACATCCATTTGGTGTAAAGTAATTTTCAGACAACAAGCAATAGCAAGTAAAAGTCTAATCGACTCGATTCTAGATACATATGGAAATGTTTCATCAAAATCAATTCCTTCAACCTGAGTATAACCTTGTGCAACTAGACGTGCTTTGTTTCTAACAACTGTTCTCGATTCGTCTGATTTATTTTTAAAAATCTACTTAGTTGTATTATTTGGACGTGGAACTAAGTCCCATACTTCATTTCGAGAAAATTGTTCAAGCTCTTCTTGCATTTCTTGTATCCAGAAATTATCTTTAAGTGATTCTAAAACATTCTTTGGTTCTAATGTAGATATAAACAAGAAAGACTAACCTCTTGGTATATGGTTGACATACACACACACCTTACCATTTCTCTATAGTTGAGTGGTTCTTTGCCTCTTGTTTTAATTCCTTCAAAAACTCTCCCTATCACTTGGCCCGTTGGAAGATTCTTCCTAATCCTTGATGAGGGGTCCCTACGAACTTGGTCTAACAATTCAGCACTTAACTCCTCATTTGTGGCAACATCCTATTCTTCTATAATCTGTGGACTTTTCACTGTATCTATAATGTTATTTTCAATAATATTTCCTAAAATATCAGAAAGATCATCAAAGATAACATTTACAGACTCTTGTACAGTTTTGGATCGCAAATTGTATACTCGATAAACATGACTATTTTGTGAATAGACAATAAAAATTTCTTTATCACTCTTAGAGTCAAATTTTTCCCAAATGATTCCTATCATTTAAAATACAACAAATACACCCAAAAACATGAAAGTAACGCAAGTTTAATATCTTTCAATTTATAATCTCATAGGGTGTCATCTTTGTTCCTGGCCTTAAATAGACTCTATTAGCGATGTGATTAGCAGTATTCAAGGCTTCTGCCCATAAATATTTTTATAAATGTTTAGAACTAAGCATCACTCTAGCCATTTCTTGCAATGTCCTATTCTTCCGTTCTGCAACCCCATTCTGTTGAGGAGTTTTGGGGGCAAAACATTCATGGAAAATTCCCTTTTTCTCACAAAAATTTGTGAATGAACTGTTTTCTAATTCTTTTCCATGGTAGGATCTAATACGAAAATAAGAGAATAAAATAAATTTCTAATTCTAGAGTGCAAGATTTTAAACACGTCAAACATTTGTGATTTTTATTTCAAAAAATATGTCCAAGAATATCTATAAAAATCATCTACTATCACAAAGGAATACCTCATGCCTCCTAGACTGTCTACTTCAATTGGACCCATTAAATCCATATGTAGCAACTGAAAACAGTGAGACGTATTTGAATGTTGTCCGTCATGTTGAACAACATTATGAAAGACACGGGTTTGCTTACCTTTCAAACAGTCTTCACAGACAGTTTTACCTTTATGGCTAAGTTTGGGTATACCTCTAACCGCTTCATATGAGGCCAATTTTTTTTAAATTGCGGTAGTTGACATGCCCTAAATTTTGATGACATAGTGTTGTGTCATCGACCTTAGCATTATTACATATTTCTTGTCTTACAACAAGATAGTTATTGTCACATGTTCTTGTACCTGTCATGACACATATATTTGCTTCATTCGTAACTTTACAGACATTCTTATTAAATTTTGCCTCAAGATCGTCATCACACAGTTGACTTATACTAATCAAATTAGCCATTAAGCCCTCAACGTGTAGGACATTTCTTAAGGATGGAAATCCAGGAGCATCCAAGATCCATTTTTCCAATTATTTTGCTTTTATTGCCACCTCCATAAGTCACGTTTCCTCCATTGAATAACTCACAGTTCTTTAGAAAACCTTTTGTACCTGTCATATGGCGAGAACATCCACTATCAAAGTACAAAGAACCTGAAATGTTAGTTCGTAATGCAGTTATAGCAACATTACATGTTACATCCTTTTTAGGAACCCAAATTCTCTTAAAATATTTTTTACATTTTGGCTTAGAAATGTTGCTTCGATTGTTATCCGGAATGTTGGACAACATTTTGCTCACAAAATCTTGAAGTTTGAAACAATATGATTTTAAGTGTCCAGAGGAGTTACAATGATGACTCACAAACTTCATATTCTTTGACATATATGAGAACCTATTATTCATCATTTTTTCTTTTACAAAGCATATTTTCTCATTTTTATCAAAGACATTAGAACATATGGTTTTAAGAGAGTTTTCGTACTCCATTCCTACATGTGAAGGTTTACTAAAGTTGAGTATCTCATTCAATTTTGAAGTCCCTGTGTTGAGCTTACGGAAGGTTGCTTTGGCTAAATCCAATATTCAATATTCTTTTTGGTAAGTGCAACCTCAAGTCGGATTATCGTGCCTTTTATTACTAAATTCTCATGAGTTAAATATTTTACCTTTTTGTCAAGTTGCTTGGATTCTATGATTAAGGCTTTACAAATACTCTGTAATTCATTAATCATATCATCTTTGCATTCAACTTGATCCATACAATCAGCCTCACTAACAGAAATAGAATCACTAAAGCAATTAACATCAGAATAGTTAAAGAATTCATACCTTTCGGATGTCTATGAGGATATTGTTGATGTTAGAGCAAATGTCGTGACATATGAGACAACATTGTATATGATATATTCATTATTCGATAGAGACTGTTCGAAAACAGTAGCAAGCATTGCTTGTGTTTCAATTTCACGATCTCCTTCCCCTTCTCCTTCATCATCACTAAGAGAAATCCATAGGTTCTTACCAAATTTTCTAAGAGTGTTTACACATTCGTTAACATAGTGACCTCAACCTGAGCATGCATGACACTGCACGGACTCAAGTTGTTTATGATCAAATTTGGTACGATCTGAGTTGGTTCTTCTTAGTTGATTTCTTTTTTGTACATTTAGAAGGAATCTAATGGGCTTTTTATCGAAGAATTGGTTTTGGTTAAGGCTGGCCAGTGGGCCGGGACGACCCGACCCTGGCCCGACCCCGGCCCGACCCCGCCCCGGTCCCGCCCCGACCCCGCTCTAAAAAAAAAAAAAAAATTTAACGGGGCGGGACTCGAACTCGGGACGGGACGATGTCTCGTCCCGCCGGACCCGAGCCCGCCCCGTGCCCGCCGGACCCGAGCCCGTCCCGACCCCGACCCCGACCCCGACCCCGACCCCCTAAACCCCTTTGCAAAAATGGCCGTTGCACCAACGGCCATTTTAGATTATGGCCGTTGGCCAACGGCCATTTTAGGCCCCCCTCCCCCCCAACCCCCCTACCCCTTAATATTTATTTTTAAGTTTTAACCCATAAGTTATTATATTTACACTTTAACCCAATTTTTCAGCTATAAATAACTCATTTTCTCTTCATCTTTCTCACAAATCTTCCTACAATCTCTCTAATTTCTCAATATATATCTCTACATTGTTTGCTAAATATTCAATTTTATTAATTCATTTGGGAATTGGGAGTGAAGTTGGCAACTAGCTTGAGGATCTTCCATCGAGCAAAGTTTCAATTTTCAACCTCTCGATTACACGTCGACGTTACGTCGGCGTTTGGTACATTCGTTCCTTCATTAAATTATTATTGTCTCGTTTATTTTATTTAGCGCACTTAATTTTATTGTCTTTAATTATTTATTATCATAATTAAAATGGAAGGATTAAAAGGTATGTTTAAGGGTAAGGGTAAGGGTGCTTCTTCTAGTAGAGGCAACCAGGGCAAGGGTACTTCTTCTAGTCATCTTATTCCTACACGGATGATTTTGTTGATACTCAACATTTTCCTACAATACCATTAGATTTAGACGAGGAGTTATTTTCCGAACTCAAGAAGACTTTAATTTAGACGATGATCTAGACGATACACCCACTAATATTGATGACAACACGCCCACTAGTGCACCTTCAACTCGAAATACCTCCTATTCCCCCTAGTATGAGACGAGGTCCAAAGAAACGACCATTAAAATCGGATGCATGGACATTTTTTGATAGGGACGTAGAGAATCAAGTAGCCATATGTAAAATTTGTAAAAATGTTTTAAAATTTAAAACTGAAAAGGTCACGGTGGGACGGGGGGTTTAATTAGACACGTAGTAAGTGCTCATCCAGCTAGGTATGCCCAATACCAGGCTTCAAAACCGGGTGCGCAAACGGCCGCTCCATCGGGACAAGGTTCACATACCGATACGTCCCGACCAAGTACAGGGTCAAATTAACCCTATGACGGGGGGAATTGTAGGCTCTAAATACAACAAACATAGAGATAGGGAAGCAATATCAAAATTAGTTGTTGTGGAGGGTTTGCCTTTTTCATTTCCTTCATCTCCTGGTTTATTCATTACATTAGAGATATATATAATCCTCGCTTTTAACGGTTTTCCTAGGTCAACTCGTTAAGAGAGATGTATTTAAATTTGCGCATGAATATCAACAATATTTACGTTTTTCATTATATCATTTTAATGGCAAAGTATCTATCACGTCGATATAGGTCGTAGTACTAACGGCCATGATTATTTAATCGTAACTTGTCATTGGATAGATTATAAATGGTCTATGCAAAAACGTATTTTAGCGTATAGATATATAGATGATAGGCACACTTCGGTACTTTTATTGCAAAAAATATTTATCAAGTGTGCGATTATTACGGAATTACCGATAAAATTATGACTATTACATTAGATAACGCTTCTAATAACAATTACGCAATTACAATGTTAAAAAATAGTTTAGCTCCATCTTTTCCGGACCATTTTCATATAAAATGCGCGTGCCATATATATAACTTAATTGTAAAGGATGGTCTATCACTTTTTGAAGACATTCTTAGTAAAATACAATTTGCTATAAACTTTATTTTTAAAAGTAATAAAGTACAACGTAGAAAAGAATATAAAAAAACTTGTCACGATTGTGGACTACCTTATAGAAGAATTCCACAAGAAGTATCGACTAGGTGGAATTCTTTATACGAGCAACTACTTGTTGCTTATGACTATAAATTACCTATAACTTTATTTTTTAACTCTCATAATAAAAAGCCAGCTGATATGATTTTAGATAGTGATTGGGTAAAAATTTCCGAACTTATTGTATTTTTAGAGAAATTTTTTCAAGCAACAAAAGAATTTTCCGGTATATATTATCCTACTATTTCAACTATGTTATTTTATATAACTCTAATATTTTTATTACTTAGTGAATATATGGAAAAACCAAATTATAAGGCGCTATTAAAAAAATGTTTGTCAAAATAAAAAAATATTTTATTCCTATTCCTTCTATTTATATTATTGGTTCTGTATTAAATCCTACTATTAAAATAGACGGTACTAAATCACTAATTGAAACTATTTACGATTGTATAGAAGTACTACCACCTCCAAGTCCCAAAAATCTAAATCACCCACCACCTATTGAACAAACTAAAGAAGAAGTGTTGAATAGCGTAGAACACCACCGCAAAAATATATATAGATTTTATCAACAAGAAAATGCTAGTAACGTACCGGCTACCATACCATCTTCTTCATCTTCAACACAACCTCACAAAAGACATGTTGTTTACTGCGCTAGTATTGAAAGCCTCGAAATAGAATGTGCGGCCGTACCTCTACTAACCAAATTAGCGAGTTGGATATTTTTGTTTTGCGGGGTTCTGTACCGTATCAAGAAGTTATCAATGAAGATGGACAAGAAGACTTGCTTTGAAATACTCGGAGGGGAATGAGAAGACCTTTCCGACACTTTCATTGATGGCTCGAGATGTTTTGAACATTCAAGCGTCATCAATCGCGTCGAAAGCGCTTTTTCTGCGGCGCAGATATCAAATAGGAGACCACGAGACACTCATTGGCCGGAGACGGCTTGGAAATTGCGTATTATTCGAGAGATTGGATACGAGCGGAGCGGAGAAGGTGCGGTCAACCGGAGATCAACGAAGAAGATGATGAAAACTACAACGAAATCTTAACCGAAGGTAGTGGAAGCGACGTGGATCAATTTGACCAACAAATACCTATTACAACCGAAGAACCACATGAAATCATCAAGCAATTAGAACGATTTTTTTGAAAATGTAATTTTTTTAATTGCAATTTTATTATGTAATTTGCAACTTTTGGACAACACCATAAAGTTGCAATTTAGATTTTAGACAATTGTATTTGTATTACAAAAAAATCATATGTCTATTAAATAATATAAGAGGCACAAAAACAGCCTTGAGATGTTTTTATTACACTATCTTGTTTTGTTTATTGAGTTTTTTTTATACATATGTTATTTTAAAAAAAAAAAAGGAAAACCCGACCCCGCCCCGCCCCGACCCGAGCCCGCCCCGAGCCCGCCCCGCCCCCCGATACCGACGGGATCGGGATCGGGACGGGAGCCGGAGCAGTCCCGCCCGGACCCGACCCCGCTAGGCCCGCTAGTCCCGATCCCGACCCCGGATCGTCCCGCCCCGACCCCGACCCCGCCGGACCCGCCCGCCGGACCCGAGCCCGCCCACCGGCCACCCATAGTTTTGGTGCTCTTTAGATTTAGATTGATTTCTCTCATTGTTGAACTTCCTCACTATCGAATTGTATTTTCGAGTGAGTAAGGCAACATTTGCATCATCACCAATTTCTTCAAGATTTTCATCATCTTCTTCGATTTGACTCTCCGATGATTGAACTTGAAGTGCCACATTCTTGATTTTATACAATTTCTTTTGATTCTCAATGTTCATCTCATAAGTTTTGAGAATGCTCATCAAGGTATGAAGGTCTATTGTGGCAAGATTGTGAGCTTCTTCAATAAAACAAATCTTTAAATTGAACTTTTCAGTAAAAGAACAGAGAGCCTTTTCAACAAGTTGAGTGTTGGTTAATGGTTCACCAATAACTTGACATTCATTTGAGATGTTAATAAACTTTTCAAAATAAGATTTAATATCATCCACTTTTTCCATCCTTAAACGTTCATATTTACTCATGAGCATGCGTAGCTTTGTTTGACGAACACTTGAGCTACCTTCACAATGAATTTGTAAAGTATCTCGTGCATCCTTAGCCGTGGGGCAGTTTTGAATGAGTTTGAACATATACATATCAACCCATTCAAAAATTGCATTTAAGGCTTTTTCGTTAAAGCTCATTATTGGTTTCTTCTGTAGTCCATTCAGATTCAGGTTTAACAAAAATGTCACCTTCCTCATCGGGTGGCAACATTGGAACAACATACCCATTGGTTATAGATCTCCATGCCCTAACATAAATTGATTTGATATGAGAAGGTAGGTGAATCTTCCAATAGGCATAATTTGATCCATCTAAAATAGGAAGCCTACCAATAGTTGGATTTGCCGGATTCATAGTTTATGACAACATGACCAAGCACTTATTGTGTTAAGTGTCGACTATGATACCACTTGAAGGGGCTATGGAACAATAAAAACAAAATGAAATAAATCGAATGTCAATTCTATTTCCGAATGTCGAAAATTATGTCGTCCGACACCAGTAGCAACACTTTAGCAAAACATAAAACTTTGAAGAGTAAATGCAGCGGAAATTTAAAGAACACAGTTTTAAATTTTCATAAGTTATATATATAATATAACTTATGATGGTCAATGACCAAATGTATTGTATATATATTATATACAAATAAATAAATTCCTTTATTTACAGATTTACAAGATAAAACGGAAAGGAATTAAAAGTTGAAGTCGCAGATGACTTCTGCCTGAAATAATCTAACTAAGTTGACATATACAACCTATCATTACAATTGCTTCATACAAAACTAATCTAGAATCTAAATAACAATTGTAATGTTGGACAGAATGTTGTCAACACACTTAAGCAACACTGGTGATCCAGATTTTTGAGATGAAATCCCGAGAGCTCTCTTGGTATTTTTACTTTCTGGTTCTGGATATCGATTCTCTGTAGTGGCCTCTCTATCACTACAACAAATTGCTTCAAAAAGGGCAATTATATAATGTCATTGTAGTTAGGACCAGAAAGGGCAACATAAAGTCGCCCTTTTTTAATTTCACCAACTAGGGCGAGTATAATATTTCGCTGTGGTTGAAAACTCAAATAGGACGACATCTTTTCACTCGCCCTCCTTGAGTCCCACAAAAAACCGCGGTACTTCTGAAATATTTTCAATCTCCATCCCTATTCTTAATTCCCAAAACAAAAGACCCATTTTATTTCTCTTCTTGCTATCATCCCACGCATAGGACCAGAAAGGCCAGACATTCTTCTTGCTCTCATCCCATGCATAGGACCCATTTTATTTCTCTTCGGCCGCTCTATATCACTCTCATCTCTTCTGCTACCCGGAGTCCTCTAACTCTTTTCCATCAATTGACGACTTGCAGACAGGCCAGTAAAGGTAACCTCTGTTTCTACTTACTTTCATCTTCGTATTCTCAGCAACCTTAATTGGACATAAGTGTTAGTATATGCTTGAAATTCAATAGCACTCTCTAAAATAAACTGAGTAAAGTATGAGTAGAATTAGAGTAATTGTAAAAAAATCCCAAATTTTCTGGGTTTTATAATTGTTAGGGTTTGTACACTGTTTTTATTTTTACCTCTTAGATGTTTGGTTTGGTTTGTTATGTTAACAAAATTGCTGAATCCTAAGTTTTATTTAGGTCTTTTGGAATATGAGTTGTTGAGATGGATAGTGATAGGAGTTGGATGCATATTAGAGGCATACTTAATAGGCAAAAAGAAGAATATAAAAATGACATCGAAGAGTTCCTTGAGTTTTCTTTTAAGGACATCATTCTGAATTCAGATGCGAAGACTAAATGTCCTTGCTTGGATTGCTTGAATAATTATTTACAAGATCGACCCACAATAAGGAGGCACCTTTTTCCAATATGGGATAGATCCCGGGTACAATCCTTGGATACATAATGGAGAGGGGAGTTCTTTTAGCTTTGTGGAGGGGGATGATGGTTATGATCATAATGATGATTTTCTTTATGATGATCCTATGATATCTAATGATATAGCCTCATTGGTGCGTCATGCAACTAATGTCACATCTCATCAACCAACCTCGAATCTTGAAAGCAAACAGTCAAGGGACGACCATGAAGATGAGATGCCTGATAAATTCAGGAAGATGATGAAATTTCAAGGCATCCAGCTGATTCGGAGGCATGGAAAGAGTTCGATAAATCATATCCAGATTTTTCTCTAGATCCTCGAAATGTTAGATTAGGTCTTGCATCTGACGGTTTCACTCCAAATACACATTTAGGTACAAAATATAGCGCACGGCCTATTTTTTTAGTTCATACAATCTTCCTTCATCGATGTGCATGAAAAGTCCATTTATGATGCTTTCACTTATAATTCCCGGTCCAAGTTCCCCTGGACATGACATTGATGTATTTTTAGAACCCCTCGTTGATGATTTGAAGGAGTTGTGGGAAGTTGGTGTGCAGACCTATGATTCTCATAGCAAGCAAATGTTTAATATGCGTGCGTCATTGCTATGGACTATCAATGACTATCCTGCATATGGGTATTTATCTGGTTGGAGTACTTGTGGAAAACTTGCTTGCCCTTCATGCCATAAAGATACTAGTCATATTCGCTTAAAGCATGGTTTTAAAGAATGCTTCCCATGATATCGTAGATTCTTAGAGCCAGAACATAGGTGGAGACTTTACACAAAATCTTTCAATGGTAAAATGGAACGAAGACCACCACCTTCTCCCTTAACTGGGGATGATATATTGCAGACTTTACAAGGGTGTCCTAGGCTAGTGTTTGGCAAGAAACAGGCACTTAAAAGAAAGCGAGGGCCTCAATATTTGGATGGCCAATGGAAGAAATTAAGTGTATTTTTTAAGCTCCCTTATTGGAGTAAGCTTTTGATTCGTCATAATTTGGATGTTATGCATATAGAGAAGAACATTTGTGATATTATTTTAGGAACCATTCTTGATATTCCGAGAAAGACTAAAGATCACTTAAAAGCTCGGTTAGACCTTGTCCAATTGAAGATGCATAAGAAATACATCCAACTAAGGTGGGTGATAAGTATTTCATGCCACGAGAACCTTATCAGTTAACATTGCCAGAGAGGAAAAAAGTGGTTGAGTTTGTATCAAAAGTGAAGGTACCTGATGGATATTCTTCTAATATAGCTCGATGTGCAAGTTTGAAAGATGGTAGATTTTCAGATGGATATTCTTCTATAATGATGGAGATGAAAGGGCAACAAGAGAATTGTTATCTATGTCAAGAGGCCCGACAAAAGATGCTAGAAGCTACCAAGGGTATTTTGTTAATGGGTATCGGTTCCATACTAAACGACGCCAAAGGAAAAGAAGGACTCAAAACAGTGGGGTCTTTGTTAAAGGGGATGAAGTGAGTGGGGAAAGTGATTTCTTTGGGGTCATAAAAGAAGTTTTAGAGATGGAATATGATGTTCCTCATGGAGGTAGTAATAATCCTATTGTCTTTTTATTTAAGTGTGATTGGTTAGATGTGTTTAATGATGGGAGAGGTATAAAGAGGGGCAAAGATGGTACTATTAGTGTTAATACCAATAGACGTTTAGGAACCAATGAGCCATTTGTTATAGCCTCTCAAGTTGGACAAGTTTACTATGTGAGCTAACATACTAAACCGCAATGGCGAGTTGTGATAAAAATGATCCCTCACAATTTCTATTACTTTCCTAATGAAGAATTGATGGTAGTGAGGATGATGGCCCTGAGGATATAATAGCTGATTTCGGTATGGCTAACGTTGCTGATGACAACAACAATGATGTGGTCATTAGTCCAAGGTCTGATGTTCTTCCTGATATTGTGAGTGCGAGTGAGGAGGAGGAATTCACGGGTGATGACGAAGAGGAAGCCGCTGATGAAGAGGATGAGGATGAATTTGATGGAGACCTAAGCGAGGAAGAAAAATATGGTGATGTTGATTTGTTTGGCCTCACAGAAGATACTGAATCTGACGAATCTGAATAGTTACAATGTCATTAATAGTATTAGGGATGACATCAATGTGATAATTTTGTAAAAAAATTGAATTATCAATGACATCAATGTTTTAATATCAATATTATATTTTTTGTAAATATTTTTGTTTGTGATCCAAAAGATATGGAAAATTGACGATACATTGCATTGTATTGGAACAAGAAGGGAGATTATATGATCAAGTAAGGGGATCAAGTTTATCTAGTTGATACATCAAAGTTGGAAGGTGGTTTGATGCAATATCTACCAGGGCAATTGGAATTGCCCTTTTAGAGTTATCCAAGAAAAAAGGCGAGTTTAGTTGCCCTATTTGAACTATATCAAATAAGGCGAGTTAGGTGGCCCTATTTGGTCCATCTAAAAAAAGGCGAGTGTAGTCACCCTATTTGAACTATATCAAATAAGGCAAGCAAAGTCGCCCTATTTGGTCCATCTCAAAAAAGGCGATCGCAGTTGTCCTATTTGAACCACATCAACTAAGGCGGGTGAAGTCGCCCTATTTGGCCCACACTAAAAAAGGCGACAATTTTCACCATATTTTGTCCTTATCAAAGGCGGCGACATAAAAAATTGCCCTCCTTGATCTAAGACAACATACATAATGCGTCGGAGTGAAGGGCGACTTACAATCGCCCCCTTTTATCTAAGAGGGCGATTTTCCACCCAAAGAGGGTGACTTTGCTCGCCCTTTCAGAAGCTATTTGTTGTAGCGTATTTATAATAGAGAGTATTCCTTGAAAAGCTCATTGATCAGTTGTGGAGGTTGAGGGAAATGTGGATTGCTGGTGGGATTGATTGGAGAAGATCAGGGAGTAATAATCTCAACAGCTTTTGCTTGATCCTCACGACAAGCAACAACTTTTGACTTAGTCCTCACTCGTTTTTTATCAGCTCCTTTTTACATTGCCAAGTCGTTTTTACCTCATAGTAATATTTACACAAATATTACTGCATCGCGTGAAGTAAGACAAAATCTGTTCAGAAAATATTGATCTGAATGTTGTGCAACATTTGTCCCAACATACTTACACATTCATATCAATACTTTAGGAGATATATTTGGTCAAATATCATAACACCAAATCCAACATTAACAATATTAATGGTTTGGTACAAATGATAATTAGTAAGTAACATATACTATTACAAGCTAAAATTTACTGAAGTTTTTATACTATCAGTATATACAATTTAAGTTCTTTTTCTAAAGATTAATTGCCAAAACTTTTAATAGATACATTATCATTCAAATTATCATCAACCTTAATAAATTAATTTGATTTGATATAAACAGCGATAAAAATAATTTTTATTTGTATGCCGCTAATATTTTGATTCCTCTCACATGTCAAATAACTTCCCAATAAGACGGTTGGCTTCTCTTTTTCCAATTTCCACATTCCCCCTCCCCATCCCCCATTCCTCAGCCTATATATTCAACTTCGCTTGGCCATCCCCATTTAATTGCGGTGTTTCACTTTTATTCCAACCAAGTTTTCTCCATCTCTTTTGTCTCTCTAAAATGTCAAAGTGTAACTTAAGTTTATATTCTTCATCACATGAAGAAGATGAAGATGCTTGTGATCAGCAATTAAACTTGAGTCATTTAAAGGTTGATCAAGTCCATAAGCCAAACTTTTGGCACCAGTCATCACCACCAACTCTACTAACCTTAGGTGTCCCTGGGGTGGAAAATCATGAGCCTATGTTTGGGAGTAATTACTCATCTAGTACTCAATCTGATTCTCAGCAGCCAAAACAAAGAAAAACTATGACAAGGGAGGAAAGAGAAAATGTGGAGAAGATATAGAGCATTTAGTGTCTGAATTTGACGTGAGTTTAGTCCCCCGTCCTATGCACTACTAAAAAAATAGGAATTAGCGACATACATATTTTATAGCTAAACATCCTAATTCGTCACTAGTCCTATTTGGAGATGAATTAATGACAAGTGATAAAAAATATTAGCTACGAGCGATTTAGCGACCAAACTTGTAGCTAATTCCAGTTTTTTTGGTAGGCAACGGAGTACATATTAGCTCAAACATATCTAGATGCATTGTGCTTGTGGTTTATTTTTTTATTTTGTTATTTTGTTATTTTGTTATTGATTTGATTATAGTACTACTCTTGTTATTATCAGGCTAATGGAAGTGGGATGACATCAAGAAGGAATGAAGATGATTTGCAGCAATGTTCAAAAGCAAGTTCTGTGGAAATGCATAAAATGAGTGAGAGGGTTAGTCTTCTTCTAATTACCTTCTCTTTTTTCTTGATTAATTACTTGATCGAGTTGTAGAGTATAAAGTTCCTTAATCCTATATAATTACTCCATAAATAGCATACCTAGTATATGAGCAGTTCCTCATAACCTATTCAAATTTATACGAGGTACTCCCTCTATCTCAATTAATGCGACATACTTTTCTTTTTAGTGTGTCTTAAAAAAGAACGATAATGTATCTATATTTAGAAGCAATATCACTTTAAACTTCTCATTTTATTTTTAATGAGATGGTTTATAATCATGCAAATATCTATGACTTGCTTAGACAACAAATTTCAAAAGTTTTTTTTCTTTTTGTTAAACTTTGTGTCAGTGAAACACCATCACATAAAATTGGACCCGGATGGATGGAGTATTGCTAATTGAACCTGGTTTATTCATGACTACTATTAGAAATAGAGGTATTTCCCACCTACATTCATTGAAAAATTTGTGCTATAAAACATGATTTTTTCACCTCATTTCCACCGAACCACTCACTAGAAAAACACAAGGTGGGAAACATGATTGAAACACTGGAAACTTATTAATATTTTCATGTAAAACACTGCTATTTAGATTTTTTTCCACCGACATTCAGTGAAAAATAATCACTAAAAATTTTATAATGGGAAATTCAGAGGGAAAATAGAGATTTTTAGTAGTGGACTCTCGTGTCTACGCATAGTTTAGTGAGTGTACAATATCATCACATAGTACATTCTTGTGTTAATGATTTTGAACTTAGAATTAATTTATTAGGCTTGCAATATGCTTCTATAATTTATATTTTTAAGTCATATTTTTCCTCTTTTTGCTCTACAATATGCAGAGACGACGAGACCGGATTGCGAAAAAAGTGAAGGTCCTGGAGGAACTAATCCCCAATTGTAACAAGGTCTTCCTTATTCACATTTCTGATTTATGTTTTGCATAGTCCAAAATCAGAACTTGTCTCGAAATTGCAGGAAGTAATCACAATTTATTTCATACATATTGTAGGTATTTAAATATTTTTCATCCTTTCATGCCAATTTTATTTGGACTTGGAGATAACTTTCTTCAACAAGTTATATGGAGCTTATTTAATGCCTAGCTATAGCATAGTACATAGATGAGTTACGCTGCTTGAAAGAAGAGATCACAACTCTTGGTCACCAATCTGTTGTCAAATGTCGTGCCGTTCGGAAATTTATTGTTATATATATTACTTTCTACCAATGGAATTTAGCAAGAGACTAGAAATATCTTTTGATGCCATTTTAACTTCGACAAGATTAATGACACCTTCTCCTCTTAATTTTTTATCTTTCTTTTTATAGTTGTTATATATTGCTTTGCCAAGTTCTCCTCCAAACTCTCCTCTTTTAAAGTTTTCTACTTTGGGCTGATAATATGCTATTTTGACCAGTCAGGTAGAGTCTCAGTACTTGATCAGGCCATACAACACATTCAAGCCTTACAGCACCAAATCCAGGTAACTCCCTCCTCCTTTATGTTTTAATTTACTGGTCACTAGGACTAGTGGCAGATTCAAGATTTAAAATTATGGGTACTTATTTATTTTTAATCTGAAAAAATCTATTGAGATTGGGTGCTTAGTCAATTTGTGTGAATTATGAGTTTTTCTGTATAAGTGATATGTATAGAATGGATCTTGGGCCAAACTCAACCCCAAAAGCTAGCTTGTAGGGTGAAGATTATCTAAGTCCATATAAGGAGTCCATGTTCTCATTCCATATCCGATGTGGGACTCTTAACACTCCCCCGTACGTACAGACCTTGGCCCAACATCGGTGAACAAATAATTGGAATGAGTTTGGTTCTGATATCATGTAAAGAATGTATTTTGGGCCTAACTCAATCCCAAAAGTTAGCTTGTAGGGTGAAGATTGTCAAGTGTATATAAGGAGTTCTCATTTCATATCCGATGCGAGACTCTTAACATGATAGTCCAAAAGTAATGGCTGCTTACGCACCGATAACTATGAATGCTTGGCTGCCACAAGCTAGTAGTACATATCCCTGTGGCAACCTTGCTGACACCTTTAGCTTTGAATTCCGAAGATCTAAAGGATCGTTAGGCCACACTCCAATAACGTAGGTCCTGCATTGACTAGGACCAAGGACAAAGCTACATGGTCCAAAGAAGGTTTAATTGAATACCTTTTATAAAAAATCATATATGTTGCACAAATAGGGTAGATTGTTTTTTTGTATATATATATAAATTGTTGAATTTCCTGATATATGGTTAAGCTTTTAGTGCAACGCTAAACATATCTAAAAAATTGCTTTATGTAATTCCGAGTT
This sequence comes from Anisodus tanguticus, assembly GCA_034509755.1. NCBI lineage: Eukaryota > Viridiplantae > Streptophyta > Magnoliopsida > Solanales > Solanaceae > Anisodus > Anisodus tanguticus. The sequence continues at coordinate 52,476,553 of CM067542.1, read as the reverse complement.
CCAGGTTTGGTATTCTTGATTATTTTTTTTTTAATCCGTTTATTAAAATTTTTGGATCTGCTACTGATTTGAATTAATGTACTTGCTTGGTAGGTGATGTCAATGGATGGAATTCCTGCATGGCATTCAGCATCACCTCTACTAGCTGGGAGAAACCAAATAATGCAGAGCACTCTCCAATTTAATCCCTATGTGCCCATAATACCAAGGATAGCAATTGGCTCTTTTTTTTGGTTTTGGAACATCTATTAATTATAGCAATATGCTTTCCCCCAACTTGTTCCCAATGTTGTCTGTGCTTTCTGCAGGCAGTCACTTTCCATTTTTGCCTCTTGCAGTTATTAATAATTTGCCTGTAATGGACTCATTTTCCCAATGCCATCCATCACAAGAAAAAGCATAGCTGATAACTGCAAAAGCTTCTTTTCAATCTTTTCTACTGAGTTGGGCATATGTATGGTTAAACACACATTAAGTATCACTTTTTTGTGAGTTTTCTACATAAACTATCATGTGTTTGCATTTCCTACATGAACTAATCCCAATTACTTATCAAAATACACCTCAAAATTAATGAGTCAACTTACATGTGAGGAAAATTTATGGGAATATTAAGTTGTCCACGCCTTTTAGTGATTGTATTCAAACACTTGGTCTAGTCAGCTTCGAAATGTGTGTGATAAAAATAGTTGATAATAGTTCAGATAGAAAATAACACCTGATAGTTTAGATAAAAAATTCATAAGAAAATGATATTTGATGTGTATTTTTGACCATTATCTTTTATAAATATATTGATGAAATTAGAAACGTAAGAGAAAAAACAAGAAATTTACATCAGAAAACAAATACAAGTAGCTGAAATAAAAATAAGATGAATTATGACATTTCTCATTAGAAACAGACAAAGTCATCTCTAGTATTTAGTTCAAATAAGATATACCCTTATTGGCATATTTGTCATCTCATATATAAGCACCTAGTAGTTATTAATAATTGATGATAGAATAGCACTCATCACTGTCGGTGAATGATTGAGGAATGAATGAAATCACAAAGTAAGATAAACCGTTCTTTACTTGCTTTTTTAATATATCCGTCATTTGTCCACTTGCTTTTCTCACTAAGGATTTTTTTAACTTGATGAAGATCTTAATTTTAATTATTCATATTTTAGTTATTAAATTCATTACTTTTTAGATCTAAATCTTAATTATTAAGTGTGTCTTCTTTTTTTTAGGTTACAATTACATAATGAATCTAAATAAATCTAAATGATATCATTAACAAGTCTCTTTAAAACTCTCTATAAAAATGACAATTCATCAATTCCATTCATTATCCACCACTCACAGGCCACAACCACTCGACAGGAGAGCCAACACTTATCCCTCGTTTCTACTTCGTGTCTTCCTCAGCGGTGACTCTCCTCCACACAAATATTATCCTCTTAGGGTGTGTTTGGTAGGGAGATGTTATTTTTAATTTTCTCATGTTTGATAATTAGTTAAGATATTTTGAAAAATATTTTCTCTAAAAAGTAAGTTTCTTTAAAAAAAAAAAAATCGATTGGGTATAATATGACACTATTTTTGGAATTTTTTTTGTATCAATTAAGTTCACTAGGGCCCATGTGACCTATCAAAATCAGTTAATTGGGTATAATATTAGTGGTTGCTAATTGCTTAATGCCCACTAAACGCAATTCACTAGCTGTAATTTTGTTTAATTTCCAGTCACTTAGATTTTGGATCACCCATCATGCCACATTGCCTCCAATTTACTGCTGATTTTTTTTGATAAATTTAAAAAAGACATTAATTGTTACTGACATAGAGATAGCATGGGTTTTCTGTAGGGATGGCAACGGATAGGATCTGGACCGGATCCTACTAGATCCAGATCCAGATCCATTTTTCATACCTGAATCCAGATCCGGATCCAGATCCAGCGGATCCATAAAAATCATATCCAAATCCGGATTCATCGGATCCGCCGGATTCACGGATCGGATCTGGATCCACATGTAAAAAAAATTACCTTGCTAAAAATGTAACCTTGCTAAGACTTTTTTTTGAACTGACAAACGATTTTTACTTAAGTAACGCTTTTTATCTTGTTTTTCAATTTTGAAATGTTCATATGAGATATTTTGTTCGTTGTCTCATTTTGATTGTGAGCTATTAATTAAAAATGTTGGACAATGACAATAGTTGTGGAAAATGCTTGACTAGTATTTCCACATGCGAAACTTGCATGTGCTTGGAATCTTCATAAATGAAGTGAATATAATTTTAACTACTTGTCTATGGAGATGTTAGTCATTCACTAATATATCATTGATTTTATTATCGAAGTTACCTCTTTATTTTTTTATTTTTGAGTTAACGCGGAATAAATTAAACTTGTTTTGAGAATTAAACTTGCAAGGATGTGCTTAGCAATTTTAAGAAAATACTTATAAAATTACATTCTAGGTTATGAATATATTTAATAAAAAATGGATCCACGGGTCGGATCTGGACCGGATACGGATCTCAAATACAAGATCCGAGATCCGGATCCGATCCGTCGAAACGGATCCGGGTCCGATCCGGATCCGTCGGGTCCAAATTTTGAAGATCCATATCCTATAAAACGGATCTGGATACACCGGATCCGGACCGGGTCCAGGATCCATTGCCATCTCTAGTTTTCTGTAGTTAAACTTAATATTAGCTAGACATATATAATCAGTGAAATGAGTAACATATGAAATAAGGCAATCAACCTTTTACTTCAGGTTAAATTGCATTAAATCCGGAAAAATGTTTATTTACACTGTCAATTAATATAAATTAGGGCTGTCCAAGGGGCAGGGAGGGTCCCGGCGGGACGGGGGAGGGTCGGGCCGCGGGCTTCGGTGGAACAGGCGGGCCGGGATAGGCGGGACGGGAAGAGGTCCCGTCCCACATCCCACCGGAATAGGGGCTAGGATTTGGGGGGACGGATTGGGACGGGCCGGGATCGGGATTTGGGGTTTTTTTTTGCAACTTAATTTTAAAATATATATATATATACACTTCAATAATTGAACAAGATCGTGTAATAAAAACATTCCAAAGCTGTTTTTGGGCCTCTTATGTTATTTAATAGAAATATGAACTTTGTGTGTTGTTCAAAAGTTGCAAATCGCATAGTAAAATTGTAATTTAAAAAATTACATTGTTAACCATATTTTTTCTAATTTCCTCACAATGTCTTGAGGATCTTCGGTTGGAATTAGAATTTGTTGGTCAAATTGTTCAACGTCGCTTCATTTTCCCTCGGACAAGATTTCGTTGTAGTTGTAGTCTTCTTCTTCGTTGATCTCTGATTGACCGCACCTTCTACCTCGGCTCGAATCCAATCTCTGAATAGAACTACAATCTCCAACGTGTCTCCCGTCAATGAATGTCTGTGCTCTCCTATTTAAAATCTTCCAGCAGAAAAAGCATTTTCAGACGCTGTTGATGACGCTTGAATGTTCAACACATCTCGGGCCATCTTTGCTAGTGTCGAAATGTATTCTCATTCTGGCTCCAGTATTTCAACAAGTCTTCATGTCCTTCATCATTGACAATTAATTCGTACGGTACAACACTCTGCAAAACATAAACATCAAATTCTCTAACTTGTGAAGAAGTTGAACCACTAAACATTTTATTTCTAAGGTCTTGAATACTAGCAGTAGAAACCGCATGTGTTTTATAAGGTTGCAGCAAAGTAGTAGAAGATGGTACATAAGCCAGTTGATTATTTGCACTTTGTTGTTAGTAATACGTATATACTTGTTTACATTCAGTGTGTATGCTAGATGTAACTTCTTCTTTAGTTGGTTCTTCAGTTGGGTCAGTTGGAAGTACTTCTATACAGTCATAAATCATTTCTACAAGTGTTTTACAACCGTCTACTTTAATAATCGGATTTAATACATCACCAATAATATAAATAGCGGAAATAGGAAAAAAGTATTTTTTTAAAATTTTATAAATATTTTTTAATATATGGAGCTTAAGATGGTTTTTCCATATATTCATTAAGTAACAAAAATATTAGAGCTATATAAAATAACATATTTGAAATAGTCGGATAATAAATACCGGAAAAATCTTTAGTAGCTTTAAAAAATTTCTCTAGAAATTCATTAAGTTCTAAAAAAAATTCCCAATCATTATCTACAAGCATATCCCTTGGATTTTTATTATGAGCGTTAAATAATAAAGTTATAGGTTGTCTATAATCGGAAGCAACAAGTAGTTGCTCATACAGAGAATTCCACCTAGTCGAAACTTCTTTTGAATTTTTCTATAAGGTAATCCACAATCATGACAAGTTTTTTTATACTCTTTGTGTCTTTGTATTTTATTATCTTTAAAAATAAATTTTATAGCAAATTGTATTTTATCAAGAATGCTTTCAAATAGTTTTAAGTCATCCTTTACAACTAAGTTATAAATATGGCACGCACATCTTATATGAAAATGATTAGGAAGACATGGAGTTAATCGAACTTTTAAAAGTCTTATAGCATAATCATTAGAAGTAGCATTATCTAATGTAATAGTCATAATTTTATCAATTATTTCATAATAATCACAAAGTTCATTAATATTTTGTGCAATAAAACTTTCAGTGTGCCTATCATCAATATATCTATATGTTAAAATATATTTTTTCATATACCAATTTTGATCTATCCAATGACATGTTATCGTTAAATAATCACTATCGTTAGTACTACGGCCTATGTCAGAAGTGATATAGAATAAATTTGTCCTTCAATTGAATTTGGCCCCAATTTTTCCCTAACCGTTAGGGGTTCGTTTGTAGCCTGTTAGAGTTAGGCATGTATTGATAACATAGGAATTAGTTACAAGAGAATTTATGTATTATTTATGGAGGGCTTAGTTATTCATGGCTTAGTTATTCATGTATTAGTTATTTTACCTTCTATCTTGCATAAAATAATACATAAATTCTCTCATAACTTATACATAATATCATCTGATCTTGAAATAGGTCATCCCATGATAGCGTATGATTATTCCCATTTGTGACCGACGGTTTATATATTATGTTGGTCTTTAAATTACTGTCGAATACCGTATTAATTTTATACATGAGCAACTTACCTCCTAATCAAGTACGAAACGTGGTATTACTAATACATAATTTAATATCTGTTGGAAATTTACTAAATGTGGAAATAAGTGTATCCCATTAATTTATGACTCGAACTATTGGGTCCGCACGTTGGAAACGTCGTTTTCACACACGTGCACACGTAGTGCCAAGTATCGCAAATTTCATTAGTGAAAGATATATTGGTACGTATGTAATACGTTTGAGACATAGAATTATGTACGATTATTGGCCAAATGACATAGTATTCCACGTTGGTAAATGAAGGAAGAAGTGTACAAAGTGTAAAATGAAACGAGTCGGAAATAGTAGCGGAGCCATGAAGGGCCGCGGCGCTTCGGAGGCAGAATGCTGCGACGGAAAGTTGGAAAATCTGACGTTTGGGCTGGTTTTGGAGCATTGATTCTCCATTACTTGCTATATGAATTCAGCCATTATTTGGCTGAATGTAACCCCTCAATCAAGTGCAATTACATGGCTATTGAAGGCCTTTATTTGGCTAGTTGAGGGGTCTTCTACTTACACTATAAATTGAGGCCTTTGGCTCAATTGAAACACACTACACTCAACACTTAGAAAATTCTCCAGATTTTCTGATTTCATATTCTTCCTCTCTAGCAAAGTCACTATACTCAAAGTTCTTCAAGAGTACCACTTGAGTTTCCTTTGCTCACTTGTTCAAGTTGCTGTTGTATCTTGGGAGACTATTGCTCAACACCGTAAAAAGAGATATATGGGGCAATCTTGTCTTAATGACAGAGTGCCATCACTCGACTCAGCAAATTACACAAGCAGTTTGTAAGGTTTGGATTTCCAGTTCTAATGTAATTGTTTGTTTATCCTTTCTACTATTGTAATAGTTATTTACTTCCTGTTCCCTACAACAATTGTATCCCAACAATATCTACATAACTCTCCTCCAAACTAGCTACTAAAAGATCCCTTAGTGTACTGGCTCAGATTTACCCTTCAATTATGAAATATAGAATCCCTTAGTGTTCTGGCTCAGATTTACCCTTCAGTTATGAAATATAGAACAAATCTACTCTTCATTTGAATTTGATTTCCTATATGCCCTTATTATTAGTAGATTATCCCTCAAGACTAACGAAATTAATTTTGTTTCCAAATCTAACTCTTTTGATTTAGGGTCAAAGGTTAATTTTTACTTCTATTTTTTAAAATGATGAGAGGAAGACAACAAAAAGAAGAAATAAAATACTCTCCGTCTCAATTTAATTGTCTTATTTTCTATTTTAGTCTATCCCAAAAAAATGTATTTTTCTTTATATAATAAGTTTTCCAATTCCAAAATTTTACATGGCAAGTTCAAGACTACAAAATCGCAAGGACTACATAAAATTTTAATTTGTACAAGATGGAATAAACGAATCTGTAGAATGGAAAATGTTCCAACTTGTACTGTTTTGCACATCCTACTAGAACAAATGATTCTTTTTCCCCTTATGGCAATTAAAATTAAAATATGTGGAAAAGTACTCTATAAATCAACTCGAGGACCACTTCATTAAAACAACATTAAAAACTTGTCTAAAGCCCATTTCCATTTTCAAGTTCTTCAACAATTTGCAGGTTATGGCAGGAAGGTGGAATCTTGAAGGCTGCACTGCCCTTGTTACTGGTGGCTCTCGAGGCATAGGGTGAGTTATAAAATTTCATTATTGGTTTTGGAATTCTTTATTTATGCTAGAAAATTCTGCAATTTAAATTAAGTTTATATATACATTGATAATCTGTGTTGATTGGACTTTTCAAAAATGTTGAGTCGTGTGTCAGATTAAAAAATAATTTATTTTTGAAAGATTCAACACGGGTGCAAAAATTTTTGGAGAGTCTAAGCAACATGATGATCTATGTTACTCGGACTCTTCAAAACTTATATGTGTATATCCGATCTTCCAAAAATAGCTTATTTTTAGAAAATCCAACAAGAGTGCGGAGCTATTTCTGGAGAGTACTCTGAGCAACATAAGTGATGATGATCATTTGTTGATGATATTAATCATTTAGGTATGGGATCGTAGAGGAATTAGCAAGTCTTGGAGCATCAGTTTATACATGTTCACGTAATCAAAAGGAGCTTAATGGGTGTTTGACTCAATGGAGAAGTAAGGGTTTTAATGTTGAAGCTTCTGTTTGTGATTTATCATCAAGATCTGAACGAGAGGAGTTTATGAAGACTGTATCTAATCATTTCGATGGAAAACTCAATATTTTGGTAAGTTTGATGCATTTCTAAGATGGTATATTTTACTACTCGTACTATTTACGTCGATCCTCTGTCACAATTTATGTGATATACTTTACATTCTATTCTATCCCAAAATAAAAAAGGTCAATTTTGCTATATTTGAAAAGAACTTATGTTTAAATTTAAACTTTCTATTTTACCCTTCAGCCATAAAAATGTCTTTGACATCACTAGTTTCAAAAGTATCTCAATATCCAATCAAACATCATTATGTAAATTGGAATGGAGGGAGCATCAAGTTTTATACGCTTTTTCTTAATGCTTCTTAAGCAAAATGTCATCTTAAGTTGAACATGATCAATTAGAAATTATAACATCCGTGACTTTTCATCTACCAATAAATAAAATATTCAAGTTTTTCATTATTCATATGATGCCTGGAAGTGGAATGATAACATATCTAGCATAAAATGATTCGTCATGTTCAAACATGAGTTAATCGCTCGTTAAAAACCGTTTATAGATCATCCAAACATGTACTCTGCTTTTAGAGAAAGATGTGGCATTTTGACCTTTTTTTTGTCTATTAGGTAAATAATGCTGGTATTGTCATATACAAGGAAGCTAAAGATTACACTATGGAAGATTACTCTCTGATTATGAGCATCAACTTTGAGGCTGCTTACCACTTATCTGTACTTGCACACCCCTTTTTGAAGGCATCAGAAAGGGGAAATGTTGTCTTTATTTCTTCTATTTCTGGGGCTTCAGCACTTCCATATGAGGCTGTCTATGGAGCAACCAAAGGTAATGGATGCATTATATCCTTTTGTCTCCATTTATGTGTTATCTTTCAGATTTCGAGAGTCAAACAAAATTTTCTTTTATCACAATCTTTTGATATGCCAGAAATTGTTAATTATCATATAATAATATTTATATAGTTTTCAAATATGTAAGTGTTATTTCAAAAACATGACAGATTGCATAACAGAATTTACTATCAAAATAAAAAGGTTTGACTTTCGAAATTCGAATGGTACCACATAAATTGAGACAAAAAAGTATATTTTTGAAATTTTCAATTGAGAAAACAAAAAAGAGAATGAAGAGTTTTGCATATTTGCTAAATTGCTAATTATCTAGTTTGTTGTGCAATAGGAGCAATGGACCAACTCACAAGATGTTTGGCGTTCGAGTGGGCAAAGGACAACATTCGTGTCAATGGCGTTGCACCAGGGGTTATTGCAAGTTCTATGGTCGAAATGACTATTGTAAATATCATTCACTTAATTAGTGCTTCTTAGATTTATAACATGTTTGATCAAGTTTTAGGAAGCTAAACATATATTTTATTTTATTTTAAAAAAAAGTGTTTAATTCAGAAAATTAAGATGTTTGGTAATCGGAAAAAAATAAGTATTTTTGAGTAAAAAGTTATTTTTCAAAAGCTGTGAAATAGTTTTTTCCTGAAACACTTCTGAAACCTTATTCAAGAATAACTTACCGCTCTAACATTGGTAAAAGTGTTTTTCAAATTAGCCAAATAGAAATTGTTTTTCCTTAAAAAACACTTCTAACAAAAACTATTCTTCTAAATAAACAGATTTTGAAAGTTTGGCCAATCAGGTTAATAGTAACCTAAAAATGGAGTGATAACCATGTTATAACTAATTAAATTGCTTCAAAAAACGAAGTAATATAACCTGTTATAACTAGTTAAATTGTACTAATAATATAAATCTTATTTACATAATCACGTATAAAAGTTAAAACTTTCTAATTTCTAATTTGATTTGTTTTTGTTGCAGCAAGATCCGGAGCAAAAAGAAAACTTGGATAAGCTGATTGATAGATGTGCTCTCCGACGAATGGGAGAGCCTAAAGAACTTGCAGCAGTGGTTGCATTCCTCTGTTTCCCTGCTGCTTCATATGTGACTGGCCAAATTATATATGTTGATGGTGGATTTATGGCTAATGGTGGTTTTTAATCATCCTTTAATTTGTCTCTGCTTTTGTGAATTATCAAATAACTACTCAAAGTAGTCTGCTTTAGGGGTGAAATAAAGGTTTTAAGTCTATTTAGTTCTAGAAGGACAGTCTTAGAGTAATCGGTAAATGTGTTATTATGTGAGTAGAAAGTCATGGGTTCAAGCAGTGGAAAAAGTCTCTTGCATAAACGCAAAATAAGACTGTGTATAATAAATTCTTGTGGTCCGACATTTTCCTGAATCTCGCTCATAGCGGGAGTTTAGTGCACCAGATGCATTTCCGAAAGAATTTTAAGTTGACTTTTTGCCAAAGGAAAGATGAGTTTTTTTATGAATTGAGAGCCATTATTTTGCTAGTGGGAGACATTATTGTATGTGTTCCAGTTATGACCATTATTGTATACTCTCTTTCGAGCGGTTTTTTCTCTTCCCAATTATTTAAAGGAGATAGCTCTTCATGTGCAATGTGGAGGATCAAAATTTGTATCTTTTGTATTTTTTAATTTTACTTGATCATTCTTGCCCCATTTTATCTTTTCTTGTACCATTGACTGTTAAGACTCAAAATTTTCATCAAATATATACATTTTTTTGATCGAAAATGCTTTTCACTTACCAACATATGATAATACCATCAAATAGTTTTCATGAAAAATTATTTTCATCACCCATAAAAAATGTGGTGCAGTGGATGAGACTGCTCTTTTCTTATTTGAAAATTCCGGGTTCGAGCTATGAGTATAGAAATTTTTTTGGTAGAGACCGATTCTCCCAAATGGACCCTAAGCGGGGTGAATCTAGATATAATCAGACTTCTCGTAGGTAGCGAATATCGGATGAGAAGTAAAAAAAAATGAGATTAACTAATATGCACTGTCAGTTTAAACTTTTTTTTAAAACAATCAGGTAACTTTGACCGATCTCTTCTTTTTTTATTTTTTATTTTTTAAACACTCCCTCTCTAATCCCCTCTCTCTCATGTCTTCTAACTCTTGGGGCTGCTTTTATCACCGTTTTCTCTTCCAATCCTCAGATCAAGTAACCCCTCAAATTATTATAAGATCTGTCATTCCTTAGAATCTCTTATTTAAAATTTGCCTTAGAAATTTGGAGCAGTTTTAAAGGTCACCAAAAAAATAGTTTCCGTATGATCAACTAAATAATGAAAGAAGAAATTTTGATTTCATCTTTTTCAACTAGAAGAAAATGGTTGTATAATTTTTATGATGTAAACTTTATCAAAGCTTTCCATAGAAGTTTGTATACAATTTTAATGGCTATCAGATATCTTATTAAACTTTGATTACTTTCAAAACTGTGTATATAGCTCCAATGGTGTATATAGCAAATAAATTCTGAGCGATTACATGATTTTCAACTAGAACGAGTTCTTTACTCATAAAAATAAATCATTCAAAAATATTTTTATTAATTACTTTTATCATCCGTTATAAGTTGGGCCAAATTTATCTCTTCCGTTACAAGTTAGGGCTAAATATACTTTTATCATTAGTAAATCATTCAAAAATATCTCTCATTTCTAATATATTCTCACATAAGTAAATCTAATCATTGAAATTAGGCGACATGAACGTCACATAACATTTAATTTATTATATGTGGTGTCTACGTGACAATTTTTTTAAAAACAATCTGAAAAATTGATTTTTTAAAAATAAATCTGGAAAAAATAAATTTTATTAAAATCTGAAATTTTTTGATTTTATTAAACCCATTTCTTTTGGCTGAACGTGTTGGGATATGTACTATTAATCATATGTTTGGATATAATATTTATTATAGAGTAATTGTTTATTCAATTTTAATAAAAAATTAAATAGATTATGTATCAATATGTGTGTTCTTTACTTATATAAAAGATGATTTAGTAAAAGCCAATTTGTGATTAAAAAAATTATTTTCCAGTTTTTTTAATTAAAAATCCAATATTCAGAATATTTTTTTTAAAAAATGGGTTATATTAAATAAAGAAAATTTCAGATTTTTAATAAAAGCCATTTTTTAAATTTGTTTTTAGAAAAATTAATTTTCAGATTTTTTTTAAAAAAGAATTGTCACATAAGCACCACATAGAATAAGTTAAATGTTGTATGGCGTTCATGTCATTCAATTCCAACGACTAGACTTGCTTATGTGGGAATATGTTAGAAATGAGGGGTATTTTTGAATACTTTGCTAACGGTAGAGGTATATTTGGCCCCAACTTATAACAGGAGGGTAGATTTGACCCAAACTTGTAACGGAGGATAAAAGTAACCTATTTATGAAAAATAAAAGGGTATTTTTGACCTTTTTTCCTAATTAAAACGATTAAAATGATTAGAGTCTTACTTGTAATAAGCTTTAAAGTTACCTAATTGGGTAAAAAACCTTATATTGACGGTGTATATTAGTTAATCTCAAAAAAATAATTCCATCGTACTGGACATATCCTGAATCCTTTTTTTTATAATCCTTCTAAAATTCAACTTATTATATATGATGATATCTTTAACTTACTTTTTTATGTTTAGTAAATGTATCCTGAGCAATATAAATATTCTTAAAACCAGAAATCATGTGGCAGTACTCACATGGATTCTTCTTCGACTACTCTGACGTAAGTCGCGAAATTGAATATAAAAATAAAAAAAAGCAAGGGATATAAAAGGTTTAATGATTGAGCCTTTTTCATGTATCCACAAAAACATAAGTTCATAAACAATAATCCAAGGATAATGTTGTTATATCAAACACCAAGATATATATTAAACTTTTTATGTTTTTCTTTTGGTTGAACGTGTTGGGATATATACTATTAATCATATATTTGGATATAATATTTATTATAGAATAATTATTTATTCAATTTTAATAAAAAATTAAATAGATTATGTATTAGTATGTGTGTCCTTTACTTAAATAGAAGATGATTTAGTGTATAGAGTTTAGCTTATACACGAAAGATTAAATCATCGATTCTTATAAGTATAAAGTTCATTTTATTACTAATTGAGCATGATGACATGCGACAATACTTTCTTCGCAACCTTCGTTTCAGGACAGGAACCATCACATTTTATTATATCCAATATCTCTTATTCATATCTATATCTATTTCATGTTGAAAGACATGAAAGGATGCAAGCAAGGAAGCGCTAACCTATACCTATACGATTGTTATTCTTATTGATATTGATCAATGCGGACTTAGGACGTTGATACCTGAACCCTCTTCCCGTCTTGTTTTCATGCTCCCCGGTCGAGATTCCAAAGAAGAAGGAAGAATTGACCATCGTCGATTCCGTCATGCTTTTCATACTGATGTTGAGGTTGTAGACCCCATGTGTGTACACTTCTTCCACATGGGGAAGGAAAGGAGCTGAAATTGGACAAAATTATCGGTATGATTGTAGCACAATATTAAATATAATGTATCTTCATTATGGGACGGTATAGTTCCAACTTCTTGTGCTAGTACATTTTGTATGTATTGAACGGACCAAGTAGAGATAAGTATTTTTGTACTGAATATGTAAAACAACCTATCTAGCTCATTAAATGCATGTATACTCTTATTCTTGATATGAATATTAAGATCAATGTGATTTGTTTATTATTTTGATTTATCAAATAGTACGACTCTATTGTGAGTCAATGTATCCGATAGGTTGGATAGTAACAAATAACATTTGAGAAATAATAATTAGTTGATAGAATCCATGTCTCGACTTTGAGATTGATGATACTCCTTTATGGAAGCTTATAAGTTTTCATGTGAAATCCCAGCAGGTGAATTTTGTACCCGTCACACGGAATAAGCTAAGCGAAAGTATAAAAAGATTTAATTAGTCAATAAATTTAATTTTCAATAATTTAATTTAATTGATTGGTATCTGTAATCTTAACACGAGGAGTTAAATAAAAATTAATGAAAGATTTCAAAATTAAATTGAGGAGTGCAATTACAAGTTTTTAGTGGAATAGAGATTATAATTTATTGTGGTAGGATTAATTCATTCATATCCGAATTAATACCATAATTGAAAGCTTCGTTATTAAATATGTGGTCCCTGCTATGCTTAATTATTCTTGGACTTGAAAAATAACATTCTTGGAGGGAAGAAAAGCCCACATATTTTTGCTAGGGTTTTGCACCCAAAACATGGTTACATATACGAGGCTTTTCAGCCCTAAGAGAGATACAACTTTTTTTGAGCCGTAATACTTGCCCACACGAGTATTCTCTGTCCAAAGGCTAGTTAAGTTACATAGCAGAAGACTGCAGACCGTGAAATTGGAACACGATCGCGTTGGACGGTTTCTGCTAATTCTTGAAGGTTAGATTCATGATCGTAGTCATGCTTCAAGAGATAAATATCGTTTTATGTTTGATTAAAATATGTAATTATTTATTATTTATACCACATGCAAGTTCGATCCTGACTATTTGCTTCCTTTGTGTATTCCTATATTCCATCCGAACGATCAATTATCAATTGATTGGAAACGCTATAAAAATCGAGAAAGCGTGTATTAAATTAATATTGTTCTTTTCGTTTTTAAGCAGCAAACAAACAAATTATATGTAATTAAAATATTTTTAGCATATAGCTGATATATCAAATAATAGATCAAACAACTGAAACCCCATCATGTACAGCTTCTGAGATACGGATTTGTTTGTTTATTATTTATCTATTTATTGGTGTGTGAGGATTTTTGTTCCGCTTTGAATTAGGAATCTATTGCCTATACTCATGTCGTTCTTATCACATGAATGTGTGACGTAGAATGATTCAGGATTTAATATCTGTCTTATAAGAGTACAAATATCTCACATATTTTTTTAATCAAACTTAAATATGATTGAATATGCATTTGGAATGAGAATTAAAACTACTGTTAAGAAACCTTTTAAATATTCTATTCACAATTGCTATAGAGATGTTTGAAGGTTAGAGGTGTATCTGTGACGTACATTAGGGTGATCAAAGATATGTAAGATGGAGTCAAGACCAGGGTACGGACAGAAGGGGGAAACTCGGAGCACTTTCCAGTGATGATGGGGCTGGATCTGGGATCAGCTCTTAGCTCATTCTTATTTGCCTTGGTGATTGATGGACTGACGCTTCAAATAAAAGGGGGTGTCATGGTGTATGTTATTCGCATACAACATAATCTTGATTGATGACACTCGCAACGGAGTGAACGCTAAGCTGGAAGTTTGGAGACAGACTCTGGAGTCTAAAGGGTTTAGGATGAGTAGGACCAAGAGAGAATACTTGGAGTGCAAGTTCGGTAACGAGAGCGACCATCAGACAGGCGTGGAGGCGAGGCTTGGTACTCAGGTCATTCCATAGAAAGGAAGTTTCAAGTACCTCAGGTATATTATCCAAGGGAATGGAGAGATTGATGACGATGTCACACATCGTATTGGGGCAGGGTAGATGAAATGGAGGCTCGCGTCTGGAGTCTTGTGCGATAAAAAGGTGCCACCAAAACTTAAAGACAAGTTATATAGGGTGGTGGTTAGACCGACTATGTTGTATGGGGCGAAGTGTTGGCCAGTCAAGACTTCGCACATCCAAAAGATTGAAAGTTGCGGAGATGATGCTGAGATGGATGTGTGGAGATAGGAGGGATATGATTAGAAATGAAGATATTCAGGACAGAGTGGGAGTGGCCTCGGTGGAGGATAAGATACGGGAAACGAGGTTGAGATGGTTCGGGCACGTACAGAGGAGAGACACAAATGCCCCAGTGCGGAGGTGTGAGATGTTGGCTATGGACGAGTTCAAGAGGGATAGAGGTGTCGCACCCGCTTTTAACCACCACATCAGCGAAGGAGGGGGATCCGACATGGTCGTCGTATTGGGGATTTCTAAATTGATTAAGGGTTAATGAGTCACCACCTAATTATTCTACGTTGAATTAGGGGACCTAGATGTTAACTAAATGATGCAAAGTAAACTCCGATTAATGGTCTGCAAAATTATGAGAATCTAGATAAGGGTTCTCTATTATCCTAAAGGGAAGCAGTTAAGCATCCTTTAAGATCCGCTAACTTGCAGTTAACCGGTCAAACTCAGGTTAATTATTATGCTAAAGAAAAAATGCATGTTTAAAAGTATAAAGTTTAATTGAAAAGATGTTCGGAGACATAAAATCCGAAAAAGTATGCATGGCATTGTTTGTGAAAAACATATGTAAAAATTGATTTTTGGAGAAAAGAATGCATTCGTATGGCGTTGTTTATAAAATACATATTTTGGCAATTGATAGTAAAGGAGAAAAAGTAAATTGTTTATAATGCAAAGAAGTGATTTTTATGGAAATCATTTTTGAATTGCAAATCGGATGAAAAACAAAACCTTGTTTGTATGTTTAATAATGCGAGTTGTAAAGGGTGACCAAATTGTTTTGAAAGTTTTGAATATGCATGACGAGCCTGAAATAAATAAGCTAGCGGCGGGTTTCCAATTTTAAACCACATTTTCTAGTTTATCAGTTCTAGGCCTAATTCTTCTAAATATTCAAACAATCACACAAACATAGTAATTAATTATAATACAAAATAAAAGGAGGGCGGAATTAAAAGAAATTAAAACGGTAATGGCTAAGGCGATAATAGTGTCATCTCTTGGGCCTCGGGCACAAGTCCGACAATCTTGTTCTCTTTCGTCTCTGTAGAACCCCACTTTGCTATCCCATATTGTTTAGATATTCCTCGCAAGGTGTAAAAGAAAGACAGTTAGAAATACATAAATGTGAGTAAGACCTTCGGATCCATATAAAACAATAGAAGTTTTCATTACGGAAGGCCCAGACTTATATTTTAAGCAAAAGAAATTCCATTTATGTCGTGGTTGCGAACTAGTGACTCGTCAGTCAATCTAATTGCCTTGCCAACGCATGTTGATTTCTTGCATGTGATTTTTCTTTTTCATTTCCAGGGTAGTTGGCAAGAGCTATAGCAGCTTACGATGCAGTTGATTTGGAAACATACGCCAGGGCGGTTGGGTGGGGAGTCAGATCAGGCCAACGGTCCTGCTCCGCTTTATACTAAGAGAGTGTGGTTGGGCTTTATACTAAGAGCTAAGTCTCATAATTGCCCTATTCTGAAGGAAGCAAACTGAGGGACAACCTTTCAAAAGGGACATGGCCTCAAAATCATTTTCAAAAGGGACATGGCCTCAAACTGAGGGACAACCTTTCGATTTCACACTTGTCGATTATGACAAAGTTGCAGATGAGGTGCTTTATCTCCATTTGAGTGTTGGTCTGAGCTTGTCGTGGATTTGGAGAAGGCTTTCCACTCCGGATTCTTGACCAAGGCTGCACATCAAAGTGGTAAACTCAAATTTCTCTCGAATTTTGTTTTCATTGTATCTTCCATGTGTTTTCTCTTAAATTAATCATGTATTGGCTATGTTTGTTGGTATGACTGTGTTTGTTTAAGCATTCTTTAGTTAATCTAGGTTGATTTTTGTTCATTAAGTTATAAATTAAGTCATGTTTGATATGTATGTTAAGTATGCTATTTGATACCAGTTTAAATTTACATGGTGTGGATTAGTCAAGCACCTTCATAATGTTTGCTATTGTAGTTGTTCATCAATCTGTATGGATGATCACTAACATTTGGACATACTGTGCTAGGTTCATTTCTAGGCATTAGGTAGAGTATAGAAATAGTTCAGTACTTGCTTAAGAAATCATGACATAGATTAGCTAAGGGTTAGCATGATAAGATGCTTATTTCTGCTTTAAATACCATGATCTATGCTAGTTGAGGTGTGAATATATGGTCATGCCTTGTTCTTCCATGTGTTTGAGGTTGCATAATTGGTAATAGCCTAAGATCATGCTTAAATGACTTGAAAATCTGTCTGCCAGTTTGTCTTATGCCCTTTCTGGGATATATTTCACCTGGAAATTTAGCAGTAAGCATTTAAGATCTGTGTTTTATGAGTATGGAATTAAGAATGAACCTTGTATATGTGTGTATTGATTTCTGGACATTGTACAATCATAGTTGACTCAAAATTTATGTACAAATCTGTTCTGTTGGGTCTTATAACTGATTTCTACCTCTAGATAGTTGCCTGATTTGCTTTCTTGGCTATGGTTTACTAGTTGATTGATTTGTAACTTGTTTTATAACCACCCTAACTATGATATACCCCATTTGAGATGTCATTAGGCCTAAAGAGTAGCATGATCATAACTCTGTGTGTGTGTGTTTTGGTTTAAATGATCTTGAATACATGAGAGGTCACCTGTGAGTGATTGTTTAGCTCATTCTCTACTTGTCTCAAATACTTATGGAATTGGCCATCGGCTTACCTTAGCTATTTAAGCGTCACTATGCTTAAAACTCACATGAATAGGGCTAGTGTCTTCTTGGTCTGATTTCTGAATGACGCTTTCATTTGCGGTATTCAGCTTGTTTCTAAGAGTCTATGTGCCCCTATGCCTCCCCAAATTGACTATGGAGTTATTTTTCATGTTTAGATGCAGAGTGTCATCCTATTAGTACTCTGATATGCCCTCTGACTTCATACATGTCATGCCATCTAACCTAACATCTGCATTTTGCTTCTCCCTGTACTAACATGTTTTGTATGATTGCTTCTGTCTAAAGTCTAAAAATTGAGTATGTCCATAACGGTTTTGCATTCCCTTCTAATTCGTTGAGTTCAGAATGGTATACCTCAAGGGTATACAAAGTATATAGGCCTGGGTATACACCAAGTGTATATTCAAGTTATGTATATTTTGTATGCCTTCAGGTGTACAATGTATATCAAGAATATCTTTTGTATCTCAGTCCCCTGTTTGTAAATATGGGCTTGAACGCTTGCCTGATATTAAAGGATTGGATTAATATACGTGTTGGGCTTGTCTTCCTTTCTTCCTTTTAAATCTGAAAAGTGCAGTTATTGGGTTTGCCCATTTGCTTCTATACGTCATACATGTTGTATAAACCCCATATTAATTTGAAATGAACCGTTATTCCTCTCGAGTGTGCTAATAATTGATGCATATTATTTACATGTCTGTGTGTGTTTAGCATTAAATCAGTATTTTCTTTCATTTATATTTGATAATTTTATATATTTTCTAACTCTTATATTTGTTCCCCCCCCCCTTGCATGGACATGGGCCCACGAGGCCCATATCCTTCTGACTGTGTAATACTTGAGTCATTGGGCCTGAGAGCCCAACAATATCATCCTTCATCAAGTCCGACAGTATGAAGGCCCAACCATGGGTAAAAATGACATGATATTTGCAAGAAGGTCAAACTATGGGTAAAAATAGAAGAAGGCCCAGCCATGAGAGAAAATGACCTAGAATTTTAGGATCTCTTTTATATGGGCACTGGTGGGCCGGTATGCCCACCATAAAGACGCTAATTTTTATTCTTATTTTCGCATTGTATGTGTTCTAATTATAAAGACGCTAATTTTTATTGGAACCTTAAAGTAGAACTTAATTACATAAGAGTTGCTATTTTACGTCAATAAAAAGAATCTTTTTTCGGATAATCAATGAAAAAATATTTTAATACTTTCGGTCATTTCTCTAATACATATGCTTTTAAACAAGTCTTATAAAAACTAGCTTGTGAAATAATTTGAAATAAACTTGGTTTAAATTTGCTAGTTTATTTTGCAAAAGAAAAGGATATGATCTTTCCTTAGCTTGTCATGAGTTTTAAAAATCAAGTCCTGGAAATTAATGTTGTTAAATTAAGTTTGTAATTATTTTCCAATAAAGTAGGAAAAATCCTTTATAAACTATAGTTTGGAAAAAGGGAACAAACAAATTAGCGGTTAACCTCTTTTGAAATGATGTATGTATTTTTAACTCTCTACATTCTAAAGAGGAATATTTGAAGGAAATAAACCATTTTCTATCTCCTTTATGAAAAAAAGAAAAGATTTTGCATATCAAAGAGAAAAAAATTTCAAAGGAAATTAATTTTTTTACTTTTAAAGTGTTGTGCGAAAAGTGATTTTGGCGAAAAATGGTTTGAAATGATGCTATATTTATAATATTTTAAACACATTAAGTAATAAATGCAATTTTCTATTATATAAGACCCGAAGTCAATCGTATCTTACGGATCCTTAATACCGGGTGCCTAACATTTTTCACTGAGATCATTTGAACATTTACCCAACTCTGATTGAATTTAGGATTTTTCTTTATTTTTGAAAAATCAAGATATAATTTAATTTAAAAAATCACTGAGATATTCATTTTTATTTGTTCAATTTAAAAAATCAAGATATAATTTAATATGTTATATCTATTTTACCCTTATTATTAAGTAATGACTATAATTATTTTCAATTGATTTCCCAACATATAATAATTAAAGGAGAGATAATAAAATTACCATTTTATTTATTGCTTCTTATAAAATATGCGAAGTCAATCATGAACAAGTAAACATAGACGGAAAGAGTAGCTTGCAGGGACAGAGGTAGAGTATTACTTAGGCATAATACATAAATAGACCCTCAAATTTGACCTCATTTTTTAAGTATGCATTCCAACTTTGGGTGTGCACAAATAGACACTTCAATTTGAAAAAAAGTTGAACACATAAACACAAATGATGATATCGCACATAAATTTTGAAGGTATCTAGATGATCATTTTGTAAGTTAAAGTGTTCAACTCTTAAAGTGGAGACCTGTTGTGCCAGCAGCCAACTCCAGCGTGCCAAGTTGAGGTGTCTACTTATGCACATCCAAAGTTGGAGTACATACTTTTGACATAGATTAACTAAACACAAACTATTATTCTTTAAAAATATATATATATTTTTAAAAGCATTTATAATTTAAAAGCTTGACCAAACTGGCTATAAGACTTGTTGGTTAATTGGTTGTTCATTTTCAGATTTATATTATGCTCGTTTTCGAAAATAATGAACTATTTGGAGGGACAAATGACTGTTTCTTTAATAAAGATTTTTCTAAAAAAAAAAAGAAAATAGTAAAAAACACACTTGAATTATCACTTTTTCATGAGTTTCACACTCTAACTATTAATTGTTAAATTTTTCTACATGAACTATCACAATCTACGTATTAAAACACACTTAGTTGATAGTTCAAGTAGGAAAGAAAACAATTGATAGTTATCCTATTAGCTTCGAGGTATGTTTAATACATAAATAGTTGATGGTTGGGTGTGAAATTCTTAAAAAAAATGATAGTTCAAATTTGTTTTTGATCATTATTTAAAAAAAAAAAAAAATTGTGACTTTTAACCTTTTCTTCTGTTTAATTGGTTGAAAAAGGAGTCAGAATTCGGATTCAAGTCTTTGTGGATGACTGAAAAAGGTAAACTTCGCATTATATTTTTTTTTGTCTTAAACTTTCCCTTGCTAATTTCCAACTAGCTGTAATGTCAATATCTGTCTAGTGACTTCAAGAGAAAACAAACTCAATATTGATTCTCCTTTTCTCTACCACTACTGAGAAAGAGATGGCAATAGACTTTTGGAAATTTTGGACCAATGACAATCCAATAACAACCTATTTTATTGATGGAATTAAGAAAATTATTAATTTCTTTCTCTTAATTTGTATGACACTTTCTTTTTTAATCAATCCAAAAAGAAATTACATATTTTCTTATTTGATAATAATTTAATTTTAAATTTTATCTTTTACGTTTAACGAGATGATCTATAAGCACATAAATATCTTTGATTTATTTTAAATAATAAGATTTAATTTTTTTTTTAAAAAAATTCCGTGCTCAATTAAACTATTATGTATAAATTGAGACGGAGTAAGTATAACTTAGTTTGAAAAGTCTATTATGGCTAGTCAAACACAAAAGTCGGTGTTGTCTTTCATTTTTCAGCCCTTCCTTTTGATTCTTTCCTAAAGTAGTCAGAGATATAAAATTCCAAGTCAACTAACGTGTTAAACGGATAGAGATACATACAAATATGTGGTGTAGAAAAAGAACAAGAATTGAAAGTATACTTGAAATGTAGAAAAAAAACTACTATTGTTTACTTTCTGTTTGAGTGTTGGTCTGAGCTTGTCGTGGATTTGGAAAAGGCTTTCCACTCCGGATTCTTGACCAAGGCTGCTCATCAAAGAGGTAAACTCAAATTTCTCTCGAATTTTGTTTTCATTGTATCTTCCATGTGTTTTCTCTTAAATTAATCATGTATTGGCTATGCTTTTTGGTATGACTGTGTTTGTTTAAGCATTCTTTAGTTAATCTAGGTTGATTTTTGTTCATTAAGTTATAAATTAAGTCATGTTTGATATGTATGTTAAGTATGCTATTTGATACCAGTTTAAATTTACATGGTGTGGATTAGTCAAGCACCTTCATAATGTTTGCTATTGTAGTTGTTCATCAATCTGTATGGATGATCACTAACATTTGGACATACTGTGCTAGGTTCATTTCTAGGCATTAGGTAGAGTATAGAAATAGTTCAGTACTTGCTTAAGAAATCATGACATAGATTAGCTAAGGGTTAGCATGATAAGATGCTTATTTCTGCTTTAAATACCATGATCTATGCTAGTTGAGGTGTGAATATATGGTCATGCCTTGTTCTTCCATGTGTTTGAGGTTGCATAATTGGTAATAGCCTAAGATCATGCTTAAATGACTTGAAAATCTGTCTGCCAGTTTGTCTTATGCCCTTTCTGTGATATATTTCACCTGGAAATTTAGCAGTAAGCATTTAAGATCTGTGTTTTATGAGTATTGAATTAAGAATGAACCTTGTATATGTGTGTATTGATTTCTGGACATTGTACAATCATAGTTGACTCAAAATTTATGTACAAATCTGTTCTGTTGGGTCTTATAACTGATTTCTACCTCTAGATAGTTGCCTGATTTGCTTTCTTGGCTATGGTTTACTAGTTGATTGATTTGTAACTTGTTTTATAACCACCCTAACTATGATATACCCCATTTGAGATGTCATTAGGCCTAAAGAGTAGCATGATCATAACTCTGTGTGTGTGTGTTTTGGTTTAAATGATCTTGAATACATGAGAGGTCACCTGTGAGTGATTGTTTAGCTCATTCTCTACTTGTCTCAAATACTTATGGAATTGGCCATCGGCTTACCTTAGCTATTTAAGCGTCACTATGCTTAAAACTCACATGAATAGGGCTAGTGTCTTCTTGGTCTGATTTCTGAATGACGCTTTCATTTGCGGTATTCAGCTTGTTTCTAAGAGTCTATGTGTCCCTATGGAATTATTTTTCATGTTTAGATGCAGAGTGTCACCCTATTAGTACTCTGATATGCCCTCTGACTTCATACATGTCATGCCATCTAACCTAACATCTGCATTTTGCTTCTCCCTGTACTAACATGTTTTGTATGATTGCTTCTGTCTAAAGTCTAAAAATTGAGTATGTCCATAACGGGTTTGCATTCCCTTCTAATTCGTTGAGTTCAGAATGGTATACCTCAAGGGTATACAAAGTATATAGGCCTGGGTATACACCAAGTGTATATTCAAGTTATGTATATTTTGTATGCCTTCAGGTATACAATGTATATCAAGAATATCTTTTGTATCTCAGTCCCCTGTTTGTAAATATGGGCTTGAACGCTTGCCTGATATTAAAGGATTGGATTAATATACGTGTTGGGCCTGTCTTCTTTTCTTCCTTTTAAATCTGAAAAGGTGCGAGTTATTGGGTTTGCCCATTTGCTTCTATACGTCATACATGTTGTATAAACCCCATATTATTTACATATGTGTGTGTGTTTATTATTAAATCAGTATTTTCTTTCATTTATATTTGATAATTTTAGATATTTTCTAACTCTTATATTTGTCCCCCCCCCATTTGCATGGACATGGGCCCACGAGGCCCACATCCTTCTGACTGTGTAATACTTGAGTCATATCATCCTTCATCAAGTCCGACAGTATGAAGGCCCAACCATGGGTAAAAAATGACATGATATTTGCAAGAAGGTCCAACTATGGGTAAAAATGGAAGAAGACCGAGCCATGAGAGAAAATGGCCTAGAATTTTAGGATCTCTTTTACACGGGCACTGGTGGGCCGGTATGCCCACTAGCCCATTTGCTTATTTTTATTCTTATTTTCGCATTGTATGTGTTCTAATTATAAAGACGCTAATTTTTATTGAAACCTTAAAGTAGAACTTAATTACATAAGAGTTGCTATTTTACGTCTTTTTTAAGAATAAAAAGAATCTTTTTTTGGATAATCAATGAAAAAATATTTTAATACTTTCGGCCATTTCTCTAATACATATGCTTTTAAACAAGTCTTATAAAAACTAGCTTGTGAAATAATTTGAAATAAACTTGGTTTAAATTTGCTAGTTTATTTTGCAAAAGAAAAGGATATGATCTTTCCTTAACTTGGCATGAGTTTTAAAAATCAAGTCCTGGAAATTAATGTTGTTAAATTAAGTTTGTAATTATTTTTCAATAAAGTAGGAAAAATCCTTTATAAACTATAGTTTGAGAAAAGGGAACAAACAAATTAGCGGTTAACCTCTTTTGAAATGATGTATGTATTTTTAACTCTCTACATTCTAAAGAGGAATATTTGAAGGAAATAAACCATTTTCTATCTCCTTTATGAAAAAAAAAGATTTTGCATATCAAAGAGAAAAATAATTCAAAGGAATTTTTTTTTTTTTACTTTTGAAGTGTTGTGCAAAAAGTGATTTTTGACGAAAAATGATTTGAAATGATGCTATATTTATAATATTTTAAACACATTAAGTAATAAATGCAATTTTCTATTATATAAGACCCGAAGTCAATCGTATCTTACGGATCCTTAATACCGGGTGCCTAACATTTGTCCCTGAGATCATTTGAACCTTTACCCGAACTCTGATTGAATTTAGGATTTTTCTTTATTTTTGAAAAACCTTAAAAGAATATGATTTTTCTACTTTTCCTTATAAATTAGGTGACGATTCTAAATAAAATAAATTTCAAGAGTCCACAAGTTATTCAGTAGCTTTTATACCTCGCGTAAAAGTGAACCGTAACAACCGCAGCGGAGGAGGCGGCCAAATCTGAGCCACTGGAAAGTCGTCGTCGTCGCCGGAGAAAGAGAGAGGAAGTGCGGCAAAGAAAGGAGGCGTGTTAGAGAGAGAGAGTGCGAGAGGGGGGAGGAGAGAGAAGACCAGCGAACTCTCTTTTTGTCCTTTCTGATGGTGCCGACCGGCGGCGGTGGCGAAGAAGAGAGAGAGGGAGAGAAGGAGGGAGTGAGAGAGGAGGAGAGAGTGAGTTATTTTTTGTAAGATTTAAAAATGTGGGTTAATTTTAATAGCATTAATATCCTAATTAATATAGAGTGTAATAATCTCAAAATTTAACTCATATCTTCTATGTTAGTGAATTGGGGGGGGGGGGGGGGGGGGGGATCCAGTTTCAGATTTATATTACTCTTGTTCCAAAAAGAATGAGACTAATTTAGAGGGACAAATAACTGTTTCTTTAATTGAGTTTAGTTTCTAAAAAATATGTGTGCCTTGTTTACCTTTTCCTCTGTTTAATTGGTTGAAAAAGGACTCCGAATTTGGATTCAAGTCATGGATGACGGGAAAAGGTAAACTTAGGCATTCCTCTATTATATTTGTTTCGTTTACTATATTAAAAATAGATATTCATTTTTATTTGTCCAATTTAAAAAATCAAGATATAATTTAATATGTATATCTATTTTACCCTTATTATTATGTAATGGCTATAATTATTTTCAATTCATTTCCCAACATATAATAATTAGAGGTGAGATAATAAAATTACCATTTTATTTATTGCTTCTTATAAAGTATGCGAAGTCAATCATGAACAAGTAAACATAGACGGAAAGAGTAGCTTGCAGGGACAGAGGTAGAGTATTACTTAGGCATAATACATAAATAGGCCCTCAAATTTGACCTCATTTTTTAAGTATGCCTTCCAACTTTGGGTGTGCACAAATAGACACTTCAATTTGAAAAAAAATTGAACACATAAACACAAAATACTGATGTAGCACATAAATTTTGAAGGTATCTAGATGATCATTTTGTAAGTTAAAGTGTTCAACTCTTAAAGTAGAGACCTGTTGTGCCAGCAACCAACTCCAGCGTGCCAAGTTGAGGTGTCTACTTATGCACACCCAAAGTTGGAGGACATACTTTTGACATAGATTAACTAAACACAAACTATTATTCTTTAAAAATATATATTTTTTTAAAAGCATTTATAATTTAAAAGTTTGACCAAACTGGCTATAAGACTTGTTGGTTAATTGGTTGTTCATTTTCAGATTTATATTATG
Organism: Anisodus tanguticus; assembly: GCA_034509755.1. Classification (NCBI taxonomy): domain Eukaryota; kingdom Viridiplantae; phylum Streptophyta; class Magnoliopsida; order Solanales; family Solanaceae; genus Anisodus; species Anisodus tanguticus. The sequence goes on along the minus strand of CM067542.1, from coordinate 52,450,841 downwards.
CTCGTTTTCGAAAATAATGAACTATTTGGAGGGACAAATGACTGTTTCTTTAATAAAGATTTTTCTAAAAAAAAGAAAATAGTAAAAAACACACTTGAATTATCACTTTTTCGTGAGTTTTACACTCCAACTATTAATTGTAAAATTTTTCTACATGAACTATCACAATCTACATATTAAAACACACTTAGTTGATAGTTCAGGTAGGAAAAGAAAACAATCGATAGTTATCCTATTAGCTTCGAGGTATGTTTAATACATAAATAGTTGATGGTTGGGTGTGAAATTCGTAAAAAAAATGATAGTTCAAATTTGTTTTTGATCATTATTTTAAAAAAAAAAAATATTTGTGACTTTTAACATTTTCTTCTGTTTAATTGGTTGAAAAAGGAGTCAGAATTCGGATTCAAGTCTTCGTGGATGACTGAAAAAGGTAAACTTCGCATTATATTTTTTTTTGTCTTAAACTTTCCCTTGCTAATTTCCAACTATCTGTAATGTCAATATCTCTCTATTGAATTCAAGAGAAAACAAACTCAATATTGATTCTCCTTTTCTCTACCACTACTGAGAAAGAGATGGCAATAGACTTTTGGAAATTTTGGACCAATGACAATCCAATAACAACCTATTTATATTGATGGAATTAAGAAATTATTACTTTCTCTAATAATTTATATGACACACTTTCTTTTTTAATCAATCCAAAAAAATTTACATATTTTCTTATTTGATAATAATTTAACTTTAAATTTTACATTTTACGCTTAACGAGATGATCTATAAGCACATAAATATCTTTGATTTATTTTAAATAATAAGATTCAATTTTTTTTTAAAAAAATTTCGTGCTCAATTAAACTATTACGTATAAATTGAGACGGAGTAAGTATAACTTAGTTTGAAAAGTCTTTTATGGCTAGTCAAACACAATAGTCGGTGTTGTCTTTCATTTTTCAGCCCTTCCTTTTGATTCTTTCCTAAAGTAGTCAGAGATATAAAATTCCAAGTCAACTAACGTGTTAAACGGATAGAGATACATACAAATATGTGGTGTAGAAAAAGAACAAGAATTGAAAGTATACTTGAAATGTAGAAAAAAAACTACTATTGTTTACTTTCTGCTTCTGTCCCTTTTGCACAGATCTTATGACAAATTATTATTAGTACTTGAATTGAGGATGGTGGCATTAAATTATTTGTCAGTTTTCTTGATTTTGTACTTTCATTCAGCTCAAGCTCAGAATCAAACACAAAATAATAGTTGCCCCAATGAATTCAAGTGTGGGAGCCTAGGAAATGTAAGCTTTCCTTTCTCAATATCCTCACAACCTGCTTGTGGATTGTATACTATCGATTGTGATGTTACCCCGAATCCAGAAATTTATTTGGGAGAAAATGTTTACACTGCTCTAAATCAACGGCTGTTTGATAATAGTTTTCAAGTTTTAGACCTTAGGCTTAGTGACTTATTGGCAAAAAACAGTTGCCAATCTTTCGATAGAAGTCCATCCTTTCCAAGTTCTCCTTCCATCTCGTTTAGAATCAACGAGCGCAATATTACCTTGTTCAAATGCAAAGATAGTCTAGACATCAACAGGAGCACGAATGATCATTATTTTCGCGACTATCAGAAGTATAGTAGATGTAGTGGCTTCAGAATATACTACAAGCATCCGAGTAGTGGAGGACGGAAAGGTTCCTCGTATGTACCAGAGGGACATATTCCGGATAACTGTTCACTGATTCAATTGCCAATTACATGGGGGAGATCAAACACTGAAAATAGTAGCTTGTTTGACCTCTTTACCGCGAAGTTTAGACTTCAGTGGAGCCTGTCTGATGATTGTAATCAATGTCATTATCAAGGAGGTCGATGTTTAACTGACAGAAAAAAGAAATTTCATTGTTCCTCTAATCCCACAGGTAAATCTTACTTCTAAATTGAAGTTTATATACTTAACCAATGCTACACTGCAATATATTGTAGAATGTAGATCTTCCTGTCATTAGTCCAATATGCTAGTCATACAGTACTGTGAACTTTGTCCAATTCTACCTCGAATAATTGAGCCTCTTGTTTTGGGGTTCTAAAAATAGACTGCTTTCATGAAATTCTCCCTTTTCTAGTGCCATCATCTTATTAGAAGCCGATAGTTCGATCAAAATGAATTCTTGTTTTGACTAAATAGTATGGATGACTTGACAATTCCAATTGAACCGACCAGTTGCATTCGGTATATTTTCCACATTCATAGGAGTGCGTTAAGGTTGCGTTAGACTCTTGTGGTCCGGCCCTTCTACAGAACCCGCGCATAGCAGGAACTTTGTGCACCGGGCTGCCCTTTTATTTATAGGAGTGTGTTTATGCTTTTCTATGACCAGGCTCGAATCATTTCGTACATGAGCAGACTCCGTATGATCCAATATAAGCGAACTGGATAAAACGTAAACTTGATTCTGTTTTATATAGTTCACTTATAAGATTTAATACTATGTAAATGTATTCATTTCTCTGCTCAATAATTCCTTTTGGTGATCACCTTATTCTAGCCATCTCAATATTGGTGTTTCTTTATGGATTGTCATTTCAAGTATTGCTCCCATTGACTCCTTGTGCTTCAGGACCCCATAGTAACTGTAAGATTGTATTAATCTCTCTTGAGGAGTCTTTCTCATTAATACAAATATATATAGTGTGTAAAATGTTGAATGCTAATTTAATAAGGATCCTTTTTTTATCATAATTATACACTACTATTAATTACAATATATGGTGAATATATTGTAATATTCACTAATACACCCCCGCAGTAGGAGCGGGAGGAGGTCGGACGCTGAGACTGGATCTGAAGTCAATGAACAACTGCCGAAGAAGACCATTTGTGAAAATATCTGCATATTGATACGAAGAAGGCACATGCAACACCTTAACATGACCTATAGCAATCTTCTCACGGACAAAATGTATATCTATCTCAATGTGCTTGGTTCTCTGATGCTGAACCGGGTTATGAGATAAGTATACCGCAGATATGTTATCATATTAAACCATAGAAGCCTTACGTAAAGGACACTGAAGTTCTAAGAGGAGGTTTCAGAGCCAGCAGATCTCAGCTACAACGTTTGCAACACCTCTATACTCTGCTTCTGCACTCGATTGGAAGAGCGTGGTTTGCCTCTTGGTAGACCACGAGATAAGATTGTCACCTAAGAACACACAGTAGCCGGACATGGAACGCTGCGTGTTTGGACAATTTGTCCAATTGGCGTCCGTGTATGATATCAGTCTGGTCGGTGCAGAGCGGTAGAGATGTAATCCATAATCAAGAGTGCCCTTGACGTATCGAAAATACGTTTAAGAGTTGTAAAGTGAGGCTCCATGAGGGCATGCATGGATAAACAAACCTGTTGAACAACATATGCAATGTCAGGCCTGATGAATGTAAGATACTGAAGTGCACCTGCAAGACTCCTAAAAAGGGTGGGATTGGACACCGGATCACCATCAACAATATTGAGTTTCGACTTCGTGTCGATCAGAGTAGGCATGATTTTGCAATTCGCCATTTTAGCCATGTACACAATTTCTTCCGCATACTTACGTTGGCATAAGAACATGCTATCTGCAGATCTAGTCACAGAAATCCCCAAGAAGTAACTTAGCTTTCCTACGTCAGTCATAGCGAATTCAGATTTAAGCAGCAGAATGATCTCATTTTTCAACACATCAGAAGAGGCAGTCAGAACAATATCATCCACATATAATAAGTATGCAATGTCACTACTTCGATGAAAAATGAATAATGAATGGTCACATTTGCTGCATACGAACCCAATCTACATAATGTAAGTAGCGAAACGCTCGTACCAAGCTCGAGGGGCCTGTTTCAAACCATACAGGGACTTACAGAGATGACAGACATAATGAGGAGCCTCCGGATGTACAAAGTCCGGCGGTTGGTGCATGTAAACAGTTTCTTTGAAATCTCCATGTAAGAACACATTTTTCACATCAACCTGATGAATCGGCCAGTTCTTACCCATAGCCATGCTCAGAACTGTGTGAATAGTAGCCAGTTTGACCACCAGACTGAAAGTCTCACCACAATCCACACCCTCCTGCTGTCGTGTGCCATTTGCCACAAGTCTGGCCTTGTGACGTTCAAGATCACTATTATCTCTGAACTTATGATGAAAGAGCCACATACAACGAATCACATTCACCCCCTCTGGCCTCGGAACAAGATCCCACGTGCGCTTAGCGGTAAGCGCGTCAAACTCCTCACTCATGGCCGCATTCCAATTTGGGTCAAGTTTGTCTAGTTTTGGGTTTTGAGGTATTGGTGATATGAATTGTGTGGATAGGTTAAAGTGGACTTTGGGTTTGAAAATCTCGTGTTTGGCATGCGTTTCCATTTGGTGTGTGGGTACGGGGGCGGGGCATGGGTCTCGGGTCGTGGGGCAGTGGCAATGGGTGGGGAGGGGTTCAGTGGTATTTGGCAGTGTGGTGTGGGGATTGGTAGTTGGTGGAGGGATGTTTCGGGGGTATGCGGGTCAGGGGGAAGGGTGGCGGTATATAGCGGTGTGGTTGGGTCTACCTGGGGGGAAGCAGACAGTGGCGGGGGGAGGTCGACAGGTGGCAGAAGGGTACGAATCATATTATTAATGGTGCGGAGAATTCTTTCGACTTTACCATTTTGAGGGGAGATATGGGGGCAGGAGAAATGAAAAATCATGCCATTAGCCGCACAAAAATTATGAAAAAGGGAGTTGTTGAACTCACGACCATTATTACATTGAAACGTTTTGATGTCTTTTTCAAATTGTGTTTTAACCAATGTACGAAATTCAAGGAATTTGGAGAACACTTGAGACTTGAGTTTAAGCGGATAGACCCGAAGGAAATGAGAGAAGTCATCCAAAAATACCAAATAATATTTATGGCCTAGGTTGCTAGTTATAGGTGATGTCCATAAATCGGCATGAATAATATCAAAGGGAGAGAAAGTAATACTTAGAGAAGACGTAATAGAAGTCTAACATGTTTCCCTAGATGACAAGAGGATCAACTATGGAAAGTTTCCCTTCATTACATTGGATTAAATTTCGGTTTTTAAGGGAATAAAAAACATGAGCTCCCGGATGACCAAATCTACTATGCCAAGATATTGCAGCTAAAACGGTTGGAGGAGTGACATGGACAATAGGCGTGGATAGGAAAGGATAGAGGTCCTCCTCACTATTGCATCTTGTAAGAAGTTTTCCGGTATGTAGGTTCGTTATAGAAAAACCAAATGGGTCAAAATTGATGGATACAAAATTATCGGTGGCAAATTTTCTAACATAGATTAGGTTCTTGATAATATTAGGGGCATATAGGGCGTTTTAAGGGAGAATTGGGCATGCGGTGGTGGGGTTAGTGTGTGGCCAAATCCTTGTATTAGAATGCGATGAACATTTTCGACCATAATAGATTGAGGAGTATTTAAATTGCGTAGTTGAGGAAGATTACCAGAATTGTTGGTGAGGTGAGACGTGGCGCCATATCCATATACCACACATCATCAGGCCGCAGCAATTTTAAAGAACTGAAAGTAAGGCCCAAATCCGTTGGATTGAGGCTGGACGACTATTGCTGGGCCGCTATGTAGTGGGTCTGATGGCTTGGGCTTGCCTAGCGAGCCGCTGGATGGGCTGCCAAGATATTGGGCCTCAGTTTAGCCCACTGAAAGTGCTGGTTTTGGGCCACTGGAGTGCTGCTGGAAGGGCATGCCCACTTCGAGTTGGCCCACTGTTACTGGAACGTAGCTGGGCCTGTTGTGAACTACACGTATTGTTGGCCCAATTTCCACGAGGAGGATTTGTGACGTTGGGAGTTGAGGAAGCGGGAGAATCCATGAGGGTTATCAAAAATTTGTAGAGGACTATCGGTTGAGAAACTGTCGTATATCAGCTGTCTAGCAGCGATATACGAGGTTGCTTAGGTGATAAGTGTATTGGGTGGTGTATACTGCCTGTATACTTGATGTATACGGGCTATAAAACATGGAATATGGGGCTGGGTACTGAGTATATCGCTGTATATCAGCGGTATACAAATTGGTTTTAAGAAGAAGAGGAGAGATGGGGCTGTATATCACTTGTATAACTGGAGTATACAGGTTTGTAGGTAGAGGAGAGGCAGTATATCACTGAGGAGCAGGGTATACAGACTGTATATCATGAAGGAGCAACGGTATACGGGGCGGTATACTGCTGTTTTTCCGCCGGAAGAGGGAGGCAGAGGGGAGGGGTACGACGGCCAAAGTAGGGGTTAGGGTAGGGAGGGATTTTTGGCTCTTGATACCATGTAAGATTGTATTATTCTCCCTTGATGAGTCTTTCTCATTAATACAAATATATATAGTGTGTACAATGTTGAATCTTAATTGAATAAAGATCCTATTTTTACCATAATTATATACTACTATTAATTACAATATATATGGTGAATATATTGTAATATTCACTAATAGTAACAACAACGAATGTGCTAAACTATTAGCAGGATTAGAAACCGCAGCAGGCTGAATAGTTAAAGTGCCCAACTCCTTATTGGTTAATTCGTAAGTTCAATTCTTACGGGATGCACGCCAATGTGACCCGAAACTGTAACCAAGCATCGCCCGCCCTTTGCTAATCGCATTCTACCTTGTGTCATCCTGTTTTAGTTGGAGTTGTTGGCCTTATCCTTGCAATTTATGCTTTCAGTTTTGGCATCTGTGATTTCAACTGTATAGCTTGTGAATTCATGACAAAGGAAAGAAATTTTAAAAATAATGGGCCACAAATATTTTCAGATATTCTGCTTGCTTCCATGTGTTACCGTGGACGAATGATTTTTATAATACTCCTGCAAGATTTATGGCCATAGTTTCTTCATGTTCATTTTTGCTCATCTAGTGATATTTTAGTCATCTCAGAGCAAGCACCAAATTTAACCTTTTTGTGATTTGCTTTGGTTGCAGCAAAAAGAAAGTCAAGACGAATTCTAGTTATAGGTAACAATCTATAACTCCAAATCCTTTTCATATTACCAGATATTCTCAATGTGCTCCCATTTAATTCAAGTATGTTCCTTATTTTACAATGCCTAACAACTGACAGCTTTCGTCGAATTCTATCCACTTTGCTGTAGCCATTTTTCTAACAGAATTTGATTAGTTTTCCTGTGTTTGCTTCAGTCTTACCTGTGATTGGCTTGACCCTTTCAATTTGCCTTGGTATTGTTATCTGGCGTTTCAAGAAAGGAAAAGACGGTCGTTCTCGTGCTTTCACAAGAAATACATATTCTGATCGAAAAGATGTTGAAGGGGGTAGCAAGTACTTTGGGCTCCCTGTCTTCTCCTATTCTACTCTCGAAGAAGCCACCAATAATTTCGATTCCTCCCAAGAGCTTGGAGATGGAGGTTTTGGAACTGTATACTATGGTAATACGCCACTTAAATCAAGTAATGGATTTCCTAACCAAATTTGAAAAGTAATAATTACATTTTTGGACCGCTCAAAAGAATATAGCCAGCAAATGTATCAGTTATGTATATTAAGTACAAATATACATTATATACACAAAATATACAATTAATATACATAATCACTGCATAGGTTTTGTATATATTGGCTAGCACCCGTAATGAAAAAAACCCATTTGAAAAGCATTAGGCAGAGTTCTGCATTGTATAAATGCTTATGGTTTCATAACATATTTCTGCAGCTAACAATGTATTTTAATTACTAGGTAAACTTCGTGATGGGAGAGAAGTTGCAGTGAAACGCCTCTACGAGCAAAATTCCAAGAGGATGGTGCAATTTAAGAATGAAATTGAAATTCTTACTCGCCTAAGACACCAGAATCTTGTTATGCTTTATGGTTGCACGTCGAGGCATAGTCGTGAACTCCTCCTGGTTTACGAATACATCCCGAATGGAACAATTGCTGATCACCTTCATGGCGAGAAAGCAAAGAACGGGACCCTCATATGGCCTATCCGAATGAAAATTGCCATAGAAACTGCTAGCGCTTTAGCTTATCTCCATGCTTCTGACATAATACACCGGGATGTTAAGACTTGTAACATTCTTCTTGACAACAATTTTACCGTCAAAGTTGCAGATTTTGGGCTTTCGAGACTTTTTCCGAGTAATGTAACTCATATCTCGACTGCTCCTCAGGGGACACCTGGATATGTTGATCCGGATTATCATGCATGCTTTCAGCTAACTAGTAAAAGTGACGTGTATAGCTTTGGTGTTGTCCTTATTGAGCTTATATCATCATTGGTTGCTGTGGATATAAGAAGGCATAGGGATGAAATTAGTTTGGCTAACTTTGCAATAAGCAAGATTTTGAAATGTGAAATTGAGGATTTGATTGATCCATCTCTTGGTTACGAGTCCGATGCTGAAGTTAGGAGAATGACTACTTCAGTTGCAGAGCTGGCTTTTCAATGTCTCACACTTGAAAAGGAGATGAGGCCGACAATGGATGAAGTGTTGGAAATTCTAAAGACAATTGGGAGGGGCAAGTTTGAAAACCAGAATAAAGAGGAAATTAACGTCATTGACGATGAATCAGAAAATGATGCACAACCGATGAAATCTAAATTACCTGTTTCACCAAATTCTGTGAATGATAAGTGGGTTAGTGGCTCTACCTCAGCTAGTATTAGCGGGTGAAATTTGTTAGATGTTAATGATAGCTACATCATTTTTCAGCTTTTCACTCTCTTCTCATTCTGTTTGGCTCTCTGCTTGTTTATGAGTTCACTGCCTAATTGTATCCAGAGATGTGTTAAAAATGGAGATGCCTTATATTATAAACTCAGATTCATAGTGTAGTTTGGCTTAGTTTCTCGATTAGTCGTTCGGTATTCCTTCTTTATTTCCTTGTCTTTCTATACGTCTTGAAAAAGGTACAGGCTTGTTAAAGTAGGCTATGTGCGGTTCTGCTAAATTGGGACCGATATGAAGAGTGTTGGGTCCGGGCTACGGATAAGTAAGAATATGTAAGAATAAAATCGTAACAGCTAGAACAATTAAAACAATTTCTGGATGTTGCCTTCAATGTTGTGTCAACATCTGAGGCAACATTGTGATAAAACAGTTATAAACCTTTATAGAGTAAATGCAGCGGAAAAGTAAAGAGACACAAGGTTTATATTTTCAAGGGTATATATTAATATATCCCTTGATGGTCAATGACCAAAGAATTATATAAATTATATTCAATTACAAATGAGTTTCTTTTTACAAGATTGAACAATAAATGCGAAAAAGAAATTACAAACAAAAGTGAAGTCGCAGATGACTTCAGCCTAAAGTTAAAAGATCTAAAAAGACAAATACAACATCTTCATTACAATTGCTTGAAATATAAGCTTGATCTAGAATTTGGGCAGCAATAGTAATGTGGGACTAGATGTTGTTATACTACTTTAGGCTAAGTGTGTTGATCCCGTTTCTAAGGTGAATATCCGAGAACTCTCTTGGTAATTCTTGTCGTTCAATTCTGGATATCGATACTCTGAAGCTCCCCTCTATTTATAGTGTGGAACTTCCCTTGAAATCCTCACTGATTGGTTGCGGAGGTTGAGTAAAAGAATGCTTCAGCTTGGACCGGTTCTTGCTCCTTAAAAAGCTCAACATTCTGGACTTGGTCTTCACGCTGCTTCCTCTCCAAGCTTTTACTGTTTCTTTTACCACGTTTTAAACATATCATCATTGTAAGCTTGCCTAGGTCATTTTTTACTCACAGTAACACAACCTGTTTTGGCTGGAAGAATAGGCAAAATCGTTACAGAGATGTTGTTAGGAATGTTGTCACAACATCGCAGGCAACATTCTTATTTTCATAAGATGTTGTCCTGAGCATTTACAGATGTTGTCACAACATCTATCAAACATCAACAATCTTCCCCTTTTTGCCTTTCTTCACAAAACTCCATACGAAGCGAAAATGACTAGGATACTGATTCCCAATGTAGTCCTTACATTCCAAGAATCAGTAGGATCAGTGCTATGCTCCCCCTTAACCTGCAGTAGTAAATTCCAAGCAGTGTTGTATTAATGATTTGATTAGATAGGAGTTATGTTCTGTTAGTCGTGACTTACTTACAGTAACTGCGTAATCAGTCTACAATAACCATTCATAACAATCCACATCAGGCAAACATATATAAACAGCTTTAGAAAGCAGTCACAATGTCTGCAAGAACAGACCAAATATCCCAAAGTAAAATATTACAAACCAAAAAAAATATTCCAAATGTCAGTATATCCAATATTCAAATAAACAGAGATTATCGGCACTCTATTCCATTAGCATGATCATCCTTGACTAATCGAGTCACAGTAGCTTCCAGCCGCTTTCTGTGATCAATCACTCTGTGCAGCACCATCTTCATCTCCATAGCATCAGAAGTAGTCAGCAATCATCATCTCAACTCCTCTCCCACTGCATCATAGCTTGGCCTGCATCATCATCAGTAGCAGCTCCCCCTGTATGTCTGCTTCCAGCAACAACATCATCAACATCATCATCTCCCCCTTTTTGTGAAGAAAGTAAGCCCACATAATAGTTCCTGGCTCGCACTAGGTCTTGAATTTGCATGTCAAGTTAAGCAATGTGCTGTCGAAGCCAGTCTTTGGACATTGGGACCTTTCCTTGACCAATGTTTCCAGGAATGTTGGCAGCATCCTTTGATGTGTTAGTGTCCCATTCATCTTTCTTCTAGGGTAGGTCAATAACCCTGTTCCTGATGTTCACAACTGCTCGTTGTACTGAGTAAACCTCTAAGGCTGGACTCAGTTTTTCTCCTTTTGGAGTCTTAGAACCTTGGTTGAGCAGGATTTGAAAAATCAAGGAGGGGTATGGAAGGGCAGAGTTGCTTTGTCTTTCTGCCAAGTTGGCAACATGGTTGAATATGAGGGTTCCTAAGTCAACTTTTTGATTCATTCTAATCTTGAAAAGCAGTGATGCTTGATCAATGGTCACTACTGTCTCGTTGAGGGAGGGTAGCCAGTTGTATATAGCATGTTTGTGCAAAGTGGAAAACAAGGCAGTGAGTTTTGACACAGGACTGCGAGGAGCCCAAATAGTGATCAAATTCCCCGTAAGGTACTTGATCATCGAATTGAGTTCCTCCACAGTGGGGTTTGGTTGAGGTTCTCTTTCACTAACAATTATCCCACGAGTGGAGTTAATGATATTAGGTGTAAAATTGTATACCTTGTTGTATAGGTACACTCTCCCAAATTTCTTCGAGGTTGTGTCCCTAACAGCAAGCGTCAGATTAGCATAGAACACCCTAATCACTTTCTCACAATAAGGATTCTTACCAGATACAAAGCTTAAGATCTTTTGACTACTTAAGAAATCAACTAAACCATTTGTGGAGAATGAAGTTAGGTCAATCATCTTCTCCCCTCTAACTCCTCTATTTTAAAACCAATTCCAGTTACTGGAGCATGATTTCGTTTGAAACATGGAAGAGTAGGGAATTACTTCAGAATCTATTTCAGATTCTGTGTTTTCTTGTTCGGATGAGGTGGCTGCAGGTGTTGCCTCGGATGTTGGGGCAACATAGTCTAGGTCTATTTTCTCGTCTGTTGCCTTTGATGTTGAGGCAACATTTTTTTAAAAATTAAGTATGTTCTGCGGACCCCTTTTGGAATGAAGTTTCGTAAAGGTATGTCATCTGACATCTCTTCTTCTTCTTCTTTTTCCTTCTCAGTTTCTGCTTGTGGAGTGAAAGTTGATGAAGTTCTGGAAGAACTGGGCACACTGAAATCGGCGTCAGTGCCGCTGCTAGTGGTAGTATCAACAGGGAAAGTTAACTCTTCCCTGGATCTTTTGGCAGACTGGTTGTCACCGACTTAGTTTTCGAAAACCCTTTTTGACATTCGCGTCGGAAATGTCGATTTTGACTGTCTTGAGACAAGGTTTGAGAAATCAAATGTTGCATCAACATTGATTGGGTTTTCATTATTGCCTGGGTAGCTCACCTGTAATGGCTTATCTGAACCAAGCAGGGTCATAGCCTGTGTGCAGTCCTCCTCGACCGGTTTCAAGTCATTGATAGAAGTATAATGCTTGTAAATCTTGTTGCTATTTGCTGGACTAGTCGACATTGAGGAATACTCTTTGGTGTTTGTGAATTTTGGGGAAATGGACATGGGAGAGGGTTTTGAAGAATTGGGGCGTGTTAGAGAAGCTTTGGGTTTTGAAAAATGACGGTGGTGTTTGGGCTGCCATGATTTGATGGATTGTAAATCGGCTAATGTGACAATTCCAAGACAAAAATGAGAGGTTTCATTATGGCAAAATATACGTACACTCAAACTCCTTTTCCTTAAATTTGGATTGTATAGAAGAATAAAAAATCTTTACACACCTAAAATAAAGGATTTACACAGCACATAACATCATTTAAAATTTAAATAAAAACGGTCCTCCAGAATTTTTGGATTTTCCGTTAAAAAAAGAGACGTGTTAAATACCCAAAACAAGAATAAAATAAGATAAATCAGATTGATCAATGTACTGGAACACGCTGTTGTTAATGATGTTGGCAACATTTCAAAGTTAAACAAGCATTATGAGACTCCAAGGATTTTCTGATTTGGCAGATGATATTTCCGTATATGTTCCCTATGAGACTGATCGCTGGACTAATGTAACATTTTACCACTGTCCTTAATCAACTTAGTTGAACACATACAGATTAAAAAAATATTGAGGAATTTTCAACCTTTTTGAAGCACGTGGTACTCCTATAGAATAGGAACGATACCAATCTTAGAGCTTTGCTCTTTTTGTATACATCAAAATCTTTTATTAGAGGCTTCGCCTTCTTATGATACTCCCCTTTTTTATGATATACATAATTGTTTTATATATATATCATCGCAGAGAACGGTATCACATTCATATCTTGTCCTTTTAGAGTCATGCTTGAATCTTTTGAAAAATAGTGCAACATCACTACAACACTTATCCTGTATATTGACTCAACAGTAAATGTTACCCAGAATGTTAGGACAACATTTCAGACAACATCTACCTGGCCTGTCTTATTTTCAAAGAAAACAGAGACCAAGAGATTTTTTCAAGCTAGAAAATCTCTCATGATCTAAAGGTTTGGTAAAATGTCAGCCAGTTGAAAAAGAGTATCAACATGTTCGATTTAAACTAGCTATTTTTCCACTAAGTCTCTTAAAAAATGATGTCTTATGTCTATGTGCTTTGTACGTGAATGCTGAACAGGATTTTTTGGAAATATTAATAGCACTCAGATTATCACAGTACAAAATCATGGAGTTATTAGATATGCCATAGTCATCTAGCATATGTTTTAACCAAATCAGTTGAGCACAACAACTTCCGGTTGCCACATATTCAGATTCGGCAGTCGAGAGTGATACACAATTTTATTTACGACTGTACCATGAGACTAGATTATTGCCAAGATAGAAACACCCACCACTAGTGCTTTTTATATCGTCTACATCACCGACCTAATCCGAGTTACTATATCCTATTAGATTAGGATTAGTGTCTTTGGAGTACCAAATTCTCAAGTCACTTGTACCGGCAACATATCGAATGATACGTTTCACAAGATTAAGATGAGATACCTTGGGACTGGCTTGGAACCTGGCGCAAACACATACACTAAACATGATATCGGGGTGACTGGCAGTAAGGTATAAAGGCTACCTATCATATATCGGTACAATGTTGGGTCAACATCTTGTCCAACATCGTCTTTATATACCTATTGCGTAGAGCCCATTGGAGTCTTCATGTGTTTAGCATTTTCCAGACCAAATCTCCTAACAAGATTGTTGGCGTACTTGCTTTGAGATACAAAGATCCCATCTTCATTCTGTATAATCTGCAAGCCTAAGAAAAATGTTAGTTCTCCAATCATGCTCATCTCAAATGTTGTCGACATTGCTTCGACAAACGACTTCAAGAATGATTCTGTAGTCGAACCAAAAACAATATCATCAACATAGATTTGAGCTATTATTACATCTACTCCGTGTCTTTTAATAAATAATGCTTTGTCAGCTTCTCCACGGGTAAAACCAAACTCAACAAGGAAGTCAGTTAGACGACCATACCATGCACGTGGTGCTTGTTTTAGTCCATACAAAGCTTTCTTGAGCTTGTATACATGATGTGGATGGTGAGGATCCTCAAATCCCTTTGGTTGTTCAACATATACTTCTTTGTTCAAGTATCCATTGAGGAAGACACCTTTAACGTCCATTTGGTGCAAGGTAATCTTTAGATAGCAAGCAATATCTAGAAGCAATCTTATTGACTCAATTCTAGCCACATGAGCGAAGGTCTCGTCATAGTCGATACCTTCTACTTGTGTATATCCTTGAGCAACAAGTCGAGCTTTGTTCCTAACAATCTTCCCTAACTCATCTGATTTGTTTTTGAATATCCATTTGGTCCCAATAACATTTGTGTTGTTGGGTCGTGGTACCAAGTCCCAAACCTCATTTCAGGCAAATTGTTCAAGCTTCTCTTGCATGGCTTGAATCCAAAAATTATATTTTAATGCTTCCCCAATATTTTTAGGTTCCAAAGTAGATATAAGACAAGAAAGACTTACCTGTTGATATATGGTGGACATGCACACATACCTTACCATTTCTCGGTAATTCACTGGCTCTTTTCATCTTGTATGCCTCTTCTCAAAAACTCCCCCTATCATCTGGTCGAGTGGATGGTGCCTTCTAATCCTCGATGGAGGGTCTCTTCTCACTTGATCATTCAGTTCAGTAGCAGACTCCTCCTCGACTTCATCCCCTGTGTTCTCTCTTTGAGGTTCAGATGTTTCTTCTGATGTCGGGACAACATCTGTTTCTTCAGTGGGTTGCTCCTCTTCAACTGCAACCACAATGTTGTTTTCTGAAGATCTACCAGATATATCCAGCAGGTCATCAAAAATAACACTGACTGACTCCTGTATGGTCGTTGTTCGAAGATTGTATATTCAGTAAGCATGGCTATTCTGAGAGTAGCCAACGAATATTCCCTTGTCACTCTTAGAGTCAAATTTAGCAGTTGATCCCTGTCATTAAGAATATAGCACACAGACCCAAAGACATGAAAGTACCGCAATGTAGATTTCTTTCTATTTAACAGTTCATAAGGTGTCATCTTGGTCCCTGGCCTTAAATAGATTCTATTAGTTATGTGACATGCCATGTTCAAGGCTTCTGCCCAAAACCTCTTTGACAATTGCTTAGAACTTAACATAACTCTAGCCATTTCTTGTAAAGTTCTGTTCTTTCTCTCGGCAACCCCATTTTGTTGTGGTGTTTTTGGTGCCAAAAATTCATGGAATATGCCTTTGTTTTCACAAAATTTTGCAAAGGTTTGATTTTTAAACTCCTTTCCATGATCAGATCTAATTCTGGAAATCGAAGAACAAAACAGATTCTTAATCCTAGAGTAAAGTGTTCTAAACATCTCAAAGGTTTGTGATTTTTCCTTTAAAAAATAGATTCAAGTGAATCTGAAAAAAATCATCTACTATCACATAAGAATATCTCATCCCTCCTAGGCTATCTACCTCGATTGGACCCATAAGATTCATATGCAATAATTGGAAACAATGAGACATCCCTGAATATTGTCCGTCATGTTGGACAACATTATGAGAGACTCGGGTCTGCTTTCCTTTCAAACAATCTTCGCACAATGTTTTATCTTTTGGATCCAGTCTGGGAATGCCTCTGACAGCTTCAAATGAGATCAGCTTCTCCAAGGTGCCGTAGTTGACATGTCCCAACTTTTGATGCCAAAGTGTCAAGTCACCTACCTTTGCGGAGTTGCAAAACTCTTGTCTACCGACTAGATAGCAATTATCTCCAGTTCGGGTTCCTGCCATGACACATTTATCTGCAGAATTTGTAACCTTGCATCCAAGCTTGTTGAATTTCACCTCGAGATCATCATCACATAGTTGGCTTATGCTAAGAAGATTAGCAACCAAACCTTCTACATGAAGAATATTTTTCAAGGCTGGTACATCCGGAATATTAAGAGTTCCTTTACCAATTATCTTACTCTTACTTTCTTCTCCATAGGTCACGTATCCTCCATTGAATGCTCCATACTCCTTCAATAGACTTTTGGTACCTGTCATATGACGTGAGCAACCACTATCAAAGTACCAAGAACCTGTAATGTTAGTACGCAAAGCAGTTATGCACATATTACATTTCAGATTCAGTTTGGGTATCTATTCCTTTTTCTTCCTTCTGCTTTCAGGCTGGTTGCTTTGAATGTTGTCAGTGATGTTGGGCAACATTGCTAACGACATTTTAGGCAATATTCTGAGTGCATAGTTTTGAAGTTTGTAGCAGTAGGGCATAAGATGTCCTGACTTCTTACAGAAGCTACATACAAACTTCGATCCAATCTTAGTGATCTGAGAATTATTCGGATTTTCTTTGACAAATTTTATCCTCTCAGTTTGACTATGGATTCTGGAAGTATTTATTTTGCTAGGAGATTGGTACCCAAGCCCAGCCCTTGTAGGTTTATTGAAGTTCAATATTTCATCCAGTTTAGAGGTTCCCATGTTGAGCCTTTGAAAGGTGGTCTCAGCTACGTTCAATCGTGCACGAATCTTACTAAGGTCTAGGTCCTTCTTGGTAAGTGCCACCTCTAATCGGTTGATTGTGCCTTTCAGATTGCTATTCTCAAGAACCAATAATTTTTCTTTTGAGTCTAGTTGCTCAGATTAAGTGATTAAGGCTTTACAAAGATTTTGTAATTCCTTTATCACGTCGTCTTTGGAGTCAACTAGATCCAAATTTACAGCCTCATATGAAGAAATAAATCCACTAAAACAATTTACATCAAAATAGTCAAAGTATACATACCTCTTTGATGTTGAAGACATTCCAGGTGTTGAGTCTGATGTTGTTCCTGATGTTGTCGCAACATTGTCAACAACATCTTCATCGTCGGACAATGAGTGTTCGAACATGGCTGCCAACATTGCCTGTGGTTCTTCTTCTTGATCTCCTTCCTCCTCTTCGTTCTCATCATCACTGAGAGTTACCCACATAACCTTACCAATTTTTCTAAGGGTGTTTGCACACTCATTAGCGTAGTGTCGCCAATCCGAGCATGCATGACACTGCACTCCCTCAAGTTGTTTGGGATTGAAATTGGTACTGTCGGAGTTAGATTTCCTCAGTGGATTGTGATTTCTTTGCTCAGAAGGTGACCTATTCGGCTGTTTATTGAAAAGTGGGTTTTGATGCTGTTTGTATTTGGCTTTATTGCGATAATTGTTGATCTTTATCACCATTGAATTGAATCGACGAGTAAGTAAGGCAATAGTTGGACCATTTCCCAGTTTCTCCAAGTTTTCTTCCTCGTTTTCCAATTCAGTTTTCGAGGTTTGTCCTTGGAGTGCCAAAGTCTTGTCTTTATACAGATCTCTTTGGCTCTTCATGTTCATCTCATATGTTTGAAAGATGCTCATCAAGGCATGTAGATCCATAGTAGCAAGATTATGGGCCTCTTCAATAGCACAAATCTTAGTATTAAATCTTTCAGGAAGAGATCTGAGAGCTTTATCCACAAGTTGTCTGTTGGTTAAAGGAGAACCAAGCACTTGACACTGATTAGCAATGTCAATTAACTTTTCAAATATGATTTTATGTCTTCAGATTCTTCCATCCTTAAGCGTTCGTATTTGCTCAAAATCATGCGAAGCTTTGTGTGTCGTACACTCGAGGTACCTTCACAATGAGTTTGTAAGGTCTCCCAAGCGTCCTTGGCCGTAGTACATTTCTGGATGAGTTTAACCATATAGAGATCTACCCATCCAAATATCGCATTTAGGGCCTTTTCATTGAAGCTCGCACTGTTGATCTCTTCCGCGGTCCATTCAGATTCGGGTTTGGTAAGTACATCACCATCATCGTCTGCTGGGTACTTGGGAATCACATAGCCTTCGGAAATGGATCTCCAAGATCGAACATCAATGGATTTGATGTGTGAACGTAGTCGAATTTTCCAATAGGCATAGTTGGTTCCGTCAAGAATTGGAAGTCTACCAACGTTTTGTATAGCTGAGTCCATAGCCGTAATATTCAGAATCAAACACTTATTGTATCAAGTGTTGGCTCTGATACCACTTATTGGGTCCGAGGCTACGGATAACCAAAAATATGTAAGAATAAAACCGTAACAGTTAGAACAATTAAAACAGTTTCTGGATGTTGCCTTCAATGTTGTGTCAACATTTGAGGCAACATTGTGATAAAACAGTTATAAACTTTTATAGAGTAAATGCAGCGGAAAAGTAAAGAGACACAAGGTTTATATTTTCAAGGGTATATATTAATATATCCCTTGATGGTCAATGACCAAAGAATTATATAAATTATATTCAATTAAAAATGAGTTTCTTTTTACAAGATTGAACAATAAATGCGAAAAAGAAATTACAAACAAAAGTGAAGTCGCAGATGACTTCAGCCTAAAGTTAAAAGATCTAAAAAGACAAATACAACATCTTCATTACAATTGCTTGAAATATAAGCTTGATCTAGAATTTGGGCAGCAATAGTAATGTGGGACTAGATGTTGTTATACTACTTTAGGCTAAGGGTGTTGATCCAGTTTCTAAGGTGAATATCCGAGAGCTCTCTTGGTAATTCTTGTCGTTCAATTCTGGATATCGATACTCTGAAGCTCCCCTCTATTTATAGTGTGGAACTTCCCTTGAAATCCTCACTGATTGGTTGCGGAGGTTGAGTAAAAGAATGCTTCAGCTTGGACCGGTTCTTGCTCCTTAAAAAGCTCAACGTTCTGGACTTGGTCTTCACGCTGCTTCCTCTCCAAGCTTTTACTGTTTCTTTTACCACGTTTTAAACACAGCATCATTGTAAGCTTGCCTAGGTCATTTTTTACTCACAGTAACACAACCTGTTTTGGCCGGAAGAATAGGCAAAATCGTTACAGAGATGTTGTCAGGAATGTTGTCACAACATCGCAGGCAACATTCTTATTTTCATAAGATGTTGTCCTGAGAAGTTACAGATGTTGTCACAACATCCATCCAACATCAATAAAGAGAAAAACTTTTAGGCTGAAGTATCAATGATTAAGAGTCTTTATACGTATGTGGAAGTAGGCCGGAAATTCCTCCAACTTTGGCCCTCATTTGAGGCTTGTTTCCTCTAGTATTTGCACCAAACATCCAAGTTAAAGATGACATGATCGAAATTGCAGACGAAAGCACAAGATGTGAACTATAATGACTCACAGTACGATAGTTTTGCTGCCCATGAGACTATTTTGTTACCACAGAAAGATGGATATTGCAAAATTGAATGGTTTCATGATGAGTTACATTCTATTTTTAAAAGGCTTCATTCGCCTTTACTAACTGAAGTTTGGTGTGCAAAAATAGTTTGTGAATATGCCTTGAGAATATAGTGAATCCAAAAGTAAAATTACATTTATGGATGCACTTCAAGACGCACGATAAGATCCTTATTTACGAGGTACGAGTACTGTCACGCCCCGACTTTACTCAAGTCTTCCCTTAGGGCGTGATGATACCTGGGCAACTATCCCTTCTCAGGCGAATCATTAACTTCTTTTCTTCCTAAATTAAACATATATCTAAGTGCGGAAATAATATATAGAATAAGAAATTCGAAGTTTAAAAGGAAACAATCTCATGTGGGGCATTCCCTGGGATACCGAAACTTGGTTCTTCGACCTACTTAATCAAGAGTGACATTCACCAATCCGAAGCAATGGATTTGGTGGAACAATGAGACTGCGGGACGATCGCTAGCCCTGTTGCGGAGCTTTCCCTCTATCACGTTTTCCTGAAACATGTTAAATAAAAGAGTTAGCCCTACCATTCGAGGCTTAGTGAGAACCTCACCTTACAATTCAAAGTAACCTTGCAATGTTCTAAGTACAATCTTACTATAAACATAATAAACACGTTATGAAATCATATTACAACACTTTCAATGTACAAGTCAATAATAATTATTCACACCAAAATATCCACCCAACTCACCCTAGGGAAATACTTAGTTTAACCAGTACACCTTCACGAAAGGAATTGCGGGACGCGCAACCCAATCCCATTTATTATATTATATAATTGTTGCGGTACGCGCAACCCAATCCAATATTATATATATATATATATATATGTTGCGGAATGTGCAACCCGATCCAATTATTTTTTATATATGTATTTGTTGCGGTACACGCAACCCGATTCAATATTTTATATATATGTTGCAGAATGCGTAACCCGATCCAATATATTATTTATGTTGCGGAACGCGCAACCCGATCCAATATATTTATATG
This sequence comes from Anisodus tanguticus, assembly GCA_034509755.1. Classification (NCBI taxonomy): domain Eukaryota; kingdom Viridiplantae; phylum Streptophyta; class Magnoliopsida; order Solanales; family Solanaceae; genus Anisodus; species Anisodus tanguticus. The sequence goes on along the minus strand of CM067542.1, from coordinate 52,430,407 downwards.
TATATATACTGTCTCAGTGATACTAGGACCATTTATGAATCTATCGGGTTGACGTAAGGTAGCTGTACCTCCGATTAACCTTACTGGAAAGAATACATGATTACCATACTGGCAACATAAGATCACGAAGTCATGCACATCATAATAATAGACTTTCATACTTAAGTCATATTTCCAGAAGATTCAAATAATAATTTTTTCTTTCAACTTTTCGCCCTTCTCGCTTGCAAGGGTTATAACTCTCAAACCTTAACCCCAAATAAGGTGTTTCTTGCGCCAAATAGAGAGTAACACGGGGACCTATCGCTATATCAAGTTTCTCTGAAAATACTTAGTGTAATTAGTACAAAGTCACGAAAGAAACAACCCTATGAAAACTGTCTCGCCAGATTTTTGAAAAAAAAGGACACAATCTTAAAATAGTCATAACTTTTTATCCGCAAGTCGGATCGATCTCCGTAAGGTCTCAAACTGTCAAGAACAGAGAAAATTAGAAATTTTTGTTTTGCACAAACTTTCAGATTCATTACCGATTTGTACAGTTTTTCGTTATACGTTCTGCCCCTCCAGATTTCGATCGATCCGAGGCAAAAACTTTAAACAACTTTAACTATCAAACTGTATATCGGTTTTGGCCCCATTTGGACTCAGTCTGACCGTAAAAGAGAGATATACAACACTGGAAAATTTCATCCCATTCTAACAAGTATAACTCAACAAAAACAATCTTCAATCACCATGACTCAAACTTGTTATAAGATAATACTACATCAATAATTCATCACAAGTTATACTACACAATTGTTTTCATGAATTCTCTTCCAACATCCATATTATGTTTTAACATTCATTGTAACTCAAAACCAAAGGATTTTACTAAGAATTTGTGAGTGAGAGAACTCACCTTTATTTCTTCACAATTTTTATCACACTGCCACTATTCTCCTTCTTGCACTCTTGATGTTTTCCCAACCTTGATCTTGGAAAACAAAAAAAAAAAGACAAAACTTCACCAAAAAGGTAATTTTTGTCCAAGAAGGTGAGGGGATAGGAGCCCATACTCGAGCATCCCCAATTTTTCTAGACTCGATGGAAGTTCAAATACAGAATAAAAACATCTGAATCTCAAAAGAAAACAGTATCATGTGGGGCATTCCCCGAGATAACGAAAACTTGGTTCTTCAAACCTACTCAATCTAGAACAACTTTCACCAAATCCGAAGTAATGGATTGGTGGGACAATAAGGTTGCGAGACAATCGCTAGCCCTGTTGCGGCGCTTTTCCTCTATCGCGCTTTCCTTAAACAATGTTAAATAAAAGAGTCAGCCCTACCATCCGGGGTCGAGTGATAACCTCGCCCTACAATTCAAAGCAACCTCACAATATTTTAAATACATTCATATTATGAACATAATAAGCATTTCATGAAAACAGGTTTCAACAATGTCAGTGTACAAGCCCATACATATTCACACACACAAAATCTCCTCCCAACTCTTCCTAGGGAATACTTAGTTAACTAGTACACCTACCTTATCTCATATCACATATTATATATATTTGTTGCGGTGTGTGCAACCCAATCCAATGCATTTCAATTATAGCCCCGAAGGCAAGTGTGTTTGAATAGCTCCGAAGGCAAATGTATATAAATATCCATGAAGGCAAGTGTATTTGAATAGCCCCGAAGGCAAGTATATTTGAGTAGCCCCGAAGGCAAGTATATTTGAATTGCCCCGAAGGCAAGTATATTTGAATAGCCCCGTAGGTGATAGCAAAACTATTTACCTTACCAGGATTTCTATCATCTCGAATGTATGACTAAACTTACACACACTCTTTGTCTCTCTCTCTCTCTCTCTCTCACACACACACACACACACACACACATATATATATATATATATATAAATTTTCATATTTCAGAAGATTCAAATAATGTTCCTTTCTTTCAACTTTTCACTCTTCCCACTTGTAACGGTTATAACTCTCGAACCGTAACTTCAAATAAGGTGTTTCTTACGCCAAATCGAAGGTAACACGGGGATATTATTAATATCCCAAGGTTACTCTGGAAATACTTAGTATAAATAGTACAAATTCATGCAAGAACAACCATATGAAAACTGTCTCGCCAGGATGTTTTTGTAAAAAGGCCACAATCTTAAAACAATCATAACTTTTTATCCGCAAGTCGAATTAATATCTGTAAAGTCTCAAAGTGTCGAGAACATAGAAATCTAGAACTTTTATTCAGCACAACCTTTCAGATTCATCACCGAAACATTCAGTTCTGTTATTTTAACAACTCTCAGAAAATTATTTCGCTAGATTTTTTGTAAAATAAGACACAATCTTAAAACAGTCATAAATTTTTTATCCGTAAGTTAGATTAATCTCTGTAAAGTCTCAAACTGTCTAGAACAGAGAAATCTAGAACTTATATTCAAGACAACGTTTCGGATTCCTCACCAATATGTACAGTTATTCCGTTATACGTTTTGCCCTCCGGATTTCATTCGTTCTGAGGCAGAAACGTTGAACTACGATAACTCTTAAACCGTATGTCGATTTTAGCACTGATTGGGCTCAATATGATCATGAAGGAGAGATGTAGAACCCTGTAAAATTTCATTCAATTCTAACAAGCATAACTCAGCAAAACATATTGTAAATTTCATGACCCAAACTAGTTATTAACTAACCTACTAACAATAATTTCATGATCATTCTTTCAACATCCGGATCATATTCTAATATGTGTTTTAACTTAAAAATAAGGGATTTTACTAAGAGTTACGAGTGAGAGAACTCACCTTTTGTTGCTTCGTACTGCAAATGAACTTTCAAACTCCAACTAATCCTTTCCCTTCTGGCTCTCTTGGTATTTTTCTGATTTTTGTTCTTTGTGCTAAGTGCTTTCTTTTGTGCTATGTAGAATATATAGTGAGTTGTGTGTGGGAGGTGGAAGGAGAAGAGGTTGAGGGAGATTAAAGGGGAGGAGGACATGCAAGTGACGGAGAACAAGGGGGAAGGAATGTGCAGATGGTTTTTTTTTTTATTATTATTATTATAAATTGGGACTTCACAAATTTTTCCATAGGACTTTCACGGAAGCAATATCTTTATTACTAAGGCGCTTAATCGTTATATCCAGTATTTTCACAGGAATTTCTTCATATTAAAGCTCTTCGTTCAAGACTATCTCTTGGGGTCGGATGACGTGGTTTGGATAGTGCAAGTATTTTCGTAACATTGACATATGGAATATCGGATGCACCGCTTCTATTTATTGTGGAAGTGCTAGTTCGTAAGCCACATTACCCACTCTTCGTAAGATCGCATATGGTCCAATAAACCTTGGGCTCAACTTGTCTTTCTTGCCAAATCGCATCACTCCCTTAATTGGAGAGACTTTTAAAAACACTTTCTCTCCTTCTTGATATTTGAGATCTTTTTTGTGATGATACGCATAAGACTTATGGCGGCTATGAGCTGCTTTGATCCACTCCCGAATTATCTACACTTTGTCATTCGTTTCTTGAATGACTTCGAGTCCGAACAGTTACGCCTCGCCCACCTCAAACCACCCAAGTGGAGATCTATATTTTCACTCATACAATGCTTCGAACGGAGCCATATGTATACTAGTATGGAAACTGTTATTGTAGGAAAACTCAATTAGACATATATGGTCCAACCAGTTGCCCCGAAAGTCCAACACACAAGACCGCAACATGTTCTCCAATGTTTGAATTGTTCGTTCAGCTTGTCCATCTGTTTGCGGATGGAAATCCTTGCTCAACTTAACCTTTGTCCCGAGGCCCTGTTGAAAATTTTGCCAAAAGTGTGAGGTAAATTGGAAACCCCTATCCGAAATAATTTGTAATAGAATCTCGTGTAACCTCACCATTTCTTTCAAATAAACCTGCACATACTACGGCGCCAAATACGTAGTCTTGACCGGTAGGAAATGGGCTGACTTTGTAAGCCGATCTACAATCACCCAGATAGAATCATAACCTTCTCGAGTTTTCGGTAGGCCAGTCACAAAATCTATATGAATCGCATCCCATTTCCACATGGGAATACCAATGTCCTAAAGTAATCCGCCGAGTTTTTGATGTTCGGCTTTTACTTGTTGACACATAAGAAATCTTCCGACAAACTCTGCAACATCTCTCTTCATTCCGTCCCATCAGTAGTTTTCCTTGAGATCCTGATACATTTTCGTTGATCCTGGATGAATGGAATACCTAGTGTTGTGACCCTCATTCAAGATCTTCTTTCTTAGTTCCCTCACCTTAGGAATACATAACCTACCCTTATACCGAAGGGTACCGTCATTGTCCCCTAATGTAAACTGTGAAGGTTTTCCTCGTTGAATCTTCTCCCAAAACCCAACAAACTCCATATCCTCAAACTAACTTTCTTTTATTTCTGAAGCTAAGGCAGACTGAGAGGTATCATGCACCGCCACCCTGCTTTCGCCGACCTCAGTTAAACTAACCCCGAGGTTTTCTAATTTTTGTACCTCACGAATAATATCTCTATTTTGTATTTCCAAGTGGGCCAAGCTGTCCATTGATCTCTTAATGAGTGTGTCAGCCACCACGTTAGCTTTTCCAGGATGGTAGAGAATGCTAAGGTCATAATCCTTAAGCAACTCTAACCATCTCCTTTGTCAGAGATTCAAATCCTTTTGCGTGGTTATGTACTATAAACTCTTGTGATATGTAAATATATCTACATGCACCCCATACAAATAGTGTCTCATATTCGTAAGGAGAACACTACCGCAGCCAATTCCAAGTCATGAGTTGGTTAATTCTTCTCATGTATCTTCAGTTGTCGAGATGCATACGAAATAACTTTTCCAAACTACATCAAGAAACATCCTAACCCAACCTTAGAGGCATCACAGTATCTTCAGTTGTCGAGATACATACGAAATAACCAACTAAGCATGCAAATTAAATCCATTCGTAGCGGTAGAGGGGGAGAATATGTAGCGCCATTTGAAGAATATTGTGCCGAATTGGGCATTGTTCATCAAACAATGGCTCCATACTCACCTCAGTCGAACGGTGTGGCGGAACATAAGAACTGCACATTGAAGGAAATGATGAATTCCTTGTTCATCAATTCCGGTCTTCCCCAAAACATGTGGGGAGAAGCCGTCCTTACCGCTAAGACAATTCTTAATAGAGTCCCACATAAGGGTAAGGACAAAACTCCATATGAATCATAGAAGGGAAATAAACCCACCTATAAATATTTAAAGGTGTGGGGTTGTTTGGCGAAGGTCGAAGTACCCAAGACAAAGCAGGTCAAGATTGTGCCTAAGACTGTAGATTGCATATTCATCGGATATGCAAATAACAGTAGTGCTTATCGCTTCTTAGTGCATAAGTTAGATATTCCAGATATCCACGGGGGTACAATCATGGAATCAAAGAATGCTCAATTCTTTGAAGATACCTTTCCTAGAAAGAAAAAAGACATAACCTCTCGTAAATGAAGTTATGAACCAAGCCCTCAGGAACCGGGAGTCGTAGACTGCCCGAATCTAGTGGTTCAGATCTAGTGGACTTCGAAGTGGCTGAATATCTGGAATCTTGTGTTCCAGATTCTCAGAACTTGGAGACTCCAGAAATGGAACCAAGGCGAAGTAAAAGGGCCATGAAGGATAAATCCTTCGGTCCTGACTTTGTAGCTTATATGGTTGATGATGAACCAAGGACAATTGTTGAAGCATTGTCAACTCCAGAGGCAACGCTCTGGAAAGACGCTATTGAGAGTGAAATAAACTTCATTCTGCATAACCATACTTGGGAGTTGGTTGATCTTCCTCTGGGAAATAAACCATTGGGTTGTAAGTGGATACTCAAACGGAAGTATAAAGCAGATGGGTCTATAGATAAGTACAAGGCCAGGTTGGTAGTCAAGGGCTATCGGCAAAAGGAAGGCCTTGACTATTTTGACATGTACTCTCAGTGTCTCGGATGACGTCCATACGGGTATTTATTGCGATCATAGTGTTACGTGACCTTGAGATACATCAAATGGATGTCAAGACAACCTTCCTAAATGGTGATTTGGAAGAAGAAATCTATATGGAACAACTCGAGGGGTATGTGGTTCTAGGGCAAGAGAAGAAAGTCTGTCGGCTTGTCAAATCTCTGTACGGGCTGAAATAAGCCCCGAAACAATGGCACGAAAAAATTGATAGTACTCTACTATCGAAGGGTTTCATCATTAATAAGTGTGACAAATATGTCTACATGAAAGGTAACTCTAACTCGTTCGTTATGATATGCATATATGTAGACGACATGTTGATCACAGGGAGCAGTCCTAGCATAATTATAGAGACTAAGAACATGTTGAAACAATGCTTCGACATGAAGGATATGGGTATTACAGATGTCATCTTAGGGATAAATATCTCTAAGACATCTGACGGACTGGTCTTATCTCAGTCTCACTACATCGTTGATGTGTTGAGAAAGGTTGGGATGTTTGACAGTTCGCCTACAAAGGCACCACTGGATAGAAATCAAAAGCTTGATAAAAATTGTGGTGCACCCGTATGTCAGGAGCAATATGCACATGTGATTGGTAGCTTGATGTACATAACAAACTGCACCCGACATGACATTACTTATGCAGTCAACAAGTTTGCTAGGTTTACCCGTAATCCGAGTAATGATCATTGGAAGGCGTTAAATCAGCTACTACAATACCTAAATTACACACTAACTTATGGGTTGCATTATTCGAGATATCCAGCTGTACTAGAGGGGTACAATGATTCAAAATGGATATCTGATATAGAGAACGCCAAGTCCACCAGTGGGTATGTATTTACAATTGGTGGTGGAGCTGTGTCTTGGAAATCTTCTAAGAAAACTTGCATCGCCTGATCCATGATGGAATCAGAGTTTATCGCTTTAGACAAAGCAGGAGAAGAAGCTGAGTGGCTTCACGACTTCTTAGAGGATGTTCCTTGTTGGAACAAACCCGTACCTTCTATAATGATCCACTGCGACAGTCAGTCGGCTCTAGGAAGGGAACAAAATTCTATATACAACGGCAAGTCTCGTCATATTGTACGGAGACATAAGACTGTTAAGCAGCTGATCACCACGGGTATAATATCCATTGATTACATAAAGTCAAAGGATAACATAGCATACCCACTAACAAAGGGCTTACCCAAGGATCAAATGTTTTGTCTGTGTAGGGGAATGGACTTAAAACCCAAGGTATAAGGACCAATACGGTGGTAACCAAACCTTCCTGACTGGAGATCCCAGGAATTAGGTTTAATGGGAAAACTAAGCTGTAAAGGTTCAGTTGATCGCTTCGGTGGAAGCATGAGCACTTCAAATAGTGATTTTTGTAAAGAAAGACCAAATCCAAAGTCGTTCCCGCGATAGACTATAAGTGCTATCTGCAGTGTGGGTGAAGGTTAAGTTTCCAAAACTTTTAATGATCCTCACCGATTGAGGTTAGGTTTAGGGAAACTCTTAATGTTTCCTAACACTTGTAAAGTGGGGTATAGCATGATACCTTGTAGGAGACCACCTATTTAAGTGCAAGGACAGACCACCTCAAATGAAAGCACTTAAGAATCCAAGAAGTGTCCTCGGCCACAACAGATAAAATATTACGAAGAACTGAGTAGAGGAAGTTGTTATGTTGGTACTGTTGACTTGACTTACACTAAACAATGACGGTTCAAGACATCACGTTCACCGCGCAGTAAGTAAGTTCGATGGTATTCAACTATGGAAGGTTCAAAGCGTATGCTACCTATCCAGATGCAACATCGGCCCGCTGAAAGATTGCTGAAAAAGGCACCATGTGTGTGTGCCAAAATCTCTTTCAAGAGGGGATTGTTGGAAATTTACTAAATGTGGAATTAAGTATATCCCATTATTTATGACTCAAACAATTGGGGCCTCGCACATCGGAAACGTCGTTTCCACACACGTGCACACGTAGTGCCAAGTATCGCAAATTTCATTTGTGAAAGAGATATTGGTACGTATATAATACGTTTGAGACATAGAATGATGGACGGTTATTGGCCAAATAACAAAGTATTCCACGTTGGTAAACGAAGGAAGAAGTGTACGAAGTGTAAGATGAAATGAGTCGGAAATCGCCGCGGTGCTAATTGGTTGGCCAGTCACTGGAGCCGCGGCGCCGCAACGCTAATTCACACAGCCACGGCGCTTTGGAGGCAGAATGCTGCGACGGGAAGTTGGATAGTTCTGACCTTTGGGCTGATTTTAGAGTATTGATTCTCCATTACTTGGCACATAATTCAGCTATTATTTGGCTGAATGTAACCCCTCAATTAAGTGTCATTACATGACTATTGAAGACCATTAGTTGACTAGTTGAGGGGTCTTCTCCTTACACTATAAATTGAGGTCTTTGGCTCAATTGAAGAACACTGCACAACACTTAGAAAATACTCCAGAATTTTCTGAATTTATCTTCTTCCTCTCTAGCAAAGTTAACATACTCAAAGTTCTTCAAGAGTAATACTTGAGTTTCCTTTGCTCAATTGTTAAGTTGATGTTGTATCTTGGGAGACTATTGCCTGACAACGTAAAAGGAGATATATGGGGCAATCTTGTCTTAAAGACAGAGTGTCATCACTCGACTCAGAAAATCACACAAGCAGTTTGTTAAGTTCTTGATTTCCAGTTAATTGTAATATTTAGTCTATCCTTTCTTACCATTGTAATTGTTACTTACTTCCCGTTCCCTCCAACAATGGTATCCCAAGATAAACTTAACACTTGGCCGTCAAATCCGTGGCCGCAGATGAGAGCAAAAGTGGTATTAAGTGAAACAAAAATTATTGGAACCGGCAGAAAAGAGTAAAAAAACAACATGGCTTGAAAATTTATAAGAGCTTAAATGAGTCTATAAGTTATGCACAGTAAATTTTCCTATAATTTTTTATACTAGAGAAGGAACACATAGAAGTTGAATTCTTTGGAGACGTAAGCAACAAATAACTACTCCCTATAAAATTAATGACAAAAGATCCAACACAGAGAGAAAAGCAAAGTTGCCAATATAATATTCGTAGGTTGACCTTGAGAAGTTTCCTTTAATTTTGTTTAATCTTCAGAAGGCATTGCAAATGATCAGTTGACAAAAAATAGAGTGTAAATCATTCAGCATCTCATCAAACCTTTCATACAATATGGATACTTCATTATTTATTCAATGGGGGGGTCATCTAAAGGCCACTTGAACTATGATGTATTTCTGAGTTTCAGAGGTGAAGACACTCGAAAGACCTTCACAGGTCATTTTTATTCCCGATTGTGTCAACTTGGAATTAATACCTTCATTGATGATGAGAAGCTGAGAAAGAGTGATGTGATATCAAGGGAACTAGAGAAAGCAATTGAAGAGTCTAGAGTTTCCATTGTTGTATTAAAATGGTAGCTCGGTGTACAAAGCTTCCGCTATGCGCGAGGTTCAGAGAAGGGCCGGACCACAAGGGTCTTTTGCTTACGTTACGCCAGAGGCTGTATTCTCGAAAAATTATGCTTCGTCAAGCTGGTGTCTTGAAGAACTCGTTAAAATTCTGGAATGCAAAGAGAAGTTAAAGCAGATAATTTTGCCTATTTTCTATGATGTTGATCCTTCTCAAGTGCGAAGGCAAACTGGGTGCTTTGGTGAAGCTTTGGCTAGACACAAGGAACGATCATTTGGGGCTCAAAGAGTGAACAAGTGGACAGATGCTCTTAGCGAAGCTGCAAAGTTATCTGGATGGGATTTGCAAAATGTTGCTAACGGGTACGATTTCTTGATTCAATTTTTTAATTTTATTTGTTATTTGCTCTTAATGTTTATACGATGTGATATGAGAATTGTAAAATAGTCTTATATGAAGAGGTAAATCATTAGAGTAAGGCTCATCCTAATTCTTTGTTCACCAATATTGGGCCCTCGTATCATATTGTCCACGCTCCAGATAATGAGGTCTGGGCGTGCGTGAGAGTGTTAAGAAGTCCCACATCAGATATGTGATGGATAATTGATCTCCTTATATAGACTTGGACAATTCTCACACTATGAGCTAGCTTTTGAGGTTGAGTTAGACCCATGATCCATTCTTTACCATTAGTTTATTCCTTCAACATTGATTTCCCTTTGCTATTGGATTAAAATTGTGATAATTGCTTAGCTTCATCCCACTCTGTTATGTGTTGGCTATTGATTTTGATTTTTCCATCAAATATTTTCAAATATCAAAGTTTATTTACTTGTTTTTTCTTTTAACTTTTGTTTCTGCTAAAAGTCTGTAGGCATGAATCAAAATTTATTGAAAATATTGTACAACGAGTCCAACAAGAGGTCAACCACTCTAGATGTTGCTTGGTGAAAGAAATAATCCCCTTAATTATTTTTATTAATTGAATAGGTATTCATACAAGATACAAAATAGGAGAATCTTATTCCTATTCTATTCCTAAAACCTTCTTCTACCATAATTCTAACTATACAATTATGGTAAGTGTATCATCCTAATTTAGGTAATAAATACACTACAATATACATTAAATATATATACCATATATACAAGATTGGTACAAGATACCAATCCCCCAATCCCATAATTTCAGCCCCTAGTCCGTGTAATGCCCCTTTACTGGGCTGTCCATATTGGGCCGTGACTGCCCCTTTACTGGGCTATTGTTTAACACACCCCCGCAGTCATAGCGGGCGGTCTTCGAACGCTGAGACTGTCCCTAAAATCTTCAAAGAGAACTGCTGGTAGACCCTTTGTAAAGATGTCTGCAATTTGATAACGAGACGGGACATGGCATACGCGAACGTGACCCTTTGCAACCTTTTCACGGACAAAGTGAATGTCCATTTCGATATGCTTAGTGCGCTGGTGTTGAACTGGGTTACCTGAAAGGTAGATGACACTAATGTTATCGCAATATACCAAGGTTGCCTTCTGAATGGGACAATGAAGCTCCAAAAGAAAATTACGTAGCCAATATGATTCGGAGACCACATTCGCTACCCCTTGATATTCTGCCTCTGCACTTGAGCGTGATAGAGTTGCCTGACGCTTTGTCGACCATGAGACCAAGTTGTTGCCAAGGAACATATAGTAGCCAGAAGTCGACCGTCTGGTGTCAGGACAACCACCCCAATCAACATCCGTGTATGAGACAAGTGTGGATGTAGATGAAGGATACAAGTGCAATCCATAGTCCAGTGTCCCCTGGATATACCGAATGATGCGTTTGATTGCATTCATGTGCTCAACTCTGGGATCATGCATGAATAAACACACATGCTGAACCGCATACGTAATATCCCGTCTGGTAAAGGTAAGATCCTGGAGGGCCCCTACAAGATTGCGATACCGAGTCGGGTCCTCGTATGGTGCACCTGCTGCGGCACTCAACTTGGGGTTTGCATCAACTGGAGTGGAAGTGGACTTACAGGATGACATCCCAGCCCTTTCTATGATCTCAGCAGCATACTTTCGTTGAGACAAAAACAAGCCACCTGAATGACGCTTGATGACAATCCCCAAAAAATAACTCAAAGGCCATAAGTCTTTCATAGCAAAATCAGAACTGAGCATGGTCATGATAGACTGGCGCAAGGCATCGGAAGAGACGGTCAAGATGATATCATCCACGTACAATAGAATGTAGGCCAAGGACGAACCACGACGGTAGATGAACAATGAATTATCTGACCTGCTGTGAGTGAACCCAATAGTTGAAACAAAGTCAGCAAACCTCGTGTACCAGGCCCTTGGAGACTGCTTAAACCCATATAAGGACTTCTTCAACAAACATACATGATGAGGACGGTTTGGATCTCTGAAACCCAACGGCTGATGCATATAGATTGTTTCCTTGAGATCACCGTGTAGGAAAGCATTCTTAACATCCAACTGATGAATTGACCAAGTCTTTGAAAGAGCCAAGCTAAGCACCGTGCGAATGGTAGCCGATTTGACCACCGGACTAAACGTCTCACCACAATCTATCCCAACTTGCTGAGTCTTACCATCACCAACAAGTCGCACCTTATGTCGAGCAAATGACCCATCTGAATTCTCCTTATGAGCAAAAATCCGCATAGACCTGATAACATTAATACCATATGGACGGGGCACCAACTCCCATGTCTTATTATCAATAAGAGCATTATATTCATCAGTCATAGCAATTTTCCAATTAGGGTCATTTAATGCGAACACAGGATTGCGGGGCAATGGGGATTTAGAGACATCAGAATGTAAATTAAAATGTCTTTTAGGTGTAAAAATACCCCGCTGACTACGAGTGACCGGTCTATGACTCGAGGACGAATTGAGGGAATTTTGGGATTTTTCTGGGCTCGGGACGGATTGGCCAGCAGGCAGTGGGCCTGCTGGCCCAAATCGATAACTGGAAGCCTCTTCTGGAGCAGTTCCAGAATTGGGCTGGACTGGCCCAATTGCTGGAACTGTTCCAGTCATTGGAACTAACTTCTGCTGGCGGCGGAAGCGTGGGACCAGCGGGCAGTGGGCCCGCTGGAGGATTTTGGGTGCGGGAGATGTCCGAAAAATTCCGAATAATATACGGGGATATTTGGTCATCCAAAAAAATTTATACGACCTAGGCTTGGGAGTATGAACTTTTGTAAACGAAAATTGAGTTTCATAAAAAATGACATGGCGATTAATTATGATTTTCTTGGAGGATAAATCAAAACACTTATAACCACGATGATTCGACGGATAACCCAAAAATACACACGGGGTAGACCGAGCCTGAAATTTGTTAATTGTGGTGGATGGGAATAACGGATAACACAAGCACCCAAAAATCCGAAGATGAGAATAAGAAGGGTTCTTATTATATAGGATGTTAAGGGGGAAAGAATATGTCAGACCTTTAGAAGGAATTATGTTAAGAAGATATGTGGCCATTTGTAGAGCATGATGCCAAAAATATGGAGGTATGGAGGCATGAATTAAGAGAGTTCAGACAATGTTATTTATGGAACGAATTTTGCGTTTGGCTTTCCCATTTTGTGAAGATGTATGAGGACACGAAAAACGAAAATTTATCCCATTATTAGCACAAAACTCCCGAAACTCCCTATTGTCATACTCTTTCCCATTATCACATTGAATATTTTTTATTTCTCTTTCGAATTGAGTACGAATGAACGCTCAAAATTTGATGAAGACGGAAAACACTTGTGATTTATTCGCAATTGGAAACGTCCACAAAAATCTAGAATAATCATCTAAAAAGAGAACATAATATCGATGACCCAATGAACTAAGAACAGGACATAAGTCGCTATGAATAATATCAAATGGCTTTGAAGTATGAGAATTGGAGTCTACAAATGGTAACTTAACAATTTTCCCTAATGAACAAGGCTGACAAAGTGGAGTACGACTCGTACTATTACAAGAAATAAGGCTATTTTTTTATCTAAAACTGATAAAATAGAAGATCCCGAATGACCCAGACGAGCATGCCACATGGACGGAGAGATGGCTGCAAAAATTGACGACAAAGCTTGACTCGATGGACTGAAACTAGGCATGATAGGATACAGATCCCCCCTACTATCACACCTCATGAGATGACTCCCCGTCTTGAAATCCTTCACAGAGAAACCAAAAGGATCAAATTCAACGGAAATGGAATTGTCAGTAGTGAACTTCCGGAAAGACACTAAATTTTTAATCAATTTAGGAGCATGTAAAGTATTTTTCAAGAGAAGGGGTGGATTGGGGGGAGACAACGTTTTCTGACCATAACCCTGAATTGGAATAGAGTTGCCATTACCAACAATTATACCCCGAGGGGTGCTCAAATTGGAATAAGAGGAGAGAGTACCTGATTCGGAAGTCATGTGAGTAGTTGCCCCGGTGTCCATATACCAATTTGGGTCTGGTTGAGTCAACCCCAACGTGTGCATCGCGACCTCGATATCAGTCTGAGTGGGGCCTGCTGCATAGTGGGCTTGCGGAGGTCGGGGCCCAAGAACTCCTGTCCGTGATGGTGCTTTGGGCGAGCCGCCGTTGGAGTTACCGCCGGGCCACCGCCGCAGGACCACCGCCGGGGTGTTGGGCACGGACCGTTGGCCGGCCCCACCGGCCGCCGGGAACTTGCCGGCTGGTTGGTAAGGGTTGTTGGCCCACTGCCCCCGCCCCACTGCCATGGTCCCCACTGCTGGGCCCAGGGAGGTGGTGGGCCACTGTTCCCTGGATGGGACCCACCGCCTGCTTGCTGACCACCGAAACCGCCACCAGAACTGCCGCGTTTGCCCCCGCGGTTTTTGTTATTATTCTTGCGATTATTCTTGCCGCCACCATTATTATGGTTTTGGCCCAAATTATTCACAAAACCCGAAGAACTAGGGGAAGACGCCATCATGACGACGGGGCTTGCTCTGATAGCCGCCTTTTTAGCCAACCCCGCTTCTTCCAAAGTAAGCATGGAGCGGGCTTGATAAAAGTCAGGAAGAGGGTTGCTTTGGCGAGGGAGAGTTCCAACCCCATTATAGGCCTCCGAAAGACCGGCAACCAGCTGTAGAACGAGACGATTATTCGTTATCGGTGCACCAACATTACGGAGTTGATCTGCCAACTCCTTTAGTTTCTTGCAATATGCAGAAACGTTCGGAAATTCGTCCATTCGAACTAGAGAGAATTCCTGCTCGAGTGTGACGACACGTGAATGTTGGTTGTCTTGGAATATGTCACGCAATCTATTCCATGCAGCCATAGCCATGGTATCCGGCTCAATAATCGTCTGTAGAAGGTCCACCGAAATAGTGGAGTAGATCCACCGGAGAACGGTAGCATCAAGTGTAATCCATAACTCAGGATCCTCCGAAGGAAGGGGTCTAGCGGGAGGAATGATGTGATGAAGAACTTGATAAGAGATAGCGTGAATTTTAAACAACTCCGCCCACGTCGCATAATGGACGTTTTCCATCTCAAGGACAATAGGGATACTGCTCTTGATATTGGAAATCGTGAGGGCAGGGTGATAATTATTCTTAGACATATTGAAAGAACAAAGAAGGAGGGGAAATTTAAGAGAGGTTTTTGAGAGCGGAAGACGAAATTTGGGAGAGAAACCCGAGGGGGGGGGGGTGTTCTCGGCCGAGAAGGTCAAAAAAATTTAGGGAGAGAATTTTTTTTGTAAAACCTAGTCTCTTGATACCATGAAAGAAATAATCCCCTTCATTATTTTCATTGATTGAATAGATATATATACAAGTTACAAAATAGGAGAATCCTATTCCTATTCTATTCCTAAAACCTTATTCTACCATAATTCTAACTATACAATTATGGTAAGTGTATATCCTAAATATGGTAAGTGTATATCCTAATCTAGGTAACAAATATACTACAATATACACACAATATACTTTCCTTAATATACAACTATGTCCACTGTTTTGCTGCCCTAGTACCGTGAATGGCCTGGACGAGTTGGGCCATTTGGGCCGCCTCTGCTGGGCTGCCACTGCTCCACTACTGGGCTGCCACTGCTCACTGCTTTGTATACCTGTGATATATACTGATGTATATTCAGTGTATATCACAGGTATATTACCTTTGTTTAACATATACCGTGTATATCCTTGTATATTTTCATCTTCTATAGTTAATTAATTATTTCTAGCTGTTTGCCAACCATTGTAAATTTGAAATTAATGAACATATGCCGAAGTCTAAACAAATGTTCCTGAATAGATGATTCTACTTTCTCCAGGCATATTTTTCCTGAAAAGATGTCTTGCGTGTGCCATTTTTGCCGTTAATTCTTCCTCATTACTTTAGGTTCACTTTTGAGCTTAGTGTTCCTAAAAGTGAAAAGCGCAAATGAAGCGACAAGATCCATGGATGCTATTTTTCCTCTTTGTTCATTTTTGTGTGTGGTTACTTCTGATATTATCTCTTACTGAATCCTGTTAGCTAGTATTTGGAAGAGTCTCCTGGTCGCTTTTAGAGCAATTTTACATTTTTTGAATTAAAATCATCGGGTGCTTAAAATCGATAAATTACATATTGGTGGAAATTTTGAGCTGTTGTCCAAGTAGCTCAGATGGTTGCCTTGGCAAAAGTGTCCCTTGAAATGTATACCATCAGATTTCCAGCTGAGAAACTTGTAGTTCTAAAAATGCAAGGGAGTAATATCCTAGAATTTAGACTGGATATGCAGGTTTGTCACTCACTTCGACTATTTCATGTACTAATATTGCAACTGAGTGAAATAAAATCTTAATTGGAACTATATGTTGTTTTTCTTTTAGTGTTGTAAAAATTTGAAGGAGCTGGATCTCTCTAATTGCAAGCACCTCAAAAGAACTCCAAACTTCAACGGTTCACGAAGTCTTGAGACTTTACGGCTTCGTGGTTGCTCAAGTGTGACCGAGATCCATCTATCAATAGGAAATTTCTCCAGACTAATTAACCTATATTTGTCTGGTTTTAAGAAACTTAAGAATCTCCCAGGCAACATGCGGCAGCTAAAATCCCTTCAATCCTTGGACATTAGTGGATGCTTATCAATACAAACACTGCCAAGTGACCTTGGAGATAGGCAAAGTCTAAATTTTCTTCATGCACTTGATACGGGTATAAAACAATTGCCTGGATCTGTTGAAATGCTAAGAGATCTCGTAGCTTTGGAAGTGGGAGGTCCAAACTTAGAGGTCAAAAGGAGTTTTCTCGAAGAAGAGTCTGTCACATAGAATCTTTGTCAACTTTTATTTTGCGCTTAAGCCTTACATATTGTGGTTTATCTGAGACAGATATTCCTAAGAATATTGGGAGTTTATCCTCAACTTTTTTATACTCGAGTGGAAATAGTTTCCACTGTCTACCCTTTGGGTTTTCTAAGTTACTATCCTTGTGTTCCTTGGCGTATGTAGAATCGCTAAGCGTGTGTAAATAGACCCGAGCTTTGGAAAAAAAATCACGTTTACATATGCTAATAAAGAGATTAGTATATAAAAGGATTAAATCCCGAAATAATTTTGGACGTAGCAAGTATGACGACGGGGAGCGGAAATAAATAATGGTTGTATATCCCTAAAGAGATTATGGACTAGTGTCATATTACAAAATTATGACACTGAGGATATGAAGGTCTTATAAGTTATTAAGATTTAAGTGAATTGAGATCACAGAATTAATTATGTGTGATTGATAAATTATGCGGAGGCAAGTCACTTAATTAATTAAATGACCGTGCATGTTGGTGCAATGTGGCATGAAATAACGGACTCCACCGCCAAGGGAGGCTTGGCTGGAAGACAAAATCATTAGGATTCATTAATTAAAGCATCTTTGGAAAGGGTGTTTTTTTATCTTTGTTGAGAATTCTTTTTATGGGACGTTCAGCAACATCTCATTTAGAAGACAATTTCATTTAAGTAACAGACACCAAATAAACATTTCCAAACTTACCATTTCGTTCCGGTGAAGTCTTTGTCATTTCAAAGACATACCAAAGTCCCTTTATTTTTCATTCCAGTACTGGAAACCTTTTTCATTGCAAAAGATATATCAACGTTCTTCTAGTTCTCCTGCTCTTTCTAAATATCGAGGTATGTTAAGGTAAATTATTTCTTTCTTTTGGCATATTCCATGTAACGAAACGTAACCGTGATATTGTTCCATAAATTGTTCTACTCTTAGAAGTTAAGAATATTCATGTTATTGATTCCTAAGTTAAAAGCATGTCTGAATATGTTCCTAAGTCCTTATTGAGGCATACAAAAAAGATGTTGATATTTACAGTGTTAGCCGAAGGTACAAGGATATTGTGTCACCCAGGTTGTGCTATTGTTATTTATGCATTTTCATTTGCATTGCATTTATGTTTTACCCAAGACCGTATATTAGGGATGGGAAACGCAGACCACCTGATCAGCTGAGATATGATAATGATAAAGCCTGTGTGGCTTAATGAAGGAAGATGCCTGATTAAGGGCCAATATATATATATATATATATATATATATATGATTGGGAGGAAGATGCCCTTGTGTGGCCAGTATTTATGTATTTACCGCATTGTGCATGACATTTAGACATATTATGCCCACAGAGACTGACATGAAATGATGCCCACAGAGGCCGTTATGGTAAGGAAGATGCCTGAAGAGGCTGATGTATATGTATACTGCATTGTGCATAACATTTAGCATATGCATTAGGGCCCTCAGAGGCATTTACTGCTGGTTAGTTGTTTCTGTTTCAGTTGTTGGTATATCCCTGTTATACTATTGTTCATGCTTGACATACTCAGTACATCAGTCGTACTGACGTCCCTTTTGTCGGGGGACGCTGCGTTTCATGCCCGCAGGTTCAGTTAAAGAAGGTGACGGTTCACGCTAGTAGGTTGATGGTTCAGCCGATGTTAGAGCACTCTATTTGTTTCAGAGTTGCAGTCTGGTTGTGGTACAGTATTTCTGCATACGCATATGGGTATGGCGGGGTCCTGTCCCGTCCTTGTGATGTCATGTATTCTTTAGAGGCTTGTAGACAGGTGTCCTATGGTTAGCTGTCATGTGTGGCCTTGTCGGCCTTGGTATAGGTATGTATGTATGAAAATTGGATTTCTGGTTAAGATTTTCTATAATTTTTTTCGGCTTAGTCCGTATTCAATCATGATTAAAAGTTGGTTGTACGATTAGCGATACCCGGTGGGTGAGGTCCGGGTGCCCGTCGCGGTCCTACGGTTTGGGTCGTGACAGAATCTTCAAATGCTCCGATCAATATCAAATTTAGAAAATCTTGAGAATTTTGAAATTGCAAATTGCAAAAAGTTGGTTAACATTATAGGGCTGGAGAACCTCGTGCATCAACATGTTTAATTGTACCTCTCTTGAGAATCCATTCAATGAAGGCTTCTTTAGTGCACCTACTTTAGCATTCGATGTCTGGTTAGTTTCTCTCTCTCTCTCTCATATAGCTAGTAATAATTTGTGTCTTCATCTGATGAAGTAGGGGTTACAAATTTGTCTCCAATGCGATGAGATTCCAGATTGGTGCGGCAATCAAGTAGCTCCATCTATCTGCTTCACTATGCCGACACATAATAAGTTTTTGGGAATGATTATTTGGTGTGTTCGCAAGTTTGTCAATATGGTACCCTCTTCTAGCAGTATTGAGCATCGCTTGAGCTTTAGTATTGCTGAAAAAAATTCTTCGTCTCTAGCCTTTTGATGAAGTAATTCCCGCTGGACAGGTAGAACTATCGTCTATATTTTACACGTCTTATTTACAAATACCTTTTGAAGGCCAGATGAGAGGCGGAGAAAAGATGAAAGTCTTCGAGCAAGGTAAAGAAAAAACGATAAAGAAGATAGGGATCCATTTGTTATATTTAGACCAACGTGGTAAAGTTACTGATAAACATAGAGGTTACACGTGTTTGCACATATTTTCGGTGATAGTCCAACGGTATATTCTGTGTATATACTCCATATATAGCACACGGATTTTAGGTAATATTGTACATTAATTAGTATTGTATACTTACCATAATTACAGTAGTCTTGTACTACTAGAATAGGGTTTTGAGATTAGAATAGGAATATATTTTCTATTATGGAAAATATTGTAAATTGTAAATTGTATATATACTATTTCATTAATGAAAATAATCAGGGGATTATTTCTTTCATGGTATCAAGAGTCTAGGTTAAATTTTCCTCTCCAAAATTTCTGCGTGTCCTGCATTGTTTTCCGAGAGCTTCCTCGGTTTCCATGCGTGATTCTTTCCCAAATTTTCTTCTTCCCAAAATCTCTTCATCACGTCTTGCGTTGCTATTATGGCTAAGGACACGTTTCACCCTGCCCTTGCTATTTCTAATATCAAGAATCACATCCTTATCGTTCTTGAGATAGAAAACGTCCAATATGCGACGTGGGCCGAATTGTTCAAAGTTCATGCACGCTCTCATCAAGTCCTCCATCATATTATCCCAGCAGCTCCTACGGACACGGAGGTGCCTAAAGCCGAGGATGATCCTAAGTGGATTTATTCCACTATTTCTATCGATCTATTGCAGAAGATTATCGAACCAGATACCACGACGATGACAGCTTGGAATAGAGTACGTGATATATTCCAAGATAATCAAAATTCTCGTGTTGTTACCTTGGGACAGGAATTCTCCCACGTAAAGATGAAAAATTTCCCCAACGCTTCAGCATATTGCAAAAGGTTGAAGGAGTTGGCAAACTAACTCCGCAACATTGGTGCGCTTGTTACCAACGACCGTCTTGTCCTTCAGATGATTGCAGACCTTTCAGAGGCATATAGTGGTGTTGACACGCTTCTTCGTCAGAGCAGCCCTCTTCCATAATTTTATCAGGCTCGTTCTATGCTTATACTCGAAGAAGCCGGCTTGGCCAAAAAGGCGGCTATCAGTGCTAGTCCCGTCGTCATAATGACGTCCTCTCCTAATTCTCAGGATTTTGTTGGTCATTCCGGCCAAAACCGTACTCATGGTGGCAGCAAAAATAATCGGAAAATAATGGCAAAAGTCGCGAGAGCAAACGCGGCGGTTCCGACAATGGTAACGGTGGCGGAGGATAATATCCCGGATACAATGGGCCACCGACCCACTGGGCCGTAGGCCTGGAACAGTGGGCAGCGGCCCAACAACCTAGGTTCGCCGTCAGTTCCTGCCCATTTCCAGTGGGCTTTCCAATAGCCTGGTATTGGGCCAGTGATTCCCGAAGCAACACTGGGTCAGGGCAGCACACAGGGGTACTTGGTCCCCGACCTTCGTAAGCCCACCATGCAGCAGGCCCCACTCAAACCGATATTGAGGCCGCGATGCACACACTTGGTTTGACTCTACCGGACCCGAATTGGTACATAGACATCGGCGCCACTACCCACATGACATCCAATTTAGGTACTCTCTCGTCTTATTCCAATTTGAGCAACCCTCATGGCATAATTATTGGTAATGGTAATTGTTCCAATTCGTGGTTATGGTCATAAAACTTTGTCTCCCCCCATCCACCCCTTATCTTGAAAAATACCCTTCATGCCCCCAAATTGATTAAAAGCTTAGTGTCTGTCCGTAAATTTACCACTTAAAATTCCATGTCTATTGAATTTGATCTATTTGAGTTTTCTGTGAAGGATTTCAAGACGGGGAGTCCTCTCATGAGGTGTGATAGTATGGGAGATCTTTATCCTATCACGCCATGTTCCGGTCTATAGAGTCAAGCCTTGCCGTCAACGTTTACAGTCGTTGCTCCTTCCTTGTGGCATGCTCGTCTTGGTCATCAGGGGTCATTTATTTTGTCTTCCTTAGATAAAAATAATTTTATTTCATGTAAGGGTACATGTAGTACTCCGAATTGTCAATCTTGTTCTTTAGGAAAAAATGTTAGGTTGCCATTTGTAGACTCTAATTCTCATACTTTAATGCCATTTGATATTATTCATAGCGATTTATGGACGTCTCCTGTTCTTAGTTCGTTGGGTCATAGGTATTATGTTCTCCCGTTACCGAGTTGGGCCAGCAGGCCCACTGACTGCTGGCCAGTCCGTTGACAGTCCCGATAATCCCTAAAATCTGCCCAATTCTCCTCCGCGTCATAGACCGGTCACTCGTAGTCAACGAGGTATTTTTAAACCAACAAGACATTTTAATTTAAATTCTAATGTTCTTAAATCCCTCTACCCCGTAACCCTGTGTCTGCTCTAAATGACCCGAATTAGAATAGTGATATAACCGATGAATATAATGCTCTTATTTATAATAAGATGTGGGAGTTAGTGCACCGTCTATATGGTGTTAATATTATCAGGTCTATGTGGATTTTTGCTCATAAGGACAATTCTGACGGTTCTTTTGCGAGGCATAAGGCTCGGTTGGTGGGTGATGGTAAGACTCAGCAGGTTGGTGTAGATTGTGGTGAGATATTTAGTTCGGTGGTCAAGCCGGCTACTATTTGCATTGTGCTCAGCTTGGCTCTTTCGAAAGCATGGCCCATTCATCAGCTGGATGTGAATAATGTTTTCTTACATGGTGATCTCAATGAGACAATTTATATGCATTAGCCCTTGGGTTTTAAAGGTCCCAAATATCCTTATCATGTCTGTTTGTTGAAAAAGTCCTTTTATGGGCTTAAGCATTCTCAACGGACTTGGTATAAGAGGTTTGCAGACTATAGTTCGACTATTGGGTTCTCTCACAGCAAGTCTGACAATTCATTGTTCATATATCGTCGTGGTTCTTCCTTGGCTTATATATTATTATATGTGGATGATATTATCTTGATTGCCTCTTCTGATGCATTATGCCGGTCTATCATGACAATGCTCAGTTCTGAGTTTGCTATGAAAGACTTGGGGCCATTGAGTTACTTTTTGGGGATTGTTGTTACTCGTCATGCAAGTGGGTTGTTCTTATCTCAGAGGAAGTACGCAGCTGAGATCATTGAGAGGGATGGGATGTCTTCCTGTAAGTCCACTTCCACTCCAGTTGATACTAAGGACAAGTTGGGTGCTGCGGCTGGCTCACCTTATGAGGATCGGACCCGCTATCGCAGTCTTGCAAGGGCCCTTCAGTATATTACATTCACGAGACCCGATATTACGTATGCCGTACATCATGTGTGTTTGTTTATGCATGATCCCAGGATTGAGCACATGAGTGCACTCAAACACATTATTAGGTACATCCAGGGGACACTTGACTATGGATTATATTTATATCCGTTATCGACTGCTACACTTGTCTCATATACAGATGCTGATTGGGGTGGCTGTTTGGATACCAGACGGTCTACGTCTAGCTATTGTATATTTCTTGGTAATAACTTGGTCTCATGGTCTGCAAAGCATCAGTCGATATTGTCCCGCTCTAGTGCAGAGGCCGAGTATCGAGGGGTAGCCAATGTGGTCTCTGAATCATGTTGGTTACGCAATCTTTTTTTAGAGCTTCATTGTCCTATTTAGAAAGCTACCTTGGTTTATTGTGATAATGTTAGTCCCATCTATCTGTCTGGTAATCTGGTTAAACACCAGCGCACTAAACATATTGAGATGGACATTCAATTTGCCCGAGAAAAGGTAGCTCATGGACAAGTACGCGTCTGTCATGTCCCTTCCAGATATCAGATTGCAGACATCTTTACAAAGGGCCTTTCCTCGATTCTTTTTGAAGATTTTAAGGACAGTCTCAGCGTACGAAGACCGCCCGCTATGACTGCGGGGGTGTGATAAACATAGAGGTTATACACGTGATATACACTGAATGTATATCACGTGTTTGCACATATTTTCGGTAATAGTCCAGCTATATATTCTGTGTATATACTCCATATATAGCACACCGTTTTTAGGTAATATTGTACATTAATAGTATTGTATACTTACCATAATTATAGGAGTCTTGTACTACTAGAATAGGGTTTTGGGATTAGAATAGGAATAAGTTTTCTATTATGGAAAATTGTATATTGTATATATACTATTTCATTAATGAAAATAATTAGGGGATTATTTCTTTCAGTTACATCATTGCCAGCAATCGTGGATCATTCTCATTCTTAGATGAAGAGAACAACAACTACAACAACATACCCAATGAAATTCCACAACGTGAGGTCTTGGGAGGGCTACCTTGGTAGGTAGAGCGGTTGTTTTCGAGAGACCCTCGGCTCAAGACAAGAAAAGCAAAAAAACAGTCAGACTCGGTCAAAAAAATTAAAGTAGTAAGAAAATGTTGGTAGCAAACGTGGATACGCCATGATATCACATCCTGAAAGAGAAGCAGTAACTAACGCAGATAAATAAGATAAACCATGTACATTAAAGAACGCGTTGCAAAAGAAATAAAACTAGAGAAGACTATAAAGCAATACTACACCTATTTGTATGATATGCTAAGCATGCCTACAGTAATAACACCACAACTACCAGTTTATAAGTGTAAGTAGGACTACGCTCGACTACCTACTACCCATCTACCCTAATCTGTGTCCTCCACAACCCTCTATCTAAGGTCATGTGCTTAGTAAGTTGCGCGTGCTCCATATCCCGTCTAATCACCTCTCTCCAATATTTCTTCGGCCTACCTCTACCCCTCATGAACCCGTCCATAGCCAACCTCTCACACCTCCGCACTGGGGCATTTATGTCTCTCCTCCGCATATGTCCAAACCATCTCAACCTTGCTTCCCGCATCTTGTCTTCCATCGAGACCACTCCCACTCTATCCCGGATATCATCATTTCTAATCATGTCCCTCATCGTATACCCACACATCCATCTGAGCATCCTCATTTCCGCCACTCTCATCATTTGGGTGTGCAATGTCTTGACTGACCAACACTCCGCCCCATACAATATAATTGGTCTAACCACCAGCTTATAAAACTTGCGTTTAAGTTTTGGTGGCACCTTTTTGTCGCACAAGACTCCAGATGCAAGAGTCTATTTCATCCACCCTGCCCCAATACGATGTGTGACATCGTCATCAATCTCTCCATTCCTTTGGATGATAGACCCGAGGTACTTGGAGCTTCTTTTCTTTGGAATGACCTGAGCCTCAAGCCTCACCTCCACGTCTGTCATACGGGCGCTCCCTTTGTTGAACTTGCACTCCAAGTATTCTATCTTGGTCCTACTCAACCTGAACGCTTTAGATTCCAAAGTATGTCTCCAAACCTCCAACTTAGTGTTCACCCCGCTGTGAGTCTCATCAATCAGGACTATATCGTATGCGAATAATATTCACCATGACACTTCCACTTGGATTTGTCGCATTTGTCCATCTATCACCAAGGAAAATAAGAATAGGCTAAGAGTTGATCCCTAGTGCAGCCCCATCATCATAGGAAAGTGCTCCGAGTCTCCTCCCACTGTGCGTACCATGGTATTGGCTTTATCATACATATCCTTAATCGTCATAGTGTACGCCACATGTACACATTTAGCCTCCAAACATCTCCAAAATAACCTCCATAGGGACTTTATCATATGCCTTCTCGAGGTCGATGAAAACCATATGTAAGTCTCTCTTCCTCTCCCTATATAGCTCCACCACACTTCTAATAAGTTGAATGGCTTTTGTAGTCGAACGCCCCGGCATGAATCCAAACTGGTTCTCGGAAATAGACACGCCACTTCTCACCCTCATCTCCACGACTCTTTCCCAAACTTTCATAGTATGGCTTAGCAGCTTGATACCCCTATAATTGTTGCAACTCTGGATATCACATTTGTTCTTGT
Source organism: Anisodus tanguticus (assembly GCA_034509755.1). Taxonomy (NCBI): domain Eukaryota; kingdom Viridiplantae; phylum Streptophyta; class Magnoliopsida; order Solanales; family Solanaceae; genus Anisodus; species Anisodus tanguticus. The sequence goes on along the minus strand of CM067542.1, from coordinate 52,405,093 downwards.
ACACAGGAACCATTGTACTCCACCTCTATTTTTCAGGCATTCTCGCCGTCTTAAAAATGACGTTCAATAACTCAGTCAGCCACTCCAAGCCCGCCATGCCTATTCTCTTCCAAAATTCAACTGGGATCTCATCCGGCCCGGTCGCTCATCCCCCACGCATCCTGCGAACAACACCCTTAACCTCATCAATCTTGATGCTTCTACAATACCCAAAGTCTAGGTACCTACCATATTGCTCCAAATCTCCCAACACAATGTCTCTATCTCCTTTCTTTCAAGAGTTTATGAAAGTAAGACTCTACATCTGCCTAATATGCGCGTCCTTCACCAGTACTTTGCCGTCCTCATCCTTGATGCACCTCACATGATCTAAGTCGCGGGCCCTCCCCTCCCTCACCTTGGCTAGTCTGTGTAACTTCTTATCCCATTTTTCCCTCTAGTTCCACGTATAGGCATTCAAAAGCCGTTGTTTTCGCCACCGTGACTGCCAACTTTGCCTCCTTCCTCACCATCTTATAGAGTTCCCTATTTGTTCACTTCTCCATCTTATCGTTGCTTTCTACCAATTTCTCATACGCCACTTTCTTCGCATCCACATTCTCTTGAACTATACCATTCCACCTTAGTTCTCTCGATGCCCACCACGGCTACCCCGCGAGACCCCTAACACTTCTCTAGCCACCTCCCGAATGCAACTGGTCATTTTGTCCCACATACTGGTCGCGTTCCCACTACTCCCTTATGCCCCCTTGGCCGTCAACCTCTCCCCCATCTCCTTTGCACTAGACATGGTCAAACTCTCCCATTTGATTCTCAACCTGTCATCCTCAACCCTTTTCTTCTTCTCCATCTTGATCTCCAAATCCATCACCAAAAGCTTATGTCGGGTTGTAAGACACTTATTTAGAATAACCTTGCAGTCTTTACAAAGACCGTTGTCAACCTTCCTAAGGAGTAAAAAGTCTATCTAAGTCTTAGCCACCGAACTACAAAATTCACCAAGTGCTCTTCCTTCTTCAGGAAATTCGAATTGGCTATCACCAACCCAAATGCTCTAGCGAACTCCAAAAGTGAGACGCCTCTCTTATTCCTATCCCCGATGGCAAAGCCTCTATGCACGTCGTCGTAGCCCCTTAGAAGTGACCCGATATGTCCATTGAATTCCCCTCCCACAAATAACTTCTCAGTGGGTGGTACACCTTCCACCACCTCGTCTAAATCCTCCCAAAAGCACCTCTTCTCCTCCTCGACCAAGCTCGCCTGCAACGCGTAAGCACTAATAATGTTCATAGTGGACCCCCTAACTACCAATTTAATCGTCATCATCCTTTCGTTGACCCTCCTAACCTCTACCACCTTGTCCCTAAGCTCGTTGTCTATCAAAATGCCTACCCCATTCCTATTGTAACATCCCGTACTTTTGGGTCACAGGTTGAATCGCTAAGCGTATGTAAAATCGCTAGGCGTATGTAAATGGACCCTAGCGTTGGGAAAATTCATGTTATATTTATGTATGCTAAAAGAGATTAGTATATAAAAGGATTAAACCCCGAAATAATTTTGGACGTAAGAAGTATGACGACGGGGATCAGAAATTAATTATGTGTGTGATTGATAATTACATGAAGGCAGGTCACTTAATTAAATAAGTGGAGTGCATGTAGTGTGTATGTGTCGATGATTAAGGTTATCCACCGCCAAAGAATTGGCTGAGTGGGAGACCATATCATAAAGCCATTAATGCTAACTTATTGTCATCTTTTAAGAGGGAGTTTATATTCTGCTTTGGGAATTCACTTTGAAGACCAAAAGGAAACAATTCACTTTGACATTTGAGAAAACAATGAAGCGTACGAAATGCAGTATCAATCTCTTTAACATTTCATTTTAAGATTGAGATAGGTATATCATTTTTTTGCTAGTTAGACGATAAAGTAGGCAGTGACGTTTTGATATTGCTCCTAAGAACAAAGTGCAGCAATAATATTTTCCTTCCAGTTTAGCGAAAAACGAAGGTATGTTAAGGCAAATTATTTCTTTCTTTTTGACATGTTCTATGTAATGAAATATAACCATGATATTATTCCATAAATTATTCTACTCCTATTAGTTAAGAATATTCATGTTGTTGATTCATATGTTAAAAGCATGTCTAAATATGTTCCTAAATCCTTATTGAGGTATACAGGAGAAATGTTGATATTCCCAATATTAGCCGAAGGTACATGTTAAGTACTTCCAATGTTAGCCGAAGGGGCAAGGATATTATGTCATCTGATAAGTTCAGATATTTCATTGTCATTCATGCATATATATAATATATTGGATCGGGTTGCACGTTCCGCAACACTAACATATATTGGATCGGGTTGTACGTTCCGCAACACTAACATATATTTATTGGATCAGGTTTCATGTTCCGCAACACTAATATATATTGGATCGGGTTGCACGTTCCGCAACACTAACATATATATATATATATATATATATATATATATATATATATATATATATATATATATATATATGTATATATACACATATCGCATTGGCATTGTGCATAACATTTAGGCATGCGGTTAGAGCCCTCAGAGGCATTTACTGCTAGTCGGTTGTTTCTGTTTCAGTTTATTATTATATTCCTGTTATGATATTGTTCATGCCTGACATACTCAGTACAACAGTCGTCCTGGCGTCCCTTTTGTCGGGAGACGATGCGTTTCATACCCGCAGGTTCACGTAGACAAGACGACGATCCACGTTAGTAGGTTGCTGACCCAGCGGATTTTGGAGCATTCCCCTTGTTTCGGAGTGTCGGTCTAATTTTGGTACGGATAATTTTGCATGTGTATATGGGTATGGCGGGGCCTTGTCCCATCTTTTGATGTCGTATACTCTTTAGACGCTTGTAGACGGTGTCCTGTGTGTAGTAGTCTTGTATGACCTTGTCGGCCTTTGGGATGTATATATATATATATATATATATAAGTTGGTTCTCTGGTTAAGATTTTTCATGATATTTTTCTTCTTAATCCGTGTTTAATTATAATAGGGTGTTAACTGTACGATTAGTGGTACCCGACGGGTGGGGTCTGGATGCCCGTCGCGGCCCTCAAGTTTGGGTCGTGACAAACTTGGTATCAGAGCATGTCTGTCTTAGGGAGTCTACAAATCGTGTCTAGTAGAGTCTTGTTTATGGGTATGTTTATAAGCAGGAGGCTATCTAACATTTAGGGATGGTTTCCATTCTTTCATCTCATAAATCGTGTAGTAGAGCTGAGTTATAAGTATTTCACTCCTAATCAGTCTCGTGTTTATGATTCCATCGATGCCTACATCAAGGAAGAAGTTCAAGAGTGTGAGGGCGTTGAATACGGCTGCAGGCGAAGGTACCAGCCGATTGCCAAGCACTAGCAAGGGCCAGAGTAAGACCCACGGTGAAACTTCTTCGTATGATTCCCCCAGTTCACTACCATCGGAGGATATTAGTGGAGCGGCAGTACCCCAGTTCCTCCACTTGATACTCCAGATAATGATCTTGATATACGGAGTGCGGTACAGTTACTTACACGATTGGTGGCCGCTCAGGCCCAACGTCAGGTTCTCAGTCCTTCTGATAGAGCTGCTATAGTGAGAGCTCGGGATTTCATTAATGTAGACCCTCCGATATTCACGGGATTAGATCTTAACACAGACCCACCAAATTTTCTGAATCAGGTACAACGTACCTTGCAGATGATGGATGCTACCGATACTGAGTCTGAAAAGTTTGCTTCTTATAGACTGCGGGATATCGCAGTGACCTGGTATGAGACATGAGAGCACTCTAGGGGACCTCCTGCTCCATGAGTAGGATGGAGAGAGTTTTTAGAGACCTTCTTATAGCATTTTCTGCCAGTCGAGCTTCGACGGGCTAGGCAGGACAGGTTCCTACGTCTTGAGCAGGGAAGCATGAGTGTTCGAGAATATAGCTTGCAGTTTAATTCATTGGCCAGATATGTTCCTACGATGATAGCATAGATGAGTGATCGGGTACATAGGTTTGTTACTGGCTTAGGGCCGTCCTTGGTCAACGAGTGTACTATGACTTCTCTAAATCCGAGTATGGCTATTGTCCGCATTCAGGCTTATGCAGAGAATTTGGAGGATCGTAAGAGGAAACATCGGGTAGATCGAGAATGTGATAAGGGCCAGCATAAGAGGGCTCGATCCTTAGGTGACGTAAAAGAGTTCAGAGTTGGGCCCAAGATACAACTTTATAGACGACCAATGTTACCCAGCATCCAGCATCATTACCATTTTCAGGGTCGAGGGCTGATCAGTGTGTTCAATCGGGACCAGGTTAGAGTTCATAAGCGTCGGGATCTTATTATAGAACGCCTTCTAGTCATATGAGGCCATTATTGGCTCGATGCGAGCAGTGTGGTAGGACCCATACATGTCCGTGCCAACAAAGAGCAAATGTGTGTTATTCTTGTGGTGAACCTGGTCATTTTATGCGAGAATGCCCGACAAGAGGCGAAGGTGTTAAGGCTCGGCCGGCCGGATCTACAGCAACTTCATCACAGTCGGTACGCCCGTCAGGGTAGAGTCAGCAGACATTATTCGGTTGAGGTTGAGGTAGAGGTAGGGGCCAGAATCGCATTTATGCATTAATGGGGCGACAGGATCAGGAGTCCTCACATGATGTTATTACAGGTACATTATCGATATTTTCACATAATGTGTATGCGTTGTTAAATCTAGGCTCCAATCTATCATATATTACTCATTTTATTTCCTGTAAATTTGGTAAGAAGCCTGAGGTGATAAGGGATCAATTTGTGGTATCTACACCAGTTGGTGAGTCGGTAGTTGCTAGACGAGTCTATCGAAATTGTGCAGTATTAGTTTGTAGCCATTAGACCCTAACGGATTTGGTAGAACTAGAGATTGTTGATTTTAATGTTATTATGGCATGGATTGGCTAGCATCATGCTATGCTAATGTTGATTGCCGAACAAAGATTGTTAAATTTCAGTTTCTGGGCGACCCAATCCTTGAATAGAAGGGTAATACGACGTCGCCAAAAGGAAGGTTTATCTCATACCTTAAGGCAAGGAAGATGATTTCCAAAGGTTGCATATACCATTTTGTCCGGGCAAGAGATGTCGATGCCGAACCACCTACGTCTCAGTCAATTTCGGTGGTTAATGAGTTCCTTAATTTATTTCCAGAAAAACATCCAGGCCTTCCTCCTGAAAGGGAAATTGAATTCGGAATAGACGTGTTACCAGACACTCGGCCGATATCCATTCCTCCTTATAGAATGGCTCCAGCTGAATTGAGAGAATTAAAGGAACAATTAAAGGATCTGCTTGAGAAAGGCTTTATTAGGCCTAGCATATCTCCTTATGGTGCGCCGGTATTGTTTGTACGAAAGCAATATGGCTCGTTACGGATGTGTATCAACTATCGGCTGCTGAATAAAGTCACTATCAAGAACAAGTACCCTCTTCCCCGAATTGACGATTTGTTTGACCAGTTACAAGGTGCAAGATGTTTTTTAAAGATCGACCTGAGGTCAGGATACCATCAGCTAAGGGTTAAGGAGTAGGACATTCCGAAGACTGCTTTCAGGACAAGGTATGGGCACTTCGAGTTCTTAGTAATGTCATTTGGACTCATAAATACACCAGCAGCATTTATGGATCTAATGAACAGCGTGTTTCGCCCATTTCTGGATGTATTTGTGATAGAGTTGACACTCAGAATATTAAAGCAATGAAGAATTAACCGAGGCCTACGACTCCATCAGAGGTTCGCAGCTTTCTGGGCTTAGCCGGCTATTACAGGAGGTTTGTAGAAGGATTTTCTACCATATCAGCACCACTAACAAAGTTGACACAAAAGGCCATAAAGTTCCAGTAGTCCGATGCGTGTGAACAGAGTTTCCAAGAGTTAAAAGACAGACTAACATCGACACCAATTCTTACTCTCCCAGAGGGTCCAGAAGGCTATATTGTGTATTGTGATGCCTCGGGAGTAGGTCTAGGTTGTGTGCTAATGCAATATGATAAGGTGATTGCCTATGCTTCAAGGCAATTGAGGAAGCATGATAAAAACCTATCTGACACACGATTTGGAGTTGGCCGCAATGGTCCATGCATTGAAGATTTGGCGGCACTACTTGTATGGTGTTCATGTCGACAGTTTCACGGATCATAAAAGTCTGCAATACATATTTAAGTAGAAAGAGTTGAACTTGAGACAAAGATGGTGGCTTGAATTATTGAAGGACTATGATGTGGACATCTTATATCATCCGGGCAAGGCTAATGTTGTAGCTGACGCACTCAGTCGTAAATCGATGGTCATCTCGACTCCAATGCAGGTCAAAAAGAAAGAGTTAGTAAGAGAGCTTCATCAGTTAGCTAGTTTGGGAGTCCGACTAATGGATTCGAAGGATGGTGGTATTGTGATTCGGAATATGTCGGAATTATCTCTTGTATCGGAAGTTAAGGAACGTTAATGGGAAGACCCCCATTTGAGAAAAATCAGAGAAGGCATTCAACAGAAGAAGACCACGACCTTTGATATTGATGAACATGGAACTCTCAAGCACCAGGGTCGTTTATGTGTTCCAAATGTAGCGGGATTACGAGATAGAATTATGATAGAGGCCTATTGTTCACGATATTCTATTCACCCGGGATCAACTAAAATGTATCATGATCTCAAGAGTATTTATTGGTCGAACGACATGAAGTGGAGCATTGCGGAATTTGTAGCTTAGTGTCCTAATTGTCAGCAAGTAAAAATAGAGCACCAGAAACCTGGCGGTTTGACTCAGAATATTGAGATTCCGATGTGGAAATGAGAAATAATTAATATGGATTTTGTTACGGATTTACCTCGTACTTATAGGATGTTTGATTCTATTTGGGTAATTGTTGATAGACTAACCAAATCAGTTCATTTCTAGCCGGTCAAAACTACTTACATAGCCGAGGACTACACGAAGTTGTATGTGAAGGAAATTGTTCGCCTTCATGGTGTGCCTATTTCTATTATATCTGACCGAGGTGCACATTTTATAGCTAACTTCTGGAAATCATTTCAGAAAGGTTTGGGCACTCAAGTTAATCTTAGTACAGTTTTCCATCATCAGACAGATGGGCAAGCCGAGTGAATGATTCAGATGCTCGAGGATATGTTACGAGCTTGTGTATTGGACTTTAAGGGATATTGGGATGATCATTTTCCCCTTATTGAGTTTGCATACAATAACAGCTATCACGCCAGCATTAAAATGGCTCCATACGAGACTTTGTACGGACAGAGATGTAGATCTCCTATCGAATGGTTTGAGGTAGGCGAGTCAGAGTTATTTGGGCCTGACTTAGTACACCAGGCCATAGAGAAGGTAAATCTGATCCAAGAACGGCAGTTAACGGCTCAGAGTTGTTAGAAGTCGTATTCAGATGTGCGACGGCAAGACTTAAAATTTCAGGTAGACGATTGAGTGTTCTTGAAGATTTCACCTATGATGGGTGTAATGAGATTCGGGAAGAAAGGAAAGCTTAGTCCAATGTATATTGGGCCATATCGTATAATTCAAAGAATCGGTCAAGTAGCTTACGAGTTGGACATATCTTCAGCGTTGGAATTTGTTCATTCGGTTTTCCATATTTTCATGTTGAGAGTATGTGTTGGAGATCCTTCTCGAATTGTACCAATTGACGATGTGGAGGTTGTGGATGATTTATCATATGAAGAGGTTCCTGTCGTTATCTTGGATCGACAAGTCCGCAAACTGAGGACTAAGGAAGTGGCTTCTGTGAAAGTTCTGTGGCGGGATAAGAACGTGGAAGAGATGACATGGGAGGTGGAAGAGGAAATGATGCACAAATATCCACACCTATTCCCGACTAACGTCGAGATTCCAAGAGAAGCATAAGGTAAATTCTAAATTCCTAGTATTATAATTAATGCTTGCGTTGTATTTCGGGCTACGTAACAAGGATTAGGTATGTCACCCCAACATTTGAGGATGAATATTTCTAGGGGGGAATGATGTAATATCCCGTACTTTCGGATCACGGGTTGAATCGCTAAGTGTCTGTAAAATCGCTAGGCGTGTGTAAATGGACCCCAGCGTTGGGAAAATTCATGTTATATTTATGTATGCTAAAAGAGATTAGTATATAAAAGGATTAAACCCTAAAATAATTTTGGACGTAAGAAGTATGACGACGGAGATCCAAAATTAATTATGTGTGTGATTGATAAATTATACGGAGATGGGTCACTTAACTAATTAAGTGGAGTGAATATAGTGTGTATGTGTCGATGATTAAGGTTCTCCACCGCCAAAGATTTGGTTGAGTGGGAGACCATATCATGAAGCCATTAATGCCAACTTATTGCCATCTTTTAAGAGGGAGTTTATATTCTGCTTTGGGAATTCACTTTGAAGACCAAAAGGAAACAACTCACTTTGACATTTGAGAAAACAAAGAAGCGTACGAAATGCAGTAGCAACCTCTTTAACATTTCATTTTAAGATTGAGATAGGTATATCATTATTTTGCTAGTTAGAGGATAAAGTAGGCAGTGACGTTTTGATATTGCTCCTAAGAACAAAGTGCAGAAACAATATTTTCCTTCCAGTTTAGCAAAACGAAGGTATGTTAAGGCAAATTATTTCTTTCTTTTGGCATGTTCCATGTAACGAAATATAACCATGATATTATTCCATAAATTATTTTACTCCTAGTAGTTAAGAATATTCATGTTGATGATTCCTATGTTAAAAGCATGTCTAAATATGTTTCTAAATCCTTATTGAGGTATATAGGAGCAACTTTGATATTCCTAATATTAGCCGAAGGTACATGTTAAGTAATTCCAATGTTAGCCGAAGGGGCAAGGATATTATGTCATCCGATAAGTTCAGAATGTTTCATTGTCATTCATGCATATATACATATAATATATTGGATCGGGTTGCACGTTCCGCAACACTAATATATATTGGATCGGGTTGCACGTTCTGCAACACTAACATATATATATATATATACATATCGCATTGGCATTGTGCATAACATTTAGGCATATGTATTAGGGCCCTCACAGGCATTTACTATTGGTCGACTGTTTCTGTTCCTGTTTATTGTTATATCCTTGTTATGCTATTGTTCATGCCTGAAATACTCAGTACATCAGTCGTACTAACGTCCCTTTTGTCGGGGGACGCTGCGTTGCATGCCCGCAGGTTCATGTAGACAGGACGACGATCCACTTGTTGACTCAGCAGATTTTGGAGCATTCCCCTTGTTTCGGAGTGTCGGTCTAATTTCAGTACGGATATTTTTGCATGTGTATATGAGTATGGCAGGGTCCTGTCCCGACCTTTTGATGTCGTATACTCTTTAGAGGCTTGTAGACGGTGTCCTGTGTGTAGTAGTCTTGTATGGCCTTGTCGGCCTTTGGGATTTATATATATATATATATATATATAAATATATAAGTTGGTTCTTTGGTTAAGATTTTCCATGATCTTTTTCGGCTTAATCCGTATTTAATTATAATAAGGTGTTGACTATACAATTAGTACCCGTCGGGTGGGTCCGGGTGCCCTTCGCGGCCCTCCGGTTTGGGTCGTGACACTTATGCCCCGACCTACCAAAGAACCATAACTTATACCCGTCCACCTCCTTAGCCTCAGATCCTACCCACCTGGTATCCTGGAAACAAGCTATATTGATCCTTCTCTTCTTAAGAATCTTAACTAGCTCTATGGACTTCCCTGTCAAAGTCCCAATGTTCCAAGACCCTATTCTCAACTTAGCATCGTCCCTACCCCGCTTACCCCCCCTAATCCTCGCCCCCGTCCCCAACCGAGAACATGACCCTAGTCTACCATCAGTCGTCAGAGCCACTAAAGTAGCTATAGACTAATCGACTATTTACCCTAAGACAAGCAGAAATCAATGAAAAACACCCAAATCAATGCGAAAAACACAAATTAACAAGAATCTAGATGTGACTCTAGCCACTACGATATGACTGATATAGCTAAGGAGAAGACTAGTAATGGAAAGAATGTAAAGTAAATATATAATACAGCAAAGCCGAAAAAATGTAACTATGAAGGTAAGGGCAAAGAATGAATACGATCACCTGGAGGTACCAATTCCAGGTGAATCTAACCTGCTCGCTGCCCAAAAATCATTGTTCAGTTGTGTAAATGTCTTTCTTCGGTCGGGAAATTCTTGTTCACCGCTTAAAGTTACTGTTCACCGTCGGAACTTGCCAAAAATCTGCGTAGATCTGTAAACCTGCCCAAAACACACTGTAGGGTTTTTCGGTGGAGGCCGCCGGAAACTTACGGTTGATAGTCACCAGAGACGGTACAACTACGGCCGCCGGTGATGGTGAAAAGATAGAAAAAAGTAGAAATGGAAGAAAGAGAAAGAGAGAGGAACATGCACCGTACTTGATCGCCTGTGGTCGGTGGGCGTTTCAGCATCGGCGGTCGGTGGTCAGCGGTCAGTGGTGGTAGTCACCGGCGATGATGCAACCACGGTGGAAGAAAGAGAAAGAAAGAGAAGGAAGAGAAAACATAGAACAATAGTGCTAAAGGTAGTGTACCTGGTCGCCGGTGATCGGCGGACGGCGGACGGTGCAGCGTCGGCGGTCGGTGGTGGTGGTGTGTCGATGGGGGAGGTGGAGGGGATGTTACTGTTGTAAGAAGTTTTCAAGAGAGATAGAGAGAGACTGAAAGGCTCTGGCAAAGCGTATCGAATTCAAAGAAAGATGCGATGTGGAGGAAGCATACTGAAAATCAGAAGAATGTAGTTTTCCCTCAATCTTGTCTTTAGAACCTCTCTATTCCTGCATCTCTTCTTTTTCTCATTGTCTTCATATACTATGTTGTATTGTAATTCTTCTTGCGATTTAAGAATACCCCTACATTGTGTCCATATTTAGAATTCAATAGTTGCCTTTTTAGTTTCTGTTGATTATATGAAGTCATTACACAAGGTATATCAATTCAATCATTGATCAATTAGTTAAGTGCTTCTGAATGCTAGAGCCAAAATGGTCTAATAAGCATGTCAAACTAGTCTATGGGTATCAGTGTTGCACGTGTACTCCTATCAGTGTATAATTTTTTTCAAATCACATAAATATTAGTATTTATGTGACCAGGAGGTCATGGGTTCAAGCTGTGGAAACAACCTCTGGCAGAAATGTGAGGTAAGGCTGCGTACAATAGACCCTTGTGGTCCGGTCCTTCTCCGGACTCCGCGCACAGCGGGAGCTTAGTGCACCAGGCTGCCCTTTTTTTATTTATAAATATTAGTATTAATTAATATATTTGAGTTGTGACATAAAAATTGAAGAAAAAAATTCAAGTCGTCTTTGTTAGAGGGCTCTTTACCTAATGTGGGACTTTCCAGCGCGAATTGAATTTATTCTGGCCCCAATGTGGGAATCTTGGAAATGTGAGTTTTCTTGTCTCAATATCTAACCTGCTTGTGGTTTATATTATTAGAATTTGATTCCTTGAGTATTTCATTCCCAAACATAGAAGATATATACAACAATAGGATGTAGTACTAATCTAGTTTACCTAAAATATATGATACTAATTACTTACAATCATCCTACTAATTGATTCTAATTTATCACAATCACAATTACAATATAATCATATCTTGATTAATGGAGAATAAGAATAATTATGGGATTTCCCCATAATTATTATTCTAACAGTCCCCTACAGTCTTAGAGGGTGGTTCTCGTATGCTGAGACTGTCCCTGAAATCATCAAAGAGTACGTGCGAAAGGCCTTTTGTGAAGATATCTGCAATTTAATAGCGGAACGGTACATAGAGAACATGGACTTGTCCACGGGCAACCTTTTCTCTGACAAATAGGATATCCATTTCAATGTGTTTCGTGCGCTGATGTTGAACATGATTTCTGGATAAGTATATCACACTCACATTGTCACAATAGACCATTGTTGCCTTTTCAATCGAACAATGTAACTCTAACAGTAGGTTACGAAGCCAATATGATTCAGCAACCACATTGGCTACCCCTCGGTATTCGGCCTCAGCACTTGACTGAGACAGTGTGGATTGTCGTTTGACGACCATAAAATGAGATTGTCATTAGCCAGAAGGGACATAATAGACTGACGAAGTGAAGATGATGATGTTGTGAGAATAATGTCATTGACATATTGAAGTATTTATGCCATGTCAGCGCCCTTCCGATAAATGAACAATGACTGATCAGACTTACTGTGAGAGAAACCCAACTTAGAAACAAATCCTGCAAACCTGTTGTACCACGCTCGAGGAGGAGCTTATTTCAAACCATATAAGGATTTCATCAATAGGCAAACATGATCTGGATGGGTATAATCTCGGAAATCCAACGGTTGATGCATGCACACTGTTTCCTGTAAGTGGCCATGTAAGAATGCATTTTTAACATCCAACTGATGGATGGACCAAGATTTGGAAAGTGTCAGGCTGAGAACAGTCCAGATAGTTGCTGGCTTAACTACCGGACTGAATGTTTCACCATAATCCACTCCAACCTGCTGAGACCTACCATCACCAACAAGACGAGCTTTATATCTCGCAAAAAAATTATCAGAATTATTTTTATGACAAAAAACCCACATAGACCGAATAACGTTCACATTAGATGGACGTGGTACTAATTCTCATGTCTTATTTGTAATAAGAGCATTAAATTCATCTAACATGATAGCTTTCCAATTCGAATCAGTTAAGGCAACTTTGGGATTTATTGGTATGGGTGATGGTTGGACAAAGGTGGTTAGGTTAAAATGGTGCTTAGGTCGGAAAATTATGTGCATTGCACAAGTTTTAATTGTCTGAGGTTGGATAGTTGGGCTTGCACGAGATTCAATGGTGTGTGTATCGGGTTGTGACATAGGTGGGGTTATAGGGTTTTCCGTGGTTGATGCTGCCCAATACCCATAACGGATTAGGCCGAGGCCGAGGGAAGAGTGACCTCTGCTCCTCGGACCGGCCCATTCTCATTTCAAGTTTGGGTTAGGGGGTTTGGGGTTTGGGAAATCCCCACATTGTTTTGAGTGTTTAGATGATACCTCAAAATTGGATGTAATCTGACGTCCAGAAAACTATATGAAGGTGAGGATGAGATGTTGCAAACAGGAATGTAGATTCATAAAAATGACATGACGAGAAATTATGGTCTTCCCATTTGCCATATCATAACACTTATATCCCCTATGATTTTTTGGGTATCCCAAAAACACACAAGGAGTGGAACGGGCCTGAATTTTGTTAATTGTGGTGGATAGAAACAAAGGATAACACAAACACCAAAAAACCAGTAAATGTGTGAATGATGGAAGATGGTGGTATAACACTTGTGTGGGTGACACATTGGAGAGTGGTTTACTAGGAAAAATATTTAAAAGATAGGTGGCCATTTGAAGTGCATGGTGCCAAAAATTTGGTGGTGTGGACGAATGCACAAGAAGAGTATGAATCATATTGTTAATTGTTCAAATTTTCCTTTCGGCTTTCCCATTTTGTGAAGAGGTATGTGGACATGAAACACGCAAAGATATCCCAGTTTGGTGACAAAAATCATTAAAATGGGTATTTATGAATTCCCCCCATTGACACACTGAAAACATTTAAAGATGCAAAAGGAAGTTTAACATGTTTACCAAACACGCAGGTTTAGCAAACAGAAGACTCCAAAAGTTTATTACAAGAAATAAATTTATTCTTCCTAAGGTTATCAAAAACTGGTGCTCCCGGGTGTCCCAACCGGTTATGACACAAAGAAAGAGAAATGGATGCAAAGGTAGATGGTTTGGTCACGCAATTATTGGAAACAGTCGTGAGAGGATACAATTCCTCCATGCTATTGCATCTCATTAGTGGCATCCCCGTTTGAAAATCCTTCACAGAAAAACCAAACGGATCAAAATTCACAGAAACATTGTTGTCAGTTGTAAAACGTCGCACAAATATCAAAATTTTAATTAGTTTTGGTGCGTGTAAGACATTTTTCTATTTTAATGGGGGGTGTGGAGGTGGTAGGTTTACCTAACCAATACCACGAATTGGAATTTCCTGCCCATTACCGAGAATAATATTTTTATTAGTGCTCATATTACAATAAGACGAGAGATTACCTTTAGACGACATCATATGAGACGTAGATCCTATATCCATATACCACGACTCATCTAGAACATTTAAATTCATATTGTTCATGGCTTGTTCAAGATCTGTAGGAGCATAGCCAATAGATGATGGTGCTTGGGCTGCAAATGCATGGTGTGGATGAGGCCCGAGGACTCCGGACTGGCGATTTGAAGTGGAGGGCCTGGCCCAAAGTGAGGTTTTATTCTGGAATTATTGGGCCCAGGCCCACGGTGGGTACTGCCCCCACTGACTGCCGATGGGTTTGGCAGTGGGCTGCCATTGGTTGGGCTGCCACTGCCTGGTTTGGTTGTTACTGGGGGATGGTTGCCCGCCACTCCTTCCCCATCCCTTTCCACCATTATTTTTCCCTTTGCTACGGTTTGAGCCACGTTTTTTACCATTATTGTTTCGGTTTCCGCCGCTACCCGAATCGGAATTTTGTTGTTGAAAATCTATGGAAAAAGAATTGGTGGAAACTAGAGCGGTTCCGCGTTGAATGCTCCGGAGGATGCCTATTTGGCCTTCCGTGTTTCTTCAAGAATTAACCTCGACCGAGCCTCATACAATGTAGGCAATGGATTACTTTGTTGAATGAACGTAGTGACACCATCATATTGTTCATTCAATCCGGCAATTAGATGAAGGGCCAACCTTTGATTTGTGACTGGTGAACCAACGTTGGATAGTTGGTCTGCAAGCACCTTCAATTACTGACAATAGGCGGAAACTTTGGAGAAGTCATCCAATTTAACATGAGTAAATTGGTGTTCAAGATATACAACCCTCAAAAGTTTGTTATCTTGAAAGATGTTTTGTAAACGTTCTCATGCCTGTTGAGCCGTAGAATTTGGCTCTAATATGGTATGTAGAAGATCATTTGATATTGTGCCAAAAATCCATTGAATGACTATAGCATCTAATCGGGACCATAGCTTTTTGTCCACCGTAGTGGTGTCTATGGTCTATTACTTCATAGGCGCGACAATGAATTTTGAACAATTCTGCCCAAGAGGTGTATTGCCCTTTTTCCATTTCAAGTGTTACGGAAATAAAGTTCTTGACGTTATTTACGCAAGAGCATGATGAAAAGTTTATTTTTCGGCTATAGTTTCTACTAGAACAAACAAGAAAAGAGAGAAAGTGTTTTGTGTTTGATCGAAGTAGACTAGGTGTCACGCCCCGACTTTTCTCAAGTCTTTCTTTAGGACGTGATAGCACCTGGACAACTATCCCTTTCCAGGCGAACCATGTACCTCATTTTCTTCCTAAATTAGACAGGTATTTGCGGAAATAATATATATAATAATCAATTTGAAGTTTACGAAGAACAATCTCATGTGGGACATTCCCCGAGATAATAAAACTTAATTCTTTAAACAAACTTAGTTTAGAGTAACTTTTACCAAATCCGAAATAATGGATTGGTGGTACGATGAGGTTGCGGGACGATCACTAGCCCGCTTGCGGAGCTTTTCCTCTATCGCGCCTTCCTGAAATATGTTAAATAAAGGAATCAGCCCTACCATCCGGAGCTGAGTGGGAATCTCACCTTACAGTCCAAAGTAACCTCACAATATTTTTAATTACAATCACATTATAAGAAAATAATAAGCATGTTGAAATAAACAGATTACAACCCTTTTATTAAATAAATCAATAAATATTCACGTGCAAAATTTTCTCCCCACTCGTCTTTAAAAAAAAACAACTTAGTTTAATCAGTACTCCTGCTTTTTCCCATATAACATATTATACATTTGTTGCGGTACGTGCAACCCGATCCAGTGCATTTATATATTTATTGCGGTACGTGCAACCCGATCCAGTGCATTTATATATTTGTTGCGGTACGTGTAACCCGATCCAATGCATTTATATATATTTGTTGTTGTCCGTGCAACCCGATCCAATGCATTTATGTATTTGTTGCGGTCCGTGCAACCCAATCCAATGCACTTATTTGTTGTGGTCCGTGCAACCCGATCCAATGCACTTATATATTTTTTGCGGTACGTGCAACCCGATCCAATGCATTTATATATATTTGTTGCGGTCCGTGCAACCCGATCCAATGCATTTATGTATTTGTATAAATATGTCATGTTCAAAAGGCTCAAATAATATTTCTTTCCTTCAATATTTCGCCATTTCCACTTGTAAGGGTTACAACTCTCAAACCGTAAGTCAGATTTATCCCCGTAAAGTCTCAAACTGTCGAGGACAAAGTAATCTATAAATTTTATTCAGCACAAGCTTTCATATGCTTTACCTATTTGTACAGTTTTTTTACGTTATACATTCTGCCCTTCCAGACTTCGGTTGATCCGAGGCAGAATGTTTAAACAGAGATAACTCTCAAACCGTAAGTAGGATTTATCCCCGTAAAGTCTCAAACTGTCGAGGACAGAGTAATCTATAACTTTTATTCAGCACAATATTTCATATTCATTACCGATTTGTACAGTTTTTACGTTATACATTCTGTCCTTCCAGATTTCGGTTGATCCGAGGCAGAATGTTTAAACAGCGATAACTCTCAAACCGTACGTCAGATTTATCCCCGTAAAGTCTCAAACTGACCGTAACAGAAAGATGTACAACTCTGTAAAATTTCATCCAATTCTAACAAGTATAGCCCAGTATAACAGATTACAATTGCACAATCCAAATTAGTTATTAAACAATCATAAATTTCATGCTCATTCTTTCAATAACCCGATTATATTCTAACATGTATTGTAACTTAAAAATAAAGGATTTTACTAAGAACTTTGAGTGAGAAAACTCAACCTTTGTTGCTTCGTAACCACGAACAAAACCTCAACTTCAACCAAACCTTTTTGGAACTCCTTAATTGCTCTCTTTAATCTTTTTTTTCCTCTCTTTGTGTGTTTTGTTTTGCTTTTCGTATATCCCTTTCCCTTTTGATGTCTGTGTGTGAATAGTTATATAGATGTGCATGTTGCACGAATTTTGGGACGTGAGGGAGTGGAAGGAAAAGTTGAGGGAGAGGGATTTTAGGGACGTGTGTGTATGTGTTTTTTTTTTTTTTTTTTTAATTTTACAGGACTTTACACTAGGGAACCCTAATTTGTGGAGAGGAAAAGAGTGTAGCCGAGGGTAGGGGGTTTGTTTCGGCTAGGCTAGAGAAAAAAAACTAGGGATTGGGAAGTTGTTAGGAGTTTAGGGTTTTGTGAAGTTGATTTGAGTTTAGGGTTCGTATACTACAAAACCCTATTGGTCATGTAACAAGAGAGAAGAAGGAATTTTTTCCTAACTTTCGGTTGAAAGGAAGAGAAACCGAGAAAGGAGAGGAAAATTTAGGGCAAATAATTTTAGGCTCTTGATACCATATTGGAATTTGATTCCTTGAGTATTTCATTCACAATCATAGAAGATATATACAACAATAGGATGTAGTACTAATCTAGTTAACCTAAAATATAAGATACTAATTACTTATGATCATCCTACTAATTGATTCTAATTTATCACAATCCTAATTACAATATAATCATATCTTGATTAATGAAGAATAAGAATAATTATGGGATTTCCCATAATTATTATTCTAACATATATACCATAGATGGCGATGTTACTCCGAATCCAAAAATTCATTTGGGAGAAAATGTTTACACTGTGCTCTGAATCAATGGCGATATGATAATAGTTTCCGAGTTTTAGACCTTAGGCTAATGACTTAATGGGAAAAAAGAGTTGTCAATCTTTCGATAGAAGTCTATCATTTCCAAATTCCCCTTCTATCTCATTTAGAACCAACCGCAATCTTACCTTGTTCAGATGCAGCAACAGTCTAGACATCAACAGGAGCACGTACGATCATTATTTTCGGGACTCTGAGAAATACACTAAAAGTAAAGGGTTCAGCATATACTACAAGTATCCGAGTAGGAGACAGGAAGGCCACTCAGATGCTCCTGATAACTGTTCACATATATCGTTGCCAATTCAAAGAAGTTCACTGTCAAACACCCAAAGAAGTGGCTTGTTTGATTTCTTAACTGCGAATACTCTCATAGAGGCCGATGTCTGTAACAACAAATTTCATTGTTCCTCAATCCCATAGGTAAAATATCTGTACATTTCTTTATACTAGTTTTCCTCATTTTTGCTCATCTAGTGATCTTTCAGCTTTCTCAGAGCAAATACTAAAGTAGTTTCCAGTCATCTGTATATTCATCAATTTTTACTACTTCACCAAATTTGAAATCTAATAGATTTATCTGTCCTGCAGAATACTTCATTGGTCCTCTTTTCTTCTTGTTATGAATTTAAATTTGCAGCATAAGTAGCACTAATTTGACACTTACTTTCTCTTCCTCTTTTTATCACGCAACATCTATCTAACCTTTGGTGATTTTCTTTGTCTACAGCAAAAAGAAAGTCAAAACGAATTATAGTTGCAGGTAAACTATCTATAGCTGAAATTTCCATTTCATATCTCTAGATGTTCTCACTGTCCTTCCATTTCTAATCTTCAAGTATATATGCAGCTTTATTTTACTATTATAGTGTTTGGGTAAAATAAAAAACTTGTTTTTAAGACAAAATAACAAAACTAAGCCAAAATCCACAAGTTAGAATTCCTAACTTATGATTTTGGCTTATAAGTCAAAAGTCATAAGCCCATCCAAACGGGCTCTATGCCTCACTGCTGAGAGAGTTCATCAAATTCCTTCCACTTTTGGCATAGCCATTTGTTATAAGAATCTGATTTATTTACTCCATGCTTTCTTCAGTTTTACCTGCAAATATTGGCTTGATCCTCCCAAATTAGCTCAAACAGTTATCTAGGATTTCAAGGAAGGAATGACAGTTTTATTAGCAAAATATAACTAGTTTTCTTTTTATGGGACATACTGTCGTACTGTTGCATTAAAACATATATTAAGCTGATCGATACAGTATCCTTAAAAACTATCCTTTATGTGTTACTGGTGCAACTGCAAAATTAACTACATTCTTTCAATTTGTGTCATGACAGTTGCAGCTACTTCAGTTGGAGGAACTGCGGTGCTGGTTGTCCTACTCCTTTACTTAAGAACAAAATGCTCCCTTTCCATGATTTACTGGAAGCTCACAAAAAGAGAAGATCACCGAAATGTAAAAGCCTTCTTCAAGAACGACGGATCACTCCTTCCAAGGAAGTACAGTTTTTGTGAAGTCAGAAAGATAACAGTGTTTCAAAAACAAACTTGGTCAAGGAGGCTATGGTTGTGTGTTCAAGGGAAAATTGCATAATGGAAGTCTTGAGGCAGTCAAGGTCTTTAACGAATCGAAAGGCGGGGGAGAAGAGTTTATCAATGAGGTGGTAAGTATCAGCAGGACTTGTCACATTAATATTGTATCACTTGTGGGATTATGTTTTGAGGGTAAAAATAGAGCTCTCATCTATGATTTCATGCCCAATGGATCCCTTGAGAAGTTCATTTACGATGCAAAATAACTGTTATAAGGTACAGTTTCTTTTTGGTATTGAGACAGTTCAGGATCGAATACAGAGGGGACTCGGATTAGTCACTGTAAGGGTAAAAAATTATTTGCGCATGGTGTTTACACGTCATGCATGTATTGGCTTGGTGTAAACTCCTGGTGCGGGTAAGTTTTTACCCACTATGAGTCACATTTGGGCCCTAAAATGGTAATTAAACTGTTTCACTTGTTAAACTATACTGATAGTGCAAAGAAGTCTTTTAAGGTATTAATGTTGGGTTTGGTGTTGTGACATTTTACTCAACATATCGTTTTTAGTGCTAAGTTGAAATTAAGAAATGTTGAAACAAATGTCACAACATTCGGACCAACATTTTTATGACAAACAGTTTTGTCTTACTTCACGGACTGAAGCAATTCTCGTGGAATTTTACTACGATGAAAAAGTGACTTGACAAGGTAATTAGGAGCTGATGAAAAACGTGGGAAGAACAAGTCAAAACCGTTGCTATGCTTGGGGAACAAGTCCAAGAAGTTAGAGGATTTTGCTCCATGATCTCCTCCAACAAATCCTATCAGCTGTCCACTTTTCCCTCAACCTCCACAACCAATCGATGAGCTTTTCAAGGAAGACTCTCTACTATAAATAGAGAGTCTACAAGAGTGAATCGATATCTAGAAACATATTGCAAAAATATCAAAAGAGCTCTCGAGAATTCATCTCAGAAAACTGGATCGTAAGTGTTGTCTGAGCGTGTTGACAACATTCTGTCCAACATTATAATTGCTGCTTAGATTCTAGATTTGTTCTGTATTGAAGCAATTATAATGAGATGTTGTCTATGTCTATTTAGGTAGATTTTTCAGGTAGAAGTCATCTGCAACTTCAACATTTTAATTCCTTTTGTTTTATTTTGTAAGATTGTAAAAGAAGGAATTTGTTCAATTGTATATAAATATCTACAATATTTTCGGTCATTGACCGTCATAGGTTATATTTATGTAGATATTAAATATTTGTGTTCTTTATTATTTCCGCTGCAATTTACTCTTCAAAGGTTTTTCTGTTTTATCGAAGTGTTGTCACTTGTATCAGACGACATTTTCGCTGACATTTGGAACTAAATTGGCATTCGATTTTATTTCCAGTTTATTTTTATTATTTCATAGCATACCCGGACCTAACAAGTGGTATCAGAGCCGACACTTAACACAATAAGTGCTTGGTCTTGTTATTTAAAGCTATAGATCCAGCAAATTCAAATATTGGTAGACTTCCCATTTTAGATGGTACAAACTATGCCTATTGGAAGATTCGCCTACGTTCTCATATCAAATCAATTGATGTTAGGGCATGGAGATCTATAACCAATGGGTATGTTGTTCCAATGTTGCCGCCGGATGACGAAGGTGTCATTCTTGTTAAACCAGAATCCGAATGGATGGCGGAAGAAACCAATAATGATAGCTTTAACGAAAAAGCCTTAAATGCAATTTTAGGATTGATTGATCTATACATGTTCAAGCTCATTCAAAACTGCCCTACGGCTAAGAATGTATGAGATACTTTACAAATTCATTGTGAATGTAGCTCAAGTGTTCGTCGAACAAAGCTACGCATTCTCATGAGCAAATATGAACGTTTAAGGATGGAAGAAGCGGATGATATTAAATCTTATTTTGAAAAGTTGATTGACATCTCTAATGAATGCCAAGTGCTTGGTGAACCATTAACCAACACTCAACTTGTTGAAAAGGCTCTCCGTTCTCTTTCTGAAAAGTTCAATTTAAAGATTTGTGTCATTGAAGAAGCTCACAATTTTGCCACAATGGACCTTCATACCTTGATGAGCATTCTCAAAACCTATGAGATGAACATTGAGAATCAAAGGGAACTATATAAAAGCAAGAATGTGGCACTTCAAGTTCAATTCTTGGAGAATCAAATCGAAGAAGAGGATAAGAATCTTGAAGAAATTGGTGAAGGTGCAAATGTTGTCTTACTCGCTCGAAAATACAATTCGATGGTGAGGAAGTTCAACAATGAGAGAAATCAATCTAAATATAAACAACATCAAAATCAAGGCTTCAAACAAAAGCCTACTAAATTCCTTCCAAGTGCTCAAAAAGAAAGCCCACTAAGAAGAACCAACTTATTAGATCGTACCAAATTTGATCCCAAACAACTCGAGTTTGTGCAATATCATGCATGCTCGGGTTGGGGTCATTATGCTAATGAATGTACAAACACTCTTAGGAAATTTGGTAAAAATATGTGGGTCTCTCTTAGTGACGGTGAATGAGAAAATGAAGGAGATCAAGAAGTCGAATCACAAGCAATGCTGGCCACTGTTTACGAACAGTCTTTGTCTGATAATGAAGATGTCGTCTGTAATGTTGCCTCAGATGTCACGACATTTCAGGCAACATCTGCAACAACATCTACATCCCCAGCAACATCCGAGAAGTACATATTCGTTAACTATCCTGATGTTAATTGCTTTAGTGATTTTATTTCTAGTGGTGAGGCTGATCAAGTTGAATGTAAAGATGACATGATTAATGAATTACAAAGTATTTGTAAAGCCTTAATCATAGAATCAAAAAAACTTGACAAAAAGGTAAAATCTTTAGTGAGAATGAAGATCTAAAAGGCACAATAACCCGATTAGAGGTTGCACTTACCAAAAAGGATACATAATTTGGTAAGATTCGTGCAAAATTGGATCAAGCCGAAGCAACCTTCCACAAGCTCAACACCGGGACTTCAAAGTTGAATGAGATACTCAGCTTTAGTAAACCTTCACATGCAGGTATTGGGTATGAAAACTCTCTTAAAACTATATGCTCTAGTTTGTTTGACAAAAATGAGAAAATATGCTTTATAAAAGAAAATGGAATGAATAATAGATTCTCATGTAAGTCAAAGAATATGAAGTTTGTATGTCATTACTGTAACTCCCCTGGACACTTAAAACCATACTATTTCAAACTTCAAGATTCTGTGAGCAAAATGTTGCCTAAAAGGTTGTCCAACATTTCAAATAACATTCGAAGCAACATTTCTGAGTCGAAAGGTAAAAAATGTTTTAAAAGAGTTGGGTTCCCAAAAAGGATGTAACTTGTAATGTTGCAATAACTGCTTTAAGAACTAACATTTCAGGTTGTTGGTACTTTGATAGTGGTTGTTCTCGTCATATAACAGTTACAAAAGGTTTTCTAAAGAACTATGAGCCATTCAACGGAGGCAACGTAACTTATGGAGGTGGCAGTAAAAGCAAAATAATTGAAAAATGGATCTTGAATGTTCCTGGATTTTCAACTTTAAGAAATGTCTTGCACGTTGATGGTTCAATGGCTAACTTGATTAGTATTAGTCAACTGTGTGATGACAATCTTGAGATAAAGTTTAATAAGAATGTCTGTGAAGTTACAAATGAAGCTAATAATGTGTCATGACAGGTACTAGAACATGTGATAATTGCTATCTTGTTGCAAGACAAGAAATATGCAATAATATCAAGATCGACGACACAATACTATGGCATCAAAAGTTGGGGCATGTTAACTACCGCAATTTAGAAAAATTGGTCTCATATGAAGCGGTTAGAGGATTACCCAATCTGTGAAGATTGTCTGAAAGGTAAGCAAACTCGTGTTTCCCATAATGTTGCTCAAAATGACGGACAACATTCAGGTATGTCTCACTGTTTTCAGTTATTGCACATGGATCGTATGGGTCCAATTGAGATAGACAGTTTAGGAGGCATGAGGTATTCCTATGTGATAGTAGATGATTTTTCTAGATATTCATGGATATATTCTTGAAAGAAAAATCACAAACTTTTGACATGTTTAAAATTTTGCACTCTAGAATTAGGAACTTGTTCTATTCTCCTATTTTTCGGATTAGATCCGACCATGGAAAAGAATTTGAAAACAACTCCTTCACAAAACTGTGAGAAAAAGGGAATTTTCCGCTCCCAAAACTCCTCAACAGAATGGGGTAGCAGAAAGGAAGAATAGAACATTGCAAGAAATGGCTAGAGTTATGATTAGTTCTAAAAAACTGTCAAAACGTTTTTGGGTTGAACCCTTAAATACTGATTGTCACATCACTAATAGAGTCTATTTAAGGCCTGGAACAAAGATGACACCCTATGAGATTATAAATGGAAAGAAACCTAACTTGTGTTACTTTCATATTTTTGGGTATATTTGTTACATTTTAAATGATAGAGATCATTTGGCAAAGTTTGACTCTAACTGTGACAAAGGAATATTTATTGGCTATTCACAAAATAGTCATGCTTATCGAGTGTACAATCTAAAGACCAAAACTGTACAAGAGTCTCTAAATGTTATTTTTGATGATTTTTCTGCTCCCACGGGAAATACAACTGAAAATAACAATATAGTTTCAGTGGAAAATGTGCAGACCTTGAAAAATCAGATGTTACCCCAAATGTTACCACATCTGAAGCAACATCTGAACCTGAACCAGATATCACAGGGGTATGGATGAGGAGTCAAATGTTGAATTGCTAGATCAAGTTCGAAGGGACCCCTCATCAAGGATTAGGAAGAATCATCCAACAGGTCAGGTGATATGGGAGTTTTTGAGGGAATTAGAACAAGAGGAAAAGAACCACTCAATTACAGAGACATGGTTAGGTATGTGTGTATGTCTATCATATACCAAAAGATTAGTCTTTCTTATTTTATATCTACTTTAGAACCAAAAAATGTTTTGGAAGCACTTAAAGATGATTTTTGGATTCAAGCAATGCAAGAAAAACTTGAACAATTTTCTCGAAATGAAGTCTGGGACTTAGTTCCCCGTCCAAGTAATACAAATGTAATTGGAACTAAGTGGATTTTTAAAAATAAATCACATGAATCAGGAATTGTTGTTAGGAACAAAGCTCGTCTGTTTGCACAAGGCTATACTCAGGTATAAGGAATCGATTATGATGAAACCTTTGCACATGTGGCTAGAATTGAATCAATTAGACTTCTTCTTGCCATTTCCTGCTTTCTAAAAATTATTTTACACCAAATGGATGTAAAAGGTGCATTCTTAAATGGTTATCTAGATAAGGAAGTCTATGTTGGACAACCAAAAGGATTTGAAGATCCTCACCATCCACACTATGTGTACAAGCTCAAAAAGGCTTTGTATGGATTGAAACAAGCTCCTCGTGCATTGTATGGTCGTTTAACTAACTTTCTTATTGAATTTGGTTTTAACCGTGGTGAAGTTGATCGTACTTTATTCATTAAACGTCATGGTGTAGATATTATTGTTGCTCAAATCTACATGGATGACATAGTTTTTGGCTCGATCTCATAGTCATATCTAAAGTCATTTGTTGAATCTATGTCATCGACATTTGAGATGAGCATGATTGGGGAACTAACTTATTTCTTAGGCTTGCAGATTAAGCAAAGTGAAGATAGAATCTTCATCTCCCAGAGTAAATATGCCAAGAATCTAGTCAAGAGGTTTGGGTTGAAAAATGCTAAACAGATGAAAACACCAATGGGATCGTCGCAGAAGATATGTAAGGATAATGTTGGTGAAAATGTTGACCCAACATTGTATCGATCTATGATAGGTAGCCTTCTATATCTTATTGCTAGTCATCCTGACATAATGTTTAGTGTTTCTGTATGTGCTCGATTCCAAGTCTGTCCCAAAATTTCCCACTTAAATGTCGTAAAATGTATCATTAGATATGTTGTCGGCTCATGTGAGTTGGGAATTTGGTATTCCAAAGATACTAATCCTAATTTAATAGGGTATAGTGACTCAGATTGGGCTGGTGATGTGGATGACAGGAAGAGTACAAGTGGATGATGTTTTTATCTTGGCAATAACCTTGTTTCATGGTAAAGTCGTAAATAAAACTGTGTCTCACTTTCCACTACTGAATCTGAATATGTAGCAGCTAAGTTATTGTTCTCAATTAATATGGCTAAGACACGTGTTAGACGACTATGGTTTTTCAAGTAACATCTTAGTTTTGTACTGTGATAATTTGTGCTATAAATATTTCTAAAAATCCAGTTCAGCACTCACGTACAAAACACATTGATATTAGACATCACTTTTTAAGAGATTTGGTCGAATAACAGCTAGTTCAAATTGAACATGTTGACACTCTTCATCAACTAGCTGATATTTTTACAAAAGCTTTGGACCATGAGAGATTTTCTAGTTTGAAGAAATCTCTTGGTCTTTGTAATCTCTAAAAAGGCATTTTTGGTGAATGTCAGTTGAAACACTGTCTAACATTTCAGGTGACATTTACCTATGTAATATCATAAACTAATTATTGTTGTTGTATAGTGCATTAGTTTTGGTCACACAAGCATTATCCTTCAATAAGAACATGATTCCAAATTGATACCATTCTCTGCGATGATATTAGATATCATAAAAAGGGAGTATCAAAATAAGGCAAACCCTTTACAAATTTTTGGCAACTATGCAAAATGGGCAAACCCCTTGAAAAGATACTGTTCATTTGTTTTTCTTTTTACCATTCTTGTCTTTCCTAAAAAGTGAAAAAAACAAAAAGGAAAAGATCACTTCAATCCTCGGGTATTTCCCTACCTACCCGATAGATTACATATCATTCCAATCTTCTTCTTCAATCAAAAATCCTAAATCCTCAAAATCCTCTCCACAATTTTCACCAATGGATACCTCACCTATGTCAACACCTATGTCAACCAACACTACCAACAACACTCCAATAAGCACCAGTCCACCTCAACAAACAACTATTTCTCCTTAACTGCCAGAAAATAGGTGCACTACCATTATTCTTAGAGGTGATGAGGAACCTCTTGATATCAGTTACCTAGGGGATGACAGTAATCCCATAGATGTAGATGCTACATCAGATTATTCGACCCTAGGCAAAATACCTAGTTCCTCCTCATTCCCTACTCGTAGATCTAGTAGAGTGTTCAAAAAACTGTCCAACAGGAACCTGTCAACAAGAGGACCAGATTTGATACACTTGTACCTAACTGCTTAAGAAGTGACAGTGAGGACACAAACCTTGTGCTCTCGACAGAAGAAAGTGAAGAAGAACAAGCTGCTTCTGAACTTCAAAATGTGTCGCTGGAAAGGGAAATCCCTGATGAAACTCCTTTGGAACACTTCTTTCCGAAAGGAGTTCCCAGGACTACAAGGTCAAGTGCTGCCCTAAATGTTTCCACATATGCCACAACATCTAAAGCAATATTTCAGCCAACATCCGAAGAGGCATACTCTCTTATTTCCTCCAACGGTTCAAAATCCATCAGCATAGACTTATCTAATTCAGATAATGAGGTAACTGTTTTCTCAGATAAATTTTACTCTAAAGCTAAACATGATAAATGGGATTACTATAGAAATAGAGTGATTAGGTTTGAAAGAGAATTAGATATTTCCTCCTACTGGGAATATGGTTTAAAGAATTTTTGGAAGATAGACAGCTTCTTGGCACTGTTACCAGAAAAGAACCATACATTGATGAGATTGTAAGGTTGTTCTATCCCAATTTAAACTCTGCTATAAAGGATATCTCCTCAAAGAAATTTGGAAAGGTATATCTTTATAACAAAATTTATCAATTTACACCTTCAATCATCAATCAATGTATGGGTCTTACTGAAGAACATGTAAGAGAAACAGAGAGAGTAACAACAAATAGGGATACAATGATAGAATATCTCACTGGAGGTATACTGAAGAAATGGATCCTTAGATGCCCAGCATCAAAACTCACTACTTTGTTTTCAACCTTTCACAAAATTTCAATTCACAATTGGATTCCCTCTCTAAATGAGTCAGTTGTTATAACTGAACAAGCATCCCTAATATTCAAAATTGGAAAAGGATTCAAAGTTGATTTAGAAAAATTAATCTTTTATCAAATTGCCAACCTGGCAGAAAAAGAATCAACTTTCATCCTTCATTTTCCCTCTCTGATCTTCAAGCTATTAACTACCCAAGGCCTTGAGCCTATGAGAGGAGACACTTTAGGGAAAGCTCCTGAACTTTACACTGTCAATAAAGTAATTCTAAAGAGCAAAGAGAGAGTCATTGACCTACCTTGAAAAAAGGAAGCAGAAAGGGAGAATGTTGCCAGGAATGTTTCCAACATTCAAAGCAATCCTGGTCCAAGACAGTCTGTACTGTCTACATATTGGCTTGTAGAACAAATTACAAAAATCAACCTACAAATTGCTGAGTTTGATACTGCCATAGATGCCCTGGTTCAAGCTAGAGATCATTTCTTGCTTCTGCTTTCTTCACAAAAAGGGGGAGATGATTCTATACATGGGGAGCAGATAAAAGAGGGTGAAGGCACGAGTGGAGAAGATGTTGCTGCAGAAGAAGATGTGGATTCTTTCATGTAGAGAGAAGAGGTTGTTGGAAGGAAAGTCTTGCTAACAAGACTGAGGTTGAAGGCAGAAACTGAAGCTGTTATGCAAAGGGCCGAAGTCAAGTCGAAGTCGTTAGCTAGGCGAGGGTAGATAGTCTTTGGAAGCTGCTACTACTACATAATAAGCAAATGAGGAAAGGTTGTTGTTGGGAATGATTATTGGTTAATGAATGTGGATTGTTTCTTCTTTTTTTTTTGGTTGGATATTTGGTGATGTGGATGGTTACATTTTTACCCACTATGAGTTACCTAGTCATGCATGTATTGGTAAACTCCCGGTGCGGGTAAGTTTTTACCCACTATGAGTTACCTAGTCAGTCACATTTGCACCCTAAAATGGTAATTAAACTGTTTCACTTGTTAAACTATACTGATAATGCAACGAAGTCTTTTACGGTGTTAATGTTGGGTTTGGTGTTGTGACATTTTACCCAACATATCGTTTTTAGTGCTAAGTTGAAATTAAGAAATGTTGGAACAAATGTCACAACATTCGGACCAACATTTTTATGACAAACAATTTTGCCTTACTTCACGGACTGAAGCAATTCTCGTGGAATTTTACTACGATGAAAAAGTGACTTGACAAGGTAATTAGGAGCTGATGAAAAATGTGGGAAGAACAAGTCAAAGTCGTTGCTATTCTTGGGGAACAAGTCCAAGAAGTTAGAGGATTTTTCTCCATGATCTTCTCCAACAAATCCTATCAGCTACCCACCTTTTCCTCAACCTTCACAACCAATCGATGAACTTTTCAAGGAAGACTCTCTACTATAAATAGAGAGGCTACAAGAGTGAATCGATATCCAGAAACATATTGCAAAAATATCAAGAGAGCTCTCGAGAATTCATCTCAGAGAACTGGATCGCAAGTGTTGCATGAGCGTGTCGACAACATTCTGTCCAACATTATAGTTGCTGCTTAGATTCTAGATTTGTTCTGTATTGAAGCAATTATAATGAGATGTTTTCTATGTCTATTTAGGAGGCAGAAGTCATATGCGACTTCAACATTTTAATTCCTTTTATTTTATTTTGTAAAAGAAGGAATTTGTTCAATTGTATATAAATATATACAATACTGTCGATCACTGACCGTCATAGGTTATGTAATAAATATAACCTATGTAAATATTAAACTTTTGTGTTCTTTATTATTTCCGCTGCAATTTACTCTTCAAAGGTTTTTCTGTTTTATCGAAGTGTTGTCACTTGTATTAGACAATATTTTCGCTGACATTTGACATTCGATTTTATTTACAGTTTGTTTTATTGTTTCATAGCATACCCGGACCTAACATAAGGTATATGGTTTCCCCTTAATTTGCGCCCTAAAGTAACATTGCCTCTTATTTTTTCCAATTTTGTTTCATAGTATTAAGGAAATTCTTATTACTTATTTAAACTGTTTTATAAGTTCACTAGTTTAATTAGAATGAAAAATTCTGAGCTGGTGTCCACTCGATTATATGTGGAAATGATCCTCACTTACAACTACTTACAAGAGCTTATCATTTGACAAGGAAATGAGTGAAGTATTCAACTAAAACAGAAACAAGACTATTAACTTGATACGTCACTTTCTTGCATATGTTTTCTTTCCACGTCTTTGTACTAAGGCTGTTCGGTGGGGCCGGGATGTTCCGACCCGCCCCATCCCGTCCCGGTATCGGTCCCACCCCGCCCCGACCCGTCGATTAAAATATGGGATTAGGATTGTCGGTAGCGGGGTTCGAACTTGGGATGGGACTAGGGCTCGTCCCGGTCCCGACCCGTCCCGTTTGCAGAAACTAACCGTTGCACAAATGACCATTTTTTATTTTAGCCGTTGCCAACGGTTAGTGACGGCCATTTTGCCCCCCCCCCCACCCTACCTCCTTAATTTTTATTTTTAATTCCTAAATTAGTATATTTACACATTAACCCTATTTCTCAACTATAAATACATCATTTTCCTCTTCATTTTTCTCACAAATCTTCCTACCATCTCTCTAATCTCTCTCTCTCTACAAGTCTAAATTTTATATTTTATTTGCTAATTTCTATCAAAGTTCAAAAATTGGGAGTGAAGTTGGCAACTAGCTTGAGGATCATCGAGCAAAGTTTCAATTTTCAACCTCGATTACACGTCGATGTTACGTCGGCGTTTGGTACCTTTGTTCCTTCTTTTATTTAAATAATTATTGTTACTTAATTTTAATTATCGTACTTAATTTTCTTAAGTTTAATTATTTATTTGCATAATTATAATGGAACGAGGTGGACGTTTTTCTGGTAGAGGTTTTAGGGGTAACAGAGGTAAGAGTGCATCTTCTAGTAATTCTAATTATGATAATTTCACTCATGTAGATGAAACTGGTCTTTTAAATGTTAATATTAATATATCATTAGATCATGAGATATATTCTGCATCTGAACCAGACTATGATTTAGAAAATGAATTAGAAGATAATTTAGATAACACACTCACTAGTGCAACTCTACCTCAGACTCAGACTGAGTCTCAGGCTGAAACTGAAATTGGAATCCCTCATATTCCCCTTAGTATGAGAAGAGGCCAAAAACAATGAAAATTAAAATCACCTGCATGAGATTTTTTTGAAAGGGACATTGCTAATCAACTAGCTATTTGTAAAATTTGTCGCGAAGTTTATAAATCTAAAACTGAAAAATGTCAAGGTGGGACATGAGGTTTAATGAGACATGTGGAAAACTCTCACAAAGCAAGGTATAACTAATACTAGGCTGAAAAAGCGGGTGTGCAAATGCCTTCTGAGTCGGGACAAGGTTCACATAGTGTCCCCGACCAAGTACATGGTCGAATTAACCCGATGACTGAGGGAGTTATAGGTCCTAAATATGATAAACCCAAAGATCGAAAAAATTTAGCAAAATTAGTTGTTGTGGAGGGTTTGCCTTTTTCATTTCCTTCCTCTCCGGGTTTTATTCATTACATTCGAGAAACATATAATCCTGCTTTTAACGTTTTTCCTAGATCAACTATTAGAAAAGATATTTTTAAATTTGTGCATGAATATCAACAATATTTACGTTATGCATTGTATCATTTTAATGGCAAAGTGGCTATCACTTCTGACATAGGTTGTAGTACTAATGGTAATGATTATTTAACTGTTACATGTCATTGGATATATCACAATTGGTCTATGCAAAAACGTATATTAGCATATAAATATATTGATGAAAGGCACACTGGAATTTTTATTTCAAGAAATATTCATGAAATTAGTGAATATTATGAAATTACTGATAAAACTATGATTATTACATTAGATAATACTTCTTTTAATGATTATGTTGTAAACATTTTAAAAACTCAATTTACTCCCATCTTTTCCCCATATTTTTCATGTCAGATGTGCATGTCATATTTATAACTTAGTTGTAAAGGATTGCCTAAAACTTTTTAAAAACATCCTTGATAAAGTACAATTCGCTATCAACTTTATTTTTAAAGGTAATAAAATACAAAGACGCAAAGAGTATAAAAAGACATGTCATGATTGTAGATTACCTTATAGGAAAATTGCAGAAGAAGTTGCAATTAGGTGGAGTTCTTTGCATGAACAATTACTTGTTGCTCACGAGTATAGAAGACCTATTACTTTATTATTTAACGCTCATAATCAAAATTCTTCGGATATGTTTGTAGATGATGATTGGGATAAAATTTTGGAACTTATTGTATTCTTAGAGAATTTTTTCTAGCTACTAAGGATTTTCTAGTATTTATTATCCTACTATTTCATCTATGTTAGTTTATATAGCTCTAATATTTTTGTTATTTAATGAATATATGGAGAGAAAAAAACTTACGCTCCATCTATTGCAAAAATGTTTGTAAAATTAAAAAAATAGTTTTTCCTATACCCACTATTTATTTTATTGGTGTTGTATTAAATCCTACTATTAAAGTAGACGATTGTAATGCCCTTATTGAAACGATTTATGAATGCTTAGAAATACTTCCAACAGAACCAACTAAAGAAGATGTTATGTCTAGCATACAAACACAATACAAAAATATGTATATGTATTACCAAGAGCAAAGTGCAAATAATCAACCGGATTATGTACCATCTTCTTCTACTTCACTTCAACCTTATAAAAATATGCGGTTTCTGCTTCAAGTATTCAAGGCCTTCAAAATAGAATGTATAGTGGTTCAAGTGCTTCACAAATTAGCGAGTTTGATGTTTATGCTTTGCAGGGTGTTGTACCATTCGAATCAATTGCTAATGAAAATGGACGTGAAGACTTGTTGAAATTCTGGAGGGAGAATGGAAAGACATTTCCGACTCTATCAAAGATGGCCCGGGATGTGGTTGAATATTCAAGCGTCATTTATAGCTTCTGAAAACGTTTTTTCTGCAGGAATGTTTCAAATAAGAGAGCACAAACACTCATTGGCGGGAGATAGTTTGGAGATTGCATTTTTATTTAGAGATTGGATTAGAGTGGAGCGTAGAAGGTGCGGTCAACCAGAGACCAATGAAGAAAACGACTACAATTACAACAAAATCTTATTCAAGTGAGCAGGAAGCGACGTTTAACAATTTGACCAACAAATTTCAATTCCAACAGAAGATCCTCAAGAAATTGTCAGAAAATTAGAAAAAGTATGATTGCATATATAATTTTTTTAATGCCAATTTTACTATGTGATTTGCAACTTTTGAACTACGAAATAAAGTTGCAATTTTGAAATTGTATTACAAAAAAATCATATTTCTATTAAATAATATAAGAGGCAATTAGCCTTGGGATGTTTTTTCACTATCTTGTTCAATCATTTAAGTGTTTAAATATAAAAAAAATCCCCCCAAATCACCCTTCCTGGCCCGACCCGTCCCGTCCCCTCTAATATAGGGATGTGAACCGGGACGGGACCACTTCCTGTCCCCCTAATCCCCCCCCTCATCCCTGTCCCGACCCACCCCCGTCCCCCCAAATCTCGTCCCGTCTCATCCCGTCCCACTGACCACCCTTACTTTGTACTAGTAAATATCCAAGTCAACTACACGTTTTGCCATATTCCTGGAAATAAAAAAAACTCCATTTTTCTACCACATATTTCCGTACCATCAAGGGATGTGGTGAGATTAATAGGATAAGATTCCTCAGCTCTTAACCAGATTCTCAAGTTCGAATTTTGGAAATGGTGAAATACCTGGCAGGGAGGCACTTCCCCTTTAAACGAGCCCTGAACAGTGTGAATCTGGATTAGTCGGGTCAATGAGTATCAAATGTCAGATGGTTAAACAAAACAAACAAAAAATAACCAAATATGAAGCATTAATGTGCACAAACTACATAGAAACATCTAGGTAAGTTCATAGAATTGTTGCAGACGAAGATCAAATAAAAGACACTATGTCATGAAAAAGATTAAATAGCTAGAAAGGAAAAGTTTATTCAAGATCGTTAATGTAGATATAACAATTCTGCTCACATCCTCATGGGATTTCTCTTCTCTGGACCATAATATGTGGACCCCCAAGATAATGCAGTACTAGAAGTTGAACCAAGACTGACTTTTCTAGTTTCTCCGACCTGTTTAGTCTGAACTTTCTTTTGAATAGTCTAAACCATATAGGTAGTGTTAGTACTCTATCGTACTTTATAAAGCAGTACGGGATGTAAATAACTATTACAAATGTTCGAAAGGATAAATAAATGGTCAATCTTCAAAACTGCCGCAAGTGTGTTGTGTCTTGAATCTTGATCACCTTGCAAAGCCAACTTTGAGAACTGCCGCAAGTATGTTGTGTCTTGAATCTTGATATCCTGAAATCAAGAAACAACTAAATCTGGAAGGTTACAACGTTGTGTGTTGAGTCGAGGATAGCCCTCTATCCTTAAGACAAGATTGCCCCGTATATATGCTTTTACGTTAGCGGGCAATAGTCTCCCAAGATAAAACAACACTTTAATCTCAACACTACGAGCCAATAGGTTGAGCCCGTCGAAGAAAACAAATATGACTCGACTTGTCAAGATATGGAATAGGAAGGAAGAGTTTCTCTTTACTCTTCTCTTTTGTCTCTGTGTATATAGTGTGTCTCTATAGTGTATATCTTGTGTATACGTGAGGGTTTGATCACCGTTTTTGACCGATTTTCAGCCACTTTGTTTTGCTGATTTTTCAGCCACTTTGGTTTGCTGATTTTTCAGCCACCGGTTTGCTGATTTTTCGGTGTGTTTTTGGTCCGTTTTCACTTGTTTCGGCTAGTTTTCTGCTCGTTTTTGAGCCATATGAAGCTCAATTTATAACATGAGGAGGGGATATCCAACAGCTGAAAAACAAGGCTGTAATGGCCCTTAAAGGAGGGCTGTAATGGCAGTTTTAATGCCATAAATGAGGTGCTCAATTGCCCAACTAATGGGTCTGTTAATAGAGGAGTTAATCGGCCAAGTAATGGCTGATTAATGCCTCAAAAAACAGTCCTAACGGTAGGCTTTCGCCTTCCGTCACCTTCCCGAAACTCGGGGACCAAACTGTAAATATTGAAACTTCGGAACCAAATCCGTACATATGAAAGAATTCGGTCCAAAGCGTACATATGAAACTTCGGAATCAAACTCGTACATCCGCGAGTTCTCTCGGTCCAAAAAGATAATATCGAAAGTCCCCACGGTCCACGCCCACGACCCACGACCCGTGACCCGAAACCCGAGCCCGAGCCCGGACCGGACGGACGGACGGCGGCGGCGCGCGCGTGTGGGCTTAGCCATGAACCCATGCACATCTAGGTCTTCCCTCCTTTAAACACATGGGATACCCCTTGGGGTCCTAAACCCTTTACCAATTTGAGACATATATAGAGAGCAATTCTTCCTATTCCCACCGATGTGGTAGATTTGTCCCACACCACATTTCCATGTCTTAAACACCTTACTTCGTGGACCAATATCTCTTTCATTTCTCAACGAAATTTGACGATTCTTGGCCCTACGGTCATCTACTCACTTCGTAGATCATGCATGTGCGAATAGACAAGGTCTCCAACATGCGGAACACTAGTGTTTAATTCATCAAAGATGGGTGGACGCATCTCCCCGCCAAAGGCAAATTTGCAACAATCCCCTCTATGAAAGAGAGATTGTGGCGCACGCACAAGGTGCCTACATTTCAGCAATATTTCAGCGAAAAGATATTGCATCAGGAGCGGTAGCTTTCGCTTTGAACCTTCCTTAGTTGAATACCATCAGACTTACTTACTGCGCGGTGAACGTGATGTCTTGAACCGTCAGTGTTTAGTGTAAGCCAAGACAATGATACCAACACAATAACTCTTCTTATTCATTTTCCTTCTTACGTTTCTGTCCGTTGTGGCCATGGACACACTTGGATTCTTAAGTGCGTTCATTTGAGACGGTCATCCTCGCACTTAAATAGGTGATCTCCTACAAGGTATCCTGCTATACCCCACTTCACAAGTGTTAGGAATCATTAAAAGTTTCCCCAACCTTAACCTCAACCATTTGAGGATCGTTAAAGGTTTGGAAGCTTAACCTTTACCCACCATGCAGGTAGCACTTTAATGTCTATCGCGGGAACAGCTTTGGATTCATGTTTCCATACAGAAATCATCATCTGAAGTGCTTCTTGCTTCCACCGAAGCGCTCAACTAAACCTTTTGCCGCTTAGTTTTCCCATTGAACCACATTCTTGGGATCTCCAATCAGTATGGTTGGGTTTCCACCGCAAAGGTTCGTATTGTTTGGGTTTTACGCCCATTCCCCTAGACAGGCAGAACACTTGATCTCCGGGTTGTCCCTTAGTTAGTAAACAAGGAAGTGACACCCGTGATAATCAACTGCCATACGGTCTTATGTCTCCTGACAGATATGCCCAGACGCCGTCATCCGTGTCCTTCCTGAAGCCGACCGGCTAGCCACAGTGTATAACTGCTGAAGACACGGGTTTCTCCCAATAAGGGACGTCCTCTAAGGAGTCATGAAGTTACTCAACTTCTTTCATGCTTTGTATAAAGCGATAAACTCCGATTCCATCATGAATCGGTCGATGCAAGTTTGCTTAGAGGTTTTTCTAAGACCCACCATACACATTTACTTGTGGTTTTGGTGTTCTTCAGATCTAATGTCCAGTTTGCATCACTGTGTTCTCCCGAACCGCCGGACATCCGTAAATACTATAATCGTAGATAAGCGAATAATTCGGATATCGTCATATCCGACTTAACGCCTTCTATTGATCATGTATTAAGATCAAGAGTGAATCTTAGTTCAACCGATTCGCTTTGTAGGACGATACCAGTCGGTTGTAGTGTGTACAATACATTGAACTACACGTGACCCGAGCATATCGCTCCTTGTTTATGGGTGCACCATGATTCCAATCGCTTCTATGATTCATATCCATTGGTGGCTTCAACGAGACTCGTCAACTATCGATCGATCCGTTAGATGTCTTAGAAATCCAATTCCTAAGATGTCATATGTGATACCCATATCTTTCATATCGAGACTTTGTTTCAATATGACTTTTACTTTCGACCGTTGATTCTCCAACTCGTTGGCTTTCTAACTTCGAGTCAATGTTTCGTGGTCGATTCATTGTTTCGTTTTATCCGAGACTTTCGGACCAAAATGTTAATATTTCGGGGACCAAAATGAAAGTTCGGGAAGAAGCCCAACAAATCCAAAGAAAACCAACTCGATCCTCTTCTTTCAACTCTCCGGTTGGGAAGGTTGTTTCAACATCCATGCCATGTAAGACTACAATGGCCCCGGATGTGAAGCTACTCACTCACGGGGAGCACATTTTACAACCCAAAGGTTCTTTTTCCGAGGAAGATCAACCATTACGCAAGTATGGTTCTTTATGATAGAATCTATTTCTTTCTTTAGCTTCTTTCCAAAGCAGCGCTTTTGGAGATGACAATTATTTGTTAATTGTCCATGGTTCATTCTTAACCATACAAGCTAGAAGGACTGGAACAAGTCTTTGTCCCCTTCTTTGCTCCGTCTCAATTCAACATCTAGAATTCCTGAGTTCTCACGGATCCGGAATATTAAGTTCCGGATAGCCGAAGAACTTTCGAGTCTCGTAGATACGGAACGTCTAGTTCCGGACAGTCAGGCCCTCGCGGTTCTTGTTAACCTTGAGCAATTACTCCTTTTTCCTTTTTCAAGGAAAGCTATCTTCAAAGAGTTCAGCATTCTTTGACACCAAGAGGCGATCAACACTATTGTTATTTGCAGATCCAGTGGATATGCAATCTACAGTCTTAGGTACAACTTGACATGTTTCAGTATTCCAACTTTTACCAAGCCACCCCACATAATTTGGGCGTACGACTTTGCGCTTGGCTAACACCGTTGGACTGAAGTGAGAAATGAACAGTCATTTAATGAACGATGCTTCACATTCTCCCCCTCTATTGCTACGAATTTTGCAATCCATAGGCTTAGTTGGTTTTCAACTTCAGCTTTGTAGCGCTTATCTGCTTCAACAACTTCATCTTTGCTTTTCAACAAACAAAGGATTCCATACGTTGTACCATCATCAATGAAGATCACAACGTACTTGTCTCCCCCCCTCTATTTTGTATAAACTTCAAATCACCCAATTAGGTGTGACCAAGTTCTAGAGGAGCGGCGCTTCTTTCGCTATTCCCTTGACGGAATTTGGAAAGGTGATTTTGCCTCTTCATCTACCTCACATTTATTTTGAGGGTTTATGTCGACAGAAGGCAACAATCTCAACATCGTTAGCTTTTGAATGACTTGCTATTTAACGTGTCTTAATCTATGATGGCATAGATGCACGGATTACAAATATATCATTCATTTGGCTACAGACGTATTGTACCATTCTTAGTTATTATAGACCTATTGGACTAGTCTCAAACTAGCTTGACCAACAGCGTCCCTTAAACCAAGTTAGGGACATGTATCACCTCATTTTAGAGTGATCTCATTCCCTGAAGTCCTATTGAGGACAACCTCTCCAACCCTTTCTACTTTAGAGGTGGCGTTGCTTCACATGAACAACCTCTTGCCCGTGGTTAGGGTGTAACCGGATCATATGTGATCGCGATACTCTGGCCCACTGCAGTTGCTTTGCCAGACTGAGTGTCCAATTTCTTCACTGCCTTTCTTTAGGCCTTCAGATCATTTAAGACCTGGAAATTCTGGCCCACCGTACTAGGTGTCCATTACTTTTCCTGTGAAACGAATTCTGGCCCCACTCCAGTCGCCCGGACGCTTTATATGACTGAGTGTCCAATATCATTATATCAAAGGAATTTTGGCCCACTCCAGTCACCCGGAGGCTTTGTATGACTGAGTGTCCAACATCATCCTATGAAGGATCTTCTCGCCAAATAGTGTGACAGCTCAACGTCTTTAACTTTTAGACTTCTTCCGTTATGATTGGTGCCCGATAATTCTTGGCGCTTACTTAAGAGTGGTAACGCTTTTCGCACAGTTAGTGGATCTCTCTCCATCGTATGTGCGAACATACTTTACACACTTTTAATCACTACACTTAAAAGAACGGATCTTTTTAAGTCGTTTACAAAATCCAATCTTTAAACGGGAAAGAAGATGAGATTAAACTTCTGATTTTTTTCTTTAAAGCGTAAGGAATATAAATTATTTTCATATTCCTCCTACTTTAATCAATTTTTAATCAGACATCATTTAATCTTTATTCTTGACAAGTAAGAAAAACTACTTATCCTCTTTTCGGATTCTGGCTCACTTCAGTCACTTCATCATACTGAGTGTCCATTTCCTTCTTACCATTATTCGGATCTTTTGTCTGGGACAGATATAGGCCTTCTGCTGCAAGATAGAATAACATCTTCAGTCTTCTCCTCTTGTCCCGCCTGACATCCTCGTGCTCTCGAGAGCGCTTGTTCCAACCAGTCTTGGTAGCGGTGACACCATGAACACGTTCATCATCATCACTCTCTTCTACCGAAAAAACCATTGCCATATCCAGATTTGGTCACACAACTTTTGACTGACATCTTTCGAACACTAATAGTAATACAACACAATCTTGTCTTAATTTGTTGGTACTCTATCGTACTTTATAAAGCAGTACGGAATGTAAATAACTATTACAAATGTTCGAAAGGATAAATAAATGGTCAATCTTCAAAACTGCCGCAAGTGTGTTGTGTCTTGAATCTTGATCACCTTGCAAAGCCAACTTTGAGAAATGCCGCAAGTATGTTGTGTCTTGAATCTTGATATCCTGAAATCAAGAAACAACTAAATCTGAAAGGTTACAACGTTGTGTGTTGAGTCGAGGATAGCCCTCTATCCTTAAGACAAGATTGCCCCGTATATATGCTTTTACGTTAGCGGGCAATAGTCTCCCAAGATAAAACAACTTTTTAATCTCAACACTACAAAGCCAATAGGTTGAGCCTGTCGAAGAAAACAAATATGACTCGACTTGCTGAAGATATGGAATAGGAAGGAAGAGTTTCTCTTTACTCTTCTCTTTTGTCTCTGTGTATATAGTGTGTCTCTATAGTGTATATCTTGTGTATACGTGAGGGTTTGGTCACTGTTTTTGACTGATTTTTAGCCATTGTTTTGCTAATTTTTCAGCCACTGGTTTGCTGATTTTTCAATGTGTTTTTGGTCTGTTTTTTTCACTTGTTTTCGGCTAGTTTTCTGCTACTCGTTTTGAGCCATATGAAGCTCAATTTATAGCATGAGGGGATATCCAACAGCTGAAAAATAAGGCTGTAATGGCCCTTAAAGGAGGGCTGTAATGGCAGGTTTTAATGCCATGAATGAGGTGCTCAATTGCCCAACTAATGGGTTGTTAATAGAGGAGTTAATCGGCCAAGTAATGGGTGATTAATGCCTCAAAAAACAATCCTAACGGTAGGCTTTCTGCCTTCCGTCACCTTCCCAGAAACTCTGGGGACCAAACTGTAAATATTGAAACTTCAGGGACCAAACTGTACATATGAAAGAATTCGGTCCAAACTGTACATATGAAACTTCAGGGATCAAACTGTACATCTGGCAGAGTTCTCTGGTCCAAAAAGATAATATCAGAAAGTCCCCACAGTCCACAGCCCACAGCCCACGACCCGTGACCCGAAACCCGAGCCCGAGCCCGAGCCCGGGACCGACGGGACGGGCGGGCGGCGGCGGCGCGCGTGTGGGCTTAGACATGAACCCATGCACATCTAGGTCTTCCCTCCTTTAAACACATGGGATACCCCTTGGGGTCCTAAACCCTTTACCAATTTGAGACATATATAGAGAGCAATTCTTCCTATTCCCACTGATGTGGTAGATTTGTCCCACACCACATTTCCATGTCTTAAACACCTTACTTCGTGGACCAATATCTGTTTCATTTCTCAACGAAATTTGACGATTCTTGGCCCTACGGTCATCTACTCACTTCGTAGATCATGCATGTGCGAAGAGACAAGGTCTCCAACATGCGGAACACTAGTGTTTAATTCATCAAAGATGGGTGGACGCATCTCCCCGCCAAAGGCAAATTTCCAACAGGTAGTAGTAGGCATGTCTCTGTCTGACGCTGAAGAGGATTACAAGAAAGGCTTGGGAGGTATTTGCAAAGATCCGAGTTCACCTTGTAACATCTCTATGACCATACTGATAGAAGGTCTGCTGCCCGGATCCGTTTGGATGCACCACAGGCTCACCAGTATCATCTTTTCTGCAAGCTCTTTATTCTCTTCCTTCACAATGCCAGTCAATTGAAGCTCTTCCTTTTGTTCAATTTGTTTGTAAATCTAGTGTGGAAAGTATATTTCACTGGTATGGTCAACAACAACATCAACATTTTTCCTTCCTCCAACCATCTCGAGGACCATCATACCATAGCTGTATACATCTGACTTGTGAGAAACTCCTCCAATATTTGTATACACAATTTCCGGCGCAATGTACCCAATAGTCCCTCTTGCGTCCAATAAAGATATGATGCTTTCCTTGTTACATAGTTTTGCAAGGCCAAAATCGGATATTTTTGGACAAAAGTCTTCGTCAAGAAGAATGTTGTAAGGCTTTATATCGAAATGCACGATTCGAGTATTGCAACCGCGATGCAAATACTCCAATCCTCGAGCAATGCCAAGTGAAATATTGTACAATGCTTGCCATCCTAGTTGACGATTTGCTCCGGATTTTGCATCGTAAATGAACTTCTCAAGGGATCCATTGGGCATAAAATCATAGAGGAGAGCTCTATGTTGACCCTCGAAACAAAATCCCACAAGTGATACAATATTAATATGAGAAGTCCTGCTGATACTTGCCACCACATTGATAAATTCTTCTCCTCCGCCCTTCGATTCCTTCAAGACCTTGACTGCCACAAGACTTCCGTTATGCAACTTTCCTTTGTATACACAACCAAAGCCTCCTTGACCAAGTTTATTTTTGAAATACTCTGTCATCTTTTTTACTTCAGAATAACTGTACTTCCTTGGAGCAAGTGATCCGTGGTTCTTCAAGAAGGCTTTTACATTTCTGTAATCCTCTCTTTTCCTTTTCCAGAAAATCATGGAACTAAGGGAGCCTTTTGTTCTTAAGTACAGGAGTAAGACAACTAGCATCGCAATTCCTCCAATTGAAGAAGTAGCTGCTGCTGTCAAGACACAAATTGGAAGATCATCGTCAATTTTTGAAGTTGCACTACTTTCAGAATATTATATCTGTTACAGATTCACAACAGTTGTATGATCTTGTATATATGGTAGTATAGCTGATTTATAGGGATTAGAATATCTAGTTACCATAGTTAGATTATTCTCTATAACAAGTTATTCTCTCGTACGTTGTCTCGATTACATGGTATCAGAGTCAGACTTAGGCCCGATCCGATGTGGGCTCCTGGAAAAAAGGGGGCGAAATGTTCCCCGGACCAATTGACCGGTCCTGGGGGGTGAAAATGCTCCCGGTCCATGAATGTTCACGCACCAGACCAGACAGTGAAATCCCGGATAAAGAATGTTCGGATCTGAGTGTGAGGGGGGAGTTGAAGAAAAATATACCACATCAGTGACGGATGAGAACCCCTTGGCTCCTTATAAGGCTTGGGCAATTCTCCTTCCTTTGAGCTAGCTTTTGGGGTATGAGTTAGTCCCAAGGCCTAATTTGACAATATCTAATCAGCTTAACAACGTTTCCACGAAGAAGTTACTCTTTATCTCTATGTGTACGTAGGGATGTCAATGGG
This sequence comes from Anisodus tanguticus, assembly GCA_034509755.1. Taxonomy (NCBI): domain Eukaryota; kingdom Viridiplantae; phylum Streptophyta; class Magnoliopsida; order Solanales; family Solanaceae; genus Anisodus; species Anisodus tanguticus. The sequence continues at coordinate 52,362,728 of CM067542.1, read as the reverse complement.
GCGGGTAAATGCGGGTACCGCCCCGCACCCGCTCCAGTTGGGTCGGGTATGGGGGATGGTTTGATGGGTGGTGGGGCGGGTATGGGTATCAAAAGTGCTACCCGCCATGGGTAGTGGGGCGAGGGTGCATTTCATATAAGACCCGCACCGTACCCGCACCGCACCCGCTACCCGCTACCCGCACCGTATTTGCACCGCCCATACCCGCATCGCCCCTACACGCACCGCCCATACCCGCACTGCCTAAATAATGGGCCTGCAACTTGTTTCCTTAGCCCAAAGTCCAAATATGGTTTAAAAGTAAAAAAAAAGTAAAAATAAATAAATAAATAAACATTCGAAGTTTCTCACATACACCGTACACGTATAACCCATCTTGCGAAATCCCAGGAATCCCAAAACTTAAAACCAAAAGCTTCCAAGGAAGAAACTTAAAATCCAACCCTAAATCCCTAAATCCCTAATTCCTAACGGTTGCAATGAATCCTTGATACCATCTTCATCTCTTTTTATTCAAGGTAAAACCCATCTTTATTTCTTTCTATTTTTTTCATTCTTTGTTAGGTCTTCACTTTTCAATTCTTATTAATTATTTTTCATTATTTTCAAATCCTACTTCTTCAGTTCTTTGTATTATTCAGGTAAATCAATGTAGAATGTTTTAATCAAATGTTGAAGAGTTAACTTACTGATGCAGGATTTGAGCTTTGTTAATTTTATTGATACAGGTGGTGTAGAAGTGTAGAACATTGATTAGTTGAATATTTTAGGTGGGTATGTGAGGCGGGTAGACGGGTATGCGGGTACCCAACGGGTGGTGAGGCGGGTAATGGGTACCCGCCGGGTAAGTGGGGCGGGGGCAGGTGTAATCCTATACCCGCCAGGCGGGTACAGGTGAAGGAACTACTACCCGTGATGGATGGTGGGGCGGGTGTGGGGGTGGGTTTTAGGTGATGGGTACGGGTATGGGTACCCTTCCCCGCCCCGTTGACATCCTATGTGTACGTGTTTTAACGCAACAGTAACACATTATGTTCTAAGAATGAAAACAACAAATTATATTTTGCTGAGAATAAAAAAGAACAGTCACTTCCTCCATTGAAATGATAGATAACCCGCGAGAACATCTAGTAATATGAAATGCAAATTTGTAGCTATAGATATTACCTGCAACAAGAATTCGTTTTGATTTTCTTTTTGCTGCAGCCAAAGAAAATCACGAAAATGTTAGAGAGGAATAGGAAGTGTGTGTAAAATTTATGCTATCTTATGCTGCATTATTAAATCCATAACAAGAAAGAAAGAGGACAACTGGAACATTGTGCAGGACACTGACATATATCAGTTAGATTGTTAACTTGGTGATGAACCATCTGCAACTACTTTGGTATTTGCTCTAGTGAATGGAGAGATCACTAGATGAACAAAAATGAAGAAAATTGGAAGAAAAAAAAGAGCTACATTTGTAACTCTAGCAGACAAATATTAAAACGATTTAACTTATATACACCGAACAAGTAAACTTCACCCTATCAGTATATTTTACCTTGTAGCACGCTACCTGCTTTGTTTTTTAGGTCTATAATCTAACTTATCACAGTCAGTTACTTGTAATTATATTTTCGGTACCTACTTGCGTAAATGTTCTTTCCTTTTTCATGTCTTCACAAGTTCTTTATTCTGTTATAAAGATGACTGGCGTCAAAACAACCAAGCAAATTGCAAGAATGAAGCCAATCTCTACAGTTAAAAGTTAAAACTGAATAACACATGCGAAGGAAATCAGCAAGGGCAACAGAGAAGGGAGAATTTCAAAATGAGAAGCAATCGTCAAAGGTGAAGCTGAAGTGTATGCAGATCAGAATTAAATTTCAGATAAATCAGTTCTAACTTCTCTCCATCTAAATATGACTCTATAAAACAAGCATATTGGACTCATGAAAGTGTGATGACAAGAACATTTAAACATTATAGCACCGTAGCAAAGAATGGTTAAGTATATTGTTAAGATAATTATGCCATAATCCATAATTATCTCCATCATATTGTAATTAAATCAATTATCATATAATTAGGATGATTAGCATATCCTTAGGATAGCTAGATTGATTTTGTATAGTTGTATATATATTGTATATTTGCTATGAAATAAAGGCATGGAAATAATTCCCTTCATGGTATCAAGAGCCACAAATTAACCCCCAACTTTTTTTTGCCCTAACCACCGTCGGTCTCACGCACCCTAGCCGAAAACCACTAACTTTCGGCCCACCCACGTAAAACCCAAGCCGAAAACCACCACCTAGTTTTCGGTCTACCAAACCCTAACTCTAACTAGGGTTTTACCTAAACACTACCCTAGCCGAAATACAACCCACCCTCCCCTACCCTTGTCGGCTTCATCCACACCAACCCTAATTAGGGTTCTTCATATCTCTCACTCTAAACACCAAAATATCCTTTCTCTTCCCATTTTCTTGAATTTTCTTGGGTGACAATGGCCGACAAACAAAAATTTCATCATGCTCTTGCTGTGAACAACGTCAAGAACTTTATTCAAATAACTCTTGAAATGAAAAAAAGGGTAATACTCTTCTTGGGTAGAGCTATTCAAAATCCACTGCCGAGCATACGAAGTAATAGACCATACTATTCCTCCCAAGTCTTCATCGGAGACCACCGTTGTTGACAAAAATTTATGGTCTTGCTTAGATGCTATAGTCCTTCAATGGATTTACGGCACCATTTCAAATAACCTTTTGTACACCATTTTGGAACCTGACTCTACGGCTCAACAAGCTTGGGAGCGTTTGCAAAATATCTTTCAAGATAATAGAAATTTTTGGGCGGTATATCTTGAAAATCAATTCACCAATGTCAAATTGGATGACTTTTCAAACGTCTCCGCATATTGTCAAGAATTGAAAATGCTTTCCGACCAACTATATAAATGTTGGTGCGTCGGTGACAAACCAAAGGTTAGTTCTCCAATTGATTGCGGTATTGAATGAACATTATGATGGGGTCGCTACGTTCATTCAACAAAGTAATCCGTTGCCACCATTTTACGAGGCTCGTTCGAGACTGATTCTCGAAGAAACCCGCAAGGCGAAGCAAACAGCCCCGGCGGCAACCACTTCCAGGACAGCCCTCATCTCCACCAACTCTTATTCAGCTGATTTTGGGCCACAAAATTTTGTTTCGGGAGGAGCAGTGAATCGCAACAACAATGGTAAAAAACGGGGGTCAAATCGCAATAATAACAAAGGGAGAAATAATGGCGGAAAGGGACGTGGTAGGGGTGGTGGTCAACCAACTGGCGGCAACAGCAACCACGAACAATAGGGGCAGTCGCGGCCCAGCCAATGGCAGCCGCAAACCCAGTCCTGCGGTGGCCAGTGGGGGCAGTACCCACCGCGGGCTTGGGCACCACATTAGGTTGCCCCTCCTTGTACATACCCCGCCTCGTTGTGGGCCAAGTCACCTACTTCAAAATGACAGCCCGGGGTTCTCGGCTCTCATCCGCTGCAAGCTTTTGCAGCCCATGAACCATCTTCCGCAAGTTATGCTCCCACGGATATTGAACAAGCCATGAACAACATGAATCTAAATGTTCCCGATGATTCATGGTACATGGACACGGGGGAAACGTCACACATGACAGCATCTCAAGGTAATCTCTCGCCTTATTTTAATATGAGCAGTAATAAAAATATTGTTGTTGCCAGTAGGTAGAAAATTCCAATTCGTGGTATTAGTCAAGTAAATCCCCCCCCCCCCCCCCCTGTAAAGTCCCAAAATTTAAAAAAAAACAAAACAAAAACAAAAACAACCCACTCTCTCACGTCCCCCCTAAACCAACCCCTCTCCCTCAACCCCTCATTCCACTCCCTCACATCACAAAAATCTGTGCACACATACATTTTTATATACAACACACATACACTTTTATATACAACACACACATACACTTTTATATACAACACAACAAAAGGGGGACAGAACATAGAAAGCAAAAGCAATCTGGAAGAAAATTTTTAAAGTAGTTTTAGCAAAAGAGTTTGAGATTTTCATTCGCAATTACGAAGCATCAAAGGTGAGTTTTCTCACTCAAAGTTCTTAGTAAAATCCTTTATTTTTAAGTTACAATACATGTTAGAATATAATCCGGTTATTGAAAGAATGAGCATGAAATTTATGATTGTTTAATAACTAGTTTGGATTGTGCAATTGTAATCTGTTATACTGGGCTATACTTGTTAGAATTTGATGAAATTTTACAGAGTTGTACATCCTTCTGTTACGGTCAGTTTGAGACTTTAGAGGGATAAATCCGACTTAAGTTTTGAGAGTTATCGCTGTTTAAACATTCTGCCTCGGATCAACCGAAGTCTGGAAGGGCAGAATGTATAACGTAAACACTATACAAATCGGTAATGAATATGAAAGATTGTGCTGAATAAACGTTATAGATTACTCTGTCCTTCACAGTTTGAGACTTTACGGGGATAAATCCGACTTACGGTTTGAGAGTTATCGCTGTTTGAACATTCTGCCTCGGATCAACCGAAGTCTGGAAGGGCAGAATGTATAACGTAAACACTATACAGATAGGTAAGGGCGAAATATTGAAGGAAGGAAATATTATTTGAGTCTTTTGAACATATGACATATTTAAACAACAAATAAGTGCATTGGATTGGGTTGCACGGACCGCAACAAATACATAAATGCATTGGATCGGGTTGCACGGACCGCAACAAATATATATAAATGCATTGGATCGGGTTGCACGTACCGCAACAAATATATAAATGCATTGGATCGGGTTGCACGTACCGCAACAAATATATAAATGCACTGGATCGGGTTGCACGTACCGCAACAAATATATAAATGCACTGGATTGGGTTGCACGTACCGCAACAAATATATAAATGCACTGGATCGGGTTGTACGTACCGCAACAAATGTATAATATGTTATATGGGAAAAAGAAGGAGTACTGATTAAACTAAGTTGTTTTTTCTAAGACAAGTGGGGAGAAAATTTTGCACGTGAATATTTATTAATTTATTTAATAAAAGGGTTGTAATCTGTTTATTTCAACATGCTTATTATTTTCTTATAATGTGATTGTAATTAAAAATATTGTGAGGTTACTTTGGACTGTAAGGTGAGATTCCCACTCAGCCCCGGATGGTAGGGCTGACTCTTTTATTTAACATATTTCAGGAAGGCGCGATAGAGGAAAAGCTCCGCAAGAGGGCTAGCGATCGTCTCACAGCCTCATCGTACCACCAATCCATTATTTCGGATTTGGTAAAAGTTACTCTAGACTAAGTTTGTTTAAAGAATTAAATTTTATTATCTCGGGGAATGCCCCACATGAGATTGTTCTTCCTAAACTTCAAATTGATTATTATATATATTATTTTCTCAAATACCTGTCATATTAGGAAGAAAATGAAGTAAATGGTTCGCCTGGAAAGGGATAGTTGTCCAGGTGCCATGACGTCCTAAAGAAAGACTTGAGAAAAGTTGGGGCGTGACAAGTTGGTATCAGAGCTAAACCAGGTTAAGTGATCTTAGGAACTTTCTTTGAGTTGGGTGTTTGAACGATTACTTATTGTGACGGTGTGTGCGCCACCTTAGTAATAAGTGAACGGAATAACATCCTAAACAGTTTCCCTTCTTTCATACTCTTCTCGTGCTTATCTTGAGTCTTTTCAAAGACTTGGTTCTCGTACTACCTCTTTCAAAAGATTATGGAAGGGGATTGTGCAACGGTAAACTGTAGAAGAAATCGTTCCCCGATGTCACCATCGATGACGTGGGGGGAGTTCAGAGTCGCATTCATTGAAAAGTACATGCCTAACATCCGAAAAGCTGCGCTCAGGCGTGAGTTTGAATAGTTGAAACAAGGAGACTGCAGTGTGCAAGAATACGATACCCAGTTCATGCGATTATCGGCATACAACGCACACAGTATTCCTACGGAAATTGAGAAGGTCAAAATATTTATTGAGAGTTTAAACTCGAACTTGACAGGGAAGGTAGTGGCATTAGCCCATGATCGGACTTACCTTCAGATCGTCGACATGGAAATAAGGGTAGAAGGTTTTGCTAAAGCAAAAAAGAGAGTATTCGCAGAAGAGGTTTCAATCGTCGGGATCCTTTAATCAAAATCAAAACCAGAGGCAAGAAAGCGGTAGAGGTTGTTCGAAACCGATCCAGTCAGCAGGACAGTCCCATCACAGGCCCCAATGGCACAAATGGTTCAATCACCAACGTAGCAATGTCCATGCCACCAACCCTAACACAAGGGGTGACAAACCGGTCTGTAAGGTTTGTCAGAAGAAACATATTGGAGAATGTTGGTTCTCACCAAAAGGATGTTACAACTGTGGAGAACCAGGCCACCATGCCAGGGATTGCAAGAGGAGAGTCCAAACTCAATTTTCTCATGGGAGGTCAGAAGAAACCACAGCCGCCTACAAGGGAAATCAGGGAAACCAGTCCCGACAGGGGCAGGGAGGTCAACAGTCCAACAATTCTAATTGGCTCTACGCTTTGCCCCAGAGGAATGAGGCAGAGGCATCTAATGCGGTGGTCACAGGTATTTTGCTGGTCTCGAGTATTCCTGCATTTGTATTATACGATCCCGGCTCTACATTTTCATATGTGTCAATGGGTTTTGCTAAGAATTTACATGTAGAACCTTCCTGTTTAAGTGAACCTTTTGAGGTTATGACACCCGTAAGGGCCTCAGTTTGGGCCTCTCGAGTAGTTAAAAATTTCTCATTAGAAGTGAATTGCAGAGGAACAATAGTAAACCTAGTACTACTTGATATGGTAGATTTTGACATCATTTTGGGTATGGATTGGTTGTCAGCATGCTATGCCATGTTAGATTGCCGGCGAAAGATAGTGAAACTATCTTTTCCTGGGGAACCGGAAGTTGTTATAAAGGGTAAGATTGGAATATCCTCACGTCAGCTTATTTCCTATCTTAGGGCTCAAAAGTTATTAAGAAGTCACAAAGTGGAGTACGCATATCTGGCTAATATAGTAGATACCCAAAAAGAATCCCCAGCGGTGCAAGATGTCCCTATTGTTCGAAATTTTTCGGAGGTTTTTCCTGAAGATCTTCCAGGCCTTCCTCCGGATAGAGAAGTGGAGTTCGCTATAGAGTTAATCCCGGGCACAAGACCTATTTCTATTCCTCCATATCGAATGGCCCCAGCTGAATAGAGAGAGTTAAAAGAATAGTTGGAGGATCTTCTGGATAAAGGTTTTATAAGGCCTAGTGTTTCCCCCTGGGGTGCACCAGTCCTTTTTGTGAAAAAGAAAGATGGATCGCTCCGAATGTGCATTGATTATCGACAACTCAATAAGGTCACGATCAAGAACCGATACCCATTACCAAGAATCGATGATCTTTTTGACCAACTTCAAGGAGCCAGTTATTTTTCCAAGATTGATCTTCGTTCAGGATATCACCAGCTGAAAATAAATCCGGATGATATATCCAAAACAGCATTTAGAACCCGATATGATCATTATGAGTTCTTGGTCATGTCTTTCGGGTTAACCAATGCTCCAGCAGCTTTTATGGATCTCATGAACAGAATCTTCAAACCATTCTTAGATTTGTTCGTGATTGTATTCATAGATGATATCCTAATTTACAGCAAGAGTGTTGAAGAACATGAAGAACATCTGAGGGTAGTGCTTCAAACCTTGAAACAAGAGAGACTGTACGCTAAATTTTCAAAGCGTGAATTTTAGTTGGAAAAAGTAGCCTTCTTGGGCCATGTTGTGTCAAGGGATGGAATTATGGTAGACCCCCAAAAGATAGAGGCAGTGAAGAACTGGCCAAAACCTACCACTCCGACAAAAGTTAGGAGTTTCTTGAGTTTGGCTGGGTATTATAGAAGATTTGTAGAAGGCTTTTCTAGCCTTGCTGCTCCCTTGACCCGATTGACTCAAAAAGCGATTAAGTACCAGTGGTCAGATGCATGTGAAACAAGTTTTCAGAAACTGAAAGAGTTGTTGACTATCGCACCGATCCCCTAACCTTACCATCGGGACAAGAAGGGTTCACAGTCTATTGTGATGCCTCTAGGGTTGGGTTAGGATGTGTCTTGATGCAATTTGGAAAAGTTATTGCGTATGCATCTCGACAATTGAAGATACATGAGAAGAATTATCCAACTCATGACTTGGAATTGGCCGCGGTAGTGTTTGCCTTACGAATATGGAGACACTATTTGTATGGGGTGCATGTAGTAATATATTTACAGATCATAAGAGTTTGCAGTACATAACCACGCAAAAGGATTTGAATCTCCGACAAAGAAGATGGTTAGAGTTACTTAAGGATTATGACCTTAGCATTCTTTACCATCCTGGAAAAGCTAATGTGGTGGCTGATGCACTCAGTAGGAGATCAATGGGCAGTTTGGCCCACTTGGCGGTACAAAAGAGAGGTATTGTTCGTGCAGTACAAAAATTGGGGAACCTCGGGATTAGTTTAACTGAGGTCGGTGAAGGTAGGGTGGTGGTACGTGATACCTCGCAGTCTGCCTTAACTTCAGAATTAAAAGAGAGTCAGTTTGAGGATATGGAATTTGTTAGGTTTCGGGAGAGGATTCAACAAGGAAAACCTTTACAATTTACAATAGGCGGAAATGATGGTACCCTTCGGTATAAGGGTAGGTTATGTGTTCCTAAGGTAAGGGAGCTAAGAAGAAGGATCTTATACGAAGGTCACAATATCAGGTATTCCATTCATCCAGGATCAACGAAAATGTATCATGATCTCAAGGCAAATTACTGGTGGAAAGGAATGAAGAGAGATGTTGCAGAGTTTGTCGAAAGATGTCTTACGTGTCAACAGGTGAAAGCCGAACATCAAAAACCCGGCGGCCTACTTCAGGACATTGGCGTCCCCATGTGGAAATGGGAGGCGATTCATATGGATTTTGTGACCGGTCTACCAAAAACACGAGAAGGTTATAATTCTATATGGGTGATTGTAGATCGACTTACAAAGTCAACCCACTTCCTACCAGTCAAGACTACATATCGGGCACCGCAGTATGCACAAATTTATTTGAAAGAAATAGTGAGGTTACACGGGATTCCATTGCAAATTATTTCGGATAGGGGTTCCCAGTTCACCTCACACTTTTGCAAAGTTTCCAGCAGGGCCTCGGGACAAAGGTCAAGTTGAGTACGGCTTTCCATCTGCAAACCGACGGACAAGCTGAGCGAACAATTCAAACATTGGAGGACATGTTGTGGTCTTGTGTGTTGGACTTCCAGGGCAACTGGTTGGACCATTTATGTCTAATTGAGTTCGCCTACAACAACAGTTTTCATGCTAGTATACATATGGCTCCGTTCGAAGCATTGTATGGGCGAAAATGTAGATCTCCACTTGGGTGGTTCGAGGTGGGCGAAACACTATTGTTCGGACCCGAAGTCATTCAAGAAACAAACGATAAAGTTCAGATAATTCGGGAGCGGATCAAGACAGCTCATAGCCGCCATAAGTCTTATGCGGATCATCGCAAAAGAGATCTCGAATTTCAAGAAGGGGAGAAAGTGTTTTTAAAAGTCTCTCCAATGAAGGGAGTGATGCGATTTGGCAAGAAAGGAAAATTGAGCCCAAGGTTTATTAGACCATATGGGATCTTACGAAGAGTGGGAAATGTGGCTTACGAACTAGCCCTTCCACAAGAATTAGAAGCGGTGCATCCGGTGTTTCATGTGTCAATGTTACGAAAATACTTGCATGATCCAAGTCACGTCATCCAACCCCAAGAAATAGTCCTGAATGAAGAGCTTCAATATGAAGAAATGCCGGTAGAAATACTGGATAGACAGATTAAACGTCTTAGGAATAAAGATATTGTATCCGTGAAGGTCCTATGGTGAAATCACTGCACAAAAGAAGAAACCTGGAAGCCGAAGACGCGATGAAAATCAAATATCCTTTCCTGTTTGAGTAAGGTAATAAAATGTGTTTAGTTATGTTTCATGTGTGTGCAGTTTGTGTGTCTATGTGCATGTGTTACGACCTTATTCACATTCGAGGCCGAATGTTGTTTAAGGAGGGGAGAATGTAAAGTCTTGGAAGTTGTGTTTCATGTGTGTGCAGTTTGCATGTCTATGTGCATGGGTTACGACCATACTCACATTCGAGGACGAATGTTGTTTAAGGAAGGGAGAATGTAAAGTCCCAAAATAAAAATAAATAAAAAACAAAAACAACCCACTCCCTCACGTCCCCCTTAAACCAACCCCTCTCTCCCTCAACCCCTCCTTCCACTCCCTCACATCACAAAAATCTGTGCACACATACACTTTTATATACAACACACACATACACTTTTATATACAACACAACAAAAGGGGGACAGAACATAGAAAGCAAAAGCAATCTGGAAGAAAAAATTTAAAGTAGTTTTAGCAAAAGAGTTTGAGATTTTCATTCGCAATTACGAAGCATCAAATGTGAGTTTTCTCACTCAAAGTTCTTAGTAAAATCCTTTATTTTTAAGTTACAATACATGTTAGAATATAATCCGGTTATTGAAAGAATGAGCATGAAATTTATGATTGTTTAATAACTAGTTTTGATTGTGCAATTGTAATCTGTTATACTGGGCTATACTTGTTAGAATTGGATGAAATTTTACAGATTTGTACATCTTTCTGTTACGGTCAGTTTGAGACTTTACGAGGATAAATCCGACTTACGGTTTGAGAGTTATCGCTGTTTAAACATTCTGCCTCGGATCAACCGAAGTCTGGAAGGGCAGAATGTATAACGTAAAAACTGTACAAATCGGTAATGAATATGAAAGATTGTGCTGAATAAAAGTTATAGATTACTCTATCCTTGACAGTTTTAGACTTTACGGGGATAAATCCGACTTACGGTTTGAGAGTTATATCTGTTTGAACATTCTGCCTCGGATCAACCGAAGTCTGGAAGGGCAGAATGTATAACGTAAAAACTGTACAAATAGGTAAAGCATATGAAAGATTGTGCTGAATAAAAGTTATAGATTACTCTTTCCTCGACAGTTTGAGACTTTACGGGGATAAATCCGACTTACGGTTTGAGAGTTGTAGCCCTTACAAGTGGAAAGGGCGAAATATTGAAGAAAGGAAATATTATTTGAGCCTTTTGAACATATGACATATTTAAACAACAAATAAGTGCATTGGATCGGGTTGCACGTACCGCAACAAATAAGTGCATTGGATCGGGTTGCACGAACCGCAACAAATATATATAAATGCATTGGATCGGATTGCACGTACTGCAACAAATATATAAATGCATTGGGTCGGGTTGCACGTACCGCAACAAATACATAAATGCATTGGATCGGGTTGCACGGACCGCAACAAATATATATAAATGCATTGGATCGGGTTGCACATACCGCAACAAATATATAAATGCACTGGATCGGGTTGCACGTACCGCAATAAATATATAAATGCATTGGATCGGGTTGCACGTACCGCAACAAATATATAAATGCACTGGATTGGGTTGCACGTACCGCAACAAATATATAAATGCACTGGATCGGGTTGCACGTACCGCAACAAATATATAAATACATTGAATCGGGTTGCACGTACCGCAACAAATGTATAATATGTTATATGAGAAAAAGCAGGAGTACTGATTAAACTAAGTTCTTTTTTTCTAAGACGAGTGGGGAGAAAATTTTGCACGTGAATATTATTGATTTATTTAATAAAAGGGTTGTAATCTGTTTATTTCAACATGCTTATTATTTTCTTATAATGTGATTGTAATTAAAAATATTGTGAGGTTACTTTGGACTGTAAGGTGATATTCCCACTCAGCCCCGGATGGTAGGGCTGACTCTTTTATTTAACATATTTCAGGAAGGCGCGATAGAGGAAAAGCTCCACAAGAGGGCTAGCGATCGTCCCGCAGCCTCATCGTACCACCAATCCATTATTTCAGATTTGGTGAAAGTTATTCTAGACTAAGTTTGTTTAAAGAATTAAGTTTTATTATCTCGGGGAATGCCCCACATGAGATTGTTCTTCGTAAACTTCAAATTGATTATTATATATAGTATTTCCACAAATACCTGTCATATTTAGGAAGAAAATGAAGTAAATGGTTCGCCTGGAAAGGGATAGTTGTCCAGGTGTCATCACGTCCTAAAGAAAGACTTGAGAAAAGTTGGGGCGTGACACCGCCCCCCCCCCCCCACCCACCTTTACATTTGAAAAATGTACTACATGCACCCAAACTTATTAAAAACTTGATATATGTACATCATTTTACAACTGATAACAATGTTTCTGTTGATTTTGATCTGTTTGGGTTTTCTGTAAAGAATTTTCAGACGGGGATGCCACTAATGAGATGTAATAGCACTGGGTATTTATATCCCATCACCGCCACTCCCAACAACCAAGTCATCAATCCATCAACCTTTGCAGCTATTTCTCATATTTTATGGCATAACCGGTTGGGACACCCGGGAGCACCGATGCTCAATTTTCTTAGAAATAATATTTTTGTTGATTTTAACAAACTCATGGACTCTCGTGTTTTTCAAGCTTGTGTTTTTGGGAAGCATGTTAAACTTCCTTTTTCGTTATCTGCTTCCAATACTCTTATGCAATTTGATCTCATGCATAGTGATTTGTGGACATCCCCGATTTTAAGTTCGGCATGTCATAAGTATTATATGCTTATTTTGAATGATTATTCAAATTTTCTGTGGACATTTCCCATAGGAAATAAATCGTAGGTCTTCACCATTTTTAAACAATTTAGTGTTTTTGTCAAAATCCAATTTGAGAAATCCATTGAATGTTTTCAATGTGACAATGGGAGGGAATTCATAAATGACCAATTTAAGGAATTTTGTCACCAAAATGGAATGTCCTTACGTCTTTCATGCCCACATACTTCTCCTCACAATGGGAAAGCCGAAAGAAAAATCCGAACAATCAACAATCTAATTTGCACACTTCTTGTGCATTCGTCCACACCACCATCTTTTTGGCATCATGCTCTTCAAATAGCCACATATCTTTTAAACATTCTTCATAACAAGCTACTCTCAAACCTATCACCCATACAAATGTTGTACCATCATATTCTTTCCTATACATATTTGAGGATTTTTGGATGTTTATGTTATCTCTTGTTTCCATCCACAACCATAAACAAACTTCAAGCTCGTTCCACTCCTTGTGTTTTTCTGGGATACTCACAAAATTATAGGGGACGTGTTATGATATGTCTAATGGAAAAATTATAATCTCTCGTCACGTTGTTTTTTATGAGTCCACATTTCCGTTTGCTAAATCTCATGTGGAATCCCCGCCTTCATACGAATTTTTGGACGTAGGAATACATCCAATTTTAAATCACCATCTAAATGCCCAAGTAAATTCTTCCTCGGCTGGACCGGCCCAAAATAACGCACTAAATATAGCAGCCCAATAACGAAATAGGACTGGGCCAGTCCGAGTCAGGGAGCCCATTCACCCCCCTCTTCGGCCTCGGCCCAGTCCACTTTTCGCGACTGGCAGGCCCAAATGAGGGAGCCCACTACTCCCCCATCCGACTCACAAATCAGGCCACCAGTCCCAGCTTCACCAGCCCATAATATACCTACCTTTCAGTCCAGTTCACAAAATGAAAGCCCACTGCCCCAGCCATCTGTCTCGGTCCCATCTCGAACTATTGAAACCCGTGCCATGCACGGGATTTTTCGGCTCAAGCATCATTTTAATCTAACATCTTTGGTCCAACCATCACCACTTCCAAAAAATCCCAAAGCGGTCATATTAGACCCGAATTGGAAAACTGCCATGTTAGACAAAATTGATGTTCTTATTAAAAATAAGACGTGGGAGTTAATGCCTCATCCATATAATTTTAACATAATACGATCTATATGGGTTTTCTATCATAAAAAAAGAATTCTGATGATTTTTTTGCGAGACACAAAGCTCGTTTTGTTGGTGATGACAGGTCTCAACAGGTTGGAGTGGATTGTGGTGAAACATTTAGTCTGGTAGTTAAGCCGGCAACTACCAGGAATGTTCTTAGTCTGGATCTGTCCAAATCATGGTCCATTCATCAATTGGACGTCAAGAATTCCTTTTTACATGGTCGCCTATAGGAAATAATTTACATGCACCAACCTTTGGGTTTTCGAGATCCTACTCATCCGGATTATGTTTGCTTGTTGAAAAAATCATTGTATTTATTGAAATAGGTCCCCCCAGGGTGTGGTATAATAGGTTTGCAGCCCCCTAGGTTGTGGTATAACAGGTTTACAAGGTTCGTATCCACACTGGGTTCTCACACAGCAAGTCCAGTCAGTATTTGTTCATTTACAAGAAGGGAAATGACATGGCATATATTCTTCTCAATGTGGATTACATCATTCTCACAACATCATCTGAGTCACTTCGCCAATCTATTATGTCCTTTCTTGCCTTGGAATTTGCTATGAAGGATTTTGGCCCTTTAAACTATTTTTTTGACATTGTTGTAACTCAATATGCAGGTGATCTATTTCTCTGTCAAAAGAAATACGCCGAGGAAATCATTGACAAAGCCAGTATGTCCTCGTGTAAACCGCACATATATCGGTTGATACAAAGGCGAAATTGAGTAACTCTACTAGTACTCCATACAGTGACCCAACACATTACCGCAACTTAGCAGGGGAATTGCAGTATCTCACCTTCACGAGACTCGATATCTCATATGCAGTTCAATAGGTTTGTTTACATATGCATGATCCGAAGGAAGAGCATATGGGGGCTCTTAAACGAATTCTGCGGTATGTTAATGGTACTCTTGATTTTGGGTAGCATCTGTACAAGTCCATTATTTCTGGCCTCACATCTTATACAGATGCTAATTGGGGTGGCTGTCCGGACACACGACGTTCCACCTTTGGTTATTGTGTATTTCTAGGAGACAACCTCATTTCATGGTCGTCGAAACGCCAACCGACACTATCTCAGTCAAGTGCTGAAGCAGAATATCGAGGGGTAGCTAATGTGATCTCTGAAACATGTTGGCTCCGTAATCTCCTGTTAGAACTTCATTGTCCATTCGAAAAAGCAATCGTGGTTTATTGTGATAATGTGAGTGCGATATATTTATCAAGTAACCCTGTCCAGCATCAACGCACAAAACACATAGAAACAGATATCTTGTTTGTCCATGAAAAGGTTGCACGTGGACAAGTCTGTGTTTTCCATGTACCGTCCCGTTATCATATTGCAGATATTTTCACCAAAGGTCTTCCGCGCGTACAGTTTGATGATTTTAGGGACAGTCTCAGCATACGAGAACCTCCCGCTAAGACTGCGGGGGACTGTTAAGATAATTATGCCATAATCCATAACTATCTCCATCATATCACATCATATTGTAATTAAATCAATTATCATATAATTAGGATGGTTAGATCAATTATCATATAATTAGGATGATTAGCATTTCCTTAGAATAGCTAAATTGATTTTGTATAGTTATATATATATATATATATATATATATATATATATATTGTATACTTAGTATGAAATAAAGTCATGGAATTAATTTCCTTCATATATAAACTTCAATTTAGAAGTAAGATTTACCTGTGGGATTAGAGGAACAATGAAATTTCTTGTTTCTCTCAGTTAAACATCGACCTCCTTGATAATGACATTGATTACAATCATCAGACAGGCTCCACTGAAGTTTAAACTTTGCGGTAAAGAGGTCAAACAAGCTACTATTTTCAGTGTTTGATCTCCCCCATGTAATTGGCAATTGAATCAGTGAACAGTTATCCGGAATATGTCCCTCTGGTACATCCGAGGAACCTTTCCGTCCTCCACTACTCGGATGCTTGTAGTATATTCTGAAGCCACTACATCTACTATACTTCTGATAGTCGCGAAAATAATGATCATTCGTGCTCCTGTTGATGTCTAGACTATCTTTGCATTTGAACAAGGTAATATTGCTTTCGTTGATTCTAAACGAGATGGAAGGAGAACTTGGAAAGGATAGACTTCTATCGAAAGATTGGCAACTGTTTTTTGCCAATACGTCACTAAGCCTAAGGTCTAAAACTTGAAAACTATTATCAAACAGCCGTTGATTTAGAGCAGTGTAAACATTTTCTCCCAAATGAATTTCTGGATTCGGGGTAACATCACAATCTATAGTATACAATCCACAAGCAGGTTGTGAGGATATTGAGAAAGGAAAGCTTACATTTCCTAGGCTCCCACACTTGAATTTATTGGGGCAACTATTATTTTGTGTTTGATTCTGAGCTTGAGCTGAATGAAAGTACAAAATCAAGAAAACTGACAAATAATTTAATGCCACCATCCTCAATTCAAGTACTAATAATAATTTGTCATAAGATCTGTGCAAAATGGACAGAAGCAGAAAGTAAACAATAGTAGTTTTTTTCTACATTTAAGTATACTTTCAATTCTTGTTCTTTTTCTACACCACATATTTGTATGTATCTCTATCCGTTTAACACGTTAGTTGACTTGGAATTTAATACCTCTGACTACTTTAGGAAAGAATCAAAAGGAAGGGCTGAAAAATGAAAGACAACACCGACTGTTGTGTTTGACTAGCCATAAAAGACTTTTCAAAGTAAGTTATACTTACTCCGTCTCAATTTATATGTAGTAGTTTAATTGAGCACGAAATTTAAAAAAAAAATTGAATCTTATTGTTTAAAATAAATCAAAGATATTTATATACTTATAGATCATCTCGTTAAGCGTAAAAGATAAAATTTAAAGTTAAATTATTATCAAATAAGAAATATGTAATTTCTTTTTGGATTGATTAAAAAAGAAAGTGTGTCATATAAATTAAGAGAAAGAAATTAATAATTTTCTTAATTCCATCCATACAAATAGGTTGTTATTGGATTGTCATTGGTCCAAATTTTCCAAAAGTCTATTGCCATCTCTTTCTCAGTAGTGGTAGAGAAAAGGACAATCAATATTGAATTTGTTTTCTCTTGAAGTCACTGGAGAGATATTGACATTACAGCTAGTTGGAAATTTGCAAAGGAAAGTTTAAGACAAAAAAATATATAATGCGAAGTTTACCTTTTTCAGTCATCCACGAAGACTTGAATCCGAATTCCGACTCCTTTTTCAACCAATTAAACAGAAGAAAAGGTTAAAAGTCACAAATATTTTTAAAAAAAAATTAATGATCAAAAATAAATTTGAACTATCATTTTTTTACGAATTTCACACCCAACCATCAACTATTTATGTATTAAACATACCTCGAAGCTAATAGGACAACTATCAATTGTTTTCTTTTCCTACCTGAACTATCAACTAAGTGTTTTTTAATACGTAGATTGTGATAGTTCAGGTAGAAAAAAGTAACAATTAATAGTTGGAGTGTGAAACTCACGAAAAAATGATAATTCAAGTGTGTTTTTTATTATTTTCTTTTTTTTTAGAAAAATCTTTATTAAAGAAACAGTCATTTGTCCCTCCAAATAGTTCATTATTTTCGAAAACGAGCATAATATAAATCTGAAAATGAACAACCAATTAACCAACAAGTCTTATAGCCAGTTTGGTCAAGCTTTTAAATTATAAATGCTTTTTAAAAATATATATATATTTAAAGAATAATAGTTTGTGTTTAGTTAATCTATGTCAAAAGTATGCCCTACAACTTTGGGTGTGCATAAATAGGCACCTCAACTTGGCACGCCGGAGTTGGCTACTGGCACAACAGGTCTCCACTTTAAGAGTTGAACACTTTAACTTACAAAATGATCATCTAGATACCTTCAAAATTTATGTGCGACATCAACATTTGTGTTTATGTGTTCAACTTTTTCCAAATTGAAGTGTCTATTTGTACAAACCCAAAGTTGGAAGGCATACTTAAAAAATGAGGTCAAATTTGAGGGTCTATTTATGTATTATGCCTAAGTAATACTCTACCTCTGTCCCTGTAAGCTAGTCTTCTGTCTATGTTTACTTGTTCATGATTAACTTCGCATACTTTATAAGAAGCAATAAATAAAATGGTAATTTTATTATCTCACCTCTAATTATTATATGTTGGGAAATGAATTGAAAATAATTATAGTCATTACTTAATAATAAGGGTAAAATAGATATAACATATTAAATTATATCTTGATTTTTTAAATTAGACAAATAAAAATGAATATATATTTTTAATATAGTGAACGAAAGAGGTATAATAGAGGAATGCCTAAGTTTACCTTTTCCCGTCATCCATGACTTGAATCCAAATTCGGAGTCCTTTTTCAACCAATTAAACAGAGGAAAAGGTAAACAAGGCACACATATTTTTTAGAAACTAAACTCAATTAAAGAAACAGTTGTTTGTCCCTCTAAATTAGTCTCGTTCTTTTTGGAACAAGAGTAATATAAATCTGAAATTGGACACCCCCCCCCCCCCAATTCACTAACATAGAAGATATGAGTTAAATTTTGAGATAATTACACTCTATATTAATTAGGATATTAATACTATCAAAATTAACCCACATTTTTAAATCTTACAAAACATAACTCACTCACTTCTCCTCTCTCACTCACTCCTTCTCCCCCTCTCTCTTCTTCGCCACCGCCACCGGTCGGCACCATCAAAAAGGACAGAAAGAGAGTTTGTTGGCCTTCTCTCTCCTCCCCGCCTCTCTCGCACTCTCTCTCTCTAACACACCTCCTTTCTTTACCGCACTTCCTCTCTCTTTCTCCGGCGACGACGACTTTCCAGTGGCTCAGATTTGGCCGCCTCCTCCGCTGCGGTTGTTACGGTTCACTTTTACGCGAGGCATAAAAGCTACTGAATAACTTGTGGACTCTTGAAATTTATTTTATTTAGAATCGCAACCTAATTTATAAGGAAAAGTAGAAAAATCATATTCTTTTAAGGTTTTTCAAAAATAAAGAAAAATCCTAAATTTAATCAGAGTTCGGGTAAAGGTTCAAATGATCTCAGGGAAAATTGTTAGGCACCCGGTATTAAAGATCCGTAAGATACGATTGACTTCGGGTCTTATATAATAGAAAATTGCATTTATTACTTAATGTGTTTAAAATATTATAAATATAGCATCATTTCAAATCACTTTTCGCACAACACTTTAAAAGTAGAAAAAATAATTTCCTTTGAATTTTTTTTCTCTTTGATATGCAAAATCTTTTTTTTTTTCATAAAGGAGATAGAAAATGGTTTATTTCCTTCAAATATTCCTCTTTAGAATGTAGAGAGTTAAAAATACATACATCATTTCAAAAGAGGTTAACCGCTAATTTGTTTGATCCCTTTTCCCAAACTATAGTTTATAAAGGATTTTTCCTACTTTATTGAAAAATAATTACAAACTTAATTTAACAACATTAATTTCCAGGACTTGATTTTTAAAACTCATGCCAAGTTAAGGAAAGATCATATCCTTTTCTTTTGCAAAATAAAATAGCAAATTTAAACCAAGTTTATTTCAAATTATTTCACAAGCTAGTTTTTATAAGACTTGTTTAAAAGCATATGTATTAGAGAAATGACCGAAAGTATTAAAATATTTTTTCATTGATTATCCGAAAAAAGATTCTTTTTATTCTTAAAAGGACGTAAAATAGCAACTCTTATGTAATTAAGTTCTACTTTAAGGTTCCAATAAAAATTAGCGTCTTTATAATTAGAACACATACAATGCGAAAATAAGAATAAAAATTAGCGTCTTTATGGTGGGCATACCGGCCCACCCGTGCCCGTATAAAAGAGATCCTAAAATTCTAGGTCATTTTCTCTCATGGCTGGGCCTTCTTCTATTTTTACCCATAGTTTGACCTTCTTGCAAATATCATGTCATTTTTACCCATGGTTGGGCCTTCATACTGTCGGACTTGATGAAGGATGATATTGTTGGGCTCTCAGGCCCAATGACTCAAGTATTACACAGTCAGAAGGATATGGGCCTCGTGGGCCCATGTCCATGCAAGGGGGGGGGGAACAAATATAAGAGTTAGAAAATATATAAAATTATCAAATATAAATGAAAGAAAATACTGATTTAATGCTAAACACACACAGACATGTAAATAATATGCATCAATTATTAGCACACTCGAGAGGAATAACGGTTCATTTCAAATTAATATGGGGTTTATACAACATGTATGACGTATAGAAGCAAATGGGCAAACCCAATAACTGCACTTTTCAGATTTAAAAGGAAGAAAGGAAGACAAGCCCAACACGTATATTAATCCAATCCTTTAATATCAGGCAAGCGTTCAAGCCCATATTTACAAACAGGGGACTGAGATACAAAAGATATTCTTGATATACATTGTACACCTGAAGGCATACAAAATATACATAACTTGAATATACACTTGGTGTATACCCAGGCCTATATACTTTGTATACCCTTGAGGTATACCATTCTGAACTCAACGAATTAGAAGGGAATGCAAACCCGTTATGGACATACTCAATTTTTAGACTTTAGACAGAAGCAATCATACAAAACATGTTAGTACAGGGAGAAGCAAAATGCAGATGTTAGGTTAGATGGCATGACATGTATGAAGTCAGAGGGCATATCAGAGTACTAATAGGATGACACTCTGCATCTAAACATGAAAAATAACTCCATAGTCAATTTGGGGAGGCATAGGGGCACATAGACTCTTAGAAACAAGCTGAATACCGCAAATGAAAGCGTCATTCAGAAATCAGACCAAGAAGACACTAGCCCTATTCATGTGAGTTTTAAGCATAGTGACGCTTAAATAGCTAAGGTAAGCCGATGGCCAATTCCATAAGTATTTGAGACAAGTAGAGAATGAGCTAAACAATCACTCACAGGTGACCTCTCATGTATTCAAGATCATTTAAACCAAAACACACACACACAGAGTTATGATCATGCTACTCTTTAGGCCTAATGACATCTCAAATGGGGTATATCATAGTTAGGGTGGTTATAAAACAAGTTACAAATCAATCAACTAGTAAACCATAGCCAAGAAAGCAAATCAGGCAACTATCTAGAGGTAGAAATCAGTTATAAGACCCAACAGAACAGATTTGTACATAAATTTTGAGTCAACTATGATTGTACAATGTCCAGAAATCAATACACACATATACAAGGTTCATTCTTAATTCCATACTCATAAAACACAGATCTTAAATTCTTACTGCTAAATTTCCAGGTGAAATATATCCCAGAAAGGGCATAAGACAAACTGGCAGACAGATTTTCAAGTCATTTAAGCATGATCTTAGGCTATTACCAATTATGCAACCTCAAACACATGGAAGAACAAGGCATGACCATATATTCACACCTCAACTAGCATAGATCATGGTATTTAAAGCAGAAATAAGCATCTTATCATGCTAACCCTTAGCTAATCTATGTCATGATTTCCTAAGCAAGTACTGAACTATATTATATACTCTACCTAATGCCTAGACATGAACCTAGCACAGTATGTCCAAATGTTAGTGATCATCCATACAGATAGATGAACAACTACAATAGCAAACATTATGAAGGTGCTTGACTAATCCACACCATGTAAATTTAAACTGGTATCAAATAGCATACTTAACATACATATCAAACATGACTTAATTTATAACTTAATGAACAAAAATCAACCTAGATTAACTAAAGAATGCTTAAACAAACACAGTCATACCAAAAAGCATAGCCAATACATGATTAATTTAAGAGAAAACACATGGAAGATACAATGAAAACAAAATTCGAGAGAAATTTGAGTTTACCTCTTTGATGAGCAGCCTTGGTCAAGAATCCGGAGTGGAAAGCCTTCTCCAAATCCACGACAAGCTCAGACCAACACTCAAACGGAGATAAAGCACCTCATCTGCAACTTTGTCATAATCGACAAGTGTGACATCGAAAGAGGAGAGAGAGAGAGGAGTGTGAGGGCGGTGCAGCTAGGGTTTTTTCCTTTAAACGTCAACTGGGCTGGGTCTTGGTCCATTATTTGGACTGGGCTCGGCTAATTTAAAGACGAATTGGCCCAAAATTGTGTCATTAAAAGGGGTGGGCTAATTACAGGTCATTTTATAAATGTGGCCACGGGATTAATTAATAAATGACCACTTCAATTTCAATTGCGGTCAAATTGGCCAATTAAAATCAGTTAAAGCCGAATTTTCAAACTGTCTTTAAATAAGAGCCACCAAAATGTAAAAATCTTTAAAGTTTGAGATAAATTTGAGAGGCTGTTTGATGCTCTTATTTAATTAATCAACTTTCTTAACTACGGAGTAAAAATATAAATCAATTTATAACAGTTAATTTAGATAATTAATTAGGCGATTGTCTTCTTTAAATCATGAAAATTGATGAATATTTCTAAAAATTATGCAAAATATGCAAGTGATATACATTAATATACTCGATGATATTTTATCAAATAATATGGCAAAATATTACCAGAATAATTTTATAAAATCATTTTCGCTCTGTAAAAATGCATATTTTACTCCGTTCATGATTCAAGAACATTGAGTGATTAAATAAAATATTAGAGGGTAAAATTATGTGTCAACAACGGTGGATCAGATCTAGCCGCCTCCTCCTCTACGGTGGAATAGATCTAGATCTATCGAAAAACAAATTGAGGTGGTGGTGGAGTACAGATGGCGGCGATGAAATTACCGGCGGTGGGGGTTGCCGGAGGTGGTTGAGGTTGGTGATGGAGAAATTGAGAGAGGCATGGGTAGTGAGTGTATAATATTTTATATGGGGTGTATATGGGTGTATATAGATGTATATGTGTATACGGGTGTATATAGATGTATATGTGTATACGGGTGTATATAGATGTATATGTGTATACGGGTGTATATGAGTGTTTCTGTATATACGTGTATAAATGTGTATACATCTTCAAACACCTATATACATAATGTATTTATCTTTTGTATAATATTGTATAAAAGTGTTTTTGATCAAAGCTTTGCAATGTAAATTTTGGGTTACTTTTTGTAATATAAATGAGCAAATTGTATATTTTATAAATTTCCCCTTAAATTTTCATTATTCCTATTTCTTGTTCTCCTATTTAATAGAAAGAAAAAAGAAACAATTCTACTAAAATGTTCATCTCTAGCCGACCAAAGAAACATTCTGATTGTAGGACAAGTAGGGTTTTGTCCTTACGGAAATTTTTATCCGCCCCAAAGAAGAGGCAGAACCAGAATTTAAAATTTATAGATTTTGAATTTGTCGTCAAATTTATAATCGTCATAGTTATTAGATTCATAATTAAATATTTATACACATTTAATAGATGTCCTAATATAAATATAAAATCTAAACAAACGTTACTTGTTCAAACCAGTAACTAATACTCTTCCTCTGCCCCTGCCCCGAAGCAACCAATTAGGTGAATTTCGCAAGTGGCTGTTTTGTGCGCCACCATCAAATTGTGTCTGCCTTGTCAATTTATAGCCATCAAAGTTGAAAAAGCAGTGCAAAAATGAGTAGATAACTCACAAAGGCCGAAAAGGGGGAAAGAAACAAGGAACAGAATGTAGACAGCTTAAAAGTAGATTTAGCAAAAACAGATCATAACCTACCGGGTCATTCTCACACATGACCTTATCCGGGCTTGGAAGGTTTTTTCCATTAATAAAAATATATATAGAGTGTATAATATTGAATCCTAATAGAATAAGGATCATATATTTATCATAATTATACACTACTATTAATTACAAATTATATGGTGAATATATTATAATATTCACTAATACACTCCCTCAGTCGGAGCGGGAGGAGGCCGGACGCTGAAACTGGATCTGAAGTCGATGAACAGCTGTCGAGGAAGATCATTTGTCAAAATATTTGTATAATGGTACAAAGAAGGCACATGCAACACCTTAACTTGACATATAGCAACCTTCTCACGAACAAAATGTATATCCATCTCAATATGCTTGGTTCTCTGATGCTGAACCGGGTTATGAGATAGGTAGACCGCAGAAATGTTATCACAGTAGACCATAGAAGCCTTACGTAAGGGACATTGGAGCTCTAAGAGGAGGTTTCGGAGCCAATAGATCTCAGCTACAACGTTTGCAACGCCTATATACTCTGTTTCTGTACTCAATCGGGAGAGTGTGGTTTTCCTCTTGGCAGACCGCGAGGTAAGATTGTCACCTAAGAACACACAGTATCCGGACGTGGAACGCCGCGTGTCTGGACAGCCTACCTAATCGACGTCCGTGTAACATATCAGTCTGGTCGGTGCAGATGGATAGAGATGTAATCCATAATCAAAAGTGCCCTTAACGTACCGAATGATACGTTTAAAAGTTGTAAAGTGAGGATCCCTGGGGCATGCATGAATAAACAAACTTGTTGAACAATATATGCAATATCAATCCTGGTGAATGTAAGATACTGAAGTGCACCTGCAAGACTCATGTAGAGAGTGGGATCGAACATTGGATTACCGTCAACAACACTGAGTTTCGACTTCGAGTCGACCGGAGTAGGCATAATTTTATAATTCGTCATTTTAGCCATGTGCACAATTTCTTCCGCATACTTACACTGGCTTAGGAACATGCTATTTGCAGTTCTAGTCACAGAAATCCCCAAGAAGTAACTCAACTTTCATAAGTCAGTCATAGTGAATTCGGATTTGAGCAGCCGAATGATCTCATTTTTCAATACATCAGACGAGACAGTCAGAACAATATCATCCATATATAATAACAAGTATTCAATGTCACTACCTCGATGAAAAATGAATAAGTAATAGTCACATTTACTGCACACGAACCCAATCCGCATAATGTAAGTAGCGTAGCGCTCATACCAAGCTCGGGGGGCCTGTTTCAAACCATACGGGGACTTACGGAGATGGCACACATAATGAGGAGCCTCTAGATGTACAAAACCTGACGGTTGGTGCATGTAAATTGTTTCTTTCAAATCTCCATGTAAGAACGTATTTTTCACATCAAGCTGATGAATCGGTCAGGTCTTACCCATAGCTATTCTCAGAACAATGCGAATAGTAGCCGGTTTGACCACCGGACTGAAAGTCTCACCACAATCAACACCCTTCTGCTGCCCTGTGGCATTTGCCACAAGTCTAGCCTTGTGACGTTCAAGATCACCACTATCTCTGAACTTATGACGAAAGAGCCATATATGAGGAATCAAGACTCCTCAAGGGAGATTAATACAATCTTACAGTTACTATGGGGTCCTGAAGCACAAGGAGTCAATGGGAGCAATACTTGAAATGGCAATCC
Source organism: Anisodus tanguticus (assembly GCA_034509755.1). Classification (NCBI taxonomy): domain Eukaryota; kingdom Viridiplantae; phylum Streptophyta; class Magnoliopsida; order Solanales; family Solanaceae; genus Anisodus; species Anisodus tanguticus. Next base: position 52,337,326 of record CM067542.1, on the reverse strand, counting down.
ATAAAGAAACACCAATATTGAGATCGGCTAGAATAAGGTAATCACCAAAACGAATTATTAAGCAGAGAAAATGAATACATTTACATAGTATTAAATTTTATAAGTGAACTATATAAAACAGAATCAAGTTTACATTTTATCCAGTTCACTTATACTGGATCATACGGAGTCTGCTCATGTACAACATGATTCGAGCCTGGTCATAGAAAAGCATAAACACACTCCTATAAATAAAAGGGCAGCTCGGTGCACAAAGCTCCCGCTATGCGCGGGTTCTGTAGAAGGGTCAGACCACAAGAGTCTAACCCAACCTTAACGCACTCCTATGAATGTGGAAAATATACCGAATGCAACTGGTCGATTCAATTGGAATTGTCAAGTCATCCATACTATTTAGTCAAAACAAGAATTCATTTTGATCGAACTATCGGCTTCTAATAAGATGATGTCACTAGAAAAGGGAGAATTTCATGAAAGCAGTCTATTTTTAGAACCCCAAAACAAGAGGCTCAATTATTCGAGGTAGAATTGGACAAAGTTCACAGTACTGTATGACTAGCATATTGGACTAATGACAGGAAGATCTACATTCTACGATATATTGCAGTGTAGCATTGGTTAAGTATATAAACTTCAATTTAGAAGTAAGATTTACCTGTGGGATTAGAGGAACAATGAAATTTCTTGTTTCTCTCAGTTAAACATCGACCTCCTTGATAATGACATTGATTACAATCATCAGACAGGCTCCACTGAAGTTTAAACTCTGCGGTAAAGAGGTCAAACAAGCTACTATTTTCAGTGCTTGATCTCCCCCATGTAATTGGCAATTGAATCAGTGAACAGTTATCCGGAATATGTCCCTCTGGTACATCCGAGGAACTTTCCCGTCCTCCACTACTCGGATGCTTGTAGTATATTCTGAAGCCACTACATCTACTATAGTTCTGATAGTCGCGAAAATAATGATGTCTTGAAATCAGAACCACCTTAATTCCCAGATTCCAACACACCTAATTGACCTCGGAACAAACTTTCATGTTTAAAATTCATCTCAAGCTCTGATGATCATTCAACAATGTGATCTAAAGTTTTCTGGCACAAATACAATTGTAACAAGTACAACAACAACAATAACTATACCTCAATCTCAAACAAGTTGGGGGGGTCGGAATTGTAATGACAAGTATTGACATAAATCAGTTTAATAATGATTTCTCAGCCTTAAGAAATGAACAAACTTCAAAACTTTCCACAACTTCGGATTTGTTCGTGCCAGTTTTTTTTATGCTTCACATTTTGTGACCGAATGGGTTCAAAAGACAACTACATCTTCTTCATCTGAAGCTGCGATTTTTCGTTTAAAATCGGTATTGAATAAATAAATTCATAAATCTGTTAAAAGGAGGGGCATTTTACGTCTAATAGGTGGAAGGAGGGACATTTTTAACCTGAAAATTAATGTTAAGGACAATTTGGGTCCAATAGGTGGAAGGAGGGAAAACTTAAGCTATTTTCAGTATGTTAGGAGTATTTTACCCTTATCTATTTCTTTGATAATGGTGATATCTGTGGGTAAGTTATGGTTCACTCAACTCAGTAGCTTTGGCACAGACATTGTACAGATGATATAAAATTCACTATTTAAGAATCAATAATAGATTATGAACTCGAGAAATTAATTGGGCTGTGATAGAATCATGAACTCAGACCCATCATAAAAATCTTGAATGTACCTACAATTTTATTGACCACTAGACCACACCCTTAGGGTAGAAAGCTCACACTTTCATGCTCAACTGTTATGTTTTACATACCATTATAAATGCAACTGCCTTATACAAGAAGTGGCATCTGAAACCAAGGTAGTTGCATATAGATGTAAGAATGCAAAGGTTTAAATTTTCTCTGGATATGGGTAAGAATGGATACTGACTTAGACTTCTACGTTAAATGAACTTGCAAGAGGTGGAAACTCAACTTGGTAAGTGTTAGGTGGCTACTACTTTCGACGAAAATGGTCCATAGGTCCAGCGCTTCAAGAGAGTGAGAAAACATACACCTTCTTGGTACAATGGAGCAGATGTTGTAGAAAAAAAAGAATTATGTTAGTGGAAAGAAAATACATGCGAGAAGGAATAAAGGAAACTATGTATACATATAGAGTGCTCATTAGTTCTAATAACAACTATCGATTTTACATAGTGTAGGGTTATGTAATATCTAGATTAATTCAAAATCATGCATACTTAGATTCAACCAATATTTGATGAGTCTAGATCAAAATTAAAATGAAATTGTCCATTCCTAAACCATATAGGTAGTAATAGGCATGTCTATGTCTGACCTTGAGGGGGGATATAAGAAAGGCTTTGGAGGCATTTGCTAAGATCCCAGGTTACCTTGTGACATATCCATAACCATACTCATGGATGGCCTGCTGGTCGGATCGGTTTGGATGCACCATAGGCTCACTAGTATAATCTTTTCTGCAAGTTCTTTATCCTCTTCCTTCACAATGCCAGTTAATCCAAGCTCTTCCTTTAGTTCAATTTGTGTGTAAATCCAGTTTGGAAAATATATTTCACTGGTATGGTCAATAGCAACATCAATATTTTTCCTTCATCCAATCATCTCGAGGACCATCATACCATAGCTATAAACATCTGTCATGTGAGAAACTCCTCCAATGTTTTTACACAATTTTCGGTGCAATGTACCCAATAGTTCCTCTTGTGCCCAACAAAGATATGATGCTTTCCTTCTTGTTACATAGTTTTGCAAGGCCAAAATTGGATATTTTGGACAAAAGTCTTCATCAAGAAGAATGTTGTGAGGCTTTATATCGAAATGCAGGATTCTAGTATTGCAACCGCGATGCAAATACTCCAATCCCCTAGCAATGCCAAGTGAAATATTGTATAATGTTTGCCATCCTAGTTGACGATTTGTCCCGGATTTCGCATCATAAATGAACTTCTCAAGGGATCCATTGGGCATGAAATCATAGAGGAGAGCTATGTTTCTACCCTAGAAACAAAATTCCACAAGTGATACAATATTAATGTGAGAAGTCATGCGGAAGAAGAGGTGTGAGTCTCATCCCCTCCAACGCGCAGCAAGTTGAGTCCACTAGCCGCAACATTTGTGTTAAGGCGTGCCATGGTTCTTCCATCTTTAGCCGTAGGGCAACTTGTGGCTCAAACAAGTACATTTTTGTCTGTTATGGATAATCCTACTAAAATGAGGCGTATTGGAATAGTGGCTAAGAGGATGAGCCTGGAGCTTTAGTGAAATATCCATTGAAAATTTTTTGGTAGTGATTTGGGCATTAGCATATTTGATGAAGAAGATGAGAATGAAGTTTTGGATGAATGCTTTGCTAAGGTGGCTAGGGATAGAGATCTTTTACCTATGCAGCAAAGGCCTTTGCTAGATTCAAGACAAAGAAGACTCATGTAAGAAAGCATATTTGGGATGGTAAAATGTTAGAGGAGGTTCTTCTAAGACAACTACCAATGAGAGTGACAAAACAGAAGGATACAAGGTTCAACTTCATCAACAAGGTCCAACAGATCCAAGAAAAATTGATGAAGTATCAAGAGATTTTGGAGCTCTTGGAGGAAGAAGACAAGGTGAAAAACAAATTTTATCGGGTTGTATCTCCTTGAAGATTCAAAGAAACAAGGTTCTGACTCTATATTCTTTCTTATTTTAGTTTTTTACTATATAAGTATTATCATTTTGATAAGTCACACCATTTCGAATTTTGATGATTGTCATACATCTTTGAGGAACCAGATAGGGACCAGATGTGATCCGTTCCCTACTTGTCATACTCTACAGCTGTAAAAGTTGCTGCACTGTACCGACTGGCAGTGGTGCAGCAGCACAATAGGCCAAATGATGTAATGTCTTTCTCACATGCTCTTATATATAAACATGTTACAAGTGTAACCTCATCACTTGAAAACCTAAAGAAACTTATTCCTCTCAAGTGTCAGCCGCCGCTGCTCAAGACTTCCTCAAGAACAAAGTTGCAGCAAACTCAAGGACCAGATCCCAAGCACTGAAGATGTCTTAATTCCTTAGTTTGTTGAGTCTTTGTCTTTTTTATCTTTATTTATACTCCTACACCACTTTCAATAAGTGTCAAAGTAGGACAGATTTTCAACATTTATCAGTTGTTTTACTTGGCTATAGTTAGTCAAGGGGTGTTCTTTGCAATAGAGGTATTGTAGAGGTCTTACAATAGAGTTGTTGTAAGGAGTTAGAGATTAAGATTTTAATTTTTAGGTTGCAAGAGGTTGTAATCTAAACATTACTCAGTTTTAGTGGTTTGAGAAATCCTAATCTAGTGGCTCGTGGTTTTTGATCCCTTGAGCAAGGAATTTTTCACGTAAATATCTTGTGTTATTTACTTCTGTCTTTACTTAAGAGAACAGTAGAGAACCTGGTTCTCTATTCTGTTTAGTGGACTTGTATATTACATCAAATGATATCACAACGGGTTCTTTCTAAAAGGTTAACACCTAGAAAGGATCTCTCTCCTGGCTGCTCCACCAAATCTAGAGAAAGGACAATGTAACACAAGACCACCGAGATTCAATGAAAAGTATTATGGGTGGTGGAAGACAAGGATGCATGACTTCATCTTGGCTGAAGATTCTGAGTTGTGGGATATTATCTGTGATGGTCCTCATATTCCAACAAACACATATCTGGTTGGACTTCCCTCAACTTCAAAAATAAGAAAGGAGTATAATAATGCTGACAGAAAGCTTGTGGAGAAAAACTTCCAGGCAAAGAAAATCCTAGTGTGTGGACTTCAATCAGATGAATACAATAGTATTTCAGCTTGTCAACCGGCAAAAGAAATCTGAGACGCTTTAGAAACTGCCCATGAGGAAATGAGTCAAGTAAAGTAGTCCAAGATAGACATGCTTACTACCGAGTATGAACTATTTAAGATGAAAGATTGTGAGTCCATTAAAGACATGCATACCAGGTTCACCTCCAAAATCAATAAACTCCATTCTCTTGGTGAAGTCATCAAAACTAACAAGTTGGTTCGTAAGCTACTAAGTGTTCTGTCAACTTCTTAGGAAAGCAAATTTAACGCTATCTCAGAAGTTAAGGACCTGCAAATAATGAGCATTGATGAGCTTATTGTAAATCTCAAGACTTACTAGCCGAAGAGACAAAAAGATAATGAAAGAAGAGAGCCGAAGAAAGAGAAGACTCTGGTTCTCAAGGCAGCTAAAAGTGACACAAGCAGTGATGAATCTAATATGGCGTATCTTACTCGAAGATTTTACAAGATGGTTAGAAGAAATGGTGGAATCCCACAAAAAAGAAGCTCCAGTAAGAACTTCAAAGGAAGCTACTGTTGTCACAAGTGTGGAACGCCCGATCACTTTATCAAAGAGTGTCCTCTTCACAAGCAGGACTACTATAAAAACAACACTAAAAAGTGAATAAGAACCTGGTTCCTGATAAAACGTTTAAAAGAAGAGATGAAGCTGACAATCTGGTAAAGCAAGTTGTGGCAATATGGGGAGACTCTTCCAGTGAATCTGAAGATGGATATGACTAAGTTGATGCATCTATGATGGTTGTTGATAATGGACCTTTAGAATTTGAGTCAATTTTTACACTCATGGTCAAATCTGAGGCTGATGATGACTATAATCAAGACAATGTAAATTTTTTTGATGTTCATAAAAACTTGAAAAGGTACTCTCAAAGAAAATTAATGTCATTAGCAAATGTGTTAATTGATATGGTTGTTTGCATTATAGATTTGAAGGAACATGTTGATGAATTAACTAGAGAAAACTCTATGTTAAAAAATTAAATGAAAAAATGAATGAATACTCCTTCTAAAGGAAAATATGTAGCTAGTGAGACTCAGTTTGACCTTGAAAATGAGCTTAAGAAAATCAAGAAAAGTCTCACTACTGAGATAGAAAAGAATAGATAGCTACATGAGGATCTAGAAAGGGTAAAAACTTATCTTGACAAGTCACTTCATTGGACCTGGTCCTCTGATGTAATTACTTTCATGTATAAGAGTAAAGGATGAGGCAAGGAAGGCATTGGGTTTTAAAAGGCCAACAACCCTTATGATCCTCACAACATGTATGTCACTACGATTGAAAATTGGTTTTGCACTCATTGTGGTCAGACTGGCCATTATAAAGATTCATGCAAAGTCAAATTTTAGTCAGTGTAGAAAAATAAGAGTTTTATTGAGAAGAAATCAAAAACTGAGGGATATGGTCCCAGTAAAAGAAAATTTGGATTGCCTGTATGAACTAAAAGAAGTCTAATTCATCCTTTTTTACAAAAGGATCCAAACTAATTTAGGTTTCTAAATCTGATCAATGACCTTATTTGCAGGCTGGAGCAAGAGGAGGCAGTAAAAAAGGGTACATGGAAAGTGGCTTCTCAAAGAATATGACTGAAAATGTAAGATTCTCTCTCACTCATAGCCTTTAAAATAAGGAGTGTGTCCTTTGAAAATGTCAAAAAAGTTGCTAAGTGTCTCTCTAATATGTGATATAGGAAATGAAGTAAAGTTCCTATCGGCTTTATGCACTGTCACCAATATCAAATCTGGAGAAGTGGTCTTGATAGCAAGAAGAAACAAGAGCATCTATGTGGTTGACTTTGATTCTTTAAATGGCAATGATCGGACATGCCTCAGTGCTCTGGATAATGATGCTGAACTGAGGCACAAACGGCTGGGGCATGCAAGTTTTTCAATACTTAACAAGCTGATTTTCAATGACATGTCTCGCGGGTTGCCAAAAAACAAGTTCAAGGATCGCGAGGCGTGTAATGCGTGTGTTAAAGGGAAGCAGGTCAGATCATCTTTCAAGCCAAAGAAGGTGGTACATGATCAGGTCCTTGGTTAAGAAAAAACTCCTTATGAACTACTCAATGGGAGAAAATCCAAGCCGACTTATCTAAGAGCTCTTGGATGCAAATACTTTGTTCTTAACAATTGCAATGATGCTTTGGGTAAATTTGATGCTAAAGTGATGAGGGTACTTTTCTTGGATACTCTTCACACAGCAAGGCCTACAAAGTCTTCAACAAGAGAATTCAATGTGCATGTGATCTTTGATGTGTGCATGTGATCTTTGATGAATCGAATGATTTGGGTGACAAAGGCATAAAAATGATGAAGTTGAATATGTAAAGTTTTCAAAGGTTCATGATGAGGACATTGAAATTTCACATAGAAAGACTGATTTGATGAGTCAAGTCAAGCAAGATAATGGTGTAGAATTGCCAAGAAGCATGAAGGAACCTGGTGCCTCTATTATTTATCATGAAGATCCGGCCTATGGTGAAGACAATGATGTAGTACACTCTACGAAATCTGGTCCATCAGTCCCTCAAAGCACCGGTCAAATTGAGCGATGCAAGAAGAGCTTCATCAGTTTGAGAGGAACCAAGTATGACATCTGGTACCCAAACCTTGCGAAAGAACTGTCATAGGAACCAGGTTAAGCAAACTCCAAAAGATATCATGATTTGTCAACAAATACATAGAGGAGTTGTTGAAGAGCCTTGAGATAAAAAATTTTGAGTCCATTGACACATCTACATACTTTGCTACTTGGTTAGATATGGATGAACCTAATTCTCCTATTAATGAAACCATGAATAGAGGCATTGTCGTCTCTCTATGACTATCTAACCATTAGCAGACCTGACATTATGGTTAGTGATGATGGTGTGCAAGATTCCAATCAAGCCCACGAGAATCTCATGTTGAAGGCTGCGAAAGAATTTTGAGGTATCTCAGAGGAATTTCGGACCTGGTCCTCTTCTACCCCTCAGTAGATAATCCTGACTTATTCTAAATATGCATATGTTGCCTATGATGGATTCTTTGTGTATTAAAAAGAGCTCATCTGAAATAACATATTTCACTGGGTAATGTTGATTGCTTGGGATATAAATACGCAAATCTCTATGACTCTGTATTACAAAAGATGAATATGTAGATGCTGCCTCTTGATGTGATCAATTGCTATGGGTCAAACAATAGTTCAATAATTTTGCATGCCCACTGATAGTATATTTTTGGTGTGTGATAATGCAAAAGCACTCAATTTGCCAAGTCTAGTGATACACAAGGGAATCAAGCATAGTGATGTGGGGTATCATCAACTGAAGGATAGTGTTGAAAAGGTTCTGATTCGTATGAAGTTCCACAGGACAGAGAATCAGGTATCATACATCATCACTAAGGCATTGAGAAAGAAGTACTATGTAAGAAATCACTTGAAGATGGGATTGATCAAGTTCAACTAGTTGTCCCTTCACAATCCCCCTCAATTATTGGTTATGATAAGAGAACAAATACAATGCTAAAAGTGTTTTTTTAGTGGCATCTAACTCAGTTCTATACTGTTACAGGTATACACGTATGAAAATCTCAAGACATCACATGTACAGGTAGCATTGCACTTCTCATAGTGTTTGCCTTCACTTTTAAAAAATTGTCCAAGAACCTAGTTCTTGTGACTCAGGTTCGTAGTCTTTTCAGTACCTATGTGTGTCTTAAACTGCCTAGAGTGCCTTGTCATTAATTTCTTGCCCTCCTCGACTTCTAAAATGAGCTTTTAATTGTCATGTCATGTTTGAAAAGTTACGAGAAACGAGGAGTCTCTTCCTTTTTCACAAATCAAAACTAATTCCTTCGTTCATCTTATGATACCAAAATCTCTCCTCTTCATTTTTCCTAAACTCCCAAAGCAAAATAGCCGGTTTACTCTCTCTTTCCTTCTCAAATCAATGAATACAAAATTCTTAGGCTTTCTCAACTTCTTCCAATCAAAACAGAAATATGTCTCAATCTTCTCTATCCAACTCACCTAAATCAACCACCACCGTGTCTTCTCCAAATTCCCCAAACCCACCTAAACAAAATCATCCAACTTCACCCTTAAAATCCCCTCTATCATTTCCAGTTTCACTTGTTCATCCCTCTTCACTTGTTCCTCCATGTAGTCCAAAAAACCAAACCCCTAAAAAATTCTTGCTTGAAACTCCCTCCACCATTCTTGAGGAACAACCCTTAATAGTCAATCTCGAATAATCGGAAACTCCAGTTGAGACATGGGAGAAATTTGCATAAATGGATAGTAAATCAGTCGAGCGACATTCCTCTAATACTACTGAGGATCAAAGAAAAGGTTCCGAATCGACTAAGGAACCATGTAATACTACTACTCATGTTATTGATAAAGTTCTAAATGATTCAGACAAAGGACACTCTGAGTCCTCTGTCAATAATCTGTTTGATGGTAGTCTTAGAAAGGAAGAAAATGTAGGGGAAACATCTTGGAGAGTGAGGTTGCTGTAATTGTGTTAGGTTTTGTAGAATCCCTGGATAGATTAAGTAGCAGAGAAACTGGTGAGGGAATGGGTACTTTCACTCGGGGGAATCTGTAACACTCCATAAATTCAGGTTAGGTGTGAATGAATTAAATGAGTGTTGACGTGTCATATTTTAGTTATGTGAATCCCTTCAGGATAAATTCGGGTGATAAATATTCTTTTGAAGTCAAACCTTATAAGGGAGTTCGTAAAAGTTCTTAAATTAATTTAAGTCTAAGGTAGTTCTCACTTGTGCTTCATTTTCGGGTCGTTCCGTTAGGAATTTGAGAAAATTCATAAACTAAAAGTTGTAGGTCTTTGAAATTTTTTTCCAACCATATATGGTGGAGCTCAAACAAAGTTTTGTGCTAAGAATTATGCCCATTGTACTGAAATGCTATTGGTACTATAAAAACGTAAGATTTTGACTAAGGGTGAAATGATCAGGGGCACTCGCCAAGCGAGTGACATAGCGAGTCAAGGACAGGACATAGCACTTGCCTAGCCACTCCCATAGCGAGTCAGGGAAAGGTTATAGAACTCGCTCAGCCAGTGCCAAAGCGAGTCAAGGACAGGCCATATCACTCGCCCAACGAGTGATTGGGTCCAAATGTCCATCCTATAAATTCAATGCTTTACACAAAATTTCATTCATTAGACATTCCAACTTCATAGAAAACCCTCTAAGGGTGACTTTTCTCTCTTCTCAAACCCCCACACCAAGGATTTGTAAAGTAACCCTTCTCAAGTGATTCAAGCTAGGGTTTTGGGTGTTCTTCATCAGAAAAGTAAACTTATTGATTGAATCGTTGGAATTTCCATTTGATATTATTGTAGCGTGATTAGATGTATGTCTCTTTTGAAAACTTTCTTTTGAAGTATGTCTCTTTTTAAAATCCTTTTGACTATAAAGATCATTTGTATGTCTCTTTCGAAAACCTTCTTTTGAAGTATGTCTCTTTTGAAAACCTTCTTTTGAAGTATATCTCTTTTTAAAATCCATTTTACTATAAAGATGATTTGTATGTCTCTTTTCAAACATAGTTTTCAACCTTTAAAAACATTTTTTGGGCAAGATTTCATGTGTGTGAGGGACATGCCCTCATAGGGCCTTGGGTGTATTATCATTTATATATGTATTCATGATTTCTCCTATGAAAGGGTTATTGACACTTGTGTATAAAGCTATAAACTTTGAACATGATTTATCCCAAAAAGGGACGCATTGAACTTGGATATTTCATGTGTTTTTATTTATGAACGGGTTTGTTAAACTTGAAACCTATTCAATGACTTGAACTTGGTTTCTAAACTCATAAATGATTTGACATACCCTAATAACAGTATGTTGAATATAATTCATAATAAGTGATTCGGCTTCTGGGCTATGATTGTTATTTAGCTATTTCGCCATGATTCTATTATCTGTGTTTGGCCTCACTACTCGGGAGATAGGTAGTCATTATAGACCCTAGTGTGGTTTGTCTAGCCATTCGGAAGGAAGAGTGGTCACCCAAGGCCAATAGCCTCGGTGTGGTTTGCCTAGCCATTCAAGAGAAAGAGTGGTCATCGAGGGTTTATGACTCTGATATGGTTTTGCCTAGCTATTCGGGAGGAAGGATAGCCATCGAAGGTGACAACCCCGATAAGGTGCTTCTATGTGGTTTTAGAAAATCTTAATGGTCATCTTTTCGTTTAATTGATTTGGCCTTTATTGGCATGATTGTGATTGTTCATGAGTGACTTGATGTTGATCTTGAGTTAATAAATAGAAGGCTTAATCTTGAGAAATGACATAATGGATTGAAAGTGATTTAAATCTCTCCTTGTGGTTTCTACTAATGGTTTCTCTAAGTTTGGTGAACTATTTTATCTCTTGATTTTGAACTGTTTTACTTACATAGTTTCACACTTAATATTATATTATTTTGCTATTAATTATTATTCCGAAAACACTCACTGAGTAGTATTCAGGCATACCATTGTTATTTTTAATGGTATGTTAGGTAACAAAGAAGAACGAGTTCGTGATAGGCGTTCGAAGTAGGAGAACTTGCTGCTTTCCAGATTTATTGGTGAGCCCACACACTTTTTCATGGGACATCGCTCTATGTTTATTTATTTATTTTAGTTTTCGGGTTGCGCTCCGAAGTTAGTATATTGTGTATGTCTCTTAGAAGCTCCATAGATAGTTGTTAGATTTGTGGGTAGAGGTGCAAAGTCTCGTATGACTTATTGGGTGTTTTCCATGTTTTACTACTAGTTATTTATATTAGATTCCGTTGATTACTTTTATAAGATGCTCATGATTTTATTTAGCTATTTATGACTTGTATAAATTAATAATGAAATATTATTAAAAGATATTAGACGTTTATTAATTTTATAAGGTATTTCCGGTGATGTTCATAGCATCGGATGCATGTCGCATCCAATGTGGGTTTTATAGCGTGACAGAATCTGTGACTAAACCTGAAAAAAGAACTGGTCTCTCAACCTAAGGAGCGTGAATCTCCTGCATCTAAGACTGCCTCCATTTGGGATGGAACACTAGGTTCTTCGAGGGCAAATCTTGACATCATTCTTTTAACCTGTGACCCTTATTACTATACTCCCAGGAGATCTCTCCCCTGAGAAGGAACCTGGTCTTGCAAGTCCCTCTCAGTAGGTTGATGCTAAAGATGAAATGGTTTTGAGTGTTGTGTTCAAAAGAAAATCTAAGGCCTCGACTAAGGCTCGTCTGGGTGAAATGAAGGAAGCATATTGCCTACAAAGCACCAAACACCAGATTGGGGAAGAAAGCTTAACTAGAGTCTTCTATGAAAGCTAATAAGGATAAAAACTCCTTAAAGAAACAGAAACAGTTGGTGAAATGTGTGTTGATTGATGAGGTAAGTGCCACCTACTGGTATGGTGACTGTTGAAAATGAAGCAAATATAATGGATGAATCTTCACTCGTGAGAAAGAATCCCAAGAAGAATAACATGGTTAAAGGAAAATTCGCTGAGAGTGTTGACCCAGATAATGAGACTGAAGAGTCTAAGAAGAAGAAAAGTAAGACCCGTTCTCTCCGGAAGAGAAAGGGAATTATGGAAGAGGAACCTGGTTCCTCATCAAAAAAGCAAAAGAAAGAACTGTCTGAGTGAGAGAGGAAAGAGATTCTAAAGTCTCAAAAGGTGCTACTTGGGAGAGTCTTTGATACTGATATTGCAGAAATAAGTGGGATGAAGGAACTTTTGGAAATAGTTGAATTCCAGAAATAGAATCATCTATTTGTTCCTCTAACTCCCAGTGTGTTTGAAGAAGAAGTTGTCAACTTCTATGGAAACTTATTTGCTACTGATGATGATACCTTGGTGGTGACTGTAAATGGGACGGACTTAGTTATTAATGAGAAAAACTTTGTGAGACTTTTGGTGTCCCACTGATAGATTGAAGACTGTAAAAGGGAGTGTTGCTTCAATTGAATTCTTGAGTGTTATTGTGAAGCAAAAAGAGATAGGGTCTGGGGTAATGATCTTCAAGAAACTCATCAAGCCGAATATCAGCTCATATTTGAGTTTGTCAACAAATTGTTGCTTTCTAGGGATGAAAAGAAGGTCCCTAACTGCCATTTCGGAGATCCAGAAGTTACAAGCTAAAAATGCAATCTTAAAATCTCAACTTGCTAAAAAAAGGGAGAGAACCAGGTCACAGTGCTCCCTTGGAGGAAGTCATTGCTCAGTTAAATGATGAGAATGAAAAGCTGAAGCAGAAGGTGAATGAGCTTCGCGAGCAACTGGTCCAAGACCAGAGGACTGCAAATGAGAGGTGGACAAGCTCCTCAAGATCTTCCCTGCCTAACCTTTTTCCTCTAAATCCCCATGTCATTAAGCCCTTTCCAATCTTTTGAAATCTTGTTTTTGAATAGTTGTAACTTGAAGACTTTGGCACTCTAGACTAATTAATTCTCATATCTCTATACTGCTTGCTTGTTTTTGTTCTGATTATCACTTTTGGGCATTCTCTCTTCTTAGTGTAATGATGCTTATCTTGCTTGTCACTGTTATTGTTTGTGTTGCCCTAGTGGCCATGAGTTAATGCTGCCGAACTTCTTTATGCGTGTGCTAACAACTTTTTTTTATGATGCCAAAAGGGGGACGTTTTCTTCTGAATCTCTTATTGTTGTCACTAATGTTAACATATGTTATTCTATGAAGGGTTAATAAATTGAAGATATGTTGTTAACATATTGTTGTGTTGAAAGACTATAGGTTTGATTCTCGGGGGGAACACGTTGGGAATGTTATGAATTGTTGTCACTGATGTTAACATATTGTTCTGGGTTACTGAATTGATGATATGTTGTTAATATGTTGTTGTGCTAAAAGACTATAGGTCTGATTCACAAAGGGCACAAGTTGGGAATCTTGTTCTTAGGGGGAATATTTTTTATGGGTTTGTCATCATCAAAAAGAGGGAAATTGATAAGTCACACTAATTCAGGTTTTGATGATTGTCAAACATCTTCGAGGAACCAAATAGGGACCAGATATGATATGTTCCCTAGCTGCCATACTCTATAGCTGTAGAAGCTATTGCACTTTACCGACTGGCAGCAATGCAGCAGCACAGCTGTAAATCTGCTAGGCCAAACGATGTAATTATGTCTCTCTCACATGCTCTCATATATAAACAACATGTTACAAGTGTAACCTCATCACCTGAAAACCTAAAGAAACTTATTCCTCTTAAGTGTTAATCGTCGTTGCTCGAGACTTTCTCAAGAACAAAGCCGCAGCAAACTCAAGTACCAGATCCCAAACACTGAAGATGTCTTAAGTCCTTAATTTGTTGAGTCTTTGTCTTTTTGATCTTTATTTATATTCCTACTCTACTTTCAAGAAGTGTCATATTATGATAGATTTTCAAACTTTCTCATTTCTTTACTTGGCTATAATTAGTCAAGGGGTGGTCTTTGCAAAAGAGGTATTGTAGAGGTCTTACAATAGAGTTGTTGTAAGGAGTTAGAGATTAAGATTTTAATTGCTAGGTTGCAAGAGGTTGTAATTTAAACATTGCTCAGTTTTAGTGGAGTTTGAGAAATCCTACTCTGGTAGGTCGTGGTTTTTAATCCATTGAGCAAGAAGTTTTTCACGTAAATATCTTGTGTTATTTACCTTTTGTCTTTACCTAAGAGAACAGTAGAGAACCCGGTTCTTTATTCTGTTTGGTGGACTCATTTATCACATCTCATTAGTACGATCATCATAGAGAGTGTTATAAACTCTGCGATGATCATAGAATATTTTATTATTTTTTCTTATTATTTTTTTACACGCGTGTTAATTAGTAGAAGTTTTGTTACGTCTCAATATGATTAGTAAGGTAAGGCCTAGCACCCCTTACTTGTATTTTTTTCCTTTAAGTTTCTCTTTTACTATATAAATAAATAAATAAACTAGCTCTAGGCACATTGGCTAGTGGATGATTAAAAAAAGTAGAATACTCCTTGATATCCACATTCAAGTAAAAAAGAGTACTAATATTTTAAGATTTTATGTAACATAATTAAATATACTTCACAGTGTGAAGTAATTAAAAGTATGTATGTCCTAGAGACAATCATTATTAGAGACAAATGTACTTGAACACATTCGTATTATTAATAAGATTAATATTTATGGCATTTTCGATTATTGAATTATTATTTGATTGTCTATAATTATTTATTAATGTCCATCCCTTGAGCTTACGTTGTCATTAATAAAGTGGGAAATTGATGATAGAGCGTAACTCTAAAATAGCCTCGACTAATGATCATCGAGAATGGAAAATCGATGATATGTTATAAGTCGACATGTAGTCTGCATCACATTCTTAGACAATGTAGTATGTCTCACCTGCTACTAGTAACGGGTACTAGTGATGGACACGTGGATACTTTTGGAAAGTATTGGTATACCTTGCTGATAAACTATTTGTTAGACATGTCTAGAGTGTTATCAGCATGTGGGATATAAAAGTCCTTTGACTTGAGGTCAATACGCACCTTGTTTACAGAGTAATGGACTTTGACCCTATCCTAAGCTTAAACTCCTTATAGGATAAGACACGACTTGTGTTGGGTACATTATGATGTAAATTAATATGGTAATTGAGCCAAGAATATGATTCATTCTTCGATTGGATATTCGAGAGAGCACTCAACTTCTCAGTGATATTAGGTTGACCAAGTCATTGGCCAATGCAAGAGACATATTTAGAATATGGTCTAGTTGTCGACTAATATAGATGAGATAAAGTGATCAAGCCATTTGGATAGACACATGGCAAATCCTAAGCTTGATCGAGTGTGTCGCGAATGAAAGGAATTTATCATCTCACATAAAGGTTATGTTTGATGGATTCATGTAAACGTACTTCATATATTGAGTTCGTCGTACGACGCAGTCTATGAGTTTCGTATGGACCTTAATTGGATTAGTGTCGATATATGAAGGCCTATAGGGTCACACTATGTTGATTGTCTCTTCTATCTAAGGGTGTATTGAGAAAGTATTAAATATTCGATTTGGGATCGAGATATTTAAATTGATAATAACTATGGGATAATTTCTATTAGATGGAAATTATTTAATTAAATCAAAATTAGATTTTGAATTTAATGTGCTGAATATATATATTAAATGAAAACAAGAAACACAATTTTACGTAAGGCGCCGCGGCACAGACTCGGTTTTTGGGCCAGGCTTAGAGCCCAACCCTAATCTGATTTGTGACCTAATTTTAACTATAAATACAGCACTCTCATTGTTAATTAAAAACACACCAATACTATAAACAAACTCTAGACTTAGAGTCTAGAACGAAACTCTCTCAAACCTCTGCCAAGATTTCCTGGCTTTCTTGACAGAGAAATACATCATAGCATAGTGGTTGCAGTCGAAGGGACAGTCGCGTGAAATCTCTAAGTAAAGACTCCAGATTTATTAACCTGTAAGTGTTCATGTTTTATGCTACATGTTTTTTATTGTCATATAACCATACCAGAAGAAATGTTGGGGTAAGTAAGAACAAAATTTTAAACTTACGATGTGTCTTACTTATGTCTTTTGAACCCAACAAAACCCTATAGTGGTATCAGAGCCCAGGCTGGTTCAATAGTTATATAACAATTGAATAACATAATAATATGGGTTAAACATAAAATTGGATTTAAACAAGGCTCATTAAAATCCAACATATCTTGATTGAATGGTTAACCTTTTGATATCACCCTAAATTATCACCAATGCTAAATCGAGGAAGTCATTTTGTTCTAACTCGGACTAAGCCAAGTATAGATAACTGGTTCATTGCAAACATGGTACACGGCGAAGAACGAGTATGAATGGATGATGGTCGATATGTTCGTTATTGATAATGGTGGGTGAGAAAAAAAGATCTGTGATTTGATCCATAAATTGGATTTAGGACTTGAACGATTTTAGAAAATCAACACAGAAACATTTTGTCACGACGTCGGCGTCGTGACCCTATGGTAGGGCACCACGGCGCTTGCTAGGGTTTCAAGGCGGCGTCGCGGCTCCATGGTGGAGCGTCGCGGCCCTAATGCTTCATTTTTTAATTCTGGACTTTCTGGACATTAGGCATCGCGGATCCATGGTGGTGCACCGCGGCCCTAATGCAATACAAAGGTTTCTGCCTTGCCAGCGCCGTGGCGCTAAAGCAAAACAGAAATTTTCAGTTTCTGTCTTGCCAGCGCAGCGGCTCCATAGTGGAGCGTCGCGACTCCATAGTGGAGCATCGCGGTGCTAATGCATTGCAGAAGCAGAATTTCGGCTTCTGCCTCACTGGCACTGCGGCTCTAATGATTAGCGTTGCAGCTCTAATGATTAGCGTCGCGGCCCCATCGGTCAAACAAACAAAATTTAGAATGTTTAACCATGATTATTATTATACAATATATTATTTGATAAGTATATTGTTTATGTGCTAAATATTTGTCATTTTGATTACTAGTATAACGTCCGCAAATAACTGTCTAGGTAGGCGGAGCCAAATATTTGTTAAACCGCTTAATATCATGCTTGGGCAGGCGGTACCCAATAAGTGCTTAATAGACTTTGCATTAAGGTGGTACCCAAGTCTCATTTAAAATGAACGCGACGTCCATTATAATTGATTGTAGTGCAAAATCCTTTTCGGCGAGATGAGTATTTATGCCACAACATTTGCTCTAAGTCTACGAGGACTTAGACTCTTTCATAGATTCATGTTAAATGTAGAAGTGGGTGACAAACTGTCATGAGTATTTACACCACAGTGTTTGCTTTATAAGGAAAAACTCACTTAGATACATAATTGCAGTCACATAACGGGGTTGACTTGCTAGGTTGTCTTGGCGCCACAGTGTCGGATAAGTCGAGGGACGCAGAATGTTTGTTTAGAACATTCGGTCAAACATGAGTTACAAATTGTTTGAAATTGGTTTAGAGACCTACCAGGTTGTGCTGTTGAAGTTATCAGCCACAACAAATGTGGAGATAGCATGAACCTGGATCATGGCCCATTATGACCATATTTGATATGAGTTTGTATTCTTCCATGGGGTCGAAGAGTATGTTAAAATAGTGGGAGCTAATTAAACTAAAGGCCATATTAATTAGTTAACGAATGTGTTCAAATAGAAATTATATTAGAGTTTAATTTCAAGTCTATCTATTTCTTCAGACTATATATAGAATGTCGAATCTATCACTAAAAATGTTGGTCGAAACAAACAAGAGACCAGATAAAATTACCCTGACTGGTTAAGAAATCTGTGATTGGTGTTAAGACTAGAAAGAATTGAGTATGTGTTAGACACAGTGTTCCCCACAGTCCGTGCTGAAGATTCTGATGAGTATACCCTGTTTGACAAGGTGGCTTATCATAAACATCTATCTCGGCACAATGTGTAATGTTGTCCTCCATGACCTTGGAGTTACAGAGGCAACACGAAAACATGGGCCCCAACAAAATGCTAGAACAATTGAAGAGTCTCTATGACTCACCGTCTCAGACAATGGAGTATGAACTGTTGAGGGACCTTTTCAAATGTAAGTTGAACAATGGGGGTCAAGTGTCAGCACATGTTCTAAAGATGATTGGGCTGATAGAAAGGTTGGCTTCGATTGGAACGAAGCTGCTTATAAATGTCTTTGTCAACCTAATCCTGAATTCACTCCCTGGTTCATTTGAGAATTTCATTGTGAACTTCAATATGAATGGGACCAAGGCAAGTCTTCTAGAGCTTCACAAAATGTTGAAGACCTTTGAACTATCTACCTCTAAAGGTAAAGTCGTGTTCATGGTGGGTTCTTCTAGCAAGTTTAAACCCAAGGGTAGGAACATGCAGAAGAAGAAGGGTAAGACAGTTGTTGCACCTACAGTTATGAAACCTAGAGGAGGTGTTCAGAAGAAGTCAAAGGTAGCTTCGGATGTGTGTCTCAACTGCAAGAAGAAGGGGCACTGGAAGAAGGATTGCACAGCTCCAGGAGGATGCAAAGCACTAGGTGCTCCTGGCTCTACTGGACAAGGTATGTTTGTCATTGAGATAAATATGTCTATAAATAACTCTCACTGCTGGGTATTGGATACCGCATGTGGCTCACACATTTGTAATAATGTACAGAGTCTGATTGATAACAGAAAGGTTGGACCTTGGGAGGTAGAACTGCGTGTTGGAAATGGAGCACGAATGAATGTTGAACGCGTGGGAACTTATATACTAGATTTACCTTTAGACTTTTGTTTAGAACTAAATAATTATTATTTTGTTCCCTCATTGACGAGGAATATTATTTCTATCCCAGTGTTAGACATTGAGGGGTTTCCTCATTTATTGCTAATGGTAGTTATGTGCTGTCTTTTAGTAGTTTTGTTTGTGAAAATGCTCTGCTTGTGGATGGTTTGTATGTTCTAAACTGTAGTCGTGAAATTTTCAATGTGCAAAACAACCGAGCTAAGATAAGTAATCCAAGAAACCCCACCTACTTATGGAACTATTTACTTGTTCACATCCATGAATCAAGGATAACAAGATTAAAAAAGTTAGACTACCTGAAACCATTTGACTTGGAGTCCTATGGTAACTGCGAATCTTGCTTGAGAGGAAAGATGACCAACAAGCCACTTTCTGGGAAAGGAGTGCGAGCCAAAGAGGTACTTGAGTTGGTCCATACTGATTTATGTGGTCCATTTTCAACTCAAGCTAAGGGAGGCTTCCCTTACTTCATCACTTTTACAAACGATTTCACAAGGTTTGGGCTTGTGTATCTTATGAAACACAAGTCCGAAGCCTTTGAGAAATTCAAGGAGTATAAGTCAGAAGTAGAGAAGCAACTTGAAACAAGTACCAAGACCCTTCGATCAGATCGAGGAGGTAAATACTTAAGTAAAGAATTTCTGGATTACTTGAAGCTTCATGGCGTCCAATCACAATGGACACCTCCTGGAACGCCACAGATGAATGGTGTTGCTGAAAGGAGAAATCGAACCCTATTAGATATGGTTAGATCCATGATGAGTTTCTCAGCTCTACCAACATACCTTTGGGGCTATGCATTGCAAAGCTCAATTTATATTCTAAATAGGGTTCCTTCAAAGTCGGTAGAGAAAACTCCATATGAGATATGGAATGGCAAGAAGCTAGCACTTAAAAACATGCGACCCTGGGGGTGCCCTGCATATGTAAAGAAGATGCTTACTGACAAGTTGGAATCTAAAGGTGAGAAATATTATTTTGTGGGGTATCCAAAGGAAACTAAGGGATACTATTTCTATCTTCCTGGAGAACATAAGGTCATTGTTTCCAGAAATGCAACTTTCCTTGAAGAAGACTATATCTACAATAAATGGAGCTGCAATAAGATAGAACTTGAAGAAATTCAAGAACCATAAGATAACACAGAAGTTGAACCCTTGTCAAAAGACATAGACAAGGATTCAGTGAGAGTATTTGGTGAAGATTGGGTACTTAGAGTACGCCCTTCAGCCAGTGGGAGTGCTGTGAGAGATAGTGCAGAAATGCTAGGCTCTTATACACAACCAATGGAAGATGATACAATGGTTGTACATCATTCCATTCAGGAAATACATGAATATGACATTTCTGAAAGCTCTCAATGTGATGGATTGTCCAACACACAAAGACCTTCTCACAATCAGAATGCAACAAACACTGAAACGCAGAATAATCAACTTCGTAAGACCACTAGGACTCATCGTCCGCCTGAAAGACTTAATCTTCTTGTTGAAACACACAATGAGATAGATATTCCTGATGACGATGAATCTATAACCTATAACGAAGCTATGTTAGACATTGATTCGCAGAGATGACAAGAAGCCATGAAATCTGAGATAGACTCGATGTACATCAATCAAGTTTGGAACTTGGTTGATTTGCCAACAAGGGTTAGACCCATAGGATGCAAATGGGTCTTCAAGAAGAAGATTGATGCATATGGAAAGGTATAGACTTATAAGGCAAGATTGGTGGCTAAAGGTTATAATCAACGGCATGGGGTCGATTATGATGAAACCTTTTCACCTGTTGTGAAAATTAAGTCCATTCAGATTTTTCTTGCAATAGTCTCATACTATGATTATGACATTTGGCAAATGGATGTTAAAATTTCTTTCCTCAGTGGTAATCAAATTGAAGATGCATATATGATACAACCTGATGTTTTATATCCAAGAGTAAGCCCAAAGTAGTATGCAAGCTACAAAAGTCCATTTATGGACTTAAGCAAGCCTTAAGGAGTTGGAATATTTGCTTTGACAAAACAGTCAAATCGTTTGACTTTATTAGAAGCAAAGAAGATCCATGCATTTATAGTAAGCGCAAGGAAGGGAGTATTGTCTTCAT
The DNA here is from genome assembly GCA_034509755.1 of Anisodus tanguticus. Lineage (NCBI taxonomy): Eukaryota > Viridiplantae > Streptophyta > Magnoliopsida > Solanales > Solanaceae > Anisodus > Anisodus tanguticus. Next base: position 52,316,027 of record CM067542.1, on the reverse strand, counting down.
TGTTATATATGTAGATGACATATTATTAATGGGAGATAATAAGACTCTCATGCAATCAGTCACGAAATGGTTATCCAGCACCTTCATGATGAAGGACTTGGGTGAAGCCTGCTACATTCTTGGAATTAGGAGATAGACCTAATAAATTGTTAAGGATGTCACAGTATGGATATGCCTTCATTTTTAATGGTGGAGCAGTGAGTTGGAAAGGCTCCAAGCAAGAAACCACTGCTAATTCGACGACTGAATCCGAGTACATTGCTGGATCGGAAGCTTGTCAAGAAGCTGTCTCGATATCTGAGTTCTTAAAAGAAATAAGGGTTGTTCCAAGTGCCAGTCATCCAATAACGATATATTGTGATAACACTGGTGCGATTGCGCAAGCTAAGGAACCAAGATCAACTAACAGAAATAAATATGTACCGAGGAAATACCACATACTCAGGGAGATGGTGGAAACTGAAGAAATAATATTAGACTATGTTCCCACATATGATAATCTAGCTGACCCGTTTACTAAACCATCAATCTTAGTTAAACATAATGGTCATTTTGAAAACATGGGTATTAGATACATCGGAGATTGGCTCTAGGACAAGTGGAAGATTTGAAAGTATGTATGTCCTAGAGACAATCATTATTAGGGACAAATGTACTTGAACACATTCGTATTATTAATAAGATTAATATTTATGGCATTTTCGATTATTGAATTATTATTTGATTATTTGTAATTATTCATTAATGTGTATCCCTTGAGCTTACGTTGTCATTAATAGAGTGAGAAATTGATGATAGAGCGTAACTCTAAAATAGCCTCGACTAATGATCATCGAGAATGGGATATCGATGATATGTTATAAGTCGACATGTAGTCTGCATCACATTCTTAGACAATGTAGTATGTCTCACCTGCTACTAGTAATGGTTACTAGTGATGGTTACTAGTGATGGACACATGGATACTTTTGGAAAGTATTGGTATACCCTGCTGATAAACTATTTGTTAGACATGTCTAGAGTGTTATCAGCGTGTGAGATATAAATGTCCTTTGACTTGAGGTCAATACGCACCTTGTTTACAGAGTAATGTACTTTGACCCTGTCCTAAGCTTAAACTCCTTATAGGATAAAACACGGCTTGTGTTGGGTACATTATGATGTAAATTAATGTGGTAATTGAGCCAAGAATATGATTCATTCCTCGATTGGATATTCGAGAGAGCACTCAACTTCTCAGTGATATTAGGCCGACTAAGTCATTGGCCAATGTAGGAGACATATTTAGAATATGGTCTAGTTGTCGACTAATATAGATGAGATAAAGTGATCAAGCCATTTGGATAGACACATGCAAATCATAAAATTGATCGAGTGTGTCGCGAATAAAAGGAATTTATCATCTCACATAAAGGTTATGTTTGCTGGATTCATGTAAACATACTTCATATATTGAGTTCGTCGTACGACGCAGTCTAGGAGTTCCGTATGGACCTTAATTGGATTAATGTCGATATATGAAGGCCTATAGAGTCACATTATGTCGATTGTCTCTTCGATCTAAGGGTATAATGAGAATGTATTAAATATTCGATTTGGGATCGAGATATTTAAATTGATAATAACTATGGGATAATTTCTATTAGATGGAAATTATTTAATTAAATCAAAATTAGATTTTGGACTTAATATGCTGAATATATATATTAAATGAAAATGGGAAACATAATTTTACGTAAGGCGCCGCGGCGCCGACTCGGTAGTGGGCCCAATCAGACTGGCCCACTATACCTCAGTTTTTGGGCCAGACTTAGAGCCCAACCCTAATCTGATTTGTGACCTAATTTTAACTATAAATACAACACTCTCATTGTTAATTAAAACACACCAATTCTATAAACTAATTCTAGACTTAGTCTAGAACGAAACTCTCTCAAACCTCTGCCAAGATTTCCTGGCTTTCTTGACAGAGAAATATACCATAGCATAGTGCTTGCAGTCGAAGGGACAGTCGCGTGTAATCCCTAAGTAAAGACTCCAGATTTATTAACATGTAAGTGTTCGTGTTTTATGCTACAAGTTTTTTATTGTCATATAACCATACCAGAAGAAATTGTTGGGGTAAGTAAGAACAAAATTTTAAACTTCCGTTGTGCGTTACTTATGTGTTTTGAACCCAACAAAACCCTACAGTAATGGAGCTGGAATATCGGAAAACGGTAAGCGTACAACTTCACTCTGATTTTGGGTATTACAAAAGTGAGTTCCTATATGAATATCCATATTTGTTCATATTTTTATGGGTTAAAAATAGACTGAGGTGCATACTACTCAACTGAAATATAAGTGATCCAATTCATTAAAATGTGAGTTAAATGCCATTTTTATAAACATGGCTGAAATTGCCGGATCTAATTCGTACCAAAGAGAATGTTTTCTATTGATTCAAACAAGTCATAAAAGGGTGGCAGATTAAATGAATTTGAACACATTAAAATATGTTGAATCACTAAATGATGGTTATTCACTCTCTCAAAGTTTATTCTGAGTTTTATGAAAAACGAGTTAAAATGGATGCAATTGCATTCGATGTCCAATTTTCACCTTATCACTTAAGCTATATTCAGTATTTTCAAATTACTCAACTGGTAGTTAGTGTTGGTAAATCCCATGCAAAAGCTACTACATGCTTACTGAGATAAAGTAATGTTGCCTACTAAATACACGGACAATTAGCAGGATGCCCCTATTTTGTGTGGCCTTTAATTTTTGCCCCTCAAATTAATGGTCTTTAATTTTTTCCCTTCGGTAAATTAAGTAGTAAATAAATGGTCGAAAATGTCCCTAACATCGAAAAAATAAAAGAAAATTTTGAAAATTTTGGATTCGAACCTCAGTAGAGTAAGAAAATTAAAATAATTTCGCAAGGTAAAATTTTATAGAAACTATGTCTATTCGGTCAAAGTTACATAGAAATTATGCCTTAAAACATAGTTCTGTAGAAATTAAGTTATCCTACAGAACTATGCCTTACATAGAAACTATGCCTTAAAGCATAATTTTGTAGAAATTAAGACTATGCTTTATCCGGCTAGTACTACAGAAATATGCCTTAAGGCATAGTTTCTATGCAACTTTGCGAAATTATTTTAACTCTATTGGGGTTCGAATCTAGAATCTCTGATTTCATAGACATGCGAATAAAGGGTACTTTAGCCCATAATTTTTCAATAACTGAGAAGCATGAGCAAAAATTAAAGATCAACAATTTGAGGGGCAAAAATTAAAGACCAATCCATATAAAGGGACATCCGCACAAAAGAAAAAAAAAGAAAATACACTGCCAACTACATTATGATCCCGTTTGGACGGGCTTATTTTTTTTTTAAGTTAAAAGTCATATGTTAAATAGAGTTAATTAGACCTCACTTCTTGAAATTACATTAGGTATGTTATTGTTATCGTTGTTGTTAGTATCACGAGTGAAATGCAATGGGTGAGTAGAGCATTTCCAGGTTGAAAATGAGTAAATTAAATTGAGGTACAATGAAATGAGGTACAATGAAATGAGGTAACATGAGTGAAATGTTTGAAGTTTTGGATTGTCAAACTAAAGTTCAAAAACAAATAGAGTTTGGAATTGTCACTAATGATAGCTGACTTACTTGATTTTTGGTGGCTCTAAAGGCAGTACTCATCAGCATATCCAGCTTATTATTAGTGTACAAACGGGAAATAGTTTGGATATATCCAATTTTCACAATGTAAATGAGGCTTAGATCTATGTCCTTCGTGTAATTATGATTTTTGATAAATATACAGATAACTTTTGAAAATAAAAAAATTGAAGTAAAAAAAGAATAAATCTCGACCTTGAAAGATGCATATAATGACACTAATATAAGGTAGCATTGAGAAGTAATTTAGACTTTTAGTGGAATAAATCTCAAATCATTCGATAAATATTTAAAATGTCACTAAGTTCAAATCTTGTTGTTGTAAAAGAAAAAATAGAAGTAGGCTTATGAGTTATGACATGAGATTTCAAGTGATCTGGTAAATCAGAGTTGGAATATTCAATATCTTAAAAACAGTTCTTTGGTGTTTGTACCAAATTGACCCTTTCAAATTGTACGACATTCAATTTCCTTTTCAACAAATCTACAACTTTTTTTTTTTTTTTTTTTTATAATCCAGATTTTCTGGCTTGCGCCTGACTACTTCATTGGTATTACCCAGACGTCCTGGAGGTAATAGCACCGGTCCCTCAACACTATTACCAGGTAAATCATGGTATTACCCAGACGTCCTGGAGGTAATAGCACCGGTCCTTCAACACTATTACCAGGTAAATCGCGGGATGTGCTCCGGTGGCCAGTTTTTCTGGGAGCGTACAACTGATCAATGAGACAAGGTCAAATTCCCCAACATGCAGAGTTTCTTCGTGCTTGCGGGGAATCGAACCCACGCTGTCCCATGCCAGAGCGCCTTATAACGTCCAGTCTTTGCCACTGGACTATGCCCCGGAGGACAATCTACAACCTTTATTACTTTTGACTTTGCACGAATATAACATGGATCTATCTATTCAAAACAAAAAAGAAAAAAGAGTTCTCTATCATCTGTGGCAAAACTATAAACGGGAGCTAGCAATCCGGACCGTCTCATGAACTACTACTAAAAACCTACTTTCTTTTCTATTGATTCTTCTCCAAACAGGAACAACCGATTTACAGATCTCATTAACGGAAGTGCATATTTTATTAAAATAAATATTAATTGATGTATAATCTTAATGAGATTTAAAAAATAATTTGAAAATGTAATTAATGCTATGAGTAAAAATATTAAATGTGATAAGTAAAAGTAAATTGAGGAGTAAAAGTGAATAATTAATTTTTCGAATTCAGAAGCAAATCAAAATTCCGTCTTTTAAGCTTTAGCGCTTTCTCTTTCCCTTTTGACATCCTGCAAATTTCCCAAAAAACCTATTTTCTTTTCCTTTTCCAACATCATTTATCAATTCAAAAATCCTTCCTTTAGATCTCTTATTGCTATTTCCGACTAATTTTTGTTACATTAATTCCAAGAAAAATGAAAAGACGATCCAATTCTTTGAATTCCGTGAAAAATCTTCATTATTCCCCTCCATTGCTTCTCAAACTTTGATGGGTTTGTGAACTTTCCAATAAAAGAAATATTTGTGTATTGCTTTGGCTGTATATTTGCAGACAATAAAGCCAAGTTATTTGGTTATAGGGTAATCAGATAGTATTGATTTGGGTTTTTCTTTTGGGAGTTATGGCTGGTTCTAAAATGGAAGGGTCGTCGGCGCCATCTGTAAGGAGAGACCCATATGAGGTATTGTGTGTGACAAAGGATTCATCTGATCAGGAGATTAAAAGTGCTTACAGAAAGCTTGCTCTCAAGTAAGTTATTTCCAGCTTATTCTGAAGAATTTCGTTTTATAGTTAATTGTTTGGTATTGGAATGAAATGGACTTGAATAGAGCGGAGTGAGTATCTAGAGGATTCATATAGGTGACCCTGATTAGTATTGGACGGAGGCTTAGTTGATTGATTGCAGTTATACTATTATTTCATAGTTTTTTTTTGCAAGTAAGTACTTTAAATGTGGGGTTGAGGTATAGTTGATTGGTTAATTGAGTTGTGAGAATTTTGCACTTTAACACACTTTTCTTTTTAGTCCATCCCAAAAACTTTGTCACCTTTATATAATTGGAAACAACTTAAATGTGGTGTAATTAAACTGAAATGTCGCGTATTGCTATGTATTTAGATAGGATTTATATTTGACGTATCAAGCATGTTGAGGATCAAGTCAGCTTTAGCATGAACTTCATTAATTTTACCAGTCCAAGAATTGAATTAGTAGTTGAAGGCTGACGTAGTTTGAGAATTGAGTAATAGATAGATGATAGCTACTTGCTTGTATAATAGTTTATTGAAGTTATTGTATTGGAACCTAGAATTTCTACATAGAAATATTAATTGTGATGGGAAGCTAAGTTTGGTTATAGAGGAAGACAATAGCTTTTAAGGGTGTAGGTGTTGGGAACTTCATTGATTTATTGCTTCTATGCATTAACTTAACTTTTGTTTGATTATAAAAAAGAACGGAAAAGGGCCAAAAATATCCTTGGACTATCCGAAAAGGTCTAAAAATACCCTTCATCTACCTATTTTACTAAAAATACTCCCCTGGTTACATTTTTGGCTCACTTATGCTCTATGAATAACATTCATGGTCAACACTAAATAAAAATTTTATTCAAATTCATGTGGCATTTCATTATTTTAAACTCTGACCCAACTAAATGAATTTACCCACCCCGATTTTCTCACTTACCCTACCCGCCTGGAACCAACCGGGGAAACATAACATTTCACCGGAAAATTATTTCGGCTATTTTTGCTCTACTTCCTCATCTTCTTCAAGCTTTCTCAAAAACCTAACAACTTGACTAACAAACAAAATGTTGCTTTCTTTTTTTGATATGATTCAATTTTTTTTTGGTTCGGTATTTTGATTTCCGTTGAACAGCCCTGGATATATGGATAAAGTCAATCAATTTGGTTACTATGATTTAGAAAACAAATTTGTCACTGTCAACGGAATAAAATCATCTAAATTGCGAGGTGGCGTCAAAGTGTATCCAAACACTTAGAAGTACGTCCATATTACATGGACAGAGGACTAAATGATTACTATTAAACTGAAGTAGGCCATAAAAATACGTATTAATGTGTGGGTATGGTTTTTTTTACATAGATAAAAAACACCATTTGTTAGGTTTTTTTGAAAGCTTGAAGAAGATGAGGAAGTAGAGAAAAAGTGGTCGAAAATGATTTTCCGGGCGGGTCCGGTAAGTGAAAAAATTGGGTGGGTGGATTTATTTAATTGAGTCCGAGTTTAAAATTGGACCAGTAATTAAATGCCATGTGAAATTTAAATATTTTTTTAATTCAATGTTGACCATTAGTCAAAGGGTATAAGTGAGCCAAAAATGTAACCAGAGGGATGTTGTAGCAAAATAGGTGGATGGTGGGTAGTTTTAGACCTTTTCCTATAGTCCAGGGGCATTTTGGCCCTTTTCCATAAAAAGAAAGATAAGCATTTTTATAGAGGGAAATTTCATGATTAATACTCTCTTATACAATAGCTACGTAGAAGAAAACATCTCTCATACATTAGCTATACACAACCTAAATTATTGACAGGTATCATCCCGACAAGAATGCTAACAATCCTGAAGCTTCAGAACTCTTCAAGGAGGTTGCATACTCATATGGTGTTCTATCTGATCCAGAAAAAAGGAGGCAATATGATATGGCAGGTTTTGAGGTACTTTGTCCCATCCACTATAATGAATTGAAGTAAACGTATTTTAAATGGTTGAGCTACTGTGTTTATGGATTTTGAATTGTCTCAAACAAAAATGAAATAACCTTATGTTGTTCAACGTTAGAATGCAAACCTCATGGACTTATTTGAGAAATGAAATAAAATATACACCAAGTGTCTGTTGTATCCAAATCATTTAATGGACAAGTCAAAATTACTAAATTGCTTCCCTGTAATCTATATACTAGTCCCTACATACGTGTGTTGCACGAATATATTGCAACAATTTGTAGAAATTTGGACCACATATTCTAATAATTTTTGTTTAGACTATATACGTTTACAATACAAAATATGGTTGAACATGATTTATATAGCATATCGTGGTGGGATTAAAATTAATTGTTGACTTCTTGTAGTTGTATATTGTTGGGTTACATTAGGAGTCTTTGAGTTGTATGGATTAGGAGTCTCAAATGACCTGTAAGCTCTCGGGATCCATAAGAAGTAGCTAAGAACAAAATACAATTGAAGCAAAAAGTGCCAATAATTAAATTTAACTTATCAAAAAAAAGTCCTCTAATTGAATTAAGGCTTAATCATTGTTGGTCACTTACATTAGGTCCGGGGTTTGTCAGAAGTTTTAGTTTGGTTAGAGATTTGTTTGCCAGTATAGAGATAAGTTTGAGAAATAGAGAACTTTTAGCATTAGAGAGCTCTTAGTTTTTTTGAGAACACAAATAACTGAGCATTGGAATGAAATAGGATCTTAAAAGGTGGTTGCCTAACAAACACACACACATATACACATATACACACACACACACACTCTAGTGGTACATGTATAGTTTCTTTTTTATGCTTTTTGCAATTTTCCAAATTGAGGTAGTTATTTTTTAATCAGGTATGATGGACATCATTTATGTAGTAGACAGACTCCCAATTGACTAATACATGTGGCAACCTTTAACTGATTATAGTTCCTAGATGCTGCTCATAAGCATGTACCATTCGCCTAATCTCTGATATTTGATCTTGAAAATTGTAAGGCTCTTGATGCTGAAGGAACAGATATGGAAATTGATTTGTCTAATCTTGGAACTGTCAACACAATGTTTGCAGCATTGTTCAGGTAATCATCATACCAAACTTTGTATTTCTTGTAGATTTTTTATTGGTGTTTGAATTTCATTCTCTCTCTGATAGCAAGTTGGGTGTTCCCATCAAAACAGCCGTCTCTGCCAATGTTCTTGAAGAAGCTTTGAATGGAACTGTCACAATCCGCCCTCTGCCAATCGGGACATCACTTAGTGGAAAGGTAGCATTTGATTTCCTTTTTCAGTTAGCAGAGTAAAATATGTCAGCTGTATCAAGGTTTTTAGCTTGGTTTTGCTGCAGGTTGAAAAGCAAAGTGCCCATTTTTTTGGTGTAACGATTAGCAGTGAACAAGCGGAGGCAGGGCTTGTAGTTAGAGTTACTTCATCAGCTCAAAGCAAGTTTAAGGTACACTCCAGATCTATAGAATTTTAATGGTAGCTATTCTTACTCATATACTTTGTAAGCAGTGCATGTATATCTTCATGTTTTTTTGTGTTTTCTACTTTGCCATTAGTTGAAACTTTAAAACTGAATTTTATGATATTTCAGCTACTGTATTTTGAACAAGATGCAAATGGGGGTTATGGCCTGGCTTTGCAGGTATTGCATTTTACAGTTTTTAGTTTCCATTGTGAGTGATGTTTTTTTATTGATGCAGAGTTCTGAGTGATTTAAAGTGGCCAGGTAGTTACTGATTCATCAAGTTTCTAGTGAAAGCATTTATTTTGGCAATAAAACTAAATTGAGTGGTCCAATTTAGGGAGGTGGATGGGATCAACCCATTATACAGGAAATTATCACCCATGGATAGATGACTTTAATTAGTAAAAAATGTATACTCTTCATCCCATACTTAATTTTAGGAGACACTTTGAGCATGTATAGACATAACTTTCTCTAGGATTGTTGCTTGATTAGTAATCTATACATTGAGGAAAGAAGCACCTATTATTTTCTTAAAAGATAAACAATGAATCAGAAAATAACTCTCCTTAAATTGTAATGAAGTAATGTTCTTGAATTGCAACTTCAGTTCCTCTTTCATTAAGAGTTTGTTTTCATGTATCTCTATAGCTTGAATGGGATTTTCCTGGGATTTAAAGCTGTCTTGAGACTTTTTTGTTTTAAACTCAGGTTGAAACTTAGCCAGCAATTATTTATTTATTTAAAAGGTTTCTTGGAAATTGCTTTGACCAACATAACTTTTAGCAACAACCATTCAGAGTCGGACCCCCCTATTAAGTGCATTTGTTTTGTGTGTGTTTAAAATCTCTCAATGGATCTAAATGTATCTGTATGAATCAGATCTGTAAGCAAGTCTTACCACCATTCAGATCTCAAATTTCTTTTTCTTTTAGCAAAAGTCACCCCTATAATTCTTTATGCGAAAGAACTTCACGTCTCTGACAAAATAAAAAGAATTTCATCTTTTGCATTTGCCATAGCCCATAATCTTTACTAGTGACCGGGGTTCTTGCTCTGGTGGCTGTTCCTAGTAAGGCTGCCAGAGGGGATGGGTCGGCCCGATTCCAGCCCGGTCCATTGCCTAATGGGGGATGAGGTTTAGGGGGTTAGGGGACAGGCGGGCCCTGGGTAAAATCTCGGTTGGTCCCGGACAGGTCCGATCCTGTCCCGGTCAGGCCCGGTCCCATCCCGTTCATTTTCGCGATTTTTTTTTAAATAAAAAATTCCAACCCCTTGGAGGTGGGGTCCCCAACGGCTAGCAGCCCCCAACAACGGCTATTTTAGCCCCCCCCCCCCAAAAAAAAACTTTTATTTAACCTCAAACTTTAATAAATTACTTTTTGGCCTTATTCCTAAATTATAAATACTCCTCCATACTTATTCATTTTCACACAATTCTCTCTCTCTCTCTCTCTCTCTCTCTCTCTCTCTCTCTCTCTATATATATATATATATATATATATATATATATATATATATATATATATATATATATATAATATTTGCTAATTATCCAAATTCTATAATTTATTTTTGTGAACTGGGCAATATTTGGAGCAACTTTCAAGCTTCAACTGACCAAGTCTCAATTTCTACGTTTATGGTTATGTCTGCTTTTACGCGGACATTTGATACACTCGTTCCATCCTTTAATTTATTTAATTCTCACATTTAATTTGCGTCTTCAATTAATTTTCATACTTTATTTTATTATATTTTGAAAACTATGTTTCCTAAAACTTATTTTTACATAATATCTCATAATTTAGGTTTTATAACTCTATTTAAATTATTTTTAGCCGAATCCCTATACCCGTATCCACACCTGGATCTGTACCCCGAATCTTAAAATTTAGATCACGAAGGATCCAACCTCTAGATCCTCACCCGTATCGGACACCCGCACCCAAGTCCGAACAATTTAGTGTATAAGTTATGAGGGAATCTATGTATCATTTTATACAGTATAAAAGATGGAATAACTAATTCATGAAATAACCAAACCCTGCATAACTCTAACCAGCAACCAAACGACCCCTTACTCTCTAGAGTGCTTCTCCATAGTTCCCCCTTGCTCGATTTGGCCAATTAGCCCAATATCGTCAACAAATAGCATACTATGGGCTTTATGAAACTCCTTTTTATCTCCTATTACTGTTCTCATTCCCGTGACGGTTCCTTTATACATATACTTTATGACATTTACATATTTAACTATGTATTCCCAATCAACATAACTTTTAATGTTTAAAACGTTTCCCCGCATTTACTGATCAAATATGTCTTAAATAACATCTTGTGATCAGTGTTATCAAAAGTGAAAAGCGCATAAAAGCTCTAAAGTCAGTTGGGGATTTAAGCGCAAAGCGCAAATAAAGCATGGGCTTTAATGAAAAAAAGGCGCAATGGTGCAAAAATACAAATATATTTATGTTTGGTCCAAGATTAATAATAATAAGCATGAATACTAAATATATGGACAAAGAAATTGTAAAAACATTATGATAAAGTGTATCAATTATCTAAGGTCACCTTTTCAAGAGAGGCCGGCAAGTAAAAGTATGTCTTAGAGTCTTGATGATGACACTGAAGCGCACATAAAGCGAAACGAAGCGCTCAATATGTTTTGAGCCTCGCTTCAGAGGCTTAAGCGCGCCTTTGACAACACTGCTTGTGATGCACCTCTCATATCTTTTCATAGAGCCAACAAAAAATGTTGCTTATCAAATTTGTCAGAAGAAGTCAATTCTACTTTTCAGAAAATATTTTTGCTAGCTGATTCTAAAAGTTATGCTGTGTCCTAAAAGGATATAGTAGCTATTTTCACACTGTCCCTGATGCTATCTTAGTATCTATATTTCCTGCAAGTGCTTCATGGTCTCAATCTGCATCAGCCGTGAGGCTGCTATATTCAATAAGTAAACTCACTTGAACAGAGCAGATACTGGACTTCTTATACTTTATCTTCAGATATATAAGCTCAATATGCTCAGTAATTACATTAAATCTGCCTGCAAATCAGGTTGCTTTTTGTCACAGTTATCTGTTGAGTAATTCTTTTTGACAGAAGTTCTAAACATGCCTCAATCTTCTGTGATTTCTGAGCAAGTGTACTGTATTTTAGATGGACATGTTGTGCATAGTGCTGACCAAAATTTTCTTAATGGACCTGATGAATTGTAACTGTATACAGGAAGATAGTGAGAAAACGGGTAAGGTAACGTCAGCAGGAATGTATTTCTTGCACTTTCAAGTGTACAGAATGGATTCAACTGTAAATGCGGTATGTGAATATCAACTGATTGGTCCAATCCATTAATGCAGTGTTGTCAGAACTAATAAATGATTTGAAATATTGTAGTTAGCAATGGCTAAGGATCCTGAAGCTGCTTTCTTTAAGAAGCTGGAGGGGCTTCAACCTTGTGAGGTCTCAAACCTAAAAGCTGGCATTCACATATTCGCTGTTTATGGTTGGAGCTACTTATTTTTCTGAATACATGTTCTTTTTTGCTGCAAAATACACCATCCAACTCCAATTGATTGTCCACTGCTAAATCCTTAAGGCTGAATTTTGAACTAATTTCTGCAGGAGATAATTTCTTTAAGCCTGCTAATTATGTAATTGAGGCTCTTTGTGCCAAGTCATATGAGGATACTACTGTTAAGCTCAAGGATATTGAGGCTCAGATTTTGAGGAAGAGAAATGAGCTTCGGCAGTTCGAAATAGAATATAGAAAGGTTGTCAATCTGCTTCTAGGCAATATTTATCATGGGACATTGATTGTTTTAGATATCCTCATTGTACTACTTTCCATGTGATGTTCACAGGCATTGGCACACTTCCAGGAAGTGACCAACCGATACACCCAAGAGAAGCAGTCTGTAAGTTTCTCTGCTGCAAGTTTCCTGGTTTAAATATTATTTTACGTAAATGTCCTCGTAATGAGATGGTATGTCCAACTCTTGATTTTCATCTAGGTCCTGATTCCCCAGTGTTAGCTATCATTAATGCATATCTTGATTGTTTGGATACTACTTCACTTTGTTCCTTCTATCATGTGATAGTTCCCCAACACTTAATTAAGTATTACAATTTGTAAAGGTTGATGAGATGCTGAAACAAAGAGACAGTATCCACTCTTCGTTCACAGTTTCAAGGTCAATTGCTAATCTAAGTGGCAGTGGAAGCGGGCATTTCAGTAATGAAAGTAGCAGTAAAGTCCTTGGTGAAGATTATAAAACCGATAGTCCAGGGGAAGATGGAAGCTCAGACTCCAAGGACAAGTCATCGAAGAAAAGATGGTTCAACCTTAACCTCAAAGCATCAGATAAAAAGAACTGAAAATGGATGGTTTTATGCTACGCACCGAGTCTGGAATTCTTGCATTGCTGTCAAAGGCCAAGGCTGGTATTGTGCTGCCGAAGAAGTCGCTTCATATATTCTATCCTATTTGTTAGTTTGTGCTTTCTCCAGGTGCATTTTCTCTATAGGTCAGTGAGGTATGAAATATATAGGTTTTGTTTCTGTGTTTGTATGCATTATTGTTGTGCTGTACCATAAACTAGGCTGATCTTCAGCTGTCAATCCATATAAGATTATAGAATTCAGAGGTGTTGTAATTTCAGTCAATGGACGTTTCTTTTTTGGTTGTTACTGTGAAGTAATATTTCACTGGTGGGAATCTCATTGTTACAAAAAAATTGACTCGTGTGAAATTGGATGTATTGGTGATTCCTCAATTCTTGTAAACTAAAAGCCAATGAGGCATGCGCTTTGCCTTTAAAAACCCAAAAATAACCTTAGATTCAAGTTACATCCTTGTGTCTTGCTTTCTTTTTACTCTCTCCGTTTCAATTCATGTAATATAGTTTGAATAACAAGGAGTTTAAGAAAGAAAGAAAGATATTTGAAACGTGTGGTCTAAAATAAGACATAAATATTTGTGTGGTTGTAAATTATTTCATTTATGCGAAAGGGGAAGTTTCAAGATAATTTATTTCTAAATATAGAAATGTATCACGTATATTGAAACCGGGGGAGTATTATCTTTAAAAAGAAAGAATGTTAGTACTTCCTAAATTTGGTATCTCTTTATTTTTTGAATTTCAATTACCAATTATCACCATTTTAAAGGAGTATGGACTAGGAGTGGCCAGTGGGCCGGGCTCGGTCCGGCGGGCCGGGTCCGGCGGTGTCGGGGTCGGGGCGGGACGGGAGAAGGGGCGGGGTCGGGTCCGGCGGGATCGGAGCAAGTCCCGTCCCGATCCCGATCCCGTCGGCTCGGGTCGGGCGGGGCTCGGGGCGGGGTCGGGCTCGGGTCGGGATACGGCGGGTTTTTTTTTTTTAAATAACATATGTATAAAAAAAACTCAATAAACAAAACAAGATAGTGTAATAAAAACATCCCAAGGTTTTTTGTGCCTCTTATATTATTTAATAGACATGATTTTTTTGTAATACAAATACAATTGTCTAAAATCTAAATTGCAACTTTGTGGTGTTGTCCAAAAGTTACAAATTACATAATAAAATTACAATTAAAAAAATTACATTCTCAAAAAAACCTGTTCTAATTGCTTGATGATTTCATGTGGTTCTTCGGTTGGAATTGGTATTTGTTGGTCAAATTGATCCACGTCGCTTCCACTACCTTCGGTTAAGATTTCGTTGTAGTTTTCATCATCTTCTTCGTTGATCTCCGTTGACCGCACCTTCTCCGCTCCGCTCGTATCCAATCTCCGAATAATACGCAATTTCCAAGTCGTCTCCGGCTAATGAGTGTCCGTGGTCTCCTATTTGATATCTGCTCGCGTAAAAGCGCTTTCGTACGCGATTGACGACGCTTGAATGTTCAAAACATCTCGAGCCATCATTGAAAGTGTCGGAAAGGTCTTCTCATTCCCCTTCCAAGTATTTCAAAAGTCTTCATGTCCATCTTCATTGATAACTTCTTGATACGGTGCAGACCCCCGCAAAACAAAAATATCCAACTCGCTAATTTGGTTAGTAGTAGAGGTACGACCGCACATTCTATTTCGAGGCTTTCAATACTAGCCGCGAAACAACATGTCTTTTGTGAGGTTGTATTGAAGATGAAGAAGATGGTATGGAAGCTGGTAAGTTACTAGCATTTTCTTGTTGATAAAATCTATATATATTTTTGCATGGTGTTCTACGCTAGACAATACTTCTTCTTTAGTTTGTTCAATAGGTGGTGGGTGATTTAGATTTTTGGGACTTGGAGGTGGTAGTACTTCTATACAATCGTAAATAGTTTCAATTAGTGATTTAGTACCGTCTATTTTAATAGTAGGATTTAATACTAAACCAATAATATAAATAGAGGGAATAGGAATAAAATATTGTTTTATTTTGACAAACATTTTTTTAATAGTGCCTTATAAGCCGGTTTTTCCATATATTCACTAAGTAATAAAAATATTAGAGTTATATAAAATAACATAGTTGAAATAGTAGGATAATATATACCGGAAAATTCTTTTGTTGCTTGAAAAAATTTCTCTAAAAATACAATAAGTTCGGAAATTTTTTCCCAATCACTATCTAAAATCATATCACCGGCTTTTTATTATGAGAGTTAAAAAATAAAGTTATAGGTAATTTATAGTCATAAGCAACAAGTAGTTGCTCGTATAAAGAATTCCACCTAGTGGATACTTCTTGTGGAATTTTTCTAAAAGGTAGTCCACAATCATGACAAATTTTTTTATATTCTTTTCTACGTTGTACTTTATTACTTTTAAAAATAAAGTTTATAGCAAATTGTATTTTACTAAGAATGTCTTCAAAAAGTGATAGACCATCCTTTACAATTAAGTTATATATATGGCACGCGTATTTTATATGAAAATGGTCCGGAAAAGACGGAGTTAAACTATTTTTTAAAATTGTAATTGCGTAATTGTTACTAGAAGCGTTATCTAATGTAATAGTCATAATTTTATCGGTAATTCCGTAATAATCGCACACTTGATAAATATTTTCTGCAATAAAAGTACCAAAGTGCCTATCATCTATATATCTATACGCTAAAATACGTTTTTGCATAGACCATTTATAATCTATCCAATGACAAGTTACGGTTAAATAATCATGGCCGTTAGTACTACGACCTATATCGTACGTGATGGATACTTTGCCATTAAAATGATATAATGAAAAACGTAAATATTGTTGATATTCATGCGCGAATTTAAATACATCTCTCTTAACGAGTTGATCTAGGAAAACCGTTAAAAGCAGGATTATATATATCTCTAATGTAATGAATAAAACCGGAGATGAAGGAAATGAAAAGGGCAAACCCTCCACAAAGAACTAATTTTGATATTGCTTCCCTATCTCTATGTTTATTGTATTTAGGGCCTACAATTCCCCCCGTCATAGGGTTAATTTGACCTTGTACTTGGTCCGGGACAATATTAGTATGTGAACCTTGTCCTAATGGAGCGGGCGTTTGCGCACCCGGTTTTGAAGCCTGGTATTGGGCATACCTAGCTGGATGAGCACTTACTACGTGTCTAATTAAACCCCCGTCCCACCGTGACCTTTTCCGCTTTTAGATTTTAAAACATTTTTACAAATTTTACATATGGCTACTTGATTCTCTACGTCCCTATCAAAAAATGTCCATGCATCTCGATTTTAATGGTCGTTTTGCCGGACCTCGTCTCATACTAGGGGGAATAGGAGGTATTTCGGTTGAAGGTGCACTAGTGGGTGTGTTGTCATCAACATTAGTGGGTATATCATCTAGATCATCGTCTAAATTAAAGTCTTCTTGAGTTCCGAAAATAGCTCCTGGTCTAAATCTAATGGTATTGTAGGAAAATGTTGAGTATCAACAAAATCATCCCGTGTAGGAATAAGATGACTAGAAGAAGTACCCTTGCCCCGGTTGCCCCTACTAGAAGAAGCACCCTTACCTTTACCCTTAAACATACCTTTTAATCCTTCCATTTTAATTATGATAATAAATAAATAATTAAAGACAATAAAATTAAGTGATCTAAACTAAATAAACAGACAATAATAATTTAATGAAGGAACGAATGTACCAAACGCGACGTAACGTCGACGTGTAATCGAGAGGTTGAAAATTGAAACTTTGCTCGATGGAAGATCCTCAAGCTAGTTGCCAACTTCACTACCAATTCCCAAATGAATAAATAAAATTGAATATTTAGCAAACAATGTAGAATTGTAGAGAGATATATTGAGAAATTAGAGAGATTGTAGGAAGATTTGTGAGAAAGATGAAGAGAAAATGAGTTATTTATAGTTGAAAAATTGGGTTAAAGTGTAAATATAATAACTTATGGGTTAAAAATAAATATTAAGGGGTGGGGGTTGGGGGAGGGGGGGGGGCTAAAATGGCCGTTGTGCCAACGGCCATAATCTAAAATGGCCGTTGGTGCAACGGCCATTTTTGCAAAGGGCGGGGTCGGGGTCGGGGTCGGGGTCGGGGCGGGCTCGGGTCTCGCGGGCCTGGGGCGGGCTCGGGTCTCGCGGGACGAGACCTCGTCCCGTCCCGAGTTCGAGTCCCGCCCCCGTAATTTTTTTTTTTTTTTTTTTTTTTTTTTTGGCGGGACCGGGGCGGGCTCGGGACGGGCTCGGGTCGGGCTGTCCTGGCCCACTGGCCAGCTTTAGTATGGACCCACAAGATATCCCTACGTTTGTCACCTTTCCTTCTTTTTTTCTTTTTTATTCTTTCCGAGTTACTTGTTGGTTTAAGGGTATAGCTGGTACTTCAGGTGTATTTAAGGTAGGAAGGAAAATATTTTCCTGAAAAATAAGTAGTTTTTTTGGGTCTTTAAGTATGTGTAGAAAATATTGTTCCAAAAGTATTTATATAATATACTTTAGGGCTTAGGCAAACACTGGGGGTAAGTGGGAGGAGACAAACATTATGTAATGTCACTTATAGAACTTTGATTTTTTACTACCACTTGAAAAATTATTTTTCTGATTTAAAAGGGAATTATTTTCCTATAGATCAATTGAACTTGGAAAAATTGAAGATCATACCAAATTCACCCTTGGTGTCTACAATTTCTGCCTGGAAGCACAATACCATCTGCGTACCCTTCTAAAAGAACCATTGAATCCCTTGATTACATTAAAAAAAAAAAAAAAAAAAAAAGGTACAATGAATAGTCATAGTAACCATGCTTGTAACCAGTTGAATCTAAAGCGTTTGCAAATTTTGAACCACGATAATGTTGATACTTATTTAAGACCATACAAAGACTTTAACAACTTGAGCAACTTGGAAAATTCAGTGCCAACCCTAGTGGAACTTTCATCAGTTCATGTATACCTCACCTCCTCAACGTCACCAACTCACCATTTAATAAAGACATTACTATTTACTAATGTATTTTAGTCTTATTTTTACTAGTAGTTATAAATATAAGTAATGTCGAGTTTACCAACGGAAATCAAAATTGTATTAGTACTAATTATGGTATATTTTGTAGAATTATTTTTGTATTATCTGTATGCGATAAAATGTGGGATAATAATATGTGCATCAAGATTAGCCGGATTGACAAAACTTGTTTGTGTTAAGTTTTGTTATTCAATTATCCGCAATTTTTGCTGGACTTTATCATAATTTTAGTACAAATATTTGCATCATAAGAAAAGCAAAAGAACTTGCTACAGTTTTTTTCAGTTCTATGATCAGTTGGTCACTATGTTTATGTCGGTAAATACTTGCTCACATCGGATGTTTACATCAAAATAATGCAATTTATTATGATTAAGTAATTTAATGAAGTGAATATATACATTTATTAATCATAGTTAAGTGATAATTGAATATATTTAAAAACATGGCATACATCCATTGATTTGGTATAAACGAATAAATACCGTTTATGTCGCAACCTATTTAAGTGAGGAGGAACTCGAGCAAGAAGAAGAAGTTATGCCGGCTATAATATTTCTTCAAATAATTGTGTATAAAATGAGAATGTAATCTATTTCAATTGACAAATCTTTAAAGAGCCAACTAACAAACTCGTTAAACAGCAACTACATTACAAAAAGATGAAAACGACATATCTCCACAGCCACTTAAAAACAATGTGGAGAAAAAATAAATCAAAAGAATATCATCATATCCCAATTTAAACCCCAACACCCTAAAAAAAATTAAAAACACAAAAAATGAAACAGAAAAAGAAAAAAAAACTCATTCTCTTCATCTTCTTGGAGAACACATATTGGCTGCAGGAGAGCTAGCATGTCCTTACGAGTTCTGCCGAACTCAATAATTTTGATATACATTTCTTATTTTTTTTTAAATATCACGTAACATTTATAAATAATAAATTAAAATTCAATAACCTTCTTTTTTTCAAAAATCTAAAACACTTAAATTTATAATTCTAGCTCTGCCACTGCTCTCGACTTCTTTCATCAATTATCAACCATTGCATTAAACTGCTCCAAAAGTGATTCTTGCCTTTGCATTTTAATCTCTTCATAAAACCTTTCAATAAACTTCTCAGCTCTGTCATCAACTGTCTCATCATCTTCCTCTTCTGATAATTCTCTCGCCACATCTACCATAGAACCTAATCCCTCCAACTCCAACACCGGATACTTCCTTTTCTCTTCTCCTTCGCCATTCCCCATTCCCAAACACTTCGAAATAAAAAAAAGAGAGCAAAAATCTCTGTAACTCTGTTTTGTGAGAGACTTTTTTCTATTATAGTACTGAAGTAATGGTGTGTTTGAAGGAGAAAACTCGTATTCTTGAACATACCCATAATTGTAATGCTTTAGGAGGCTAAATTTCTTCATTTTCTTCTCTTTTTTGAGAGATATTAGCCTTGGAATTATGGGTTTTCGCATTTTTGCTAAGAAAATTGACATGTTTAGTAGATTTGAAACTTTCTGGAAAACAGGGGAACTTTTCTTAGGCATATTTTTGTCTAAGTTCAAAAGTGAAAATGTGAGAGGGAAAGCTCACTCAGGTGACTCTAATAACTTTTGAGATTGAAGAATGTTTTGTTTTGGAATTTTTTTGTAGTGTTTCTTGGGTACTGTGTGGAACAATTTATTGGTAAAAAGGGTGTTTTTTCAAGGAAATATTGACACAAATAGTCCCTTATATTTGAGAGTATGTTTAAAATAGTCCATTAGATATGAGCTGAACAATTTTGATTCTTTAAATATTCTAAAGTTAAAAATTTTAGTTTTTGTCAACTATTTATCGAACTCTATATTTTAGATCTTGAGGAAAATTATGAAAAACAATCACGAAAAATTACATTTAGAAGTACAATTTTTATAATTTATATTTTTTTTCTAGTTTAGTGCAGGTATAATTTCTACTATTTTCTATTATCTTTCTAGTGTTTAGTGCATTTTTTTGTATTGCATATTTTAGGAATTTACGAGACTTTCTTAGTGTTTATAATTAAATCTCTTTTTTTTCATGTTGTTTTCATCAAATTCAATGAACATAAATTGCTAAGCATTTTACAGAGTAAATGTTTTAATATTTAATAAATTTATAAGATCAAAATTGTTCAGTGCATATTTAAGGTACTATTTTAAACTTACCCTCAAATACAAAGGACTATTTGTCATCTTTAATAAGAATCTGAAATAAGGGGAAAGCTAGGCTGGAAAAAAGTTTGTGGTCGGTGTGAATTTGGATTTTATTATAATAATGAAGTAGCCGTTAAAGAGCGGGTTCTATGTGTTCAAATTTAGAGCAGAAAAAAAAATAGCAAATAACATTAATATAAATTTCGATTCCTTAGTCTGCTATTATTAATAGGTCATGATACTTACATGGAGCAGAACAATAAGTACAGTTGTGTTACCTTCTAATCCAAGTTTTGTAGTGCTTCAATTTGCAAGAGATTTGTTCCAGATCCAGACGGAATCGCAGTTTAATTATTTTTTCCAGGATGGCATTTTTTTCGAAAAAATTATGACTATTTGGTCCTACATATTAGTCGTTTTAGTGAACTGAATTAGTTTCAAAATGTTTTTGATTTTTTTCAAAAATAATTAGTTGTTTATTAAGTGATAAATTAAGGTAAAAGTATGCATTAAATAAGTATGGTTTGGGATCGTAGAGGTCTGTGCGTCATGCAAAAGTTAATAATTGCAAACCTTGAACGACGATAAATCGGACAATAAAAATTATAATAAAATATGCATAGTAAATTTAATATTGTTTGGCCAATTGGCACATATGAGAAAACTAATCAAAAGACATAAAAACTCTTGAGAAAATCTTCCCCTAAATAAAACTCTTTAAATGACTACATTGTGGATATTTTCTTGTGTATTCTAGTTGTGGGAAGAAGGTCTTTAATTTATAGATGTCCAAAACTTTTCCTCCAAGAAAAAGATAAATATGGTAGAGTCCTTTTCCACAAAAAAATGAAGTAAAATACAATTATGGTAGAATCCAAATAAGGTAGGAAATTCAAAGCAAACCCTAACAAATCTCCCATTTGCCTGAATTTTCTAGCAAACTAATCTTGATTCTCCATCTTCATATAATCTTCATCACTATTGCTTGTTATGGTTAAAAGTAGGTATGCATTAAAAATTTGAGTCTTGTGCGTTAAAAGTGAGTACAGACTGAAAGTGGAGCTCATGCGTTAAAAGTGTACATGAGTTGAAATTAAGCGTTAAAAGTAAGCAAAGGTTGAAAGTTAAAGTTCATGCTTTTAAAAGTAAGCATGAGTTAAAATTAATTTTTATTTTTAAAGATAGAGCAGTGGGATTGTTAAAAATATGATTGAGATTTTATTTCCACATGTAGTAGTTTAGACTATTTTTTGACTAAAAATCTCCATTATCGCCAAATTAGTTGCAACTTGATCTGAAACCGTCTTGAACATGTCTTCAACCTTGTTGAACCATCGGCTCTGATAGCACTTATTGTGATCAAAATAATCAGGGCGTCTTGCGAAAGCTAATAATTGCGAACTTTGAACGATGATAAATCGGACAACAAAAAGTATAATAAATGTGCATGATAAACTTAATATTGTTTGGCCAATTGACCTACATATGAAAAAACTAATTAAAATACATAAAAACTATTGAGAGAAAATTTCTCCCTAAACAAGACTCTTTAAAACGACTACATTGTGGATATTTTCCTATGTATTCTAGTTATGGGAAGAATACCTTCAATTTATAGATGTCTAAAACTTTTCATCCAAAAAAAGATAAATATGATAGATTCCTTTTCCATAAAAATAATCTTTTCTACTAAGAAATCATTTTGAAGTAAAATACAATTATTGTAGAATCCGAATAAGATAGAAAATCAAGGCAAACCCTAACAATATGGTATGTGATAATCATGTTTGTGAAGTTATGTGTCATATGTTTATTGGATCGATATAAACACTCGGTGGTGCGAGTAAGTTCACTTAAACTTCTTTAGTATAAGATTACAAGATTCAAAAGTTTCCTTTATTTTTTTAGCTATGTACCTAATCAAACTAAGACACTTAAATTGAAATGGACAGAAAATTAATTAAGTGATACATTTAAGAAGAGATAAAGGTTAGTTTTAGATAAATATTTTTATAAATAAAGATAATAAATATATATTTTAAAGGGCGCACAAACTCAATAAAAGACAGATAATATTGATTGGATGTTGTATTACACATATAGCTGAGGATATAAGAGAAGCCTCAACCTTCAGTTACTTGCCACAAAGTACTCAACAAATAATCTCTTGATTATTTTCATTAATAAAAGAGTATATATACAATTTACAATTTTCATAATAGGAAAATCATATTCCTATTCTACTCCTAAAACCTTATTCTACGTGTACAATAATTCTACAATTATGGTAAATGTACAATGCTAATTAAATACAAACTAAAGTTACTAAATTAAGCTCCATAAACCGTGATATACACAGCTGTATATGTCGTGTATATCACGGCTAAAATAGTCCGGAATACTCATGAAATACCGTGATATACACTGCTGTATATGCCGTGTATATCACGTTATATTCTGTCACACACCCGTAGTCATAGCAGGCGGTCTTCGTACGCTGAGACTGTCCCTAAAATCTTCAAAGATGACCGAGGAAAGACCCTTAGTAAAGATGTTTGCATTTGATACCTGGAAGGGACATGGCAGGTGCGTACTTGTTCACGAGTTACCTTTTCGCGAACAAAGTGAATATCCATCTTGATGTGTTTAGTGCGCTGGTGTTGAACCGGATTACCAGAAAGGTAGACGGCACTAATATTATCACAATGAACCAATGTAGTTTTTTAAATGGGACAATGAAGTTCCAAGAGAAGATTACGTAACCAACAGGTTTCAGAGACCACATTGGCTACCCCTCGATACTCGGCCTCTGCACTAGAGCGTGACAATGTAGAATGTCTCTTCGCAAACCATTAGACCAAGTTATTACCAAGAAACATACAATAGCCAGACGTGTAGCGTCTGGTATCTGGACAGCCATCCCAATCAGTATCTGTATATGATACAAGTGTAGACGTCGACGGAGGATATAAATGTAAGTCATAGTCAAGTGTCCCCTAGATGTATCGAATAATGCGTTTGAGCGCATTCATGTGCTCAACTCTAGGATCATGCATAAACAGACACATCTGTTGTACAACATATGTAATATCCGGTCTCATAAATATAAGATACTGAAGAGCCCCTGCAAGACTGCGATAGTGGGTCAGATCCTCGTAAGGTGAGCCAGCCGCAACACCCAACTTAGGTTTAGTATCAACGGGAGTGGAAGTAGACTTGCACGAGGACATATCAGCTCGGTCAATGATCTCAGCGACATACTTCCTTTGTGATAAGAATAACTCACCTGCATGACGAGTGACAACAATCCCCAAAAAGTAACTCAAGGGCCCCAAGTCTTTCATAGCAAACTCAGAAATGAGCATTGTCATGATATAATTGCGCAAAACATCATAAGAGGCGGTCAATAAAATACCATCCACATATGATAGAATATAAGCCATTGAGGTACCATGACGATATATGAACAATGAATTATCAGACATGCTGTGAGTAAACCCAATAGATGAAACATAGTCTACAAATCTCGTATACCAAGCCCGAGGGGCCTGCTTAAGCACATACAATGACTTCTTCAATAACCAGACATGATGAGTATATTTGGGGTCTCGAAAACCCAAGGGTTGATGCATGTAGACGGTCTCCTTAAGATCACCATGTAATAAAACATTATTCACATCTAACTGATGAATGGGCCAAGCCTTGGAAAGAGTCAGACTGAGAACAATGCGAATGGTAGCTGGTTTGACCACCGGACTAAACGTCTCACCACAATCTATGCCAACCTGCTGAGTCTTACCATCACCTACAAGACGAGCATTATGCCTCGCAAAGAACCATCAGAATTATCCTTATGAGTAAAAATCCACATAAACCGAATAATATTAACACTAGAAGGACGGGGTACAAATCCCACGTCGTATTGTCAATAAGAGCATTATATTCGTCGTTCATAGCCAATTTCCAATTTGGGTCATTTAATGCGGACACTGAGTTACGGGGTAAGGGGATTTAAGAACATTAGAATTTAGATTAAAATGTCTTTTTGGTTTAAAAATACCTCGTTGACTACGAGTGACCGGTCTGTGACTCGGGGGAGAATTGGGTGAATTTTGGGACAAAATCGGAGGGGTGACAGACCCAACACTAGAATCGATACCGGGGCCTGAAACGGAAGCAGGGGGAGAACTGGGCTGGATATGCGGCCCATTTACTGGACCCGTGACTGGATGACTGGGCAGAGGCGATGGTACTGTAGGTCCAGCGGGCAGTGGGCCCGCTGGCGAATTCAGGTGCAGAATAAGTCCGATAAATTGTGGATAATATACGAGGAGACGTTGTCATCCAAAAAATTATACGAACTAGGCACAAGACTACTCACTTTAGCAAACGGAAATTGAGTTTCATAAAAAATAACATGGCAACTAATGATGATTTTATTAGATGATAAATCAAAACATTTGTAATCACGATTATTAGACGGATAACTCAAAAACTTGCAAGGGGTAGAATGGGCCTGAAGTTTGTTAATTGTAGTTGACGAAAAAAAGTGAATAACATAAGCATCTAAAGACCCTAAGATGGGAATACGAAGGATTTTTATTATATAGGACTTTAAGAGGAGACACATTTGCCAACCCTTTGGTAGGAAGTATGTTAAGAAGATATGTAGTCATTCGTAGAGCATGATGCCAAAAGGAAGGGGGTACGGAAGCATGGATCAATATAGTTCGGACAATGTTATTAATGGTACGAATTTTGCGTTCGGCTTTCCCATTTTGTGAGGACGTATGAGGACAAGAGAAATGAAAAACTATGTCATTAGTATCACAAAAATCCCGAAACACCCCATTATCATATTCTTTTCCATTATCACATTGAATATTTTTTATTTTCCGATCGAATTGGGTACAGATGAATGCTCTAAATTTTAAGAATGTGGAAAAAACTTGTGATATTTTTGTTAACGGAAAGGTCCATAAAAATTAGAATAATCATCCAAAAATAGGACATAATAACGATGGCCCACAGAACTTAAAACAGGAGATGTCCATAAATCGCTATGAATAATATGAAATGACATTAAAGTACGAGAAGTAGAGGCTACAAATGGTAATCTAACATGTTTTCCTAAAGGGATTGACAAATTGGAGTACTATGCGTACCCTTACAAGAGATAAAATTATTTTTATGCAAGGAAGAAACAATGGATGACCCAGGGAGATCCAAACGTGCTTGCCCTTGTTGCCCCTACTAGAAGAAGCATGACCCATACCCGTAAGCATACGTTTAAATTCTTCAATTATAAATTTATAATTATACTAATAAATAATTAAAGTAACTGAAATTAAGTGCGCTAAATAAAATAAACAGACAATAATAATTTAATGAAGGAACGAATGTACCAAACGCCGACGTAACGTCGACGTGTAATCGAGAGGTTGAAAATTGAAACTTTGCTCGATGGAAGATCCTCAAGCTAGTTGCCAACTTCACTCCGAAATGAATAAATAAAATTAAATATTTGTAGACAATGTAGACTTGTAGAGAGATATATTGAGATATTAGAGAGATTGTAGGAAGATTTGTGAGAAAGATGAAGAGAAAAAAATGAGGTATTTATAGTTGGGAAATTGAGTTAAAGTGTAAATATAATAACTTATGAGTTAAAAATAAATATTAAGGGGTAGGGGAAGGGGGAGGCCAAAAATGGCCGTTGCACAACGGCCAAAATGTAAAATGGTCGTTGGTGCAACAATTATTTTTGCAAAAGGGGATTTCGGGCGGGACCGGGATCTGGTCGGGCCTGGGGCGGGCGGGACGGTTCGGGACAAGACCATGTCCCGTCCCGATTCGAGTCCCGATATCGAATTATTATTACTTTTTTAAATGTCGGGTTTGGGGCGAGATCGGGCAGGGACCGGGCCGACCCGGCCCACTGGCCATCCTTAGTATATTCTCTCTATATATTTTATTTTTTATTAGGGTCAGCTAAGGAATTGACATAAAAACTCTTTAATTTTCTATACTTTATTGGGAAAAGGGTCATATTTGTCGTTAAACTTTCGGAAAAGGGTTATATTTGCTCTCCGTTAAAATATGGGGTCAAATATTCCCTTCCCGTTATCAAAGTTGTTATATTTGTCCTATTATGGACGGAGATTCCATGTGGAGGCCATGTCGGAGCACGTGGACGCCACGCGGGATCCACATAGAGGGTGGGACCCATCTTCATAGCCACACGTGGATGCCACGCGGGATCCACGTGGAGGGTGGGACTCACCTTCATCTTCTAACATTCACAAGGCTCCGGCGAACCCGTCTCCACAGCCACCACCACGCCACTGCCTCACCCCTTCTCCTTCTACTCCCTCTGTTCTTCTCCCCCCACTGCTCCAGCGAGGAGCTCCAGCTTCGGTGAACCAGAGCAGTCCA
Source organism: Anisodus tanguticus (assembly GCA_034509755.1). NCBI lineage: Eukaryota > Viridiplantae > Streptophyta > Magnoliopsida > Solanales > Solanaceae > Anisodus > Anisodus tanguticus. Next base: position 52,289,077 of record CM067542.1, on the reverse strand, counting down.
CAAACAACTCTTCCCCTTTGGTTACAGATCTGATTATCTTCGACTGTTAACATCGGCACCACCGCCACTGTTAACGCCGTTGTTAACAGTCCCTCTGTTCCGCCACTGTTAAGTCGCCATTGTTAACGCCGTTGTTCACAGTCCCTCTGTTCTGCCACTATTAACGCCGGCACCACCGCTCCACGACCCCTTCTACTTATCTTCATCTTCTTCAACAAACCCCCTCTAGTTACAGATCTGATTTTCTCGACGAGTCAACGTTATAGATCTGATTTTCTCGACGAGTCAACGTTACAGATCTAATTTTTCGAGCTTAGTGCACTGTTCATCGGAGTTTGGTTGTTGGTTTGTTGGCATCGTTCCGACAGTGTTGGAGAGGACAGAGCTGTGAGGGGAAGAGAGAAAGAAAATGACGAGCAATGGCAGCGTCGTGGGTGGAGGACTGGTGGTGTGGTGGCGTTAACAGTGGAGAGAAAGAAAGGGAGGAGTTGTTTGTGACTGCCGGAGCAGTGGGGGGAGAAGAGGGAGTAGAAGGAGAAGGGGGTGAGGCAGTGGCGTGGTGGTGGCTGTGGAGACGGGTTCGCCGGAGCGTTGTGGCTGTTGAAGATGAAGGTGGGTCCCATCCTCTACATGGATTCCGCGTGGCATCCACGTGCTCCAACGTGGCCTCCACATGAGATTTCCGTCCATAATAGGACAAATATAACAATTTTGATAACGAAAATAATATAATTGATCTTATACTTTCACAGTGGATAAATATAACCTTTTTCCGAAAGTTTGATGAAAAATATGACCTTTTCTCTACTTTATTTTGCTTTACCTTCATTGTATTTATCGGTCTCACTGACTGCACATTTGACCCTTTCAGTTTCTCTCTGCACTTCAATTGTTTACAAGGTATTCTCTTACAAATGTACTACTATTAAAATGTGGGCCCACTCTAACTTTTGATTATACATCTTAATTCTTATACAGGAACTTCCTCCGCATTTTTAATTTAATTTATTTGAACTATTAATTTAATTGATCTATTTAAATAAGTTATCACTTGACACCTACTTCATATTTTCAATTAATATAAAAATTTCAATTGAATTAAAGATTTTTTCAAAGTCTAAGTATTTGACAGCTAAGTTATTTCAGCAGTTAAATGCACCGTAAGAATAATGATAATTGATGAGATTGAAGAAGAAATTCGAATTGAATTTTATTAAATAGTATAATTATATATATATATATATATATATATATAATAGTAACTAATAAATGACTAAAGTTCTTAACTTGTGGGTCCTATTACAGCTTTTGAAATACACATTTTGCACTTTTAGTACTGTTCTTGACTGATTAAATTTCTACAATTAAAAGAATATCTAGATTTTTTTCAATTCAGTAATCACATGCCGAGGGAGTAAAAAGCACTGTTCCCTTCATGTTTACTATTATTTGTTAGAAAATTATTTTAGAAAAGTTAAAATTCTTCATTTTATATGACATAAACCTTAAAATTGGAAGCTATATAGTTTTAATATTAAATTATATGATAAACTCTTAATCTTAGACTATAAAAAATAGAAATTGCTAATATAAACTTTTAACCTGAGCATATCAATGCTGAAGAAGACTAAATGGTAAATCACACAAGCATTTCATTTTTAAATATAAAATTCTATTATAAAATTTTATGCAAAAAATTACGTGGATTTCCTTCATACGGGTGGTCTTTAATTTTTGCCCCTCAATTCGGTGGTCTTTAATTTTTGCCCCTACTTCTCATTTAATGAAAATTTATGGGCCAAAGTATCCTTTTTCGCAGGTCTACTACATAAGAGATTCTAGATTTGAATTCCCGCAGAGGTAAAAAAAAAAAAAATCGCAAGACAAAATTTTCATAGAAATTATGCCTATTCGACCAAAGTTATATAGAGAATATAACCCAAGGGGCATAATTTCCATCTAACTAGCATGACAAGACATAATCTTAATTTCTCAACGTAACTTTGCATTCAGGCATAGTTACATAGAAACTATGCCCCTTAAGTCATAATCTCTATACAACTTTGGCCGAATAGGTATAATTTCTATAAAATCTTGCATTGTGATTTTTTCTTTTTGACTCTGCTGGGATTCGAACCCACAACCTCAGAGGTATTTTCGGAGACATAATTACATAGAAACTATGCCCCTTAATGCATAATTTCTATACAACTTTGGCTGAATAGACATATTTTCTAATGAAATTTTGCCTTGCGGTTTTTTTTTTTTTTTTTTTGACTCTTCTGAGATTCGAACTCACAACCTCAAGGATATTTTCAATCATTTTTTTAGGCGAATGACAAAAATTAAAGACCACCAATTTAAGAAACAAAAATTAAAGAGCACCCTAAAATTAGGGTAATCTTGCGAATTGCCCAAAATTATGAAGTTGGATAAATGAAAGAAATATAAACACATTAGCACAATATCACATTAAACAAGAAATCATCCACTGTAGTCCCCGGGGCATAGCTGGATGACAAATGAGGAGAACTTAAAATTCAGCTGGAGCCCTGCAGTGTGAGTTCGAACCCTGGTGGGAGCAATTTGCTCTCTTCTGGGGTAGGACCTTGTAGGTGATATCAGTTGTTCTGTTCTCAAACCCTGATCATTGAGGCACATCCCGCGATTTACTGATAGTAATGTTGAGGGACCGGGACTGCTATCTCCAAGAATAATCTGGCGTAAGCCGGAAAGCAGGATATCAAAAATAAAAAAAATAAAAAAATCATCCACGGTAGTAGTACATGTAACTTGCACGTGTGCGTACCGTATGCATCTAAGTACATATAATAAAATTTAAGAGACCATATTAGAAATAACAGTAATTTCAAAATTAGAATTTTGGTGCAAGCTTTAATTATCTAAAATTACATATAGAGAAATCAAAATGATCACTTAATGAAAATAAGGGGGAGAAATTAGGCTTTCTTCATCGAAAATATTTATTTCTACAGGGGAAAGTTGACAAAGGAGTGTACAATTAGGCGTGTTCAAGAAAATTTTAGAAATCAAATGAGAATAAGAAATTAAATCAAAATAATTTAAAGCTCAACTCCAAATAATAAAAATTCAAAGGCTTCTAGGTACACCATTAGAAAACTCACATGCACTATATTGGGCCGTGCACAGTACGGGTTCACCTTACCTAGTATACCATAGCCTTTATACAAAATTGAAGAGCGCTCTTAATCACTCTTGTCGTTTGGTGGAGTGTATTAGAGAAAATAATGCATGTATTAACTTTGTGTATTAATAATACTTTGTTTGATACATTTTTTTCATCCTATACACCTTTTTTGGTATTATGTTATGCACTAATAATACCTAGCAAATTATGGTATTAGCAATGCAATGAATTTTAATACATGCATTAGCATAGTTAAAGACACAATTGCCTAGAAAGTTTCTCACATAGTATAATATGGATGGTATTTTTATAAACTAATTATTTTTAGAAATTATGCAATGCATGTTATTTCTAATACACCAAACTAAACAATGGTTAAAAAATAATTCTTACATAACTAATGTCGGCATTATTAATACTATTATTACTAATACACCATATTAAATATTATTCTTATACACTCTACTAAACGACCCTAAACAGGAATTCATTTCCCTAGCGTATTGAATCAAATTTTGGGTTGGTTGAATTGAGTTGCTAAATAATCATGATTTATCGAAAGTTTCATCTAGAAGGAAAAGGTTTTACAAATAAATTAAACAAAAGAGCACATTACAAAAGACAAATATAAGGCATATCATATTATTTTTAGATTAATGATAAGTAGGTTAATAAAAAATTTACACAGAAAATCAAAATAAGGAAATTAAGTATAATATTGTAAGTCAAAAAAAAGATTAGTGTTACGGAGTCAAACTTGAGAAGAGATTTTTGAAATTAATAAATTAAAATGTATTTTAGGACAGATTGACATTCTCCACATCTCACTCTTATCCGAACAAGAGTAACTAATTAATATCAACTAGTGGATGCTCCCCTCTATCTTATTATCTGTCTTTAAAGGTTCTTGCACATCTTTAGAAACGAAATTTAATAGTCTTTATCATGGAATATTGGTCTAAATCGCCATGCATAAATCTTTCCTTAAATATTCTTACTTAACTAATACTTCACTAATTGAACAATAAGGGTTAGATAAGAAAAGAATATATATAATAAATGACTTTATTTTTCTTTTAAAAATGACAAATTGAAATAATTTCAATTTGTTAATGCAATTAAAATTTAGAACTAGAGGTAATATTTCTATCATAAGCTTTCATGGCTTATGTTCTTATTAGTTAGGTTGTGCTGATTTTGAGAAACTTTAGATAGTGAAATAAAGCTTATGTTCTTATTAGTTAGGTTGTGCTGATTTTGAGAAACTTTAGATAGTGAAATACACTTCTGTATTTGATTCGAGTGTCTAACCCTTTCATGTTAATAGCTTTACTTGTAATATTTGCATACGATGGAGTATGGATAATTTGAAGGTCTATGTACCACATCATTTAATTATCTTATGTGATTATATTCTATGTGTCTAGCTTAATTGGAGATGATTTTTTTAATCCCATTCAGTCTTGTATAACTACATAATTATTTTAGCATCTCTATTAATATGATATTCATTTTATGGATATATTGGGTCTTAGAGACCTAATTTATTACAAGAAGAGGGATTAAAAATACATATTTTAATTATCAAAGATTAAATTTACCTAGTTAATTTATTTTAATTCTTTGAGGAACTAAAAGTGAAAATTTTCCAAACACAAAAAACACCAAAAATGCGCGTATAGTGGATTGCAATTTGCCAAAAACAAATACATTTGCAATTTGCAAAAAGAAACAAAAACAAAATTAGAGAAACAAAAGAAAAGAAAATAAAATAAAAAGAAAGAGAGAGAGAGAGATAACGACGCCGTAGCACGGAAACCCCTGGAAATATAAATTGAAGACGTCACTCCACCGCGCACTTTAGCACCTACTCCCTCTGTCTCACGCACTTTTCTCTGGTTCAGACTTCAGAGTCAAAACTTTTTAATTTTAATGTGTGTATGAATAAAAGAAATATTTAAATTTTTTAAAATAAAAAATTACATATTCAAAAATTACGTAAAAATATTAAAATTATCATATTAATAATTTAAAATATTAATATATATATATAATATAGTCTTGAGCTGAGGGTTCTCAAAAATAACTAATCTACCAACTAAGATAAAGATAAAATATGTGTATATTCTATACTCTTCAGACTTCACGTGGTAGAATTTTACTAGATATAAAAAATTATAATTAAACAACAACTCATTTGGCAAAAGTGAAAAATGTAAAATAAAATATAGGAAAATACAATTTTTCAGAACCCGAACGTTAAAACCGCCTTCCCTTTCTCTCTCTCTCCATCTCTCTCCCCTCTCCCTGCAATATATATACTCACTTTACATTCCCGGCGATTTCACGTAAACTCAGCTAACACACAAAATAAAAAAATAAAAATTTCAAATCTTGATTTCTTTTTTACAAGAATATGAAACCCATTTGCTTTATCCCTCTCTAATGTTAAGCAGAGTACGAAATTACAAGATATAAAGAACGAAACTTTGATTCAAGACTTGTGGGTGTATCGATTTTGATGGTATTAAACTGATATTGAGGTGTTTTAATGGCGATGGGACCAGAAAGATCGAAGCCTTTACATAATTTTACGTTACCATGTGGGTTAAAGTGGGGAAACCAGAAGTTTTTAAGGTGTGTTAAGGTAGATTCCGACGGAGAATTGATCGGACGGCGGAGGGTACCGGAGGTGGTAGACCGGCACCGACCGAAATTCAGGTCGGTTAACGGAGATAGTGGTGGGGGAATCGAAGCTGTGAGAGAGAAACTTATGTTTGATCTTCAAACGGAGACTGATCAGATGAAAGACGCAATTTTGAGGGAAGGTTTAGATTCTCCGCCACCGGCACCGGCGACATGGAACTTGAGGACTCGGCGAGCGGCTTGTAATGAGCCTAATGTAAGTGGTGGTGGATTGAAAATTGATGTTAATAAAACTAATGGTTTGGTGGCATTAAGGACGGAGAATAACAAATCTTCGAGATTTCGAAGTGATTTTGCCGGTGGAGCGGTCGCTGCCGGAGCTTCTTGTAGCGGTGATAAGAGAGAGAGGGTGAAGTATTCCGTTTCCCTTTCGCGAAGAGAGATCGAAGAAGATTTCATGGCGATGGTCGGACATAGACCTCCTCGTCGACCCAAGAAACGAGCTAAATTGGTTCAAAAAAATTTGGACGTAAGTCAATTTTTCTCTTTAATTTATGATTAAAAAATTCATATAGTCGATCCCAACTTATTTTTTTTGGTTGGTGATGATAATTGTGATAGGGTGTTATTTGAATTTATTTGTTTGATTGGTCTATTTTGCAGACGTTATTTCCGGGGTTGTGGTTGACGGAAATTACAGCTGACTTATACAAAGTGCCTGATGATCAGTAGATTGAAGAAATTCTCAGACGACTTTATTCATCATTATACTTTGAAGGCTAGTTTGGAAGCTAATTTTGGTTTAATTTATAAGGCATGCTACAGGTTTTAGTTATTGGGAGAACCCAACTACTCTTTGAAATTCAAGGAACAACTCCGAGATATAGAATGCAAAACAATCAACCTATTGATATTAGAAGACCAACGGAATTTCTGCAGATGAAAAGTTTTTTTTGTGATGAACTATTGTAACTTTATTTGTGATGGATCAAATAGTTTAATGGTATAGTGCACCACCACACAATTTGGAAATTTGATGAAATCATTGCATTTCCTCTGTAATAAAAAGTGTGTAAAAAGAGCAGAAATTTTAGCTGCTCTGGTGAGGCAATTTTGTTATTTGTTCATAATCTTCTTCATTTCTGTTCATTGAAATAAGTTTAACATAGTGCTGATGTTGTTGGATCAAAATTAATGTTAGCTAAATTTTTAATATTTCCAAAGTGCATTTGTTACTGGCTTATTCCTGTTTTTGTAAATTCAATTGTTTGTATTGCCCATGGACAGTGTGTTGGTTGCTTTCTTCTGCTTGTCTTGATATCAAAGACAAAATTTTCCTATTTGGGCATGCTCTTTATGTAAGTGCAAACTGTTCTTTCCGTTGGCCTATATTTCTCGTCTGAAATGCAGCTGAAGCCTCACACGAGCCTGTCTTTTTAGCAGAGGAGGAGCCTGTCTTCTTTCCGGGAAAGTCCCGAAGGCGAAATCCCCACCTGTACCAGAGGCCCCTTGGCCAGGTGGGATATAAATCGAGGATATGCGCGAGTGGCAGCCTTGCAAGGGAGAGGACCAACGGGACACGAACCCAAAGAACAACCCTTGCAATATTTCAAAGAAAGACGTCACCACACGGATTCGAACTCGCGATGTCGGAGTGGTTGTACTCCAATCACCTTGCCACTTAACAACTCGCCTGTGCCCCTGGGGGCAAAACTGTGGTAGGGTAAACTTTTTAAAGTGACTGATCCCACCGCATTACGGCCCCCATACCCCAGAAAACCCCACCTCCTGCCTGGCCCTACGGATTAGTATACACCGCTTGGCCCTACGCATATGGAGGGATTTTTTTGGGGGAACACAGTTCCACTCTCGCTGATCAGAGGACTCGAACACGGAACCTCAGACAGCAATACCCTAATGTATTGGCCACCGGGCCAAACACTTTGGATTTACGTAGCTAAGGAAAAAGAAATGCTCCCGCTGTTTCAATTTAAGTTTCACCGGACACAAAATTTAATAAATATGGAACTTTTGAATCTTAAAGTAATAAATTAAAGATGTGTACATTGTATCAAAATATCTTTTGAATCTTATGTTTGTTTTTTGGTAAGGGAATTCGTAGCCGTTACCCTTTGAATGCGCAACTCCGTTCCATTATAAGTCTGTAAATCGCACTAAACAAGATCCACGATTAGCTCGACCGAAAAAGCATGGGATTTTAAACCTGAGACTAGGATGTAGAAGATAATAACATGATTGATTCGATAAATTTGAATTTATATATATATACATATATATATACTCATGTACTATTTCATTCTACCATATATATTCCCCTATAATCTCAAATAAGCTATGTAGAAATTAGACTATTAAAATTAGAGAGATTAAATTTAGAAAAAAAATCGTTTTGAAATAAAGTAAAAAAGAAGTGAGACACTTATATTGAATTAGAGGGAGTACTAATAATATATGATACCTTACACGTGGTTTCATCTATGAGCACCTTGCAATTTCTTTTGATAACACTGATTAAGCATGTCTCATTGTTCAAGTCCAATTACCACCTTCCATTGTTTTCCTGTGAAATCATTCATGATTTTGCTATTACTCCCTGTCTCAATTTATGTACAAATATTTGACTGATATGGAGTTTTAAAAAGTTAAAATAAAATTTTGATATATCAACCAGAATATACATGAGGTATCAAAATTATCCTTTTGCCAAGTGGAGAAAAGTGATCAACATGTTCTTCATTTTCGCTCTCCTTATATATAATGAACTTTATATAAACGGATCCCAACAAATAATGAATTTAAGGATAAAATGAACATGCTAAAATTGAATGGTTTTTTTAAATAAGAAAGATATCTTTTTTACAAGTTAAAAAAATGGTGGCATGTAAAATAGGACAAAAAGATACTATCTTTGAAGATGTCAATATTACTCATTGGCCATTGCTATATTGTAAGATCTAGTAGAGTACATAACTTGAGGTTGGTCCATATAGACGAGTTTAATCTGGAACACTTAAGCATATAAATTTTAGATTAAGTTAAACCTACAGTGTTACCTTTTATAACAAGTCTAATATGGTAAGAAAAGAATAAAAATGTCACAATCCAACTTTGGGGTGTGGCCCGCACCCGGCACCTGAAGACCCGAGCATACCAACCTTAGTATCTGGTCCTCCAAATAGCAATAACTTGATAAGAATGTAATGACAACCTGCAAGCAGAAAATCCCAACACAATATATACATAATTGAGGCCGACAAGGCCATAACAAAAGCATCGTCGGCTACCAAGAAGGCCAGCAAGGCCAAACAAAAATGGATACACTCTAATACTAGTTTGCAAGCCTCTAAAAGTACTATAATACAACAAATGGTCGAGACAGGGCCCCGCCGTACCCAAAATATAAAAAATACATATGTATAAGTATTTATCGACTCCAAACTATAACTCCGGAGAAGTGGAGTGCGACTATCAACAACTGAAAGCAGGTACCCTACTGGGGAGGTACGTCTGTCTGCCTATCTGCACATGCGGGCATGAACACAACGTCCCAGAAAAGGAGACGCCGGTACAAAAAATGTACTGAATATGTAGAGCATAAACAGAGGTAAATAAGACAACAATAAGATAAAGAATACAAGAGGTACCACCTGAAACTCATAGTGTCACAATGGATTAGACTGTATAGATGTATGATATAATCACGTATATAATGTCGTAGACCTCTGTGGGCAGTATCCTGTATATAATATATCACATATATAACGTCGTAGGCCTCTGTGGACAATATCATCAATGTCATATCTGTATAAGCTGTGTATATAATGCCATAGGCCTCTGAGGGTAGTATAAATGCATATTATATATGTATGAAGACCGTGTGAGGTTCATAGCATACTTACTAATCCCTTCGGAGTGACGTAAGGTCGTTACACCTCTGACTATCCTTATGCGGATTATATCCTGTCTTTTATTTGCTTATGAATCAATGAAAATGGTAAAACTTTACCATCTTTAGCTTTTCAGAATAACACCAGTGAACCTTATTTTATTAATATGAAGAGGATAGTGTCGAGAGTGAAACATACTTTCGATGAAGAACATATATGGTACAACAATCAATCAACATAACGGAGTTTAAGTATCTTCTTAGTGATTAGGAACATAGTTCTTATTGGGGAGCATGTTGTGGTTAACATTGTTATGTTGATTATGCCAAAAGATAAGAAAGTAAGCCCTACATACCTTGTCGCTGAGGTTGATTACGTTTCACGAACCTCACATGTGCTATGGACAATTATCTATAGTATACGAAAGGTTTGTATCAATAACAATCTTACATCTCGTAAGGGAATTCATTTACACGTTTTGTCAAACAACTTAAGCACGTGAAGTTCCTTGAGCTTATGCTAACATGGAATCTCTTTCAACTAGCACCATCCTCTTCCAAAACTCGTTTACTTAACTTCACAATTCAACCAACATGATCCAATACTTTTATTTATACTTAATCTCAATCAACAACCCTAAACAATAAGGTAACATGATTCACATCATAAAAGGTGTTTATTCAAGTCATACTTATAATACTTTTATAATTCACAAGTTATCTCCACCAATCAATCAAGCTAAGTTAAGAGGAACTAAAGAACACATAAGGGTGATAAAACCTCACCTTAACCAGCCAAGGAGTCTTCCACAATAAGCTTCAACTCAATCTCAAAGAAGCTCACAACCTTAACAAGCCAACTACAGAGGATTTCAAGGTGTTCTTGATTCTTGAAAGGAGAAATCACCTTAGATACATGTAGAGATGTTCTTCAATGATGGAGAGGGCTTTGGAGAGTGTTTGGGAGGGTTTTGGAGGTCAAGGGATCATGAAATGAAGCTGCCCCGAAAGTTAACTTAAATAAACTAACTACACCGCCTCATATATGCGGCTGCATATGCCCATATGCCACCGCATATGGTAGCAGTGAAGTGGATAAAAGGTGGCTTTGATCCGCGGCCAGATCCGCGAGGAAGAATGGTATCTGTGACTTGACATGCTTAGTGTATCGCTGAATTTTCGTCAATCTTCGTTGAGTTGTATTTCCTTTGGTCCTATTGAATTCCAACCTTCTGAAACCATTCCTTAACGTCCTTATATGCCATACGAACCCTCGGAAACTATCTCAATTTCTCAAGACTCGAGTCAGCTAACTACACTCTCATTCGTGTGTAAAACTATGGGGCGTAACAAAAAATTAACTTACTATAGCGATTAAATTTTACTCAAATTTATGCATCACATTTTGTATAACAAGCGAGCTTTTTATCATCAAATTCAAGCATGTGACCGTTAGCGCATATTACCTAAATCCTCTAGGCAATACTTTTCCTGAATGATGTGTCGGGTTATTTATGAGCTGGGTCTAATATTCATGTGGACTAATAAATCAGTATTATTTATTTAATTAGGGTTGCGTACAACAGACCCTTGTGGTCCGACCCTTCCCCGGACCCCGCGCATAGAGGGAGCTTAGTGCACCGGGCTGCCCCTTTTATATATATACATGATCATTTCATATAATGTTGTTAAAAGGAGGAGCATCTTTAACCGAAAAAGACAATTGAGATCCAATAGGTGGAAGAATGCATATTTTAACCCGAGACGTTAAGGGCAATTATTAGAGAACAATAGGTGGAAGAGGCATAAATTTAAACCATCTCTATACGTTAAGTACATTTTTTGACCATTTCTTGTTTATTTTACACTTAAATACAATTAATTGCAACGGTAATTCAATATTACCCAGATTAATTCTAATACTTTTAGTCAAACAAGGATAAAAATAAGATTAGATCAAAAAAATTAAATCCAATTTTCTAAGTTCACAAAAATATGGGAAAAAGACAAGAAGTTCTCCGAGTTACCAAAAGTTTATCTAATTAGTGCCATCTTAAATGAATATGTTCATTGATTGTATTCATCAATAATGTATAATATATATAGTAGTACAAGAATATTTAAACTATGTAACTAATCAACCTAATTACAATAGGAAATATAATTCTACCTAAAATAGGAGACCTAATTACAATAGGAATACAATTCTACCTAAAATAAGAGATATAATTAATGAAAGAATATTCGGGAAATATTTTATTACACCCCCGAAGTCGAAGTGGGAGGTTCACGAACACTGAGACTGACTCGAAAATCATCAAATAGTATGCGCGGAAGTCCTTTGGTGAAGATGTCAGCAATCTGATATCTGGAAGGAACATGAAGGACACGAACTTGATCACGAGCCACTTTTTTGCAAACGAAATGAATGTCCATATCAATGTGTTTAGTGCGCTGATGTTGGACGGGATTGCCGAAAAGATATATCGTACTAATATTATCGCAATAGATCAGTATTGTCTTTTGAATCGGGTAGTGTAGCTCAAGTAGAAGGTTACGGATCCAACAAGACTCAAAGATGACGTTGGCGACACCTATGTACTCTGTTTCAGCACTGGATCGGGATAGTGTAGGTTGCGTTTTGGAAGACCACGAAAATAGGTTATCTCCGAGGAAAATGCAGTAACTAGACGTGGAGCGTCGGGTGTTAGGACATCCACCTAAGTCAGCATCAGAATAAGCAGTGAGACCAGTGAGCGAGGACCTGTATAGATATAATCCGAAGTGAAGTGTACCTTGGACGTATCGTAAAATATGTTTGAGGGCATAAATGTGTGCTTCCGTCGGATTATGCATATGTAGGTAGATTTGTTGCACGACATATGCTATGTTAGGTCTCGTGAATGTGAGGTACTGCAAGGCCTCAACCAGTCTACGATAGTGAGTCAGGTCTGAATATGAGGGGCCAAAATTAGCGTTGAGCTTGGAATTAGTGTCTACCGGCGTGTGAGATGGTTTGCAAGATGCCATGCCTGCACGGTCAATGACCTCTTCGGTGTACTTCTTCTGACACAGAAATAAGCTGCCAGAATATCGAGTGACAGAGATGCCCAAGAAATAACTTAGGGCCCCCAGATCCTTCATAGCAAACTCAGAGAAAATAAGAGACATAATGGACCGGTGGAGAGCATCAGATGATGTGGTGATGATGATGTCATCAATATATAATAATAGGTAAGCCATGTATGTACCCTTGTTGTAGATGAACATGGAATGATCATATCTACTGTGAGAAAAAAATGATAGATGAGACATAATCGGCGAACCGCTGGTACCATGCTCGAAAAGTCTATTTTAGTCCATAGAGCGATTTCCGCAATATACACACATAATCCGGATGAATAGGATCCCTGAAACCCATAGGTTGATGCATATATACCGTTTCATAAAGATCTTCATGTAAGAAGGCATTCTTGACATCAAACTGATGAATGGGCCAAGACTTGGATAGAGCAATGATGAGGATGGTCTAGATGGTTGCGGGCTTTACGACCAGGTTGAACATTTCATCACAGTCCACTCCCACCTATTGAGACCTGCCATCACATACAAGATGAGCCTTGTACCTCTCAAAAGAACCATCAGATTTCTTTTTATGCCTAAAATCCACATAGAACAAATAATCTTAGCATCAGGTGGATGGGGTACTAGGTCCCACATCTTATTATCAATAAGATCATTATATTCGTCAATCATTGCGACTTTCCAATTAGGGTTGGACAAGGCATCCTTCGGATTTCGAGGGACAGGGGAAGGGACAACTAAAACGGATAGGTTAAACAACCATTTAGGTTTATGAATTCTGTGCATGACATGGGTTTCCATGCTTCGAGAGCGTGTCGTGGGATGCATGATTGAAGGGGGTGTGCCACAGGACTATTGAGAAGAGAAGGAAGGGAAGGGGTGGTGGGATCGGCTGGCCGATGCTCAGTTTGCCGAGAGGTGGTTGCGAAATCACCGTGAGCGCGGGCTATTCCGGGCCACCGTTGGCAGAACTGGGTGGGCAGTGTGTCCTTGAATGTCTGAGGGGGGTGCTGAGGTCTGGGACGTCGGACTATGTAAATGATGAATTAGAAGAGGGTGATGGCCATCATCTAAGAAGTCGTAGGAATGCCAAGGTGGCGAGTTTAGGGAGGCAAAGGGGAATTGAGACTCATCAAATAAGACATGACGTGAAATAATAATTTTATGGCTTGACAAGTCATAGCACGAGTAAGCACGATGATTGGCAGAGTAACCTAGAAACACACACGGGGAAGACCGTGGTTGGAGTTTGTGAGTGGTCGGATAGATCGGATAACAAAGACATCCAAAGATACGCAAGTATTGGTAGGAGGGGTTCCTATGAAACAGAACTTGAGTGGGCGACCGTTGATCTAGAGACTTGTTTGGGATTATGTTTAGGAGATAGGTGGCCATGAAAAGTGCGTAATGCCGGAATTGAGGGGGGATTGAGGTGTGAGCAAGTAGGGCATGAATTAAGCTGTTTATGGTTGTGATTTTCAATTCATCCTTACCATTTTGGGAGGAGGTGTGAGGGTAGGAAAAATGAAACGTAAGACCGTTATTGGAGCAAAACTGTTTGAATTGTTTATTATTGAATTTCCTGCCATTGTCAGATTGAAAATATTTAATGCTCTTTTCAAATTGTGTTTTTACGAGAGCACTAAATGAGAAAAAATGGGGTAGACCTGAGATTTATTGCCAATTGGAAAAGTCCATAGAAAGTTGGAATAATCGTCCAAAAACTACACTTAATATCGATGGTCAGCCGTACTTAAAATATGAGACATCCACAAATCACTATGTATGATATCGAAAGGTAGTAAAGTACAATTTGTGGATACAGAAAATGGTAATTTAACATGTTTTCCAAAAATACAGGATTCACGTATAGGAGTTCTAGAAATACGGTTGTAATTAATAAAATTAATTTTTCTAAGGTAGCATAAAATAGAATCTCCCGGATGTCCTAATCTAGAGTGCCATAAGGAAGACGAAAGAGCATCAAGTGTTGATGGAACTGAGGCTGGATTGTTGACGGCGTATGAAATAGGGTAGAGATCTCTGGTGCTATTACATCTCATTATTCGTCTCCCTATCATAAAATTCTTCACAGAAAAACCAAAAGGATCAAAGTCAAGGGAAACATTATTATTAGTTGTGAAATGTCGCACATAGATTAGATTTTAATGAGTTTAGGAGCATGAATGATATTTTTAAGATTAATGGTGGATATGGTGGGGATAAGGATAAATGACCAAAATCATGAATGGGAATGCCTTGTCCACTACCAATAATAATATTTCGATTTAAATTACTCAAATTGGAATAAGATGAGAGAGTACCTTGTGATGCTGTTATGTGAGATGTGGCGTCTGTGTCCATATACCAATTTTCATCTGGAGCGTTGAGTGACATTGTGATCGTAACTGCCTCAATGTCAGTCTGTGGATAAGTTGAGGGTGGGGGGACCTGTGCTGTGTAGGTCTGTTGGGGACGCGGGCCGAGTATGCCAGGGTGGGCCTGTCGGTTCTAAGGTAGAGTCTACGAGGATGTCAGATATGGGCTAGGAGGAGAGGCCCATGATGGTGGGGACCACGCAGCTAACGACGAGTAGGAAGCCCACGACGGAGGCTGATGCCACTACCTCGGTCGCTGCTGGCTGATTCCTACCGGTGGGGACTGTCCTTCCCACCATTGTTGTTGTCGAAATTCCATCTGTCGCGGCCATTGCCAAACTGCCTGCTCCGGCGGTTCTTGCGGGTGGATGCGGGTCCTCGAGCCAACGGTTCTAGTTGCCAGAGTTGGAGGCCCTGCCGTCGGCGGAGGGTTTAACGGTGATGGTGAGGGCGGCGTCAACAATTCTGGATTGAGTGGTGCTGCACTTGATTTTTCAGGTTTCCTCAAGAATAAACTTCGAACGAGCCTCATTAAACGGAGGTAACAACGTGCATTGCTGAAGGATGGTGGCAACGCCGTCATAGGATTCGTTTAAGCTTGCAATAAGTTGCATGATCAATCGCTGATTAGTGACTGATGCGCCGACATTGGAGAGTTGGTCGGCAAGCATCTTGAGTTCTTGACAATATGCAGACACGTTTGGGAAATCGTCCTGATAAACGTCCTTGAACTGATTTTCAAGGTATAAAACTAGTTAAGTTTTGTTGTCGTGGAAAATACTTTCCAAATGTTCCCACATTTGGCGGGCAGTGGCATCGGTCTCAATGATGGTGTGCAACAAATCATTAGAGATTGTGCCGTATATCCAATAGAGGACGGCTGCATCCAAACGAGACCAGAGTGCATTATCAGAAGTTGAAGTCGAGGGTAGGTCTGTGGACTTCAGTGTAGGAGGGATGATGTGGTCGATAACTTCATAAACACGATAATGGATCTTAAAAAGCTCCGCCCACGAAGAGTATTGACCCTTTTCCATTTCAAGGGTGATAGGGATGAAGTTTTTAATGTTGTTTACTGCAAGTGCGGGATGGAATTTGGCTTTGTCAGTCATGAAATATGAAATTTAAGAGGATAAGGGAGAGAGAATGACTGAAAAAAATACTAGGGTTCCGTGGGGGTGGCGGCGGTGGAGGTATTTTTAGGCTCTGATATCATAAAAGAATATGTTCCTTGATTGTATTTATGAATAATGTACCATATATATAATAGTACACGAATATTTAAACTAGGTAACTAATCAATCTAGTTATAATAGAAAATATCATTCTATCTAAAATAGGAATTTTACCTAAAATAAGAAATATACAAGAGAATATTCAAAAATACTCTATTAGTCTAATAAGAAAATGTCATCTAATGACTCATGAATCTTAGAGTTCATGTAATTTTCTCATTTCCACTTGTCACCCGTAGAATGTAGTAAATTCATTTATTCAAGACGCAGATGCACGAAAATTACAATAAAAATCTATTCCCATCGAGTGTCTAGCACCAAGCCAGTATATACATAGTGTTTGAATATTGACTTCTTTTACTTAATTATGATTAATTAGTTAATATGTATTTTTACCAAAAATTACCCTCTAGTTTTATCTATTTTAAAGTAATTCTAGTTTATAATCTAGATTCTAGACGGTGCAACACACTTTTACACGCCATGAATTTACATGCTATTTAATATTTGCTTAAATGACTAGTATATTGATAATAGAAGATCGCATTTGCTTTTCATGGGAATGGATAGTGTATATGATAAAATCTTTAAATTATTCATGCGCTCTCAAACTTAGAAAATTACTATATCTGACTTTTAACTAATTAATTTGCTGCGTAAAATGATAAAAATCAAACTCAAAAAGAATTCCTTCATGTCACACAATGATGGAATGATGCAAGGATTATAATAGTAATGAATTGTAAATTGTAATGAGTTAGAATAATATGGAATGTCGTTTTTAACATTTTAAAATATATGTACTAATTCAACTTATGTTGAATCGTTGAATTAAGATTAAGGAGATTTATTGTCCCATTTATAATGTGAAGGGGTTTTGTTTCACAACCCTAAAATGTTAATAGGAAAAATGGGCTTTATTCTAAATTTTGTAACAAGTCTAATACGGTAACAAAAGAATAAATACTTTCTATAACGATTAAATTTTACTGAATTTTTGTATCGAATTCGGTATAACAAGCAAGCGATTTACCCTCAAATTCAAATATGTGACCGTTAGTGTATATTGCATAAATCATATAGGAAACACTTTTCTTGAATGGTCGTCGAGTTATTTATGAGTTCATTCTATTATATATTCACGTGAATCAATGTCATCTATTTAATTAACGTCTCACACATGTCATCTCATAATTTCATTAAAGGAATGGACATTTCTAACCGTAAAGGATAATTAGTATCCAATAGGTGGAAGGAGATACAATTTTAACCCGAAAATTAACGTTAAGAACAAGTAGAGTCTAATAGGTGTAAGGAGGGCAAATTTAAGCCATTTTCAATATTTTAAACACTTTTTCGTTTATTTTACACTTAAATGCAGTTTAGGCCATTAAACTATACATGGTCCTAATTGATTTTTTTATATATAAAATCGTTACTCCCTCACGTAATAATTAGTTCTAGTTATCTCCCGTACCTGAATTTTTTATTCTTAAAGTTATTTCAAATGAGAATGTAAAATACTAGTCATATCATACAATCTGATGTGTAAAAAAATCTATAGTACCATTCTCTAATATATTTAGTCATTTCAACAGCTATTTTTAATTCCATATATTATCTTTATTCCTCAGTTAAAATATAACTACCATTTTTTCCTTCTTTTCTCATTTTTCTTTTGAGGAGTAACCATTATAAAAAGAGCAAAGTACAAGGGGTAATTAGGACTAAGAATAATGTAAGGGAGACCTGAATAGAACACATAAAATTTAGGTATTTTGTCATAATTAAATAAAAAGAAGTAGAAAAAAATATTCTACTTTAGGGACATCTTTATCTTTATATATTTCGTATCTAGGTACTATTTAATACACAATTTTCTCATTCTTAATTTATTTTTGTCATAATTAAATAAAAAGAAGTAGAAAAAAATATTCTACTTTAGGGACATCTTTATCTTTATATATTTCATATCTAGGTATTATTTAATACACAATTTTCTCATTCTTAATTTATAGTCAATATAAAATAACATTAGCTTGCATAAAAAAATATGCCAATATTGGTGATGTAGCATTTAATATCAAAAAGCAAACATTAAATGAATGGCAAAGGTTTATATTACAAGTATAAATTCTACTTCTTAATTACGTAAAATAATATTAGTAATTTAAAATTTTATGTTTCAGACTAAACTTTGTATTAATTATGTACAATTTCACGCACGTATTTTTATCTTATGCTGCTAATCAAGGACAAATTTTAACCATCAAATTTTTAGAATAAAATTTCAAATATGCAACAGTATGTTAGCACTTCCTTTTCTGTTACATTTTACATGTCATCGTTTTGTTTTTAACTTGTTCAAGAAAGATGATATATTTTATATCTAAGATAATATGATTTCAAATATTTTATTGTATTCATAATAATAAACTTTGCTAGTCACAAAAATTCCACAATTTGTTTTTTAAATTTGGTGAGTAATAAAATATTACTCCCTCTGTCTCGATTTATTTAATATTTGTTACTTTTTGAGAGTCAAACTTCTTAATTTTAATTATATATTTAAAAATAGAATCTTTAATTTTTTTGAAATATAATTTACATATTTGAAAATTACTTATAAAAAAATATTATAAATTATCATAATTAATAATTTAAAATATATAAAAAAATTATGATAAAAAAATAATTCGTTTGACTCTCAAAAAAGGAAAAAATGTAAAATATAAAAATAAAATATATTTAGAGGTTGTGGCATGAATGAAAACCCTGCGCACTTTAGCACCCGACTCTGTTCTGAACCCGAACGGTAATACCGCCCCTTCTCTCTCTCTCTCTCTCTCTCTCGCTACCTCATATATATATACACACACTATACGTAAACTAAAGCCAACACAAAATATAAAGAAAAAACAAAGCTTCAAAGATTATACGAAACCCTGTGTAACTGTTCTACCGAAAAATCTTGAGTCCAAAGTGAAAGAAATAAGAAAAAAGAGAGCAACTTTTGATTCTGTGTTGCTAGCGGAAGCAATTTGGGCTTGTGGGTGTGTGAAATTTGAATAGTTTTAGACTTTTTATTGGTCGGTTTTAATGGCGATGGGACCAGAAAGATCGAAACCTTTGCACAATTTTACGTTACCGTATGGGTTGAAGTGGGGGAACCAGAGGCATTTGAGGTGTGCTAAAGTTGAATCCAATGGAGAAATATCTGCCATTCATCGTAGGTCAAATGGGTCTGAGTCGATCGGACGGCGCGGATCAAACGATCGGAAATTCAGCCCGCCGGAAAAGGAAGATACCGGTGAAGGAATCGGAGCAGTGAGAGAGAAGCTGATGTTTGATCTCTTAACAGAAGCTGATAAGATGAAAGACGCAATTTTCAAAGAAGGTTTGGAGAAACAACCGGAAAAAGAAGTTTCTCCGTCGCCGGCTACGGCGACGGTTGCTGTATCTGATGCCGCCGTCGACTTATCCAGGCCATGGAACTTGAGGACTCGCCGAGCGGCTTGTAAGGACCCTAACAGATTTGTCACCGGTGCCGGTGTCGGCGCCGGCGTAATTGGTGGGGGGTTGAAGATTGATGTTAACAAAACCAATGCTCCGTCGCCGTTAAGGACGGAAAACAAATCTCCTAATCTTCGAGGTGGTTCTACCGCCGGAGCAATCGCCGGAGCTTCTTCAGCCGGCGAGAAGAAGAGAGAAAGGGTAAAGTTTTCTGTTCCCCTTACGCGACGAGAAATCGAGGAAGATTTCATGGCGATGGTCGGACATAGACCCCCTCGTAGACCCAAGAAACGAGCTAAATTGGTTCAAAAATATTTGGATGTAAGTCCTAAGTTTTTTTTTCTCTCTAATGCTTCTTGATTTATGATAGTCGGAAGTAATTAAATAAATTAAATTGATATAAAGATCAAATTTTTCACATATTACTAGTTGTTGATGATGATGATGATCATTTTACTGTTTCATTGATCTATTTTGCAGACATTATTTCCAGGGTTGTGGTTATCGGAAATTACAGCTGACTTATACAAAGTGCCTGAGGATCATTAGATTGTAAAGGTAAATATTCGTCGCTGAACTTTGATTTGAATATCAAGAATTACTCCTATCTCATAACTCTTCACTTTCGATGCCGCACCACTACTTTTGGCGAATTCGACACACACGTATTGACATTTTTGAAGAGTCCGAGCAACATAGATCATAATGCAAGTTTGGGAGCTAATTATGATTTTGATGTTTGTTTATTAATTTCTGCAGATGGGAAGCTGGAAGCGCGTTTTTCTGACAAAAAGACGATACATTTGTGACTGATCGACTAGCGTAGTTTGAAATTTGATGAAACAATTGAGTTTCCTCAGGTAACATAAGAGGGTGTAAAAAAGGAGAAAGTTTAGTTGCTCTGGTGATGCTAATTCTGTTTAAATGATTCGATTTGTTCACAATCTTTCTCTGTTTATGTTCATTGGAATAAGTTTAATATATATAGTGGATTCTATTTTGCACATTGTGAGCTGCATTTTTAGTGTTTCTAAGTAAATTACTTCACTTCCTTGTTCCTTGTTCTCTGTAAATTCAATTGTTCGTATACTTCATGAAAGTAGTTCTATACTTTCTTCTATCTGATTATCCAAGACAAACTGCTTCCTCCTCGCGCGGTCTTCTGAAAGGGATAGTTCCCTCTTCAATCTCGTATGAGATCATAGCGAAGTTCTATAAGAAATTTCAACTGTCTTTTGGTGTTTACTCTGTTTTAATGTTAGTTTGATCCTGAACTAATTTGCCGTTTACTCTGTTTTTATGTTGGCTTGATCTTGAACTGCTTTAAAATTAAACGGCGAGTAAATTGTTGCTCCCATGTTTGCCTGCCTGCCTTGTGATTTGATAAACAAATGAAATCCGCAATTCTAATGTCTTTTTAGTTGGGCAAGGTCCCAGGTTCAAGTCCTGGGTATGAAATAGTTACTGGTACGATATACTTCCCCTTTAAATATGTCTTACGTAGTGGGAGTTCAGATTTAATCAGGCCAATGGGTACCAACTTGTGATGTTTGTCCAATTGGTTCTATCATTCTGGTTGCATTTGAGTTTGATAACTGGTGAAGCATCTTCAAGTTCACACGTTCTGTTTGTTTTTTATGTGAGTTTATTCATGAATCTGCTGCTACTATCTCTCTGGAAATGTCAGTATAAGTCATACTGCTCAATTGTAAAATTTAATACCTTGAAATCAGTCTCATAGACAAAACTTTCCTGAGTAATGAGCAATTTTCTGTTAGTTAAAAGATTATCTTACTCTTTAAAGAGTTGAGGTTTAGTGACTAGTGGGACCTCTGTCCTGCTGATATTTGAGTTAGTTTCAAATTTTCATCAACCTTAAAGTTTATGGACTTCTACAACGAGCTCAAGTTAATATTACATATATGATATGGGAAAAAGCTAATGAGTTCATGTAAACTTACAATCGGACATCTGGATCCGCCCCGCTTAGGAATATGAAAATGCTTAACTGGAATGTTGGAAAATTATGAAAGTGTGTTTTTTCATGATAGAGTCCCTGCAGCTTATAAGGGTTATCATGTTATGAAGATTAGGAAAAAAAGTTCCGAAAGGAAGTAATGTACTTCAAAATTGATGGCATGATTTATTATATTTTTCTTCATTTTCAGGTACATATTTGGATGAATGCCATTTGTCCTACCTAATTTTTGAAGGCCTAGATTATATTAATCTAACAAGTAACAAGTATAGTAACAATAATTAAGTGGATAAGTTTTGGAAAGTACTCTCTGATTATGGGGAATATTGGGAAATATCTTTTGGTTACCGAAGTTAGTGAGTGCATTTCAAAACTTACCCACTTAATTATGGTTAATATACTTGTCAAATTTATATAATCTAGGCCTTTAAAATTTAAACAAGACAAATGACATTCATCCAAATGTGTACTTGAAGAAATGACGAAAAAAGATGTAATGAAGAGGAGTCATGATACAATTTTTATAAACCAACGAACTTGAAAGTTGAATGATTTTTTCCTGAATAAATAGTCAAATAATGGATATTGTTTGGTCAAGGTTTGCCAATTGAATCATTTACGTAGGCCCATTTTTTTTTCATTCGGTGTTTAATGTCTGTATTCACGTTGGAACTCAACTATATTTGGATTTGCATTGTGTAGGGCTCGTTTGGGAGAAGCGCTCTCTACCAAGAATTTTTTCATACCCAGAGTCTGAACTTCTAATTAAGGGAGAATCAGCCTCATCAGTTGCACCACAACCGTTGGTGGTATTTACGTAGGCCATTAATTATTGGGAAACATTATCCAACTTTCTTGCTTACGCTGTGGAAGCTGATAATACATCACAATTCACAGGCACTTTAAACTTAAAAGGATTAAGCACCTATACATTGAAATGGATCGTTATAGACATATATGCATTGTTTTTTTGTTAAAGAAAAAGTGTTGAAAAGTTCTTTGGAAGAACCTTTCCAAACCTTATTTTAAAAAGTTTTTGACTAAAGTCATTAAACACCATTAGAGACAAGTTTCTTTTTAGTATTTTAAAAAGTAAAACATATCTGGAATAGTTTTTCAGCTTTTGCAAAAAACTTGATTTTTTTCCTAATGGCATTTGGTCGAAATTTTGTCTGAAATTTCTTTTAATTGTTATTTTTGTGAGTACAACAATTTCGGGAAGTAAGTAAATATTATAAATGCTAAAAAGGATAAACTACTCAAGATTACAACAAACTAGAAATAAGAACGATTATAACCTCCTTGAGATTTGCTGAGTCGAGTGATGACACTCTGTCTTTAAGACAAGATTGCCCCGTGTATATCATTTTACGTTCGTGGTCAATAGTCTCCCAAGATACAACAACAACTAACAAATGAGCAAAGAAACTCAAGTGTTTCTAGCGAAGAACTTGAATATAGAAAGAGTGTTTGAGAGGAAGAAGATTTCATAAAATTTCTAAGTGTTGAACAATTGAGTCAAAGACCTCAATTTATAGTGTAAGAGGATGACATCTCAACTAGCCAACTAATGGCTTCAATAGCCATGTAATGACACTTATTGAGGGGTTACAATCATTCAAATAATGGTTGAATTCAAGTGTCAAGCAATGGAGATTCAATGCTCCAAAATCAGGCCAAGAGTCCGAACTTTTCAACTTCCCACGTCGCCTCATTCTGCCTCCGAAGTGCCGTGACTCTGCGAATTAGCGCCTCGGCTCCAGTGGCTAAACTCCCAATTAGCGCCGCGGCGCTGCCTGGGAGGCGCCACGGTGCTCCGGCGCCTCGGCTCCTACGGGGCTGCGCCGCGGCCCTTCGCCTTTCCGCGGCGATTTCCGACTCATCATTTGGCCAATAACCATCCATCATTCTATGTATCAAACGTTTCACTTACGTACCAATATCTCTTTCACTAATGAAATTTACGATACTTGGCACTACGTGTATACGTGTGTAGAAATAACGTTTCCGAGGTCACTAGAGAATCCACTGCCATCTCTAGTGAAGGTATGAGTTATCTCAGATATTAAAAAAGTTATAAAAATAACATCAATATTATATTATATCAATTACAGAAGTAAAAAAAATACAAAATAAACTAAATTAGGCACGATCGCATATGTACATAGCACAAAACAAATTGTAAATAGAGCATTTGCGTGTATAGCACATATTTGTTTTCCAAAACATGCGCTATGTATTTTTCTAAAAAAATCTATTATAACATGGGACGTTTGCCCATTCATATACATGTATTTTTTGTTCTTTTATTTTTACACATTAGTTAGGTTCTTCGCAAAATAGACATTATTTTGGTTCTGAAATCATAAAAATTATTTTTCACTACGTCTAAACCCTTGTAGTTACGCAAGCATCTCCTAGATCTTGTAAGGGTGAATTTAGGAACCACACATACATCCTAAGATTCAATCGCTATTTTTATTTCTAAAAACACCACTTATTTCTCCATGAATTCTAAAAGCGGAAGTCATCAATGATGAATTTATACTTATCATTCTTAGAGGGTTGCTACTTCACATAAATCTTGTAGTCCTCTTGCAATAAATTTCTACACACGTATACAGGGGTCAATTTGAGGACCATTTAGTAATATATAATTTTTTGTAAATTTAATCAGTTTAAAATCAATTTTAAATTTAAAGTTGAATTTTTTTCCATGTGATGTTATTGCGGGTATAAAGTTTGACATATTGCTTTTGTGAGCAAACATCAAATATTTTTTCTTTGAAGTTTGACTTTGGTGTCCCAAACTTCAGAATTTTTTGTGAAATTTTGGTTTGATTCCAAAACTTCAACTCTTATATGAATTTCGATAATACATTCATTTATTTTACTTAGTATACCTTTATTCATTTCACTCATGTACTTCATCTATTCTATTTCACTCCCTCATCCATTTCATTTATGATACCTTAATCTAATTTTTTCCTTTTCAACTTGAAATTAATCATAATTAAATAAAAATTTACAACATAATAACTGAAACACTTGGAACAAAAAGAGCATTACATATGTTGGTCACATAGTGCTATGAATTTTTTGTTAACCAATATCGAGCAAAAATTTTGAGGAGGAGGAAGGGAAGAGAAATATAATGAAAGTTTAGTGCACCGAACTATCCTTTTTTAGGAGAAAGGGGAGATGAAGATGGAAAAGCGGAAGAGAAACATTACTTTGTCTGAAATTTACCAAAACAACAACAAATTAAATAATTTTAAAAATTAAATATAATTTGAATTGTACTGTTAAAATTGATTACCGGATGCAATTGCTTCCCAATTATAGGCTAATCCTCTGGTGTTAAAGGCCTAAATTCTAATGCTCCCCTTAGAAGAATTTAAGTAGGTGTTAGGCCATAGATTTCAAATATTTTTTACTTTATTTGAAATTTACGGAGTTAGAATTGAAGATGGGGTTATTATTGGTTATGTTTTTTGCAAAAAGTATTTGAAATAATATTCATGTTTGAATGTATTTAAAAATAACTTCAAAAGTAAAAAGTGAATTGGAAAACATGTTTATAAGTTGTTTTTCAAATTCAAAGTATAATTTCAAGTTGAATTTGAAATTTTTATGGCTAAACATTAATTTTCAAATAAAATGAAAAATTATTTTAAAAAATTAATAATTTTTATGGTCGAAGGTCCTTGATACTCTTAGCAGAGGGGCATTGGCAACACTGATTTCTCTCTGCCAATCACATTGGTTTATGAGTAGCTCAACAGGGTATGGAGGTCATAGAAAATAACTTTCTAGCTAGATATCCTTGTTATCATCCAAGGTTTAGATAGTAGTAGAATGAATATAATTTCTTCAAAAGTTTCAAATTTGAGCTATAGATATAAAAATATTATGATAAGAAATACATCTCTCTTCATGAATTTTATGTGTCGTGAATCTAAATTTTTTGAGGCCCCAACATAAATATCAATCACCAAGTGAAAAACAAACAAAAGATACTACTATTCAAAAAGTTGTTACGAAAAATAAATTTAATACTTCTCATGTAAGACGATTTATAATTTTAATTTTAATTTTATCCTTTTAAACACTTCTTTTTTGCAAATAAAAAATAAAAAAAAGAAGTGCATCGGTTCCTTGTTCTTGTAATTCTCTTTTTTCCACTCACAATCCAACTTTCAAGTACGAGAAAATTACCTCGGAGTAATCCACGAAAAGAAGGGTTGTATTGATTACATTTTATTCAAAAACAGAATACTTTATGGCTTAGCCTTTCAACTTTTTTGTTTGAAGAATTTCTTTTATGCCATGAAACACAACATAAAGGGAGAAAATTCATACAAATTAGTGTATACACCAAATTACATTAACTTACTACAATCAAAAGATATATTAAGGTGAAACATTATAGTAATGCATCATAATTTTAAAAGTATGTATGTCCTAGAGACAATCTATATTAGGGATAAAAATATACTTGAACACATTCGTATTATTAATGAGATTAATATTTATGACATTTGTAATTATTGAGTTATTATTTTATTGTTTGCAATAATTCATATATTTGCATCCCTTGAGTTTACGTTGTCATTAATAGAGTGAGTTATTAATGATAGAATGTAACTTTCAAAATAGCCTCGATTAATGATCATCGAGAATGGGATATCGATGATATGCTATAAGTCGACATGTGGTTTGGATCACATTCTTGGAGAATGTAGCATGTCTCACAACTACGAGTAATGGTTACTCGTGATGGACACATGGATACTTTGGAGAAGTATTGGTATACCCTGCCGATAAACTATTTGTTATACATGTCTATAGTGTTATCGGCGTGTGGAATATAAACGTCCTTTGACTTGAGCTCAATACGCACCTTGTTTACAGAATGATGTACTTTGACCAAGTTCTAAGCTTAAACTCCTTCTGGAAAAGATACGGCTTGTGTTGGGTGCATCAGGATGTAAATCAAGGTGGTAGTTGATCCAAGAATATGATTCATTCCTCGATTGAAAATTCGAGAGAAAACTCAACTTCTCAATATTATTAGGTTGACTAAAGTCATTGGCCAGTGCAAGAGACATATTTAGAATATGGTCTAGTTGTCAAGTAGTAAATGTGAGATAAAGTGATTAAGCCATTTGAATAGACACTTGGCAAATCCTAAGATTAATCGAGTGTGTCGCGAATGAAAGGAATTTATAGTTCTGCATAAAGGTTAAGTTTGCTGGATTCATGTAAACGTACTTCACATATTGAGTTCGTCATACGACGCAGTCTAGGAGTTTCGTATGGACCTTAATTAGATTAATGTCGATATGTGAAGGCCTATAGGGTCACACTATATGCAATTGATTCTTCGATCTAATAGTGTATTGAGAAAATATTAAATATTCGATTGAGATCGAGATATTTAATTTATAATAATTATGGAATATTTCTATTTGATAGAAATTATTTAATTAAATCGAATTGGATTTCGAATTTAATTAAATGTGTTGGATATATTATATGAGTACTCGGACAAATACATGGAAGCAATTGAACCAGAAATTACTGGCCCAAAATGGGAGCTTGGCCGTCCACTTTGGGCGTGTGAAGTGGACCAGCTCGGCTAGTCCAATGAACATTAACATGGGCCCAGGTTTTCCTATTTTATATTTGTTTAGGTTTTGTCCTGAACTCTT
The DNA here is from genome assembly GCA_034509755.1 of Anisodus tanguticus. NCBI lineage: Eukaryota > Viridiplantae > Streptophyta > Magnoliopsida > Solanales > Solanaceae > Anisodus > Anisodus tanguticus. Next base: position 52,261,453 of record CM067542.1, on the reverse strand, counting down.
ATATATACAACACATACCCCATAATTATGAGGTTACAGAAAATAACTTCTCAGTTCCAAAAGCAAGATTTCCTAGCTTTCTTGAATAGGAAATACACAGGAGTTAGATCTTGCAATCGAGGAAACAAATCGCGTAGATACCTTAGTGTTGAATCCCGCGTACGAAAACCTGTAAGTTTTCTTTTATCATATTTTGGACATACTACATGATTATCGTATAAGTCGTGCCAAGATTGTTGTTGGGTAAGAAATTTTAAACTTTCATTGTGCTTACTATTTGATTTATGAACCCAACAAACACCTATAGTGGTATCAGAGCCCGGACTGGTTTAAATGATTATACGATAATCCATAATAACGGTTACGTGAGAAAATAAAATAAAAAAGCAGAACTGGAGCAGTAGCCGCCGCGGCTGTGGCTTCCGGCGATTCGACGTTGTTCTACCACCGTCTCCACTATTATCGAGAGAATCCACTTTATAAGATGGTCGATAAAGATGTTGAGAGGTGACGGGACGCGGCGTACGCCGGAAAGGCCGCCGTAATGCCATCGACGGCGGGCCTATTTCGACCGCCTCATGCGTTAAAATGGTGAAGTAATACCACCACCGTGATCGTCTCGACGAGAGGAATCGAACGGTGGTGGTGTTACATGGCGAAAGCCACCGGAAAGGGACCACCGCCGACTATTTTGGAAATAGCCGGCAGCGGCTAGATTTTCTGCCACCATGGGCCACCAAACCATGAATTGAAACCACCGGTGTGTTCGGCCCGACGTGGGCCGTCGACCAGTGGTGTTCAATTACGTCAATTTCGCCTCAAAATCCGAATCCCAAATTTGATTTGAGGTTGAAATTGATTTTGAAAATTTGAAATAGTTCAAGGACCTATTTGAAATTAAATTAGGGTTTCCGAAATTACAATTTATCCCTTGGGGCAAATCTGATTTTTTTAGAAGTTTATGGAATTGCAATTTGATCCCTGAAAATTTTCTGGAAATTTAAAAGGTTTTAAAATAAGCAGATTTGGTCCCAGGGCGAATCTATAATTATTTTAAGGTTCTGAAAATTACAGAAAAACCCCTGAAAATTAAATTTTAATTTCTGAATTATTAAGGGACTATTTGGATGAGCAAAAAATTCCAAAAATTGAAAATTGTGTTTTAAATTTGGAATTTAAATATTTTCTAAGTTGAAACAAATTAATTAACCCACGATTATTGTTATTTTAGCATATTATTTGATAATGTGCGCATAAATTAATTGTTTCTCCTAATTGTTTAATTGATTGTCATTTAAATAATTAGTATAGAGCCCGAATATATATGTCTGGATAGGCGGCGCCCAATATTTGTCGGACCGCATTAAATCTTGTTTGGGTAGGTGGCACACAATATGTGCTCTATTTGACCTAGCACATGTAATAAAGATCTTGATAAAATCCCGATTAAAATATTCCCCAATTTAATATAAGTCTGATTTGGAATCTACGCGTCGTCCGTTATAATTGAATGAGTGCAAAATCATTTTCGGCTATAAGAGTATTTACATCCTAGTGTTTGCTCTAAGTCTACGAGGACCCAGATTCTTCATAGATGCATGTGTTTGCAGTAGCGAGTGAGAAACCTTTGTGAGTATTTACGCCCTAGCGTTTGCTCTACAAGGACAAACTTGCTTAGATGCACGATTGCAGTCGCGTAACGGAATTGACTTACTTAGTTATGTCTTGACCCCCCAGCGTCGGAATAATCTAAAGGCGCAGATCGATTGTTTAGAACAGTCGGTCAAATCAAGAGTTGCAATTTTTTTATAATTTGTTTGGAGACCTACCAGGTTGTACTTTTGAAGTTATTAGCTCTAGAAAATGCGAAGACAGTACGAACTTGGATCTTGGCCCATTATGATTATATTTGATATGAGTCTGTATTCGTTCATGGGGTCGTAGAATATGTTGAAATAATGTGAGTTAATTACACTAAAGGCCATATTAATTAATTAACGAATATGTTCATAGAAATTATATTTGATTTCAATTTCAGTCTATCTATTTATTCGGATTATTTAAAATATCAAATCTGTCATTGAAATGTTTGGTTGAGACTAATAAGTTGATTGGAGCTAATTATTCGGACTGGTTGCATAATTAGCGTTTGGTACTAAGATAAGAGAAAATTGAGTATGTGTTAGACACATCTGTTCCAAAAGTTCCTGATGAAAAGTCTGTTGAGTATGCTTTGTTTGACAAGGTTGCTTATCAGAAGCATTAGGATGATGCTACCTCGGCATAATGTGTCATGTTGTCCTCCATGAATGTAGAGTTACAGAGGCGGCATGAGAACATGGGCCCCTATGAGATTCTAGAACATTTGAGGAGTCTTTATGATTCACAATCTCAAACTATGGAGTATGAGCTGTTGAGAGACCTCTTCAAATGTAAACTGAATGATGGGGACCAAGTGTCTGGTCATGTTCTGAAGATGATTGTGTTTATAGAAAAGTTGGCTTCGATTGGAATGAAGCTGCCCCAGAATGTGCCTGTTAACCTGATTTTGAATTCGTTTCCTGGTTCATTTGAGAATTTCATTGTGAACTTCAACATGAATGGAACCAAGGTGAATCTTCCAGAACTTCACAATATGCTAAAGACTTATGAATCATCTACTTCAAAGGGGAAGGTTGTGCTCATGGTGGGCTCATCTACTAGGTTCAAACCTAAAGGTAAAAACAAGAAGAATAAGGGTAAGGCTGGTGTCAAACCCACTGTCTTGAAAACTAAAGAAGGTGTTCAGAGGAAGTCTAGGTTGGCCAGGGACGTATGCCTCAACTGCAAGCAAAATGGGCATTGGAAGAAAGATTGCACCGCTCCAGGAGGATACAAGGCACTAGGTGCTCCTGGACCTGCTGGACAAAGTATGTTTCTCATTGAGATTAATATATCTATAAGTAACTCTCACTGCTGGGTATTGGATACAACATGTGGCTCACACATTTGTAATAATATACAGTGGCTAATGGACAGCAGAAAGGTTAGACCATGGGAGGTGGACCTACCCGTTGGAAATGGAGCACGAGTTGATGCTGAGCGTGTGAGAATTATAGATTAGATTTACCTTCGGGTTTTTCATTAGAACTTAATAATTGTTATTTTGTTCCCTCGATTATGAGGAATATTATTTCCATTCAAATGTTAGACATTACGGGGTTTTCCTCATATATTGCTAATGGAAGTTACATACTATCTTTTAATGGTATTGTTTGTGGAAATGCTCCTCTTGTGAATGATTTATATATTCTCAATTGTAATCGTGAAATTCTCAATGTGTAAAACAAACGAGCTAAAATAAGTAATCCAAGAAATCCCAGCTACTTATGGCACTGTAGACTTGGTCATATCAATGAATCAATGATAGCAAGATTAAGAAAGTTAGACTACCTGGAACAATTTAACTTGGAGTCCTACGGTGACTATGAATCTTGCTTGAGAGGAAAGATGACCAACAAACCACTTTTTGGGAAAGGTATGCGAGCCAAAGAGGCATTTGAGTTGGTCTATACAGATGTATGTGTGCCATTTTCCACTCAAGCTAAGGGAGGTTTTCCTTACTTCATAACTTTACAGACGATTTCACAAGGTTTGGATATGTGTATCTTATGAAGCACAAGTCCGAAGCTTTTGAGAAATTCAAGGAGTATAAGTTGGAAGTAGAGAAACAACTTGAAAAGAGTATAAAACTCTTCGATCAGATCGAGGAAGTGAATACTTGAGTAGAGAATTTCTAGATTACTTGAAACTTCATGGAGTCCAATTAGAATGGACACCTCCCGGAACACCACAAATGAATGACGTTGCTAAAAGGAGAAATCAAACCTTATTGGATATGGTTAGATCCATGATGAGTTTTTCAGCTTTTCCAACATACCTTTGGGGCTATGCTTTACAAAACTCCATCTATATTCTGAATAGAGTTCCTTCAAAGTCGGTAGAGAAAACTCCATATGAGATATGACATGGCAAGAAGCATGTTCTTACATATATGCGAGCCTGGGGCTGCCCTGCATATGTAAAGAAGATGTTTACTGACAAGTTGGAATCTAAAAGTGAGAAATGTTACTTTATGGGATATCCTAAGGAAACGAGAGGATATTATTTCTATCTTCTTGGAGAACATAAGGTCACTGTTTCTAGAAATGCAACTTTCTTTGAGGAAGACTATGTCCACAAGGAACAGAGTTACAATAAGATAGAACTTGAAGAAATTCAAGAACTACAAAGCAACATGGAGGTTGAATCATTGTCGAATGACCTAGACAAGAATTTAGTGGGAGTATTTAGTGAAGGTGTGTTACTTAAAGTACAACCTTCAGCCAGTGGGAGTGATGTGAGGATTGATGCAGAAATGCAAGATTCTCATACACAACCAATAGAAGATGATACAATGGTTGTACATCCTTCCATTCAGAAAACACATGTAGATGATATTCCTGAAAACTCTCATAGTGGTGGAAACACATAAGAACCTTCTCATGATCAGAATACAAGAACCACAGAAACGTAAAATAATCAACTCCATAGGTTCACTAGGACTCATCGTCAGTCTGAAAGACTTAATCTCCTTGTTGAGTTAAAATGAGATAGATATTCTTGATGATGATGAGCCTACAACCTACAGCGAGGCTATGTTAGACATTGACAAAGATGGAAAGAAGCCATGAAATCTGAAATGGACTCAATGTATGCCAATCAAGTTTGGAACTTGGTTGATTTGCCAACAAGGTTAAGACCCATATGATGCAAATGGGTCTTCAAGAAGAAGATTGATGCAATTGTCAAGGTGCAAACCTACAAGGCTAGGTTGGTAGCAAAAGGTTACAATCAGAGGTCTGGGGTCGATTATGATGAAACCTTTTCTCCAGTTACAAAGATTAAGTCCATTCGAATTTTGCTTGCAATAGCTGCATACTATGATTATGAGATTTGTTAGATGGATGTTAAGACCGCTTTCCTTAATGGAAATCTAATTGAGGAAGTGTATATGATACAACCTGAAGGTTTTACATCCAAGTCAAAACCCAAAGCAGTATGCAAACTACAAAAGTCCATTTATGGACTTAAGCACGCCTCAAGGAGCTGGAATATTAGCTTTGACAAAGCTATCAAATCGTTTGACTTTGTCAGAAGCAAGGATGATCCATGCGTTTATAGTAAACGCAAGGAAGGGAGTATTATTTTCATTATCATATATGTAGATGACATATTAATAATGGGAAACGATAAGCCCCTTACGCAATTAGTGAATGAATGGTTGTCCAACACCTTCATGATGAAGGACTTAGGTGAAGCCTGCTACATTCTTGGAATTAGGATCTACAGAAATAGACCTAGCAGATTGTTAGGGCTGTCACAGTCTACATACATAGACAAAGTGCTAAGACGTTTCTCAATGGAAAACTCCTAGAGAAGAGGTCTTCCTATGGGTCAAGGCATCAAGTTATTTAAGAAAGATAGTCCTCCTACTGTTACAGAACTTGAACGCATGAAGGGGACCCCATATGCTTTAGCTATAGGATCAATCATGTATGACATGACCTGTATTAGGCCAGATGTGGCCTTTGCACTTAGCATGACTTGCAAATTTCAGCAGAATCCTGGGGAAGAACACTGAAAAGTAGTGAAGAATATTCTTAAGTATCTTAGATGAATTGAAGAATATTTCTTAGTCTATGGTGGGCAAGAGAAGCTAGTCGCTACTGGGTACACTGATGCTAGCTTCCAAAGAGATCTTGATGACTTCAAGTCACAATCTGGATATGCCTTCATTTTCAACGGTGGAGCAATATGTTGGAAAAGAACTAGGGGTTGTTCCAAGTGCCAGTCATCCAATAACAATATATTGTGACAACACTAGTGTGATTACGCAAGCTAAGGAACCAAGATCAACAAACATGTACAGAGGAAATACCACATACTCAGAGAGATGGTGGAATCTAAAGAAATAGATCTAGACTATATTCCTACAGATGAAAATCTAGCTGACCCATTTACTAAATCATTAAGCTTAGATAAGCATAATGGTCATTTTGAAAACATGGGTATTAGATACATTGGAGATTAGCTCTAGGCCAAGTGGGAGATTGAAAGTATGTATATCCTAGAGACAATCTACATTAGGGACAAAAATGTACTTGAACACATTTGTATTATTAATGAGATATATTTATGGCATTTGCAATTATTGAATTATTATTTGATTGTAATTATTCATATATGTGCATCCCTTGAGCTTACGTTGTCATTAATAGAGTGAGATATTAATGATAGAACGTAACTCTCAAAATAGCCTCGACTAATGATCATCGAGAATGAGATATCGATGATATGTTGTAAGTTGACATGTGTCTGCATCACATTCTTGGAGAATATAGCATGTCTCACAACTACGAGTAATGGTTACTCGTGATGGACACATGGATACTTTGAAGAAGTATTGGTATACCATGTCGATAAACTATTTGTTATACATGTCTATAGTGTTATCGGCGTGTGAAATATAAAGGTCCTTTGACTTGAGGTCAATACGCAACTTGTTTACAGAATGATGTACTTTGAACAAGTTCTAAGCTTAAACTCCTTCTGGAAAAGATACGACTTGTGTTGCGTGCATCAGGATGTAAATCAATGTGGTAGTTGAGCCAAGAATAAGATTCATTCGTCGATTGAAAATTCGAGAGAGCACTCAACTTCTCAATATTATTAGGTTGACTAAAGTCACTGGCCAGTGCAAGAGACATATTTAGAATATGGTCTAGTTGTCAACTAATAAATGTGAGATAAAGTGATTAAGCCATTTAGATAGACACTTGACAAATTCTAAGCTTAATCGAGTATGTCGCGAATGAAAGGAATTTATAGTTCCGCATAAAGGTTAAGTTTGCTGGATTCATGTAAACGTACTTCACATATTGAGTTCGTCATACGACGCAGTCTAAGAGTTTCGTATGGACCTTAATTATATTAATGTCGATATGTGAAGGCCTATAGGGTCACACTATATGCAATTGTTTCTTCGATCTAAGAGTGTATTGAGAAATTATTAAATATTCGATTGAGAATCGAGATATTTAATTTATAATAATTATGAAATATTTCTATTTGATAGAAATTATTTAATTAAGTCGAATTGGATTTCGAATTTAATTAAATGTGTTGGATATATTATATGGGTACAAATATGAGAAATCAATTGGGCCAGAAATTACTGGCCCAAAATGGGAGCTTGGCCGTCCACTTTGGGCGTGTGAAGTAGACCAGCTGGGTTGGTCCATTGAACATTAACATGGGCCCAGGTTTCCCTATTTTATATCTGTTTATGTTTTGTTCTGAACTCCTATATATACAACACATACCCCATAATTATGAGGTTACAGAAAATAACTTCTCAGTTCCTAAAGCAAGATTTCCTAGCTTTCTTGAATAGGAAATACACTGGAGTTAGATCTTGCAATCGAGGAAACAAATCGCGTAGATACCTTAGTGTTGAATCCCGCGTACGAAAACCTGTAAGTTTTCTTTTATCATGTTTTGGACATACTACATGATTATCGTATAAGTCGTGCCAGGATTGTTGTTGGGTAAGAAATTTTAAACTTTCGTTGTGCTAACTATTTGATTTATGAACCCAACAAACACCTACAATATAAGTATAAATGACATATAAATTATACATGTCATGTGGTTATTAATTTGAAGTAAGCATCAAATATATATATATATATATATATATATATATATATATATATATATATATATATATATATATATATATATATATATATATATATTGATAGAATAATTATTAATTACCATTATAATTATTCATTATTGTAATATCATTTGTATATGGTAGGTAGATTAGATGGCATGATTGTAGCATCATCAAATCATATTCTTAACATAATTGTAGCTGATAATAGTGGTATAATTACCACATTATTGGAAGAGGAATATTGAGGTTAGACCCAAAATCCATTCTTTACATGGTATCAGAGCCAGACCCATTCTAATTCTTTGTTCGTCGATGTTGGGCCCCCAAATTTTTTTGTACACGCTCCAGTTAATAAGATCTGGGCGTACGGGGAGTGTTAATAGTCCCACATTAGATAAGGAATTGAAACATGGACTCTGTATATGAATTACAAACTAGATTTTTGGGTTGAGTTAGGCTCAAGATACATTCAGAAGTGCCAATGATCACCAAAGACGGCATCTTGGGTGATTCAGAAGATTTTCAAGGCTAAAAGAGCACTCGACTGCATTTTTTAAGAGTCCGAGCAATATAGGTAACCTGACATTATATTTTGCCATAGATATGAGAAATTGGGCAAAGTAGGAAGGACAAGTTTAAATGCTTCAAGGATTGCTGCTTGAAGGCTAATTTTTGCTTGTAATATACTGTGTTCATGTGGAATTTCTCAATTTATTAGGAGTTTGTACACTTGGTAGATGTTATATGCTTATATGGCTTTAAGGACCATGTTTTTGCCGACATCATTCAGTAGTATGAGTACTATGGCATTATATAATTTAGGGAAGAAGCTGTTCTCTTGGAATTTCCAGAAATGACAAGTTCAACAAGGCGCGACCACTGGCTTGCTCTTATAAAGGAGATTATATTATTGCATCGGTTTCTACGGAAGTTTAAGGTCGATTCACCTTCAGGATCATGGGAGATGCACTCGAGGACAATACTAGGAATTATAAGGTTTCATGCAGCTAGAGAAATGCTTAGGAAGGATCTCGCCACCAGTTCCCAAGAATTTCTTAATTTTCAATTTGCTTGACGAGTTGCCAAAGGGAGATTATGTGCTTGAAGAGCTTGCTGAGAGTCTGGAGAAAGTAGATGCCGGACATCCTTGTAGTGCTAGCTCAATTTTGAGAAGCCTGAATATCTCCCTGATGCCTGTTCCCACCAAAGTGGCCAAAGATATTGACGATAACAACCGCCTTCCTGTCCAAACTGACAGTGTCTCATCATTGGGGGATGCTATTGATCAAGCAAGAGAGGAAGCAAAGGAAATTGAAAAGGCCAAAGCTGCTGTTCGGGAGCTGCAAGGGGAAGGAATGCGGAACAGTGTCCAGGTTCTTATGGTAAGTACTGCTGAGTTATTCGAGGAAAATTACCCAAATCATGTCTCCGATAGATTTACGAAGTTAGGAAATGCAAAAAAGAAAGATATTGCAAACATAACAAGAATAGAAGCTTGACAACCCGTCTGTTAAAACTCTGTGTCACCTAATCTGATATAAGAGTTTTAAACATGCATGTATACTATGCTGCTTCATTGTCTCATAATTGCCTAACATGTGTCTTTTCTTTTCTGCACTAATTAGGGTCTTATCAAACCGCTCGGGAGGTTAGTGCCTTATGTTCAAGAGGTACTTGCATGGGAAAGACCAGTATGCACTTCCATTTTTATGCTGACGGCACTCATAGTCATTTACACATAAGTACCTTAATTCCTACGACATTATTCATCTTAGTTGAAGAAAATGGACAACAGCTATTGAATAGCGCTGGAAAGGACTAACATATTTTTGCAAACGTAGAGAGTGGATTGGCAAAGAGATAGCAGCTCTCTTATTGGGAACAGTTGCTACGATGATATGGGCAAGAAAAAGAGGTATCTACACCGGATCTGATTAGACGACGATGGAAAGCATAGTGTCAGCACAACTCGGACTAAGAAATGTCTATAACTGGTTCAGAGCATGAACTGCAATGAATGGATCTTGAATCTAACTCAACCCCAAAAGCTAGCTTGTAGGGTGAGGATTGTCCAAGTCCATATAAGGAGTCCATGTTCCCATTCCATATCCGATGTGAGACTCTTAACACTCCCCGCACGCCCAGACCTTGTTAACTGAGTGTGGATAATATAATTTGGGGACCCAACATCGGTGAACAAAGAATTGGAATGGGTCTGGCTCTAATACCATGTAAAGAATGGATCTTGGGCCTAACTCAACCCCAAAAACTAGCTTGTAGGGTGAGTATTGTCCAAATCCATATAAGGAGTCCATATTCACATTTCATATCCGATGTGTGACTCTTAACATGAACATAGTACTACTGAAAATCTGGTACATATTCATTTCAAATGGTCCAAAGGTACAAACAGTTCTAGCTGACATTCATTTCTTTCAGTGTAAACAAAATTTCTGGACACATAAACACAGAATTTTATGAACTCATCTTTTGCAATTCTTCCTGTTTTTTCCTAAACATTGTCACAACGGGTGCACTGGATCGTTTACTAATTTTTGATAGGTGGTTACAGCATGCAGATTTGGTAATGGTGGGAATGGTTGGTGCTGCAGTGATATTAGCGGTGGTTCCTTTCAAGTTTATCCTTATGGCTTTAACGTTGTGCCCCTTTGTGAAGACATCCAAGATTGGGAAATACATGGAAAATGAGAAAGTAAACAGTAGAATAAAGGAGTGGTACCTGTCGTCCCTGTCGAATTTGCGAAAAAGATGGCTGATTCATAATATTGGAGGTTCTCATAGTCGTGGTATATATCTCTTTCCTTTGATGTAAAGTTTATACGAGGTCAGTTCATTTTCCTTCTTTTTGTTGGCTAGTTCTTTTGGTTTGATCACTTTTGTTAGGGGTCGTGTGTGTATCCGTAGGTCGGGCACAAAAGATGGAAATATTTGTCATGAGAATTATATATGATAAAGAGTTTACACACATCATGTATTTAAAGTCAGAATATGGTGAAATTTGGTTTCTTCACGTTTGAGATTTTCATCATTTGTAACGGTAGCATATATATTTATACCACTGAATACATGTTCAGACACCAGCCCCCCCACCCCGAACCCAAACGATCTCTAGCAGTATGTAGGGATGGAAAAAGAAGCCCATGAAAACATGACCAGGCTAATCAATCGATGTTTGGGCGGGCTAACAATTTGTCCCTTTATTAACTCAGCTCATTTTAACCCACCTATTTATTAATCAATCCATTTTTACCTGCGAGAATTCAGTCTAACCCGCACATTTGACAGCCCTATTGTTTACCTTTGATCTGCCAGAATGAGATTACATGGACCGTGTTGATAAAAAGAATTTGTCTGCAGTAGTAGAGTACAATAGTACATTGGTGACTTTCGTGTTTTACTAAAAGAAGAGAAGGTTGAGAAATTGTTTCAAGCTCCCTGCACTTGTTTTACAACCTCAATTGATTTTGTGACCTTTATGGATGTAATCTGAAGTAGGGTGCGGAGTTCAGTAGGTTAAATCACAGATTCTAGAATTGTTTATTGTGTCTGTATAATATATAGTTTCCAAAGTTTGTTTGTTACTATTTATCAAGGATTGGACTGTCACCTCATTTATGTGTTTTGTGATATCAAGTAAGTATTACTTGTTGGTTATTTCTATGGTACTTTATAAAGCAGTACGGGATGTAAATAACTATTACAAATGTTCGAAAGGATAAATAAATGGTCAAACTTCAAAACTGCCGCAAGTGCGTTGTGTCTTGAATCTTGATCACCTTGCAAAGCCAACTTTGAGAACTGCCGCAAGTATGTTGTGTCTTGAATCTTGATATCCTGAAATCAAGAAACAACTAAATCTGGATGGTTACAACGTTGTGTGTTGAGTCGAGGATAGCCCTCTATCCTTAAGACAAGATTGCCCCGTATATATGCTTTTACGTTAGCGGGCAATAGTCTCCCAAGATAAAACAACACTTTAATCTCAACACTACAAAGCCAATAGGTTGAGCCCGTCGAAGAAAACAAATATGACTCGACTTGTTTGAAGATATGGAATAGGAAGGAAGAGTATCTCTCTACTCTTCTCTTTTGTCTCTGTGTATATAGTGTGTCTCTGTAGTGTATATCTTGTGTATATCTCGTGGGTTTGCTCACCGATTTTCGTCCGATTTTCGATCAAGAAAGTGCGCTTTTTCACTTTGTTTTTGTCGATTTTCAGGCTGTTTTGCTTTGCTCGTTTCGCTAGTTTCTTCCTCCTTTTTTTCAGCCAAGTGAAGCTCAATATATAGCAAGAGGAGGGGCTGTCCAACGATCACAAACAAGGCTGTAATGGCCCTTAAAGGAGGCCATTAAAACGACCAAGTAATGGCTATTAAGGCCATTGAAAGAGGTTACTCACTTGCCCAAGTAATGGGTGTTAATGGAGGAATTAATCAGCCAAATAATGGCTGGTTAATGCTCCAAAATGCAGTCCAATATTTACGAAAAAAGTCTCCGAAATTCAGGGACCAAACTGTAAATATTGAAACTTCGAGGACCAAACTGTACATATAAAAGAATTACGGTCCAAACGTACATATGAAACTTCGGGGATCAAACGTACATCCGGCGAGTTCTCTCGGTCCAAAAAGATAATATCGAAAGGCCCGCGCCCACGACCACGACCCACAAACCCCACGGCCCACGGCCCCACGCCCCCACGGCCCCGTGACCCGTGACCCCGAGCCCGAGACCGGACCGGACGGGACGGCGGCGGCGGCGCGCGCGCGTGTGGGCTTAGCCTTGAACCCAAACACATCTAGGTCTTCCCTCCTTTAAACACGTGGGATACCCGCCGGGGATCCAAACCCTTTACCACATTAGAGACTTATATAGAGAGCAATTCTTCCTATTCCCACCGATGTGGTAGATTTGTCCCACACCACATTTCCATGTCTCAAACACCTTACTTCGTGGACCAATATCTCTTTCATTTCTCAACGAAATTAGACGATTCTTGGCCCTACGGTCATCTACTCACTTCGTAGATCATGCGTGTGCGAAGAGACAAGGTCTCCAATATGCGAAACACTAGTGTTTAATTCATCAAAGATGGGTGGACGCATCTCCCCGCCAAAGGCTAATTTCCAACAATCCCCTCTATGAAAGAGAGATTGTGGCGCACACACAAGGTGCCTACATTTCAGCAATCTTTCGGCGAAGAGATATTGCATCGGGAGAGGTAGCTTACGCTTTGAACCTTCCCTAGTTGAATACCATCGGACTTACTTACTTTGCGCGGTGAACGTGATGTCTTGAACCGTCGGTGTTTAGTGTAAGCCAAGACAACGATATCAACACAATAACTCTTCTTATTCATTTTCCTTCTTACGTTTCGTCCGTTGTGGCCATGGACACACTTGGATTCTTAAGTGCGTTCATTTGAGTCGGCCATCCTCGCACTTAAATAGGTGATCTCCTACAAGGTATCCCGCTATACCCCACTTCACAAGTGTTAGGAATCATTAAAAGTTCCACAACCCTAACCTCAACCGTTTGAGGATCTTTTAAAAGGTTTGGAAGCTTAACCTTTACCCACCATGCAGAGCGACACTTTAATGTCTATCGCGGGAACGACTTTGGATTCATGTTTCCGTACGTAAATCATCATCCGAAGTGCTTCTTGCTTCCACCGAAGCGCTCAACCGAACCTTTTGCCGCTTAGTTTTCCCATTGAACCAAATTCTTGGGATCTCCAATCGCATGGTTGGGTTTCCACCGCAAAGGTTCGTATTGTTTGGGTTTTAAGCCAATTCCCCTAGACAGCGAGAACACTTGATCTCCGGGTAGTCCCTTAGTTAGTAAACAAGGATGTGACACCCGTGATGATCAACTCGCCATACTGGTCTTATGTCTCCGACGGATCCCGAAAGATATGTCCAGACGCCGTCATCCGTGTCCTTCCTGAAGCCGACCGGCTAGCCATAGTGTATAACTGCTGAAGGCACGGGTATCTCCCAATAAGGGACGTCCTCTAAGGAGCCGTGAAGTTACTCAACTTCTTTCATGCTTTGTATAAAGCGATAAACTCCGATTCCATCATGAATCGGCCGATGCAAGTTTGCTTAGAGGATTTTCCAAGATCCACCATACACATTTGCTTGTGGCTTTGGTGTTCTTCAGATCTGATGTCCATTTTGCATCACTGTGTTCTCCCAGAACCGCTGGACATCCAGAATACTATAATCCGTAGATAAGCGAATAATTCGGATATCGTCATATCGACTTAACGCCTTCTATTGATCATGTATTAAGATCATCGGTGAACCTTAGTTCAACCGATCTGTTTGTAGGACGATACCGTGCCTCGGTTGTAGTGTGTACAATACATTGAACTACACATGACCCGTGCATATCGCTCCTTGATAATGGGTGCACCATGATTCCAATCGGTTCTATGATTCATATCCATTGGTGGCTTCAACGAGATCGTCAACTATCGACCGATCCGTTAGATGTCTTAGAAATCCAATTCCTAATATGTCATCTCAGTGATACCCATATCTTTCATATCGAGACTTTGTTTCAATATGACTTTTACTTTCGATCGTTGATTCTCCAACTTGTTGGCTTTCTAATTTCGAGTCAATGTTTCGTGGTCGATTCATTGTTTCTTTTTATCTCGAAACTTTCGGGACCAAAATGTAAACATTTCAAGGACCAAAATGAAAGTTCAGGAAGAAGCCCAACAGTTCAGCAAATCAACTCTGATTCTCTTCTTCCAACTCTCCGGTTGGGAAGGCTGTTTCAACACCCATGCCATGTAAGATTACAATGGCCCTGGATGTGTAGCTACTCACAGGGGAGCACTTTTTACAACCCAAAGGTTCTTTTCCCGGAGGAAGATCAACCATTACACAAGTATGGTTCTATATGATGAAATATATTTCTCTCTTTAGCTTCTTTCCAAAGCAGCGCTTTTGGAGATAACAATTATTTGTTAATTGTCAATGGTTTATTCTCAACCATACAAGCTAGAAGGTATGGAACAAGTCTTTGTCCCCTCTTTGCTCCTTCTCGGTTCAACATCTAGAATCCCTGAGTTCTGCAGATCTGGAATATTAAGTTCCGGATAGCCAGCAACTTTCGAGTCTTGTAGATACGGAACGTCTAGTTCCGGACAGTCAGGCCCTCGCGGGTTCTTGTTAACCTTGAGCAATTACTCCTTTTTCCTATTTCAAGGAAAGTTATCTTCAAAGAATTCAACATTCTTTTACGCCAAGAGGCGATCAGTACTACTGTTATTTGCAGATCCAGTGGATATGCACTCTACAGTCTTAGGTACAACTTGACCTGTTTCGGTATTCCAACTTTTATCAAGCCACCCCACATAGTTTGGGCGTATGACTTTGCGCTTGGCTAACACCGTTGGACTGAGGTGAGAAATGAACAGTCGTTTAATGAACGATGCTTCACATTCTCCCCCTCTATCACTACGAATTTCTCAATCCGTAGGCTTAGTTGATTTTCAACTTCTGTTTTGTAGCGCTTATCCGCTTCAACAACTTCATCTTTGCTTTTCAACAAACAAAGGATTACATACGTTGTACCATCATCAATGAAGGTCACAAAGTACTTGTCTCCCCCCCTCTATTTTGTATGAACTTTAAATCACCCAAGTAGGTGTGACTAAGTTCTAGAGGAGCGGTGCTTCTTTCGCTATTCCCTTGACGGAATTTGGAAAGGTGACTTTGCCTCTTCATCTACCTCACATTTATTTTGAGGTTTTATGTCGACGATGAGGCAACAATTTCAACATCGTTAGCTTTTGAATGACTTGCTATTTAACGTGTCTTAATCTATGATGGAATAGATGCACGGATTACAAATATATCATTCATTTAGCTACGTACGTCTTGTACCATTCTTAGTTATTACGGACTGTTGGACTAGTCTCAAACCAAACTTGACCAACAAATGCGTCCCTTAAACCAAGTTTGGGATATGTATCACCTCATCTTAGAGTGATCCCAATCCATGAAGTCCTATTGAGGACAACCTCTCCAATTTCCCTTTGATTTTAGAGATGGCGTTGCTTCACATGAACAACTTCTTGCCCGTGGTTAGGGCGTAACCGGATCATATGAGATCTGGATGCTCTGGCCCACTCCAGTTGCTTTGGCAGACTGAGTGTCCAATTTCTTTTCTGCCTTTCTTTAGGCCTTCAGATCATTTAAGACCTGGAAATTCTGGCCCACCACACTAGGTGTCCTTTACTTTTCCTATGAAATGAATTCTGGCCCCACTCCAGTCGCCCGGAGGCTTTATATGACTGAGTGTCCAATATCATCATATCAAAAGAATTTTTGGCCCACTCCAGTCGCCCGGAGGCTTTGTATGACTGAGTGTCCAATATCATCCTATGAAGGATCTTCTGCCAAATAGTATGACAGGTTCTACGTCTTTAACGTTAAGATTGGTGCCCAGATAATTCTTGGCGCTTACTTAAGAGTGGTAACAGTTTTCGCACAGTTAGTGGATCTTTCTCCATCGTATGTGCGAACCTACTTTACACACTTTTAATCACTACACTTAAAAGAACGGATCTTTTTAAGCCGTTTACAAAATCCAATCTTTAAACGAAAAAGAAGATGAGATTAAACTTCTGATTTGTTAAAGCGTAAGGAATATAAATTATTTTCATATTCCTCCTTACTTTAATCCATTTTTAATCAGACATCATTTAATCTTTATTCTTGACAAGTAAGAAAAACTATTTATCCCGATTTCGGATTACGGCTCACTCCGGTCACTTCATCAAACCGAGTGTCCGCTTCCTTCTTACCATTATTCGGATCTTTTGTCCGGGACAGATACGGAGCCTTCTCGCCGCAAGATAGAAGTACATCTTCAGTCTTCTCCTCTTGTCCCAGTTGACATCCTCAGGCTCTCGAGAGCGCTTGTTCCCACCAGTCTTGGTAGCGGTGACACCATGAACATGTTCATCATCATCACTCTCTTCTACCAAAAAACCATTGCCATATCCAGATTTGGTCACACAACTTTTGACCGACATCTTTCGAACACTAATAGTAATACTATACAATCTTGTCTTAAGTTGTTGGTTATTTCTATGGTACTTTATAAAGCAGTACGGGATGTAAATAACTATTACAAATGTTCGAAAGGATAAATAAATGGTCAAACTTCAAAACTGCCGCAAGTGCGTTGTGTCTTGAATCTTGATCACCTTGCAAAGCCAACTTTGAGAACTGCCGCAAGTATGTTGTGTCTTGAATCTTGATATCCTGAAATCAAGAAACAACTAAATCTGGATGGTTACAACGTTGTGTGTTGAGTCGAGGATAGCCCTCTATCCTTAAGACAAGATTGCCCCGTATATATGCTTTTACGTTAGCGGGCAATAGTCTCCCAAGATAAAACAACACTTTAATCTCAACACTACAAAGCCAATAGGTTGAGCCTGTCGAAGAAAACAAATATGACTCGACTTGCTGAAGATATGGAATAGGAAGGAAGAGTATCTCTCTACTCTTCTCTTTTGTCTCTGTGTATATAGTGTGTCTCTGTAGTGTATATCTTGTGTATATCTGTGGGTTTGCTCACCGATTTTCGTCCGATTTTCGATCAAGAAAGTGCATTTTTTCACTTTGTTTTTGTCCGATTTTCGGCTGTTTTGCTGCTCGTTTCTGCTAGTTTCTTCCTCCTTTTTTTCAGCCAAGTGAAGCTCAATATATAGCAAGAGGAGGGGCTGTCCAACAGTCACAAACAAGGCTGTAATGGCCCTTAAAGGAGGCCATTAAAACAGCCAAGTAATGGCTATTAAGGCCATTGAAAGAGGTTACTCACTTTGCCCAAGTAATGGGTCATTAATGGAGGAATTAATCAGCCAAATAATGGCTGGTTAATGCTCCAAAATGCAGTCCAATATTTACGAGAAAAAGTCTCCGAAATTGCGGGGACCAAACTGTAAATATTGAAACTTCGAGGACCAAACTCGTACATATAAAAGAATTCGGTCCAAACTGTACATATGAAACTTCGGGGATCAAACTCGTACATCCGGCGAGTTCTCTGGTCCAAAAAGATAATATCGAAAAGGCCCACCCCGCCCCGCACGCCCCGAGCCCGAGCCCGAGACCGGACGGGACGGGCGGGCGGCGGCGCGCGCGTGTGGGCTTAGCCTTGAACCCAAACACATCTAGGTCTTCCTCCTTTAAACACATGGGATACCCCTTGGGGATCCAAACCCTTTACCACATTAGAGACTTATATAGAGAGCAATTCTTCCTATTCCCACCGATGTGGTAGATTTGTCCCACACCACATTTCCATGTCTCAAACACCTTACTTCGTGGACCAATATCTCTTTCATTTCTCAACGAAATTAGACGATTCTTGGCCCTACGGTCATCTACTCACTTCGTAGATCATGCATGTGCGAAGAGACAAGGTCTCCAATATGCGAAACACTAGTGTTTAATTCATCAAAGATGGGTGGACGCATCTCCCCGCCAAAGGCTAATTTCCAACATTACTGCTATTCAGATTTTGGGTTCGTGCTCAGCATGGCCCAAATTGATAAAATTGAAAATGTCACTCATCACTATTATTCTTAATAGTTATTAAAATCTTCACAT
This sequence comes from Anisodus tanguticus, assembly GCA_034509755.1. Classification (NCBI taxonomy): domain Eukaryota; kingdom Viridiplantae; phylum Streptophyta; class Magnoliopsida; order Solanales; family Solanaceae; genus Anisodus; species Anisodus tanguticus. The sequence goes on along the minus strand of CM067542.1, from coordinate 52,243,031 downwards.
GATTTCTCCTCTTTCGGTATTTATATGATTCCAGAGACCAAACTACCCTTATCTAACTTCCCCTCAAAATTAACTTCTGCCTACTATAACGTGCTTTGTAAGTCTGCACAAAATTACTTTCCTTCTTTTGGCTTGCTATGTGTGATTTATTAAGTTACTTAGGGTGATAAATGGACGGATTAAATTATATTTAAACTGGTTGAAACGAGTTATGTTGACGAACGGGTTGCAACTCAATCCGCACAAATTTTGGATAAAAATGGGTCAAGTCATGGATTGAATTTGCAGGTCAAAATCCAATCCATTCAAGTTAAAATTTATTTTGTAATTGTAATGGGAAGATGTTTCTGTGATCTGATCACTGTACACCTTTAGTTAAACTAAATTTATCCTTTTCTGATGTTGTTAATTTTTCCCTCATGGTTTTCACATAAAGAAAGAACTCAAATTGTGGAGTACTATTTCTAAATAAAATATTTATTACTTATAAAATATTCAAAAAAAATATTATCTTAATAATATGAAGTTCAGGACAGATCTTAAAGAGATCAAAACATAAAAGCTTTTGATTTTTTCAGCTTTTCTAGTAGATAAACTTTGTTGCTTTGTTGTGTAACTCACCGGATGACTAATGATCCGCTAAGTAACCCAAAGCGACCCGTCTAAACAATGAGTCCTCTTGAGTTGTAATCCGAGCTGAAAAGAATAGCATGAACCAGATTAACTAAAGCCTAGACGAGTTAGGCGAGTTATACATTTATGGGTTAAATTTGACAATTCTAAAGCTGCTTATAAATCTTTCATTTTGCACTCCAAACCAACTTCAATTGTTCCTAAAAATCACATTAATACACAATTAATGTAGCTAAATCTTAACATAATTAGGCATATTTAGACAATAAAATCAAGCAAAGAAAAATAAAAATCGAAATAAATTATTAATATCAAAATATAGGGAGAAATGAATTTTTTGACCTTTTATGAATGTTTTTTAAATTTTATGACTCTTTATAAGAGATTTACATTTTTTTTCACGTAAAAAATTTAAAAATACATATAAGAGATCTGAAAAAGTCATTTTATTCGGTTTACCTTCCACATTTTTTTAAAAACATACCCACACCTTGGTTGGACTATTATGAATCGGCTGTCACGTGCTTTGAAACGACGGCAGACGGTAAAGATCGTTGGGCGTTGCAAATAACAGAAACATAAACCTCAACGCCTAAATACCTAATACAAATGTCGTAGGCATCTCCGTCTATTTTACTTCTGCAAATTCTTCGCGATTAACGCTAATTTTTGTAGACAGAAATGTCTGAATCCCTAGTTTCCCCTTTGATGCGCATTGGACAGTTAACACCCAACTCAATCGGGAACCCACTGTTGCCGAATCATCATCGGCCGCCGTTTACATTTCCTGTCATCCCCCACCGGCAACTCCCTGTTCGGAATTTACAGTCATCGACCAGTAAATTGAGGAGTTTTGCAGCTCATGCATTTGATCTCAAAGGCGGCCAAGGGTATGTATATCCCTTACTCCCTCAGTCTCAATTTAGGTCAAGTGTATTTGATTGAGGACAAAGTTAAAGAATAAAAGGAAGATTTTTTAAAAATATTTATGGGATAAAAGTATCTAGTTAATGGTAAAATGAAATTTTAAAGTTAAATTATTACTCCCTCCATCCTGTTTTAACTGTGCTTTAGCTCAAAAAATTTGTCCCAAATTAATTGTCACGTTAGAAATTCAAGACTAAAGTTGGCAATTGCTTCCAACTATAACCTTAACACTAAAGAAGTACTCCCTCTGTCCCAATTTATATGATGCAGTTTAACTGGACACGAAATTTAAGAAATAAGTGATGTATGGTATATATCTCGTTTAGCGTAAAATGTAAAGTTTAAAGTTAAGTTGTTGCTAAATAAGGAAATGTGTCATTCTTTTTGGGACCGACTAAAAAGGAAAGTGTCGTATAAATTGGGACAAAGGGAGTAGTTCTTTTTAATATTGCTCAAGTCTCAAAAAACATTCAGTGAATTGGGATACCTTAGTAAACTATCCACTATCCCTTGTATTTATTATTTTTTAGAGCTAAAACAACTGGTAAAATGGGATGGATGGAGGGAGTACTAAATATAAAAAGATGTCATTCTTTTCGGGATTGACTAAAAAGGAAAGAGTGTCATATAATGGAGGGAGGGAGTACTAAATATAAAAAGATGTCATTCTTTTCGGGATTGACTAAAAAGGAAAGAGTGTCATATAAATTGGAACAAAGGGAGTAAATTACAGTTCCATTTGAATTCTTCCTCTGTGACAAAACATAGTCCTGTTAATTCTTGGATAAAGGATGTGAGTTCTTAGGTTGACAATCAAGGTAAAATAAGTCTAATTATAATAAAATTCTCTGAATAGTGAATCCATTGGCATGTGTCCACTTGACTGTGACTGAATGGGCAGAGGAAATAAGTAGTGGGTTTTAACTAGTTTGAGGTTTAGATGTAGTTGATTGATTGGTTTAGTGTAGCTTCTGTTAGGTTCGAACTTGATTAGAACTATGTTTCTCCGGCATCCGACGACGTTGAGTTGACGGCAGGGAAAGACTCGCCATTCAGGCGAGCCACTCGGTGGTGTGGTACGTAGTGGTTTTAGTACGCCCTGCCCAAACAAACTGCTCCGAAACAAATAAAAAGGTGTGGGTCGGGTGTGGCCTAGTAATCAATGAAGTGGGTTGAGTATCATGAGGTCTCATGTTTAATTCCTAGCGGAGACAAAAAACACTAGGTAATTTTTTTCATTTATTCAAGTCCTGGTGGATAGAATTATAAGGTACCTGTGCTGGTGGAAGGTAGCAGGTATCTTGTAAAATTAATCAAGGTGTGTGCAAGACCCCAGACACCATGGGCATCAAAGAAGAAAAAAGAACTATGTTTTCTCCATGTATATGAAGGATTTTCACATTTTCAACTTCTAGGATTGATGGCAACTGATTGATTCAATTTAATATATTTTTCCTTTCAGAATTTTGGAAAAAGTTATTAGGGGATGGAAAATAGAAAAATCTTTAATTCTTTTTTACTCGAGTGTTATATAGTATTTACTTTTCTTATAATTTCATTTTCAGTTTCAGCAAGAATTGATGTTTCCAGCTTGCTCGTTGACATAGTAAATTTGTTTCTTTTGATACGAGCTTACATTTTTCTCGTGCTTTGCAGAATGAGCGAGTTCCATGAAGTTGAACTCAAAGTACGGGACTATGAATTGGATCAGTATGGTGTTGTAAACAATGCTACTTATGCAAGTTATTGCCAACATTGTAAGGTTTTCGGCTTCGATCTGCACTTTCAGTGATTTACTCCTAACATATTATATATGTCCTTTCAATCATCAAACAAAAATTATACCTGCGCTCTGCCTTTTAATGAAAAAGGAAACTTTTTTCTCAGGGTGAAAACTCTCCTGGTAACTGGTATGACTACAAATTATTGGAAAATGATCTTTTATAGTCTATGTACATTCTACCCTCCCCAGACCTCACTTGTGGGATTACACTGGTTATGTTGTTGTTGTTGTTGTTAATCTTTTATACATGTTATGTGTTGCTACTTTGTGACCATAGAGTTTAGCTCATCTGTTACACTTGGTTATGGAATTCAATTTCTCTCTCAATAACCCGAGATGATGTTATCCAAAAAACGAATAATAAATATGATTTCCTTTGCTCTGCTTATTACTAAAACATTATTGAATACCAAATTTGAAGGGAACTTATGTGGTCAATGACTGTTTGAATTTTGTGTTTTACACATACTAAAGATAAAGCCAATATCCACTTTGTATGTGAACTTGAGAAAAATGTCTCTGAATATGCTTGATTGCCAAAATAGTTGTTTGGCAGAACTTTGATCAGTTATAAATTAGCATCTCTTTTTCCGGAAAAAGAGGTTAATAGCTAGATAATAATATGTCTATTCAAAATGTTGTGAAGTTATTGTCACGGATCGTTTTCCGTGATTTTGAACCAATGCTATCGCAAATTCAAGTATTTCCAATGTAATAAGACCTAAGAGTGTGGCTTAATGGTTAATGAAAAGTTGAGAACCATGAACTCTTAGGTTCACATCTCAGCGGAGGAAAAATACATTGGGTGATGTCTTCCCATTTGTCAAAGCCTTGATGGACAGAGTTACCCGGTACCTGTGTTGATGGGAGGTAGTAGGTACTGATGGAATTAGTCGATCTGCATGCAAGCTGGCGTGCACCCCCACAGATTTAAAGTGTTTGCTTGGAAGTGGAACTAAAGGCGGAGATAGGTTTAATCTTTTGATAATTTGAACTTTTTATGTGCAGAATGATCTATCCTTCTTCATGATAGTAAAAACAAATTGAAGAGCGTAGATAAAATGGAATTTTTTAAAAAAAGTTCACATTTCTTGAATAATTTAAAAGGTGGTTATTACGATAAGAAAAATCGTCTTTTCAGATAGGTAGTTAATTTTATTGCTTCAAAAATTTGCACTAAGCTTGTATTGCATATGTACATGGTGCTTTACAAAGCCTCAGCTTCCTCAGTATTACTCCCTCCATCCCATATTACTTTGGCCACATTACTAAAAATATCCGTCCCAAATTACTTGGCCACTTTCTAAAAATAAGATAGAATTAATTAAGTTTTTCCTACTTTGCCCTTAACACTAATTGTTTTTTAAAGTAACCAATATTGATAAGAGTGCAATTAATTGGAGAGAGACAAGGGTAATGTAGTAAGTATACTCCCCTCCCCTTATACATGATTTCTTAAGGGGCGTGTAAAAGGAAAGTGGCCAAGTATTATGAGACGGAGGGAGTATCTACTGAAAAAACTGAGCAATTCTATCGTATTTTCTACAGCATATACATCATATCTACACCAAAACAAACAGAGAAAGAATTCTAAAACTTAAGGTGTTACAGGCTTTCTGATCTGCTCTAAAAAAACTCTTTATTCCTTTCTGTCCTTGGCAAATTCCATTGCTGTCAATATTGTAGTAGGAGCCTACCTCCTAAGGAAGAGTCTTTTTGTTAAATTTTTTGTTATTCTGGGATTGTCGCCCTAGTCTCCTTCTGTACAAGGACCTACCTCGTTGTATATTACATAATACTGGATATGAACTAGTCCATATCAAAGATTTTCAAATGACAATATTTTAACTTTTCTTATAGTTATGACTTATTTTCAATTAATGAAACAGGTCGTCATGAGCTTCTAGAAAGGATTGGCTTAAGTGCTGATGAAGTGGCACGCAATGGTGACGCATTAGCACTAACAGAGCTATCACTTAAGTACCTAGCACCTCTAAGGGTATGGCCCTCATCTAAACATCATTAAGAACCAATGAATATGTAACCAGAAATTTTGGACCTTGGTTAAATATCATATTCAATTTAAATTTTATGGCATAAACTTTGCTTTTGATTATGAAAAATAGAACTATGATACATGTTGAAATGAAGAAGGCTTAAAATGTTGAATTCAAGTGTGTGACAAGTTTGGATAAAGCATAGTTAGGAAGGTTCCTGTCAAATGGATGATGGGTCGGTTAAATGAAGCTTTTTACAGCTGATTATAATGTGACACTGCCTTCTTTCCAAGTTACTTGGGACTAATGTCTTTGTTTGTTTCTAATTACTTGACTCCTCTCTTCAATAAAAATTTTAATCGTCATATACTCCTAAGAAGTTTGATTCGAGGTGGTACTGTCGAATTCAAACATTTCTTACTCCTACTCCAAAATCCAAATGTTACCATAAGAATGGGAAAAAAAGAGAGGATCGTAGGGGAGTACTTTTCACATTTTGCATCAATGGTACTGCATCTCAGTATTTACCTCCTCGTGGACTGGAATTCTATCTGATTAGGAATTTTATCCTGTTAATGTGTCATGTATTTGTTAGTGTTGTCAACTGAACATTAATCTTTAGATAATATTACCTTAGTACTTCAAGTGTGACTTATTAATCTGGAAAAATAAAACTATTTAATCTCTGTATGACTTCAAATGTGAACAGAACTGCTTAAAATTTGCATTTATGTTGTCCTGCCTTTTATCATTGCTTTCATTGTTGGTTCAGAGTGGAGATAGATTCGTGGTGAAGGTGCGAATATCCGACTCTTCAGCTGCTCGTTTGTTTTTCGATCATTTCATCTTCAAGCTTCCAAATCAAGAGGTCAGTTACCTCTATAGTACAACTATCTATAATTGAAGTGGGGAAATAGCGAAAAACTACACTTTAATACTTCTCATATCTTACTGTATTTTCTTAAATTTTCCCAGCCTATCTTGGAGGCAAGAGGAATAGCAGTGTGGCTTAATAAAAGTTACCGTCCTGTCAGAATTCCTTCAGAGTTCAGATCAAAATTTGTTCAGTTCCTTCGTCAGGAGGCATCTAACCAATGTGCTTTTCTACAAAATCCAGAATAATACTTTTGCTCAAAGATTTTTCTGAGGTGCAAATTTGCTCTATTCTTGTACTGGCAAAGGCAAAAGTTAGCAATGTATATATTTTCCTTGGGTTAATATCATTTTGGTCCCTCAATTTTTGATAAATTTTGAATTTAGTCCTTGTAATATGTAAAGCACATTTGATCCCTTTACTTGTGAATATTCACAAACTTACCATGACTATCAATTGTTCCGTTACTTAATTACCCGTGTGTTATGTTAAACTTGGATTATTACTCATATTTGATGGTAATATAATTTTAAAAATAGTAAATATTCCTTACATAAATGATCAAGTTCTCATGAAGTACTCTATTTCAATTTAACTCTTCCAGATTTGATCTTAAAAGTCAAGAATTATATTTTTGACTAACAAATTTTTATTTGTTTGTTTTCAACGAAAATTCTAAGTATGATATGTACTTAGGTGTTATTTTCTTAGCGTCGACTTATTATGAGTCAATTTGATCATCAAAGTCAAAATTTGGAAACGGGAATTAGAATAAAGGGATATTCTTGGTAAGGGAGAATAATCACATAACACAAAAAAGTAAAACGTTTCTAGAAAAAGAACGTACTAGTAAAAAAGTAAAACGTTTCTAGAAAAAGAACGTACTAGTAAAAAAGCAAAACGTTTCTAGAAAAAGAACGTACTAGTAATAAAGAGAAATTTTCTCATAGTTGCTCCTCTTGTCATTTAGGAAACAAATTAGACTTTCATTTACGCCTTCTCTAAGTATTACTTTCTCTCCCTTTGATATTATTCATGCGGATTTATGGACTTCTCCCATCACTGGCAACCTAGGCCATAAATATTATTTGATGTTTTTGGATGATTTCTCTCACTTCCTTTGGGTCTATCCGCTCAAACTCAAATCTCAAGTGTTCTTCAAATTTCTTGTATTTCGTACATTAGTTAAAACGCAATTTAAAAAAGACATTAAAACGTTTCAATGTGATAATGGTTGTGAATTCAATAATTCTCCTTTTCATAAATTTTGTGCGGCTAATGGCATGACCTTTCGTTTCTCGTGCCCCCATACCTCCCCTCAAAATGGTAAAGCCGAAAGGATTCTCCGCACCATTAATAATATGATTTGTACCCTTATTTTTCATACGTCTCTCCCCCTACCTTTTGGGTATATGCATTAAAAATGGTAGAACACATTCTTAACATCTTACCTACCCGTGAGGTTCAAAATAGGACACCCACCGAAATTCTCTACCGTCGGATCCCTACATATGATCACCTTAGAATTTTTTATTGTCTTTGTTACCCAAATATGACATCCACGGCCCCCCACAAATTAGCACCTCGCTCCACTCTGTGTGCCTTCCTAAGTTTTCCGTCGAACCATATGGGGTACTTGTGCTATGAGTTATCCACATACAAAATTATAATATCTCGCCACGTCACGTTTGTTGAATACGTTTTTTCCGTTTGACAACATTCAAAAATTCTGAGTCACTGATTACAGATTTCTTGATGATTTGAATACATTACCTCTAGTCCAACATGCACTACAAAACACACTGTCTGTCATCCCCCCAGCACACCCACCCATCTCGCAACCCAACCACTGGTCCCGCACCTTTCCCGACACGACCCGCTACCCAACTAGTGCCAACATCGCCCTAAACCACAACCTGCCCCTGCCTGCCTCCACCTTGCCACTATCTGCCTCCACCCCGCCAGTGCCTGCCCCACCTCCGGCACACCTAACCAACCCGCAGTTCACTACCACCCAGCCCCCTACCCCGCATCCTCCTGCCACTAACTACCCAGCCCACTCCACACTGCCCCCATCCCGAACCCCTCATCACTCACTGCCACATACCCCCTGCCCCGCCCTCGTACCCATACACCACATGAAAATTCATGCCAAACAAGACATTTTCAAACCCAAAGTCCACTTTAACATATCCATCCAATCCATATCACATTTACCTAAAACCCCAAACTAGCCAAACTTGACCCAAATTGGAATGCGGTCATGCGTGAGGAGTTTGATGCGCTTACCTCCCAACGCACGTGGGATCTGGTTCCAAGGCCAGAGGGGGTGAATGTGATTCGTTGTATGTGGCTCTTTTGTCATAAGTTTAGAGATAGTGGTGAACTTGAATGCCGCAAGGCTAAGACTTATGGCTAATGGCACAAGGCAGCATGAGGGTATTGATTATGCTGAAACTTTCAGTTCGGTAGTCAAACCGGCTACTATTCGCATGTTCTGAGCATAGCTATAGGTAAGAAATGGTCGATTCATCAACTTGATGTGAAGAATGCGTTCTTAATGGAGATTTGAAAGAAACAGTCTACATGCACCAACCATCAGACTTTGTACATCCAGAGGCTCCTCATTATGTTTGTCGTCTCCGTAAGTCCATGTATGGTTTGAAACAGGCCCTCCGGGCTTGGTATAAGCGCTTTGTTACTTACATTATACGGATTGGGTTCGTGTGCAATAAATCTGACCATTCCTTATTCATTTTTCATCGAGGTAGTGACATTGCATACTTGTTATTATATGTGGATGATATTGTTCTGACTTCCTCGTTTGATATGTTGAAAAATGAGATCATTCGGCTGCTAAAATTCGAATTCGCTATGACTGGCTTAGGGAAGTTGAGTTACTTCTTGGGGATTTCTTGACTAGATCTGCAAATAGCATGTTCCTATGCCAGTGTAAGTATGCGGAAGAAATTGTGTGCAGGGCTAAAATGGCGAATTGCAAAATTATGCCTACTTCGATCGACTCGAAGTCGAAACTCAATGTTGTTGACGGTGATCCAGTGTCTGATCCCACGCTCTACAGGAGTATTGTAGGTGCACTTCAGTATCTTACATTCACCAGGCCTGATATTGCATATGTTGCTCATCAGGTTTGTTTATTCATGCATGCCCCAGAGAGCCTCACTTTACAACTCTTAAACGTATCATTCGATACGTTAAGGGAACACTTGATTATGGATTACATCTCTACCCCTTTGCACCGACCAGGCTGATATCATACACGGACGCCGATTGGGCAGGCTGTCCAGGCACACGGTGTTCAACGTTCAGCTATTGTGTGTTCTTAGGTTGCAATCTTATCTCCTAGTATGCCAAGAAACAAGCCACACTCTCCCGATCGAGTGCGGAAGCAGAGTATAAAGGTGTTGCAAACGTTGTAGCTGAGATCTGCTGGCTCCGGAACCTCCTCTTAGAGCTCCGTTGTTCCTTATGGAAGGCTTCTATGGTCTACTGTGATAACATTTCTGCAGTCTACCTATCTCATAACCCAGTTCAACATCAGAGAACCAAGCACATTGAGATGGATATACATTTTGTTCGTGATAAGGTTGCTATATGTCATGTTAAGGTGTTGCATGTGCCTAATTCATATCAATATGCATATATTTTCACAAAGGGTCTTCCTCGGCAGCTGTTCATCGACTTCAGATCCAGTCTCAGCGTTCGGCCTCCTTCCGCTTCGACTGAGGGGTGTATTAGTGAATATTATTATATTCACCATATAATTGTAATTAATAGTAGTGTGTAATTATGGTAAATATAGAATATTTATTCTATTAGGATTCAACATTGTACACACTATATATATTTGTATTAATGAGAAAGACTCCCCAAGGGAGATTAATACAATTCTACATATATTATGATTTATGACGACTAAACGGCATGAAAAAATTGAAACAATGTATTCAGGAGCGGATATAGATTCCGGGTGCGGGTTTTCGGAAACCCAATAACTTTTATTTAGACCCTGCATATATATATATTGAGAATCCATTTATATATACTCCCTCCTTTCCAATTTATTTGACATTATTCGCTTTTCGAGAGTCAAACGAGTTGTTCTTTGACCTAATTTTTTATATGTTTTTAATTTTTTTTATTATGGTGGCTTATAGTACTTTTTACAAAGTTTTCAAATATGTAAATTTTATTTCAAGAAATTTAAAAAATTTATGTTTAAACACACGATCAAAATTAAAAAGTTTGACTTTCAAAAAGGAAAAAGTATGATACAAATTGGGATAGAGAGAGATAAGTTTCTAGTTGTGAATTCGATATGAAAGTGGATTGTTTGGTTCAGCGGCAAAGGTAGAACCTTCTTATGTTTTGTTGCCGTCCTTGACTAGGGTTTGAATCCCCTTGGGCACCATAAATTAGCCTATTTTTTCTTTTTTTTAATTAAATACACATAAATATTAAATTTTGAATCGGTCTCTTCCTATATTCATTGAGTAACATATAGCTGAAACCATGTTTTGCAACTAACCGACATGAAAAAGTTGAAACCATGTTTTGCAAAAAGTTTTAAGACAACTTTTCTCAAGATCGTGAGTATTAACTGTTGACACCCAATTTTGTCCAATCTTTTCTGATTTTATTTGTAATTTTAAATATTTTTGACACCTTAAAACAATTTTAAAATATAGGCATATATATGTATATATATCATCATTTTTATTATTATTTGCATTTTTATTGTCATTTGCATTTTTATATCAAAATCATACTTTTTATCCTAATATTATATGTTATTTTTATTAATTTCACAAAATGACATCACATTATTATTTTTTATTTAGCACCAAGCATTTTGCAAATATTATATTTTTATCATATTGTCATTTTACAATTTTTAATTTTTGCAAAGCTTTTTTATTTATATATATATATATATATATATATATATATATATATATATATATATAAAACCCTTTTTATATTTTAAACCTATAACCCATTTCAACCTTTTTTATATCTTAACCCAAAACAATTTTACCCAAAATCCAAACCCTCCATTTTCGGACCCAACCGAAACCCAATTTGGTCGGCCCAACAGCCCTTTTCCCCTTTATTTCCCATACCCAACACATCAAAACAAAACTCCAACCCATTTCCCTTTATTTGCCCCCAAAACCAAACACCTCCCAAAAATAAAACAAACCCTAAACACCCAAAACCCCATCCGAGGCCCAAACCCCAACTCGCCCCAGGCCCAACCGTTCGGCCAACACCCCAAGCCCAACCGACCGGCACATTCGGCCAAACACCCATTCCCTTATACCCCAACCCACAAAACTTAAACCTAAAAAAAATCTCTAATCACCCCAAACCCACTTCTCTCTCAACCAAACACACCCTTTCGGCCGACACCCCCATACCCCCGACCCCACGTCGCGGTCATCTCACCCCTGCCGCCACCAACCCCTGACACCACCTTACCCCTGCCTCCAACCCGACACACCCCATACCCCTATCCCCTAAAATCCGCAACCCATACCCCAAATATCCGCCCCAAAGATCGGATTTTTTGCCCCTTTTGTTTGAAATTTGAACTTGATTATTATGGGTACGAAGCCATCTATAAATACCCCATTTTGTTCTTCATTTTAGGGGGGTTTTGGGTCCGGTCCGAGTCGAAAAGAGAAATCAAAAGGGGTCCGAAATCGAAAAGAAAAGGTTGGTTTTGGTGGATTTTTGGTCCGAAAATCTAGTAGTTAAGTTTTGAAATCCGAAATCTTCTTAAAGGCATTTGTTCTTCTTTGCATGTGTTCTTCATCTTAAAGAGTCCGAAAATATAAGTTAAAATTATTGCGGTTTTGGCATTGAATAATCTGAAATTTTTGTTATTCTTCACTGTTTTTCGGATTCCGGGTCAGGTCGACCCGATTTTGTATAAATTTCCGGATTTTGTGTGTTTAATATTTAGTTGTTGGTTATCTGAAATTTGGAGGAAAATCGATTCGGGTTGAAACAACCGATTCGGGTCGGGTCACTGATCCGGGTCGGGTTGACCCGGTTAGAATAAATTTTCAGATTTTGTGTTTTAATATTTAGTTGTTGGTTATCTGAAATTTGGAGAAAATCGATTCGGGTTGAAACATCTGATTCGGGTCGGGTCACTGATCCGAATCGGGTCGACCCAGTTTGCGTAAATTTCCGGATTTTGTGTGTTTATATTTTGTTGTTGGTTATCTGAAATTTGGAAAGAAATCGATTAGGGTTGAGACATCCGATTCAGGTCGGGTCACTAATCCGGGTCGGGTCGACCCGGTTTGAGTAAATTTCCAGATTTTTGTGTTTAAATCTTGTTGTTGGTTATCTGAAAAATAAAAATCCAAAAATTGATTCCGGGTTGCATTTCTCAGGTCGGGTCGGCCCAAAATCCAGGTCGTCTATCCGGGTCTGTTCTTCAGAACTGGGTCGATTACCTAATTTTTCTTTACTGTTTTGTCATCTTTCCGGGTCGGTCACTGTTTTGCCGGGTCGGATTTTCATGAGCATTTCAAGTTCTGTTCTGGTTCAAAAATTCAGAATCCGGGTCGGACATTTTAATTGCTTACTATTGTATGTGGCTATGTTGTTTATTTTACTGATTTGAACTAATACTATATTTAGGCCAATGAAATTGAATTCGAGGTCGCCTCCCTTTGGACATCATTTCTCAATTTTTGACTTTCTGCTTTACTGTTTTACTGCTTTACTGCTTTACTACTTTACTACTTTACTGCTTTACTGCTTTACTACTTTGAATAAATACTACACTGAGGCCAATGAAATTGAATTCGAGGCCACGTCCTTTTTTTGAAAATCGTTTCTCTGTTTCAATTTACTGTTTTTGGCATTTAAACATCCGTGCACGGATTGTCTTACTGATTTACTGATTTAAATAAATACTGCATTTAGGCCAATGAAATTGAATTCGAGGCCGCGTCTTTTCGGGCATTGCTTTTCTGTTTCAGTTTGCTGCTCGGTTTCAGATTTCTGTTTTGGTTTTTTTTACTGTTTTGAACCAATACTGCGTCCTTCGGAAGTTGTTTTCTCAATTTCTGTTTTCTTTACTGTTTTACTGCTTTGAATAAATACTGCATTCAGGCTAATGAAATTGAATTCGAGGCCGCGTCCCTTCGGGAATTGCTTCTCAGTTTCAGTTGGCTGTTTTTGGTTTTACTGCTTTACTGCTTTGAATAAATAATGCACTTTGGCCGATGAAAAAATATCCGTCGATTTTTGAGGCCTCCACAGTTGTAAAGACGGAAAATAAAACTTCGGGCAATGATGAAACTTAAATCTTTTTCACCCGAGAGACCAACATGTTCGGTAGACAAGGCAACTAAATGACCAACGAGCCATATGTTCGCAATCGCGACGTGATTGGATTGATCTTTTTAAAATTTAAGTCTGATTCCTCCGTAATCAAAACATTTATTGTTTTGGATACATATCGTAAGTTATGTATATTCAATTGTTTCTAACTGTTTGTTCTTGACAACTTGCAAGGGATAAAGTCAAAGAAGGCAAATACCCCTCAGAGATTATTTATTTTGTTGTTGTTTTTTACCTTCTTTAATTCAGCTTTATTTCATTCTGTATTGTAATAGTATTGTACTCTGAAATTATTGAAATGTTTAGAGTAGTTAGACTTAGAATTAATTAATAGGGTAGTCTAAAACTGGAAACACATCGCTAGTTTATTTATTTTAGGCTCGGTTAATTTTAAAACCAAAAAATCGCTAGTTTACCTATTTTTAGGCTCGTCACCCATAAAATTTACATTGCATATATTTTTATCAATTTTCATTCAAATGCATACTTTTTTTTAACTTTACATGTATTTTTAATGCCATACAAATGTATACTTGTACAAATGCATCATTTTATTAACTACTTGCAACATTATTTTTATACTTGTAAAAACATGTATTTTTTAACATAATAATTAACATGAGTTTGATCGGATAACCGCAAGTTAGCGGATCTTAAATGATGTCTAACCCCTTCCCTTTAGGATAATAGAGAACCCTTACCTAGAATTTCATTAGTTTCGTAGATCATAAAATCGGAGTTATTTTGCAGTATTTAGTTAATATTCAGGTGTGCTAATTCACCTTAGAATAATTAGGTGGCGACTGCTCAAAGCAAGCATTTTTTAATCGATCTAGAGGGAATCGATGTCATCGCGTCGCGAAGCCCGCGGGTCAAAAACGGGCGCGACATTAACTATAAAATGCAACTTAAACTCACATAACATAATAAAATACTAATATTTCTTTCAAAATATGAACTTACGTAAGAAAACTTAATATTCACGTGCAGTCATACTCATTAATGTCAGTCAATTTTCGTTTTTGATAAATATACTCGTGATATACACGGTATACACGACATATACACTGCCATGTGTATATACACGGAAACACAAGACAAATAGGAGATCGTGTATATCACGGGTTTTAGGTAATATTTGTTGTATTTAATTAGCATTGTACACTTACCATATTTGTAGAATTCTTGTACAAATAGAATATGGTTTTGGGAGTAGAATATGAATAGGATTTTCCATATTATGGAAATTGTAAATTGTATATATACTAATTCATTAATGAAAATAATCAAGGGATTATTTCTTTCATAATATCAGAAGTCTAGGTCTAGCTTCTACCAATTTTTTTCTCTTCTGCTGCCTCGGTTTCCGTGTCCCTTCTCGGAATTCATGCCCATTCCCTCCTCTCTTCCCAAATTTTCTTCCAAATCCCCCATTCACCTATTGTTCTTTCGTTATGTCTACGTCAAAGAACATGTTTTATCCTGCCCTAAATGTTTCCAACATCAAGAACCACATCCCTATTGTTCTTGAGATGGAAAACGTTCAATATGCGACGTGGGAAGAATTGTTCAAACATCACGCAATCTCATATCAAGTCCTCCATCACATAATTTCTCCCGTTGTCCCTACACCAGCGAAGGATCCTCAGTTGTGGATCACTCTTGATGCTACCGTCCTTCAATGGATTTACTTCACTTTTTCTACCGACCTTTTACAGACGATCATTGAACCAGACACTACGGCTATTGCTACCTGGAATCGATTACGTGATATATTCCACGATAACCAACATTCCTGAGTTGTCACGCTTGAGCAAGAATTTTCGCAAGTCAGCATGGAAAATTTCCCGAATGTTTCAGCTTATTGTAAACGGCTCAAGGAATTGGCGGACCAACTCCGTAACGATGGAGCACCAGTTACCAATAATCATCTTGTTCTACAAATGGTTGCAGGCCTAAATAAGGTCTATAATGGAGTTGGGACTCTACTCCGACAAAGTAATCCGCTTCCCCATTTTTATCAAGCCCGTTCGATGCTCACATTAGAAGAAGTCGGCTTGGCAAAAAAGGTGGCTACCGGCACAAGTTTCGTGGCAATAATGACTTCATCCGATAATTCTCACGGTTTTATTGACAATTCAAGCCAAAACAGTACTCACGGTGGCGGCAAAAAGGGTCAAAATCAAAAATAGAATGGCAAAAATCGTGGTAGTAATCGTGATGGTACTAGCGGTGGTGGAGGAGGACGGAACAGTAGCAGTGGGCCACAGGTCAACTGGTCCCAACCGTGGCCCCCCTGGCCATGGAACTGGGCCAGTGGCCACTTGCCTGCCAGTCCCAATTTTCCCACAGCCCATACCCGGAAAATGGATCCAGTTCCAGCAGCAGGTCATGCCCAATTTATATAGTCCATCAACTGGACACAGATTCATATCTGGGCCGGGGCAGCAAGTTGGTTTGCTTGGGCCTCAGCCCCCGCAGGCGTTCCAGGCAGTGGACCCCACACCAACTCCGACAAATATTGAAGCCACCATGCATACCCTTGGATTGAATCCTCCCGACCCGAATTGGTACATGGACATCGACGCCATTTCTCACATGACATCCGACCAATGTACTCTCCCGTCTTATTTCAATTTGAGCAAAAATTGTGACATTATTGTTGATAATGGCAACTTAATTCCAATTCGTGGTTACGGTCATACAACTTTATCTCCCCCCCCCCCCCCATCCACCTCTTTGAAAAACACCCTCCATGCCCCTAACTTAATTAAACATTTGGTGTTTGTTCGAAAATTTACCACTGATAATTGGCTTTCTGTTAATTTTGATCCGTTTGGGTTTTCTGTGAAGGATTTCAAAATGGGGATATCACTCATGAGATGCAATAGTATGGGATATCTTTATCCAATCACATCCGCCACTAGTTTCTCGAGTCAAGCCATGCCATCGACATTTGCCGCTCTTGCTCATTCCTTGTGGCATGCACGTTTGGGTCACCCTGAGTCGTCCATTGTTTCTTCCTTGCATAAAAATAATTTTATTTCTTGTAAGGGTACGCGTAGTACTCCAATTTGTCATTCTTGTCTGTTAGGGAAACATGTTAGATTACCATTTGTGTCATTCTTATCTGTTAGGGAAACATGTTAGATTACCATTTGTAGCCTCTACTTCTCATATTTTGATGTCTTTTGATATTATTCATGGCGATTTATGGACATCTCCCATTTTAAGTTCTTTGGGTCATCGTTATTACGTTATATTTTTGGATGATTATTTTAATTTTTTATGGACCTTTCCGTTAGCGAAAAAATCTCAAGTTTTTTCCACCTTCTTAAATTTTCAAGCATTCATATGTACCCAATTCGAACGGAAAATAAAAAATATTCAATGTGATAATGGCAAAGAATATGATAATGGATTATTTCGGGAATTTTGTGATGCTAATGGCATAGTTTTTCGTTTCCCTTGTCCTCATACGTCCTCACAAAATGGGAAATCCGAAAGAAAAATTTGTACATTAATAATATTGTCTGAACTTTATTCGTCCATGCTTCCGTACCCCTTTCCTTTTGGCATCAAGCTCTACAAATGACTACTTATATCCTTAACACACTTTCTACCAAAGGGTTGACATGTTCATCCCCTCTTAAAATCCTCTATAATAAGAATTCTTCGTATTCTCATCTTAGGGGCTTTGGGTGTTTATGCTATCCACTATTTTCATCAACTACAATTAACAAACTTCAAGCCCGTTGTACCGCTTGTGTATTTTTGGGTTATCCATCTAATCATCGTGGTTACAAATGTTTTGATTTATCATCTAATAAAATCATAATTAGTCACCATGTTATTTTTTATGAAATCCAATTTCCATTTGCTAAAGTGAGTAGTCCCGTGCCTAGTTCGTATAATTTTTTAGAAAACAAAGTCTCACTGTACATTATGCACCACTTAATGGGCCGATCAAGTGACCACGAAACACCAGCAGGCCCACTGCCTGCTAGCCCGCCGACACCCACTGCCCTTCTCTTCTCCGTCCCAGGCCCAACAACTAGGCCGATCGTCTAGCCTAATTCTGCCCCGTTTTCGTTCCAGTACCCTGTCCAGATTCCAGTGTTGGGCCAGCAGGCCCACTGCCTGTTGGCCAGTCCATCCCTCATCCGAATGTTTCCCAAAATCCACCCAATTCTCCCCCAAGTCACCGACCTATTACTCGTAGTCAACGGGGTATTTTTAAACCAAAAAGACATTTTAATCTAAATTCTAATGTTCTTAAATCCCCACAACTCTGTAACCCAATGTTTGCATTAAAGGACCCGAGTTGAAAATTGGATATGAACGATGAATATAATGCTCTTATTGAAAATAAGACGTGTGAGTTGGTACCCCATCCTTCTATGTTAATATTATTCGGTCGATGTGGATTTTTACTCATAAAGATAATTCTGATGGTTCCTTTGCGAGACATAAGCCTCGTCTTGTAGATGATGGTAAAACTCAACAGGTTGGCGTGGATTGTAGTGAGACCTTTAGTCATGTGGTCAAACCGGCTACCATTCGCATTGTTCTCAGTCTGGCTCTTTCGAAAGCATGGCCCATTCATCAACTAGATATGAAGAATGCTTTCTTACATGGTGATCTTAAGGAGATAGTTTACATGCATCAGCCCTTGGGTTTTCGAGACCCCGCATATCCTAATCATGTCTAATTATTGAAGAAGTCCTTGTATGGGCTTAAGGAGGCCCCACGGGCCTGGTATAAGCGATTTGCAGACTATGTATCTACTTTTAGGTTTTCTCACAGCAGGTATGATAATTCTCTGTTCATATATCGGCGTGGTACTTCCTTGTCATATATTCTATTATATGTAGATGATATTATTTTGATTGCTTCTTCTATAATTTACGCAAGTCTATTATGACACTCTTCAGTTCTGAGTTTGCTATAAAAGACTTGGGCCCTTGAGTTACTTCTTGGGGATTGCTGTCACTCGTCATGCATGTGGGTTATTCTTATCCCAAAGGAAGTATGCCGCTGAGATAATTGAGCGAGCTGATATGTCCTCGTGTAAGTCTACTTCCACTCCAGCTGATACTAAACCCAAATTGGGTGCTACGGCTGGCTCACCTTACGAGGATCTCACCCACTATCGCAGTCTTGCTGGAGCTCTTCAGTATCTTACTTTCACGAGACCAGATATTACGTATGTCGTACAACATGTGTGTTTGTTTATGCATGATCCTAGGGTTGAGCACATGGATGCACTCAAACGCATTATCCGATACATCTAGGGAACACTTGACTATGACTTGCATCTATATCCATCGACGGCCTCTACACTTGTCTCGTATACATATGCTGATTGGGGTGGCTTTCCAGATACCACACGCTCCACGTCTGGTTATTGTATGTGTCTTGGTGATAACTTGGTCTCATGGTTTGCAAAGCGTCAGTCTACATTATCACGCTCCAGTGCAGAGGTCGAGTATCGAAGGGTAGCCAATGTGGTATCTGAATCATGTTGGTTACGTAATCTTCTCTTAGAACTTCATTTTTTCATTCAAAAAGCTACCTTGGTGTATTGTGATAACATTAGTGCAGTCTATCTTTCTGGTAATCCGGTTCAATATCAGCGCACTAAACATATCGAGATAGATATCCATTTTGTTCGAGAAAATGTAGCTCGTGGACAAGTATGTGTCTTACATGTCCCTTCTAGGTACCAAATCGCCGACATATTTACTAAGGGTCTTCCCTCGGTTCTATTTGAAGATTTTAGGAACAGTCTCAGCGTGCGAAGACCGCCCGCTATGATTGCGGGGGTGTGATAAATATACCAGTGATATACACGGCATATACACTTCCCTTTGTATACCGTGTATATCACGGAAACACAAGACAAATAGGAGACCGTGTATATCACGGGTTTTAGGTAATATTTGTTGTATTTAATTAGCATTATACACTTACCATATTTGTAGAATTCTTGTATAAATATAATAGGGTTTTGAGAGTACAATAGAAATAGAATTTTTCATATTATGAAAATTGTAAATTATATATATACTCATTCATTGATGAAAATAATATTTCTTTCCGTTTTATTTCACATGTTACATGTTACTTTTCTTTTTCACGCATGGTTTAACCCCCTTCTGCTTTCTCTTTTTCTCCAAACTTTTTCTCTGCTCAGTGAACGGAAATTCTCTATTGTAAAAGTGAAAGCATAATTATGACTCTTTTCTAGTGATGAGTTCCTCCATTGCATGTGTGAGTTGTTTTAGGAAGAGGGTGAAAAAGGAGACCTTGGCTTGGCAGCAAGGGTCCAATAAACCGGTAATTGTGTTTTCCAGCCATTACAGGAATTCTCGAAAAACAAAGAAAGATGGATTAAGACAACAGCCAAACTGTTTAATTTAAATTCTGAATTAAAAATTAGCAATTGAATCTATAGAATATGGTCACTCTTTTTTTTTTCTGTTCAATTTTCTCTCTTTTTGGTCTTTATTATATTTTTTCTATTTCAAATTTTATGTCATACACACCTAATATTCTTTTTTTGGTGAACTCTTTTTGCAAATGAGACATGCAATACTAGGCCTTCTCAGGCAACGGGTCACTCATCTTAATATTACTTTTGTCCAAGCATAATTAACTTCAAAATTCTGATGTAATTTGTTGCATTAGTGTTGATATGATCGCATTCACACACATGATATTCTATAGATAGACTTTTGGGTGTGTTTGGTACGTTGGAAAAATATTTTTCTAAAACATGTTTTCTTGAAAAATAAGTGAGTTATTTACTACTTTCTAGTGTTTGGTATGTAAGTAAAGAGATATTATTCAATAAGATCATTTATGTTACTGTTAAGAGATTGCTAAACATGTCAAGATATTATTATAGCTATAAATCACGTCATTAAAAATAAAGAAAAAAATTAAAATTAATTTACTTACAAATATAGAAAGATATATAGTGGGTTCACATCTATTACTACAGTGCATGCAATAGTACTTATACCCGTTTAATTAAGAGAAATTGTAAAAATTATTTACATAAATTGGTCCGTTAATAATTATAGATAAACTCTCTTGATAAGCTTAATAGTAATTTGATAAAGACAAAAATTAAAATAATATCACAAGTTAAAATTCACTGAATATAAATAAACTTTACACTACGGACTTATATAATTAATTCTTACTCCATCCCGTTTCAACTTTCAAGAGTTGCCATGTAACAGCTAGATATTGAATTGAAATATTGAACCTTATCGAGGAAAATTCAAGTGTCCTCCGGGCGATAATGCCAAAAAGATGGGAATGTCCTCAGCTGCTGAGTCACTAATGACCTAACACTATTGTAATCAGAGAATCTCTTGAATATGCCCTCCCTTTCGTCGTTATACCAATCTTTTAAGTTTTATGAATTCACTATTTTATCTTTATAGTATTAAATTTATTATTTGTTCCGAGGATCTAAAAAGAACAATCTTCGTACATTTTACTCTTTCTAGACTCCATTCTATTAATATATTATTATTATATTAAATTCATTATAAATTTATATTTATAATTTTTTTAAAATTTTTAAATATAAAATATATTTTGCATGGAAAGTATTGAGCTTGAGATGAATTCGATATTGGTACGCTACATTCACCTGGCCCACCATGTTTTACTTCTTCACCAACAATGATCCTCCACGTCATTCTCAACAAACCAATCATCTTATTTTATCATCTCTTAACCACTGCCTTGTCCCAATTCTCAACTATATATATATATATATATATACCTCAATCTCTTCCAATTTTCCAAACCAATCACCCTTTTCTATTCTAGTCGTCTTTCAAGCATTTTATCAAACACTTTCTGTACAACCTATCTCTCTTTCTATTCTAGTCTTCTCTTAATCATTTTATAAAAACACTTTCTTTATACCTTTCTCCATCAGTATGATCAGCAATTTTGAAGCTGATGTAAAATGTTTACAAGACCCATATTTAATTTCCCAATTCTTTTCACTTTCGGATATTGAAAAGGTTCCCCAATTGTACAATTTCTGGAAATGGGGTGCTCTGTTTTTTGCAATTATAACCACTTTTAGCAGCTTAATAAGAAAAATCAAACTTATATTCATTTACGTACGTACCATAAAGCCTTCTCCCGAACCTCTTCTTCAATATCTCAACGAAGACTTCGATGATGATGATGATGATGATGATGATGATGATGATGTTCAACAGTTTCTTTGAACGAGGACGAGCTAACACACACAGTATTTTCTCGAGATCAGCAATTAGTTGATCAAGATTTTACTGTGGTGGGTTCGAGTTTTTATTTAAGCAAGCAAGGTCAAAAAAGTAATTCAAGACTAACTGAATTTATGGACGGAAAAAGTGTAGTAAAGCTCTGGGATATGAATAAGCAACAAAAGATGAGCAATTTGATGTTTTTTCGATCTAACGGTGTCGTTTTGACTGCTTATGATAAGAGAATGACGTGTCAGTTTCCGGTTATTTGTGCTGAGTGGGGTAAGGGTGAGGTTGTGGGTATTGGTGGTGGTGGAGTTGAGAAAGTTTATGTTAGAGATGAAGTTGGTGGAGTTTTAAAGGTTGGTGATATAAGGAAAGTGAAAACGATGGTGGAGATGGTGACGGAGATTGACGGTGGCATGTGGTGGGACACCGGCGCCGTTATCGTTGATGACTACGTTGACTGTTCAAAGTGAACGAGAAGGGCTTAAATTAATGAGAAAATTGTAAAGATAATTGATGGAAGAATAAGTCTGTACAAAATTATTATTTATTAGTACACTAATTTTATTCGAATTCCAAGGATCAAGACGTGGATTTCTCGGTAACAATAATTCTCTATAATAATATTTTATTATAACATTGGGGCAGAGTCAAATAGGATTAACAACTATACTCTATAATAACATTTTAGTATATCATTCAGGAGAAGAGCCTGACAGGATTAACAATTATTCTCTGTAATAACATTTTACTATACATTTAGAAGCGGGGTCAGATAAGAGTTAACAACTATCCCTCTATAATAATATTTTACTATAGCATTCAAGGGCAGAGCCATGTAGGGATAAGAGGGTTCCAACAAACCCCTAAATATTACTCCTATTACGTATGGTAAAATCAATTCTTATGTATATATAATAAATGTTGAATTTCTTTAGCTTATTCATATATTTATTTCTTTATATTTTTGAAATTCCTTAATAAAAATTCTAACTTCGCCACTGATAACATTTATGTTTACTGCGAAATCGATCTTTCATGTTATGTTATATCATATGTTAATCTATAACAACATTTCGCTATAGCAGTCAATGAATATCCAGATAAATGACGTCGTTACAAAGAAGTTTGACTGTAAAAGCTTTAAGTTTTTTTTTTGAAACAAAATTTATGTATTTAAAAACTATAAATTACAATAATTAACAACTCAAAATATTTAGTACACATATAAAAAATTGTAATAAAAAAATACATTTAACTCTTGAAATCGGAAAGATGCTACATAAATCGGGCTAGAGGGAATAGTAATAGCATCAAAAGTATATGAAATGGCCATTGATGTTAATTTGATCGAGCTGACTTTCCATTATTAAGGTAACAAAGGGGAGTTTGTCTCTAGATAAGTATTTTAATATGTTTAAATTATGATATAAGGTTTTCTTATGGATTGTGTTTAGGTTTGCTTAGCTGGTGATTATACCTAGCATTTGATTGATTGGATTCTAAGAATTCTTTCAAGATTTTATTTCGAATTAATTAATTTTAGATCAAATTTGTATGATAATTGTAGGAATATTTCAATGAACGAGTCGTAGTTGAACTTGCTCAAAATATTGGAAGAGTATAATTAAAGTAATAAATCATTGTCAGATCCCACCAATTTAAAGTTAAACTACTTCTTCCTGCTTGTTTTTAAATATTTTCCTATAAAAAATGAATAATTATGACATAAAATAGAAAAACATATCATATGGTCCTAACTATTTTATTGTGCTTTTCTTTCTCGAGAATTTACATAACTATATCATGTTATTTTTAGCATAAAAATTAATATATCAAAGTAGTCAAAAATAAATTGACTTCTAAGAATACCTAAAAAAAACTAAGGCTGGCCAGTGGGACGGAAAGGGATTTGGAGTGACGGGATTTGGGGGGACGGTGGAGTGGGTCGGGATCGAGATAGGCGGGACGGAGGGGGACGGGAAGTGGTCCCATCCCGTCCCATATCCCGCTATCAGAGGGGACGGAATTTGGGTGGACGGGATGGGAAGGGGGATTTTATATATATATATATATATATATATATATATATATATATATATAAATATATATAATAATTGAATAATTGAATAAGATAGTGAAAAAACATCCCAAGGCTAATTGCCTCTTATATTATTTAATAGAAATATATTTTTTTTGTAATACAATTTCAAAATTACAACTTTGTTTCGTAGTTCAAAAGTTGAAAAACACATAGTAAAATTGGCATTTAAAAGTTGAAACTTTGCTCGATGATCCTCAAGCCGGTTGCCAGCTTCACTTCCAATTTTTGAACTTTGATAGAAATTATCAAATAAAATATAATATTTAGTGTGCAATTTAGACTTGTAGGGAGACGGAGATTAGAGAGATGGAAGGAAGATTTGTGAGGAAAATGAGGTATTTATAGTTGAGAAATAGGGGTTAATGTGTAAATATACATATTAGGGGTTAAAAATAAATATTAAATGAACGATTATAATTGCAAACGGTCGTTTGTGCAATGGTTACATTCTGCAAACGGGGCGGGACGGGACCGGGATAGGTGGGTCTAGTCCTAGTCCCGTCCCGATTTCAAACCCGAATAGCGACAATCCTCATCCCGTAATTTAATCAACGGGATTGGAACGGGGAGGGTTGGGCTCGAAACGGGCCGAGGCGGGATCAGGACGTCCCAGCCCACTGGACCGCCCTAAAAAAAACGTAACTCCATCCGGCCCTCCCTAGCAATACCCCCTTTTCTCTCAACCAAATTAATCCCTTAAAACATGCTAGAAACGGTTATACAAAAGATAGTTTCATTCTTTTTCTTTTCTTTTTTCTATTAGAATCTTATTATTTTTAAAAATCTATCCCAACAGTTTGAATCTTAAGAAAAAGTTGGAAATAAAGAATCCAATTTTCTTTTATCTTCTCCTTTTTTTCTTAGTTTCTTTTTATATAAATATGCTATTTTCTTTTTTTCCTCTTTGGAATTCATATATATACTACAAATACTAATTTAACATATTACAAATTGGAATATTGGATTGGTTCTACTTATGTATTTTTCTATTTCAATGATGTATGTAATAAATCATATACTAGCAGTATATATTAAATATACTGCACATATTTAAATATATAGCATGTATAATTTTTTTCTTTATTTGAACATATTATAATGTATATATACGATTTATATATTTAGTATAATGAATGTATAAGCAAAAAAATAATATATATATATATATATAACATAATAAAAAATAGTATATATTGATGAAATATTAACATAATAAAAAACAGTCACAGTATAATATACTTGAAATATATTAATAGTATACATTTACCGGAAGAGAAGAAGATGATAGAGGTTTTAGAAGTATTTTGTTTTTTAATAAAAGAGAAAAATAATTTATGAAAAAAAGGTAAAAATTGCCTAGAAGGTAATCTTCCGAAAATTTCAGTTATGGAAGAGAAAGGAGTGAGAATTTTTTTATTCCAACATTTAATTCCTAATTTAATGGTGTAGTAGCATTTAAATTCGAATTTGATAAGTATTATATTTAGTTTCTTAAATTAAATGCTATATTTGTTATAAAAGGTTCTATTTTTGTATATAATTAATTATTAAGTTTTCAACCGGGTAAAAATCTCTTCTTTCTCTATTGTCTTAGTCAAAACTCATTTATGGATTGATTTGGGCTATTAATTTAAAGTTGATCCAACAATATGTATCGTCATTTAGGCAAACCCTTTTTTTCTTACCTTAGAATGAAATACATCACCTATCTAACCTGTTAAAATTGAGATCCATTAGATAAGTAATGTATTATGGATCAAAATTGACCACTAAATTATTGTACAAATAAAACAGCTCTTCCGGAATTGTGTATGTTAAATTAATGCTGTAATCACAATTTTAAGGACATGGATAGGGTGCAAAAGAAGATTTTTTTTCCTCAAACACAACCTTTTCATATGTCTTTAAATACTTTTAATTATAAAAAAGGTTGTGATTTATATAGTACTACTTTTTTTTTTCTAGTTTTCAATTATATAAATTTTATTTTAACTGAATAAAATATACTAATTGAGACCAAAATTAAAAGGTTTGACGCTCATAACTAGAACATTTCCAAATAAATTTTAATGAAGAAAGTAAATATATTATGTTCAACGTACTCCGTAGGTTATCAAAATCAAACAGGTAGAGTAACGTTGAGAATTCCAAATATACACGAAAGTCAAGTTAAGTAACATAAGTTTTTAAAAGCCGCAATTTGCAATTTTGATAATTCAACTCCATGAAGCAAAGCACTGGCAGGAGGGAAAGACATTTCAACAGAAAAAGAAAGGCGTAAAAACCCAAAATCTCAGTAGATTTAAACGTTGTGGATAATCATATAATTTTTATTTTCTTGTATTTGTAGTCATTAAGTTATTTTTATAACGATCACTATAATATAATCAGATTTATTAAAATTATTTTTTATATTAAAAAGTCACTCAATTTTACTTAAGTATTACGAGAAGTCATTAGGAGGAAATAAAATAGGCATTTTATATAATATTTAGGCAAAGTTTAACGCCTTTTTCTTTACAAAATAATTATAAGTAACTTTCTATGATTCTTTGGTAAAATTTAGTGACTATTTTTGTTACAAAAAATAATTTAGTGACTTTTTGTGGATATAAGCAAAGCTGAGTAATATTTTTGTTATAAAAATATATTAGTAACTTAATGTAATAAAATAAAAACTGAATGACCATATTAAATTTAAGGTAGATTAAAATTTTGAAAGTAAAGGATGTGGCTTGGATCAGTATTGTGATTGCTAGCACTGCACAAACCACATCTTATGCTGGAGAGTATATCACACTAGTACGACAGATTTAGGTTACACGAATTTTAGCGTCGTTTATACTTATTTGCCACAATTTGTTACACTTATTTAACAAACAGATTAGCTTTACTACATGAAACAAATTCTCAGGGGTCATTTGGTTTGGATAAGGAATTATAATTTCGAAAAAGTTTGGGATCATTTTATCTGGTGTTTGTTGTTTCCTCTATTTTAATATAAATGTTTTAGTTTGAAATAACACGGAGTTTAAGAAAATGAGGTAGAATTTTCAGTTTCGTGGTTTTTAAATTAAAAATGTATATAATGTATCAAATTGTTGTTGAATTTTATGATCTTAAATTAGTCAGCTAGAATTTGTAGTCTTAGTAAGGGGGGAAAAGGGTTAAGGATTTACCCGGTGTGAGATATCACATTGTTCGAGAAACTGTAGATGTTGTCTGATTCATGGATAATCTACAAAAGTGTTTCAGTGTGTTATAGATTGTTATATTATTTGATGATGCCATATGAATCCTTTGAAACATCAAGTGTATGGTTAACCTATTGTAAGGGAATTGGAACATGCTATCATGTCACGAAAGATCTATGTAGGAATTGGAGAGTTACCAAATATAAAAAGAGATATTCTTTTGTCTTTTTTAAACAAACTAAAAATTAAAGTAAGACACTTGAAATAAAAGGAGGGAGTACGATTTCTTATTCGGAATTGTTGTTTATAACACAACCATGACATTATTTTTATACCACACTCTGTGTGAAATAAAAATCGGGATAAAATAAGAGAATGACACATTTTCCCTTCTCCAAAGTTTTCCTCCTAATTTTTTAAAAAGAAGTTAAGGTTTATTTTGAAATAAGATTTTATCCCAATTTATCTAGCTTAAATCAAATATGTATTCCATATTATACCTCGTATATTTCATACTTTGTCCGGCAAATCAAACATCTATCAATAAAAATATAATCACTAAATAATATTTTCTCCGTTCCATATTTGTTGACCACATTACTAAAAATTATCCGTCACAAATTACTTGACTACTTTCTAAAAACAAGATAGAATTAATTAAGTTTTTCCTACTTTGCCCTTAACATTAATTATTTTTTAAAGTAATCAATATTGATTAGAGTGCAATTAATGGGAGAGATACAAGGATAATGTAGTAAAAATATTCTTCTTATTTATGATTTCTTAAGAGGCGTGTAAAAGGGAAAATGACCAAGTAATATGAGACGGATGGAGTAATGTCATTATGTAATCATCTACTATAATTCTATCATTATAACTGCAATAACTTGTTCTTCAACCTACGACCCCTCGGTTCCTTATAATCTGTATATGGGAGGTGTAATAAATTAGTGAAAAAGCAAAAGCACACATAGCATTTGAACAGAAAAAAGATCTCAAAGTTAATTAAGAAATTAGCGTTCAGGAACCAAAAGTAAGACCAGAAATTTGACAACAAAGCAGATCTATCGGGCCAAAATTGACCATGAAAAGTAGGAAGTAAATCATTCGTGAAATTTGGGCCTGGGCCGATGTTCTTCCCTTCCCTTCCTTCTTCAGGGAACTTTCATAAATACAAGATATATAAGAGTTAATTATATAATTTACAACTAATTTAGATATTACAAATTGTGCAACTTAAAGCTAAAAATAAGAGAATTATTCCTATGAATAAAAATCTAAAATAAGGAGATTTTCTATATTAGTGATAACATAATTAAATGCAGATAAAAACACAATAATTACTTACCTAAAAAAGCTACAACACAATCTACTAGCAAGCTACTTCATGAATATTAAAAAAAAAAAATAGCCAATACAAGTATATTATTGTATCTGTTAAATATATATTATATAATCTTTTGAATAAGTATATATAATATTATATCTATATATTGTATGTTGTATACTATATATATGTTATTGTAGAGTATAGTTGATCGGCACGTAGAGTAATATATTCATATATTAGGTATATTGTATTATTATATACTATATACACAAAAGGTACTATTATATTATATTATATACTATATATAATATACAAATTTAAATATACTAATCTCTACTATTACACCACAAATATTTTGTTATCATCTTTTCAATTAAATTTACCATTTTGAATACCATATAATTTTATAAGTATATTTTCATGTACTTTTATTATACCATATATCATATTTTCATATACCATATATTTTTATATACTTTTCCTAATATTAATATATTCAAATAATTTCTTTTAGTCACAAAACAATAATTGCAACAGTCATCAAGTCAAATTAAAAAGAAAAATAAAGAGGAGGAAACGAAAGAAAAAAAATATTTTAAAACGGTAGATGGATTATGGAATTTGAATTTTATTTTTTTGTATATTTGGAATATTATATTCTTTCTCATGTCCTTTTCATATATTTATTTGGAGGGGTGGGGATAATTTTGAAGAAAGAGAAAGTAAAAAGTGAATATGCATTAATGTCTCGTTCAAATTGTGTGCGGATGTATGCTCTAAAGGATAGAAATGTGGAAAAAACTTATGACTTTTTAGAGAAAGGAAACGTCCACACAAAAATAGAGTAATTATTCAACAACAGAAGATAATATCGGTGGCCCGAAGAGCACAAAACGAGAGATGTCCAAATATCACTATAAATAATATCAAAGGGCATAACAGTACGAGAATTTGAAGCAACAAAAGGCAACTTAACATGTTTTCCAAGAGAACAAGAGCGACAAACATGAGAACTATGAGGTCTAGTACACTCAATATATTTATTTTGTTTAAGGAAAGAAAAAGCAGGTGCTCCCGGATGACCCAAATGTGCATGCCATAAAAAATGAGCTAAAGCTGCAAAAGTGGATGGTAATTTGTCTTGATGTGTGGTTGTGGTGATTGAATAAAGCTCTCCCCGATTATCACATATCATTAGATGCATTCCCGTCTAAAAATCCTTCACGGAAAACCCAAAAGGATCAAATTCAACAGAAACCCAATTATCAGTGGTAAATTTTTTGACTGAAATCAAGTTTTAATTAATTTAGGTGCCTGAAGGACATTTTTCAAAATTAACGATGGGTTCAGGGGAGACAAGTTTGTAGTACCATAACCACGAATTAGAATTGAATCACCATTTTCGACAATTATACCACGATTATTGCTCAAACTAAAATAGGATGAGAGATTACCTTGTGAGGACGTCATAAATGGGACCGGCTTTCTTTGGGTTGCTTTGGACCGGTCTCTTTGGGTTCTTTGGACCGGCCTGTTGGGGCTGCTAGACCGACCGTTTGGGTTCTTCCGGATGTGACCTGGGCCTGGCCTAGTTACTGCCGGCTGGATAGGGGCAGGGCGGCACGGCCCAAAGCCATTGTCAGGCCCATGGTGTCGGCCCACTGCCCCAGGGTACCCTCGGCTGCCCGCGGCCGCTGCCGTAGTTTTTGTTCCCATTACCGCTGTTTCGGCCCTTCTGGCCACGACTTGGCGGCAAATTTTTAAATTGTGACGAACTCTCATCGAATTGAGCGGCAACCAAGGCGGAATTTGACACGGTGACTGTCTTCTTGGCAAAACCAGCTTCTTCGAGAATGATTATATAATGGGCTTGGTAAAATGGTGGAAGAGGATTGCTTTGGCGGATGAGCGTACCCACTCCACTATACGCGTCGGTGAGGCCGACCACTAGTGTTAAAACAAGCCGATTATTAGTGACCGACGCGCCGATGTTCTTGAGTTGGTCCGACAACACCTTAAGTCATTGACAATATGCGGAAGCATTGGAAAAGTCTACCATGTCGGTGGTGGAGAATTCTTGTTCAAGAGTAACGGCCCGGAAATTTTTGTTGTCTTGGAATATATCGCATAAGTGATCCCAAGCCTCCATCGCCGTGGAGTCAGGCTCAATAATTGTATGCAGCAAATCGCTAGAAATAGTGGCATAAATTCATTGAAGAACTGTCGCATCAAGGGTTAACCATAATTCTCTTTCTTGTTGCGTTATTTCTAGATGCTACGCAAATGTACGTATCACAATTTGTAATAATTTCGGTAAGACCGAGTATCGTCCACAGAGATTGATTTATCAAGTACCAATTAACTAATCTTTAGTTTCAATTTGGCTAACGAATATAAGTGATGATTTCTAAATAAAGAATTAACAAACTAACATGAATTTCTAGAATAAAATAGCAATGAAAACACACGAGGTTTAATTCAATAATGAAGGAATTAAGGTTTCCAATCTCCTCAACTTTCCCCTCTATCATTCATTAATGCAAGACTAACGATTCTTCTTCTTATTAAGATAGCACGTTAACTGAGATGTTCTATATTCCGGTTAGGACATATAAAAACTCAACCTAAGTGAGAACTTTCTATATTTCTATGATAAGTTCGACCACATAGGAGGATTAAGATCTATAACCTAAAACGCTACACAGACAATCGTGATACTCTCGTTCAAGATTAAACCTACGTCTAATCAACTATAGCATATTCAAATCTCCCTTTTCAGATCTCGATTTGAAATCATATAGATAATGAAAACTAACGGCCAATTAATTCTCATTCAATAAACGCAAGTTGAATAGATTTTAATAGATGAAGAAGAACATTAACAATGCATTAAATCATAATAGAGTTTCAAGTGATTCGACGGAAAACCCTAACAAAGTAATTAGCTCCTAGACATGCTAAGAAAACTAATTAACTTAATATCCAACATAAACTGAATAAAGTAAAGAAAAGGAACTTGAACAATAGATGTCTCTAATGGCTTCTTGCCTCAAAAGTGTTATATCTTTTTACAAAAACGTTTCCCCCAATATATATCACGAAAAACTCCCAAAATGGACCTTTTTGCCCTTGTTAAATTTAGGTTTTTCGCTGCCCTGACGTCGTCGGCGCTGCGGCTCAGCTATTAGAGCGTCGCGACGCTAATTCGCCTCTGAAAGTCATCACTTTCTGCTAGTGTAGCGCCGCGGCTCTTCAGCTTGTTGCGTCGCGGCTCTTCAGCCTTCTTCGTCCGGAATTCATTTAAATTGTTTTCCGAGCTTCCTAAGGCTTCTTTGACTTATCTCTTGTGACCAGTTATACATTTTTGTCCTTAATAGCCGTATATTTCCTTTGGATTCGCCTTATTCCTTTCTGAATCACTTAAAACCTGAAAACACACAAACACAACGCACACACATAATACTGCACAAAACAACTAAAAGACAAACAAAAGACTCCCTAAAACACACTCTAAAACAGTACTAAAATCTATCTAACATTCGTCCTTGCCTTTTTCCGGCGGAATTATGTGATGAATGACCCGGTGGGAGCGATAGTGAATCTTGAAAAACTCCGTCCACGTTGCATAATGGATGTTTTCCATCTCAAGAGTGATGGAAATATGAGATTTGATGTTGGAAACTGTGAGGGCCGAATGAAAAGAAGATTTTGAGTCAGACATGGCTGACGGGGAGAAAGGTTATCGGCGGGAACTTTCCCTACACTACTGATACCATGTAAAAAATAGTCTTCTTTGATTATTTTATTAATGATTTACACTATATATAATTGTACAAAAATATCTACCTTGCTACAAACTAGTTAAATAATCAATCCTAATTACAAGAGAAATCTAATTCTACCTAATATAGGATATGTAAAATTTTAAATGAAATCTAATTCTAATTCTATTACTATTAACTCATAAAGAATCTTCCCCAACACTGCCATGGCAAAAATCCTCCTGTTTTATATCAAAGAAAAATCAATGAAAACATGCTAGCTTGAAGACCTATTACTGGATTGAGATAGTGCAATTTAATTTTGCAGTCATTAATAAAAGAGAAAAATTGAATGCCGAAATTCTGTTTTGTCCTGCAAACATGGCTTCAGCCCTTAAAATAAAAATCATGGCTATGTCATGACTCATCAGTATGACTGTTAAATTGTTAATCAGATCACGAGAAAAAGATATAGTAAACTTATAAATTCATCATTCGAGTACTACACATAAAAAATGGTTTCATCATTTTGGTGTATTTTTGCTTCTATTGTTTTCCTCCATAAAAGAACCTAAAGCTTGAGGATGATGATGATAGTCAGGTTGGGTCGGATCAATAAAGAAAGTGGATAATTTTTTTTGAAATCAAGTAATTTAAGAGGATTTAGGGTACAAGTATGAAGTTTGAAGAGAGCTGAGTTATTTTTGTTCACAATTAATAACATTAGCTAATAAAACAAAATAGAAGGGTATATTTGACCCTTTCACCTTTTTTAAAAGTAGTTGTAGTCTTTTTAATTACCATTTCAAAAAGTTGTATTTGTGTAATTTTTCCTTCTCCTTCTCCTTTCAGTTATCAGAAGAAAAGCGGTAGCACAATCTATCAGGAGCCCAACATACATAGCCCAGAAAAAGAAGCCCAACATACATAGCCCAGAAAAAGAAGCCCAACATACATAGCCCAGAAAAAGCAGATCAGTAACTTTCAGCCCAATATTTCACATAAACGCACTCCATTATCTCAAGTGCCAATACCAAAATTCAGAACAAAGTGGGAAAAAAATAGTAAGATGCCAACAAAAGTAGAATATGTAATTGCAAAATTTAAAATATGTGGTCTGCTTCTATATTCACAAGCTACAATACACAAGAAATGCAGTATAATTATAAACCCACAGGGATCAAATGGTGATTCACTAACTTAGTGGTAAGTGTCTAGCACATTATAACCAGGTTTCAATTCAGATAAGCGGATCGGATTGAATTTGGCGATTAAAATGACTATTTTTATAAATGGACATCCAAAAGTTACTGCAGCTAAAATGAGCTAAGAAACGGAATATAACCCAATCCGTTAAATTTTTATTACGTTTTAATTTTCTTGTTTATTTTCTTATAATTTATTTAAGTACATAATAATTTTTTTATTATGGCTATATGACACATCAAACAAAAAAATTTAAAAATATTTTGATAATGAGTAAATTCTGAGCTACATATCAGTCCATGAAAATATGACCCGTTCAAACTTGAACGGGTTAGGCCAGTAATATTTTTCCTCGGCAAATTTTGCTACACCTAGCTGCCCTGTATATGTTATGATGATTTAACAATGTTTACTTCAGTGTCCAGAACCATTACAAATGTAAATTTGTCTCTGTGTGACTTATAAGTCATGGGTCCAAGTCGAGGAAGCAATCGCTAATGTTTGCATTAGGGTATACTGTCTATATCACACCCAAAGGGTGAGGCCCTTTCCGAATTCTACTAACATATAATGCTTTGTGCACCGAACTACTTTTTCACTTGAGAATCTAGAACCAATGCAAGACATCAAATAGAGTCTCATGCATTTTTGCCATTTTAATTAAGTACTGGCAATTTAGCAAGTAGTACCATATTTCAGTAATTAGCTGCGTGAGTTACAAGGCAAAGAGCAATAATGTAGTCAAAATATTTCAATACTCAGTTCTTATTTTATTTTTATATCCAGCTTCTCGGCTTACGTCAAATTATTTCTAAGATAGTAGCCCCGGTCCCTCAGCACTACTACCAGTAAATCGGGGGATGTGCCTGAATAATCAGGGTTTGAGACCAGAGCAATTGATATCACCTACAAGGTCCTACCACATAAGAGAACAAATTGCTCCCACTGGGATTTAAACCCACGCTGCAGACCTCCAGCTGGATTTTAAGTTCTCCTCCTTTGTCATCCAGCTATGCCCGGGGACTATATTCCGTTCTTATTGAATAGGCAGCCGGGGGTTGTATTTTGTTTTTCTTTTGTCTTGGGAGCATGATTACGAGTTCTAGAAAATATTAAATGGTGAGCATGTAAAATCCCAACAAACATTCCTCATCCCTGTGCTTATAAACAGTCAATTTATTGGCAGTTCAAAGATACACAAGCCAGCGCCACTGCTTTGATATGGGAAAACACTCAACTCTCTGCAATTCCAAAAAACTAGCACGAAAAAATGTAATTACAAAGGGAGTAATTTTTATTTCTATTCTTTATTCCTTTTTAATTTATTTTTATTTTAACTTTTTAAATTCTTTTTTTTCAAATATTATTCTTTTTATATTATTATTTCTTTTCTTTATTTCTCATTTTCCAACCTTTACTTCACGTTCTTCTACATAATTGATAATTCTCATATTGTACTTCTTTCTTATTTAATTTTCTTTATTTTTTTAAATTTCATTTAGCTATGTATTTAGCTATGTTAGCTTTTTTTATTTTTTTTATTTTATATTTCAGTTAGCTATGTTATTATTCTATTTTTAAAAAGTTACACCTCCTAATCTTAGAAAGGATACTTATAACGAGCTAGTGATGTCATCAAAGTTGAATTTCGTTGTTGGATGAGGTTATATGCAAACTTAGCTTATATTGAGTGATGTTAACATTGGTAGATTACTTTTTAATATTTAAATAATATTATAAAATTATGATTGTAAATATATTTTTTTGTCAAACATGTTGTCCGTGATGTTATTGCAAAATGTAAGCTTCGTAAGAAGTTCTTATTAATTGATTCAATTAAAATATTATTTATTTATATATATCATCTCTTTTACAATACTAGTTACAAATTTATAATTATTTAATTCTATATTTTTAAATGATTTGTATTTTGAATACACAACGATAGATAAAATTAAGTAATATTTGTTATATGAACATATATTTGTCAAACATTAACATTTAGTTTTTGATAATTAACTTTTATTTTAAAATTTTAAAATATTAAAATATTAAAATATGTAATTACACTTGTGCAACCAAACAATACGCTTGTAATTATAATGTAATTACCTTATGATAAACAAATAGGTCATCGTAATTACTATACTGTGTAATTACTAGGTTGTGTAATTACTACCCTAGTAATTACACCAATTCCAATTACCTTGTGGCTTTTCCAAACAGACCCTAATAGAGTAAAAAACAATGTTCTATACTAGTATTACTATTAGTATACTCCATCCTTTCAATAATAAGTGGTATTTTACACTTTTCATTTTATTTCAAAATAAGTGGTGCTTTAGGATTTTAAAAAGAAATCGACCTTATTCTTTCAAAATTACCCTTATTTATATAACTAAGAATCATTTAGTAGTTTTTCTTTTCTAGGTATTAATTAAGTGTAAGTTAGTAAAAACACTCATAATTTTCTAGAAGTGAGTAGTTTTTTAAGGGGTATGCATAAGCTAAAAACACCACTTATTATAGAACGAAGAGGGTATATGAATGAAATATTTTACTCTATCCATATATATGTAATTTTAAACTCTTAGAAATGATGAAAAGAATGCCCCCAGGGGCACAGGCGAGTTGGTAAGTGGCAAGGTGATTGGGGTACAACCACTCCGACGTCGCGGGTTCGAATCCGTGTGGTGACAGTCTTTGCTGAAATATTGCAAGGGCAATTTCTTTGGGTTCGTGTCCCGTTGATCCTCTCCCTTGCAGGGCTGTCACTCGTGCATATCTCTCGATTTATATCCCACCTGACCAGAGGGCCTCTGATATAGGTGGGGGGTTTCGCGACTTTCCCCTCCACGAAGAAATGATGAAAAGAACGTGTTTAGAAGGGATCATGGGTTGTATAGGATCATGCGCAAAGGACGCACGCGGACTGACTCAAAAACACCTCATCTTTCTTCCAACTCATTAACCTCAAACTTTGTTTCTCTTCTTGGTTTCGGTAATACCTTCCATTTTCTTCACATATATTAATGGTTGTTTGATCATGTAATGCACGTGGATAATTTTTTTAATGTTTACTCGTGTTGTGTTTAATACTATCAAGGACTAATTTAAGATGCTTCCAAGGCACTCTTTTCTCGATATTTTTGTCTTTCACTATCTTTGGATCTCCAATATTGTCACTCTTTATTTGTTTATTTCTCCCTAAGTTCATTTTTATTTATTTACGATGGATCTTATACTTTTTTTTTAAATAATAAATGAAATGCATATTTTATCATAATATCTAAATTAATTTGTGTATAATATCAATGAATTTGGGAAATAATTTAGAGAATCAATAGTTAATATTAAAAGTAAAATAAAAGGACAGCTCGGTGCACTAAGCTCCAGCTATGCGCGGGATTCGGAAAAGGGCCAGATCATAATGGTCTATTTTATGCAGTCTTACCTCACATTTCTGCAAGAGGTTGTTTCCACGGCTTGAATCCATGACCTCCTGATTACATGGCAGTAACTTTACCAGTTACTTTAAAGCTCCTCTTTAATATTAAAAGTAAAATATGAAGAAAAAAAATCTATAGATATGGTAAAGTGGACAAATAAATATAAAAGTTGTTTGCTTCTATTTGTGTTTATGAAGAGCTAATTCAAGATGTTTCTGAGGCACTCGATTAGTTCACTCTTTTCTCGATATTTTTGTCTTTCACTATCTTTTGATCTCCAATTCTACTGTACGTCATTCTCTTCATTTATTTATTATGCGGTCAGTCTAGTAATGTGTACATGTGATGGATGTATTTAAAAACGATTTTGTCTTACACGGCAAACACCTTGGGTTAATCAACCAGGGCATGTCCAAATTCAGCCAATGCTTTTCATATAATGTGCCTAGTTGGTACACATTCCATGGTTTGTTCTTTACTAGGAATTACAGGGGGTTGAATAACTATGATTACCTTAGTGTTTACACGCATGCCACTCTTTTTTTTGTCTTTGTCATGTTTTATCATTTTCATAACAAATTTATTGCTAATTAATGCCACCTCTATCTGTTAAATAAGTGTTGTAATTTGCTGTTTGGTTGAAATGTTTTCTATATATTTGATATACATGACAACCTGCTTGACATGAGTGAACAAGTTTTGACTGCCAAGAAGTATTATTATTAGTATAACTTTGTCTCTTTCTTTGTAGAGGTTATCGAGTGCTTTATAGAAGACTTGGTTATGAACGAAGTAGAGTAAGATATAGGCAATTCAGCTAAGAACGTGAGAATACTTTATTTAATCGGTTATATAGTAAAACGTACTCATACTTTTTTTTTGTTTTCTAATGATGTTCGGTATCTTCAATGGTGGTTGACTATATTTGAATTTCTGCCGAAAAAATTCACATTTAAAGGTAAAGCGCTCCCTAATAAGTGATAAAGGTGACTACATACTCATTTAGTGCATTCCACTTCAATCAGTATAACTCAAATTACCACCAATGTATGGATATAATTTCGTCACTTTTAATAAGAAATATTGAGTGAGAGTCTTGAGAATGAATTTTTTGTAAGGAGTCCACTCCTCTTTAATAGATCTTATGCGGCACGAATCTAAATTACTGTTCTAAGATAAGATTTGAAAAGCAGATTAGCCATAAGGAGATGACTAATTGTCTCTGTAAACCATAATTCATGGCCTAGTTGAATTACGACTATTCTCACTAGTCTTTATTTCCCTTCTCATCCAGCTTGAGATCGATTTTTACGTCGAGCGGGTTACAGACTTTAAAAAAGCACTATTGGGCCCACAGTTTCTCGAAGCCAAGAGGCTAAAGAAAAAGTCAAGTCCATCAACTGACGAAGAAAAGAAGGAAATGTCTCTTGTTCCTTATTGTTATGTAGTTGGTAGTTTGATGTAGGCCATGATTTGCACTGAGCCAAATATTGCACAATTTTCTTAAAACAGACACCCAACACGGGTCAAAAAAAGAGAGACCAACCCAAAGTGATGTAATAAGAAAAGAAGAACATGCCCCCAGGCCCCAACTAGTGACATTCCAATCAGTTAACAAAATTATATCATCCAGTACAAACAAATATACAAAGAACATTTTTTTTCTTTTACACCAAACGTCAACAAATCAGTAACACACAATTTGTTTAATCAACTAGACTGATTAGATTTAAAACCTGTACAAAATCGTGGAGAATAATTAACAATTAGCTAGGCATTATCAAATACTGCACGATTACATACATTAGTCATTAGGCATAGAAATTAGCCATGCGTATATTGGCTTTATTTTCTAAATCACTACATAATCATCAATGTAATTAAGATACCTAATCACGTATTGAATCGTATTTAGCCCAATTTTAAGTACATTGAAGGGTTGTTGAGATGTAACCATTAAATTGCAGAAATTTCATTTCTAAAATAAGGAATCTCTACTCATATAGTCATATACCTGATCAAATGGCTAAAAGTCATAGATATAGGTCCTTACCCTATCAATTGGGACCCAATAAAAACATTACCCCTTTTATATGCTCTATGCTTAGATCATATCTTACGTATTTAGGCTATAAAGGTGATAGCCAGTCATACAAGGTACAAAAAATGCTTTTGGGACAGAGCACAAAAGGATGTATAGATATTTTAGGTCTCCCTTCATTAAACTAAATATTTCGTTAAGTGTGTTTAAGATCTAATAAATATGTATAAGAAGTAATTGTTGACCTAAATATTTAGTATAGTTTTGTACATACACAGTATCATATTTTAAGTAAAAGTGTCCAACTGACCAACCTTCATTGTTTGTGATCAAATAAGCTTATTGAAGAATGTAAAACGTTCTATATCATGATGTTCTCCAATTTAATGACTCACCGTAAAAGCTTAATAAAATTTAAAGAAACGGCTATTTCACCCTAATTGGGCTTATAGTTTGGTAGATCAAATTGAATGAGGGATGTAAGGATGTCCCGTTATTCAAATTATTCGCAGGCGCACATAATAGTGAAAGTAGAGTGGTTGAAGCTCTTTTAAATCAACTACTATTATATTGAGAGGATAAACGAGTACTGATGGTTCACAATCCAATTACAAATGGAAATTACCTTTCGAAGAGACCCGTTTTCTCATCTATTTAGTTTATATATGCACGTCTTAGAATTGCTAATTGAGGCCTAAGATAAAGTATATATATTTTGATTGTTTGAATGTTATGTGATGCACACTTCTCTAGTAGAGCTAGGTCCCCCACTTTACCAGATGTTACTACAAGAAATTGGGACTCCATAAGAATTGTAATATTAGAATTTGTACACAGAAAATGACAATTTAAAGAAGTTTCCATTATGTAAAGTTTAAGAACCTTTGACTATAATAGCTATCCCTCCCATAGGCCATAACTGGCAATGTGACAATTGTCCCAACAGCTAAAGTTCTCTAGCATTCACCGTTCACCCTGTCTTTATCAGAAGATCATATATAACCTATCATGTGTGTACATTTACAGATTAAAAACGTGACCATTTTACCTACTCCCTCAGTCCCCGTTTATTTATCTCACTGTTATATAGAATTTAAGAAAAAAAGATTTTTTTAAAATAAATTATGATCTAAAATAAGTTAAGATATTTGTGCGGCTATTAATCATTTCATTAACGGTAAAATAAATATTTTAATATTAAATTATTACTAATTATAAAAAGTTTTTTTTTTATTTGGACCGATCAAAAAGGAAGAATATCACATAAGTTGAAATGGAGGGACTACTTTCTTTATTTAGGTGACGCTCTTGTTATATTTGTAAATAATTTAGCTCTAAACTTTTTATTTTACACTCAATGAAATATATTTATAGAGTCCTACGCCTAAAGGGCATGATTTTTAAGCTAAAATTTCAAAAGGGGTTGTGAACTACACGATAAACCAAAAGGAGTTTATCGTGTAGCCCTCCACGATTTGCAGTATAAGTTTAACGTTTCATAACGTTTGTCGTCTATCCCCAATTTTTTTAAAAAAAAATCTTAGCAAATTGTGGAGCCCTACACGATTTGCAAAGCAAAACATATTTTTTTTTAAAATAACATCTCAATTTTTTCTAAGAATCGTGTTTGGCATAAACTGTTTTCTCTTTATATCATTGTCCACTGTTTTGCTCCACATAAACTATTTTCTAAGAATAGATTCCTAGCTCAATTCTCACAGCATAACCTTCATTCATGTCTATGCTTCTCTATTTAAATTGATTTCACGCCGGGGCTAAAAAGACTCAAGTTCTCTATTATTACTTTGCAAAATCGTGTAGGGCTCCACGGTTTTTAAAACATTTTTTTAAAAAAAAAATTGGGGACAGACGGATACTATGAAACGTTGAACTTACGCTGCAAATCGTGGAAGGCTGCACGATAAGCCCCTTTTGTTTATCCTGTAGTTCACAACCCCTTTTGGAATTTTAGCTTAAAATCATGCCCTTTAGGCGCCGGACTCTATATTTATAGCATCATAAATATCAAAGCATATTTAAGATCACAAATTTTGAAAGGTTTTCTTTTTTAAAAAAAAAAATTGATGTCTAATCAAATACCGATACATATATAATTGAAATAATGAGATCAGTGTGAAACAGATGTGACTCCTCTTTGTTCCCCCTTATCTACATTTTTCCAAGTTTTTATTTAGATGGAATGATTTATATTTAATTAATTAGAGAATGTGGTCTTAACAATGATTGAGATAATAAATTTTCACATATTTGTTCCCAATATGATTTGACAATCCACGATGTTAACCATGGTTAAGACCCTGATTCAGTTAACTAATTTGAACTATTGATAATCAATTTGGATAAATGTCACCCATTTCAATAAGAATTTAGGAAAATGAAAATAAGAGAAGCTGGATTCATACATATCAGTTACAATCTAGTGGTGACAACCCTGCATTATGTAGATACAAACTTCTCATTTCACCAAAAAGTCCTTTCCCTTTCTACATTTCATTGCTATTATGATTAACAGGCATATATTATATCTCACGTTAGAAAAAAATGCATGTTGAGAAAGCTAAGGCAAATTCATTTGTCAATTATTTCGAGGAATTAGGCAACTGGTTCTGTTGATTTTACTTATATGATTGACTCGCAAGAGAAACAAACTGAGATTGATTCCTAACTCAACGTTTGATCCTTGTCGGTTGCTAAATACATTGATGTCCGCTATGCGGGGGTCCGAAAAGGGCTATAAGGATCTATTATACGCCGTTTTACTCTGTACTTTTATAAAATGTTGTTTCCACGATTCGAATTCGTGACCTTCTGGTCACATGACAACAACTTTACCAGTTACGCTAAAGCTCTTTTCATTGATAATTCTTGATTGATTTTCCAATATCGTTTACAGACCCAATCTAATTAGAACAAAGAAAAGACAAACTCAAGTCAATATTATAATATTTATTTAGATTAACTTTCTTCTCTCCTTTGTATTTTGCTTTGTGATATCAGGTTGATATATATCAAATCACCATATAATAATCGGTCAATAGGTCCTTAATTTTTAAAAAAATAACAAAAAGAACCTCAACCTAAACTTTATATATTTATTAAAGACCGGAGAATTATAATCTTGTCTTGTTTGCAAATCAAAGAAAAAATGTTTTAAATTAAAAATCCGTCTATCTCGTATCCGAAAAGATCCACTTGTATCTATTTGTTGATCCTCGATGATGAAATTAGAGTTCTAATGGACAAAAATGGGACAAAATCTTAGTTGCATTATTGTATGACCGGTTCACTAAGTAAAAGAATCTAGTATAATATATAGATTCATCATTTTGCATAAATTTGTATATGCTAAGATTTAATGATTTTTTAGATAGATTGTAATCTTTCATATTGGATTGTGAGGATCGAATCCTCAAAAAGTAGTCCAACATTAGGTTTTAATGATTTTAAGTGCATAATTATAAACGTGCTACCATGTACATAACATACATTTATCTGACTATTATGTCCAACAATAGTCAGATAAATATTATTTCATGTACTAAAAATCTTATATACACACAAATATTATGATATGTTCAACAATTCAAATTTAAATTTATTTTATTAATTTTGTGTAAGTCAAATTATGTCACGTTTACCGAACTATCCTGAAAAAACTTACCCCACGTGTACTCACTTACCAAATCCGTCCATTAAAAAGTTAAACATCACTGTTTTATACGTATACAATCTAGGTATACAATTCACATAATTATATGACAAAAAATATGTAGAAGTAAGAATAGTTGAATCACACTATGTTATACTCCATTTTAAAGTATACAATTTAAATTATATACCCGAAGTCATCTAATATATGTACTTGCTACGTACTTTCTCCGTTCCATATTACTTATCCACTTTTTTCTTTACACATCTTTAAGAAAATATAAATAAAAAGTGTATTTTTATTGCCTTATTCTTATATTTCTCCAATAAATTACACTCTAATCAATATAGATTATTTTCAAGAACACTTACTATTAATGGTAAGATGTAAATTAACAACTAATAAGTAATTTGGATAAATATTTTTTGAAACGTGGACAAGTAATATGAGATGGAGGGAGTATTTTGTAAATATATTTTCTTGCATTGCTATTAATTTTCCAAAATTTTAAAACGGAAAGAGTGTCACGCATCGGGAAGATTGGTTTAAAGGACAGTCCTATTTGTCAGATTTACGACAAATTATAATGAGCTAATGGGTCCCTATTAAAATCCAAGAATTTCAGTTCATTCTAAAAGTTAACATCACTTTTAGGTCAAACGTCAGAAAATCCTTTATTCCTTCGCGTTGGAAAATAATTTAATTGAATGAAACACAACAAATTTGGAACGTTGGAGGGTTAATGATTTGAGCTAGAGACCAAGTAATAAGGAACACGGAAATATCTTTCATACCATTACAAAATTCCGATTCTTTTAATCAAAACCAAAAGTTGAATGTACTTATTTAAATCAAGTTTACTTTTGAATATTCTTTCTTCAAAAAATAAAAATATTGCTATATAATTCTTTTTCGAGTAGAGTCTAAAACGCACCACACGAGCTGATTAGATGCATGAGATAGAACTCGTACTACCTGTTAGCAAGGCTAATCGACTCTCTACTTTTTCTAAAAAAGAAAAAAACAGTAAAATATAAGGAGATTAAATTCTTGGACAAAACTAAACAGCTACGGACGATTCGAAATGTATTATTTCAATTTTTATTGATGTATGTTTCAAAAGGAACTTTTCATACTGGTCGAACGTCATTTTGCACCCTTTTATAGTTTTATAGGTAAGTAGAAGTAGTAGTACCATTTGGGCCATTGAGAGAAGCACAAACCATTTAGCTTTACATAAAAGACCAACTTTGTACCCCATTTACCAACACATCACTCCCTCTCTGTTCATCATGCAGAAAAAAATGGACAATTTAACATACATTTTAACTTATAACCCAAATGTAAAACTTTTATGTATGGATCAATGATGGGAAATAAAAGGTTAAAAGTTGAAAATCCAAAGTGATACTAAATTCATCATAAAGCAGAGAAATAGAGGACTCTGTTTTCTTGCTCAGATCCACCCGTCTTCGTTTTCCTATTCATTGTGAATCTATACGTCAAAGGCACCCTATTATTCCAAAATTGGTCGCCAATTCACTTCTCCATTTGTTCTTCGTTAACCAAAAATATTTTGATAACCCGTCATAATAATTTGAATCATAGTATCACGAGTTTGAATTCAATGACTTCCCTCTATTTTACTGTTGCCTATATTTTAAGAAAAAAAAAGAAAATTAAGATAAAATAATTGGAAACTTGAGAGCTGGAAAAACAACCTACTCCAACAAGAACTTCTTCACAATCTTTGCGCTTGGTTCCAACACATGTTTTTCCCATAG
Organism: Anisodus tanguticus; assembly: GCA_034509755.1. Lineage (NCBI taxonomy): Eukaryota > Viridiplantae > Streptophyta > Magnoliopsida > Solanales > Solanaceae > Anisodus > Anisodus tanguticus. The sequence goes on along the minus strand of CM067542.1, from coordinate 52,198,625 downwards.
TTCCTTCGCCGCCGTATTCTTGCCGGAATCTGACGTCATCGCCGCCGTGAATGTCCTCGTGGCATCCACTCTTTGTAGGTTCCACCCAGCTTCTCTCAACCGCATGATCTTCCACACTTGCATCTCCGCTAATACCCTCGTGTTCTCCTTTATCTCCTTCACTACGTCGTCGTATGATCCTTCTCCTTTAAAATATCTCTCGAACTCCGGTACCCCTATCGCCTTCCGGATCCCGCTGACCCGACTCACTGACCCGGAATCGGAAAATCCCTCTTTCTCAAAATAATTTTCCAGCTCTTCCAACATCTCCGAGTCAAGCATTTCATCAACTCGTTTATCTAAATACTCATTCAATACAGTTGCCATTACATCAACCCAAATAAAACAACACTTATAACGAAGCTTATTCGGCGGTTCAAAAATATCAAATCTGGAATAAAATCGTTTTGTCAGCAGAGCATATATAAATGAGTTGGACCCACCTACAATAAACGGGATTTTTCCGCAATTGATAATTTCATTGATTCGGGAAGATGCCGATGAACGGAAATCGGAGGGGGAGAATTCGGGGTGTGATTTAGTAGCGTTGAACTCACCGAGGAGATGGTGAGGAACACCGCGACGTTCAAGCATTGAGATTTTGTTGGTGGTAATGTTAAGGCCATTGTAAACTTGGATTTTATCGGAGTTGATAATTTCGGAAGAAGGAAAGAAACGAGTAGCGAGGTCGATTGAGAGTTTTGATTTTCCACAACCAGTAGCACCCATTATTACGACGATCTTTTTGGTGGGATTTTGTAGTACTGATGTGATAACATTACGGGTCCATTTGAGTTTTTTGGGGAGAGAAAGAGGGGAAAACAAAGTGTTTGATGAGCAAAGAGGCGACTGATTAGTCGTGGTTGTTGTTGATAGGAATGATAATTTGCTCATAAGGGAGATAATGATGGTGTAAACTCAAAACTACTTATATACACAGTAACATATGTTATTAATCTGTATTCCAAAAAATCAGTAAACAATAATAATTAAAAAATGAACAGAATCAGTGTTGGAAAAATAAAAATATTTTTCAGAATATAATCGAGCCCACTTAGTTCAAAGTGTGTCCTTAAGGAAATTATTCCCCTCACAGTACTCGAGGTTGATGGAATATCCTCTCCCAGGATAGAACGATTATCTTACCAGAATAGTAGTACTCCAAATTCCGATAGCGGCGAACCACTCAACAAAGAAGATATATCACACGAATTTGTTTATGCGAAGAAGAAGAAGTTTGTGTTGTTCAGAAAATTCGTAAGTAATATTCTGAGGAATCAAACGAATTTATAGCCATGGAAGTACTGTTTCTGAAGGTTTGCAACCTTTCTGAACAGCAACTGAAAATGGTGGAAAATTTAAATAAGGAAAAGAAATCGGGTCAGACAGCGGATCCGGCCGGATCGCGGGTCAGGGTCACTAACGGGTAGGATTGAATAAGTTAATTAATTTAATTAAATAATTAAAAATTAAAGAAAATTTGGTCCAAAAAGATTATCAATCAATCAGATCATTTGACCGAATCCGAATCCGAATCCGAATCCGAATCCGAATCCGAATCCGAAGCCGAAGCCGAAGCCGAAGCCGAAGCCGAAGCCGAAGCCGAGCGACGACGACGGCGCGAGGGGTCCTTGCCCCCTCAACCCTTTTACTGACAAGAAGGAGTAATTCTACTTATAAGTAGAAGAACTTTTCTTTCCACTACCGATGTGGGACAAATGCTTATTTTATAAAGCAAGAGGGAACTCCCACTTTTCTTTCCACTACCGATGTGGGACAACTCCCACTTTTCTTTCCAATCATTTACCATTCACCAATATCAATACCCAACAATCCCCCACATGAATGGGGAATGGCTATAATATAAAAGTGCGGACAAGTGTGATATACAAGCGAGAATTGATTGCATCTGGATAAGTAGGTTTCCCTTTGAACTTTCCGTAGTGAACTTATATCGGATATACTCGATCAATCGGTAGATTTCATATCTTTGAACCGTCGAACTTTGTTGTATACCTAGACAACATAAGTCACACAATCAACCCTCAACCATTTATGGTTCTCACGGTTGTGTTCGTTTCAGCCATGAACACTTCCTGGTTTCATGAGTGCGTAGAGAATGGGCCTTCACTGTCATTCCCCTTTAAAGCGGCTTACACTTAACACTCACATAAGTGATTTCTAAACATGTGGTCCTATAGCCACATTATCTGGTCATACACTGCCAGATTTAGATAATCATTAAAGAACCTTAATGCTTTATTAACTCATTAACAAGCCATAAGGTTTTATCCTTATTTCTGAACATTGTCTTCATCCGAGAATGGGTTGAGTTATTTGACAATGTTGAACCGTCAGTCACAACTTTGTTTGATCTCCTTGAACCTAGCTCTTGGGATCTCCAGTCTGCTAGGTAGAGTTACCGCCATGATGACTTGTCCTCGGCCTTAACCCCATTCCCATTGATGATCTACTAACTCCCTCTCTAGATAAGCCTTTTGTAAGCGGATCCGCCACGTTATCTCTTGACTTTACATAGTCAATCGTGATAACGCCACTAGAGAGGAGTTGTCTAACGGTATTGTGTCTTCGTCGTATGTGACGAGATTTTCCGTTGTACATTACGCTTCCCCCCCTACCTATTGCTTGCTTGACTGTCACAATGTATACATATAGGAGCCAAAGGTTTGGGCCGAAATGGAATATCTTCTAAGAAATTCCGGAGCCATTCAAATTTCTTCACCGGCCTTGTCTAAAGCTATAAATTCGATTCCATTGTAGAGCGGGCGATGCATGTCTGTTTTGATGATTTCCAAGACACCGATCCACCCCCAATTGTGAAAACATAACCACTCGTGGATTTAACTTCGGATGATCCGGTGATCCAATTTGCATCACCGTATCCTTCGATCACGGCGGGATATTTGTTATAATGCAAAGCATAGTCTTGGGTGTGTTTTAAATACCCCAAGACTCGTTTCATTGCCATCCAATGAGTTTGATTGGGATTACTCGTGAATCGACTCAGCTTGCTTATAGCACATGCTATATCTGGTCGTGTACAATTCATAATATACATCAAACTTCCCAAAACTCGTGCATAGTCCAATTGTGAGTCACTTTCACCTTTATTCTTTTGAAGTGCAAAACTTACATCAATTGGAGTCTTTGCAACATTGAAATTTAAATACTTAAACTTGTCAAGTACTCTTTCAATATAATGAGACTGCGATAATGCTAGACCTTGTGGAGTTTTATGAATTCTGATACCTAAGATCAAATCAGCAACTCCTAAGTCCTTCATATCAAATTTGCTAGCCAAAGATACGCTTCGTAGCATTTACATCGGTAATATCTCTACTCATTATCAACATGTCATCAACATATAAACAAACAATGACTTCATGATTTGGAGTATTTTTAATGTAAACACATTTGTCACACTCATTAATCTTAAATCCATTTGCCAACATTGTTTGGTCAAATTTCGCATGCCATTGTTTGGGTGCTTGTTTAAGTCCATAAAGTGACTTAACAAGTTTGCACACTTTCCTTTCTTTACCAGAACCACAAAACCCTCAAAGTTGTTCCATGTAAATTTCTTCCTCCAATTCTCCATTTAAGAAAGCTCAGTCTTGACATCCATTTGATGGATTTCAAGACCATATACGGCCGCCAGTGCCACTAACACCCGAATAGATGTTATTCTTGTTACCGGCGAGTATGTGTCAAAGTAATCAAGGCCTTCTTTTTGTCTATAACCTTTGACCACAAGTCTTGCCTTATATTTGTCAATAGTGCCATCAACTTTCATTTTCCTTTTCCTTTTAAAAATCCATTTTGATCCTAAAGGTTTATTTCCAGGAGGAAGATCAACCAATTCACATGTATGGTTGTTCAAAATTGATTCAATCTCACTATTGACTGCCTCTTTCCAAAATGTCTTTGAATCGAAGAAGAAGACATTGCTGCTTTAAATGTTTGAGGCTCATTTTCAAGCAAGAATGTCACAAAATCTGGTCCAAAGGAAGTAGATGTCCTTTGACGTTTGTTACGCCTTGCATCCTCTTTACTTGGTGTATTTTCCTTTGGTTCTTCCCGCGGTCGTTTAGATCTTTCACTTGACGACTCACATTCAGTTTTATACGGATAAATGTTTTCAAAGAATTCAGCATTATCTGATTCAATTACCGTGTTAACATGAATTTCGGGATTGTCCGATTTGTGAACCAAAAACCGACAAGCTTTGCTGTTTGTAGCATAGCCAATAAAAACACAATCCACAGTTTTGGTCCGATTTTTACCCTTTTGGGCAAAGGAACTTGGACCTTTGCTAAACACCCCCACACTTTGAAATATTTCAAGTTGGGTTTTCTTCCTTTCCATAGTTCATATGGAATAGATTGTGTTTTGTCTTTGTGGGGCACCCCGTTGAGTATTCGGTTAGTCGTAAGGATAGCTTCCCCCACAAGCTTTGCGGTAAACCGGAACTTATTAGTAAGGCATTCATCATTTCCTTTAATGTTCGGTTTTTCCTTTCCGCAATTCCATTTGATTGTGGTGTGTAAGGGGCGTAGATTGATGAATAATTCCATATTCTAAACATATCTCTCGCAAAAGGAGATTCGTACTCTCCACCCCTATCACTTCTAATCATTTTTATCTTTTTATTCAATTGATTTTCACTTCGTTTTTGTATTGCTTAAATGCATCAATTGCTTCATCCTTACTATTAAGCAAATACACATAACAATATCGAGTGCAATCGTCAATAAAAGTTATAAAATACTTTTTTCCACCGCGAGATGGTATTGACTTCATATCACATATATCGTGTGAATTAAGTCTAAAGGATTTGAATTCCTATCAATAGACTTATATGGATGTTTAACAAACTTAGATTCAACACAAATTTCACATTTAGATTTATTACACTCGAATTTAGGCAATACTTCTAAATTAATCAATTTTCGCAAGGTTTTGTAGTTGACATGTCCTAAACGAACATGCCATAAATCATTTGACTCCAATAAGTAAGACGAAGCTGAATTTTTATTAATACTCATCAACAACCATTACATTGAGTTTGAAAAGGCCCTCGGTGAGGTAGCCCTTTCCTATGAACAATTCATTCTTACTTATTACAATTTTCTCACTAACCAACACGCACTTAAACCCGTTTTTGACGAGTAGTCCAAATTGAAACTAAATTTTTCCGAATTGTTGGAACGTGCATAACATTGTTGAGAGTCGGGACCTTGCCGGAAGTCATCTTCGAAGTATCTTCCCATATCCTTCAACCTTGGTCGTTTGCAAGATTTCCCATAAACAATACCTCTTCGGGTCCAAATGCGGAGCATAGGTTGCAAATGCTTCTTTTGTAGCGCAAACATGTCGAGTGGCACCGAATCAAGCCACCACTCATTTGGGTTTCCAACCAAATTGCACTCCGATAGCATTGCACACGGATCATCCATATCATCATTCTTTTCCACCATATTGACTTGTCCTTTTCCCTTGTTCTTTTTCGGAGACGAAAATCGGGGGCTTTGTGTCCACTTTCCCACAATTAAAGCGAGTTGCCCTTGAACTTTTTCTTGTTGGAATCCTTCTCCTTTCCGGAGAAGATCTCTTCCTTTTCTTGTTCTTTTTCGAGCAAAGCATCTTCAACGATGTTTGCCCCTTCAATTGGTGAAGTCTTACGGTACCTCTTCTCGGTGGTTTTGTTATCTTCCTCGATCTTGAGACGAATCACAAGATCTTCCAACTTCATTTCCTTTCTTTTGTGCTTAAGATAATTCTTGAAATCTTTCCATGAGGGAGGCAACTTCTCAATCATTGCGGCCACTTGGAACGCTTCATTTACTACCATACCTTCAAAGAATAAGGTCATGGAAGATAAGTTGAAGCTCTTGAACTTGGGTTCCAACGGTTTTTCCATACACCATTTTGTAGTCTAGGAATTTGGCAACCACAAACTTCTTCAAGCAAGCATCTTCGAGTTTGTACTTCTTTTCAAGTGCAATCCATAGTTCTTTGGAAGTCTCTACTTGCACCGTAGACGTTGTACAAGTCATCTTCTAAGGCACTCAAAATGTAGCCTTTGCACAAAAAATCAGCATGTTTCCAAGCCTCGGTAACCATGAACTGTTGGTTGTCGTGCATGTCGGCGGCAGCACGGGAGGGTCCTCATCGGTGAACTTTTGCATACCAAGGGTGGTAAGCCAAAAGAACATTCTTTGCCGCCATCCTTTAAAGTTGGCACCGGTGAACTTCGCAGTTTCTCTCGGTAGGGTGGCACGCAGGTACGGGTTGTAGGAGTAACCGCCGGTGCGTATTCGCAGAGGTAGTTCCGGTCTCAATTGCCATTATTCGTTTGTCACTGTCAAATTGACAAACTGTTTTAGTTAATAAAACCAGAATAGCAATTCAATCACAGACTTAGACGATGAAGATTTTATTTCTTCAAATCGCAGTATAATTATGAAACTTTAGTTTTCCAACGAAGTTTTTATATCTTCGAGTCAGAATACTAATATTCATATGGAGTAGAAAACTACACAAGTTTTAATCTCCAAACCAGAATACAGCAACGATGAAGTTTTTATGTTCTTCAAATCGTTGTACAAGTATGAACTTTAATACTCCAATGAATTTTTTTTTTATGTCTTCAAGTCAGAATATGAAATTTCATACGGAATAGAAAACCACACAGGTTTTAGTCTCCAAAACAGAATACAAATTAATCTAAAAACATAATTTTCTTAAGATTGTTATTAATCTGTATTCCAAAAAACCAGTAAACAATAATAATTGAAAAATGAACAGAATCAGTGTTGGAAAAATAAAAATATTTTTCAGAATATAATCGAGCCCACTTAGTTCAAAGTGTGTCCTTAAGGAAATTATTCCCCTCACAGTACTCGAGGTTGATGGAATATCCCCTCCCAGGATAGAACGATTATCTTACCGAATAGTAGTACTCCAAATTCCGGTAGCGGCGAACCACTCAACAACAAGTATATCACACAGAATTTGTTTATGCAGAAGAAGAAGAAGTTTGTGTTGTTCAGAAAATTCTTAAGTAATATTCTGAGGAATCAAACGAATTTATAGCCATGGAAGTATTGTTTCTGAAGGTTTGCAACCTTTCTGAACAACCACTGAAAATGGTGGGAAATTTAAATAAGGAAAAGAAATCGGGTCAGACACGCGGATCCGGCCGGGTCGCGGGTCAGGGTCACTAACGGGTAGAATTGGATAAGTTAATTAATTTAATTAAATAATGATTAATTAAATAATTAAAAATTAAAGAAAATTTGGTCCAAAAAGATTATCAATCAATCAGATCATTTGTCCGAATCCGAATCCGAAGCCGAGCGACGACGACGGCGCGAGGGGTCCTTGCCCCCTCAACCCTTTTACTGACAAGAAGGAGTAATTCTACTTATAAGTAGAAGAACTTTTCTTTCCACTACCGATGTGGGACAAATGCTTATTTTATAAAGCAAGAGGAACTCCCACTTTTCTTTCCACTACCGATGTGGGACAACTCCCACTTTTCTTTCCAATCATTTCCCATTCACCAATATCAATACCCAACAACATACACAAAACAAAAGGGTTATATATGGTTGCTTTGGCAGAAAATAGTAGTACTGAATAGAAAAACAAAAACAGAGTACTGGAAGGTGGTGGGTTGATGAAAGTGTAACAGATAATGGGATGGTTTGTTATACTATATTCTGTGTATATATATTCGCTGGTTCTTGTTTTTTGATCTTGAACTATTTGCTTCTGACTCGTTCTGCAATATTTCTTCGATATATATACACAAACCATTTTCAAGCTCTTATTTTTACTTCAATGGATATGGACACTATTCATTACATTTATCTTCTCCTTCATGGTTAATATAATTGCTGACATTGAAGTAAGGGAGTGTAGGGATTAGTATATGTGATTATTGGTTCTACTTACGTTTGCTTGCAATGGGAAGGAATATATGTGTGGTAACAGAATTCGGAGTACTGATGGTATGAGGGAGAATTCATGTCCAGTGTATCCCGATTTATATCCTTCACCCGCATTACTGACTTTGAAGGTTGCAATATATAGATATTTGGAAAAGGTTTACTCCTTCCGTCCCAATTTTAACTGGGCAAGAAATTTAAGAATAAAAAGAAAGATTTTAAATATTTGTGATCTAAAACAAGTTATTTGTATTTGTAGGATTATAAATTATCTTACTAAAGGTAGGAAGAAAAAATAAAAAATAAATTGTAACTAGATATATAAATGTGTTATTTTTTTGGGACTAACTAAAAAAAAAATAGTGTTATATAAATTGGGACGGAATATAAGTAATTACTTATAGGAAAAGTTACACATTTGGCCAAGCGGACAAAATAATTACATTCACTAATCAAATACACAAAAATACATTATTTTATATAAAGTATGTATATTTTTCATATATGAATATTTATATACAAATAAGACACATTTATCGGTTATTAATTCGGTGGGAGGCAATACAGTGTAGTAATTCCTTATTTATACTATTTAATGTAATTTAACCAACTATAACATGTTAAAATGATATTAAGTCTAATCAACCTCCAAATTTAGCTATGTGGATTATTCAAGACCATATAAAAAGATTAGTTATGACATCCATAGGGAAGGTGGGACTCTGAAAACCTACTCTTCTCGTACATGTTTAAGACTGGACATCTGAAGCGTATATTATGTAAGAGCTCAATAACTAGTAAAATAATAATTCAAATGAATCTGATTCCAACACCATGTTAAGAAACGAACCTTGGACCTAAATTAACCTAAAAAACTAACTTATAAGGTAAATATATTTTAAGACCATATAAAAAGACCAATTATTCCATGCACAAATGATGTGAGACTCTTGACATAACAATTTCTTATTGTTTCCTCCATCCCAATCTATACATATATATAGTTTGACTCCCCTGACCCCATAGTGGGAGTTTTGAGTGCATCAAACTGCCCCTTTATATAGTTTGACTCGACATAAATTTAAGAAAGAAATGAATTTTTTGTAAACTTGTAATGGCCACAAAAACTTTATATTATGAGTAAAATAAAAATTTTAAAATTAAATTATTTTTAAATTTAAAAATTTGACATTCCTTTGAAATTAGCTAATAAAATTAATTTCATACAAATTCTCCGCAAAAGTGCTTACTATGAACAATTACATATATTATTTGGTGCAATGTTTTCGAAGGAACATATATAAGAGTGTAGTTGTTTGTTAGTGTATAAGGATAAAGCCCAAAAAAGGGTTTATCTTTTCACATGAAAAGAAGCCCCCCAAAAAGCACTAACTATTTCTAGAAAAAAGCCTTACAATTTTATGCATTAGAAAATACAAGATGTAACTTTTAGGTATTAAAATATTTTAGAAGTTATGGTAGATATATTAAAATTCACTTATCGCCTTATTGTGTTTTAGTTTGATGGCATAGAGTTTTAAAGAAAGTAAGAAAGACTTTAGAGTTTTGTGATTTTAAATTAAAATTGTGAAAGGGGCGCGTCAAAATATTTTTTAAAATTATGTAATTTTAAACATGCGATATAAAACTTTGAAATTGATCCAAATAATTAATTAATCCAAATGCGAAACGAAAGTATTGGACCGGGCCGAGCTACCTTAAAGACACGAGGACGTGCGAATACCATTCATACCAAAAAGAAAAAGAAACCAACATGCTCTCCACTGTTCTCGATCCATTTCATTGGAATAATATTGAAAACTAAAATAAAAGTTTCGTTTTCCTATGCATATGACTACTAAGGTGAAAAGACAGGAGGTAAATTTCGACGAAATGCTCTGGATTTTAGGGCTGTCCAACGGGGCTCGGCGGGATGGGATCCAGCGGAACGGGGGAGGGTCGGGACGCGGGCTCTGGCGGGCCAAGCGGGTTGGGATAGACGGACCCGTCCCACATCCCGCCGGAAGAGGGGCCAGGATTTGGGGGCACGGGTCGAGTCGTGATAAGGATTTGTAGTTTTTTTTTGCCCCTTAATTTTAAAAAATAATATATATAAACACTTCAATAATTGAACAAGATAGTGTACTAAAAACATCTCAATGCTGTTTTTGTGCCTCTTATATTATTTAATAAAAATATGATTTCTTTGTAATACAATTTCAAAATTGCAACTTTGTGGTGTTGTTCAAAAGTTGCAAATCACATAGTAAAATTGCAATTAAAAAAATTACATAGTTTACCATACTTTTTCTAATTTTCTCGCAATGTCTTGAGGATCTTCGGTTGGAATTGAAATTTGTAGGTCAAATTGTTCGACATCACTTCATGTTCCCTCGGATAAGATTTCGTTGTAGTTGTTGTCTTCTTCTTCGTTGATCTCCGGTTGACCGCACCTTCTACGCTTCGATCGAATCCAATCTCTGAATAGAACTGCAATATCCAATGCGTCTCCCGCCAATGAATGTCTATGCTATCCTATTTGAAATCTTTCAACAGAAAAAATGCTTTAAGACGTTGTTGATGACGCTTGAATGTTCAACACATCTCGGGCCATCTTTGCTAGTGTCGGAAATGTCTTCTCATTTTGCCTCTAGTATTTCAGCAAGTCTTCATGTCCTTTATCATTGACAATTAATTCGTACGATACAACACCCTACAAAACATAAACATCAAATTCACTAACTTGTGAAGAAGTTGAACCACTAAACATTTTATTTCTAAGGCCTTGAATACTAGCAGCAGAAACCACATATTTTTTATAAGGTTGCAACGAAGTAGTAGAAGATGGTACAGAAGTCGGTTGATTATTTGCACTTTGTTGTTGGTAATACATATATACTTGTTTGCATTCAGTGTGTATACTAGACATAACTTCTTCTTTAGTTGGTTTGTGAGTTGGTTCTTCAGTTGGGTCTGTTGGAAGTACTTCTATACAATCATAAATCATTTCTATTAGTGTTTTACAACCGTCTACTTTAATAGTCGGATTTAATACCATAGGAAAAAAGTATTTTTTAAATTTTACATCTAGCTAGTTGATTCTCTTGATCCCTATCAAAAAAATCTCATGCAGCTGATTTTAATTTTCGTTCTGTAGGGCCTCGACTCATACTAGGGGGAATATGAGGCATTCCAATTTCGGTTTCAGGCTGAGACTCAGTCTGAGCCTGAGGTGCACTAGTGGGTGTGTCATCTAGATTATCGTCTAAATTAAAGTTTGGTTCATCTACCTTATCATCTAATGATATATCATTTAAAAAAATAGTTTCATCTATATGAGTGAAATCAATGAAATCATCGGGACTACGAATATGATTACTAGAAGAAATACCCCGCCCTTGTTACCCCTACTAGAAGAAGCACCCTTACCCTTACCTCTTAATCTTTCATTTTAATTATGCAAATAAATAATTAAACATAATGAAATTAAGTGCGATAATTAAAATAAAGTAACAATAATAATTTAAAGAAGGAATGAAGGTACCAAACGCCGACGTGTAATCGAGGTTGAAAATTGAAACTTTGCTCGATGGATGATCCTCAAGCTAGTTGCCAACTTCACTCACAAATTTTAACTTTGATATAAATGATAAAAAAAAATATAATATTTAGTAGGCAATGTAGAATTGTAGAGAGATAAATTGAAAGATTGTAGGAAGATTTGTGAGAAAAATGAAGAGGAAAATGAGGTATTTATAGTTGAGAAATAGGGTTAAAGTGTAAATATATTAACTTAGGGATTAAAAATAAATATTAAGGGGTAGTGGGTTTGGGGGGGGGGGGGGGGGGGAATGGCAGTTATAGCCGTTGCACGTTGTTGCAACGGTTATTTTTGCAAAGGTGGAGGGGGGCTAGCGGGGCGGGGCGGGATGGGATGGGATGGGGCAGGACAATGTCGGTATGGGACGGGATGGGATGGGGCAGGATAGGGTCGGTATGGGGCGGGTTGGGTCGGGACGTGCGTGACGATCCCAGGCCCCGTTATGAATTCGAACCCCGACACCGATAATTATTTTTTTAATGAGGGATCGAGACAGGGCGGCCTGGGTAGCGGGACGGGCTGGGTCGGGATCGAGTCGACCCGACCCACTGGACATTCCTATATAAAGTAATAAATTGTTATTCCATTTTTCCCACTTTCTAGCATATCTAAGTTAAAAAGTATATTTAGAAAGTTAAACATTTTCAATTGTTATTGCACTTTATTCATAAATTATAATTTAGCTTATGCTTCACTAATATTTACCAATAAGGATTATGATGGAGTAGTAATTTTCATACTTAGTCAAAGGTTTGAGGTATGAATTTTCTGGGTATGAAATTGCTTTTTGTTAGTGAACACTTTACCGCCTCAATATGAGACTTTCCGACACAAATCTGAATTTAATTGAGATCCAATGCGATTATCGAACACCGGATGAGAAAAATAGCTAAAATCTCTTTCTTTCTAGCATACTAATATCAAGTCAAATGCACTATTGAAAAGAAAAGTGATGATAGGACAGGAAGAAATACAGTATCACAAAATTGTCGACTTCTATGTTAGTTTAGCTACTGTATTAACTTTGAATATGGACCATATGCTAATTAATACATATATAATGTGATAATAGATACCTATGATTGATTATAGAGTTGCTTGTATTAGAAGTAGCCATTTGGTGAGGAACTATATGTGTTAGGCTTTAAGTAGGATTAGCACAAAATGCTAATATCGATTACTATGTGGAAGCAATATGGTACATTGGAAAAGGGATTTGTCCACCTGTATCGGCCGTACGTTAGGTTTAAAGTTAATACAATATTAAATTTATGAACATGCTGTATATATTATCGAAGAATCTTAGTTAGTGGAAATTAAAGGATAAATTGAGAGGTTTAAACATCAATTTCAGATCAAGAAAATTAACGATTAACTAATTTCTTTTTTAATTTCTTCCTTTTGGCACTAAGATCAGGATATTTAACCCTTATTTTTTAAAAATATAATAATACACTTAAGATATGAACATCCATTTGTTGCTTTGCCAGATCATTAATACAATTTCCAATTCTTGAATTGGTCCGTAAATAATAATGATGCTATTGACTCGAATCTTAAAAAAGATATTGAAAGGAAGATAGTAGTGAGACTGTGGACGGATAGGACTATGCTGATGGGGCAAGTCAAGTTTGTTTTTAATTAGATATTATTATTGCAAGTTTGCAACTAATTAATAAGTTAGTAGAGTTGCTTTTGTTTATTATCTTGTCTCTTCATGGAAGCTTAGGATCCTACTTGGCCAAGCTACCTAAATGAATTTATTTTTGAGAAGTTATTTTTATCAAAAGCGTTTTGAAAAAGGTATGTGTAGATATTTTATATTTACCCTATTAAAAATAGAACTCTACAAGACGAGTTCAATCAATCTTCAAGCTTTAAGAGTCTGCTACGATTTTTTGGAGGCTACTCTACTTTAAAAATTGCTCACGCCTATATAAAGGGACACATATTCCCTTGAAGAGGCATCTCGAATATCTCATAAACTCATGGGTATTCACAAAGAAATAAATATATTAAATATCGAATATCCCATAAACCTTTCACAAAGAGATCAAAACATCAAATATTGTCTACATCTCGAAATACTGAGGTGTTTCCCAACGATCTTGATTATCAAATACATCTCAAGGAAGTCTAAATCATCATACGTTCGAGAAATACGCTACTAGCGGCCATCGAATCACAAAGAAAATTTAGGATAGAAGAATCAACCAAATACATAGATTTGTTCTCACAATCTTGATAAATGAAATTACTCCGTTTATTTATTTTGTAATTGCATTTTATTTTCTTTATCTTGAGAAAATTTGTTGTAAACAAATTTTGGCACGTCCAGTGGGACAAGTTCTATCCTTCATCACTTCTCTCATAAATTAGATATGTCAAATCTTGACCCACAAAACTGCAAAGATGAAAACTTTATTTTAATGGGTACTTCAAATCTCGTTTTTAGTTTCAACAAGTCTACACTTTGATAAACCTAGAAGTAGGGGGGCATTTGTAGATCTTGAATTTTTTTATCAGATTAAATAGGACTCTGCAAGACGAGTCCAATCTGTCTTCAAATTATAAAGTTGGTTAGGGTTTCTTGGAGGCTACTCTACCCTAAACCCTAGATCACGCCTATATAAAGGGACACATATTACCTTAAAAAGGCATCTAAAAAATCCATGGGATATTCATTAAGGACTCATATTTCTTTGAAAAGACATCTCGAATATCCCATAAACAATTGAGTTTCCATAAAGATCATCAAATATTGTATTTCAAGACATCTCGAAAGTTCCATAAACTCATAGAATAAACAAAGATCAAGATGTGGGTGCACTTTTCTTGACAATCAAATACTTCAAGAAGATCCAAAAAAATCCTTTCATGGAGATAAATCTCAAAGAGGCCTACACCATCCTAGTTCGAGAAACACGCTGCTTGAAACCGAAGAGATCACAAATCTTGTTCATCTATGTTCTCATAGGGCTTGCTGTTGTGTGTTATTATGCAACAAGGAATGTCGAAGCAACATTTGATATTTACTCGGATGAAATTCTCAACAATCTCCTTCTTTATTTCTTTAAGAGCGACAACTTTGATCCATTTTGAGATGTAATCAATTGCAATCAAGATGTACACGTGCCCACCAGAAGATTTCGCAATAGACCAACAACATTCAATTCACAAGAACTAAATTGCCAAAATGAGACAGTCGGGTATAACACTTCGTTGGGATGATATATAAAATTTGCATGAAACTGGCAAGCTATGCATATTCGAGCTTAGTTCAAACAATCTTTCATCATCATTGGTAAAAAAATATTCCATCCTTTTTATGTGGAAGTGGAGCTTCAGTCCAGGTTGATGTGACCCACATACTCCATGAATGTGCTTCTTGCAAAGCTTGAATTGCTTCATCCTCCCCCAAACATCGCAAGAATATTCCTTCGAATGATTTTCCTTATAAAGTATCTCTAATAAATGAATCAAGGCGCATGGCGATTGATTTCGGCCCTTCTTCTTGAATTTACTGGTAGTATCCCATAAGTCAAATAGTCGATGGTGAGTTGTCTCCAATCTTCCTTCTCAGATTCAAAAACAACAACAAGGAGCTCAAGTTTGTTTTCTATATTTCCGCTGAAAGATTGCTAGAAAAGGCACTATGTGTGTGCGCCAAAATCTCTTTCAAGAGGGGATTGTTGGAAATTTACTAAATGTGGAAATAAGTATATCCCATTAATTTATGACTCGAACTATTGGGCCCGCACGTCGGAAATGTCGTTTCCACACACGTGCACACGTAGTGCTAAGTATCGCAAATTTCATTAGTGAAAGAGATATTGGTACGTATGTAATACGTTTGAGACATAGAATTATGGACGGTTATTGGCCAAATGACAATGTATTCCACGTTGGTAAATGAAGGAAGAAGTGTACAAAGTGTAAAATGAAACGAGTCGGAAATTGCCGCAGTACACCGTCGGAGCCGCGGCACCGGAGCGCCGCGACGTCTCCCAGGCTGCGCCGCGACGCAAAATGGCTGGTCAGCTACTGGAGCCGCGACGCTTCGGAGGCAGAATGCTGCGACGGGAAGTTGGAAAAATCTGACGTTTGGGCTAGTTTTGGAGCATTGATTCTCTATTACTTGCCACATGAATTCAGTCATTATTTGGGTGAATGCAACCCCTCAATCAAGTGCAATTACATGGCTATTGAATGCCATTAGTTGGCTAGTTGAGGGGTCTTCTACTTACACTATAAATTGAGGCCTTTGGCTCAATTGAAACACACTCAACACTCAGAAAAATACTCTAGATTTTCTGATTCTTCTTCTCTAGCAAAGTCACTATACTCAAAGTTCTTCAAGAGTAACACCTGAGCCTTTGCTCACTTGTTAAAGTTGATGTTGTATCTTGGGAGACTATTGCTCAATATCTTTAAAAGGAGATATACGGGGCAATCTTGTTTAAAGAAAGAGTGTCATCACTCGACTCAGCGAATCACACAAGCAATCAGTTAAGTTCTTGATTTCTCATTTATTGTAATAGTTAGTTTATCCTTTCTATTATTGTAATAATTACTTACTTTTCGTTCCCTACAACAATTGTATCCCAACAATACAGTAGTACAAGAATATTTAAACTAGGTAACTAATCAACCTAATTACAATAGAAAATATAATTCTACCTAAAATAGGAGACCTAATTACAATAGGAATACAATTCTACCTAAAATAAGAGATATACAATTAATGAACGAATATTCAATGAAATATTCTATTAAATACATATATGCATAAACCAATCCTCCTTTTTTTTATGAACAAAATTGGAGCACCTCAAGATGAAACACTAGGCCTAACGACATCCTTAATCAACCAATCTTGTAAACGTTACTTCAACTCCATCAATTCCGCAGATGCCATTTGAAAAATTACTTACTAGTAAAAATCCTTTTACTTACTAGTAAATATCCTAGTTGACCCCCCAACTCCCAAGAGTTTTATATAGGAGTATATATAGTTATATCTGGATCAAGTACAGCCACATTTAATGATTAATTGAAGCCAATATAGCCACATATTTCCCAGAAATTTCTATAGCATTAGCTGCATTGAAGGATTAGTTTTCTAATGTCTCTTTCTATCTAAAAGGAAAAGGATAACCAGAAAATGATTAAACTACAGCATGCAGCTTAGGAAAGTGTTATCAAATATAAAAATATACACTAACTGATCTTCACTTGGACGGCGTCTTCCACTTGGTTGAAATTAAGGCTGGCCAGTAGGACGAGATGGGACGGGACGGGATTTGGGGGACGGGGGTGGGTTGGGATTGGGATAGGCGGGACGCGGGGGGGGGGGGGGGGATTAGGGGACGGGAAGTGGTCTCATCCCATCTCACATCCCGTTGTCAGAGGGGATGGGACGGGACGGAAAGAGGGATTTGGGGGACTTCTAAAAACTTTTTTTTCTAGACACTTAATTTAAAAAAAAATATTTAAACACTTAAATAATTGAACAAGATAGTTAAAAAAATTCCAAGGCTAATTATCTTTTATATTATTTAATAGAAATATGATTTTTTTGTAATACAATTTCAAAATTGCAACTTTGTTTCGTAGTTCAAAAGTTGCAAATCACATAGTAAAATTGGCATTAAAAAAATTACATATGCAACCATACTTTTTCTTATTTTCTGAAAATCTCTTGAGGTTCTTCTGTTGGAATTGAAATTTGTTGGTCAAATTGTTCAACATCGCTTCCTGCTCTCTCGGATAAGATTTCATTGTAATTGTAGTTGTCTTCTTCATTGATCTCTGATTGACCGCACCTTCTACGCTCCGCTCTAATCCAATCTCTAAATAAAACTGCAATCTCCAAATTGTCTCCCGCCAATGAGTGTACGTGCTCTCCTATTTGAAACCTTCCAGTAGAAAAAAAGCTTTTAGAAGTTGTAGATGACGCTTGAATATTCAGCACATCTCGGGTCATCTTTGTTAGAGTTGGAAATGTCTTTTCATTCTCCCTCCAGTATTTCAGCAAGTCTTCACGTCCATTTTCATTAGCAATTGATTCGAACGGTACAACACCCTGCAAAACATAAACATCAAACTCGCTAATTTGTGAAGCACTTGAACCACTATACATTCTATTTCGAAGGCCTTGAATACTTGAAGCAGAAACCACATGTTTTTATAAGGTTGGAGTGAAGTAGAAAAAGATGGTACAGAAGCCGGTTGATTATTTGCACTTTGCTCTTGGTAATACATATACATAGTTTTGCATTGTGTTTGTATGCTAGAGATAACATCTTCTTTAGTTGGTTCTTCAGTTGGTTCTGTTGGAAGTATTTCTAGGCATTCATAAATCGTTTCAACAAGGGCATTACAATCGTCTACTTTAATAGTAGAATTTAATGCAGCACCAATAAAATAAACAGTGGGAATTTTTTTTTTTAATTTTACAAACATTTTTGTAATAGCTGGAGCGTAAGTTGGATTTTTCATGTATTCATTAAATAACAAAAATATTAGAGCTATATAAAATAACGTAGATGAAATAGTATGATAATAAATACCAGAAAATTCCTTAGTAGCTAGAAAAAAATTCTCTAAGAATACAATAAGTTCCAAAATTGTATTCCAATCATCATCTACAAGCATATCCGAAGAATTTTGATTATAGGTGTAAATAATAAAGTTATAGGTCTTCTATATTCGTGAGCAACAACTAATTGTTCATACAAAGAATTTCACCTAGTTGCAACTTCTTCTAGAATTTTCCTATAAGGTAATCCACAATCATGACATGTTTTTTAAACTCTTTGCATCTTTGTATTTTATTGCCTTTAAAAATAAAGTTGATAGCAAATTTTACTTTATCAAGGATGTTTTTAAAAAGTTTTAGGCCATCTTTTACAACTAAATTATAAATATGACATGCACATCTAACATGAAAAATATCGGGAAAAGATGGAGTACATCGAGTTTTAAAAATGTTTACATCATAATCATTAGAAGAAGCATTATCTAATGTAATAGTCATAATTTTATTAGTAATTCCGTAATATTCACTAATTTCATGAATACTTCTCAAAATAAAAATTCCAGTGTGTCTTTCATCAATATATCTATATGCTAATATACGTTTTTGCATAGACCAACTGTGATCTATCCAATGACATGTACAGTTAAATAATCATTACCATTAGTACTATGGCCTATGTCAGAAGTGATAGTTACTTTGCCATTAAAATGATACAATGCATAACATAAATATCGTTGATATTCATGCGCAAATTTAAAAATCTCTTATAATATTTGATCTAGAAAAACCGTTAAAAGCAAGATTATATGTTTCTCGAATATAATGAATAAAACCAGGAGAGGAAGGAAATGAAAAAGGAAAACCCTCCACAACAACTATTTTTTCTAAATTTTCTCGATCTTTGTGTTTATCATATTTCGGACCTATAACTCCCCCTGTCATCGGGTTAATTCGACCTTGTACTTGGTCGGAGACACTATGTGAACCTTGTCCCAACTCAGAAGACATTTGCACACCCGTTTTTTCAGCCAAGTATTGGTTATACCTTGCTTTGTGATCCTTTTCCACATGTCTCATTAAACCTTCTGTCCCACCTTGACCTTTTCCAGTTTTAAATTTATAAACTTCGCGACAAATTTTACAAATAGCTAGTTGATTAGGAATGTCCCTTTCAAAAAAATCTCATGCATGTGATTTTAGTTTTCGTTGTGTTTGACCTCTTCTCATACTAGGGGGAAAAGGACGGATTCTAGTTTCAGTTTTAGCCTGAGATTCAGTTTGAGCCTGAGGTGGAGTTGCACTAGTGGGTGTGTTACCTCATATTAATACACGAATATTTTCACGAAGGGCCTCCCAAGACAGTTGTTCCTTGATTTCAGATCCAGTCTTAGCGTTAGGCCTCCTCCCGCTCCGACTGAGGGGGTGTGTAAACGTGTACAAGTATGTATAACACTACAATCCCTACCCATTATTAGATTAGGATTCCTCTTGTATTGTGATTAGGATTCCTCTTTCCTCTTGTATTAGGATTGTATATTTTATACTATATATATTGATATTAATGAGAAAGACTTCCTAAGGAAGATTAATATCATCTTACAGAAACTATGCTTACATGGAGTAGGAAAAAAAGGTAAATATATGTTGACTATTTTTATTTTCTTAGATTTGTGCGTTTTAGCATATGATTACACTAATTAATAAATCTGTTAGAAAAATTGTAAATAGTATATCAAAAGGAAATGTTCTTCATTGATTAGGAAGAGTCATCTTTTAAGTGAGGACATTGACATGTATATACCACTCTTAATAACTATTGGCAATATTTTAGTCAAAAATTAGATTAGCAATTGAAGCCCAAAAGAATTGGCAGTGAAAGTCAAGTTCTACCATACACACTAAAAAAAAAAAGGAGAATCTGAATATTCAACTCCTAATTTAAATTCCCCTTTCAAAACTTATCCATCTTCACTCATACTCCTACTTTCACGCTTTTATCCTTTCCCGATTCAACTTCATACATAGACATAGAATTTTGTTGCACAAAAAAGATCGAAGAGGATGAATCAATAGAAATCAACAATTCTATAAGCTTGGGCTTCTGTTGTTGACATAAAAACATCTCTTTCCATATCTTCGGATGCAACCCATAAGGGTAAATCAACAGAAATTTCTCTCACATTTGAATTTGAGAAAGGAATTATTTTTACAGAAATTACATTTAGAAAAATCACCAAACATTAAATCTCACGAGGTTAGACGATTCCATGCCAATATGTATATCTTCATGTATATCAGTGTATATTCATATATGTAACACTTGCAAAAGAGCACCTATGAATCCGAGCATATCCACATGTATAATTGTATATATCTGTATATATCACTGACGCTTGTAGTAAACACGTGTAACTATGATTATCCCATATACAATAGTGTAGATCAATGTATATCACTGTTACACTTACTCTAGGTATACATTTTATACATTATCAATTGTAACTTGCTAAAATCATTGAGAAATTCAAGAACAATCAAACACCAATGCATAATGCACTTACCATTAACAAAAAGAAGGAGATGAGAAAACAATGATGTATCGGTGAGGTACCTCAAATCGAAAAAATCCATTAATTAATATATCTGTAGTGGAGATCGACCATTGAGGAAGAAGAAGCAAAGAACCACTAACCCTTTAATTTTATTGCTTCGTCTTAATATTGAATGCCCCAAAGAAAGGTCACATCTTGACCAAAAACTTCAGCAAAGAGAGTATCAAAAGAACTAAATATTGCAACAACAAAAAAAAGGCAATGCAGATGCAAAGGTTATAAGCGCTCGCCAAGCCTTTTTATCCTTCGCGATCACATCAATCCCTTTTATAAGTGGTCAATCTCTTGATCTTGAATTTGAAATTTGCAATTTGAAATGTTATACCAATATTGTTGAAACATCCCCGAGGCGCCCCTCAGGTCAATCCAAACTCTTTCGCCAAGTTAAAAATGATGTTATTCACTTATTTCACGTCTCTAATCATGATTTGGTTCACAAATTCTCAAAAAGATGATTTGATTGTTGCGTTAAATCTACGAAGCTATTACAATGTTCTGCCGATTGACGAAGCTCTTAAAAAGATAAGAATTCACCTGATAGTCAATTTTCACTGCTATTTAAACTAAATTTAGTTTTTTTCAAGTTATTTAACTTATGACACAAAAGTATGCTCTTCCTATTCCTCCTCTTCCTTTTTCAAAAGCTTTCCATGGCATTGATTGCTATTATGAAGGATACCAACATATGTTGATGCTCTTTTTTCTCTTAGTTTTCAGTTATTGTATTGTAAATTCTCACAAATTCTTATTTAATTTGGGTTAATTTTGGCAAAAAATAAATCAAATTGAGGTAACATAACGAAATAGACAGGTAGATAATAAATAGATGAGGTGCCATAAGTGAAATATGATGTACCATGAGTGAAATAAAATTGATGAATAAATTATTTTTGGATTGAAAATAATTAAATTAACTTTGAGGTATCATGGATAAAATAAATGAGGTGTGATGCTTGAAATGTAATGGAGATATCATGGTTAAATGCCATGGAGGTACCATGAGCGAAATGAAATGAATAAATTATCAATGTTCAAATTTAGAGTTTAAAGTGTAGGATTGTCAAGCCAAACTTCAAACACAAATATCCGAAATTTGAAAGTACCAAATCAAGCTTCAATGATATTTGTTTGCACAAGCAATATTACAAACTTCAGACACGGGTTAGGCTTGCCAAGTTAGCCTTTGACAACTCTATTTTCAGATCTGTATATCTAAAGTTACAAACTTCAGATGTGAAGTTTTTCAACTTCAATCTCATTGCTCTGAGTTGATTTTGAAACTGTCAAACTTACAAAAAATTAGATACTTCGACTAGAGTAATTAACCCAATCAAGAGCCCATTACACTACTAAACTCAAAATAACCCTACTCTTTATTTGTTACAAATAATAACATGTCGAGCCTCTTTCATTTATTTTATCAGCCCAAACTTAACACCCCTTTTTTATCTCCGCAAAATCACAATCCCCTAAAAGAAATAATATTTTGATTATTTTTATTAATTAAAAGAGTATATATACATTCACTCTTCAGCATCTCCTAGACTCCAACGAAGCTCCAGCCAACAAAAAACAAAAGTTGTTTTCCTTCTCCAAATCTTTCCAAACCACTAGATCTGCCACAAACCTAGATCGTCGACCCTCCCTCTCTCTCTATCTCTATCCCTCGTCTTTCTTTTTTTCTTTTTAAATTTGCCATGGATTATGGTGGAGATGAGGTATAATGGTTGTTGTATGGTCTTCTATAAACTCATCTCAGAAGAAAATGAAATTTTCAAATATAGAATCGAAATAAAAAAAGCTTTCAATAGCTATCCAGTGGAATTTTTATATATTCTTCTTTTTTATGTGATTGACGTGTTGAATTTGAGGTGTAATGGCATCTGGTATGTAATGATAGATGTGTATAGCAGTTGTATCTGTATTGTATAACAATGTTATGCATGTTGTTATACACCATTATATAATGTATAATTAGGCAAGGACTTTAATGGTGATTTAAAAGAATTCATAGATGTATATACATACATTGTTATACAGTGTATAACAACTATATAAATATTGTATGACAGTGTATAACAACTATATAAACACCGTATAACAGTGTATAAATACCCCTATATATTGTATAAATCATGTATAAATATCTTTATACACTGTTTATCGGTGTGTAATTATACACTTAATGTCGATATGAATGTAATGGGTGCTAAAGAACAGTGATGTGTTTTCTTTTTCTTCTGGTGAATAATAGAAAAATGAAGATAAGATATGAAAAAATGATGTGAGAAATGATGAAAGATTTATTTTTTCTTTATAATTTTATCAAAACAACAAGCAAGAGAATGAGGAAAAGCAGGTATGATATTAAGGTCAAAGGAAATGGAAGTAAAATTTGTGAAGATACGATTTACTTTGTCCGCCTAATTGAAGGTACAACATTGGTGTTGAAGAGAATTGCTGCTTGTTTCTTGCTGTTGAGTTTTGGGGTTGGATGATCAGTTAATTAATGTAACTAATTTTAAGGCTACAACTTATTTATTAGTTTTATGATTAAGCGGCAGTAAAAAACAATATGAGATGTGCTTTTTATTTGGCTAGAAAAGTTTAAGGTTTTTAGAAGAAAAATACATCAAATCACCTTCAACTTATCTCGTAGATTCACTTTAGCAATTAAACTTTATGAATAAATTTTTTTCTCCCTAAACGTATATGTGATTTATGTTCAACCTCACTTTATCTATACCAGTTGAGAGGTGGGTGTTGTTTCACCGCTCGCTTTGTGATTCGTCCATATCATTTAATGATTTTTTTTATAAATTCGTTGAAAATAACTAAAAATAATTAAATAAATATCAATCCGCCCCAAATAAAGAACCGACCCATTCCAAAATAAAGCTTCGAAGCGAGAAAGAACTGAGCTATGTATCTTTTGATAACCATGGAAGCAATGGAGATTGATCCTGAAACTAATTCTGCAGGTAATTATTCTTTTAGCATATTCACCCTACTAATTTAAGACTGAGACTTAGTTAATTGGTTGAAATGAGGGAAGGATGAATTAAAGCAAAAGAAGAAGGGAATGCAAAACCCATTATGATAATACTTGAGGAAGTGGTAAATCCACCTTTTGTGACACTGTTAAAAGAAGATATTATTAGGGAAGACAATAATTAAAGAGAAACAAAATTCGTATAAAAGATATGAAAAAGAATATTAAAAATACTAATTATATATTGACCAATTAAAAAATAATATGTGTATAATTTTGTCAAATTTTAAAACTTTGTTTCTTCTCCGCTCGGCTTCAAGGAAGGTGAGTACACTCTTTATGTCATATCACCTCTTATGTGAAAATTTAATACACTATCAATAAAAATAAAATAATAAAAAATTATATCCTAAAGTTACGGTGCTAAAGTGAATTTTAAAGATTTTTGGGCTACGACTCAAGTGTTTTTTCCCTAATTTAAATAAGAATTCTCAAATTGACCATATGTGGCCTTGCCCCTAAAAACTACCATATAGTCCAAACTATTAAAGAAAAACAATACTAAGAATAAATAAATCTATCCTAATTTTGGAAAGACCTAACGTTCAAAGTCATAGATGAATGATCACTTCCATCTCCTTTTCAAAACATAAAACCAATTTGTACCAAAATTGTGATATATATTTTCGCAATTTTGTAGAGTTGTTCGACTCATGTCTCTACTGAATCAACTCTTCAATAGGGGACTTCAAGGCTCAAAGTGGTTAGTCAAACACTCCATCTTAACTCTAATTTCTGTCCCATTAACTAATCCAAGAATTTATTTATGGAATTTTTTTGTTCATATTTTAGAAAATAATATCAGATCTGTCTATGGCTTTTTCAAATTTCTATAATTTTCATCTGTAAAAGCCCCAAAAAATGGTTTGTGTAATTTAAGGGTATATACAACTTTCAAGCTGCATAATTTCTGTTCACATGATTTTGTTTTTGCTAATTATTTTGTAAAAAAAAAAACAATTTTTGCTAATTATTCTTTTGATTGTGTGTTAGAAAATATGGTAAATTTCTAGTATCAGAGAATACCTAATTAGTCTGTAAAGAGAAATTATTGAGTATTGGAATGAAACTGGTCCAGATGAAGCAAAATTGTTACTTAATTCATAAAGCCGGACTACAGTAAAAAAATAAAGAACATGATTCATATAGGCTATAACTGGCCCAAACTAGCTAATGATGCTTATTGTTGTTGTAGGGCTTAACACATCGACAACCCTTTAAACTTGTCAGTAAAATTCATTTAGACACTCGAACTACGATTAGTTCTAATTGAGCACCTGAACACATGATAAAGTGTTCCTATTAGACACTTTCGGTTCAAATTTTGAAAAAGCTTTTACGCGTGTTTTGAACTGCTCATTACATAGTTAAGGTAATTACTTAGAATATGTCACCTCCTATAATTATACACATCAGCCTCAATTAGAACGAACTTGAGATTTTACGGCTAATGCATATAATAAAGGAGGTGACATATTCTAAGTAGTTACCTTATCTATGTAATGAGCACTTCGAAACACACGCAACTTTTTTCGCAAAAATTGATCCGAAAGTGTCTAATAGGAATACTTTATCATGTGTTCAGGTATTCAATTGGAACACGTTGTTCAAGTGTCTAAATGAAATTTACTGACAAGTTTAAAGGGATGTTGATGTATTAAGCCTTGTTGTATTGTTGTGGATGTAACTATTGATATTGGTGGATGACTTTGTAGCAAGACATGCTTGACATTGTCAATCTCACGAATCAAATTATTACAAAACAAGAGAGATGCACAGCTCAAAAATATGCGCAAGGAGATAGCCCAATTTCTGCAAGCTGGACAGGAAGCCATAGCTCGAATTAGGGTAGAATTTCTGAGCTACTTTTACTTGTTGTATCATTCCATTAGGTATTTCTCTAACTAGTATCCCTTCATTCAGGTTGAGCATATTATACGTGAGCAAAATATATGGGCGGCCTATGAGATTTTGGAGTTGTTCTGCGAGTTTGTTTATGCCCGTGTCCCTATCCTTGAAAGCCAAAAGTAAGCTGTTTCTTGCTGGACTTTCTTTTCTCAAAGAAATGAAATTTCTTTACTCATTAGGTCCGGGTTGTGGTGGTATTATTTAACCAATTGAGATCAGGAGATGTTTTGTATAGGCAAATATCGTTTATGTTCTTATGTGAACAATATGCCTAGTTTCAGCTTAAAATTAGCTTCAGATAGCACTTTTGAAAAGCAAAAACAATAGCTTCAGATACCCTTTCCAGTTGATTTATTCATCCCTGCTAGGTAAAAAATATGTGTTATTATGCATTTATCTTCTTCTTCTCCTCTTCAATTTCAGGTTATGGGCGAGGGGAGGGTGTCTTTGTTTCTAATGTGAGTACCAACCAAATGAGGCTGCCAATAATATTCTTGTATTCACATTTATTATCCATTTCTTTCACTTAAAAGACTAAGTTAAGCACATAATCTGGTATGTCGATTCAATTAATGCTAGCAATAGCTTCTTGGTATCTTTAATGAAATTTTCCAGGGGTAGCAGGAGTACCCCCTCCCAAGTATAACAAACTATCTTCCACAAGCTTTCTCCTCAAGGCTTCAGGAGTGCTTGAAAAGTCTAATATATGCTTTCTCTTTTCTACTAACAATCAGTGCTACTTACCCAGATGAATTGCTCTAATAAACGTTTCTCTAAAATAATGAACAGATGATTTAAACCCAATGTTAGCGATGTTCTTTCTCTAAAAAAGGTGAAGAAAGATGTGGACTCTTGGGTATTCAGAAAAGATGTTTTCCTTTAGGGTGTGTTTGGTATGAAGGAAAATGTTTACGTAGAAAATATTTTCTTGAAAAATAAGTGGGTTAATTACTTGTGTTTGGTAAGTAAACAGAAAATATTATCTTAAAAATATTTATATATAATCTAGGGCAAACACTATGGGATGGGGATAGAGGTGTGGGGGTGGGATGTGTTGGAGGGTGAAGAGGAGACGATCAATCTGGAATACCGCTATGGAACTTGTTTTCCCTACTTCACGAAGGAAGTCATTTTTCTTATTTTTAAGGAACTTCTTTTCCTAAAGAAAATATTTTTCAAAAATTTTAAGCAACCAAACATGGAAAAATTGAAAAAACGTTTCCTCCATACCAAGCAATTTTAGAGGAAAATTAGGTACCATTTGATCAAAATAATCCCGTTTGGCATGGGGAAAATGAAGGAGGAGGAGCATAGTGCTGCCTCAGGAAGGGGTTGTCCTTAGCAAAGTGAAAGAGAAATGGAAATAAATAAGATTTATGCAAACAGGACTTTTATAGTAGCTATAGGTGAAACTTTTGTTTTGTAATACGACATATTAGAGTAAGAGGGTTTATATAATATTTGAAACCAAATAAATTTTGTTTAAATTCCGTAACCTCAAGAAAGGTTCTGTATTTAATCCTCTAAGATAATTGTTTGGTTGGAGTCAAAGACATTACTACACACCCATAACTACCCAAAATGTTGAAATGCCTTCCAAATTTTCACCAATGACGTCTCCTGGGACATACCATGCTAGAACTGCTGGCTGTACAAGTTTTCCCCTCTATCTAAATTCTAACGAGTTACTTTCTTATTCTTTTCATATCGTGTTTATCCCTACACCGACATGCAAAATCTAAGCAAACTAAAACAGTCTACCTAATGCAAGTGTCCCAACAACAAAACTGACTGTGCAGAAACTTCGCTTCCATTGTGTTTTGTTGTTCGATAAGTCCATGTATATTTCAAGAGGTAGAATTTGAGATGACTTCCTCCATTTAGTTTTAGATTCATCTTGTTCTCTTTTAGTGTCCTCAGTCATCATAGTGTAACACTTACATACGATGCATTTAGAGGTCTACGTAGATCAAACCATCTTAAATAACTGTGTTACTTGCACCTTGGTCCAATTTGATTTTCGGTCAGTTAAAATTTATAGCTTAACAAGCATATGATTCAAGGCCGACTTGAACTTTTTGTTGAGGTCTAGTGACCTCGTTCCTTCATAAATAGCAAAGTCTAAGTTGAACACCAAAATAGTTGCTATAACATCATTTCATTTTGACCTTGGTAGGTGAAGTATTATAAGGTGCCACTAAGTCAAGTACGTTATTAAGCAAGAGTAGCTACATCTTCTCTTCTAGGTAGTTTTGTGTTCCAACAAAATCATTCACAATTGTTTATTTGCTGCAACTGTCTAGTGGACAGAAGAGTTTGTCTTATTCGTTTCTATAAGCTAAAAACTATATGTGATGAGATCTAAATATCTCTTTGGTGTATCAGAGAATGCCCTACAGAATTGCGGGAAGCTGTTGCAAGTATAATCTTTGCAGCTCCAAGATGTTCAGATTTGCCAGATTTATTGCATGTCAGGAACCTATTTGCAGCTAAATACGGAAAAGAATTCATTGCCGCAGCATCTGAGCTTCGGCCTGATACAAGTGTTAACCGTACAGTTATGCTCTCGTCTTCTTGATTGTGCTAATGATATACTTGCAGGGCTAACCATATTAAACTGAGTTCAATTCTTTGAATATGCAGATTGTAGAGAAACTTTCAGTCGGTGCTCCATCAGCTAAAGTAAGGCTCAATTTATTGAAGGAAATTGCAGAAGAGTACAGCGTGGAGTGGGATTCTTCTAACACAGAAGCAGAATTGAGTAAAAAGCCAGAGGACCTTCTGGTACTTTCCTTTATTAAATCTTCTAGGTTATGTATGTCTGGATTACCTCCAAAAGCTTTAAAATGTCTGAATTAGGGGTATCGTCCATCTCTATGTTCTTGTGAAGATTGATACTTGCTTTTGCTTGTGTGTGTTTTTAATGAATGGTCTAACCTTTATTATGCACATACTTAAGAATGACAAATTTAGCGGTTTGCTAGTGGCATATGTATCATGCAGTATGCTATGACATGGGGCTGAGACCTAGCTTTCCCTGACATATACACGCATGTTTTGCAAATGGAACACAGTTGAAAGCCTATGCCCGTAAGGATCTAGTTCTTTAGATTTGTTTGAACTAACACTTTTGGACATTCACAATGATCATGCCTACTATATTTTACCATGTGTTAGGACATTATTGATTTATAGCCTGTTTGACCATGTTTGACCATGTTTGACCAAGCTTCTGGGAAGCCAAAAGTGCAATATTTTTGTTTAAAAGTGCTTATTATAGAGTTTTGAGGCGTTTGGCCAAGCTTTTAAGAACGAAATAAGTGTTTTTGAGTAGCAACAGAAGCTGTTTTTCATAAGCTAAAAATGTAGTTTTTCCCTTGAAGCACTTTTGAAACCTTGACCAAGCACAAATTACTGCTCTAATATTGACAAAAGTGCTTTTGAAATTGATTAGCCAAACACAGATCGTTACTCTCCAAAATTACTTTTTTTAAAAGCGCTTCTTACAAAAGCACTTTTCAAAATAAGAATTTTTTGGAAGCTTAGCCAAACAACTTATTTGTAAATTCTAGTATATCCCCGCGTCTATTGCACTTTTAAGTGCTCTTTTGTTTCTTGACCTGACTTTTGTTTGCTGCCTCTATAATTCATGATGTAGAATGGACCAAAGCCAATTGCTGCAGCTGCTGGGGCATCTCTAGAACCAAACACTCGTGGTCATTCACCAGCTTCTGAAAATCCTGTGACGTCTCCAAATGGCAATCCACGATCTAAAAGTCTTGAATCTCCAACCTCTGTTACTAAAGCACCTCTATGGCCTACTAATATAGATAAACCATCATTTGGTGACAGCAATTTGGGTGATACAGTCTATATAAAAAAGGATACAAGAACAGAAACATCAGATGTATTGGAGAGAGCTCGTGCTGCTATTTCTGCTGCAGAGCGTGCATCTACTGCTGCCCGACTTGCTGCAGATTTGGTTAATGTCAAGTTCAGTTCTACAAAGATAGAGGAGGGCAAAAGTTAAGTTATTTTGAAGTTGGATCCGTCTGATGCGTCTTTTCTTATGCGTGAGAGAGAAAGAGAGCAACAGGATCCTAATTTTATCTTCATGGAAGCTTCCGGGGACCAGACACGGTTATATCCTGGTGGTTTTCTTATTATTAAATGACCACCATAGAAGTCCAATGTTGTTTGTAAAATATGAAGTTAATAACAAGTATTATGAGTTTCATGAAGTGAATAACAAGTACTATGAGTTTCATGCTTAAGTATTAACCTTAGCTCTCTTTATTCTTGTAGTTTTGAATCTTATCTTTTGGTTGAATATGTTAACAATCCTTGCTCTTCCATGAATTTCCCACTAAAATTATAATCAGCAATTTGAACCAAAATATACCCTCCAGGGTCTATAAAACTTCAGCATATTCCAATTGAGGATGTGTATAATTAAAGACGATGACATACTTTATCAGATGCTCAATCAGAGCATTTTGTAGTTCGAATATGTATAGGAAAGAATTCGTATTATACAGATGGACGAATTACATCATGACATGTGGCAGGGCAAGATAAGTCGGATCCAAGTCAGCGTACGACCGGTAGCGGCGAAATATTACCGGGGGTGTCAAAGAGTCACAGGTACCGGAAACTGGGAGATCTAGAGACCAGTTCGAATCTCAATGGGCGGTCGTTTCTTGTTTGATTATACCCCTTGCATTAATGACATTTATGAATATACTAATTGTTCAATTATTACAACATTCATGTATTGGTATTATTAGGGGCACATTCATGGAATGTGTACCCATGAGTTCAAATATAAATAGGACCAATTAATTCATTGTAAGGGCATCTTATTTAAGAGATTACAACATTACTTCGGTTTCATACCATTTGTCTCAACACTTGTGCTCTCTTATTATCTTAAACGACTAGTTCAGAGGCCTCATTACGAAGCTTTTTCAAGGCCCAGGATAATTATATTCTAACCTCGCTTTATTATTCGT
This sequence comes from Anisodus tanguticus, assembly GCA_034509755.1. NCBI lineage: Eukaryota > Viridiplantae > Streptophyta > Magnoliopsida > Solanales > Solanaceae > Anisodus > Anisodus tanguticus. The sequence continues at coordinate 52,167,887 of CM067542.1, read as the reverse complement.
TATTTGTTACAATCGTTTGCTGATTTACTTGTTAATCTAGTCACTTGAGACCTACGTGTCCTTGACCACGTATAAAATTCAACTGTACCGATTTATGGGTAAACAGTTTGGCGCCCACCGTGGGGCCCAGTCAATAGTGGTGTCACAAGTGACCCCTTCATTTTTATCTAATTCGTTCTTTAGTTTTATCTTGCTCAAGCAACAAATGTCATGTTTGGGAAGACAACCGCATCCCCGGGAACAATGCCGAAAATAACCAAATCGGACCAGATGGCCTTCTGACCGCAAATATGCTCCCAGAAGATCCGACGGACGCAGACGGGGCCACTTTAGGAGGCGGACAGTCTCGGGGAGATGAGGTTCCTAGTGATGAGATGCCCGAGGAGGCTATGCAGAACCTAAGGGCACAAAATTTTGCGATGAGAGAAGAATTGGGCAACATAAAGGGTTTTTCTCTGAGTTCGCATCCAACTTTGCTGGCAACACTCTAGCGGTCATAGCGGCACCACCAACAAACATCCCAAATGCTGCAAGAAACGACCAGAATGAGTCGAGGAATGATGACGCTTTGGGAAGTGAAACTATTCCTGAAAATCTGTTCCAGGAGCATGTGCTGAAATTCATGAAGGAGATAACGGGCAAGGTTGATATAAATTCTCAGAAGGCAGAAAAGTAATGTCAAGGAATTCCGGTATCGGTTGAACCAAATACCGGGGGGCCTCCGGTGATAGAAGGTCTGAATGCGAAAAGATATATTCAGTTGGCATACAAGCCTGAGGCTGCGCCCAAACTGATTCCCAAGAGGCTCAATATGCCGTTCATACCCAAGTACGATGGAACGACAGACCCACATGAACACATAACGGTATAAACCACGGTCATCAAAGTGAACGATTTGAAGGAGCACGAGATAGAATCATTACTGATTAAGAAATTTGCTGAGACGCTGACCAAGGGTGCCCTGCCATGGTATTCACTTCTTCCCGAACACTCAATCAGTTCATTCGCCATGCTAGCTGATATGTTCATAAAAGCCCATGCGGGAGCACGAAAGGTAAAAACGAGAAAAGTGGATATCTTCCGCATTGAACAGGGAGAGTCCAAACTACTGAGGCTTTTACTAAGGGTTTGAACCCCTTGAGTTCGGACGCCTTATGAAAGCTTAAAGAAAAATCTCATGGAATGCCAGGCTACTACATGGGAAGACATTCAGAACCGATACGAGTCAAAGATTTGGGTGGAAGATGATTTTCTCGGGACTCAGGCAAAAAGCATTTCCTGAAGGGCAAACAAAGGTGTTGGATCCGATCGTAACTCCTCAAAAAATCATTTCCAGCCTTATCCTGCTCCCGGGAAGTAGGGGCGGACAAGGTTTTCATTCCCTTGAGAAGCCAAACAACAAGGGAGACCCTGATAGGCGTAATCGAGGACAAATGAATCATGATAAAGGGAATTCATCGAATTTCTCTCCGAAGGGACCCGGATACCCAAAATTATCCAAATACAACTTCAGCATCAACGATGATCAAATGGTGGCGGTACTGAAAACTCATCCGACATCTCGGCCACCATGGCCACTGCGGTCTAATCCAAATTCCAGGGATCAAACAATTTGGTGTGATTCCTGTGACACTCACATGCATAAAATTGCGAATTGTAGACACCTCCGGAATGAGGGCAGATATGCTAAATAGAGGCCATTTACGGGAGTACCTGAGCGAAAGGGTCCGCAATAATTATGAACGAGGATCTTCTACTGAAGGCAAAACTAATATGAATGCCCCACCTTATGTGATAAACATGATTTTTAGTAGGTCTATGATTGCCAGAACATCCTTCATGGCGGCTAAGAAGACAAAGATTTCGATTACCCAGGAAAAAAGGTTCTGGAAAATTTCAAACGAAAGTGTTATCACTTTTACCAATAAAGACGCAGTTGGTGTCACTTTTCCACACAATAACGCTCTAGTCATTACTGTACCTATCGGTTGTTTTCAGGTAAAAAGAATCCTGGTCGACCTCGGAAGCTCTACTAATATTATCCGGCTAAAGGTGGTCGAGGAAATAAAGATGTTAGACAAGATTGTCCTGGTTGTCAAAACACTTTCAGGTTTTAACATGTCCATTGAAACCACTAAATGAGAGATCGATTTGCCGATAGATGTCATGGGATTAATAAAGAAAATAAAATTTTATGTCATCGACGGTGATATGAGATACAACGCGATATTCGGGAAGCCTTGGATTCACGACATGAAGGCGGTCCCTTCTACGCTATATTTATTGGTCAAATTTCCAACGTCGGAAGGAGTCCAACAAATTAGAGGAGAACAACCCGAAGGTAGAGAAATGTTTGTCATAGAAGAACCAGAGGCAACTGCGGATCCAAAATAGAAATAAGAGAAAGCGAACCGGCCCTGGAGCAGGTCCACCAGCTCCGCCAACAGAAATAGAACCAGCGGTCAACTATTTAATCAAATGATATTGAGCATGTTTCCCATCTCTTCTCGAGTATCCGGAGGAAAAGTTCTCAGACCGGTATCAGGTGCCCAAATATTTTAAGGTACCAGATGAATCGGACACCACCAAATCAACAACTGAAGACTTGAGCAAGTAGCCTTGCGTGAGGAAGCTCCTGACGAGAAGGTATACTTGGGAACGTGAATAATCCCGGAGCTCAGGGATTCAAATCTTCATTATCTATGCGTAACTTTTCGCTTTCTCAAATCCAACCCCATCAACTTAAATTAATACAGAAAAATTTCAACTTATAATATTTTTTATATAATTTTCAAATATATAAATTTTAATACAATTTAAACTCAAAATTTAATTAAATTAACTCTCAAGAAGTAAAAAATGCCACGAAAATTGAGATGGAGGGATTATTATTATTATTATTATTATTATTATTATTATTATTATTATTATTATTATTATTATTATTATTATTATTATTATTATTATTATTATTATTATTATTATTATTATTATTATTATTATTATTATTATTATTATTATTATTATTATTATTATTATTATTATTATTATTATTATTATTATTATTATTATTATTATTATTATTATTATTATTATTATTATTATTATTATTATTATTATTATTATTATTATTATTATTATTATTATTATTATTATTATTATTATTATTATTATTATTATTATTATTATTATTATTATTATTATTATTATTATTATTATTATTATTATTATTATTATTATTATTATTATTATTATTATTATTATTATTATTATTATTATTATTATTATTATTATTATTATTATTATTATTATTATTATTATTATTATTATTATTATTATTATTATTATTATTATTATTATTATTATTATTATTATTATTATTATTATTATTATTATTATTATTATTATTATTATTATTATTATTATTATTATTATTATTATTATTATTATTATTATTATTATTATTATTATTATTATTATTATTATTATTATTATTATTATTATTATTATTATTATTATTATTATTATTATTATTATTATTATTATTATTATTATTATTATTATTATTATTATTATTATTATTATTATTATTATTATTATTATTATTATTATTATTATTATTATTATTATTATTATTATTATTATTATTATTATTATTATTATTATTATTATTATTATTATTATTATTATTATTATTATTATTATTATTATTATTATTATTATTATTATTATTATTATTATTATTATTATTATTATTATTATTATTATTATTATTATTATTATTATTATTATTATTATTATTATTATTATTATTATTATTATTATTATTATTATTATTATTATTATTATTATTATTATTATTATTATTATTATTATTATTATTATTATTATTATTATTATTATTATTATTATTATTATTATTATTATTATTATTATTATTATTATTATTATTATTATTATTATTATTATTATTATTATTATTATTATTATTATTATTATTATTATTATTATTATTATTATTATTATTATTATTATTATTATTATTATTATTATTATTATTATTATGGAACTAGGAATGTTTTGGAAGAAATAGTATGCTTATTTACTCCTCCCTCTTTTTTTTTTCTTTTCTAAGCAATTTGGTTCTGAAATCACTCTAAGGATGAAAAACTTTTTGATACGTATTTTTTCTATTTTCATTCGGTATTTAGAATTAGTCATGCAACTCAACTAATTTAGATTATCATTAAAAAGTTCTATTTTCAAGTAAAACATTTCCTGCTAAAAGCGAAATTATTTTAAAAGCTAAAATAGGAGATCTCTAATTAAAGATATAGTGATATTTATGCATGAGTTGAGGGACAAGCACATGCATGCTCTCAAACGCATTGTATATTACATTCAGGACACTCTTGATTATGATTTGCACTTATATTCATTCTCTGTATCTACTCTCGTGTCTTATACATATACTGATTGGGGTGGATGTCCAGATACCATACGTTCGACATTTGGTTATTGTATGTTTCTTGGTGATAACTTGGTCTCTTGGTCGGCTAAACGCATGCTACTTTATCGCGATCCAGTGTGGAAGCCGAGTATCGAGGGGTAGCCAATGTGGCGTCTGAGTCCTATTGGCTGCCTAATCTCCTATTAGAGCTTTACTTTCCTATTCAGAAAGCTACCTTGGTCTATTGTGATAATGTTAGTACGGTCTATCTCTCTGAGAATCCGGTCCAACATCAGCGCACTAAACATATCGAGATGGATATTCACTTTGTTCGTGAAAAGGTAGCTCGTGGAAAAATACGTGTCCTGCATGGTCCCTCACATCATCAAATTGCTGACATATTTACTAAGGGTCTTCCCTTAGTTCTGTTTGAAGATTTTAGGGACAGTCTCAGCGTACAACGACCACCCGCTACGAATGCGGGGGTGTGATAAAATATATGCTAATATATTCTTTTGGTACAATTAGTGATTTTGTATATTTGTAATTATTGTAGCAATATTTTATATTAGTTAGGTGAATATTTAATTTTCGTAATTATAGCCTAGAATTACTTGGCTGGTCAAGACTTCGCACACCAAAAAAATGAAAGTTGCTGTGAGACGAGGATGCTAAGATGGATGTGTGGGCATACAATGAGGGATATAATTAAAAATGATGATATCCGTGACAGAGTGGGAGTGGCTTCGGTGGAGAATAAGATGTGGAAGCGAGGTTGCGATGGTTCAGACACGTGCAGATGAGAGACACAAATGCCCCAATGCGGAGGTATGAGAGATTGGCTATGGACGGGTACATGAGGGATAGAGGTAGGCCGATGAAGTATTGGGGAGAGGTGATTAGACGGGATATGACGCATGTGCAACTCACTGGGGACATGACCTTAGACATGGGGTTATGGAGGACACGTATTAGGGTAGAAGGGTAGTAGGTGGTCCAACGTAGTCCTTCCTACGCTTACAAACTGGTAGTTGTAGTATTACTATTGTAGGCTCGCTTAGCATATCATACTAGTAGTCACAGTATTGCCTTATAGTCCAGTGTCGTTTGATTTATGCTGTTATATGTATTTTTTTTTGTCCGATTTACTTGCATTAGTTATTGCTTCCTTTTGCTTCTTTTTTTTCCAGAAGTCGATGTCATGACTTACTCACTTTGTTTTGTCGTACTTTTCTTGGGCTTGTGCTTTGTCTTGAGCCGATGGTCTATCTGAAACAGCCGCTCTACCTACCAAGGTAGAGGTAAGGTCTGTGTACACTCTACCCTCTCTAGACCCACGTTGTGGAATTTCACTGGGTATCTTGTTGTTGTTATCATGTATATAAATCATTTACATTAATAAAATCAGCAAGAGATTATTCTCTTTCAAAATGTAAGGTTTAAAGCTAAATTATTATTATTACATATAAAAAATATCTATATTTTTTAGAGTGACTAAAAGGCAATCAGGTGCAATAAGCTCCCGATATGTGTGGGGTTCCTTAAAGGTCCGGACCATAAGGGTCTATAGTATATAACCTTACCCTACATTTATGCAAGAGGTTGTTTCCACAGCTCAAATCTATGACCTTCTTATTACATACCAACAACTTTACTAGTTACGATAAGGCTCCCATTTCTTTTTTAGACTGACTAAAAAAATAAAAATATCACATAAATGGGTGGGGGATGGGGGTTGGGGGGTTGAGGGGTTGTGTACTATAAAGACAATTTTCAAACTTGTGTTTATATTAAATTATGTGACATATAAAAAAATATTAGTAATGATTAAATTTATAATCTTAGATATGTCAGGTAAATCTTATACATAGGTAATAAATAGTAAAATGAGTTGAAACTAAATATTTACTAGTAGTACTTAAATATGATTAGGGGTGGGCAAAAAATCTGGAGAACCGAAAAAATTGATTTTTTGAAAAATCGAACCGAATCGAATTAGGATTTAGTGATTCGGTTTGGTTTTTTAAATTTGGATACGAACCGAAAAAATCGAATTAAATAGATAATTATTCTTATTTTTTATTTTAGGCTACTACTATCTCTTGAATCATAGCCATTGAAGTCAATCTATGAAACTTTTGTGGAAGTCGAATGCGGCATGAACTTGATTAACATATCATGGAAGCATTGACATAAAATGTAGGGAGATAAAGTAGTTGTAAATTGGTGAAACTTTAAATGGTCATAACTCTGCGCTCAGATGTCTGTTTTACCCGATTTTTTTTTGATTTTGGGTATTTTTTCGACGGGGCCGGCCCTTTGGCACAACCAATTTTTACGAAAATGTCTGTTTTTCCCCAAATCGATTTCTAATTTTCTTTTTTCTTTAGTAAACATCTCACGATACACAATAGATTTCAACGTCGAAATTTCATGGTGGTGTGGTGTGAATGTCAATTTCAGTTTTGGAAATTCAATTTTTTTTAAAATAAAAAATTCTCGACCCGATCCGGCCCATTAGGAAAAACCGATATAATCCGATACGTTCGGCAATATAAACCGAACATATCATTTTTTTTTTAAATGTAGTATTCGGTTTTTTTTTAAAAAAAATGATTTTTATTCACTTTTTTTCGGATACAAAACCGAACCGAAATACGCCCACCCCTAAATATGATATTCTTTTTTAGATAGAATCAAATGAAAAATCGCAAATATATTACCAAAAAATGCAAGAACGTGGTTCAATTTCAGTCCTTGATTGTGCTTGGAAAAGAAAAAAAATCTCTTCGATTGTTTCCGCCGTGAATACGAATAGTTCTGTAGAATGGAGTATAAATATTCATCGGGACTCAAATTTTGTATCATATTTTATATGATAATCTCTCCCTTATTAAAAGAGGTAAAAGTACTTGTAAAAGTCAATCAAAACATCAAAGTGTCTCCTATAACAATCGACGTCGTATGTCCAATTCCTTTCAGTTCAACTTCCAACAAACTTTTTTATCATGTCAAAACCTCTCACCTCTTCGTTAAAGGCCGGCCGTTGATTTAGGTAGGCAACAGTAATTAATCTTAGTCAATAACACCTACGAAATTGTTAATGCGAACGGGAAAGATCCCATTTTATTTGTCCAATTTGTTTCTGCATGTTTCTTAATAACGTAATTTAAATATTTATTTTATTAAATTATTTTTATTAATTATGTCAAAAGTTAAATTTGACTACCACTATTCAATTAATAGAAAAAATGTTACTTAATAATAATAAGAAATAAGAAATGAATAAACTCTATTGATTTGTTTAATGGAAAAGTAAATGGTAACCGATGGAGTATTAAGTACTTTGATAATTGAATTTGCTTAAAAAATGTTGAAAACAAAAAGCATTTATTAGTTTCATTTAAATTTACCTTACTTCAATTAATAAAGAGTTAATTAAATGAGGCATTTGGTAAAAAATATTAAGTGAGACATTTAAAAAAGAAAAAAAATGCATTTTAAGTTAATATTTGTATCATTAGGGTTATCAAAATATCTTTCTTAAGTAGTGAGCAAGATTTAGAAGACAAACAATTTAGATGGGATATACTATGTATTTGCATATTAAATTTAACTTATTTCTATTATTTGTGTATATAGATTTACAAAGAACATAAGTCAAATCTATATTTGAATTGAAATTGAGATAATGACGTAAGTTTTCTATTTTCAATCATATAAATTTATATGCGAAAGAGATTGACAATAAGATAGAAATGTGATAATATCTTTATAATATTCATAGTGATTTTTTCTACGTCCAAAAATGTATGCCAACAAACACCTTTTCACTTAAGCCAACCAAAATTTTCTGATAACAATAGCGGCGTTTCCAGTTAGAAGCATTGCTTTCTTTCTATGCAGGTAGAACCCTAATCATAATACCAATATCTTCCGAGTTGGATATAAATTTTGATTTATTATTATTTATTAAATTTTTTAAATGATTTCATTTTTATATTTAGAATCAAATTAGCTTCAAATTTTTTATTTTACTTTTAGTTACATAATTTTATTATCACAAAGTAATAGTGACATATTTATGATTATATATTTACTTTTTTTAAAAAAATTAAACCACGTCAATTATAACTGAACAAGTAAATTTAAAAAGCAAAAAAAAAGAAAATAATGTGATGATGAATCAAATTATTATCTCGATAAATAATCTGACATAAATCGAAAAGTTAAATATATAAAAAAAAAATGGTTCGAAGTGGGTGGGAATATGAAGGAGATATCTCGCGGCAGGCACCGCCAGCATGATATATTTCCACTTCATATTTCTTTGTTGCACCATTGCAATTTGCAGATCTTGCCACTCCGTACACGGATTTTCTCTCTCTCCTTCCCTTAAATGCTTTATCACTCTATCCGGATAAAAGATGGTGTACATTTAGTAACTTACACACCTTTCAAAAAAATATTAATTTTTAGATAAAATAAATAATTAAATTAAAATATTTTTAATTAAATAAATATTGATATTTAGTTATTTAATATTTAATAAGAATAAATTTAAAATAATATTAATATTTTTTGATTGAATAAGTGGATATTTTTTATAAAAAAACAAAACTAAATAGACACTTTTTAAATCCAAAAGAATAATATAAAACTGTAATATAATAATATTTGATGTGATATAATATAGTGTGTATAAAAGTCATTGAACCCGTCTATGTTAACCTTCTTTACTCCTGTCATATTTCCCCCTTTATTTCTTCTCTGTTCCTTAATTTGAAATCCTCCTCTTCAAACTAACCATACTCTACAGGTAAACATCTCTCTCATCTTGCTGTTCAATTAGATTTCTCTTATAGTTTTGCGAGTTAATCTGCTCCTTCTTGTCTTGGAAAAATTGCTTTGTGTATAGTATGTATGATTTTTGTTATGATGGAACTATAGCAAAGTAAATACTATTAGGCCTGCGATATACTTTGTTTTCCATCGATTACATAAAGCTTGATTTTTGCTTTAAGTTATGTCTAGATCTGTGAAACAAATAAGGAATTATCTTATTTTTTCTACTCTTAATATATAGATGTAATTTATAGGAGAAGTGTTTGTATCAATAAAGTCTTATTAATCTAGAAATCTACACGTTTTTGTCGTTGATAAGCTACGTTTTTTTTTTTTAAAAATTTTGACACGATTTCAAGCCGATTTTTAAGATCCACGTTTCTCTATTTTTTTTGTTTTTTCGCCGGTGATTTCGCAGTTATTTCAACGGATTTCTTTGAAAATTATTTTCTTTTCGAGTATGTAATTTCTTGATAAATATTTATGCTCCTTTAAATTCATATGAAGCTGCAAATCGACGTGTTTTTTTCCTTGATCTACGTGGTTGAATGAATTTATTACCTGTATTTTAGATCCACAATCTCCTATTTTGTTTTAAAAAATAATTTCCGGCACTTAGTGGTTTTCTCAACAGAAAGGTCAAAATCTCCGTTTTGCGCTTTTTTCTTATTTCTTTTTTGTAGCTTTGACCAGATCTATAAAATTCCACTTAATAATTCAAGGAAATTATTTTTTTTCATTTTCTTACGTCACTGTTATCTTTAAATCTGTGTAGTCTTTATCTCGGAAATTATTTTTTTCTTCCATTTCCGTACACTAAATAATTCTATTTTTAAAAAATATTAAAATCTTCATTTGCCTTGGTGCAGGTGTTGTTTATATAAATTTCATCTAAAAAGAAACTAAAGAAGATGAATCACTGTGCTATTCAACGAAGTAATTTTGCCGCTCGTGAAGAGATGATGCGCTCTTATTCCTCAATTTCCGATAAGAAAGACGGCGTCGTTTGCCCAAAGCCCCGGCGTATTAGCCCTATGAGACCTCTCCGATGGCATGTCAGGTAAATTTAATTTATTTCACTGTTTTTAGTTCTTCAAGTCTTGTTAATTATGCTGTTTTGATTAAATTCAAAATTTTAATTTCTTATTTCTTGAATTATTTCATATTTCAGCCATCAGCAAGATCTTTGTGATTCAAGAGCTGGAGCTGATTTATTGGATATCATCCTCACAAAGGTAGGTTTATCACTTTGTTCAGTACTTAATTACGTACTCCCTCCGTTCCAATTTATATGACACACTTTTTTTTTAGTCATTCTAAAAAAGAATTATATATTTTTTTATTTGACAATAATTTAATTTTAAATCTTACTTTTTGCACTTAAGTAGATGATCTATAACCACGCAAATATATTTGATTTATTTTAAATCATAAAATTTAAAATTCTTCCTTTATTTGTTAAACTTTGTGTGTAGTCAAACTACGTCATATAAATTGGTAGAGAATATTATTTTTGGTTTAATAATCCTAGCAAGGGGTCTGGAATTAATTTATTTGTTATAAACGAAAATTATTAGTAATTAAATAAAATAAAAGAAGCGTATTTGTGGACCTATTGATAAGAAGGTTTATGCCCAAGTGTGTGGGAACCATGTACTTGTCGGTGCTAGTTGGAGAATGTGAATTTCATGTTATGCCTTCATCGAGTGGCATAGAAGCAATTAACAATTCATGATTGGTAAACTTTCTATTTTGGGGTAATTATATTTTTATAATGCTCAGAAGAAGAATAGTCAACAAATGTACATATATGGTATATTATATAAAAATATACACATTGTATACATAAAATATATACATAATTAGTGTATAGTTTTTGTACATTTTGACTAGTATCCGTATATAGTTTCGGCCTCCGGCCCAAAAATGAAGAAAACCCCTTTTTTGGCTTATATATGCATAGTCGGTGTTAAAAGCGTTCTTATTTCACTTGCTAATTTTTGGTTTTGAAAATATTTACAGGGTGGTAGTGGTGTTGATCAATCAGCTGTACAAGTAGCCTCGTCGCCCCCATTTTTTTGCGGGTCACCGCCGAGCAGAGTATCTAACCCATTGATTCAAGACTCTCGATTCGGGGATGAGAAGGTCACCCCAGTATCGCCACAGGCAATACCAATTCCCTCTGGAATGGCTTCGTCCCCATCATCATCCGCCAGGAAAGGCGGATGTGTGAGCAGGGCGAATTTTGGCCACAATCCGGCAGTGCGAGTTGAGGGTTTCGATTGCCTTGATAGGGGTCGTCGTAATTCCAGTATCCCTGCTTTGGGTTAAGCGAAACAAACAGTACATAGAGGAAAACACGAACGAGTCACAATCAACTTTTGTTTTTACTAGCGGCAGCAGGTGAGAATTTGAACATTTTCTTGGACGGAGAAACTGAGGAAAAGATCCTTTTGCCTAGTGTAAATATGCTGAAAAGGGTCTATGTAAGTAAATTGTAATATATTAACAAGGTAATTAGAGTCTAATTTGGAGTAATTTAGTTTTTTTTAAAGTGAGGTGGGTCCTTGGTGAAGCCCCCTGTTGTAATGATGTAATTATCGAAGAGACTTGGTAAAAAGAGAAGGAAAAATTAGTTGTTTGAGTGGAATCATCGATGTAGTCGATTCACATTGTAAATGTATCATATAAATATTAAAAAATAGTTTACGGTTTTTATTCTTACGTTGCATCATTGCGTGCGTATGGTGAATCTGTATCCATCACTTCCCGTTCGTTGCAACTGATCTGTTTCAATCACTTATTGATCTGTTTCCGCTACTTTCCGTTCGATGCAATTAAATACTGTGATGTGAAGATGCTTTGCTGGTTTGTCATGCCAAACGCGTATAGCTCATGGTTTGTTTTGGCATTTTATCGTCACACCAGACTGGATGTCCTTAAGGTAGAAGATGAACGTAATGATGATGTGGATACTCATATGGATGTGTGGGTATCTAGGAGATATAGGATTAGGAGTGAAGTTATATAGGTTGGAATGGTCCCCGGTGGACAAGACGAGGGAAGCGAGATTAAGATGATTTAGATATGTAAGGAGGTGTGAGAGGTTGAGTATAACAGGTTTTAGGAGAGGTTGAGGTAGTCAAAAAAGAATTGGGGGAGATGATTAGATCATGATATTTCATATCTTTAGCTTAACATGACCCTAGATATGAAGGTATACAAGTTGAGGATTAGAGTAGAAGAGTAATATGTAGCTAAGTATTATCCTACTTTTATGTAGGAGAGGCAGAGTGTTAGTCTCCTCTTCTTATTTAGTACTCTAGTATTATTTAGTATTGTGTAGCATCTTATTTTCCATTTCAACAATTACATGTTGCTTCATTTGCTTGGTTTTATCTTGTATTTTTGTTCTCGTTTTTTTCCTTTCAATCCTGCTTTTAGTACACTTTTTTTTAAGCGGAGTCTATTGAAAATAATTTTTCTATCCCACAAAAATAGGAATAATGTCTACGTATATCCTACCCTCGCCAAATACCACTTATGATATTACACTAGATATATTATTGTTGTTGTTTTCCTTCATCTTCTTCTTTGAACAAATTTATCTGGATGTATGATTTGAGTTTAATCTGAATTTACTTATCCCTATCTTCTTTCAATTTTTTTTCCATATTCTTGATCTCATTCGATCTTCTAAAATCAAAATTGGAAATGTTTTTTTTATGTAATTGTGGATAGTCGTTATCAAACCTCGAAAATACTATTTTTGAAAGGAAAGAAATCCCAAAATATAAAAGTCCTATTTTTTTATAGTATCTAATTTCAATAGAAAAGAGAGAATATAGTAAAAGAACCAGTGTTCTTCCAGTAAAGTAAATCAACGAAAGGTCCCTTTCTATTAATCGCTTCTTTTTTTTTTTGATTTAAACTTTTAATTAATTTATTTGATTGTTGTGTTAACTTGGTAGAGTCTTAATTTGGGCTGAAAATATAATGCCATGTGTAGTGTCGCTAGGACCATTGAGCAATATTCTTTTGCCCATAAAAATTATTCAATTTTTGATATAATTTTTTACTTTATTTGAAAAAATGTGTTTGGCCGTAAAAATTTTAAATTCAACTTGAAGTTGTATTTCAAATTTGGAAAACAACTTATAACCTGCTTTCGAACATACTTTTCACTTTTGAAGTTGTATTTTAAATTTGAAAAAAATACATTTAAGCTTGAGTACTATTCCACATATTCTTTGTAAAAAAGTGAATAATTTTATAATAAGTTGTATTTGGTTATAACTTTTATGGAGAATATTTGGAGTAATATTCATGTTTAAATGTGTTTTTCAAATTTAAAATACAATTTCAAAAGTGAAAAGTGTGTTGGAAAGCAAGTTATAAGTTGTTTTACAAATTTTAAATACAACTTCAAGTTGAATTTAAAATTTTCATGGCCAAAAACATATTTTCAAATAAAGTAAAAAATTATCCCAAAAAAAGTGAATAATTTTTATGGATACATTTTAAAAGGATTTTAGGAGCATGAAATACACACACCAATAAATATTGACGGGGGAGGCAGAGTCAAACCTTAAAATTATAATTCAGGCAAAAACTGAAAGGACTAATCCATTGATTATTCTTATTGAATGAATATGTATATATACAAGCTACAATCTCCAAATATAGAAAATCCTATTCCTACTAAACTTCTAATATCCTAGTTCTACTTGTACAAGAATTCTACAATTATGTTAATTATAAAACATAATTTACAACTTCTATTTATGGTACAAGACTAGTCAAAACCGTGTATATCATAGGGATATACACGGTATTCTATCACACCCCCGCAGTCATAGCTGACGATTGTCGTACGCTAAGACTGTCCCTAAAATCTTCAAATAAAACTGAGGGAAGGCCCTTTGTAAAGATGTCAACAATTTGGTATCGCGAGGGTACATGTAATACGCGTACTTGTCCACGAGCTACCTTTTCGCGAACAAAGTGAATATCCATCTCGATATGTTTAGTGCGTTGATGCTGGACCGGATTGCCAGAAAGATAAACTACACTAACATTATCACAGTAGACCAAGGTAACTTTCTGAATAGGAAAGTGTAGTTCTACCAAAAGATTACGCAGCCAACATGATTCTGACACCACATTCGCCACGCCTAGATACTCGGCCTCTGCACCGGATCTTGATAATGTAGCTTGTCGTTTTGCAGACCATGAGACCAAGTTATCCCCAAGAAACATACAATAACCATAAGTCGAGCGTCTGGTATCAGGACAGCCACCCCAATCAGCATCTGTTTAAGACACAAGTGTAGAAAAGGACGTAGGATACAAATCCAAGCCATAATCAAGTGTGCCCTGGATGTATCGTATAATGCGTTTGAGCGCATTCATATGCTCAATCCGTGGATGATGCATAAAATAACACACATGTTGAACTACATAAGTAATATCAGGCCTTGTGAAGGTAAGATATTGAAGTGTCTCTGCAAGGCTGCGATAGTGAGTGGGTTCCTCGAACTTAGTGCCAGATGTAGCACTCAGCTTTGGGTTAGTATCAACCGGAGTAGAAGTAGATTTACACGATGATATACCAGCTCTTTCAATGATCTCAGCGGCATACTTCCTTTGTGATAAAAATAGATCACCTGAATGACAAGTGACAACAATCTCCAAGAAATAACTCAAGGCCCCCAAGTCTTTCAAAGCAAATTCGGAACTGAGAAGTGTCATGATAGACTTGCACAAATTATCAGATGAAGCAGTCAATATAATATCATCGGCATGCAATAAAATGTATACTAGAGAAGTACCACGACGATATATAAAGAGAGAATGATCAGACCGGCTGTGAGAAAAACCAATAGAAGATACATAATCTGCAAACCTTTTATACCAAGCCCGTGGGGCCTGCTTAAGTACATACAAGGACTTCTTCATCAAACAAACATGATAAGGATGATTGGGATCTTGAAAACTCAAGGGCTGATGCATATAAACTGTCTCCTTAATATCACCGTGTAAAAAGACATTTTTCACATCCAACTGATGAATCGACCATGCTTTTGAGAGAGCTAAACTGAGAACAGTACGAATAGTAGCTGGTTTGACCACCGGACTAAATGTTTCACCACAATCCATGTCAACCTATTGAGTTTTACCATCACCTACAAGACGAGCTTTATGTCTCTCAAAAGAACCGTAAGAATTTTCTTTATGAGTAAAAATCCATATAGACCGAATAATATTAACACCAGAAGGACGGGACACCAACTCCCACGTTTTATTTTCAATAAGAGCATTATATTCGTCAGTCATAGCCAATTTTCAATTCAGGTCATTTAATGCGGACACAGGGTTACGCGAGAGAGTGGATTTAAGAACATTAGAATTTAAATTAAAATGCCATTTTGGTTTAAAATTTAAAAATATTCCTTTGACTATGAGTAACGAGCCCTTGACTAGAGAAGGAATTGGATGGATTTTGGGCAATGTGTGGAACGGGGACGGACTGGCTAGCAGGCAGTGGGCCTGTTGGCCCAACAATTGGAACATGAACAGTAACGGGCTCGGATTTGGCTGAAACACTGGAACAATACTAAGATTAGTATTGGACCGTGTCATCGGCCCACTGGGTAGAACAATGGTTGCGGTAGACTGTGGGCCAACAGGCAGTGGGCTTGCTGGCGTAGTTTGGTCACGGGACAAGTCGAAAAAATGGTGGATAATATATGGTGAGACCTCGTCATCTAAAAAATTATATGAACTCGGCACGGGACTACTCACTTTAGTAAAAGGAAATTAGGTTTCATAAAAAAATAACATGGCGACTAATTATGATTATATTAAATGATAAATCAAAACATTTGTAACCATGATGATTAGACGGATAACCCAAAAACACACAAGCGGTAGAACATGCCTGAAGTTTGTTAATTGTAGTAGACGGATAAAGTGGATAGCATAAACACCCAAAGACCCTAAAATGAGAATATGAAGGATCCTTATTATAGAGAACTTTAAGGGGAGATTTATTAATTTTTTTTAAGGAGGTAAATTTCATATTATGATAATAATATATTTTAATAAATTGTGATTATTTTATTATTTGAAAGATAAGATCTTAGAATTGATTTGCATCTCATAATAGCTTTTATATTGTTGCATTATTTATACTTGTGAATTCATGTTCGAAGTTTGTTTTTCATGAGTTACTTCAATCATGTTTTTATTTTCTTAAACTATTAATATATTATTGTTTATAATTTTTGTGTTATTATATATACTATTTACTATATTATAAAATTAAAAATTTAGAGATCTATGGGCTTGCGCCCATACTTCGAGGCTTACGCCTCATCTCGTGCTAAATAAAACATCTCGCTTCACGTTCTCGCCTTTTAGAACACTGCGTTAGTAAAAATACTAATGGTATCAAATTAATTTTTTTGTTTACAGTAACGGAGATATTTCTCTTTTTGTAACTATCAAGCATTGCGCCTCTAACATAATTCAAACATGATCATAGTATCCATCGATAAGTAATTCATTTAGACTAATAAACACCTTTCCAATACATTTTCTTTCTAAATATATATTGATCTATGTACAATCAAATCTCTCTATATCAACATTGTTGGGTTCAAAATTTTTTAGTTGCTAAAGCGAATGATTGTTATACATCTATAATAGCGTTGATATTAATAATATTTCACTGTTATAGGCAGAAAAAATACATAAAATTTAATTTTTTATTTTTAGTTACCAAATTTTAAGTTTAATTACACTTTGTATAAAATAAATATTTATATAATATTATATGTCATAAATAATATATTAAAGTATCAAAATATTTGATCAATATTTCTAGACTTAATATTGATAATCTTATCTTATTTCTATAAAGGTGATTAATCATCATTATATCACCAAAAAAAGAGAGAATATAACTGCTATAGAGGAATAATTTACAAAGAGCGTATTATTATAATGATGATTATTAATGTTATAGATTAAATGTTGTTTTATAGGAGTAACATATAACCTAAAGAATTAATTTTGAAAAAAACTTACTACTATACGAGAATTGTCAGTAGTTGAAAAAAATGATATCGTATATCAAACGTACTTACAAGTTATTGCAAACGACTGTAAACTTGGTACTGCAATAGTTAAATATTTACAGCAGTGTGCTTAACATAAATGAAAACAATTTTACTTTTTTTAGGATTCTTATTGCAAATTGATTTAATTTTAGGAGCAAAACTTATTTTCGCAATTTGAGGAGCAAAACTTATTTTCGCACCTGCAGGATCACAGGTGCAGTCCCCTTTCCGCACTTGTGATGCACCAGTTCCAGCAATTCTCTTCAACACTAAAATAGGAAATAATTCCCTCATACGACACCCGAATTCGACAATTCAAGTTGCTACGGCTAACAAATTTCGACACATAACTATCCCAATAATCAAAACTCAATTCCAACATCAAATGGATATAATGGTACATCAAAACTTTGGAGGCGTTCGTCTTACGCCAACAATTTCAACACCAAAACTTGATCAAATGAAGTCCAAATTCGATTTCGAAAATTACCTGAGGGATTTGAGGTCAAGGGGATAGAGAATCTGGTGTGCAAGCTTCAAAAGAGCCTGTACAGACTGAAACAGGCTCCAAGACAGTGGTATAAGAAGTTTGACAGCTTTATGAAGAAAGCTGAGTCCGTAAGGTGCGAAACATATCATTGTTATTACTTCAAGAGATTTGAAGAGACCTACATGATACTGCTTCTTTATGTTGATGACATGCTGATCGTAGGGGCAGACCTACATGAGATTGATCGGCTGAAAAAGAAGTTGTCAGAAGAATTTGCAATGAAGGATCTGAGAGCCGCAAAGCAAATCCTTGGGATGAGAATCATCAGAAGTAAGGAGGGCCTCAAGCTCTCACAAGAAGAATACGTGAAGAAGGTTCTCAAGAGGTTCAAGATGGATGATGTCAAGCCAGTCAGTACTCCCTTGGTTGGACAGTTTCATTTGTCAAAAGATCAGTCGTCGGTGACCGAGGACGAGATGAAGCATATGGACAAGGTACCTTATGCTTCTGCTATTCGCAGTCTTATGTATGCGATGGTATGTACGAGACCAGCACATGCAGTGGGAGTTGTTTGCAAATTTATGAGCAATCCGGGAAAGCAACATTGGGAGGATGTGAAGTGAATTTTCAGATATCTGAAGGGCAGCTCGAGCTCAACTTTGTGTTTCTGAAAGTCAGAGACAGGATTGCAGGGATACGTTGATGCTGACAATGGTGGTGATGTTGATAGTAGAAAGAGCACATCCTGGTATGTTTACACCTTCGGAGGTACTGCGATTTGCTGGGTTTCAAAGTTGCATAAAATAGTAGCTCTCTCTAGTTGTGAGGCTGAGTACGTTGCCGTGATGGAGGCCACGAAGGAGACGATGTGGCTACAATCTTTTCTGCGAGAATTGGATCAGGACCACGAGGGGAGTGTGCTATACTGTGATAGCCAGAGTGCCATTCATTTGGCAAAGAACCCAGTTTACCATGCTCGCATGAAGCACATACAACTTCGATACCACTTCATCCGATCAACTTTGGAAGATGGAGTGTTAGTGCTTGAGAAGATCCCAGGGAGTCAGAATCCAGCTGACATGCTGATGAAGGTCGTGCCGAATGATAAATTGAAGTTGTGTGCAACTTCAGTTGGACTTCTTGGATGAGAATCGGAGTCGCCGCTGCAAATGGAGACAAATGATTGAAATTAGTCTCCAAGTGGGAGATTGTTGAGTTGTGGAGCCTAATTCATTTACCGACACTATGAAGACCCTACGCAGAGGGTTGGAATTAGCCGATCGTGGGGGGGGGGGGGTGGCGTTAGTCGGTGTAATGTTATTAGTGGAGGGTAATTTGGGAATTTTAGGTTTGTATTATGTTCGCCCTAGTTTTTCCTATATATAGTCTAGAGCGCCGTTTTCTCTGTGTGGTTGTCGAAGTGAGTTCTTTGAGCGTGGTCGAATAGTCGACAAAGAGAGAAGAGATAATTGTAAACTCAAACTCTATTATAGTAAAATTTGCTGTGACAAAGTGGACTAGCTCTTGCATTGAGGGTGAACCACTATAAATCTGTGTGTGTTATTTGTTCTTCGTTTAATTTATTATTTCTGATTAGGTAGGATTTGAGAAGTAAATCCTAACACACTAGAGAGCTGAAAAGTCTTAAAGTACCTTCATGGGACAAACGACTATATGCTTATGTACAAACGATTAGGTAAAAGTGATTGGCTACTCTGATTCAAACTTTACTGGATGTGTTGATTCATGAAAATAAATATTAGAACATATTTTTATGTTGGCCGGTGTAGCTATATCTTGGAGGAATGCAAAACAGACTCTGATTTCTACTTTGTTTGTGGAGGCAGAGTTCGGTTCTTTTCTTGAGGCTACTGTATATGGTGTATGGTTCAAGAGTTCCATTTTTGGACTTAAAATCATTGACTGATCTCTAGGCGCCGTTAAGGATATATTGTGACATTTCACTTGTTGGCTTTATGGCTAAGAATAACTGAAGTGGGAGTCAAAACAAGTATATCAACATTAAGCATCTAGTCATAATTATATAATATTACTCCAGTTTTAAGAATAATATTTTAAAACTAAATATGTATTAAAATTCAAAAACCTTAAGAGGCTTAGACATCTACAATTATTGCGCATGGCTAGCACAATGCCTTCCCTTTCAGAAAGGTTGATGTTGGCGAATACACAATATGGCAACACTATTAATCTGCTTTCTCACTTGAATTAATTACATTAAATGGTCTTTCTAACAATGGCTGCCAATAACGTGACAAATAATATCTCCATGGCAGGTCCAGATGAAACTAAAGAGCTAGAAGGAAATCATTAATTGTGATCGGCCTTTTTTATAATGTACTTCGCTCCCTGGAGGAGTACAGAAAACTCAGGTTAAGTGATGGACCTAAATTCTCCTAAATTTATTTTTCATGTGAAGGATGGGCACACTGACATCCTCATTGAATAAATAACAAAATATCCAAAGTAAATGGATTATTTGCACATTATGGTTATTTTTATGTCACTTTTTAATTTTTTTTTCTCGTGTGTTCCGTCCGCTAAGTTTCCGGAATTACACCCATTAACCTTGAAAATGAGCGGTCTTGAAATTTTTGACCTCCGCTTGCCCATTGACAATCTTTCACGGTCAAGTGTAAAAAAAAACTCATATGGGTTAAACTTGTAAAACCTGAAGTTTTGCTCCTGAGGCAAACACCTTAATATTTAAAATGTTATTTTGAAAAGTTGGTAATCCAAAAGTATCAGACTTCTTAGGTAGTAATAAAAGAGTCATTTTTTTAGATAAAGTTGTCAACTATTTGTGCTTTGTTTGATCAATATGGGGGCTAATTCCAGACAAGAATTATTAGAAATCATTACGTTAAGCTCCAGATGACAATAACAGTAGCGAACTAATTGCTGGTGATTGCAGCGGTCCAAAGTTAAAGTCAATTGTTAGATTATTGCTGGTGATTGCAGCGGTCCAAAGTTAAAGTCAATTGTTAGATTCGACATAAAGCAAAATATATAGGCGTTGACACATACATAAGAATCACTTTCGTATTTATGACATAAAGTACGTTGACAAAATATATAGGCGTTGACACATACATAAGAATCACTTTCGTATTTATGAGTACAGAAGAAACAACAAGGGTACTTGGAACCTAAAGGTCCAAAACTATCTAAACAAATTCATTGAAAAAATTAGGTGGGATATCAGTTTTTTAGCCAGCAATTAAAATTTAGCCATTGTCTCAAATATAATTAGAAATTAGTTATTTTTTAATGTGAGAATATAATATTAATTGGATAAAAGTATCCCTATGCTCAGCTCACGGAGCTGAAATTTGAAAATTTTGACAATATGAACTCCAGCACATGAACTCCATTTCACAATGTGCGGAGTACCTGGAGTTTAAAACTCCAAAAACTATTCATAATGTTCAAACTCCAAGAACAATAGATGGAATTTGAAAAGTGTACCATGAGTGAAATAATGATAAAGTTTTATAATTAGTATCATGAGTGAAAAAATAATAAAGTTTTAAATAAGTATGCATGACCGAAATAATCATTTAGACACCTCAATTAAATCTTATTCTATTTAGATATCATGAGGTGAACCCCCACTATGTCATTTAGACACTTTTCGCTGACTTGGCAAGTTATCTGAATTTCACACCAAACAGGCGCATGAAAGGCCAAAAAATATTTCTTTTAAATTTCCTTCTTCTTCTTCATTCTTTTTTTTTTTTGTTTGTATTTTTTGTTTCCTTCTTCTTCATTCCTTTTCCTACCATCTTCCACCATCACCGACATCACCGCCTCCGCTATCACTATCGGGAAAAAAAGTCAATTACATTTTTAATTCATCTCAATTTCTTGTTTTCAACGTCCGCATTAAATGACCGAATTGGAAATTGGTTATGCCCGATAAATATAATGCTCTTATTGAAAATAAGACGTGGGAGTTGGTACCCCGTCCTTCTAGCATTAATATTAGTCGGTCTATGCTCTTATTCGGTCTATTTGGATTAAAATCATGGTTGAAACAAGAACACATATGAAGATGGTGAAGAACATGCTTTCTTTTCTTTTTTGAAATATTAATTTTTTCTCAAAATTTATTTTTTATATTATTATTTGATCAAACGCCACATGTCCTAATTTAATTTGTCATTTTGTCACATCATCGACGAGTGTGATACACATTTTACATATTTGACTGATCGTGCAAAAATGGTTTAAATGACACAACGGAGGCCAATCTAAAGTGTCTAGATGGAACAAACGTTACTTGAAGTCAAGTGACAAATTTAAACGACCACATGTTGCTGGCAATTGCTTTGGCCAAATATATAAAGGGACATAAAAAAGATACATGGTGATATTTCCTCTAAACTAATCCTCTTACCAGGCATAAATGATGTTCCTAAGCATTAGTTTCGTTCAGAATCTGCATTTTCAATTTAGTCTGTATGTCGTGATGCAATCGAATCCAAAACATGGTAATAACAAAAATTATGAAAAATCCAATTTAGTATGTTACAATTTTTTGTTTTTTCACTTGAAATTTGACCAAGAAGTAGCTTTTACATCTAAAGTATTTCACATGAACATTGCGTAAAAACTTCAAGAACACAATAATGACAACTCTTACAATACTACTGTCTAGTATTTGATTCTATTGAAAAGAAAATAGGCTCAGCTTAAACTCCTCTTCTTTTCAGTTTTCATCAATAACCTTGACACCTACTAATATAGGACATAGGCAACTTAGCCACACATAATAACTAGTTGAGGTTCATATTTTCCAGGACATAACAAAGTTCTTCCCTAAAGGCAATTCAAGTCCATGAATATCTATCATCATACTCTTCCTCTTATCTCCTTCATCCTCCAAACTATCTATAAACTTGATTTCTGATGTACTAAACTGCACTTTCGAAATGTCTTCAATCGGTTGCCCATCGACATTAATTTCAAAAGCTCCATCAGTGTCATTTGTGCCTAAAACTATAACCTTCTCAATGAACCAGCCTTTATCCAATGCAAACTTGCCTTCTTGAACTTCTGACCACAACTTCACTGTTCCATTACTTGTTGTTGCATGGAAATCAATATACGTTGAGTATCCGTTACCTAATTTCATCTCCGGAAGCTCATCATCATCGAGGAAAAGATTTCCTTTAGCTTCTACAACATTCATCCCCGATGGGAAGGTCACTACGATTGTAAAAGGCGTCATTCTTGCTTCTTTAGATATCATTCCACCATGTTGCATTGGTATGATGGCGTTTTGGTACACATGTACGTTGACCACGTTTATAGGCGCGTCTAGTGTGAAGTATTTTAGTCCTTTTGTGACAATCGCCTTTGTCATGTCGAATAAATTGTACCACGTGCCCGGAGGAAACAGAGCTTTCACCTCTTTTTTCCCCTGTTCCAACACCGGTGAGACCATGACACTGCTTCCTACTAAAAATTGTGTGCTCACGTCGTAAAGCTCTTGTAGATTCGGGAAACAGAAGAAGAGCGGACGAGCAATTGGGGCCCCAATAGTGTGTGCCTCATAGTTCAAAGTGTAGAAATATGGAAGCAATTTATATCTCATTCCTAATGCATTTCGAGCAGATTCAGCCACGCTCGCCCATTGGTAAAGTTCTTGTCTAGGGGAGTAGTAGTTTGCGTGATCCCTTGAGAATGGATAAAACGCGCCAACTTCAATCCAACGGTTGCAAAGCTCCTCCGTGGGTGCCGGATAGAATCCACATATATCTGAACCAACCATAGGTACACCAAATAAACCAAAATTTAACATTGTAGATATTGAATATCTCAAATCATCCCAAGTTGCTTTGTTATCCCCGGTCCAATGTGCAGCATAATGTCCCGAACCAACAAACGTGGAACGGGACAATATAAACGGACGTTTTCCCTCGAGTCCTTGTAGAGCCTTGTGAGTTGCAATCGACTGAGAAAACCCGTAAATGCTATGAGCATCATATTCCCTAGCTCCGTTATAATGAACCGCGCTTGTGGCTATCGTTTTGTAGCCAACTGGTGCTTGTATTCCACTAGCATTAATCTTGTAAGGTGGATCGTCCCATCTAGTACTCGTTATGTTTTTGCAATCTAGGCAACAAATCCAACCGGGACCCGTGCCATTCGGACAAATCCTTCCTTCGGGGATCGTGCACAAACCCGAACAAAAGTTTGAAACTTCATTCATGTCAATCCACAATCCGTCAACAGGCACAAGTTCGTGAAACCTCCGAATTTCATCACCCCACCACTCAACTGTGTTTGGATTGAGAAAATCGGGGAAATTGACAGCACCGGGCCATACTTGGGCTAAATAAGGCTTGCCTTCGTATTTAATGAAGACGTCGTTGGCTATACCTCTTTGGTAAACACCATAAGTGTTATTGACTCCGATTCCAGGATCAACGATGACAATGTACTTCATGCCTCGGGCATGGATTTTCTCCAAGAATGCTATTAATTCGGGACGAGGGTAGTTGACGGGGTTGAGGGTGAAATCTTTTTTTCCATCCATGTGATCGTCGTCGTTCCAGATCACATCAAGAGGGATTTGGGCTTTGTTGTAGTTCTCAACGACATCTTCAATTACAGATAAATTGTGGTAACCCCATCTGCATTGATGAAATCCTGTATTAATCACCAAGCAGGAGATAGTTTGATTAGGAGATGTAAACAATGAGATATTAGCATGTACCAAACATCATTTGTTAGTGCGGAGGCAGGATTTTCACTAGGAGATTCAAAGTAAGAAAATTAATACATGAAGAAGCCAAAAAAATTCAATATACATAAATAATACTTTTAACCTTGTATATATTAGTGTAATTTTCCGAGAAAGGATCCGAACATGCACCCTGGCTTTGCCCTTATCAATAGTTATACACTTTCCAATTAGAAGCTAATCTTTTGTAAATGAGAAGAACAGGGTAATTTTAGTGAGGGTGAGTAACTAATCTGAAAAAAGTTATTAACCTGTTATAACTGGTTAAACTGCACTGATACAACAAAGAAGAGACCAAGTGTTATAACGATCTATAAATAACACTATATTTTTATTGAAATTAATATGGGTTAGTCTTTTGACCCCAAAGAACTCATCACTCAATTGATTAATACCTACTAGGCTACTACTTTGGCCTGCTTAAATGTGGGTGCTGTAAAGATAATGTAATTTAAAGCCCTTAAATGGAGTGATTATTGATTAAGCGAAATATTTTATAGTGCATAAACATTACTAGCCAAAATGGCAAAGAAAAAAGATACTCCTATAGTTCATCACATTATGATATGTTTATCAACTTAAAATAATGCCTTCAATCTTCTCCGTGTTATGTGGAAGACAAAATGCCTACTTTCCCTTTGCTTCTAAGAATATTCCATTCCTAGTTATCCATATATTATTCTTCATTTAATCCAAACTACCCCTTAATATATGGATTTGAGAAAAAAGAGAAGGGGTAATTTGTCCGTAAATAGCAATCCTGGATGGGTCATCACTTGTAGGAATGACATAATGCTAATCCATGTTCCACACGGCCAAGGAAGCAAAGAATGAATTGATAGAGGTGTGGAGTTTAACTAAGATAAAACAGAATCAAAAGGACTATTTAAGTATTTAATCCATATATTATTATTCATTGCTCTATTGTGTATTAAATAATACACCAATTGGCGTAATAAATAATATTCAAATTATCTATACAAGATTCAGATGCAAATTAAACAACAAATAAAACAATATTTCTGACGTTAATACATGTACAAGATATTACTGTAATCCCATTGAGCAGGACTATGGTTGTTCCAGGGGCGGAGCTACGTTGGTGCAAGGGTGGTTAGCCGAACACCCTTTGTCGAAAAATTTACATTATATTATTAATCAAATATTACTTTATATATGTATATATAACGTTTTCAACGCCCTTTAACACAATAGAGAGTAGTAGCTCAGCACCCACGTTCGATTGTGGGCCTGCCCTTTTCCTTTAAAACTGGGCCTAAGCTCCTCTAAATATATAGTGCCTAGTTTGATTTTAATTTTTTAGGTGCACCCAATCATGAAAAAAAAATATTTACTATCTCTAGTGTGAATATTTTTACTGAAATTTCTGGCTCCGTCACTGAATTGTTTAATAATAAATTTATTAAATTTTTAATTATAAATTTAATTGTTATTATTGTTATTTAAATCGTAAATCATTGTAAGTATTAGCGAATATTCTCCGAATATCCCCTGTATATTTTGTAATTATGATAGATGAAATAATTTCCCTTGGGATTCCTTTCATTATTCACAATATATATAGTTGTACAAATGTTGATTCCTAATATGATACGAATCATAACTTACCTTACAAATGTTGATTCCTAATATAATTAGAATCTTAAGTTACCTTAAATATACATCTATCATAATTATAAAATATACAGAAAATATTCTGAGAATATTCGCTAATAGTAAGTACTATCAACTTTAAAATTGAATCTGAGCTCTGCGTTCTACCGTGAACATGAAAAGTTTGATAAAAGGCAAGTAGACAAAACAGTGATTTTGTCTTGTCCACAACACGGTATCTCCTAACACAGAGAACAGCCAAAAACTTACTGAAAGCGAAGTCACGGGTTCTAATGAAGACAACCTAAAACTACACATATTCTCCACCGCCTTCTTCGTATCAAGACAACGATGAAGACAGATTCAAAATTTAAATATTATGAATTCTGAGTTAAGAATGAAAATTTTTAAAATGTATATTTAACGTTATCTATATTTATTTTCAAACACATATATCAGATTCGATCCTAGACTGTGCTATGCCAAAACAGGGGATCCATGGTTGAATTACCCACTGATCTCAAGCAAGGGCGAAACCAGCATTGTAAACGAATTCGGAAGGATTTATTAGCTTAGGTAAATACCTTATATTTATTTTTAAAAAATTATTTAATATCTATAAAATAATTTATTCAGAACTCAATAAACATAAAGAATTAATGATCCAGAACCTATAAACTAAAAGTCCAGGTTTTATCTCTGATCTCTAGGATTAAATTTCACTTTCAAATGTGTTAGACTGCATGGTTAATCAAGAATTAGGTCATTAAGTTGCTCCAATATGTTGCCCTCCTAACAATTATTCGTATCTAGCAACTATTTTATGTCAAGGTTGTTGGTTTCTCTTATGGGGCAAAAAATTATTTATAGTATAACCTATGAAAACCACTCTTCTAATATTTATAGCTGAAATTTGTAAAGAATATGCCACGGGAGCTATACACTTATATAATATAAGCTACGACACAACACCACTATTCAAAATCAAGAAGACACGATGTTTATTTCAATTCCATCCTTACTACTGATATAATCTTTAATTACCTATTTAAAAACGGAAGATGGATAATTTAGTCAAATACCTCTTATAGTTAATGCTATCAAAAAAAATTCTTAATGAATGTATCAAAACCTTAAAGAACACTCCCTCCTTCCCAAATAATTGTCACTTTAGCTCAAACAATTTGTCTCAAAATAATTCACTAGAAAAACATTATTTCAACTATACCCTTAATATTAAAGAAGTAGTTCTTTTAATACTGGTCAATTTTCAAAAATCATTTATTAAATAGGGATAACATGATAAACTATATCGTGTATTTATTATTTTCTACTAGCGTGAAAAAAATATAAAAAACAACAGTTAAAATGAGCGGGGACCGAATAAAAGGACAAAATATATAAGTAATTTGGGTGATGTGGTATAGTCAAAATTTTCTATAACGGTGTTAGTTTGTCCGAATATTTTTTTATTGCTATAGCAGATGTTGTTTAACCGGGTTAGTTTGTTCGGATATTTTTTGTTGCTACAGCAAGATACTGTTTAGAGTTGGTTTCAAATAAAATTTAATCTTTATAGTAAAATATTATTATAGAGAGGTCCCATTCTACCAACAAAACATATAAAATCAGAGTATCACCATAAATACAAATGCAAGTAAAGAAAAAAAATAGAATTTTGGACTTACCAAAAGACCAATAAGGCATTGGAGCAGGCCTGCCTATGAAGGAGGTATACTGATCAACAACAGCAAGTGGTGTGGGACCAGAAAAGAAGTAAAAGTCCAAAACACCCCCAATCACTTTGTAAGTCAAAGAATCTCCCCTGTAAAACACATCCATTCCATTGCTATTTAGCAACAAAACTGCATGAGCATTTGCCTCTCCATTCACATTCCTCAAATCCATATACATAGGGTGGGACCCATACAAATCCACATTGAGATTAAGAGCTGATACATCATTTGTGTACAAAGTGTAAGGGTCATTTGGGTAAATTTTAATCCCATGGGGTTGTGTGTTTTCTCCTAGGCCATATAATGAAGCATCTTTAGGCAATTTTGTGGATATTTCAAGATATTGATCTTTAAAAACCAAATTACTATATGGATCAGAATCATCGGAGGTGGAATTGAAAAGGGTCTGTCCATTTGATTTTCTTGTCACAAAAAAATTAAAAGGGTCATTTTTGTAATTGAATATTAACTCACTTCCTGAATATTCTGACTCCGCTACTGAAAATAAGTTCTTTCTTGATCTACCAACATTTTGTTTCAGCGATGGGGGCGTATTTCTTTGTAATAACTTGTAAGGGATCTCCCACCTCTGTTGTTCTGCATCGGTTATATGAATTCTCAAACGACCCTCTGTCTCATGCCTGAATAATTAGTAATCACAAAATTAACATAAAGATTCAAAAAACAAAAGATCAAGAATGATGTTCATGCCTGGATAATAACCACAACATTAACAAAAAGATTCAATTTGTTTTTCAAGAATTATGTTCATGTCTGGATAATAATCACAAAATTGACTAAAAGATTCAATTTTTTTTTTCAAGAATGATGTTCATTCAAGTCCAAGGACATGATTTTTTCTCCTTTTTTGTAGTGAAAATGGTAATTGAGGACTTACTTAACATAGAGCTGCAAATTAGGAATATCTGGTCCATAGATATTGTTCTTCTCCTTGACTCGGAGGTGCCCTATGAGTCCTCCATCTGGTGATTTATCTATGGAGATCAACTTGTAACCTTGGCCAATCTTGGCTGGAGTTGTGTAGACAAAATCAACACCAGCTATACATAGAATCAAGATTAGTAAGGAAGTGAAGGGAGAAGGTGACAAGAAGGAAGAGAAAAACATGATTTTTTAGTTAAAGAATGAACTATCAAGGGTAGCCTCAATGAGGAGTGCACTTGGAAAAGAGTGAACCTTAAAGAGGTTTTTCAATTTTTGTGTATGGATTTAACTTATATATATAGGTTTTTGTGAACATGTAGAATATAGCCTTCGGGACTAACAAAACAAATGTGTCTAATGTTAAATAATTTTAAATTGCATTCTAACATTTTTTTTATAAGATTTTTTTTAATTTGCTCAGAGTAAAAAGTCTAAAATTTATAAGAAAAACAACAAGAGGGTCATTTATTACCGTTATATTCTAAATAGGGACAACTGACAAAAAAATTTGGTAGCTATTAACCTGGCAGTGCTTAAATTTTTTACACTACCTATGTATAAAAGTTGTAGATGATCTACTCTCTATCTTTCTGGACATAGGTAAGATCTGCAACTCTTGGATTTCGCTGAGTATGTTATTGTTGTTGTTGGAAATTTGACTATGTGGGATTGAACTTTTTCCGTCCTTAGTGACTTAAATACGTGGGTCCCGCATGTCGGAAACATCGTTTCTTCGCACATGCCTAAATCTACTAAATGAGTAGATGATATTAGTGTCAAGTATCGTCAAATTTCGTTAAGAAAATAAAAGAGATATTGGTACACAAAGTAAGGTGTTTGAGACAAGAATATATGTATTGTTTGACAAATAACCAATCTCCCACATAGGTAGAAGATGGAAGGATTGAACACACTATATAAGCTCTATTTTTTAGTAAGGGATTGGGACCCCAAGGGTAACCCATGTGTTAAGAAGAGGGAGGACCTAGGTGAGCTTGGGTTCGAGGCTAAGCCCCACACACACACCGTTGCCCGTCTGTCCGGTCCGGCCCAATCACGTGTCACGGGTTCTCTTCTAGAATTTTCTTTTTGGTCCCTGAAGTGTTTTTTATTTACACTTTTGTCCCTAAAGATTTCGGAAACGTTGCAACGGTACGGAAGATTTCAGAAACGTTGCAACGACCCTCCTCTTCAACTATAAATTGAACTTTATTGTTTAGTTTAAAAGATACAAAAAAAAAAAAAAACTCTTCTGTTATGTTCTGTTCGAAATATACAGAAACACATAAAAATTTTCTCCTTTTCCAACAGTCTGTTCTATGTTTATTTTTTTTCGAAAGAATCAACTTTATTTGTTTTGTATTGTTGATTGTTGCTGTTTTATCTTGAAAGACTATTTTTCATTACCGTAAATAGTGGGGTTTTGAAATCTTTAATCGACTCCACTACTTCGATCCAAGTTTGGAAAACTCCTTTTGTCTTGCCGTGTATTACCACGTAATATTTAAAACGTTTGTCTAAATTTTTCTGGTGAAAAACTACTACCTTTCTCCGGCCCTGAGATATAACCCCACTCAAACTCCCCAGTACAACATTCAGAGAGACACAGACAAGATAATTTTTTGTGACCACTGTACTTCCATGACAGAGTCATTCAAAAGGCTCAACCAGACTAAAGAAGAATAATTACATTAGAAACTAGAGTAAATAATCTAGAACTTAGATTAAATAACTTAGAAAAAGGAAAACAGCCTGTAATAGTTATTGGCGCCGAATCAGAAGAACAGAATGAGACTGAAGTAGCTTCAGAACTTTTAAACTCAGAAGATAAAATTCTGATTTGTAATGAAGACAAGAAATTCAGTGCAATAAGATTAATGACTAAGATTAAAGTTAAAGACTATGAAATTACAACTTTAGCTTTAGTAGATACAGGATGCACCAGAAGCATCATAAATAAAAAGATTGTCCCAAAACATCTTGTGAAGACGCTGGAAAAACCCTCTTCAGCTGTACAAATGGATGGGACGTTCAATTTCTACAATTTTTACCTGCAAGAAGCTAATATTAGTTTCATAAATTCTTGCACTAATAACCCAGGTTATAAATTAGACAAAATATTTGTTAGAGACCTGAATATAAATACAGATTTTGTAATAGGTTTAGATTTTCTACTAAATAATAACTGAAGCTGTACTATCTATAGAGATGGAGTAATTCTCCAAAGAAATAGTACGTACACCCCTGTGCATACGCAGAAAATAGTGACTAAGGTCATAAAACTCCCTACGCTAAACCTTACTAACAATGATAGTTGTTGTAACAGTTGCAATGGAGAAGAACAAAGCTGTGCACAAGCTTCAGAAATGTTATTAGAAGAATTAGAAGAAGATATAGAAGAATTATTGCTAGACAAAAACTATACATTAATAGACTTAGCAACAGAATTCTATAATTTTAAGACAGGAATAGAAAAAATAGGAGTGATCAAAGATAAAAAAGATTTAGAAAATATAATAAAGATTCTAGACGAGTTAGAAATAATCGGAGAAAAACCGTTAAAACATTGGAACAATAATAAGATCCTCTGTGAGTTAGACATTATTAATCCAGAATACATAATAAGAACAGCTTCGATAGAAGCTACCAACCAAGACCTAGAAGATTTTAAATCATAGATTAAAGAATTATTAGATTTAGAGATTATAAGAAGATCCACTTCTAAACACAGATCGGAAGCCTTCATTGTAAGAAATCATTCTGAAATTGTCAGAGGCAAGGCAAGAATGGTGATTAATTACAAAAGGTTAAACGATAATACTAGAAGTGATGGCTATAAACTGCCAGACAAGACTGAACTTATAAATCGGATTCAAGGAAAAAACTTTTTTAGCAAATTCGATTGTAAGTCGGGCTACTGGCAAGTAAAAATGCATCCTAACAGCATTGAATGAACAGCTTTTACTTGCCCTGAAGGCCACTTTGAATGGCTAGTAATGCCTTTCGGCCTGAAGACTGCCCCACCCATTTTTCAACGAAAGATGGATGAAATCTTCTCAGACTATAAAAGATTTACTATAGTTTATGTAGACGATATTCTTGTTTTCAGTAGTAGTATGGCAGAACACTTAGGTCATCTGCAAACAGTTTTTAGACTTTTTGTTAAAAACGGTATTATAATTAGCAAGAAAAAAATGGAGTTATGCAAGACTTATATTAATTTCTTAGGAGTAATTATAGGCGAAGGAAAGATAAAACTTCAGCCACATATAGCCAAGAAAGCCTTAGAAATGCCAGACAAATTAGATAAAACCAAAGACTTACAAAAGTTCTTAGGTATATTAAATTATGCCAGGACCTTTATAAAAGACTTAGGAAAAGTAGCTGGACCTTTGTATTCTAAAACAGGGACAATTAAATTCTATAGTAGATTTAATAATTAATCAAACTTACATGTCTAGAAGTATCTGGGAATTTCCCTTTCGGGAGTCCCGACTTGCTACTTATATATATATATATATATATATATATATATATATATATATATATATAAAAGTTAAAACTAATTTGGCTATATATTGGTGAAGGGTCATAGCATACCTGTGATACAGATGAAGATTAATTCATCACATAATTACTTCCAAATTATCATGTGATTCTGATAATCCTTTCGTCCCACCAATATCTTTTGTTTTCCCTTATTCGTACTTCCATCATTGGCTTTAATTGAAATAATACTTACTATAGAGGAAACTGAGTTTAGTTTTTGTCACTTATATCACCCAATAGATCTTGTAATCACCTTACTTACCCCGTGACAAAATTTTCTCTTACTGTACCAGTGTTGAAAGTGAATGATCTTTCATGTTTTCATGCTCTGTCACCAGAAAGCAGGAAAAAGTTTGTTGAAATAGGCAATGAGCACATGTAGTTAGCATTGAAATTGACAACTCCAATATTCTTATTATGAGATGAAATTATTCTAGTAATAAATCTTTTTACTTTTAAGGTATATACATAAATAAAATAATTTTCCCTTGAAGTCAAAACTAGACATTCTTTAATTCTCACGCTTTTACTAATAACTAGTTTAATCTTAATTAATTGATACCACTTATATGTCTTCTTTTACTACTAGGTTCGTAGTAAAATTTCCATTAATTCGCAGAAGAGGTTATAATGGAGTAAGACCTTTTGACAAAAACTATTTAGGCTTGATCCATGTCAGATAATAAAGAATTTTGCACCATCTGACGAAATAAGACCTCTATTACTGTTCTTATAGATATTTTCAACTAAATATCTAACATAATAATATTTTTCAAAAAGTGTTCGTCTGTCTCAATTTAAGTTCTTATGATCTATCTCAAAAAGTGTCTCTTTCTATATTTAGTAAGTTGACAATTCAAACATCTTACATGACAGTTAATGTGTTTGGTAAGAGGTTGCTGATAATTACTTTTTCAATTATACTGGCCGAAATGTATTCAAAGCTATTTCACAAAATTAAATTTAAAAGTACTTTTATATATAAAAAAAATGATGAATATTGGAAACAAAATAGAGAAATAATTAAATTTATACTTTAGGGAGAGTATTTTAAATACAAGAGATAATTATAGGGGTAAAACATAAAAGTCTTGGTCAAACCAAAAGCACTTATAAAATTATAATTTATGAATCACCAACTTATTTTTATGATTGATTTTGACATATATTTAAGCACTTTTAATATAAGTTGCTTGGACTCGGATGCGGGTGTCTAATATAGGTGCATATCTAGAGATCAAATCCTTCATGATCTAAATTTTATGATTCGGGGATACGGATCAAGGTAAGGACACGGGTGCACGGGATTTGGCTAAAAATAATTAAAATATCTAAAAATAAAGTTATAAAATCTAAATTATGAGATATTATGTGTGAAAACTTGAGGAGAAATATTGATCAAGAGGAGAATCTCGGAAGGAGATAAAAGGTAAAGGTGTGACATAGATATTTCTATATATAAGATATTTCATTTTCTTCAATTTCACCATAGCTTTTGTTTTGATTACGTAAATCATTGAATCTTCCCGAAATTTCTCCCTCGATTTTGGTCAAAGTACTCAAAATTGGTGGACCAGATAGGGTACAGATCTCAGACCCACATCTACACCTATGTCGTGATGAAAAGTTCAAGCAACTAAAACTATAATTTGACGAGTTTATAAGCTTAAACACACACCCTCGTGGTTTCTTAGGCTGGCTTTTTCTAGATAGGGAAGGGCAAAGCCACACGCATGCCAAAGACCGAAAGCTTCAGTTGCTTTGCTTGTAGATTTTAGCACTGCCAGAAAAGCATGCACAAACAAATCATGTACCTTTTTCGTAAACAGAGTCAGAGACGTTGTTTTTAGTTTTTTCCAAATCTAACCCTATTTCGAGACTTTCGCTGTGTTAATTTTTATCTCTACCTTTTCCATTCTGTCTTTCTAGTCATGAAAGTTTTCATAAATCTAAATTGTTTCGTATCCACTTTGCAGTGATGATGCAAGACCTTTGTCAGGTATATTGTTAATGGTAGAATTGTATTAATTTCTTTGAGGCCCTTTTTTATTAATACATTATATATATATATATAGTGTGTATAATATGAAATTCTAATACAAAAGGGATCCTATAATTATCATAATTATATAACACTAATAAATATAAATATATGGTGAATATTCTACTAATATTCACTAATACACCACCTCAGTCGGAGCAGGAGGAGTATTAGCACACACGTATGTAGACTTGTATTAGGGTACATTTACTATATTATTTTATTATATAATTATGGTAGGATTGAGATCCTTATTAGAGAAGGATTCAACATTATACACACATATATATTTGTATTAATGAGATAGGCTCTCCAAGAGAGATTAATACAATCTAACATAGTATTAAGAGCCAAAACCTAAACCCTAAATATTTTTCCTCCTACCGTCGCCGACAACCCCCCCCTCGGCCAGAATTTGCTCTTCCGCCTCCTCGGCCGGAAAAATATTTCTTCTTTCACAGCTTTTTGTGCTTTGGTTGAGCCACTATGTCTCCTCCCACCTCTCCTAATGCTTCCGCTCCCTCCAAAAAATGTCGTTGATAACCCCCATCCCTTATCCACATCCTTTTTTCATGCTGCTTTCACCGTCTCAAATATCAAGAATTTCATCCCATTAATTCTTGATCAGAAAGACGGTCAATACTCTTTATGGGTTGAACTCTTCACCATTCACGCTTGTGCGTACAACGTACTTGATTATATCGACGACTCCATCCCTCGCCCTCTAGATATTGCAGACTCGACATGGCGTCGGGTTGACGCTATTGTCAAACAATGGATCTATGGCACGATATCTAAGGATTTACTCTACACTATTATGAAAACAGGCACCTCCGCCCGTGACTTGTGGACGCGTTTAGAAGTAATCTTTTAAGACAACAAGAACACTCGCGCAGTGTACTTGGAAGAACAATTCAACAACACCCGTCTGGAAAATTATTCCAATATGTCTGAACATTGCAAACAGTTAAAACTCGTGGCATACCAATTGTCAAACATTGGAACACCTGTTTCTGAAACAAAAATGGTTTTATAATTGGTCGCATGCCTACCAAAGGGTGAACATGACACTCTTTCCACAATGATACAACAAGCTGACCCTCTACCCAGCTTTAACAAGGCTCGTTCGCAATAGCTATTGGAAGAAACACGTCGTGCGAAGCAAAACGAGCACAACCAAAAAGCCTTGGCGGTTGACACATCTACACCAAGCAATGCTGCCGCTAGGGATGGCAACGGATAGGATCTGGACCGGATCCTACTAGATCCAGATCCAGATCCGTTTTTCATACCTGAATCCAGATCCGGATCCAGATCCATTGGGTTCATAAAAATCATATCCAAATCCGGATCCATCGGATCCACCGGGTCCACGGATCGGATCTGGATCCGCATGTAAAAAAAATTGCCTTGCTAAAAATGTAACCTTGCTAAGAATTTTTTTTTGAACTGACAAACGATTTTTACTTAGCTAACAATTTACTGTGTTTCAATTTTGAAATGTTCATATGAGATATTTTGTTCGTTGTCACGTTTTGATTGTGAGCTATTAATTGAAAATGTTGGACAATGACAATACTTGTGGAAAATGCTGACTAGTATTTCCACAAGATCAACTTGCATGTGCTTGTGAATATAATTTTAACTACTTGTTTATGGAGATGTTAGTCATTCACTAATATAACATTGATTTTATTATCGAAGTTACCTCTTTATTTTTTGGTTTTTGAGTTAACGCGGGGATAAATTAAACTTGTTTTGAGAATAAAACTTGCAAGGATGTGCTTAGCAATTTTAAGAAAATACTTATAAAATTACATTCTAGGTTATGAATATATTTAATAAAAAATGGATCCACGGTCGGATCCGGACCGGATACGGATTTCAAATACAAGATCCGATCCGATCCGATCCGTCGAAACGGATCCGGTCCGATCCGGATCCGTCGGGTCCAAATTTTGAAGATCCATATCCTATAAAACGGATCTGGATCCACCGGATCCGGACCGGGTCCAGGATCCACTGCCATCTCTAGCTGCCGCCGGCCAACCGCCACTGCCGAAAAACAATCAACCGCGGAAAACCGCAGCGGCAGGGGCAGTAGAGGCCGCGGTAGTGGTCGTGGAGGAAAGGGTCGCGGCAAGGGAGACAGGGGGCAGCAGGCAGGCCCACACCAGCAACAGCCCAATATGGCTGCCTCATTCCAGGGCCCAGCAGGGGCATTCCAGGCCCAGAACTGGGTCTCCTACCCAGCCTTTCCTTCGGCCCTGTTCCAGGTTCACCAGCCGGGTCTCTTGGGCCCGGCACCAGTCCATCGACAGGCCCAATTGCAACCTTTTCAAGGCCACGTCGCCTCGGGCCTATTACCCGCAGCAGCCCAACAGTCTGGCCCTATCTGAGTTGGGCCAGGCCTTCAACAGTCTCAACTTACAGCAGCCCGATGAAAATTGATACATGGATACGAGGGCCACTACTCACCTCACCCGCTCTGCAAGTACTCTTTCCAAAATATTTCGTTTAAAGCATCCTCAACATATAACTGTCGGAAATGGCCACCGCATTCCAATTCAGGGATATGGTACCACTTACACTTAACCGCCCCCATCCACCATTTTCCCTTAGCAATGTCTTGTATTCCCCGAACATCATTAAAAACCTAATTTATGTCCAATAATTTACTCATAATATTTCTGTCTCTGTTGACTTTGATCCGTTTGATTTTACTGTGAAGGATCTTCGTGCGGGGATACCTCTTACGAGATGCAATAGCACGGGGGATCTCTATCCATTCTCATCCACATCCGTTGCCAGATCATGCTCTCATGTCTCTCTCGCCGCTATAACTCTGTCAACTTGGCATAATAAGCTTGGCCATCCCGGAGCACCAGTTTTTAATTTTTTAGAGCAAATAGTTTTATTAAATGTAATAATGGGAAACTTGCTCAACACTGTGTTTCTTGCTCTTTAACACGTCCGTCTTCCTTTTAAATCATCTTCAAGTGTTACGTTTTCTCCTTTTGATATTATTCATGCTGATTTGTGGACGTCCCCTATTTCTAGTTCACTCGGTCATAAATATTATCTTATCTTGTTAGATGATTTTTCTTATTATATTTGGATCTACCCACTCAAATTTAAGTCAGAAGTGTTTGCCAAATTCCTTGAGTTTCGTACTTTTATCAGAACATAGTTTGAAAAATGCATAAAATTGTTTCAGTGTGATAATGGTCATGAATTCAATAATTCAATGTTTCACCGATTCTGTAGAAATAATGGCATGGTTTTTCGATTCTCGTGTCCCCACGCATCGCCTCAAAATGATAAAGCCGAACGAATCATTCGCACCATTAATAACATGGTTCGTACTCTTCTGTTTCATGCCCCTTCCTCCGTCCTTTTGAGTTTATGCAATCAAAATGGTAGAATTGTACTCAATATTTTACCTACGCATTTTCGGTTGCCTTTGCTACCCAAATCTTGTAGCTACCGCTCCTCATAAATTAGTACCCCGAACCACTTAGTGTGTCTTCGTAGGTTTCCCATCCAATCATCGGGGCTACCTATGCTATGACTTTTCTACTCGTTAGATTCACGTCTCACGTCACCTCACCTTCGACGAGACGACTTTTCCTTTCGCGAATATTAAAAATTCTGTAACACGGATTATACCTTTCTAGATGAGTCCAACACGTCTCCAGTCATCCTTCACGAGCTTTCTCGGTCTATCGATACTACCACTATACCACCAGTGCCACCCACAACTACTACAGTTCCCATGCCACTACCACCCATCACTGCTACCGTATCCACACCACTGCCGCCATCCACCATCCCAGTCCCTCATATGACGGATCCACCGTCTCCGATGCCCTGTCCACCTTACGCCGCCATTCCAAAACCACAACTCAGACCCGATACCGTCAACCAGCCCTCACCGTCCCGAGCCTATGACCAGAAGCTCCACCGTCACCAACCTCAGTCGCCACAGAGAACCAACCCCATATCCGACACCCACCCCACTACTGACTTCGTACCCCACTGCTCCTCACCAAACCCCAGTCAACCTACCCCATACAACTCCGACGACGCAACCACTGTCAAGACCCTAGTTAGTCATGTAAAACCCCAACCCCATTGTCACACCCTATACCGACAACCCCCAGATCACGTCGACCCCCCAGCCAGCACCATACTCTACCACCAATCATGACTAACACCCCTTCCCTAACCTACCATAGAGCAACTCATGCCCAACACAGTATTTTCAAACCCAAAGTTCACTTCAATTTATCCACCAAAACAGTGTCACCCATTCCTAAAAACCCAAAATTAGCCAAACTAGACCCTAATTGGAATGCCCATGTGTGAGGAATTTAATGCTTTAACAAAACAACACACTTGGAATTTGGTTCCTAGATCGGAGGGGGTGAATATGATCCGATGCTTGTGGATTTTTCGTCATAAATACAGAGACAGTGGTGATCTAGAGAGGTACAAGGCACGACTTGTGGCTAATGGCACTAATCAGCATGAGGGTATCGATTGTGGAGAGATATTCAATTCGGTTGTTAAACCGACCACCATTCGCACAATTCTGAGTATTGCTATGGGTAAGAACTGGCATATTCATCAGCTTGTTGTGAAAATTGCGTTTCTACATGGGGATTTGAAAGAAACGGTTTATGTGCATCAACCTCCTGATTTTTCTATCCAGCCGCCCC
Organism: Anisodus tanguticus; assembly: GCA_034509755.1. NCBI lineage: Eukaryota > Viridiplantae > Streptophyta > Magnoliopsida > Solanales > Solanaceae > Anisodus > Anisodus tanguticus. Next base: position 52,128,601 of record CM067542.1, on the reverse strand, counting down.
TCAGTATGTATGTCGTCTCCGTAAGTCACTGTATGACTTGAAACAGGCCCCTCGAGCATGGTATGATTGCTTTGCACAGTATATTTTGCAGATTGGGTTTGTATGCAGCAAATGTGATAATTCTCTCTTTATTTTTTATCGAGGTAATAGCATTGCATATTTATTATTGTATGTGGATGATATTGTGCTCACTGCCTCATCTGAATTGTTAAAAAATAAGATCATTACACGGCTCAAAATAGAATTTGCTATGACTGACTTGGGGAAGTTGAGCTACTTTTTGGGTATTTCAGTGACTAGATCTGCAGATACTATGTTTCTTTGTCAACGTAAGTATGTAGAGGAGATTGTGTACAGGGCTAAAATGGATAATTGCAAAATCATGGCTACTCCAATTGACTCTAGATCAAAGCTCATTGCTTTGGATGGTGCTCTAGTGTCATATCCCACTCTTTACAGGAGTCTCGCAGGTGCATTACAATATCTCACTTTCACCAGGTCATATATTGATTATGCTATTCAGCAGGTATGCTTATTCATGTATGTCCCCAAAGAGCCTCATTTTACTTCCCTCAAACGTATCATTCGATATGTTAAGGGCACACTTGACTATGGTTTGTATCTATACCCATCATCTTCGTCCAGGTTGTTGGCATATACAGATGTTGATTAAGCAGGTTGTCCGGACACGCGACGTTCCACCTCATGCTACTGCATGTTCTTAGGAGATAATCTTATTTCTTGGTCTGCCAAGAGGCTACCCGCACTGTCCCGTTAAAGTGTAGAAGAAGAATACAGAGGCATGGCTAATGTTGTTGATGAGATCTATTGGCTTCGAAACCTTCTTTTGGAGCTTCAATGTCTGTTACATAAGGCTTCTTTGGTTTATTGTGATAATATATCCATTGTATACCTGTCTCATTGTCCGGTTCAGTATCAACGAACCAAACACATTGAGATGTACATCCACTTTGTTCGAGAGAAGGTTGCTCTTGGTCATATCAGGGTATTACATGTGCTTTCTTCATATCAGTATGTAGACATATTCACCAAGGGCCTTCCTAGACAGCTCTTTCTTGACTTCTGATCTAGTCTTAGCGTCCGACCTCCTCCCGCTCTGACTGAGGGGGTGTATTAGCACACGTGTGTAGACTTGTATTAGGGTACATATTTACCATATTATTGTATTGTATAATTATGGTAGGATTGGGATCCTTATTAGAGAAGGATTCAACATTGTATACCTATATATATTTGTATTAATGAGAGAGGCTCTCCAAGAGAGATTAATAAAATCTAACAAGGAGGCCGAACGCTTAGGTTGGATCTGAAGTTGAGGAATAGTTGTCTAGGTAGTCATTTAGTGAATATATCTGCATACTGATATGAAGAGGGCACATGCAATACCTTGACATGTCCGATAGCAACCTTCTCACGAACAAAGTGTATACTCATCTCAATGTGTTTGGTTCGCTAATGCTGAACCGAATTGTGAGATAAATAAACAGCAAATATGTTATCGCAATAGACTATAGACGCCTTATGCAAAGGACACTGAAGCTCCAAAAGTAGATTTTGGAGCCAATAGATCTCAGCAACAACATTGGCAACGCCTTTGTACTCTGCTTCTGCACTCGAACAGGATAGTGTGGTCTGTCTCTTGGCAGACCAGGAATCTAGATTATCCCATAAGAATACACAATAGCCTGAGGTGGAGCGTCGCGTGTTCGGACAACCTGCCCAATCTACATTCGTATATGATAGTAACCTGGTAGGTGTAGAAGGGTATAGATGTAATCCATGATCAAGTGTTCCCTTAATGTATCAAATGATACGCTTAAGGGCGGTAAAATGAGGCTCCTTGGGGACATACATGAATAAGCATACATGCGGAACAACATAAGAAAAATCAAGCCTGGGGAAGGTGAGATATTGTAGTGCACCTGCAAGACTCTTGTAAAGTGTGGGATCGGACATAGGATTACCATCAACAACACTAAGCTTTGATTTAGAATCCATCGGTGTGGACATGATATTGCAGTTCGCCATTTTAGCCTTGTACACTATCTCCTCTTTATACCTGCGCTGACACAAAAACATAGTATCTGCATAACGAGTCACTGATATCCCCAAAAAATAGCTCAACTTCCCCAAGTCAGTCATCGCAAATTCAGTCTTAAGTAATGCAATAATCTCATTTTTCAACAAAACAGATGGGGCAATAAGCACAATGTCATCCACATATAATAACAAATAAGCAATGTTACTATCTCGATGAAAAATAAATAGAGAATTATCATATTTACCGCATATAAACCCAATCTGCATGATATACTGTGCAAAACGTTCATACCACGCTCTAGAAGACTGTTTCAAACCATAAAGTGACTTACGGAGATGACATACATACTTAGGAGCTGCTGGATGGACAAAACTAGGCGGCTAGTACATGTAAATAGTTTCTTTCAAATCCTCATGTAGAAACACATTTTTCATATCAAGCTGATAAATCAGCCACTGCTTACCCATAGTAATACTCAGAATTGTGTGAATGGTAGCCAGTTTAACAACCGGATTGAATGTCTCACCATAATCAATACCCTCCTGCTGATTCGTGCCATTCGCCATAAGTCTCGCCGTATATCTCTCTAGATCACCACTTTCTCGATATTTGTAATGAAAAAAACCACATGTATCGGATCACATTCACCCCTCCGGTCTAGGAACCAAATCCCACGTGTGATGTTGTGTTAAAACATTAAATTCCTCACGCATGGTTGTATTCCAATTTGGGTCAAGTTTGACTAATTTTGGGTTTTTGGGAATTGGGGATATTATTTGGGTGGATAGGATGAATTGGATTTTGGGTTTGAAAATCTCGTGTTGGACACAGATTTCCATGTGGTGCATGGGGGAAGGGGCAGGGGAATATTCGGTATTTAGGATAGGGTTCGAATCAGGTGTGGTATTGTAGGAGAAAGGGTCGGTGACGGTGCCTTGTAGGAGGTGTGGCGAGATATCAGTGACAGTGACTGATGAGAGGTGGCCATGTCGGGTAGGAGATTTGAATCGAGTTGGTATGTGGTGGTCTCCGATACATGGTGAACTGGGTATGGGGTCGGGTTTTCTGGCCTGAGTGTGTGTGATAGAGCAACTGACTAGTTGGACATCGGGAATGGTAGACCCGATGATTCAAGAGTGGTTGATGCGTAGTTCAGTAATGGCAGAACAATGGGTGTGATAGGTTGATGTGTCGGAGACTTGGTGGGTCAATTGCCGAAGGGAACAAAGGCAATTGACGAGAATCGAGACTGTGTAGGATGGCCACCGAAGGTGACAGGTGGCATTGATGGCGACTGGGAGGTAGCTGCTGGAGATGGTGGCGATGGTATAATTGTTGGATTACTGAGCAGGTGGCGGACGACAGGAAGATGCCTAGTGGTGGCTCCGACAGTCAGTAAGGACGACGGACAGTCAGACCGATTTTCGGTGGTGGCATACGGTGTCTGAACAGTGGGATTGGTGGCAAACGGTGGCTGAACATTTTCGGCTGTTGTCGGAATAGTGGTAGCATGCCAGAGAGTGGTGAACAAGCGGTGATGTGTCTAAATCATCGAAAAATTGATAATCAGTGACTCGGAATTTTTGAATGTTGTCGAATGGGAAAACGTATTCAACAAAGGTGACGTGGCATGAGATTATAATTTTTTCAGTGGATAGTTCATAGCACAAATACCCCTATGGTTCGACGGGAAACCTAGAAATGCACACGGAGTGGATCGAGATGCTAGTTTGTGGGGGGCCGTGGATATCAGATTTGGGTTACACAAACAACCAAAAATTCTAAGATGATCATAACGAGGGATCTGTCGGTAGAGAATTTCGGTGGGTATTCTATTTTGAATCGCACGGGTGGGTAAGATGTTAAGAATATGTTCTACTATTTTTAATGCATTTACCCAAAACATGGGGGGAGAGACGCATGAAATACAATGGTACGGACCATGTTATTAATGGTACGGAGATTTGATTTTGGCTTTGCCATTTTAAGGAGAGGTATAGGGGCACGAGAAACGAAAGACCATGCCGTTAGCCGCACAGAATTTATGAAATAGATAATTATTGAATTCACGACCATTATCACATTGAAATGTTTTGATATCTTTCTCAAATTGCATTTTGACCATTGTACGAAATTCAACAAATTTGGATAACACCTGAGATTTGAGTTTAAGCGGATAGACCCAAAGAAAGTGAGAGAAATCATTCAGAAACACCAAATAATATTTGTGGCCTAGGCTGCTAGTTATAGGGGAAGTCTATAAATCGGCATGAATAATATCGAAGGGAGAGAAAGTAATACTAAGAAAAGGCGTAAAGGGTAGTCGGACATGTTCCCTAGATGATATGAGGAGCAATTATGGGGAAGTTTCTCTTTATTACAGTGAATTAAATTTTGGTTTCGGAGGGAATCAAATATATGAGCACCCGGATACCAAGTCTACTATGCCACGTTGTATGAAGTTATTGTTGCGAGAGTAGTGAGAGGAGTAACGAGGGCAGCTAGAGAGGTGGAAGGGTTAGTACTGACAACGGACGTGGAGATGAAAGGATAGAGGTCCCCCTCACTATTGCATTGTGTCAGAAGATTCCCGGTACGGAGTTCCGTTACAGAAAACCCAAACGGGTTAAAATTAATTGAGACGGAATTATCGGTGGCGAATTTTCTAACAGAGATTAGGTTTTTGATGATGTTCGGGGCATAAAAGACATTTTTAAGAGAGAAGTGAGGATGCGGTGGTTGGGGTAAGGGTGTGGCCAAATCCTTGTATTGGAATGCGATGACCATTACCGACTATAATAGATTATGGAGTTTGTAACTTGCGCAGTTGAGAAAGATTACCAGAATTGTTGGTGAGATGAGATATGGTGCCCATGTCCATATACCATGCATTATCAGGCTGTTGACGGGTCAAAGTGCCAAAAGCCTGGCCTAAATCGGCTTAGGCTGGGCCTGGGATAAACTGATGGGGCTCAATGTTGCTAGACTCTACTCCTCTCCCCAGGCTCGCTTCGCTCTATGCCCAAAGCTTCAACTCAATCACTTGGACAGAGGGATTTGACCTACCAAGGCCCCAGGATATTGGGCCTGTCGGCTGTGGCCTGGTGGTGTCGGTCCCAAACTGTTGGGCCGCTGATGGGCTTCAGGGACATGGGTCGGATGAAATTGGCCCTGATTGTGGCCCGTCGGTTGTGCCTGTGGGTGGGCCGCTGACAGGATGCTGATGGTGCCACTAGGCCGCTGGGTCTGGGACTCGGCTGGCATCCCAGTCCTCTATAGCGCTTTTGCCGCTGCCCGTAAAATCGCCATGATTAATCTCCACCATAAATGCTTGCCGAAAAAAATACATTGGGGTTCGGGGCGTATATTTGTGGTGTATGTGAGGCAGTATCGTCCATATACGAGGTGTTTATCAGTTTGTTATAGAAGGAAGGAAGCTGGGGAGGCTGTATATCAGTGTATGCCAGTGGTATACAACTGGATTTCAGCGTCGGAAAAAGAAGATGGGCGGCCGAATTGAGGGGATTAGGATAGGGAGGAAGATTTGGCTTCTGATACTATGTAAAATTGTATTAATTTCCATTGGATAGCCTTTCTCATTAATACAATATATATATATATATATATATATATATATATATAGTGTGTGTGTGTGTGTCTACAATGTGAAATCCTAATACAAGAGGGATCTTATAATTACCATAATTATACCATACTAATAAATACAAATATATGGTGAATATTCACTAATATTAATAAAATAGTCTGCATAGAGATTAGTGGGCATGGACATGGGTCCCGTGCAATGTGTTGGAAATTAAAAGCTATAATTGTAAGTGTTTGCAATTAAGAAAACAGTGAAAAAGGCGAGCTATAATGGATGAAGGAAAATAGTGATATTTTCGAATGCAAATGGTAATGTGGATATGTTGAAGAGGAAAGTAAAGACCACGTTGGATGTGGATATTGCACGTAGGATGTGGATATTAGTTGTGAAGATATTTAGCATATGTCCTCGGTACTTAATCATGTAGATTTTGTATATATTTTTAATTTTATTGCTCGTAACTTAGCTAAGTCAGTTACTTTGATTCAAGATTTTTTTGAGATAGGATATTTTCTAGTTGAATTATAAACGACATAGTTCGATCTTTTGAACAAATCGTGTCCTTCATTAAGTAATATATATAGTAACTACTTTCAGAGAAAAATATTTAGTGGGCATGGTGCTCTAGGCACCTTAGTTTGTTGGCTGATAAGTGGACTCGTGATCATGAAGTGTCTTATATATAGACCATGACAAAACATATTAAAATATAAATAGACATTCTCTTTTCGAGAGCTATCTGATGACTACCATGACACCATTTTAAAACAAGAAATGATTTGGCTAACTGCTCATGAGTACTTCTCTTGTAGATTGCTTGATTAATAAAAAACTGCAATGGTCTATACTGATAAATCAAAGGACCATTCAAGGACAACAAATGGTGTAGTTGGCCCAAGGGTATTAATAACGTTATCAAGGTGTGACTGAAAGGGTTGGGAAGAGAAAATACGTATCCGCAACTAATATTTTTAACAAATTTAACAATTTAATTTTATGAATCAAATGTTAAATTGTGAACACATACACTTAATCATGATTTATATATCATGAGTTGTATAAAAAGAATTTTTTTTTACAATGCGGGGTTCTGTCCCTTGGACGATACAATAAAAGTTTATGTGCAAAATACATGTTTTGTGTATTTATTACTTAATGTACACATTGGATGTGAATAATTTTTTTCCTAACACGAAATTGTCACATTGTTTTTTCACTTGAGCAAATCTTTATAGTGTTTCGTGCAATCATTAGTAGCACGTTCGTTCAGTAAATTCCATTATCCTAAGATTGTGCAACTAATTATTTGTTCGAGCATTAATAGGCTTAAAAAACACTGCACAGGAAATGAAAGCTCTAATAATTTAAGTCTACTAACACGGGAAAGAGCAGTTCCACTCATACCTCTTTCAACATCAAATTTGGCAGAAATTGGAATTATGTTGCAACATTGTTTTTCAGGGTTCTTGAAAATTTTCTTTGCAGACACTTGAAATAAATTTTCAAGTAATTCTGTTGGTAGTCAAAACAATGATAATCAGTAGCCAAAAGGCAACCATTGAGGCTGTTTTTCACCCAAAAATTACAATTGGATAAAACAAAATGGGAAATAATGCCATTCAAACACAACTTAAGTAGACTGTTTTGCAAGAAGTCCTTCAGATTGACGCCAAGCAAGAGACTAAGTCATAAAGTACTAAAATCTGAATACTACTTATACGAGTCGCAACTCGACAAAAGAGCCGTAAAGTGAGAGCTTCAGAAAAATATGTTGCAAACAACAAAGGAAAAGGGAGGAGAAAAACAGCGGAATTTTTACATAGAAATACAAAATAAAACATATATTTACAACACTTTTCCACTTTTAAGATATAGCAGAAAAATATCCATATAATATATGCAGCCTCCAACAATATTATAAATTTTAAAGATCTTCTCTTTCTTCTTTATCTTCATTATTGTTTTACGAAGTTGAAATTCAGAGAACAGGGTTGAGTCGCTATTGAAGCTTCCACTAAAGCTTAGTTCGGATTTTTGAGTTCACGGAATCGAAATCATTTTCAATTGTGTTGTTCCAAAAGCTTGAAAATATTTTGACGAGCTTATATCTCAAGTTTGGGATAATTTAGTGCAGATTAGATGAAATTTTGGATTGAGTTTTAGATAGAACAATGTAGTCTTTTTGAGCGTTTAAATTCTTTTTCCCCAAAATACCATTTCCGTAGCTTAAATTATAGTCGTGACTTACGGGGATGGGTGACATGATTTCCGAGGCAATCGGGTGAGTATCGGAGAAGAATGTGTGAAATTAGAAGTTTCTAAAGTTACAGAAATCAGTAATATTGACCAAAGTCAACACCAAGGGTTAACGAGGGCGAATGAGAGTTTTGTCGATTTCATTAGATCCAGAATGTGATATATTACTTCGTTGAGTCGTTGGTTCGGATCCCAAAAAAATTTGGGTTTGATTTGTGTTGTTGGTTGAGAAACTAGTTAAGTAAGAATTTGGAGTTGACCACGGTCAACATCGGTTCAACCTCTTTGGGTGTTTTGAGTGCGTGAGTAGGTCTAACGTGTTTTATGATTGAAATGCATATTTGATTTGTGTTCTGAAAATTACATATGAGTTTCAGGTGTTGAATTGAAGACCAAAGCCTGTTTTGGAATTGCTGGTTTCTGGTGCTGGTTCCCTCCTTCACGATCGCGAGGTAGCCTTCGTGTTCGCGTAGAAGGGTGGGGACGGGACGCTAAGCGATCGCAGGTTGGTCACCGCATTTGCAAGGATGATTTAGGGGTTGGGTCGGGTAAGGCCACCCATCACTATCGCAATGGGCATGTCGCGTTCACGATGGGTGGGCCGGGTCACTGTTGTGTTCGCGAGGAGTCCTTTGCAGCCGCGAAGAAGGACCCATGGGCAGATCAGATTTTTTTAACTTAGACTTCATTGTGTTCTAGACCTCAGTTTTGGTGATTTCAAGGGCAACCTTCACGTTGTGACTCGTGGGTAAGTTTCAAATCTTGAATTTAGTATTTTTCTCGTGATTTCATTAGTTATTTAGCGACTCTATCCATGATTTAGCTATAGAATTAGAGTTTTTCATGAAAATGAGTTTTTAAGTAAAATATGAAATTGAATATCAGTTCGTGATTGGATTCTGATAATATTTTAGATTCTTAACGTTTACACTATGCATAGTTCAATTTTAAATAAAATTTTAATTTTGCCCTTGTGGGCTCGGGTTCACCTTTTTCGATTCATTTTTGGGTTTCAAATAAAAGTATAGTAATATGTTTGTCCATATACTCGTTTTCTTATGAATAACATGTATTTGATAGATTGGGAATATTCTAAAGCTTTATGGAAAGAAAAGGCAGAATTTTGAGGTTTGTGACGCGTTTGCTCGACATTCAAGGTATATTAAGACTTTCTAGACTTCGTTTGAGGGATATTTTGGTTAAGTAAAGATTAAAAGTGAAAATTATAAGGTGTAAGAGCGTGACAAGAGGTCTCATATTCGTGATGTGATGAGCATTGGTACAAGTACCGGTGTGTATATGAATGGGAAAGTATATTATTATGTAGTTGTTGATTGTAATTCGAGAATGCTAAAGCATATGGGCATTAGGTGTTATGTTATATTTGTCTTGTATTTGATACTTGATTGTATTCGGTGCATTTAGAGACCTCGTACAGTTGTGATAACATATTAATGCACTTGTCGGCTACTAAGTCCAGATATTGATGAAATTGTTGAAACTTTGGCTATTAAGTTCAGATTTGAAATGATCACTTCCTTATTTGTTATATCATACATGTCACGACCCCTTTTCAGGAATCGTGGTGGCCCCTACATAATTCCACCGATAGGCGTACTACTCCTAATCATTCACAAGACATGATATAAATAAAAGAGGAAGATAGCAAATAGTACATAAGTTGTCTCATAATATAAATGCGGAAGAAGGAATAACTCTGATACACCAAAATCAATGTAAATAGTCTAAGAAAGTCTGTCATGTCTCTCAAATACAACAAAAGACTGAAATAGAGATAACACTCAAGGGTATGTTAGAGATAACATACTCACCCTGAATGCTGGAGATTCACTACTCAAACTCAGCCACGTGGTGCTGCGGAGGTGGAATGTACTGAATCTATATCCAAAAAGAATGCAGCAAATGTAGCATGAGTATACAACGTACCCTCATAGACATCTTAAGCCGACAACGACGGAAGATACATAACCAAAGATAAATACCAAGTTGACACCAATTAATCTTATACTAATAGTTCAATAATCCAAGCAAATCACTTAGCTCACATACTGTTCATAGAATTTAACAATAATTCAATTATCAACTAGCAGATATAACCCTTCAATTCCAAAATCCAGTCAATTATCAACAACCACTTTAAATACAAGTCCAATCACAGTTAATCAATTAAATGGCATAAGTATGTATGATATGAATGTGATGCATATGCAAGGTACCTTACTCAACCTGGTATATAGTATGTCAAGGTTTTATTATGATCCGTACATCCATGGGGACCCGCGAATACTATATACCGCTCTTAGTCAGTCGGAATTCCACAAACGAATCTGACTAGAGCCCAAGATTCATTTTCCGAGCCTTATCATGTTGCAGGTGTGCAACTCGCTCCCCGCGTATCAATATCATCTTAATGTGCCATAATCTCATAGTATTCTTACCATTCCGACCTCTTTGATCCACAACATATCCATACCACTCTCATACCAATATCATGTAATCATGAGTGTATGAATGCAAATGATAATATAAGGCAATATATCAGGATATATTGAGATGCAATCAAGTATAGAGATGACATGTCTCATGCTTTCAAGATTCAACAACACGTTTGCATAATCCAAGTCAAAATTAATATAACAAATCGAAAGCATGTGTGATGAGTAAACAACGATAGCAAATATGGAGACAAACCCACATATGGCGACAAGCCCAAATAAGTAGCAGTCGGAACCAGCACAAGGTTGATTCCCCAAATCACCCATCATCACAATTCAACACCGGTACCCACTCAAATGTTCATCACAACCGGCTGAGTAGGACCTCTAAATACATCCAATACCCCTCAATATTTATAACTAATTACGCTCTTCTATTGAAGTCTCAAAAAACTAAACCATAGCCTACCTCTGGGCCAAACAGGAGCGCTACACGATCAAGCCTCGATGATAGCCTTGCTTTTCCTCTACGCCTCGTGATAATCGAAGTCCGATCACGCATATTATATCGTTAATATAAGGCTAACACAACATAAAACAAGTCTTTAAATACACATCCCGTGCCCACAATAGTCATGTCCTTAAGTTAATTGGAAATCTATACACATTTGAACCCTCAATTGGACAATAATCAAAAGTCTCAATTTGTAACCATATAAATTTTCCCTCAATTGAAGTATGCTTCTACAACCAAATTAAGCCTTAAAACATGATCTTCTAACAATATCCATCAATAATACAAGTAAACTAATACATTAATCAATAACATAACTCTCTTAATCTCACAAACATGCATAACTCATCTTCCCCAACTTATATTCATACTATATCATCATTAATGAAGAACTTAAAAGCATAAACTTAATCCACAAAGGAAGAATCATTTACCCCAAGGATGAAATTTCTCCAAAACCTTTGGAAATGCTCTTATGATGACTCTGATCTCGAGGTTTTCTATTTTGGGAAGGGATTTCTCACCTAAAGATTTTATAGGACAGTTGATACAGTATTTCCGCCCCGGTGAAATCTACTCTGCTGGAGCAGACCCACTACAGTAGACCAAACCCTCACTGGGGCGGTGTCACTTGGCACCTCACCCAGCGATACGGCAGACACAACTCCGCGGCGGCGGAGTCGCCCCTGCGGAGAAATCCTCCACTACGGCGGAAACCCACCATCTCCAAAACTTATGCTTTGTTGTCATGTCTCACTTGTCTAACCTCTAATCAAACCGAGGTGGACACTGGTGCCGCGGCGGACACCAAATACCAGCAATACAAAACTCACACAGAGTCTACGTGTAGGGTCAAACAAGCAAATAAGGGTCTTTAGCTAAAAATGACTGGACGGGTCTTTACAATACACTTGCATATGGTTGGCTCGAGTTGCACTCCTGTAATTGTTTAATATATGGAATTCGCGAGTCCCTCATGGGTCATGAACTCCTAAAGATTAGCAAGGAGTGTCGTGTATATGTAGGCTTGGAGCATATGGTTTGAGACATGTCATGGCATTACATTGCATTGCGCTATAATTCTTTCATTGTTTGAATATCTGTGTTGTTGCTCTTACTTAACTTATTGAGTTTAGTTGCCTTACCTAACTACCTAATAATATGTTTGACTGGCTAATTGGCGTACTTGGTAATGAATAGTCCTAATATTGTTGGAAAACTGTTTACGGGTAAGGTAAATTGGTAAGGACATGACTTTTCTTTTCTTAAATACTTCGTCACTATTTCTTTTATTGTCGGTCTATGAGATATACTTGGTACACGTGGTTTCGTACTCATACTACACTTGTTGCACTCTTTTGTGGTGCAGATTCGATTCCAAGTACGAGTGTACCTCGTGGAGCCTTCTGAGTCCGAGTTTGATTGATCTGAAGTTGTGGTGAGCTGCTTGCCTGCTTCGCGGCCCACATCTCCCTTTAATCCTTTTTATTAATTTTGTGTTTATATTCTGAGAGTGTATTTAGTATTTATACAATGTATTTAGTATTTCAGACTTGTATGTATTTAGTATTTCAGACTTGTATGTATTTCGTAGTGGCTTTTGTACTTGTGATACCAATCTTGGATGGTATTTTCTTACTTTCTATTATAAAAGATTTAGTATTTGGATATCCGACTTTTTTTACTTTTCCGCTTAATCAACTTATTTGAATTGATAAATTCTTGGGTTGGCTTACCTACTGGTTAGGAAATAGGTGCCATCATGGCTTGCGTTTTTTGAATCGTGACAAACTAGGTTGAAGAAGAACATTGCATTCTCATATATATATATATGTGTATCATATGTGTGTAGGATATACACATGGCATGCACAAATATATACCGGAAAATACAAAAATATACACAAGAAACATACTGCTAAACCCAGCTCATCCCTTCTTTCTTTACAACTACAAATCCTTAAAACAAATATTACTAAGCCAGCTCCATCGTTTTCAATCTCCGGATTTAGCTTCACCCAGCTAATTTCAATAGGATATAATAAATCTCACTCAATATGATTCAACCATTTTCAGATATGAAGCAAAGTCAGTTGCTTCAAAGAGTTCATCAATGATGGAGATCAAACTTAGACCTCAAATCGGAGTTCACACTCACATTTCTTACCCAATCATCAAATTTAGTAGTCGTAATTCTATTGCTGCATCTTTAAAAACCATAATCAACGATTTAATCCATCGAATTTTAACAATTTTCAGATTTAAACAATGAAGAACACAATAATTTTTGTTTGAATTGAACTGAAAATTCTAAAAAAAAAAAAAAAAAAAAAAAAAAAACTTCGTCGAATCCAAATTTTGATAAAATATGAAAGATTGGGAGGAATAAGTTTATCAAAAGTGAAGTTTGAAATCCAGGATAGGCTGATTGGCTTAAATTACTACAAAACAATAAATATTATTAAGTTGAGTAATTATTTAGAAGTATCTTTAAAAAATATTAGGGGTCATATATCGTCATGTGATGTAAAATTTCCAACAAAGAAGCATTGCAAAAGCTTAGGGTTTTTTACCTACAGATACAAAATTATACAAGCAATAGAACCTGTTTTTTTATAAAGTAGCAAGAAATTTTTAACAAAATATATACAGTCCGGAAAACCATACAAATCATATACATAAGACATAGTGTCATGTAATTTTATGTATTTTGTATGTCGTTTTTATGTATTTTGTATGTCATTGTATGTCCATTGATACATTGGATATACAAAAAAACATACACCCAATATACATCCAACATACAATAATTTCACTACATAAAAACGACCATATCCATATAGAAACTACTACATGAATCAGACCTTTTGTAGCAGTTCATTATGGATTTCTATCCTCCCTTGTCAAGTTTCCTTGCTTGATAAGAAGGCAGCAGCAAAGATGCAACACAACCAACAGCCTGCTTGATTCCTTCTACCCTCTCGGTTTATTATATAACATATCTTTATCTGCAGTAATTTGTGAAGCAGAGCTCTCACACACTAACACATCATGCTTTCTCACAAGCATTTTGGAACTCATGTTTGAATCCTCTTCATCAGTGACCAGCATCAATGCATTATAGAAATCAGAATTAGCAACAGCAGCTTGACATTTCCACATTTCAATGACATTCTAATCCTTTATCCTTACACTACTATCTACATGTGCACTTTCTCCAGAGTGCTCCGTAAAGTTAAACTGGCTACGCTATGACATTAACAACGACGACAACAACATATCCAGTCCACAAGTGGGGTATGGGGAGGGTAGTGTGTACGCAAACCTTACCCCTACTTTGGGAGGTAGAGAGGCTATTTTGTGATAGACATTGTTGTTGGGTTCAAAACATATAAGTAAGACACAGCGGAAGTTTAAAATTTTGTTCTTACTTACCCCAACAATTACTTCTGGTATGGTTATATGACAATCAAAGACATGTAACATAAAACATGAACACTTACAGGTCGTATTATCTGGAATCTTTATCAACGGTAGGTTCGCACGCGAAAGCCCTTTCGATTGCAAGCTCCAAGCTTCAATGTATTTCTCATTCGGAAAGCTAGGAAATCTGGCAGAGGTTCGAGAGAGTGTTTTGATTCTGAGTCTCTAAGACTTAGAATAATAATCTGAAATTAAGTGTGTTGAATAATGAAATGAATGTCTGTATTTATAGGTGAAAATTAGGTCAAACCGGATTAGGGTTTGACCTTGGGCCTGACCCATAAATCGAGACAGATTAGATCATTAGCGTCGCGGCCCTATGGTCTGGGCGCCGCGGCGCTTGACGTGGCCCTACCCCGTCTCGATTTATTTTCCGCACATTCTTAATTAAATCCAAAATCCAATTTTGACTTAATTAAAACAATCATTATGAAAACTTGATGGTTCGATACTGGGATCAGCTTCAGAACAACAAAGACCTTAATGAGACCAATACCTCTCTTCACGAAGCAATGCAGAATATCCGTACGTCTGATATGCATGCAACCATTCAGATACTGAAGATGGAGTTCATCCTTGAGAAAAACCCATGTATTTTTCAAGCCCGCATGATTGCTCTTCAAGAGGCCCGAGATGGGTCAATTAATGTCAATGTTGCACTGGCCGCCGCGCTAAAGATGAAGGACGTGGCTCATAACGCTCTGCATATTCGACCCTCACCCAAGGATTTGGCCCAAACTTCGGACAGCGAAAGCTGGTACCACGAAGGCAGAGAGGAAGTCTCGGCTAAGTCAGAGGAGCACTCTCATGAGGTTCCGGCGACTAGGAGAAAAATCAGGTTAGTGAGAGGTGACGCAAAGAATACTTCTCCCAGGGACCAACCCATTACTCCTACTCTAGATGCAGATGACTTTACCGAAGCATCCAGGGCTCCAGCAACTGTTGTTTGATTCTTGCACTTCCTGCATGGAGTTTTAGTTTTTGAATGTGTCGCTATGTTATTCATTTTTTTTTTGGAAAATACTTGTGTTATTTTGCTACTGGTATTACCTTATTTTTGGGCCTTTCTTTTGATTGTACGATAATTTGTTCATGTCATTGTAATGCCTCTGTCATGGGCCAGAGTTTTCAGTTAACTCGTTTGAATCCCATGCATATATTTTTTTGGCAAGTAAAAGAAATTTTTTTGGCAAGTAAAAGAAATTTTTTTACCAAAGGCAGTTAAACTATACAAGCAGAATGTTGCTAAAGTACATTCACTATAGAAGCCACACATCAAAAGCAAACACAACTCTCAAACCTACATCACTATGCCTATTCTCGCAAATCAGACTACATCAAGGATAAAAATTAAGTCTAGCTAAAATCCCAACCAAATGTATCTTGACAGCTCCACGAAACACAACTTCCTGGACAATCCTTCGAACAACTTGAGAAGGTTCACTTTTTTAGCCTGGAACACAAAATTGTTCCTTTCAATTCGTACATAATACACACAAGCAGCTAGAGCTATTTTGAATATAGCAGCACCAGCACCAGCACCAATTACCCTGCATATGAGCTTGTGCCCATTCCATTTCCTCAAGTCTGTATATCCCTTGCCATTGAAGAAGCTTGTACCATATAGCATTCGAATAAGCACACTTGAAGAATAGATGGTCCATACTCTCTGATAGCTCATTACATAATGGACAAGTCTTTTTCTCAATAATCCCCCATTGGAAGAGCATGTCCCTTGTATGCAGCCTTCTCAGGGCAACAAGTCTCATTATAAAGATCCATTTGGGAAATCCCATATTATACCATATCATGTTCCACCAATCAACCTCTGGAAAATTGCCTCTCAACTGCACATACATCTGCTTAATAGAGAATGATGGTAGAGCCTTTAGGTCTTCTTCCATGATGCCAGCCTCTTCCAGATACTCTTTTGCTTTGAAAATCCTTTGCACCACCCAAGAAGCCTGCTTAGTGTAACACTCCGAATTTTCGGGTGATGGTTTGAGCATCTAGACGTATGCCAATAAAGAGCTTGGCATATAAAAGGATGTGATCCCGAAACAATTTAGGACTTACCAAGCGGGACAACAAGGATCGACTAATTGATAATAATGATCGGCTAATCTATAATTGTAGGGGGGGACAATATTAATGTGGATAAGTATTAAAAGGGAACTCTTTCCACGTGGGCTCATTTCGTTAAAGAAAAGAGTGACTAATGTACACACCTATACACATGGATAAGGGATGGTGATTTCCTCTGAGATTAAGTTACATCATTTGAGTGTAATAATTAGTGTGGGCCCCACTTGCATTTAACAGAGGTCGCCATAATATAATCCTATATACGAATTGATAGGTAGATGCAAAATCAAACTAGATATACTTGTTGTACGTTTTCATAGCAGTGTGTCCTTTTCTTTCACTTTAGAAAAAAATAGTATTCTCCCACCGTGAGTATTTCATTTGAACACCAATGTTTCCAGCAACATTAAGTTTTCGGACAAGTTGTTTTAAGGAGAAAAGCATGAGCAGCAACATAATTGTCATAGTCGCTTGGTTGTAGAGGTTCGAAATTAAAGGTATGTCAAGGCAAATCATTTCTTTCTTTTGGCATGTTCTATGTAAAGAAACGTAAACGTAATATTGTTCCATAAATTATTCTGCTCTTAGAAGTTAAGGATGTTCCTATTATTGATTCCTATGTTAAAAGCATATCTAAATATATTCCTAAATCCTTATTGCGGTATATGGGAAAGATATTAATATTCCCAATGTTAGCCGAAGGTATATGTTCCCGAATCCTTATCGAGGTATATGGGAAAGATGTTAATGTTCACAGTATTAGCCGAAGGTGAAGCGATGTTATGTCATCCGATAAGTTCATAATATTTCATTGACATTCATGCATTTTATTCATGTATTACCCTGGACCCACATGTGTTATATACACTATTATATGGTACGCATTATATATATGTAGGGGATGGGAAAAGGGAATGTCGTTATATACGCAACACCATCTGCAGCTAGTACAGATATCACGAAAAGAAAGATGTCCAATGAGGCCAAAATAATATGATGCCCACATAAGCCGATATGAGATGATGCCCATAGAGGCTGTTATGGGAAGGAAGATGCCAATGCAGCCAATATTTATATGTATACCGCATTTGCATTGTGCATGACATTTAGGCATATGTACTAGGGCCCTCAGAGGCATTTACTATGGGTCAGCCATTTCTGTCGGTTGTTGGTGTTGTCGGCTATTTCTATCGGCTACTTCTATCGGTTGTTTCTGTCAGCTGTGCTATCAGTTAATTTTGTCGATTGCTTCTGTTTCGGATTAATTATGTATCTCTATTATGATATTTCTTATGCCTGACATACTCAGTACATCAGTCATACTGACGTCCCTTTTGTCGGGGGACGCTGCGTTTCATGCCCGCAGGTTCACGTAGATGAGGTGACGACCCGCATTAGTAGGTTGTTGATTCAGCGAATATTGGAGCACTCCCCTTGTTTCGGAGTGTCCGTCTAAGCTCGGTACGGTATATTTTTTGCATGTACATATGGGTATGGCGGGGCCCTGTCCCGGCCTTTTGATGTTGTGTACTCCCTAGAGGCTTGTAGATGGTGTCCTATGTGTAGTAGTCATGTATGGCCTTGTCGGCCTTGGTATGTATATATATAAGTTGGGCAATTGGGTTCAGATTGTACATAGCTCTTTTCCCGCTTACTCTTTTCATATGTTAGTAGAGTACTAGGTGACGGCCCTTGTGGCTGTGATTAATTATGATTAGATGTTGGATGTATGAGTAGTGGTACTCAACAGGTGAGGTCCGGGTGCCCGTTGCGGCCCTCCGGTTTGGGTCGTGACACTTAGGCATGCAATTCCAAACTGCATTGTCCTTGATATAGTAGTAGTGAATCCATTTGACCCACATCTTGTCCTTTTTTCAACATAGATTCCATAAGAGCTTGCAAATGGTCATTTTGTTCCAGAATTCCACATCTAAGATATTTAGCCCCCCTGCTTCTCTTGGTTGACACACTTTATTTCATGCTAGTAGAGCATTTTTTGATAACTCTACACCCCCAGTCCATAAAAATTTCCTACAAATGGCTTCAATAAGACTGATAATCTTAGCAGGTAAAACAAATTTTTGGGACCAGTAAATCTGTATGGAAAAGAGTATTGTTTTTATCAATTGCTCCCTCCCAGCATATGATAAAAATTTAGCTGTCCAGCTAGTAATCCTTCCTAACATCTTGTCAATTAGAGGTCGGCATTGTATAGCAGATAATCTCTTGGTGCCGAGTGGAACCCCTAGGCACTTGAAAGACATTTCACCCTTTGCAAACCCATGAAGAGATAGTATAGCTTCCTGTTGACTTGAACTTACACCACCAAAGTAAACAGAAGACTTTTCCTTGTTGGCAATTAAACCTGAGGCCCTGGAGAATTCCTGGAAGCAATCAAAGAGCATATACACAGATTTTAGCTCACCTTTGCAGAATAAGAGCATGTCATCTACAAAACCAAGCTGAATCAAATTCAACTTGGCACATCTGGATTTGAACTCTTTTTGATCTTGTAATCTCATCAGGATTCTTGAGAAATATTCCATGGCTAGAACAAAGAGGAAAGGGGACATAGGGTCCCCTTGCCTCAAACCTCTCTTAGCAGCAAAAGGTTCAATTGGACATCAATTAATAATTACAGATAAAGGGACAGTCTGCAAGCATTCCATAACCCAATTCACAAATATAGAAGGAAAATTTAAGCCTCCTAACACATGCTCCATTAACACCCACTCTAGGGAATCATACATTTTTTGCATGTCTACCTTAAGCATACACCTGGAGGAAATTCCTTCCCTCTCATATTCCTTCACAAGCTCATGACTCATCAAGATGTTGTCACTAATTAATCTACCAGGAACAAAAGAAGATTGAGAGTGACTGATCAAAGTATCCATCACTGCTTGTATTCTATTGGTAATTATTTTAGAAATTAGCTTATATAATACTGAGCAACATGGGATGTGCTTGAATTCCTTCACTGAAGCAGGGTTTTTTAATTTGGGGATTAAAGTCACTACTGTATAATTAACAGATTGATAAAGCTTTCCAGTTTCAAAAAAAATTGAACACAGCAGTAGTGATATCTGAGACAATCACTAGCCATAGTTTTTTAAAGAAATGTGCATTAAATCCATCCCCTCATGTGCTTTATGACCATTCAAAGCATTTACCACCTCCTCTGGACAAACATGTGCAATTAATTGAAGTTGTTTTGCTCTGGTAAGCACTTTGCCCTTTGAACAGACCCCAGGATCAATATATGTTAGATATTCAGCAGTGTTACTAAGTAAGTTTTGGTAAAAATCCACAATTTCATCCCTATTTTGATCATCATTTTTTGTCCAGCTTCCATCTGAGAGTTTTAGCTTTTTTAATTTGATTAAAAGTTGTCCTATTCTTCAATGTAGCTAAAATAAGCAGAAATACAATCACCAAGCTGGAGCCATTTCATTCTCGACTTTTACTGAAGAATACTCTCCTTCACCATTGACTATTTTTCAAGTTCTTATTTCTTCTCTTTCTCGACTTCAAACAGAGACATGTCAAGTGTAGAATCTCTCATTTTCCCCTATACTTCCATCAATGCATGTCTAGCATCCACAATTTTTTGGTTCACACTTGAGTATTGTTGTGTTTGGAGAAATTTCAACTCCTATTTTACCTTTTTTAGTTTCAGCCAAACTAGTTTCGTATAGCTTCCAGAGACTTGATGACACCATCCAATAGCTACTGAGTATTCATGTTTGGTTAAGTGATTCATAAATCTGAAAGGTCTAGGCTTGGTTTGAGTTGTATGCGCAAAGGTGAGACAGAGAGAGTGATCAAAAAATCTTGGCTCAAGAATTTCCACCTCATGTTGGTTCATTGTAGTCATCCAGCTTGAATTTGACAATGCTTTATCTATCTTGCTGAATAAATGGTGATTTGTCCATGTATAATTGCCTCCAATAGTCTTAAGTTCACACAGACCTGAGCTCTCCATGAACCCCTGAAAATCTCTTATCTCTGCATCTTGAATATCAGACCCATTCACCCTATCATCATGGTGCAACACCGCATTAAAATCCCATATTGCAAGCAATGTCCCTTGAGTTCTAGCGTTAATATCTGAAAGTTGGACCCATAAGCTTCTTATATCTTCCACTATGTGAAGCCCATATATAGCAGAGAAATAGAATTCCACTGGTACTGCGTTACACTTAACCTTACCAAGGATCAACTGGTCAATCATGTGGATAAGTTCATAGTCCACAATTGTTGGATCCCATAAAAATCAAATTCTCCCTCTATTGCTCTGGGCATAATTGGCATGCCATTCCCAGTGCTTAATGATTTTGCCAATGATCTTGTGTGCTTTATTCTCCTTCACTCTATTTTCTAGAAAATCAATAATGCTGATTTTATTCTCAGAAAGAAAAACTTTGAACTCTTTGTGCTTATAAACTTTATTCATAGCCCTCACATTCCATGTGATTAGCTTCATTGGGAATGTAAGGGGATTTGTGGACCCTCAGGCCCTATTTCATGGCTACACTGCCCCTGCTCCTTCATAATCTGCCTTACTGGACATGGCATTGTTGCACTGAGTGGGTTGAATCCGTTCATTGTCACTAGAGATGGAGGCTTTGGGCTCACTGTATTCTTTGCAACAGATTCGGGCATGACACTCTGTCAAACATTAGTAAGCGGTTGCTCTAGTCCATCAGATAGCGCATTGTTACCTCCAGATTGAGTAACTATTTTTGGTTCCATGGCTTGTTGTTCATTCCCCTTGGGTTTATCGCCAGGTGCTATATTCACATCTGCTCCCACAACCTCTAGCCTTGCATGCCATTCTTGGACAGGTTTCCTAAACTTCTCCAATGGTTTGGGTTTAGGCTTATCATCTTGCTTCTCTTGTGGTTTAGAGCCTTGTTTTGGTTCTCGAGCTTGTCGCCTTGCCTGCTTAGAATTGCAATCATGGCCAACTTGCAAGCAAGTGTGGCAGTACTCAGGCACCCAATCATACCACACATTCTGATCAAAGTAATTACCATGTGAATCTTGCTCAGTTATGGTCCGAGGGATAGGTGTAGTGACATCCATTTCTATACGAACCCTTGCATAGGAGATCATTTCCATTGAGGTTGTGCATTCATCAGCATAAATAGGCTTCCTAGACAGCTGCTCAACCTACTTAGTGAATCTTTACGCAAATAGTTCAATGGTAAATTCGGGAATTTCACCCACAATGGTACAATCTTCAATACTTCATTGCTAAAATTAAACTCCTAGCTCCATGTCTTTACAATGATAAACAAAGTAGCCCTCATTATGGTAATACATTTTGGACTTAGTAATGAAATTCCATTGTGTACTTATGAATCTCTCCATGGCTGCTATGGTTGGAGAGGCACCAACCACATATAGAATAACAGCTTGCTTCCACTGTTCAATACCTTTTTTGTTGGGAGTTTTGCTCTATGGTACTTTATAAAGAAGTAAGTATTTAACTATTACAAGTATTCGAAAGGATAAACAAAGATTTCAATAATTCAACATAGAATCTGAAAATTTCAATAGTTACACAAGTAAAAACCGGAAATTCCAGCTTTGTAGAAGATGGAAAAATGTAAATTGTTTTTGCTTTGAGTCGAGTGTAGCACTCTGTCCTTATGACAATATTGCCCCGTATGTATCCTTTATACGTCCCGGACAATTTGTCTCCCAAGATAAAACAACAATGGAACCCTTGAGCAAAGGAAACTCAAGAGCTACCGTGAAGAATATTGAGTAACGAAATGATGCTTGGAAGTTGTAGGAAGAAACTATTTTGGTTGTGTATTTTCGTGCACTTGTTTTTGGTGTTCTCTTTTTTTATTCTTACAGTGCTCAACAATGGTGTAATGGGGTGTTTATATAGGAGATGGAGGGGCTGAAAAACGCCTCCATAATAGCCAAATAATGGCCATTATGGAGGTAGTAAAGTCACCAACATAAATGGTGAAAGACCAACGGATTTGGCCATTATAGGAGGAGTAATTCAGCCAAAATAAATGGCTGAATTGAGTGCTTGGCATTTCTGTTTTTGACCGTCGAAATTCGATGTTCGGAAACTTCGGGGACCAAACCGTACATCTTGAAACTTCGGGGACCAAACTCGCACATCCGAAAGAATTCTGGTCCAAACAAGACATCCGAAACTTCGGGATCAAACCGTACTTCGGCAAAGTTTTCTGGCCCAAAAAGATAACATCACACATCACGTGACCCACGACCGTACCGGGGGACGGGCGGCGGCGCGCGCGTGTGGTCTTTCCTCGAACCGAAGCACATCTAGGTCCTCCCTCCTTTAAACACATGGGATACCCCTTGGGGTCCCAAACCCCAAACCAATTTCGAATCTTATATACACAACAATTCTTTCTTCCTCTACCGATGAGGGAGAATTACACACAATACCACACTTTCCATGCTTCAAACACCTTACTTCGTGAACCAATATCTCTTTCATTTCTCAATGAAATTTGACGATTCTTGGCCCTACGGTTATCTACGTACTTAGTAGATCATGCATGTGTGAAGAACCGGATTCTCCAACATACGTTACACTAGTGTTTAAGCCGTTAAAGTTGGTCGGTCGCAACTCCCGCCAAAGGCAAATTTCCAACATTTTTAAACTTCCTCATGGTCTAATTGAACAATTTTCACACAATTTCTAATAACCGGAGCAATGTAGCTTTGACTCATACCTTTAGAAGCCAATTTGTTACCCTCAAATAGATTTGTCCAGCTCTTCCTAGCTTTGCCACTATCAGCTACCTTCGATACCTGTTTGCCTTCAAGCACATCCTCGTTTGCACTCCCAACAACAGTTGTCACCATCGATTGCTTTGATTCGAGGCTTTTTTTTTAGATTGAGCATTTGCAAGGCCACTGGACTCAGAGGTTTTTAGATCCACTACTATTAGGACCCTTACAGCCGTGTTTCCTTTTGGTACTCCAGTAGCAGAACTAACATTCATCTCCATGTCTCATGATAATCCCATAGCAGATCCATAAGTTGCGCACATAAGTCCCTTTGGTGTGGCAACTCTCTGATTATGTTGGTATTCTTTGTGGTCCGGCATGAAAATTGCTCGGTCAATAGAAGAGGAGCAGTTTAATTTTAATCATAGGATCCTTCCATCCAAAGACCCTCTTATCGGGACTATGCTCTTAGCGATTTCGAATGCTTGTGTTTAAGTTCCACGATTACTTTGTTTTTTCTCCTTGCGTGTGGTGTCATAAGCTATCGCTTCCCCCAATAGGGGAAATGTTACTTTTGGCCGCATATTTTATGATCAAGGATTAAATTTTTCCGATTCAGAATAAAAAGAGGGTCCCTCTTTATTCGATTCCGATGAGGAGGATGTCTCGGCCTCATCTTATATTGGCATAAAGTTATGTTTCCTTCACGTTCTGAGGCCTATAGGCCGTGTCGTATGTTTGTGATAGATATTATCGAGTTTGGGAGGAGGCATTCGTACCAACAACTTTAGAGTGTAATAAGCGAGGCTAAAGCCCTGTTTTCATTTATAGCATCCGGGGTGTAAACCCGAGTACATGCGTGTTCTTGACAACAAGGGTGAGGACCATCGGCCTCTGTAAACATGGGTGAATCTCTCTATTCTGCACTCAAAATTCCGGGGGAGGGGGTCCTTCAGATTAATACACTTTATAGTTATTGCTCATTAAAAACCCTACCGATAAAAACCCTATTGAAAAAAAAACTCGATCAGAGAAAAGAGTGCAACACGTATTTTCAATTTTCGCAGGCCACCCATGAGGTGCATTCTTCATTCGATCAGTCCCAGTCTTGACGCTAGTCCCAATCCTGCGATCAAAGAGTTAGGAAAACATGCAAAAAAAAAAGGACAAACTCATACATGCGACCCTCAAGGCTATATTATAGGGGGAAATCATTTGAGAACTCTCATAGGCTCTGTATCCGTAACGTCGAGCAAAGTTTGTATGTTAGATTGTACTCACTTATCTCAACCGGCCACTTGGATTGCTGGCTTGTGAGGTTGCCTCCTTTTAGCAAGGTTTGCAATGGGACGCCTGGGACCACTGTTACCGAATGACACTGAAAATACGGTCGCAACTTACGCATAGCCGTGACGAGGGCCAGATCTAGTTTCTCTGTATCCAGATATATGTACTCCAACCCGATTGATGTTTTGCTTGCGTAATAAATGTGGAGTTTTATTTCTCTTTCCTTTCTTATTAGGGTGATGCTGACTGACGCTGCCGAAATTGTCATGTATAGGAGCAAGCGCTCCCCTTCCCTTGGTTTTGACATCACATGCGGGTTGGATAAGTAACATTTGAGGACTTGTAGGCTCTTATAGCATTTTTTGTCCACCAGAATTGATGATATTTCCTCATTAGTATTAAAAATTTGTGACACCAATTCGTCGATCGAGACACAAACTCCCTAGGACCGCAACTTTCCCCATCAACCTCTGTACTATTTTGATGTTGTTTAATGGATCCGACATTTCACTGATAGCTCTGAGCTTATCGGGATTCATGAGCTTATCGACGTATGATGTCAAAGATTTCTAGAAAGGAGGCCAGGTGGGTTTTCACCTCCCGTGATTTGAACAGTATGTCATCGATATATGCTTCCATTGTCTAACCAATTTTCTTTTCGAACATCTTGTTCATAGTCTTTGGTAGGTTGCCCCTGTATTTTTAAGACCAAAAGGCATTACGTTATAATAAAAATTTATGTGGTTGGTCATGAATGAGGTTTTTTCTTGATCCTCCGGATGCAAGCTCACATGGTTATAGCCGGTGTATACATCCAGGAAGCTGAGCAACTCATTCCCCACCGTAGCATCGATCGTCTAATCAATATACAGTAATGAGAAGGAATCATTCGGGCATACTTTATTCAGGTCTTTGAAATCTACACATATCCTGAATTTATTGAGTTTCTTGGGTACCACCACCATGTTGGCCAGCCAATTAGGGTTTTCACTTCTCTGTACGAACCCTATGTTGAGCAGGCGTGCCACCTTCTTTTTAATAAATTAGTCCCTGATGGTAGATATCGGCCATTTCCTCTGTCTCACCAGGGGTGATTGGGATCATCACTCAACTTGTGTATAGCTATTTCTGGAGAGATCCTTGTTATATCAAGGTGAGACCAAGCAAAACAATCAGAATTAACTTTAAAATAATTTTAAAATGCGCTCATGAGCTTAGGCGAGAGTTCTGAGCCTAGGTATACCTACTTTTCGGGATGTTCTTTGAAAAGTTATTGTGCTTTCTAGCTCTTTCATAATGGAGTCCACGGGGTCCTTATCTACCGACATGATGAATCCTCTTGGGATAGCCTAACCCGGGTGCTCTTCTCCCGTGATCTCTTTTATCGTATGTGTCGCTTTCTCTCTTCCGGATGCCCTGCTTGGATCGAGCATCTGTAATTGCTATTTATCTTCCCCATTTCCTTCCGATTCTGCCACTGACAAGGCGTCCTCTGTTCGGGATGTATTATAATTTCCTCTTATCTCGCTGACCCCCGGGGGTGGGGAACTTAACCTTTTAGTGGAAGGTTGATGGGATCACTTGCATTGCATGTAGTCAGGGTTATCTTAATATTGCATTGTAAGCCATATCGTCGGACACAACATCGAAGGTTGTATATAGTTCTATGCCATCGGCGTGCACTGTTAATTTGGCTTCCCCTTGTCAGCTCACTCGACATATTGAAGCCTGCCAGTACCTTTGTTATTAGGATAACGAATTCGTCCGCCCGCATCTCTTTCAGAACACGCAGTTAGATGATGTTTGTTGAACTCCATAGATCAATCAAAACACGCTTAATAAAAGAGTTATTAATTTGTACAGATATTACCAGGGATTCATTGTGGGGGGAGGCAATGTCCACGCAGTCGTCGCTGAAGAAAGAGATATCTATGCTTCCCATGGGTTCCTGGATGCAGCTCATGGTTGTGATGGAAATTTTGGATTTCCTTATTGTTGTGTATGTAACCTTGTTCAGCACCTATGCATCGAAGATTCTGTTAATAGTGTGAGTGAGCTGATGTGTTTTATTTGGTTTCTGTCCAACATTCCTACTCAAGTTAAGCTTCACCCGGTCGCTAATGTTCTCTTCAAGTGTCATGCCCGTAGTAGCTGGGCCACCTCTATCCTTAGATTTGCGCAATCCTTCATGGTATGTTCATGCATGCTATGAAAATGGCATTAGAGCCCTGTGTTTCTTTTGTCCTGATTTATTTGCATCACATCCGAGAACCTTGCCTCTTTCATGGTTTTCATCACCGCCACCAATTCTGCTGCGTTTATGCTGAAGTTGTGGTCGGATAGCTTTGGGGGCCAGTCCCCCTTGATGCCGGTGCTTCGGGTCATGGAAGGCATCGCTTAAAGAGACCATGGTGATTCCTGCTTTTACCTCAGTTTGCTCTAGAACTAGGGAATCTTTGGGCTTCATACGGCTCGTACCGTCCCCTCTTTGTGTTATTAGTGTTGAACCCTTGACTTGGCCTTTTTGAGGGGCGGCTTCCGATGTATACTGGTGATGTCACCCGCTGGTCCTTCTCAATTCACATCTTAGCAGTATATCTAAGGTTTATCTCCCCGCATACCTTTGCCGAGAACTCTCTCAGACTTTCTTTTAATTTTCTGGAAGCATTTAAACTGTTCGGGTTCAATCTATCTGCAAATGCAGCCGCATCCCAATCCTTTGGGATGGCTGGCAGCAATATTCTTTCCCTTTGAAACATGTCCACGAATCCCCGCAGCAGCTCGTCTCTTCGCTGCTTTATTGTGAATACATCTTGCTTGTGTGTTTACTCTCCGAGCCCCCACACCCACATGAGCCTTAACAAAAGTATTTGCAAGAGTAGCAAAAGAGTCAATAAAATTTTTGGGTAAATGAGTATACCAAGAGAGTGCTCCCTTTATGACCGTTTGGCTAAATTTCTTTAGCATGATAGATTCGATCTTATTGTGCTTGAGATCGTGTCCAGTGACGGCTTCTTCGAAGGTTACAATATGCTCGGCTGGATCCATGGTGGCGTCATATTGTGGTATGTCTGGCATCTTGAACTTTTTCGGAATGGGAATAGGGGCCCCGCTTTTTGGATACGGTAAGACCCCGTATCTTTTGGCTCCTGAGCCTTTTGTCACGAGTGGCTCTCCTGGTATTTAATTCATCCGTTCATTAATCTCTCGTTCTACCTGGTATAGTCCTTCCGTGAATGCATCCATCTGCTCCTTCGAGCCATCAGTTCCCTTCTTGCTAGTTTTGGGTGATGCTGAGATCTTTGCCGTGTTCTGGTTTGACGCCAGAGACCCAGCCCGTGAGTGAGTAGCTATAGATGAGTGAGTAGTTATAGTGTACACTACTCTCTCCATACGTAGCATCATCTCGTTCTGCACCTCAAGAACGGTTGCGATCGTATCTTTCGTCCGAGATCCTCCCTTATTGGTGTGTTTGGGCCTGCCGGCTGAGACTTAGCTGAGCTTATTTCTTCGGGTGTTTGTTTCCGGGATCTCTTTGCTTTTTATTTACCCGAGATTCCTTTTCTTTGTTGTTTGCCAGGTTGCCTTGGTGGGGGTTTGTTTCCACTACTCTGTTGCTCTCGTTCGGATTCCTCGTCAGGCTCCGTTCTTAGTGTTACTGAAGGATCTACCAAGTCCTGATTATTAACTGGTATCCGTTCATCTTCGAGTTTCTGTGACCCATGGGAACTGTTGCTTTGTCCTGACATGCTTTTTCGATTTTAGCGGCTTCGTTTGGTTTTTTCAAGGAGATCGACTATAGATTGAGACAACATCACAGCTGTCTATCTCCACAGAAGGCGCCAAACTGTTTTCCGATGAAATTAGTTCTAACCAAAAACACAATTAGAGATCTGTATTTTAGAGTTTAAACACAAGTGAGTTGTATCCAATCCTGAGAACCCCTCGACGAGTCCGATATTATGCGGTAAAATTCAGAATAATAGATAGATAGATAGATAAATAATAATAATAATAATAATAATAATAATAATAATAATAATAATAATAATAATAATAATAATAACAATAATAATAATAAAGCTTTGATCTAGAACAAGCTATGGATAATAATGGATAAGTACTTCTTTGAGTGTATTGCTTTGAAGGAAATAGAGGTTAGGTTACAAGTGTGAGCAAGACGATCCAAGATGTGGTTCCTTCCCTTCTAAGTCTTACATATATAAGCCAAAACTTAGATAATTGTATCCCTCTAAAGTTACGAGGATGTGAGCGTGCTGATGTCACCGTACTTACGCATGTCGCGACACTCTGATCTAGAAAGGCTGATGTAACGAGAATTGTTGGGAGTGGAAGACAGTTATTGGAAGCCTTTGAGTCGTTTGAATCTCTGGATGCTCTAATCCACCGGAGATGTTTTTACCCAATACAGGACATATCTTAGGCTAGTTACACTTATGTAATACTCCCTCCACCTCAATTTATATAAGGTGTTTAACTAGAACAAAATTTGGAAAAAAAAAGTTTAAAAAAGAATAATTTAAAGAAGAATGAAATTTTTTTAAAACTTGTAATTTAAACATACCATAAAATTAATATTAAATTATTTTTAAATATAAAAATATATCTTATTATTTTTAAATATAAAAATATATCTTTTTATTTTTAGACAGATTATAAAAAGAGTTTCAAATAAATTAGACAGAGGAAGTACTTATCTGGTAGATATTTTGTAATGTTTTCATCACTTTAATCCTAATAACTCTAGATGAGTTTAAAGGCACCTAAAATCTGAATGTTTAAGCAAAAAATTTGACCCACCGAATAAAAGCTGAAGTCATCCGCATGACGAGAGAAGGATTGAATATTTGGTAAATTTGATGTTTTTAATTGGTGGCTTGATCTGTTGGACAGTCTGGCTTTGTACGAAACGAGTATTAATTCTTTGTTGCCCCCAACTGAAAGTCTTATTTTACTTCTTCTTTTTGTGCCTAAAGTGGCGTTTGGCCGTAGAAATAAAATAAAATTCATTTTTTTTGAATTTTTGAAATTAGAGTTAGAGTTGAAATTGTGTTTGATCATAGTTTCTGTAAATAATATTTTATTGTTGAAATGTATTTTTTCAATAAGGTTTTGGTTGTGAAAAAAGTGAAAAATCTTTTGGGTGTTTTCAAATTCCAAATACAACTTCGTATTTGAAATTTTCATGGACAAACACTATTTTTTTTTTAAAGTAAAAAAAAAATCCAAAAAAAAGGTGAATAATTCTTATGGCCAAACGGGTCAAGTAGTCTTATTTTCCTTTCCCATAATTAAAGTCACCTATTTATAATTTTAAAAATAACGCGTCAATCCCAATATATGTAGCATCGTTGGCTAGTGTCTTGAAATTTAAACTTGGAACCTCAAGATAAATTTTAAACCCTCTTCACCACTAAGTTAACCTCTAATCTTGTGTTCAAGGGATTCAAACTCTCTCTATATATATATATATATACATGGAATGCTTTTATTAGTTCAACTGTGCCAACAATAATTTTATAGTGATTTTTAAAGTGTACTAATGTACGATCTTGTCCAAATGCATTGTTTAAAGAGAAAAGTTTAAGTCTTTGTATAATGATAGAGGGGTCAATAATTAGAAAAAGTACTTAGATTACTTCGCTTTCGTCATATATACTCCTACTTTTTATATATTAAGGATTGACTATCATTTTTGAGTTAATTAAGAGGTAAAGGGAGGTTACATCTAAAGTAGAAATTTACTTTTGACGTTTATATCAAATCAATAGATGTTATTTATATGATAAATATTTATTTGTATTCGATATTTATATCAAATCGTGTAAGAGTATTATAATTAAGCTATATAATGAGACATAAGTGATAAAAGTATATGTGCATCTATGTCAACTCTTTTAAATTTTTAGACACATTAAGGTTTAGTTGTTGGAAACCCTTTTCGAAAAATATGTTAAAAGTTTTTGAGGAAATTTCTTTAACAGCATCACAAATCTCCTTCTATTTTCAAAAAAGATAAAAAAAAGAATTTCTATTGTATGATACTATGATCAGACGCATGCAGAACTATATCATTCTACATGCTGGCCTGCAAATTTTGATGTCGTTGGCACGGGACTCAACTATTTTTATTCTTTATACATATGTATATAATTTAATTTGTTATATTGATCGTTTATTTTTTTTATGTTATCAGTATATTTCAATTTGTTATAACATATCATTTGCACTGTTTCAATTACTTAATTAATTAGGTAATTGTAACTAAGACAATAATTACTATTATAGATAATATTAATGTGAAACATAAAAAAATAATAAAAAAGACTTTTGACTGATCTATGTTCTTAAACTAAAGTTCATAGGTATAACATGCTAAAGTCCTTCTTGAATTTTGTAATCGTAAATATGTCTCTCGTTATTCTTATAAGGGAATGTCATTAAGAATAAACTAGAGGTATTTGAATTAAAACTTATAAAATATAAATATGTGACATTTAAATAGACAAATAATTAGAGTTTTTGAAGTAAAATTAAGAAATACTATAGAGTGCTCTTGATGACGGGCTACCATAAATTGGTAAAAGTTTCGCCCCGTATCAATATTTGGTTGTTGTCATTTAATCTGTATCTATTTTTTTAAAAAGTAATTAACTAATACCTAAATTATAAGTAGATTCATATATAATTACTTCTGTTGTATAATATGTTTTTCCTCTTTGATAAGGTCACACTTCAGATAAAAAAATATCATTTGTCAAACTTAATTTTTGCAATTTTAATTTCATATGTCTAAAGTGGTTTCAAAGTTATAGTCACAAAAGAAACTCAATTGTCGGATACATAAATGGCGGTCTCAAAATTAAATATTTGTTCGCCCCCATAAAACTGTATAAAAGTAAGTAACCCAACAAAGTCAGATGAAATGAGTTTAAAAATCAAAGTCATAAATATGTAGGCATTCGACACTCAGCTTACGACATTCCTTAACATCATCAACATGATGTCACATGTGGATTCCCTTAGTCAACTCCCAAAAATCCACTATAAAAACAACACGTAAAACGACTCAATAATAATCAACCTCTAAAAATTCCAATTTGGAAATTTCATAGTCATTTACGCATTTTCTACACTATTCATTCCCTTCCCTAACACATTTTATTTTATCATGGAGGTGCAAAAACGGAAAAGAATAGATGATAATGAAGAGATTGACAATAAAGAGGTGAAAATTATTAAAGAGGACGAGGAAAATAAGGGGACTATGGTGGATGACGATGAAGTAGAACAGTTCTTCGCGATTCTGAAGAGAATACGCGTGGCTGTGAAGTACTTTGAGAAAGCTAATAATGCTGCCGTGGGTGGTGGTGCTGGGAAGAAGTTGACGGCGGAGAAGCCGCAGAATATACCGGCTTTCTTGCCGGGAGATTTTGAAGGCCAAGAATGTGTGGAGGACAATGTAGGTGTAATGGAACTTAATGCAGATGCGAAAAAGGAAAAGAAAATATCTAGTAGTTCAAAGGCCGATTAAGCCTTCCCATCCATCTTTAATTTTAATTTTTCCATTTTCTTTTAAGATAAGTTTTTACACTATCTTGTCACAAATATTAGATATTTAATTTAGTAAATTTGAATTTGTGTCAAAATGTTTAACGTTTTAAAAGAACAAAACAAGATGCTTTCAAATATACTATTCAAATTAGTGGAATATGTTACTGAGCGAGATGTCTGAAGAAAGAAATGGAAGGTTTTTACCTACTTTCAGTTTATCTGATATAATTTAACTAAATATCAAGTTTACCAAAGAAAATTTAAGTTTTAGAACTTGTAATCTTAAAAACGACATCAGATGTATCTAGCTATAAATGTTGGAATCGAAATAAAGGAGGTCATGCAAAAACTAGGCAATTGCAAACTTTGAACCACGTTAAATCAGAAACAAAGACAATTATACTAAATATGCATAAATGTTAATATGGTTTTGGTTAATTGACATACATATGAAAAATTAAAAGTCCATCAAAAACATAAAAAGTACTGAGAGATTCATCTCGTCTTAAACAAAACTCTTTAAACGATTATATTGTGGATATTATTATGTTGTTTATGAGCAGAAAATAGTTTTTTTATTTATAGAAGTTCGAAACTTCTCTTTCCAGAAAATGATAGATATGCATGGTATAGTTCTTTTCCGTAAAGAAATCTTTTATGCTGAAAAGTCATTTTCGAAATAAAACACAATTATGATAAAATTCAGACAAAATAGGAAAGAGCAAACTCTAACAATAAAAACATGTCATTATAGGGAAAAAATAAAAACATGTCATTATAGGGAAAAAATAAAAACTTGAAATTAAACTATTTCCAAATATAAAAACATATTATTCCTTTTGATATGGCTAATAACGAAAAAATGTCACATAATACGAAATGAAGGGAGTTATATTACGGAGTATTAATTTATTACAAATAACTTGGTGATAAAATGTTCGTTATAAGGGATAATATTTAACAGCGAAGCAGAAGAAATCCAACTTAGACAACAATCTTCAGAGGTTATTGATGCGAATACATTGTTCTCGTTGTGTTGCCTTTTCAATTAATTATTAATTATGAGATGATTTCAGATCATTCTAACTTAAACCTAGCACGAAAGTTAATCTATAAAATTGTATAGTTTCTTTCTTTTCATTTGTTATGTTTCGTTAGATCAATTATGGAGGATGAAATTGCTAAACAGTGACATTGTGCCTGCTAACCTTCATAAAATTTGGAGAAAAATGTATATTTTCACTTCTAAACTTATACCGAAAATTTACTTTAGCAATTAAATTTTATCGGCAATTTTTTACCTCCCTAAAAAACTTATGGGTGAATTAAAATCAATTTTACTTTGCCCAGACTAATTGAGAGTTGGATATTGTTTCACCACTCGCTATTTGATTGATCCACGTCATTTAATTTATTTTTTTATAATTTTATCGAAATTAACTAAAAATAGTTAAATAAAACCTAAACCTCCCAAATAAAGAACCCCATTGTATGTCATTATGTCATATGCTTTTCCTTAATTTCTAATTGGCAAGCAAGGGTTTAGATTTTCTTTTTCTTGACCGTCAATGGTGGCGGGGTCTAGGGGGACAAAGCTATGAAAGTACAACTTCTATGGAAAAACAGGGAAGACCACGGTAGAGATAAGTGGTCTGACGGTGGAAGAGGATGAAGCTGAAGTCGCCGGCTGAATTGAGTTTGTAATGTTATAACTTATAACGATGACGATTAAATAATTCTCCATAAAAGAAGAAGTTTACTGAAAGAGGACTGACAAACGAAAGAAGAATGTTTACACAAGAAAATCACAGATAAAGCAATTAAACTTCACAAATAAACAGAGCAGAAAACAGGGAGGAGCAAGTTTTGAGGGTAGATAATTTGTAAAAAGCGGGACCCACAAATTTGATTTGTATCTAAAAAAAATCGTATAATTTAAAATATATGTATTAATATATCAAGAATAGAATATTAAAAGTATTAAATATATGTTGGCCGTTAAAAAATGACATGTGTATGATAGGGGTGGCTAGTGGGACGGGATGGGACGGGACGTGACGGGATTTGAGGGGACGGGGTGGGTGGTCGGGATCCGGAATTGGCGGGCCGGGATAGGGGGTACGGGAAGAGGTCCTGTCACGTCCCACATCCCGCCGAAAGAGGGGATGGGGCGGGACAGGTCGAGTAGGGGGATTTGGAGGGATTTTAATTTTTTTTAGACCCGTAATTTTGAAATATATATATATATTTAAACACTTAAATAATTAAACAAGATAGTGAATAAAAATATTTCAATGCTGTTTTTTTGCCTCTTATATTATTTAATAGAAATATAATTTTTTTTGTAATACAATTTCAAAAATGCAACTTTGTTTCGTAGTTCAAAAGTTGCAAATCACATAGTAAAATTGTCATTAAAAAAATTACATTTCAACTATACTTTTTCTAATTTCCTCACAATCTCTTGAGGATCTTCTGTTTAAATTAGAAGTTGTTGGTCAAATTGTCCGACGTCGCTTCCTGCTTCCTCGGATAAGATTTCGTTGTAGTTGTAGTCGTCTTCTTCGTTGATCTCTAGTTGACCGCACCTTTTACGCTCCGCTCTAATCCAATCTTTGAATAAAACTGCAATCTCCAAGCGGTCTTCCGCCAATGAGTGTATGTGCTCTCCTATTTGAACTCTTCTAGCAGAAAAAGTGTTTTCAGAAGCTATTGATGACGCTTGAATATTCAATACATCTCGAGCCATCTTTGATAGTGTTGGAAATGTCTTCTCATTCTCCCTCCAGTATTTCAGCAAGTCTTCACGTCCATCTTTATTGACAATTGATTCATACGGTACACCCTGCAAAACATAAACATCAAACTCGCTATACATTCTAATTCTAAAGGCTTTGAATACTTGAAGCAGAAACCGCACATTTTTTATATGGTTGCAGTGAAGTAAAATAAGATGGTACAGAAGCTGATTGATTATTTGCACTTTGTTCTTGATAATATATATATATATTTGCACTCAGTGTGTATGCTAGACATAACTTCTTCTTTAGTTGGTTCTTTAGTTGGGTCTGTTGGAGTTGGAGTTGGAAATATTTCTAAGCTTTCATAAATCGTTTCAACAAGTGCTTTACAGCCGCCTACTTTAATACTTGGATTTAATACCGCACCAATAAAATAAATAGTGGAAATAGGAAAAAAAATTAATTTTAAAAATATTTTTTAATAGATGGAGCATAAGTTGATTTTTGCATATATTCATTAAATAACAAAAACATTAGAGCTATTGATTATACCTTGCTTTGTGAGAGTTTTCTACATGTCTCATTAAACCTCTCGTCCCACCTTGACCTTTTCCAATTTTAAATTTATAAACTTCGTGACAAATTTTACAAATTGCTAGTTGATTAGGAATGTCCCTATCAAAAAAATCTCATGCAGGTGATTTTAATTTTCGTTATTTTTGTCATCGACTCATACTAGGGGGAATATGAGGCATTCCAGTTTCAGTTTCAGCTTGAGACTCAGTCTGAGCTTGAGGTGGAGGTGCACTAGTGGGTGTGTTATCTAAATTATCTTCTAATTCATTTTCTAAATTAAAGTTTGGTTCAAATGCAGAATATACCTCATAATCTAATGATATATTAATATTAACATTAAAAAAACCAGTTTCATCTACATGAGTGAAATCATCGTAATTAGGATTACTGAAAATACACCCTTACCCTTGTTACCCCTAGTACATCTACCAGAAAAACGTCCACTTCGTTCCATTATAATTATGCAAATAAATAATTAAAATTAATGAAATTAAGTATGATAATTAAAATTTAGTAACAATAATAATTTAAAGAAGGAACGAATGTACAAAACGTCGACGTGTAATCGATGTTGAAAATTAAAACTTTGCTCGATGATCCTCAAGCTAGTTGTCAACTTCACTCCCAATTTTTTAACTTTGATAGAAATTATCAAATAAAATATAATATTTAGTGTGCAATTCAGACTTCTAGAGAGAGAGAGATATTAGAGAGATGGTTAGAAGATTGTGAGAAAAATGAAGGGGAAGATGAGGTATTTATAGTTGAGAAATAGGGTTAAAGTGCAAATATACTAACTTAGGGTTAAAAATAAATATTAAGGGGGTAGGGGGTTTATGTGGTATGTGTGTGTGTGGGTGGGGGGGGGGGGGGTAAAATGGTCGTTATTAGCTGTTGCCAATGACTAAAATCAAAATTTGGCCGTTGTGCAACGGTATTTCTGCAAAGGGGGTGAGGGGGACAAGGTGGGTTGGGAGGGGGCGGGTTCAAGCCGGGGCAGGATCAGGACGGGCCGGGGCGGGATTGGGCCGTCCCGACCCACTGGATACCCTTAGTGTATGATGTCAGATTTTAAAATAAATGTTTCTTCTCACTTGCTTCTAGGAAGGTGAGTGCACTCTCTTTACCATGTCACCTCTTAGGGGATATTTAATATACTATCGATAAGAATAGGGGAGTAAAAAAAAAATTATCCGTAAAGTTACAATGCTAAAGTGAGTTTTCTGTGCAAATTTAGAGGTGAAAAGATGTATTTTCTCTGAATTTTATTTCTAAAATGTTTATATAAACTAAACCAAACTTCTTACACCTTCTACTCATATGTGTGAGTCCCTGGGGGGAGGATTGTGGGGGAGGAGGGGGGGGGGGGGGGTTAAAGAATTATAAATATGGAGCGGAGTGCTAATGGAAGGAGATTATAGATGATGCTTAACAATTATTTCATACTTGTAAACCAACTAAAAGTTTCAATTTGCTTTTTGATTACGAAATCCGATTAGAATTCTCAAGAATCGTAAAAATACAATATTTAACAAAGACTTCACCCATGTTATTGTAGTAAAAAAAAAAAACAAAGACTTCACCCATGGGAAGGAGGTTATAGTAACTTTTTCTTATTTCATGTATCTACATCTTAGGGATGGCAGTGGATCCTGGACTCGGTCCGGATTCGGTGGATTCAGATCCGTTTTATATGATATGGATATTCAAAATTTGGACCCGACGGATCCGGATCGGACCCGGATCCGGATCGGACCCAGATCCGTTTCTGACGGATCAGATCTGGATATGGATCTTGTATTTGAGATCCGTATCCGGTACAGATCCAACCCGTGGATCCGTTTTTTATTAAATATATTCATAACCTAGAATGTAATTTTATAAGTATTTTCTTAAAATTGCTAAGCACATCCTTGTAAGTTTTATTCTCAAAACAAGTTTAATTTATCCACGCGTTGACTCAAAAACTAAAAAATAAATAGGTAACTTCGATAATAAAATCAATGTTATATTAGTGAATGACTAACATTTCCATAGACAAGTAGTTAAAATTATATTCACAAGCACATGCAAGTTCAGTATTGTAGAAATACTAGTTAGCATTTTCCACAACTATTGTCATTGTCCAACATTTTCAATTAATAGCTCACAATCAAAACGAGACAACGAACAAAATATCTCATATGAACATTTCAAAATTGAAACACAGTAAATTGTTAGCTAAGTAAAAATCGTTTGTCAGTTCAAAAAAAATTCTTAGCAAGGCAAAATTTTCTACATGTAGATCCAGATCCGATCCGTGGACCCGGTGGATCCGAATTTGAATCTGATTTTTATGAACCCGATGGATCTGGATTCGGATCTGAATTCAAATATGAAAAACGGATCTGAATCTGGATCTAGTAGGATCCGATCCAGATCTTATCCGTTGCCATCCCTACAAGTACAGCTTCTTCTCACCAAATTAAGTCTATTTAGAGTTTTTCTTACATATAGAAAAGACAGAAAGTAAAAAAATACACGAGGAATAGGTGTGTCCAGGCTTGCAAATGCAAAAGCAAACCAGAAGAAACTAAAATGTAACGTGAATGAGACAATACATCTTTTTAGCAATTTAGCTATTCTAAACTTGAAATTTATTGGACTATACTAAATGTAAATCGTTTGTTTGAACTGTATAATTGCTTAAATAATCCGAAGATTAATAGTTGTTAAAACTTAAAACCTACAAATCAGGACATGGGCCAACCCCTCCTCCGGGAAGCAGTTACTGAGCTCAATTGTGAATAGGCCTAAGCAAATGGCCCCTCCGAAAATTTTCATTTTTTTAAAGCAAAACAACTACTCCTTATGTCCCAAAAATACTTGTCACATTACGTTTTCAAAAGTCAAACTATATAAAATTTGATCAACATTTTGAGTTATATTTTTTCATCATATTAATATGAGAAGAATTGCAACTTATAATATTTTTTGTATAGTTTTCGAATATCTAAATTTTAATTTTAAAATAATAAATTAATATAATCTAATTTAACTTTGAAATTTAGTCAAATTGACTTTTGAAAAGAAAAACATGACAGATATATTGGGACGGAGGGAGTAGCATATAGCTAGTTGTGATTTTATTAAAATAAAACTGTACAAAAAGACAAAGCAAGAAATACAAGGCCAAAAGTGTCTAACAAAGTGAACAACAGTCTAAATAGCTCACAACTAGCCTAAAGTCCTAAACAATTGCATCACATATTCAAGTTTTGGCTTGATTCCACTTCAAGCAACCTCAAAGCTCTAACCAGGTGCTATGGAATCAAGTACCAACAAATGAATCCTTCTAACTTGAAGTTGTGCAAGTTCAGGCTTGATAGCTACTCATCTGTGTATTAACTCCATGTTAACTTCTATTCTGAAATAAGATATTCATCAGCACCTTATCTCTATCACTATATAAACTCTTTCCACAACTTAAACATAAAGTTAATACCACACATTGAATAGAGTTTGCATAGTGACAGATGCTAGGACTGATGAACTTATTGTTGTTGTTTTCTGACTTCTGCATCTCTTCTTTAAGCTGTAACTTTTCGTGTTGCATATGTATTGTCTGCCTCAAATACTGAACTGACTTCTTCATTGTAATGCAGCTTTGATGTGCTGCATATGAATTGCTATTCTGTGATGAGTTAGTCTGGTTCTCTAGCATAAACAGTCTTAAATCTGAACCTAGGCATATGCATCATGTCAATGTTTACTAGCCTTCTAGCTGCTACTGGTAACTCACTAAATGAATCAAATTGATGTGTACCTGCAAAATCAAAAATAAAGTTAGTTAAAAAATATGTCAACTGGTTGCCTTCTCTCATCACATAGCCTATCTGTATCACTCTCTTCCTTCTACATTCTAAGATGTTATGCACTTCCAAGCTTATGCTTCATGGTATATCTCATTCCCCTTCTACTATCTTTAGTAAACTGAGAGGATCAGTCTCCAAAAATAGTGAAAGAAGCTTATTCTGGACACAATAGGCAATGCCGTCATGCATTGCTTTAGTCTCAGCAACTAAACATATTGTGTCTGCAATTCTTCTAGTACTTGCATGAATAAATCCCCCCTTCACAGTCTCTTACACGGTATGCAGATGCACTAGGGCCAGGATTACCCTTAGAAGCACCATTGTTGTTGCACTTAAACCACCCATGAGGAGGACTACACCATTGCACCAAAGTATATTGAATGTGAGGTCTATAAGCTTTCAAATGTTGCACTAAAAGAGGCCAGGAGTTGGGGATGTTTGTCATCCAGGGATACTTTGATTTTGCCAGCTGAATAAGAATAAGATTTATCTCATATATGACCCTATTCGTAGATATATTCATGCAAAATTGTATTCCTTCTCTTTCATAGCTGCCAAAGAATTATGGTTGGTGCTGCTTGGTATAATGGTTTCAACTTTGCTGAACAATTTGTGTCCCACCATTTCTTAACTACTTGGTTTATTTGAACAAAAGGGCCTCGAACACCAGCTACTGCTGAGAAAATCTTTCAAATATCTGCTGCATAATTTCTTGTCAGAAGATGTGCTCCATTGTTTCTTGTTGAAGATGAGTACAACACCTACAGATAGAAACAATAGATATTCCCATCCTAGCTAGCACATCATCCACATATAACTTCTGTTTCCAAACTCTCCACAAGAAAAAGGCAATTTTAAAATACAGACCTTTTGTCCAAATTTGTTTAAAAAATCAATTTGGATTATTTCTCTGTCTTAATCTCTCTCATGCACTGCCTACTGTGAACTTTCCACTACTTATGAGCAACCACCGGGCCTTATCTTTTGCATTAGAAGCTTCATCTCTATGAAACTCATTCTAATATGGTCAACAATATCCTCTGGCACTGTTTGCTGCAGAATTTGAAAACTCCATCTCCCATTGATTATCACATCCTTCATATCCTGAATACTTTCATCCATTGGGAAGTTTTTTGGCATAACTTGAGAAAGAGGTTCTAATTTTGTCCAGTTGTCAAACAAAAAACTAGCAGTTCCATTTCTTGGTTCCCACCAAATTTCCTTTTCTATTTCATCTCTTGCCTCTAGCATTTTCTTTCATAATTGTGAGCCCCCTTTTCATTATACCAAAGTTGGAATCTGCTTCTTACTATTTTCATAGTAGAGCAACTTTAGGGGAAAAGACAAAAGGAGCAATTCAGACCAAATTATTGACAACATGATAGCTCAAGAAGCTTAATAGACTTTTTTAGGCTTTTTAAAATAATTTTAGTTCGTAGTCTTTTTAAAAATTAATTCTAACATATGTATAGAAAATATATCATTGTTGTATAGAATATGTATCATTAGTGTATATGTATAGAAAATGTATCGTATGTATAAAAAATGTATCATTGTTCTATATAATATGTACCCCTACAGTATGTATATAGATAATGTATTATTATTGTATAATTTACGTTTAATAAATGTATAATCAACGTATACTTACTAATTATACATATATTATACATGTTTGGGGTTATTTTTTTAAGGCAACACCGGAGACCGAAACCTTTACCGTCCGTGAAACCTATCACC
Organism: Anisodus tanguticus; assembly: GCA_034509755.1. Classification (NCBI taxonomy): domain Eukaryota; kingdom Viridiplantae; phylum Streptophyta; class Magnoliopsida; order Solanales; family Solanaceae; genus Anisodus; species Anisodus tanguticus. The sequence goes on along the minus strand of CM067542.1, from coordinate 52,087,634 downwards.
ACATCATTTCAACTACTCCATTGTTCATTTAAAGCTCCATAGAAAATATGTAACCAGCCCAAACACATTGACATCGGCTGGCTCCTTCACCACCCTTCCACCACCATTTTCACCATTAAAATTGATCATAGCTAGTGCTAAACCAGTACTAAAACCAGCACCAAACCAACACCAAAATAATATCTAAAATCGAGTTATTTCCACCAAAGAAAACACTATTAAAATTGTTTTCGTCGCCTCCATTTTCGCCGGCGAACAAAGTACCCAGATCTGGAAACCTTTGAAAAGAGTAATAATGAGTAAAAGTTATTGGTGAAGTCATCGCCATCGTCACCTCCATTTTTGTAGAGGAATAGAAAATATCGCTGTCGTAGGGAAGAAAACGAAGAGAAAAGGGGTTGAGCCCTTAAGAAATTGGATGCCTTATTCTTTGTGATAAATGGATTTTGGCTTATCTTTATTTTGTATTTTTTTAACGATTTTCCAAAAAAAAAAAAAAAAAAGGTGAAACTCTCACCTCAGTAGTCCCACATCCCGTATTTTTTTAACGATGGTCATATCATATCCTTTTCCTTTAAATTTAATGAATTTTTACATGGTATAACTAATGTATAAAGATACTTAAGTAACTATAATAACTAAACTTTAATTTTATTATAAATCGTAGCTATAAGGTGCTTGTATTTACAATTCCCTCTATAAGATAAATGTATTTGTTAAACGGTGAGATCTTAGCCACTACCCTCATCGCTTCTATACAACCATTTTCCACTACCCCTTTTATTAAACACTGACCCTAAGATTTAGACCTTAATTTTTTCCAATTTTCAGTGTGGTAAAACCAAAGCTCTGTTTTTCCAATTAAAGGCCAGTGTTTGACCCTGTTAAAAAATGGAAAATTACACAAAGTCCCAATGAGGCCTAAATATATTACCCTATTTATCCATTAAAATAATTATAATTTCTATCTTTGCGGTTCAAATATATCAACTGGTCTACCTATTTTTCAATATTTATTTTCCCCTTTAATTTATTTTACCCAGCGTATTATTCAGTTTCAAAATTGCCTCCCCTAAACTTCATAGCTTTCTCTTCTAATGGAGTAAGAAACCTACTAGATCCATCCACTTTTCATGTAACTCCATAGTTTTTTCTGACAAAACCTCATTATGCTTGGGTTTTGCACTTTTTGTGCTTTGGTGAAATGAAAATTTTAAAAAAATCTTTTTGAAGTTTTTTTAAAAAAAAAAAAATCTCAAATCTGAATTTTTGTGTGTGTTTGAAGCAGGGCAGCTCAAGCGCATTGGGAGCCTAAAGTCATAATTTATTAGGAGGCCTTAAATTAAAAAAAATCTCTAATATATATTTGATTTAAAGTTTATTCTTTTAGTTTTTTGAGATGCCAATATAGGAACTTATTATAATCGATTCATTCTAGTAATTCTTTTCAAATTAATAATATAGTCAATCCATTTAATCTTACTAAGACATTATTAATCTTAAGTAAAATTTTATCCATTTTAATTTTGAACAAAAATCTTTTCGTTCACACAACTGTTACAGAATTATTAACATTATTCTATAAGCAATACAAGCATTTGAAAAAGAATCAAGCTTTTGTTATTTGATTGAGTATATCGATTAGAATATTATCTTCTACTTGTACAATTTCTCTTAACATTTTTCAATTTAGAAAATAAGTATAGACCATCAATATCATGGTGAGTGAGTGGCTACTATGTTTTATACAACTTTACCACCAAATCCATTCGATCGCTTCAATTTTTACTGTAAACTTTTGCTAACTAAATTAATAAAAAATAACACGTCGTACCAAATAGTCATACACAATAAAATATTAAAATTATCAAGTCTCCGATATTGCTAAACAATTAGCTTTACTTTTAGTTTTTTGATTCCTCACTAACTTGTACTAATTTCAATAAAAATACCTCTTATCGATGGAGTTTAAAATGTTATTGCTTTAATACTTTCAATACGACTTTTCTTACGTGTCTATGACAATAATTTAAGAGTTAGAATGAACATGTCATTCACAATCAAAATATTATTGACAACAATTACTTTATTTTCAATAAAAAGGTTATCTTTTCTTCTATATGAAAAAGATTAGTTTTGTACTAAAAGTACTTAATATCTTTTTAAAGAAAACTTATAAACCTATTACTACTAAAAATGGGGGCCCAAAAATTGGGAGCCTAAAACACCTGCTTATTAGCTTGACCTTGGACCCGGCCATGGTTTGAAGACCCATCATTGTTGAGCTTTGCTTGCTCGGATCTTGCACTCCTTTTGTTTTGGTGAAATATTTTAACGATTTTCTTTTTCAAGTCTCTTTTCAAATTTGGGATAGTGTAGGTTGCCTTTTGGAAGACCAAGACAATAGGTTATCTCCGAGGAAAATACAGTAACCAGACATGGAGCATCGGGTGTCAGGACATCCACCCCAGTCAACATCAGAATAAGCAGTGAGACCAGTGAGTGAGGAACTGTATAGATGTAATCCGAAGTGAAGTGTACCTTGGACGTATCATAAAATACGTTTGAGGGCATGCATGTGTGCTTCCGTCGGATTGTGCATGTGTAGGACTATTTGTTGCACGGCATAGGATATATCAGGTCTCGTGAATATGAGGTACTGCAAGGCCCCAACCAGGCTACGATAGTGAGTCGGGTCTGAATATGGGGGGCCGGAATCAATGCTGAGCTTGGAATTGGTGTCTATTGGCGTGTAGGATGGTTTGCAAGATGTCGTGCATGCACATTCAAGGATCTCTTCGGCGTACTTCTTCTGACACAGAAATAGGCCGCTAGAATGTCGAGTGACAGAGATGCCCAAGAAATAACTCAGGGGTCCCATAGAAAACTCAGAGGAAATGAGAGACATAATGGACCGACAGAGAGCATCAGATAATGTGGTAAGGATTATGTCATCAAGATATAATAATAGGTAAGCCATGTATGTACCCTACAGTTGTAGATGAACAGAGAATGATCGGATATGCTGTGTGAAAAAAACAATAGAGGAGACATAATCGGTGAACCGCTGGTACCATGCTCGAGGAACCTGTTTCAATCCATGGAGTAATTTTCGCAACAGACACACATAATCCGGATGAATATGATCCCTGAAATCCATAGGTTGATGCATATATACTGTTTCATGAAGATCCCCATGTAAGAAGACATTCTTGACATCAAACTGATAAATGAGCCAAGACTTGGATAGAGCAATGCTGAGGACGGTCCGGGACACACTGCCCACCCGGTTCTGCCAACGGTGGCCCGGAACAGCCCGCCTCAGGGTGATTCCGCAGCCACCTCTCGACAAACCGAGCATCTGCCAGCCGGTCCCGCCACCCCTGCCCAATTCTACTCAAAATAAGAGATATACAATTAATAAAATAATATTCAAGAAATATTCTATTAATGGGAATGAATAATTATTATTTTTTGGAGATTTGTATGCCTTATGGTCCTTATCAGTTATCATGTTTCTTTTTCTTTCTTTTTCTCCTCTCCAATTTTATCAGACATTGTCCAAGTCCGTTTGTACAATTCCTAATGTTTGTCCTTTAGAAGGAGCTTTTCATACCTAAATTCTCGTGCGTGTTGCGTTTAGAATTTGGAGATTGAATGGCATATAAATCTGACGTAACTACAAAAAGCCTAGAAAACAAAGGATCTAAAGTTAACATACTAACAAGACTAACATATATTCTCAACTAATTGGCATAGCCTGTATAGATTGTTTCTTCCATTGTGCCTTACTTTTTTTGCTATGTCTGCATGTATTCCAAGAGATGGTAGATCCAATAAAATTAGAACCATATAGATACATCAGATTCTTAAAATTAAAAAAAAATGAAATTTACATACTTAAAAGCTAAAAAAGAACTAGTAAATCACACTTTTCAGAACTAAGAATAATTAATCCTAAAATATAAGAAAACTCCCTAAATAGCAATAGTGTAATCATTTGACAGAGTAGATGATGCAAAATCTATTAAGTAACTATTTTACAGATAACACTAGATTCATATGAAGTAACTTTATCAATAAGCAGTGGATTATGAATGGCAACTTCTCTTTTGTCAAGACTGTTCGAAGGTTGGTCATAAAACTGGTATGTGTAAACCAAAAAAGTTTCAACCTCCCCCGAGGAAAAATAGGGGACGAAGGCACCCACCTAAACAGGGGTGGAAGGCTAAGCCTAGAGTTAGTCGTGCTAAGGAGAAGGAAATTGAGCAGGCTTTAGTTCATGTGCAAGTTCAGGAGAATACAGAGGCTTGTACAACTGTAGAGGTGACTGCTCCTGTCCATGATCTGAGCAATGCAAATGCAAATGCAACACAGGTTGGGAATTGTCCTATATCAATAGTTGACAAGGGAAAAGGCAAGATGGATAATATTTTTGAGAATCAACAGTCTGAAGCATTACATAATGATATTGAATTAATTGAGCAGATGCTTAGACAGAATGCTTCCAAAGCATTAAGGATCCATCTGGAGACTGCCTTACAAAGGGTCCTGAATCTATCATAAGGAACCCCCCATGATCTTTGTTCCTGAAATATTAAGGGGCTGAAGGAACTCAAGTCCTTTTTGCTAAACAGTAAAATATCCTTAATTGGTATCTTGAGACAAAAGTCAAAGTAAACAAAGCTGAAAAGATAAAGAGGAAACTGGGGCTTGATTGGGAGGTGGCAACTGATTATTTTATTGATCCTAATGGTAGGATTTGGTATGCTGGCAACATCAACAAATACAGGTAGACATCTTACTCTCCAG